>CM077033.1:110852045-112285416 GCA_039090855.1 Macrothele yani | reverse complement strand
ATGGTTAGATTATTTTACCTAGAGTTTCATAAAGGCCTGTACTGGTGTGTTTGTCAAACTCATTTTCAGGACATTCCATCTGAAAGTGGAAATTCAAAAGTTGTTGTAGAATACACATCGCACTTCCGATGCATGCAAGTTTAAGTACTGGTTCGAGATGGTTAGATTATTTTACCTTGAGTTTCATAAAGGCCTGTACTGGGGTGTTTGTCAAACTCATTTTCAGGACATTCCATCTGAAAGTGGAAATTCAAAGTTCCTGTACAATACACATCGCATTTCCGATGCATGTAATGTTTAAGTTCCGGTTCGAGATGGTTAGATTATTTTACCTAGAGTTTCATAAAGGCCTGTACTGGTGTGTTTGTCAAACTCATATTTTCAGGACATTCCATCTGAAAGTGGAAATTCAAAGTTCCTGTAGAATACACATCGCATTTCCGATGCATGTAACGTTTAAGTTCCGGTTCGAGATGGTTAGATTATTTTACCTAGAGTTTCATAAAGGCCTGTACTGGTGTGTTTGTCAAACTCATTTTCACGACATTCCCTCTGAAAGTGGAAATTCAAAGTTGTTGTAGAATACACATCGCACTTCCGATGCATGCAAGTTTAAGTACTGGTTCGAGATGGTTAGATTATTTTACCTAGAGTTTCATAAAGGCCTGTACTGGTGTGTTTGTCAAACTCATTTTCACGACATTCCCTCTGAAAGTGGAAATTAAATGTTGTTGTAGAATACACATCGCACTTCCGATGTATGCAGAGTTTAAGTACCGGTTCGAGATGGTTAGATTATTTTACCTAGAGTTTCATAAAGGCCTGTACTGGTGTGTTTGTCAAACTCATTTTCAGGACATTCCATCTGAAAGTGGAAATTCAAAGCTCCTGTACAATACACATCGCATTTCCGATGCATGCAAGTTTAAGTACTGGTTCGAGATGGTTAGATTATTTTACCTAGAGTTTCATAAAGGCTTGTACTGGTGTGTTTGTCAAACTCATTTTCACGACATTCCCTCTGAAAGTGGAAATTAAATGTTGTTGTAGAATACACATCGCACTTCCGATGTATGCAGAGTTTAAGTACCGGTTCGAGATGGTTAGAATAATTTACCTAGAGTTTCATAAAGGCCTGTACTGGTGTGTTTGTCAAACTCATTTTCAGGACATTCCATCTGAAAGTGGAAATTCAAAGCTCCTGTACAATACACATCGCATTTCCGATGCATGCAAGTTTAAGTACTGGTTCGAGATGATTAGATTATTTTACCTAGAGTTTCATAAAGGCTTGTACTGGTGTGTTTGTCAAACTCATTTTCACGACATTCCCTCTGAAAGTGGAAATTAAATGTTGTTGTAGAATACACATCGCACTTCCGATGTATGCAGAGTTTAAGTACCGGTTCGAGATGGTTAGATTATTTTACCTAGAGTTTCATAAAGGCCTGTACTGGTGTGTTTGTCAAACTCATTTTCAGGACATTCCATCTGAAAGTGGAAATTCAAAGCTCCTGTACAATACACATCGCATTTCCGATGCATGCAAGTTTAAGTACTGGTTCGAGATGGTTAGATTATTTTTACCTAGAGTTTCATAAAGGCCTGTACTGGTGTGTTTGTCAAACTCATTTTCAGGACATTCCATCTGAAAGTGGAAATTCAAAGTTGTTGTAGAATACACATCGCACTTCCGATGCATGCAAGTTTAAGTACTGGTTCGAGATGGTTAGATTATTTTACCTAGAGTTTCATAAAGGCCTGTACTGGTGTGTTTGTCAAACTCATTTTCAGGACATTCCATCTGAAAGTGGTTCGAAAGTGGAAATTAAAAGCTCCTGTACAATACACATCGCATTTCCGATGCATGCAAGTTTAAGTACTGGTTCGAGATGGTTAGATAATTTTACCTAGAGTTTCATAAAGGCCTGTACTGGTGTGTTTGTCAAACTCATTTTCACGACATTCCCTCTGAAAGTGGAAATTAAATGTTGTTGTAGAATACACATCGCACCTCCGATGTATGCAGAGTTTAAGTTCCGGTTCGAGATGGTTAGATTATTTTACCTAGAGTTTCATAAAGGCTTGTACTGGTGTGTTTGTCAAACTTATTTTCAGGACATTCCATCTGAAAGTGGAAATTCAAAGCTCCTGTACAATACACATCGCATTTCCGATGCATGTAATGTTTAAGTTCCGGTTCGAGATGGTTAGATTATTTTACCTAGAGTTTCATAAAGGCTTGTACTGGTGTGTTTGTCAAACTCATTTTCACGACATTCCCTCTGAAAGTGGAAATTGAATGTTTTTGTAGAATACACATCGCACTTCCGATGCATGCAGAGTTTAAGTACTGGTTCGAGATGGTTAGATTATTTTACCTAGAGTTTCATAAAGCCTTGTACTGGTGTGTTTGTCAAACTCATTTTCAGGACAACTTGTACTGGTGTGTTTGTCAAACTCATTTTCAGGACATTCCATCTGAAAGTGGAAATTCAAAGTTCCTGTACAATACACATCGCATTTCCGATGCTTATAATGTTTAAGTTCCGGTTCGAGATGGTTAGATTATTTTACCTAGAGTTTCATAAAGGCCTGTACTGGTGTGTTTGTCAAACTCATTTTCACGACATTCCCTCTGAAAGTTTAAGTACCGGTTCGAGATGGTTGATTATTTTACCTAGAGTTTCATAAAGGCTTGTACTGGTGTGTTTGTCAAACTCACGACATTCCCTCTGAAAGTGGAAATTAAATGTTGTTGTAGAATACACATCGCACTTCCGATGTATGCAGAGTTTAAGTACCGGTTCGAGATGGTTAGATTATTTTACCTAGAGTTTCATAAAGGCTTGTACTGGTGTGTTTGTCAAACTCATTTTCAGGACATTCCATCTGAAAGTGGAAATTCAAAGTTCCTGTACAATACACATCGCATTTCCGATGCATATAATGTTTAAGTTCCGGTTCGAGATGGTTAGATTATTTTACCTAGAGTTTCATAAAGGCCTGTACTGGTGTGTTTGTCAAACTCATTTTCACGACATTCCCTCTGAAAGTGGGAATTAAATGTTGTTGTAGAATACACATCGCACTTCCGATGTATGCAGAGTTTAAGTACCGGTTCGAGATGGTTAGATTATTTTACCTAGAATTTAATAAAGGCTTGTACTGGTGTGTTTGTCAAACTCATTTTCAGGACGTTCCCTCTGAAAGTGGAAATTAAATGTTGTTGTAGAATACACATCGCACTTCCGATGTATGCAGAGTTTAAGTACCGGTTCGAGATGGTTAGATTATTTTACCTAGAGTTTCATAAAGGCTTGTACTGGTGTGTTTGTCAAACTCATTTTCAGGACATTCCATCTGAAAGTGGAAATTCAAAGCTTCCTGTACAATACACATCGCATTTCCAATGCATATAATGTTTAAGTTCCGGTTCGAGATGGTTAGATTATTTTACCTAGAGTTTCATAAAGGCCTGTACTGGTGTGTTTGTCAAACTCATTTTCACGACATTCCCTCTGGAAAGTGGAAATTAAATGTTGTTGTAGAATACACATCGCACTTCCGATGTATGCAGAGTTTAAGTACCGGTTCGAGATGGTTAGATTATTTTACCTAGAGTTTCATAAAGGCTTGTACTGGTGTGTTTGTCAAACTCATTTTCACGACGTTCCCTCTGAAAGTGGAAATTAAATGTTGTTGTAGAATACACATCGCATTTCCGATGCATGTAATGTTTAAGTTCCGGTTCGAGATGGTTAGATTATTTTACCTAGAGTTTCATAAAGGCCTGTACTGGTGTGTTTGTCAAACTCATTTTCACGACATTCCCTCTGAAAGTGGAAATTAAATGTTGTTGTAGAATACACATCGCACTTCCGATGTATGCAGAGTTTAAGTACCGGTTCGAGATGGTTAGATTATTTTACCTAGAGTTTCATAAAGGCTTGTACTGGTGTGTTTGTCAAACTTATTTTCAGGACATTCCCTCTGAAAGTGGAAATTAAATGTTGTTGTAGAATACACATCGCACTTCCGATGTATGCAGAGTTTAAGTACCGGTTCGAGATGGTTAGATTATTTTACCTAGAGTTTCATAAAGGCTTGTACTGGTGTGTTTGTCAAACTTATTTTCAGGACATTCCATCTGAAAGTGGAAATTCAAAGCTCCTGTACAATACACATCGCATTTCCGATGCATGCAAGTTTAAGTACTGGTTCGAGATGGTTAGATTATTTTACCTAGAGTTTCATAAAGGCTTGTACTGGTGTGTTTGTCAAACTTATTTTCAGGACATTCCATCTGAAAGTGGAAATTCAAAGTTCCTGTACAATACACATCGCATTTCCGATGCATGCAAGTTTAAGTACTGGTTCGAGATGGTTAGATTATTTTACCTAGAGTTTCATAAAGGCTTGTACTGGTGTGTTTGTCAAACTTATTTTCAGGACATTCCATCTGAAAGTGGAAATTCAAAGCTCCTGTACAATACACATCGCATTTCCGATGCATGCAAGTTTAAGTACTGGTTCGAGATGGTTAGATTATTTTACCTAGAGTTTCATAAAGGCTTGTACTGGTGTGTTTGTCAAACTTATTTTCAGGACATTCCATCTGAAAGTGGAAATTCAAAGCTCCTGTACAATACACATCGCATTTCCGATGCATGCAAGTTTAAGTACTGGTTCGAGATGGTTAGATTATTTTACCTAGAGTTTCATAAAGGCTTGTACTGGTGTGTTTGTCAAACTTATTTTCAGGACATTCCATCTGAAAGTGGAAATTCAAAGCTCCTGTACAATACACATCGCATTTCCGATGCATGTAATGTTTAAGTTCCGGTTCGAGATGGTTAGATTATTTTACCTAGAGTTTCATAACGGCCTGTACTGGTGTGTTTGTCAAACTCATTTTCACGACATTCCATCTGAAAGTGGAAATTCAAATGTTGTCCTGTAGAATACACATCGCATTTCCGATGTATGCAGATGTTTAAGTACCGGTTCGAGATGGTTAGATTATTTTACCTAGAGTTTCATAAAGGCTTGTACTGGTGTGTTTGTCAAACTCATTTTCAGGACATTCCATCTGAAAGTGGAAATTCAAATGTTCCTGTACAATACACATCGCATTTCCGATGCATATAGATGTTTAAGTTCCGGTTCGAGATGGTTAGATTATTTTACCTAGAGTTTCATAAAGGCTTGTACTGGTGTGTTTGTCAAACTCATTTTCACGACATTCCCTCTGAAAGTGGAAATTAAATGTTGTTGTAGAATACACATCGCATTTCCGATGCATGTAATGTTTAAGTTCCGGTTCGAGATGGTTAGATTATTTTACCTAGAGTTTCATAAAGGCCTGTACTGGTGTGTTTGTCAAACTCATTTTCACGACATTCCCTCTGAAAGTGGAAATTAAATGTTGTTGTAGAATACACATCGCACTTCCGATGTATGCAGAGTTTAAGTACCGGTTCGAGATGGTTAGATTATTTTACCTAGAGTTTCATAAAGGCTTGTACTGGTGTGTTTGTCAAACTTATTTTCAGGACATTCCATCTGAAAGTGGAAATTAAATGTTGTTGTAGAATACACATCGCACTTCCGATGTATGCAGAGTTTAAGTACCGGTTCGAGATGGTTAGATTATTTTACCTAGAGTTTCATAAAGGCTTGTACTGGTGTGTTTTGTCAAACTTATTTTCAGGACATTCCATCTGAAAGTGGAAATTAAATGTTGTTGTACAATACACATCGCATTTCCGATGCATGCAGAGTTTAAGTACTGGTTCAAGATGGTTAGATTATTTTACCTAGAGTTTCATAAAGGCTTGTACTGGTGTGTTTGTCAAACTTATTTTCAGGACATTCCATCTGAAAGTGGAAATTCAAAGCTCCTGTACAATACACATCGCATTTCCGATGCATGCAAGTTTAAGTACTGGTTCGAGATGGTTAGATTATTTTACCTAGAGTTTCATAAAGGCTTGTACTGGTGTGTTTGTCAAACTTATTTTCAGGACATTCCATCTGAAAGTGGAAATTCAAAGCTCCTGTACAATACACATCGCATTTCCGATGCATGCAAGTTTAAGTACTGGTTCGAGATGGTTAGATTATTTTACCTAGAGTTTCATAAAGGCTTGTACTGGTGTGTTTGTCAAACTTATTTTCAGGACATTCCATCTGAAAGTGGAAATTCAAAGCTCCTGTACAATACACATCGCATTTCCGATGCATGCAAGTTTAAGTACTGGTTCGAGATGGTTAGATTATTTTACCTAGAGTTTCATAAAGGCTTGTACTGGTGTGTTTGTCAAACTTATTTTCAGGACATTCCATCTGAAAGTGGAAATTCAAAGCTCCTGTACAATACACATCGCATTTCCGATGCATGTAATGTTTAAGTTCCGGTTCGAGATGGTTAGATTATTTTACCTAGAGTTTCATAAAGGCCTGTACTGGTGTGTTTGTCAAACTCATTTTCACGACATTCCCTCTGAAAGTGGAAATTAAATGTTGTTGTAGAATACACATCGCACTTCCGATGTATGCAGAGTTTAAGTACTGGTTCGAGATGGTTAGATTATTTTACCTAGAGTTTCATAAAGGCTTGTACTGGTGTGTTTGTCAAACTCATTTTAAGGACATTCCATCTGAAAGTGGAAATTCAAAGTTCCTGTACAATACACATCGCATTTCCGATGCATATAATGTTTAAGTTCCGGTTCGAGATGGTTAGATTATTTTACCTAGAGTTTCATAAAGGCCTGTACTGGTGTGTTTGTCAAACTCATTTTCACGACATTCCCTCTGAAAGTGGAAATTAAATGTTGTTGTAGAATACACATCGCACTTCCGATGTATGCAGAATTTAAGTACCGGTTCGAGATGGTTAGATTATTTTACCTAGAGTTTCATAAAGGCTTGTACTGGTGTGTTTGTCAAACTTATTTTCAGGACATTCCATCTGAAAGTGGAAATTCAAAGCTCCTGTACAATACACATCGCATTTCCGATGCATGTAATGTTTAAGTTCCGGTTCGAGATGGTTAGATTATTTTACCTAGAGTTTCATAAAGGCCTGTACTGGTGTGTTTGTCAAACTCATTTTCACGACATTCCCTCTGAAAGTGGAAATTAAATGTTGTTGTAGAATACACATCGCACTTCCGATGTATGCAGAGTTTAAGTACCGGTTCGAGATGGTTAGATTATTTTACCTAGAGTTTCATAAAGGCTTGTACTGGTGTGTTTGTCAAACTTATTTTCAGGACATTCCATCTGAAAGTGGAAATTCAAAGCTCCTGTACAATACACATCGCATTTCCGATGCATGCAGAGTTTAAGTACTGGTTCGAGATGGTTAGATTATTTTACCTAGAGTTTCATAAAGGCTTGTACTGGTGTGTTTGTCAAACTTATTTTCAGGACATTCCCTCTGAAAGTGGAAATTAAATGTTGTTGTAGAATACACATCGCACTTCCGATGTATGCAGAGTTTAAGTACCGGTTCGAGATGGTTAGATTATTTTACCTAGAGTTTCATAAAGGCTTGTACTGGTGTGTTTGTCAAACTTATTTTCAGGACATTCCATCTGAAAGTGGAAATTCAAAGCTCCTGTACAATACACATCGCATTTCCGATGCATGCAAGTTTAAGTACTGGTTCGAGATGGTTAGATTATTTTACCTAGAGTTTCATAAAGGCTTGTACTGGTGTGTTTGTCAAACTTATTTTCAGGACATTCCATCTGAAAGTGGAAATTCAAAGCTCCTGTACAATACACATCGCATTTCCGATGCATGCAAGTTTAAGTACTGGTTCGAGATGGTTAGATTATTTTACCTAGAGTTTCATAAAGGCTTGTACTGGTGTGTTTGTCAAACTTATTTTCAGGACATTCCATCTGAAAGTGGAAATTCAAAGCTCCTGTACAATACACATCGCATTTCCGATGCATGCAAGTTTAAGTACTGGTTCGAGATGGTTAGATTATTTTACCTAGAGTTTCATAAAGGCTTGTACTGGTGTGTTTGTCAAACTTATTTTCAGGACATTCCATCTGAAAGTGGAAATTCAAAGCTCCTGTACAATACACATCGCATTTCCGATGCATGCAAGTTTAAGTACTGGTTCGAGATGGTTAGATTATTTTACCTAGAGTTTCATAAAGGCTTGTACTGGTGTGTTTGTCAAACTTATTTTCAGGACATTCCATCTGAAAGTGGAAATTCAAAGCTCCTGTACAATACACATCGCATTTCCGATGCATGTAATGTTTAAGTTCCGGTTCGAGATGGTTAGATTATTTTACCTAGAGTTTCATAACGGCCTGTACTGGTGTGTTTGTCAAACTCATTTTCACGACATTCCCTCTGAAAGTGGAAATTAAATGTTGTTGTAGAATACACATCGCATTTCCGATGTATGCAGAGTTTAAGTACCGGTTCGAGATGGTTAGATTATTTTACCTAGAGTTTCATAAAGGCTTGTACTGGTGTGTTTGTCAAACTCATTTTCAGGACATTCCATCTGAAAGTGGAAATTCAAAGTTCCTGTACAATACACATCGCATTTCCGATGCATATAATGTTTAAGTTCCGGTTCGAGATGGTTAGATTATTTTACCTAGAGTTTCATAAAGGCCTGTACTGGTGTGTTTGTCAAACTCATTTTCAGGACATTCCATCTGAAAGTGGAAATTCAAAGTTCCTGTACAATACACATCGCATTTCCGATGCATATAATGTTTAAGTTCCGGTTCGAGATGGTTAGATTATTTTACCTAGAGTTTCATAAAGGCCTGTACTGGTGTGTTTGTCAAACTCATTTTCACGACGTTCCCTCTGAAAGTGGAAATTAAATGTTGTTGTAGAATACACATCGCATTTCCGATGCATGTAATGTTTAAGTTCCGGTTCGAGATGGTTAGATTATTTTACCTAGAGTTTCATAAAGGCCTGTACTGGTGTGTTTGTCAAACTCATTTTCAGGACATTCCCTCTGAAAGTGGAAATTAAATGTTGTTGTAGAATACACATCGCACTTCCGATGTATGCAGAGTTTAAGTACCGGTTCGAGATGGTTAGATTATTTTACCTAGAGTTTCATAAAGGCTTGTACTGGTGTGTTTGTCAAACTTATTTTCAGGACATTCCCTCTGAAAGTGGAAATTAAATGTTGTTGTAGAATACACATCGCACTTCCGATGTATGCAGAGTTTAAGTACCGGTTCGAGATGGTTAGATTATTTTACCTAGAGTTCCATAAAGGCTTGTACTGGTGTGTTTGTCAAACTTATTTTCAGGACATTCCATCTGAAAGTGGAAATTCAAAGCTCCTGTACAATACACATCGCATTTCCGATGCATGCAAGTTTAAGTACTGGTTCGAGATGGTTAGATTATTTTACCTAGAGTTTCATAAAGGCTTGTACTGGTATGTTTGTCAAACTTATTTTCAGGACATTCCATCTGAAAGTGGAAATTCAAAGCTCCTGTACAATACACATCGCATTTCCGATGCATGCAAGTTTAAGTACTGGTTCGAGATGGTTAGATTATTTTACCTAGAGTTTCATAAAGGCTTGTACTGGTGTGTTTGTCAAACTTATTTTCAGGACATTCCATCTGAAAGTGGAAATTCAAAGCTCCTGTACAATACACATCGCATTTCCGATGCATGCAAGTTTAAGTACTGGTTCGAGATGGTTAGATTATTTTACCTAGAGTTTCATAAAGGCTTGTACTGGTGTGTTTGTCAAACTTATTTTCAGGACATTCCATCTGAAAGTGGAAATTCAAAGCTCCTGTACAATACACATCGCATTTCCGATGCATGCAGAGTTTAAGTACTGGTTCGAGATGGTTAGATTATTTTACCTAGAGTTTCATAAAGGCTTGTACTGGTGTGTTTGTCAAACTCATTTTAAGGACATTCCATCTGAAAGTGGAAATTCAAAGTTCCTGTACAATACACATCGCATTTCCGATGCATATAATGTTTAAGTTCCGGTTCGAGATGGTTAGATTATTTTACCTAGAGTTTCATAAAGGCCTGTACTGGTGTGTTTGTCAAACTCATTTTCACGACATTCCCCTCTGAAAGTGGAAATTAAATGTTGTTGTAGAATACACATCGCACTTCCGATGTATGCAGAATTTAAGTACCGGTTCGAGATGGTTAGATTATTTTACCTAGAGTTTCATAAAGGCTTGTACTGGTGTGTTTGTCAAACTTATTTTCAGGACATTCCATCTGAAAGTGGAAATTCAAAGCTCCTGTACAATACACATCGCATTTCCGATGCATGTAATGTTTAAGTTCCGGTTCGAGATGGTTAGATTATTTTACCTAGAGTTTCATAAAGGCCTGTACTGGTGTGTTTGTCAAACTCATTTTTCACGACATTCCCTCTGAAAGTGGAAATTAAATGTTGTTGTAGAATACACATCGCACTTCCGATGTATGCAGAGTTTAAGTACCGGTTCGAGATGGTTAGATTATTTTACCTAGAGTTTCATAAAGGCTTGTACTGGTGTGTTTGTCAAACTTATTTTCAGGACATTCCATCTGAAAGTGGAAATTCAAAGCTCCTGTACAATACACATCGCATTTCCGATGCATGCAAGTTTAAGTACTGGTTCGAGATGGTTAGATTATTTTACCTAGAGTTTCATAAAGGCCTGTACTGTTGTGTTTGTCAAACTCATTTTCACGACATTCCCTCTGAAAGTGGAAATTAAATGTTGTTGTAGAATACACATCGCACTTCCGATGTATGCAGAGTTTAAGTACCGGTTCGAGATGGTTAGATTATTTTACCTAGAGTTTCATAAAGGCTTGTACTGGTGTGTTTGTCAAACTTATTTTCAGGACATTCCATCTGAAAGTGGAAATTCAAAGCTCCTGTACAATACACATCGCATTTCCGATGCATGCAAGTTTAAGTACTGGTTCGAGATGGTTAGATTATTTTACCTAGAGTTTCATAAAGGCTTGTACTGGTGTGTTTGTCAAACTTATTTTCAGGACATTCCATCTGAAAGTGGAAATTCAAAGCTCCTGTACAATACACATCGCATTTCCGATGCATGTAATGTTTAAGTTCCGGTTCGAGATGGTTAGATTATTTTACCTAGAGTTTCATAAAGGCTTGTACTGGTGTGTTTGTCAAACTTATTTTCAGGACATTCCATCTGAAAGTGGAAATTCAAAGCTCCTGTACAATACACATCGCATTTCCGATGCATGTAATGTTTAAGTTCCGGTTCGAGATGGTTAGATTATTTTACCTAGAGTTTCATAAAGGCCTGTACTGGTGTGTTTGTCAAACTCATTTTCACGACATTCCCTCTGAAAGTGGAAATTGAATGTTGTTGTAGAATACACATCGCACTTCCGATGCATGCAAGTTTAAGTACTGGTTCGAGATGGTTAGATTATTTTACCTAGAGTTTCATAAAGGCCTGTACTGGTGTGTTTGTCAAACTCATTTTCAGGACATTCTATCTGAAGGTGGAAATTCAAAGTTGTTGTAGAAAAAAAAAGGAAATAGCATTGAAAATGAACACTTAAGCACTAAATGGACACGCAATTAACTTAGTTTATAGAGGTATTATGAACTGATGGCTAAAACGTTTTCGCTTTTTCAGGACTACCAAAGATATTATTACTGTACTGGTTACAAGCTAATCAGATGCAGAGAAAATGAGATAGTTGCATTTTGTTGAAGCTGCTGAAACAAATGAACAGTTTTTAATAGCAAAATAGAACGTTTGTCTTCATTTCGATTTTTACGAAATGTTGCTTAAGTGATCATTTTTAACAATTTCGTTTCACTCGAAAGGAATTGGATATAAATTTGCAGTTGCTAGTCTGTACGAAACGGAATTTTTGTTTGTGCAATGTCGCGCGATTTTAAATGCTTTTCACTTGATCGTTATGAAGAAGATTTTAAAATGAACGATTTCCCCACCCCTCTCTCAGAAATAACTCGTACGTTTTTACCTTTTCCATTGAAGAGGGTGAGAGCCCCCTTTTATTCCACAGGAATGAGAGAAAGCAGCTGTCGCTGGAGGAAAGAGAAATCTGCATCGTATCCTGGGCTGTTCCTGCAAGGAAATCACGGATGTGGAATTACATTCGTCCTACACGCCATCTGTCCCGCGGGTCCTGCCACCATTTTCAGCTAATGAAAATGCCACTTTTTTGCATCTCCTAATAACTGGACAGCTTCTCTTTGCAAATCGCACTCTAGTCCTATGACACTTTTCCCGGATAACACTGATCGCAGATGATGCGAAACCAAAAGTGACTTCGGGAAAGGGGAAGAAAGCGGGCAGAGACTGCATGTGTGTGTGTGTGTGTGTGTGTGTGTGTGTGTGTGCGTGCGAAGGGGTTGTTGTTGTTGGAGGCAGCAGCGGCGGTGTCTCGGGCTGAGCTGCGTCGGCGGTGACGTCAGCGCGAGATCTCAAGGTGATCCGGACGCTGAGAGGGATCCTCTCTGCTTTGCTGTTTTCATCGAAGAGAGCTTCAATCCAAATGCCTCCGAAGTATGATCGCCAAAAGGACACTCACGGAACCAATAGCAGTAAGTCCACAGTACTTTCTTTCCTTCGCCTCATCCCCACCGTCCTTAGTCTTTGTGTGAGGCCGACCGGCAAAGGAGGGAACTCACATTGTCCAACTGTCACCTTTAGCACCCAGAAGCGGAGGGCATCTGGGCCACACCCCTTTCTACACTTGATAGCATATGTCCACCCAGAAAGCTGTCTTTTCAGGCATCTACAAGTCTCTTTCAGGGAAAGTTCGTCTCTTAGGAAGCTATCAAATGGTTAACTACGTACTTTGCCGTCGGACAATCCGGGCGTTTTAAAAGTTCGTTTTTTAAGTTATGCAGCCTCAACCGCTGGCTCTCGTCCTAACACAACGAGAAGCACTCGAGGTACCAGGATGTTGTAAAACCTTTAATTCAGTACCCCGAAACGTCATCTCAATCAACCCAATTGAAAGTTCACATACTCCGTGTGAGTAACGCTGCTTGAATTTCAAAAGTTTTGACGGGTTGGATTACATGTAAATGAAAATATCCAACCGGAGTGACGGTGTTTCACATAAATTTCATCTCAAGATTAGTCTAATCTTCTTTTCCACAACATTTTGTCAAAGTTAAAATACTGATATCGCCTAAAAAGAATTCCACGACATTGTCCTCAAGTCAAGATTTTGCATGTTTCCGTGATATATTTCTTCTTATTAAAAGTAAATTTAAATTGTGTCATACCTACAAAGAGAGAGAGAGAGAGAGAGAGAGAGAGAGAGAGAGAGAGAGAGAGAGAGAGAGACACAGAGAGAGAGAGAGAGAGAGAGAGAGAGAGAGAGAGAGAGAGAAAGAGAGAGAGAGAGACAGAGAGAGAAAGAGAGAGAGAGAGAGATAGAAAGAGAGAGAGGGAGAGAGAGAGAGAAAGAGAGAAGGAGTGAGAGAGGCAGAGAGAAAGAGAGAGAGGGACAGAGAGAGAGAGAGAGAGAGAGACAGTAAGAGAGAGTTAGAGAAAGAGATAGAAAGAGAAAGAGAGAGAAAGAGAGAAGGAGTGAGAGAGACAGAAAGAGTGAGAGAGACAGAGAGAAAGAGAGAGAGAGAAACAGAGAGAGAGAGAGAAACAGAGAGAGAGAGAAAGAGACAGAGAGAAAGAGGGAGAGAGAGAGAAACAGAGAGAGAGAGAGAGAAAGAGACAAAGAAGGAGGGAGACAGAGAGAGAGAAACAGAGAGAGAGAGAGAGAAGAAACAAAAAGAAAGGAGAATGCTTACATTATAAACTTGGTTTATCTTTAGCAAATTCCATGTAATTAAGTTTACTTACACACGAACCAATAATGATTCTGTCTTTATGGAAATAAAATCCTTCGATATAGTGTGCAATGATTAAAGTGAACAAATATTTTTCATTTGTTTTAAAAACTTAATTTCATAAAATCTATGCAAAAACTCTCGTATTCAGCAAAATTTTATCACAGAAAAATGAAACGAAACAACGATGCATTAATTCGTTTTTTAAATTACCCGTCGTATGTTTAGGAATGCCAAACAAAAATGTGAACTGAATTTCTGGGCGGCAAGAACAGATACTCAGCATTTCATATGCAATATGTGAAAAAAAAAAGTGTTTGATCAATGCATCCTTCCAGTGCTTACGTATGGTGCAGAGACGTGGACCTTAACTAAAAGAGACATACAAAGGCTGCAGACAACTCAAAGCAGCATGGAGAGGTGCATGCTTGGTGTAACCAGGAGAGATAAGAAGAGGAACTCGTGGATCCGAAAAATGACAAGACATCATGATCAGAGTTAAATCCTTGAAATGGCAGTAGGCTGGACATCTTGCCAGAAGGACAGACCATCGATGGACAGCCGAAATTTTAGATTGGATTCCAAGGGACAGGAAAAGACCCAGAAGAAGACCAGATGGGAGATGGGTGGATGAAATTCGAAAGTATGCGGGAGTGACATGGAGGAGACTGGCACAAGACAGACCGTTGTGGAGGAAACTTGGGGAGACCTTCGTCCAGCAGTGGATTGATAATGGTTGACAATGATGATGATGATGATGCGAAAAAATTCCGTGCAGCAGATTTTTGACCAAGTTTATTGATTCTCCGATTACAGTAAGCAGCTGATTTAAAATTCTCAGACAGCAGTACGTTTTTTACCTTTGCAAAACATTTTGTTAATTTTTCTTATAGTCAATATGAGACAGTGATTCTGCTTTTATATCATCATCATCAGCATCATCATCATTGTCAACCATTATCAATCCATTGCTGGACGAAGGTCTCCCCAAGTTTCCTCCACAACGGTCTGTCTTGTGCCAGTCTCCTCCATGTCACTCCCGCATACTTTCGAATTTCATCCACCCATCTCCCATGTGGTCTTCTTCTGGATCTTTTCCTGTTCCTTGGAATCCAATCTAAAATTTCGGCTGTCCATCGATGGTCTGTCCTTCTGGCAGTATTGCCATTTCAGGGATTTACCTCTGATCATGATGTCTTCCACTCTTGTCATTTTTCGGATCCACGAGTTCCTCTTCTTATCTCTCCTGGTTACACCAAGCATGCATCTCTCCATGCTGCTTTGAGTTGTCTGCAGCCTTTATATGTCTCTTTTAGTTAAGGTCCACGTCTCTGCACCATACGTAAGCACTGGAAGGATGCATTGATCAAACACTTTTCTTTTAAGACATAATGGCATATTGCTCTTGAAAATTCTGCTGTTTCTTCCAAAAGCTCTCCATGCAAGTTTTGTACGCCGATTAATTTCTTCAGCAATGTGACCCTCACTTGCTGTCCAAGATAAACGTACGTGTCTGTTATCTCCAGCTTTTCTCCATCAATCGATAAATCTTCATTTCTTGTAAACGCATTGAACATCACTTTTGTTTTCTGAAAGTTCATTTTTAATCCCACTTCTTTACTCCTGTCTATATATTTTACATATATATATATATATATGTAAAATCAGAACCACTGCCCCAATTTATTCAATTTGAATTCTCGTTTACACTTAATGCTCTACCTTCCATAGTGCAGAGGAAAGAAATAAAACAACATTTGGAGAATGTGGTTTGTTAATGCACCGGATCTGAAGCACAAGATCCACCAAAACATGGAAAACAAAATTTGTTCGACGGCCATTTTATTTATTTGTTATTTTGATATTCTTCCTATTTCTCATGAAATGGGTTAGTTTATGTGTAGATTTCGTTCTGATGTGTTATCTGCGTAACCTTACACACTCGAATTCGCCACAAAGTAAAATTTCAGTAGCGCTGAAATATTTTCAATCGCTCGGGATCAAAGGGAGGATTTAAACGGATGCTTATTTATTTAAAAATACTCTCTAAGTTTGGTAAATAATATATATATATATATGGCAATTAGTGTATGTGATCAGCTAAGTAACTGAAGTATATATATATATATATATATATATATATATATATATATACTTCAGTTACTTAGCTCATCATCTTTTGTAAATTTTGAAACCGGTGATCAAGCCAGCCACTCTCTCCCTGATCTTAATTTTAATTTAGAGACGGGAAGAGATTATTTTCAGGCGAAAAATTCTCATCGAAAGTGAATATCTTAAAAAAAAGGTTTCAAGTAAAGTTCACCGAAAGTGCTCTACTCGTTAATTTGCACAGCAACTAATATCAAGTGTAATTCCTGCTGTCGATTCATAAATACCTTAAAAAGGAAGCAGTGAATCCTCAGCATTGTGCGAGGCTCCAAGAAGCAATCTGCCAATTGGATTGGCAATTAGTGTATGTGAGTCTGGAGGAATTCGAGGCCGCAGTGGTGCAGTGGAAGCATATCCGGCACGTAACTGGAAGACCGTGGGTTCGACTCCCGGTGGCGGCCAATGAGAAATTTTCCGTGACTCACTTATAAACGTGGAAAGAGCGAAGATCTTTGTTTCATGTTCCTGGTCCACGTTAAATGTCTGTATTAATTATTCATTCGCCTTCTAATTATTTGTTCAGTTGCTGCTTACCATCTTTGGTGAATCCCCAGCATTGTGCGGGGCTCCAAGAAGCAACCTGCCAACTTGGCTTGGCAGTTAGCGTGTGTGAGTCTGGAGGAATTCGAGGCCGCTGTGGTGTAGCGGAAGCATATCCGGCGCGTAACTGGAAGACCCTGGGTTCGACTCCCGGTGGCGGCCAATGAGAATTTTCCGTGCCTCACTTCTAAACGTGGAAAGAGCGAAGATCTTTGTTTGATGTCCCTGGTCCACGTTAAATGTCTGTATTAATTATTCATTCGCCTTCTAATTATTTCTTCAGTTGCTGCTTACCATCTTTGGTGAATCCCCAGCATTGTGCGGGGCTCCAAGAAGCAACCTGCCAACTTGGCTTGGCAGTTAGCGTGTTTGAGTCTGGAGGAATTCGAGGCCGCTGTGGTGTAGCGGAAGCATATCCGGCGCGTAACTGGAAGACCCTGGGTTCGACTCCCGGTGGCAGCCAATGAGAATTTTCCGTGACTCACTTATAAACGTGGAAAGAGCGAAGATCTTTGTTTGATGTTTCTGGTCCACGGTAAATGTCTGTATTAATTATTCATTCGCCTTCTAATTATTTCTTCAGTTGCTGCTTACCATCTTTGGTGAATCCCCAGCATTGTGCGGGGCTCCAAGAAGCAACCTGCCAACTTGGCTTGGCAGTTAGCGTGTGTGAGTCTGGAGGAATTCGAGGCCGCTGTGGTGTAGCGGAAGCATATCCGGCGCGTAACTGGAAGACCCTGGGTTCGACTCCCGGTGGCAGCCAATGAGAATTTTCCGTGACTCACTTATAAACGTGGAAAGAGCGAAGATCTTTGTTTGATGTTTCTGGTCCACGGTAAATGTCTGTATTAATTATTCATTCGCCTTCTAATTATTTCTTCAGTTGCTGCTTACCATCTTTGGTGAATCCCCAGCATTGTGCGGGGCTCCAAGAAGCAACCTGCCAACTTGGCTTGGCAGTTAGCGTGTGTGAGTCTGGAGGAATTCGAGGCCGCTGTGGTGTAGCGGAAGCATATCCGGCGCGTAACTGGAAGACCCTGGGTTCGACTCCCGGTGGCGGCCAATGAGAATTTTTCCGTGACTCACTTATAAACGTGGAAAGAGCGAAGATCTTTGTTTGATGTTTCTGGTCCACGTTAAATGTCTGTATTAATTATTCATTCGCCTTCTAATTATTTCTTCAGTTGCTGCTTACCATCTTTGGTGAATCCCCAGCATTGTGCGGGGCTCCAAGAAGCAACCTGCCAACTTGGCTTGGCAGTTAGCGTGTGTGAGTCTGGAGGAATTCGAGGCCGCTGTGGTGTAGCGGAAGCATATCCGGCGCGTAACTGGAAGACCCTGGGTTCGACTCCCGGTGGCGGCCAATGAGAAATTTTCCGTGCCTCACTTCTAAACGTGGAAAGAGCGAAGATCTTTGTTTGATGTCCCTGGTCCACGTTAAATGTCTGTATTAATTATTCATTCGCCTTCTAATTATTTCTTCAGTTGCTGCTTACCATCTTTGGTGAATCCCCAGCATTGTGCGGGGCTCCAAGAAGCAACCTGCCAACTTGGCTTGGCAGTTAGCGTGTGTGAGTCTGGAGGAATTCGAGGCCGCTGTGGTGTAGCGGAAGCATATCCGGCGCGTAACTGGAAGACCCTGGGTTCGACTCCCGGTGGCAGCCAATGAGAATTTTTCCGTGACTCACTTATAAACGTGGAAAGAGCGAAGATCTTTGTTTGATGTTTCTGGTCCACGGTAAATGTCTGTATTAATTATTCATTCGCCTTCTAATTATTTCTTCAGTTGCTGCTTACCATCTTTGGTGAATCCCCAGCATTGTGCGGGGCTCCAAGAAGCAACCTGCCAACTTGGCTTGGCAGTTAGCGTGTGTGAGTCTGGAGGAATTCAAGGCCGCTGTGGTGTAGCGGAAGCATATCCGGCGCGTAACTGGAAGACCCTGGGTTCGATTCCCGGTGGCGGCCAATGAGAATTTTTCCGTGACTCACTTATAAACGTGGAAAGAGTGAAGACCTTTGTTTAAGGAAACAGTTTCTTTAATACAGAGTACGCACAGTCAAGTGCTGTGTTTCATTAGAATAAAGTAAGCATTTGTAAAAAAGTGGACTTGGGTTTGATAGACAAGAAATTCGCTTCCTCCTGGGCAAAGAAGTAACGGACTCGCCCAAAGTAAGTTTGAGTTCATTTGGTAAAAGTAGTTTCTTGACGAAGCATCTGTGTGTTGTGCACTAAGAGGTGTTTTCTTTGCAAATTACGACTGCTTTCATGTGGTCAGTGCGGAAGTGAATTGATAATCTTTTAGATTTCAACGCCACCTGCTCTTCCAAAGTGTGTGGCGTGGAAACCTAAAAGACTCCGATAAATAATATCGAAATGTTCTATGAAAATATAATTTCCTAATGGTAAATATACAGTAGTTGTCAATCAAAGATGTTCTGCATTTACATTGTATTTCGGAATTTTAATTAGCGAATTCCCGCTGAAAGTTAAAATATCTTATTCACTTCTCATTTTTGTTCATTCCACGGAGGGGATGGAACCTGATCTGAAAAATAAATACAGCACATGTGACTTACTCGGTACTGGACCCAGAGCTTGGGACTGTAAATACACTGGCGGAAAGTGAAAAAAGAACACCAAGAAGGAGACGTCTGATACCAACGAAATTTATACAGCATAATAACGGAATACACAGGATAACGTGATCAAAACATTATGGCAAAATACAGCTGTATTTGCTGGTAAACTTAAAAATAACATTTCCATGTAACATGGTTAGTACGAGGTTGAACCGCCATGAACTGCGTCACACTGTGCAATTCTGGCATGGAGTCTGTCGTACAGATGTTGGATGTAAGTTTGGGGTGTTGAGTTCCAAGCATCCTCAACCTGGACGCCTCAATCGGGGATGGTCGTGGCTGGAAAGTGAAAAAAGAACACCAAGAAGGAGACGTCTGATACCAACGAAATTTATACAGCATAATAACGGAATACAGAGGATAACGTGATCAAAACATTATGGCAAAATACAGCTGTATTTGCTGCTAAACTGAAAAATAACATTTCCATGTAACATGGTTAGTACGAGGTTGAACCGCCATGAACTGCGTCACACTGTGCAATTCTGGCATGGAGTCTGTCGTACAGATGTTGGATGTAAGTTTGGGGTATTGAGTTCCAAGCATCCTCAACCTGGACGCCTCAATCGGGGATGGTCGTGGCTGGCCGTGGAGACCGGATAAGTCGTTGTCCCATAAAATCCCACACGTGCTCAATGGGCAGGCCATGGAAGTTGTCTCACACCCTGAAGTGCATGTTGCGTTGCACGTGCCATGTGTGGGCGTGCGTTATCTTGCTAGAAAACACCACGATGGACCGACCTTACAAATGGCACAACAACGGGCTGAATGATGTTGTTGATGTAGGAGGTGCTGTTTAACGTGCCCGGTACAAACACTAGTTGTGTACGGGAGTGATAGCTGATCGCTCCTCACACCAGGAGACCAGGTGTAGGCCCTGTGTGTCGATGGAGGATGCAAGAAGGGTGGAGACGCTCCCCTGTGCGTCTGCGAACACGCATACGGCCATCGGAGGCTCCCAAGCAAAATCTTCTTTCATCGCTGAACACCACAGATCCCCCGCACGGGGATAACTGGTTTTCCAGTTATTTGGGGAGCGGCGCCCCCACGGCCCGAGCTGACCTTGTAACTGGTCAACATCTGATGTCATGCCACAGCTTGTTTTTTTCTTATTTCGGTGCTGTTGGTGTTTGCAGGGACGGCTGTTCATCCAGCTGTTGGGGAGTCGCGGCCAAACGATCCCGAGCTGGTCTTGTGTCTCGCTGTTTCGTTTTTCTTTATTTTCTCCACTGGCTAGTTGCCCGTGTTGTGTTCTCTACCTAATCTCTACCACGTTATGTACTAACACCCCGGTCTTGTGGTTTTGTTACCCTCCACCACTAACTGATTTATATTAACCGCTCAGTTCGTAGGTTGCTGAGATTCCGTTTCGGTTCCCTGCCAGGATTTGTCTTCTTTGGATTTCTTTTTTCCTTTTAGCTGGTTTGGGTGCTAGACCTACCTGCATGTTTGCCGCGTGCGGAGACCCGTGAGGCGGAAATGGGATGTCTGGCGGCTGAGGTCGCAGGAGACCGGTTAAGTGCCTCCTGTGTACCAACACTCCTCTTCGACCCCGGCTTCGCTGTAAACGGGACGCTAGAGACTAACCCACCTCTAGTCAGAAGTCTTGTACCAAGTTGTGTACAGGGCTTTAGCGGCTTTTTTGTCGTATGGCACGGCAGGGTGAGCCCGGGGGCTGTGGGATCATGCCAAAAGCGTTGGCATGACGGTACCAGGAGGCCGAAGTGTCCGCCGAGTGCGTGTGATAACAGCCAACGGACTATATCTGCAACGTATAAGTTCCAGAACTGTGTCTAGCGTCATTTTTTTGGCTTGCGGACCTCCAGTTCTCCCTTGTAGGGCTCGGTGGTGGGTATAGTAGTCTGCAGACGAATCTTCCTTCTTTTTTTCCATGGGTAAACCCAAAAACAAACGCTCCAAATTTAAGTCACCTGAGACAATGATGGTTGCCAACGACACTCCTTCATCTTCTCTACCTACCAGGTCTCAAAACCTTAAACGTTCTTTAGACCATGACCTGGACCACGAATGTAAAACCTCTTCTTCGGCAGCTGTACCAGTCGCTCCGAAGCGTCGTCTCCCCTTGATTGCTGTGACTACGCATGCTACACACTTACTTGTAGAATCCATCGATCCGAATGAGAGACTGTCCACCAGATCTGCATTTTTCATTTCTAAAGCTTTGGACGCTGCGGTTGGCCCCTTGAAGTCTGTGAGGAAGCTTCGCTCTGGGGACCTGCTTGTCCAAACTTGCAGTGTTTCTCAGAGTAACACTTTTCTGCACCTTTCTAGTCTTCAAGGCATTCCTGTTAAAGTGACACCTCACCCGTTTCTTAACACCTCTCGGGGTGTTATTTCGGAGTTTGATCTCTTGCCATGCAGTGAAGACGAATTGGTGACTGAACTTGCAGATCAAGGTGTTGTTGCTGCTCGTCGTATGATGTTCCGGCACGATGGTTCTTTGATTAAGTCTAAAAATGTCATCTTGACTTTTAACTCCCCGAAAGTTCCGACCGAAATCAAGGCTGGCTACTTGGTCTGTGGTGTTCGCCCGTACATTCCCAGTCCTCTGCGC
The DNA here is from genome assembly GCA_039090855.1 of Macrothele yani. Taxonomy (NCBI): domain Eukaryota; kingdom Metazoa; phylum Arthropoda; class Arachnida; order Araneae; family Macrothelidae; genus Macrothele; species Macrothele yani. The sequence goes on along the minus strand of CM077033.1, from coordinate 112,263,633 downwards.
TGTTTCCGGTGCCAGAGGTACCGGCATTCCCAACGTTTCTGTAAGAGTTCCGCTCGTTGCGCAAATTGTGGCTCCAGTGAACATGACGGGGATGGTTGCACCTCTGCGGCCTGCTGTGTTAACTGCGCTGAGGCCCATGCAGCTTACTCCCGCAACTGTATGAAATGGAAGGACGAGATGGCGATCCAGCGCCTCAAGACCCTGGAAGGCCTCTCGTACCCTGCTGCCAAAGCCAAGTTGGGTATTCCCACCACCCGACAGCGTACTTTTGCCGCAGTAGTTAAGTCTCTGCCACAACCCGTGCAGCCCTTTGTTCCGCGCCCTGTAGCTCTCGCCGCACTTGCCAAGCGATCTACAGTTGAACAAGCGACACAGGTGGATTTCACCGAGCTCCAGCTTATTCGACCAGCTGAGTCTGCGCCTTCTCGTTTGAAGACGCCCGCCTCTTCCGGTTCCCAGCAGACAGCCTGCACGTGCGGAAGACCCGGCCCTCAATCCGCAAAGGTGTGCAGTGTCCATCCAACTGTCTCGGCCTCTGCGAGGTCCCCTCCCTCAACCAACATTATAGAGAAACATGGGGGGAGGAGAGTGACAGTTCGTCCCCAGCCTCAACCAGCATTGCAGAGGAACATGGGGGGGGAGGAGAGTGACAGTTCGTCCCCGCCCTCTGCCAGCATTGCAGAGGAGTGTGGGGGGAGAAGAGTGACTTTTCGTGTCCCTCAATTAGTGAATTTTTTTATAAATCTGATTAACTACCTTGTCTTCACAGCTTTCATCATACTCTTTTTCAACTTTTCCCAAGCCTGTCTGCTCTTACTCATTTTCCACGCTTTTAAATTACTGTGGCTGATAGTTCTTTGTCTGGCGCTCTTTGGCCAAACCTGGCCCTTGCGCCACTAAAATCCACTAACCAACCAACCAACCAACCACCACAGATCGCCATTACGTTCTTCAGTGCAGACGCTGGCGACACCACTGCAGCCGTTCCTGACGGTGGGCTGGAGTCAGAGGTACACATGCCAGAGGCACACGTGCACGTAGTCCTGCATCCAGTAGACGGTTGCGGATTGTTCGCACAGTCACCTCAGGTGCAACGGCAGCTCGGATTTGCGTCGCAGTCGATGTTCTGCTTGACAACGCCGCTCTTCTTCTGCGTCGATCGGTCCGCTCATCAGTCCGTCTGTGACTCCCGGTTCCACGTCTTCTCGTGTGGGGATGTTCCTCGGACCATCTATGCCACCATCGTACCACCACCGATACTTCCCGTCCAATTCGCTCCGCAATACGACGATACGACCACGCGACCTCGCGGAGTCCGACTGGACGACCTCGCTCAAATTCCGATAACTGCTGAAATCGTACACGTCTTCCATGTCCAGGCATTGCAGCTTCTTCAGGGTCTTCGCACGTGTCCGTACGCCGACGACTGATTACATTCACTTCGCCGTACTCCTTAAATACTACCGACGATAATTTGCATATTATGCCGTGCTGTGGCGTAAGCGCTCACCGGTTGGTCCCGAAATTAACATCACACCTACTTAAACTCGACCCTATTAACATATGTAAATTTCATGATCGTCCGCCAGTTCCTTTTTGGTGTTGTTTTTTCACTTTCCGCCAGTGTCGAACAAAAATCTTTAACGCGAATGATATGAAAGCATTCCCACAAAGTATAGGCGCAGATTGAAATTTTAGCTAAGTCGCCAGTGGCCGGTAAGTCCAAAAATGTTAGTGGCCAAAAAAACAAAAAAACCGGTTGGTAAGTTAGCATATCTTAGTGGCCAAAAAGGTGTCCAGCATAAAAAAAGAGAGTGGGGGTGAGGGTGGGGACTTTAATTGCTTTTATTAACATGGATGACTTTATCTGACCATAAAAGAAGTCACTCACTGCGCAAAATAAAAAAACGTTTTGTAAACCTTTTCCCCCTGGGATTACTCATTTCCAAAACATCCATCCTCGGTGGAAAACCTCGATGTTTCAATATTTTTGATAATAAGCCGAAGATTTCGTACTTTTCCATCTGCATCAGTAAATGGGCACATCGGTGGATAAAATCTCTGCTCAATATAACGGAAATTACTCACCAGTCTATACAGCACCCATAAAAATTTAAAAGGAGGTGAGACTACACAGTGTGGTAAAGAATTTTTAACACTGGGTCTGTAAAATGAAATAGAAAAAAGAAATTATAATTTGTTTTGGTTTGTTATTCAAAATAAGTCCCTCCGGCTTCAATACACTTGCTACAGCGATTTAATAATGATTCGAATGCATGTTCCAGTTCACTTTGCGGAATTGCCTCCAAAGCACGCGTCGAAGCTGTTTCTATGGTCGAAATATCATCAAAATAACACCCTTTGAACGTCTTTTTAAGTTTTGGGAATAAAGAAAAGTCGCAGGGTGCTAAATCAGGCGAATACGGTGGATGATTCAACCCACAGACGTTATTTTTCGACAAAAACCTACGAACAAGAAGTGAGGTGTGACTGGGTGCATTATCGTGCAACAAACACCAACTGTTTTCATCCCGATATTCTGGACGAATGCGACGAATTCTGCCCATCAAACGCCTCAAAACATTTAAATAAAACTCACTAGTAATTGTTTGTCCACTTGGAACAAATTCTTTGTGGATAATACCCTTACTATCGAAGAATGTAATGAACATTGTTTTGATTTTCGATGGAACTTTTCTTGTTTTCTTTTGGCTTGTGGTGAGTTTTTTGACTTCCATTCCGCACTTTGTCGCTTTGTTTTAGGATCATATTGAAAACACCATGTTTCATCACCTGTAACAATCGATTTTAAGAAGTTTGGATCATTTTCAGCGGCTGAAATGATGTCTCTGCAATGTGCACTTCTCCTTGATTTTTGTTCATTGGTTAACGTGTGTGGAACAAATTTAGCACAGACTTTTGTCTTGCCCAAATCTTCATGCAGGATGGTTCGAGTCGTTTCTTTGTTGATGTTTAAAGACTCTTCCATCACTCTTAGTCACGCACATCGATTGTTTGTCACGAAATCACGCACTTTTTCAATAATCTCAGGTGTCCTAGATGAACTTGGTCTTCCGGTATGCTTATCATCTTCTAGCGTCCAAAAAACGTTTGTGCCACAGGAAAACATTTGATCTACTTAAACAAAACTCACCGTAAACTTGTTTCATCATTTGGTACGTTTCCGAGGCACTTTTACCAAGTTTTGCGTTAAATTTAATAACAGCCCGTTGTTCCATCTTAATAATTCAACATGAAAAGAATTTGACTTCTCTAATGAACGGCCGTTCCGTTTGAGTTACTTTAACAACTGCGCAGTACTTTTGGCAGAAAGCAAGCAGATGGTCCCGGTTTATAACGCATTCGCGATTACACTGGTGGCTTCACCGTAGGCTGAAATCTAGCGCCAGTCTTAAAATTTTTTTGACTCACTGTGTATAGTCTTCACAACTCACTTGAAGAACGTCCGGATATTTTTAATGTAAGTAACAATTTTTTTCATAAAACATGTTTTGTAAGATTGTAAATGTCACTTGGTATTTATCACTGTAAATGTAAATATAGTAATTCCTGTAACTAGATTTACCGTCTGTTGGGATGTGCTTACAATAAATAAATAAATAAATAAATAAAAGAGTACGCGTCGAGGAACATTGCGATGGGGTGTTTTGCTTCTCCAGACAACGCTCCAATCTACACCGTGTGTGTTTGTATGCGTGTTCTGACGGAATGTGGCTTTCAACTTCTCCCACACCCACCGTACTCACCTGACTTCGCCTCTAATGATTTCTTCCTAAAATATCTGGGGGATATGATCTTGAATTGGAAGTGGCAACGAAGTTTTGGTTTCAGGAAAAGAATAAAACGTTTTTTCTCAGGGGAGATTCGTCAATTCTCTGATTGGTGCAACATGTATATCCAAGTCAGGGGCCAGTATGTGGAAATATAAAGGGGCGTTTTTGAAAAAAATGTTTTGGGTTTTTATGTTACGCTAAGAACTTACTGAACACACTACGTATGACGTGTAAATTTTCTTTTTTATTATCAGTGATCTGTGCTCACAACTGAAGCTTCACTGATATCCACCACAAATTTCCCACAAGATTTTTTGCACTTTATACTCGTTATCTTTTTCTCATGTGGGTATTCCAAGATATACAACTCCCATGATTTCATTGTTCTTCCTCTGTCTTTCTTTTGAGCTAATATGGTTGAAGAAATTCTTTGAGTTATCGCTCTTTCTTTCACCTTAGCGAAGCCATCTCAGAGTAGATCAGATCATATGTAGAGGATTTTAGGAAGGGAGTGTCTGACCCCAGGTCTTAAACAACCCTTAGAAATAGGAAGCTAGGAGATTTGGGCTAGAGTGCCCGATAGGAAAGTGACACGGAAGCGACGTAACTCTCTAACCATATCAGATCTGATCATATGTAGAGGATTTTAGGAAGGGAGTGTCTGACCCCAGGTCTTAAACAACCCTTAGAAATAGGAAGCTAGGTGATTTGGGCTAGAGTGCCCGATAGGAAAGTGACACGGAAGCGACGTAACTCTCTAAACATATCAGATCAGATCATATGTAGAGGATTTTAGGAAGGGAGTGTCTGACCCCAGGTCTTAAGCAACCCTTAGAAATAGGAAGCTAGGTGATTTGGGCTAGAGTGCCCGATAGGAAAGAGACACGGAAGCGACGTAACTCTCTAAACATATCAGATCTGATCATATGTAGAGGATTTTAGGAAGGGAGTGTCTGACCCCAGGTCTTAAACAACCCTTAGAAATAGGAAGCTAGGACATTTGGAATAGAGTGCCCGATAGGAAAGTGACAAGGAAGCGAGGTAGAAAAGGGGAGGAATACGCCCTTATTTATTACCGGGAGGCCAGTACCCGGGGTCCGACGGCTTAACGTGCCCATCCGACGCACGGCGGGAATTTAGTGGTTCGAGCGTTCATACCTGCCCAGGATGAAACCTGAGGCTATATCCACGGCAGTCACGAACGCTGACCACTAGGCCACCCGCGGCCTCCATATCAGAGTATTTATCTCTCCCCTGCTAACATACGTTTTTGTGACATTTACACATCTCCGTTCCGCATGTGATCAGGATGAATTTTGCCACAATTCGCCTCTAAGTGACGCATGCCTCCCGCTCAGAAATCAGTCTTGCATCTCTTCTGCAGTACTGAGGTTTCGCTGCCATGCACCTCAGTAGGAACAATCGCACTTTCACACACAGTCATTCGGAAACCATTTCCAGAATCCATAAGTCCCATGAAATCCCCCAGCTACGACTTTCTAAGATGAATTCACTCGCCTACTCATTTCCCAACCTAATCGGTTTGCTCTATCAAACATGCCTCCTGGTTACTGAACAAAACATACTGATCAAGTTGGTATTTATTGAAAGTTGATCCCTCAGACTCCTCTATTTACGACGATCAAATTTCCTAGGCGCTCAGGGATATTTGATTAACCTTAGAACTGTGGACTATCCGTATCATCAAGCACAATAACGTACTCTCTTTTAAAACACTCTGTACGTACCCACATAGCATAAAACGTTTCATATATGTATCAACAGTGTTAGAAACTCTCACTTTCGTTACACTTTCACAGATATCTTACAATTACGTTTCAGCAACATTTAGTTTGGAACATAACTCTTTGTACATTACGGTTACGTTAAAAATAGTACTCACCGATTCTACTGTTTTATAGTTTCCACTGTACATAATTTATTTAAGATTTTTGGTTTGGCAGCGGCGTGGGATGCGCATGCGCATTTATGCCATTTCACCGAAGCACCCCCTTAGTCATATTTCCATGTGCTACTGGGATATTCTTTGGTGATACCAGATCATCTGAAAGTAATTGTTTTAATTTTTAATTATTACAATTTTTCAATTCTAAAACGCAATATATAAAATATAATAAAATCTAGGTAGATCGCTGTGTTGTTGTGTTAGTATAACTGTACCAGCATGTTTTATTTTTAATTGAAGCTGAGAAATTTCACATTGGTAGGTATTTAGAGAAATGACGAATTACGGTAAACACTATTATTTCGTGCATAAATACACTGACGGAAAAAAAAAATCCCAACACCATGAAAAAATAGTTGTAGAGGAATGAAATGGCGGCAATACATTTGTATAGGTAACATATTTAATCGATTAAGATTTCAAGATCACAGCTTATTGTAAGCGCGAGAGGAGCCATTTTAAATGTGAAATGCTGGTACATTAATAACCGCCAGAGTGTTGAATGCAAGCATGCAAACGGTCATGCATTGTGTCGTACAGGTGCTGGATGTCAGTTAGTGGGATGGAGTTCCATACCTGTTGCACTTGGTCGGTCAATACAGGGACGGTTAATGATGGTTGGGGGTGACGCTGGAGTTGTAGTCCAATGATGTCCCATACGTGCTCGATTGGTGAAAGATCTGGTGATCTAGCAGGCCATGTCGACACTCTGTAGAGCATGTTGGGTTACAACAGCGGTATGCGGGCGAGCGTTATCTTGTTGGAAAACACCCCCTGGAATGCTGTTCATGAATGGCAGCACAGCAGGTTGAATCACCAGACCGACGTACAACTGTGCCGTCAGGGTGCGTGGGATAACCACGAGAGTGCTCCTGCTGTCATAGGAAATTGCTCCCCAGACCATAACTCCAGGTGTAGGTCCAGTGTGTCTCGGCCGCAGACAGGTTGGTTGCAGGCGCTCACCTGGCCTCCTTCTAACCAACACACGGCCGTCACTGGCACCCAGGCAGAACCGGCTTTCATTAGAAAATACAACAGATCTCCACTCCGTCCTCCAATGAGCTCTAGCTTGACACCACTGACGTCGCAAACGGCAGTGGTTTGGAATAAGTGGAATGCACGCTACAGGTCGTCTGGCTCGGAGCTGTCCTTCAAGTAACCGATTTGTAACAGTTCGTTGTGTCACTGTGGTGGCAACTGCATCATCGAATTGCTGCCGCAGACGCAGTACGATGCGCCACGGCCATACGCCGTACACTCTCAGTAGTGCCACGTGGCCGGCCGGAACCCGGTCTTCTTGAGGCAGTACCTTCCCTTGACCACCGCTGCCAACAATCATGCACAGTGGCTACATTCCTGCCAAGTCGTTCTGCAATATTGCGGAAAGAAAATCCACCTTCTCGTAGCCCTATTACACGACCTCGTTCAAACTCCGTGAGCTGTTGATAATGGCTTCTTCCTCTTCTTAAAGGCATTCTTGACTAACATCAACACCCTAAGTCGAATCTCAACGATAACTAACGCTCACGAACGTTACAGCGCGTATTTACAGCAAACCTGCTTTGCATGTTCCGAGGGGCGCTACTAGCACCACACGTATGCGCAGTGCGCGAAATTTTCATAGACGTCATCTTACAGATGTACTCTCACCGCCTACCAACTGTCGTTTATCTAACACAACCCCTTCTTGGTGTTGGGATTTTTTTCCGTCAGTGTACTAGTAATAAGAAGTAATCAGTCTTGCTGCACGATGACATTTATTCAGTTAAAAAACGAAATCGATATACAAGTTAAAAACATGAGCACTTTCGGTGTCACAGTGACACCTTCATCAGATGTGCTTTTCATCATGTGATCTTCAATACGTGGAAGAGATGCATCATGGGAAAGGTAAGGTCACATGCTATACCAGAAAACAAGACAGTCGAAAAAGCATAATTAGCCAACGAAAATTACTCAACAGGAACAGTAGGTATTGTGTTGTCCTCCCTAATCAGCTCATTACAGCAACGTGTATTATAACCCGAAATATAGAGGCTTTCTGTAATTAACAAGGAATAAACAGAGTTAGGTGTGTTTAGGATCTTCGCGTTGTCCCAGTCTGGGATGGAATTTCCAGCACTTACAGTTCTTGCAAAAGAGGTGATTTGGTGATTCATTTTTAAATCATATCTGTGTTCATTTAATCTCAAATCCAAATTTCTTTTGGTTGAACCCACATAATGATTATTTAGAATGTAACGTACCAGGAGATGTGACGTACCTGCCAGAAGGACGCACACGACATAAAGGCAGATAGGAATCAGAATACATGTCCGCGTAGCTTAATTGGTAGAGCAACTTGTTCCAGAATAAGCGGCCTCGGGTTCGAATCCCGTCGTAGACCAAAAATGACGGAGAAATTTACTTCGTTATAATGGCGCCCGAACTATCCGGATGACCCGACCGTTCAAAATCTCGCATTGGTGTGATGTTATTTCCACACCGCGAGATAGGAAAAATATGAGCAGCACTTCGAAAGAAAAAAAGAAAAAGAAGGGGGAGATGATGTAACGTACCAGGAGATGTGACGTACCTGCCAGAAGGACGCACACGACATAAAGGCAGATAGGAATCAGAATACATGTCCGCGTAGCTTAATTGGTAGAGCAACTTATTCCGGAATGAGTGGACCCGGGTTCGAACCCCGGCGCGGATAAAAATGACGGAGAAATTCACTTCGTTATAAGAATAATGACGAATTTTATTTTTTTCTTGAAATTGAGGCTATTCCACATGTATAATAGAAATTCGACACCCTCAATTGGGATCGATTTTTGTTTCTTTTGTTATCAATATATAAACGCCGCCACTGTTCCCAATGGACAACGGACTGCGTTGAACCTGTGAAAACGTAAACAACTCGTAATACGACTGTTGTTGCTTTTGTAACAGCTGTCGAGTGTAATATTTTTTATTGTGATTTTACAAAGTTTATTAAAACTATAATGTTCAACGCGGGAAATGCGTAACAGTAATATGATGATGTCACAAATATCTTTCAAATACCTAACAGTAATGTAACGAAGAAAATGAAAATGCATACATTAATATTATTAATAACATCTATGAAAATGCAAGTGCAAATATTCGGCTGTTTGAAAATACAACACACATAAAAATTGGAAAGGGAGTGTGAGACAAGGTGACACCATATCTCCGAAGCTCTTTAACGCCACATTGGAAAATGTCTTTCAATCACTGAACTGGGAAAACAAAGGGATAAAGATTAATGGAGATTATCTAACCCACCTTCGTTTTGCTGATGACGTAGTCATTTTTGCAACTACCCCATCAGAGCATCCAAGAACTTGCTGACAAGAGTAAAGAACTAGAATTAAAAATGAACTTTCAGAAGACAAAAGTGATGTTCAATGCTTTTACAAGAAATGAAGATTTATCGATTGATGGAGATAAGCTGGAGATAACAGACACGTACGTTTATTTTGGACAGCAGATATCAAGTGAGGGCCACATTGATGAAGAAATTAATCGGCGTATAAAACTTGCCCGGAGAGCTTTTGGAAGAAACAGCATAATTTTCAAGAGCAATATGCCATTATGTCTTAAAAGAAAAGTGTTTGATCAATGCATCCTTCCAGTGCTTACGTATGGTGCAGAGACGTGGACCTTAACTAAAAGAGACATACAAAGGCTGCAGACAACTCAAAGAAGCATGGAGAGGTGCATGCTTGGTATAACCAGGAGAGATAAGAAGAGGAACTCGTGGATCCGAAAAATGACGAGAGTGGAAGACATCATGATCAGAGTTAAATCCCTGAAATGGCAATACTGCCAGAAGGACAGACCATCGATGGACAGCCAAAATTTTAGACTGGATTCCAAGGAACAGGAAAAGACCCAGAAGACCACATGTAAGATGTGTGGATGAAATTCGAAAGTATGCAGGAGTGACATGGAGGAGACAGGCACAATACAGGCCGTTGTCGAAGAAACTTGGGGAGACCTTCGTCCAGCAGTGGATTGATAATAGTTGACAGTGATGATGATGATGAATGTAACGAAGTTACAAATACACTATCTACCAACAAGTAATTGGACACCCCTGCAATCGACGATATCTGCGGTCCTGATACACGTCACGGCCGCCACCGTTGAATATCGTGTGGGAAACAACAACGCAACCAGTCGCATGCAAGATGCCACGCAGTTCGGAGCTCTCTGATTTCGAGAAAGGTGTAATCGTCGGGTATCACAGAAATGGCCGATGACATATCCAGCGAGTTGAAGTACCCAAAATCGACAGTGGCCTACGTGATTGGCAAGTGGAAGATGAGAGGTGACTGTCGGAATGTGCCCCGACCCGGCAGACCCACAAAACTGGGAGTTAGAGACCGACGGGTGCTGGCCAGAGAAATTCGGAAGAACCGCACCAAATCGATGGGCCACATCCGCGAGGAGTTTCAACAGGCATCCAGGAGTGTTCTTTCGATGAATACCATCCGTAAGGAAGCCCATCTGCTCGGTTATAATGGATCCACAAGCCTTTGATCACCAAGTCCAATAGCGCTGCTCGGCTAACGTGGTGCAAAGAACGTTGACAGTGGACCTTTGAACAGTGGAAACAGGTTCTCTGGAGCGACGAATCAAGATTCACCCTCTACCGTTCGGATGGCAGGGTCTGGGTTTGGCGTCTGCCTGGAGAACGCCTCCTTCCGGAATGTATTGTGCCAACTGTGAAGTTCGGCGGCGGTGGAATTATGCTATGGGGGTGTTTCTCCTGGTATGGCACGGGACCCTAGGTCGCAATTCCTGGTAGACTCAACGCGGAGACCTACTGCACCATTTTGGATGACCATGCGCTTCCTACGTTGTGGCAGTTTTACGGGGTGGACACATGTTACTTTCAGGATGACAATGCCACCTGTCATGTTGCGAGGTCCAGCATGGCTTGGTATGGTGACAATGGGGTTAATCGAATGGACTGGCCCCGGACCTTAACCCTATCGAGCACCTCTGGGACGAGTTGGAGCGTCGACTTAAGGGGTGCCCCCACCGTCCGAAATCGGTGAAGGAACTGACCTGTCTTCTCCAAGCCGAGTGGAAGAAAATACCGCTAGCCGTCGTACAACGCCTGGTTGAGAGTATGCGCAGCTGTAATTGCCGCTCGTGGAGGCTCCACCAACTATTGAAGGTGAATAAACTTCGTTTTACTTTGCTATCACAGGTGTCCAGTGTATCTTTCAAATACGTAACAGTAACATGAAGTTCGTATGTTGAAGTTACAAAGACCTTTACGTTTCGGTTATGTTTCAAAGTTTGTAGCGTTTGAAGACATTTTGACGTAACCGTGAGGTTTCTGAAACATTACTGTTACATAGCGCAACGTATCTGAAAAATCTCAAAGTTTCAGTGCTAAGTACTCGTAACACATACGAAATATTATGTGCTGTGCGGATATCGTAGTGCCGAACTTTATGAATCCGTTGAAAACATTATTCACCGAGAATCAGTACCTTGGAAATGCAGAGTCAAATGCAGCTGGAATAGCAAAGAGTACACTAACGAATAAACGAGATATACAACGCCCGACAATGCCGACACATTAAGGTCATATGCACTTAAAGTGCATCACATCTGCACAGCTACGCATGCGGTATGAACATAATGAAGCGACGGAACCAATGGCGCAATGTGGAATGAATTAAGTACAACTGGACTTTATTTGGGGATTTCGTTATGGACATTTTGGAAGCGTTTATGTCACCAACAGTGAGAACTTCAGATCCACCGAATCTATGCATTTTCACCTTCCCTCCCCCCATTAGTATTGTCTGTTATCTAATCCCTAATCTTTCTGTCAAACATTACATTAAATATTTTTAGAAGAACTGCGGAACATTAGGTTTTATTTCTCGGCAATTGATACTTCTGAGCAAATTTATGATTCCATGGAACATTTTCAGTCCGTTGTGGGTAAGAAAACCGAAAGGCGACAATTTGTCAATTTACACTGAAAAGCAACTGAATTAGAGACAGCTGGCGTTATGCAAATGTGGCGCTGTGGGCGGCCCTGTAAACGGAAACGACATGATGTATGCAGCGATCCGACAAAATAAGGAGTGATGCGACGGGAATCAGTAACAGTCGGACGCAGTATGGGTAAGACGAAGGATCTAAGCGCATTTTATCTTTGGTAAATTTTCGCGGGCTGAAGAATGGGTCACTCCATCTCGGAAGACTGGGATTTTCACGAGCCACTGTGTCACGGGTGCACCGTGAGTACATCGAATCCGGTGAAACCATTCCTGCAAGGGCCAACTGCCGTGGACAACAGCGTGTGGATGAGCGGGGTCATCGTCGGCTAGCTCGCATTGTAACAGCGGATAGACGGGCCACAGTGCAAGAAATCACTCTGCAATTTAACGCTGGTGCACAAAAACGTGTAAGCAGCCACACCATCCAGAACCATCTCCTCGCTATGGGGTACAGAAGCCATTGTCCCACGAGGGTACCGCTGCTGACCGCACATCAAAGGGTGCAAAGATTAGCATGGGAGCGGGAACGTCACCACTGGATCCTAGACATGTGGGAAAATGTTGCCTGGACTGATGAGTCGAGATTCACGTTGGTACATGCGGATGGCAGGATACGAGTACGGCGCAAACCACATGAAGCGATGGATCTTTCTTGCCAGCAGGGTAATCTTCAAGCTGGTGGGGGTGGCATTCTCGTCGGGGGACTGTTTACGTGCACTTAAATGGGACCCCTGGTACGTGTGGCATTGTTCCTAACAGGACAACGTTACCGGGATATCCTGGACGACCATTTGCTCCCGTTCGTGCGTCTTCAACATCCCACTGGGGACCTCATCCGGCAACAAGACAATGCAGCCTCGCGAATTGTATCCGAATGGTTGGATGAACACTCCACCGACGTGACCTCGCTTCCTTGGCCAGCTAGGTCACATCTGTGATGCCATCGAGAGAGATGACCCCCCTCCATCAAATCTTCGTGAACTGTGGGAGTTTGTTCAGGGGTCGTGGATCCGTATGGCTTCCCAACGCTTCCGGTGTCTTGTCGAGTCCATGCCGAGACGAATCGCCGACGTCATCAGGCCGAAAGGGGCTGCTACACGTTACTAGACAGAGATCTCTGATTCAACTGCTCTTCAGTGTATAAACCTGCAGCAAAAGTGATTTTTTACACTTTCCAACCGTAGGTTGAAGAAGGGTATATGCTACAGCTTTGTCCGTCTGTCTGTCTGTCCGTCCACACGAAAACGCGCGTAAAAATGGTTCGATTTCGATGAAATTTTAGTATGTGGTAGGGGACCACCTGGGGACGAACCCTATTGAAAATGGACGAAATAGGGTCAAAGGTCAGGACATAGGAGTGGGACCCATTCCATTGTCCTTTGCGTAACAACTTATCTAAAAATGCGTCGATTGCGACACAACTTTATGATGTTGTTCCGCAGGTATACCGAACCGGTTCTGTTGAATATAATCGAAATGGGGTCAAAGGTCAGGACACAGGAGCGAGATTTATTCCACAGCCAACTTGACAAAAATTGCTTCTATTGCGACGAAACTTTGGTATGCAGTTCCGGAGGTACACTGAACAAATTCTGTTTAGTATCATCGAAATGGGGTCAAAGGTCGGGACACAGGAGCGAGATTTATTCCACAGCCAACTTGACAAAAATTGCTTCTATTGCGACGAAACTTTGGTATGTAGTTCCGGAGGTACACTGAACAAATTCTGTTTAGTATCATCGAAATGGGGTCAAAGGTCAGGACACAGGAGCGAGATTTATTCCACAGCCAACTTGACAAAAATTGCTTCTACTATTGCGACGAAACTTTAGTATGTAGTTCCGGAGGTACACTGAACAAATTCTGTTTAGTATAATCGAAATGAGGTCATAGGTCAGGACACAGGAGCGAGATTTATTCTACAGCCAACTTGACAAAAATTGCTTCTATTGCGACGAAACTTTAGTATGTAGTTCCGGAGGTACACTGAACAAATTCTGTTTAGTATCATCGAAATGGGGTCAAAGGTCAGGACACAGGAGCGAGATTTATTCCACAGCCAACTTGACAAAAATTGCTTCTATTGCGACGAAACTTTGGTATGTAGTTCCGGAGGTACACTGAACAAATTCTGTTTAGTATCATCGAAATGGGGTCAAAGGTCGGGACACAGGAGCGAGATTTATTCCACAGCCAACTTGACAAAAATTGCTTCTATTGCGACAAAACTTTGGTATGTAGTTCCGGAGGTACACTGAACAAATTCTGTTTAGTATCATCGAAATGGGGTCAAAGGTCAGGACACAGGAGCGAGATTTATTCCACAGCCAACTTGACAAAAATTGCTTCTATTGCGACGAAACTTTGGTATGTAGTTCCGGAGGTACACTGAACAAATTCTGTTTAGTATAATCGAAATGAGGTCAAAGGTCAGGACACAGGAGCGAGATTTATTCTACAGCCAACTTGACAAAAATTGCTTCTATTGCGACGAAACTTTGGTATGTAGTTCCGGAGGTACACTGAACAAATTCTGTTTAGTATCATCGAAATGGGGTCAAAGGTCAGGACACAGGAGCGAGATTTATTCCACAGCCAACTTGACAAAAATTGCTTCTACTATTGCGACGAAACTTTAGTATGTAGTTCCGGAGGTACACTGAACAAATTCTGTTTAGTATCATCGAAATGGGGTCAAAGGTCAGGACACAGGAGCGAGATTTATTCCACAGCCAACTTGACAAAAATTGCTTCTACTATTGCGACGAAACTTTAGTATGTAGTTCCGGAGGTACACTGAACAAATTCTGTTTAGTATAATCGAAATGAGGTCAAAGGTCAGGACACAGGAGCGAGATTTATTCCACAGCCAACTTGACAAAAATTGCTTCTACTATTGCGACGAAACTTTGGTATGTAGTTCCGGAGGTACACTGAACAAATTCTGTTTAGTATCATCGAAATGGGGTCAAAGGTCGGGACACAGGAGCGAGATTTGTTCCACAGCCAACTTGGCAAAAATTGCTTCTATTGCGACGAAACTTTGGTATGTAGTTCTGGAGGTACACTGAACAAATTCTGTTTAGTATCATCGAAATGGGGTCAAAGGTCAGGACACAGGGTCGAGATTTATTCCACAGCCAACTTGACAAAAATTGCTTCTATTGCGACGAAACTTTGGTATGTAGTTCCGGAGGTACACTGAACAAATTCTGTTTAGTATCATCGAAATGGGGTCAAAGGTCAGGACACAGGAGCGAGATTTATTCCACAGCCAACTTGACAAAAATTGCTTCTACTATTGCGACGAAACTTTAGTATGTAGTTCCGGAGGTACACTGAACAAATTCTGTTTAGTATAATCGAAATGAGGTCATAGGTCAGGACACAGGAGCGAGATTTATTCTACAGCCAACTTGACAAAAATTGCTTCTATTGCGACGAAACTTTAGTATGTAGTTCCGGAGGTACACTGAACAAATTCTGTTTAGTATCATCGAAATGGGGTCAAAGGTCAGGACACAGGAGCGAGATTTATTCCACAGCCAACTTGACAAAAATTGCTTCTATTGCGACGAAACTTTGGTATGTAGTTCCGGAGGTACACTGAACAAATTCTGTTTAGTATCATCGAAATGGGGTCAAAGGTCGGGACACAGGAGCGAGATTTATTCCACAGCCAACTTGACAAAAATTGCTTCTATTGCGACAAAACTTTGGTATGTAGTTCCGGAGGTACACTGAACAAATTCTGTTTAGTATCATCGAAATGGGGTCAAAGGTCAGGACACAGGAGCGAGATTTATTCCACAGCCAACTTGACAAAAATTGCTTCTACTATTGCGACGAAACTTTAGTATGTAGTTCCGGAGGCACACTGAACAAATTCTGTTTAGTATAATCGAAATGAGGTCAAAGGTCAGGACACAGGAGCGAGATTTATTCCACAGCCAACTTGACAAAAATTGCTTCTACTATTGCGACGAAACTTTAGTATGTAGTTCCGGAGGTACACTGAACAAATTCTGTTTAGTATAATCGAAATGAGGTCAAAGGTCAGGACACAGGAGCGAGATTTATTCCACAGCCAACTTGACAAAAATTGCTTCTACTATTGCGACGAAACTTTAGTATGTAGTTCCGGAGGTACACTGAACAAATTCTGTTTAGTATCATCGAAATGGGGTCAAAGGTCAGGACACAGGAGCGAGATTTATTCTACAGCCATTCTCCTCATAACTTGAGTAATGATTTCTGGTATGTTGGAAAGCGTATCATAATCAATGCATTGCATGATTTTACTAACTTGTTTTAGATTGAAATTTGGAACGTATTCTGAAGATGTGCAGTTCCGAAATTTGTGTGTGTGAGTCAGGAAAAGGTTCCAAGCCACGTTCTACGATGACTACTGCTGTGAGGGGAAGGGAAGAGTGAACTTAAAAATGGGCATTTTCCTCTAAGCTTCACGCGTGTGAAGCGGAAATCCGCAGCAAATGTCCTTTAGACAGATTCGTAATTGTTTTCTGATGGAGTGAGTAATCGATTTTTGTTATTTTTAGAGTTTCCATCCCTCGTTAATCATTCATAGCACCTCATTAGGTTTCTTTTATGAGATAAAATATTCATTTCTGTCAACACGTCTTCTTCCCAAGTTCTGCTGAATTCGGTTACTTTCTATCCCTTTGGCAACTCGTTCTCATTTTTCGAAGTGAAGCTGATGTTTTCGAAGTGATTTTGGAAAATCAGTTAGCTTTTACTGTCAAGTCTGTTTCACTCTGTATCCGTCAAAAAAATTAGAAAGTGCGAGGGAAGGGATAATGACTTCTCTCTCAAAACTCTGCCTGTTGTATCAGCTGATTGAATTTTAAACGACGCAGTGTTATCAGTTCTGTGTACGTTAAACTCCTAAGTGTTTACAACTGACCTGAATTTAGAAAGACACAATTTTATGAGTTGTTGGTATTAGAAAGTGCACTTTAGACTCGTATTTGTTTTCAGGTACTCATGTTTCTCCAGGTAAGAGATCATCGGAGGAAATTGTTACTGATCGATCATCGATATGCTTTAAGTTGGAGAAGGAAAATTTGAACATTTCTTATTGCGACTTTTGTACTGAGATTTGCTCAACGTTCTGTCTGCCAAAGTTACTGTGCAAATAGTCATGACATTTGGCTCTCGAGAGAGACTTCGAAAGCTAACATTGCAGGAATATTTATCTGTCAACGTATTTCTCAAGGATTTGTCTTCGTTTAAGCGCTAATATAGACGTTTCAGGTTCAAGATGTTGCTCTCAACTTCTCTCAATACAATTGGAGCACTGGTTAAAAAAGTAGAAATCACCAGGCGAACTAATGTTCGGAAAATTATTCATGTGAAAGCTCGTCGTTTCATTCACACTGTGCGTCAAATAACTTTTAAGACTGGGCTTGTAAAATGAAATAGAAACAAGAAATTATAATTTGTTTTGGTTTGTTAATCAAAATAAGTCCCTCCGGCTTCAATACACTTGTTACAGCGATTTAATAATGATTCGAATGCCTGTTCCAGTTCACTTTGCGGAATTGCCTCCAAAGCCCGCGTCCCCGTCGAAGCTGTTTCTATGGTCGAAATATCATCAAAATGACACCCTTTTAACGTCATTTTAAGTTTTGGGAATAAAAAAGTCGCAGGGTGCTAAATCAGGCGAATACGGTGGATGATTCAACACACAGACGTTATTTTTCGCCAAAAATCTACGAACAAGAAGTGAGGTGTGACTGGGTGCATTATCGTGCAACAAACACCAACTGTTTTCATCCCGATATTCTGGACGAATGCGACGAATTCTGCCCATCAAGCGCCTCAAAACATTTAAATAAAACTCACCAGTAATTGTTTGTCCACTTGGAACAAATTCTTTGTGGATAATACACTTACTATCGAAGAATGTAATGAACATTGTTTTGATTTTTGATGGAGCTTTTCTTGTTTTTTTGGCTTGTGGTGAGTTTTTTGACTTCCATTCCGCACCTTGTCTCTTTGTTTTAGGATCATATTGAAAACACCATGTTTCATCACCTGTAACAATCGATTTTAAGAAGTTTGGATCATTTTCAGCGGCTGAAATGATGTCTCTGCAATGTGCACTTCTCCTTGATTTTTGTCCATTGGTTAACGTGTGTGGAACAAATTTAGCACAGACTTTTGTTTTGCCCAAATCTTCATGCAGGATGGTTCGAATCGTTTCTTTGTTGATGTTTAAAGACTCTTCCATCATTCTTAGTGACGCACATCGATTGTTTGCCACGAAATCACGCACTTTTTCAATAATCTCAGGTGTCCTAGATGAACTTGGTCTTCCGGTATGCTTATCATCTTCTAGCGTCCAAAAAACGTTTGTGCCACAGGAAAACATTTGATCTACTTAAACAAAACTCACCGTAAACTTGTTTCATCATTTGGTACGTTTCCGAGGCACTTTTACCAAGTTTTGCGTTAAATTTAATAACAGCCCTTTGTTCCATCTTAATAATTGAACATGAAAAAAATTTGACTTCTCTAATGAACGACCGTTTCGTTTGAGTTACTTTAACAACTGCGCAGTACTTTTGGCAGAAAGCAAGCAGATGGTCACGGTTTATAACGCTTTCGCGATTACACGGGTGGCGCCACCGTAGGCTAAAATCTAGCGCCAGTCTTAAAAATATTTTGACGCACTTGTATATCCATATTTCTGGACGCCAGTTTCCCTAAGATACTGCAACAGCGACACACGAGTCGTTCGTGTGCCGGAAAGATGCGTTGCTTACGGTCGTCTGTAGGAAAATTACTTCTGAGCATGCGCGGAAAAATCTGTTGTAGATCTGCGCGTGAAGTCCAATGGTGTCAGCAGAGTGGCGACAGTTGCTCTGAGGCGGTTTGGCCATGTTAAAAAAATAAGTGACCGCAACAAATGGAGATGTTTGACATACCAAGCAATGAGAAAAGTCTTACATCACCGGAATGTGATTTAACAGATGATACTGTTTTGCGAATCCCTCTGAATTTTAGAGAGCACTATGGAAATAAGCATGTACATTCTACGGTTTTCTCTTTTCTCTGCATTTCAGGAAAGTTCTGATTCTAACACAGTACATTTTAACTAAGAACCTGAGCAGCAATATTATTGGATAGGGATGCTTCAGCGTACATTTAGTTCCTTTCTTCAGCTTTAACAGATTTTTCAGTTTACTTTCAAAGTACGTTAGATGCCAAAAGATCGCGGGATCCTTAATTGCGTTATTAGTTCACAACCTGAGTTGTATATTTTCCCTTCTTGAAGGCAAGAGAAAGACAGACAGAATACATGAATTTATAGAATATGTTATAGAATACATGAATTTATGTTATAGAATACATGAATTTATCAGAATACATGAATTTATAGAATATGTTATAGAATACATGAATTTATGTTATAGAATACATGAATTTATTGAATATGTTATAGAATACATGAATTTATTGAATATGTTATAGAATACATGAATTTATTGAATATGTTATAGAATACATGAATTTATGTTATACAATACATGAATTTATGTTATACAATACATGAATTTATGTTATAGAATACATGAATTTATCAGAATACATGAATTTATAGAATATGTTATAGAATACATGAATTTATGTTATAGAATACATGAATTTATGTTATAGAATACATGAATTTATCAGAATACATGAATTTATAGAATATGTTATAGAATACATGAATTTATGTTATAGAATACATGAATTTATTGAATATGTTATAGAATACATGAATTTATTGAATATGTTATAGAATACATGAATTTATGTTATACAATACATGAATTTATGTTATACAATACATGAATTTATGTTATAGAATACATGAATTTATCAGAATACATGAATTTATAGAATATGTTATAGAATACATGAATTTATGTTATAGAATACATGAATTTATCAGAATACATGAATTTATAGAACATGTTATAGAATACATGAATTTATTGAATATGTTATAGAATACATGAATTTATGTTATAGAATACATGAATTTATGTTATAGAATACATGAATTTATGTTATAGAATACATGAATTTATCAGAATACATGAATTTATAGAATATGTTATAGAATACATGAATTTATAGAATATGTTATAGAATACATGAATTTATGTTATAGAATACATGAATTTATGTTATAGAATACATGAATTTATGTTATAGAATACATGAATTTATGTTATAGAATACATGAATTTATCAGAATACATGAATTTATAGAATATGCTATAGAATACATGAATTTATGTTATAGAATACATGAATTTATGTTATAGAATACATGAATTTATCAGAATACATGAATTTATAGAATATGTTATAGAATACATGAATTTATGTTATAGAATACATGAATTTATGTTACAGAATACATGAATTTATCAGAATACATGAATTTATAGAATATGTTATAGAATACATGAATTTATAGAATATGTTATAGAATACATGAATTTATGTTATAGAATACATGAATTTATCAGAATACATGAATTTATAGAATATGTTATAGAATACATGAATTTATGTTATAGAATACATGAATTTATGTTATAGAATACATGAATTTATATTATAGAATACATGAATTTATGTTATAGAATACATGAATTTATAGAATACATGAATTTCTCTTGAGCACGGCAGGTCTGATATCACTGAATTTGCTAATCATAGTGTTGTCCGTGTTTAATTGATTGGTCAGACATTTTGAGAAGCAGCGCGTTCTTTAAAAGTATTTTTCAACTCTTCGTGAGAAGCATAGAAAGAAGTTTTATTGCTTAAGGAAAACTTGTGTCTGAAGAAATCCATGGCAAGGAGAGATAGAACCACTTTCTGGCTTTCTAATAAGTGAAACGTTCCGTGAAACACGGCCAAAATTGTGCAATATTATTGTCTTGATTTGAATACTTTTTAATGTTTTAACTTTCAAATTAGTGTTCACAGTCTCCCCCTTGGTAGAAAAATGTCCTTCTTTACGCTTTCCAACCGTAGGTCTCATTGTTCGATTTCGACGAAATTTTAGTATGTGGTAGGGGACCACCTGGGGACGAAGCCTATTGAAAATGGGCGAAGCAGGGTCAAAGGTCAGGACACAAAAGCGAGATCCATTCCATTGCTCTTATGCGTCATAACTTACGTAAAAATGGTTCGATTTCGATGGAATTTCAGTATGTGGTAGGGAACCACCTGGGGACGATCCCTATTGAAAATAAATGAAATGGGGTCAAAGGTCAGGACATAAAAGCGGGATCCATTTCATTGTCTTTATGCGTCATAACATGCGTAAAAATGGTTCGATTTCGATGGAATTTTGGTATGTGGTAAGGAACCACCTGGGGACGAAGCCTATTGAAAATGGCCGAAACAGGGTCAAAGGTCAGGACACAAAAGCGGGATCCATTCCATTGCTCTTATGCGTCATAACTTGCGTAAAAATGGCTCGATTTCGATGGAATTTCAGTATGTGGTAAGGAACCACCTGGGGACGGTCCTTATTGAAAATAAATGAAATGGGGTCAAAGGTCGGGACATAGGAACGGGATCCACTCCATTGCTTTTATGCGTCATATCTTGCGTAAAAATGATTCGAATTCGATGGAATTTTGGTATGTGGTAAGGAACCACCTGGGAACGAAACCTATTGAAAATGGGCGGAATGGGGTCAAAGGTCAGGACATGAAAGGGGGATCCATTTCATTGTCTTTATGCGTCATAACATGCGTAAATATGGTTCGATTTCGATGAAATTTTAGTATGCCGTAGGAAACCACTGGGCATGAACCCTATTGGAATTTGGCGAATTGGGGTCAAAAGTCAGGCAGGGCATAAGAGCGGGATTTATTCCATTGCCCTTATGCGTCATAACTTGCGTAAAAATGGTTCGATTTCGATGAAATTTTGGTATGTGGTAAGGAACCACCGGGAAAAGAAACCTATTGAAAATGGGCGAAATGGGGTCAAAGGTCAGAACACTGAAGTGGGATCCATTCCATTGCCCTTGTGCATCATAACTTACCTGAAAATGCTTCGATTGCGACAAAACGTTATCATGTTGTTCCGGAGGTATAGTGAACCGATTCTGTTGAATATCAACGAAATGGGGTCAAAGGTCATTGCACTAAAGCAAGATTTATTCCACAGCCATTATTCTCATAACTTGTGTAAAACTGCTTCTTTTGCGACAAAACTTTAGTATGTAATTCTTGAGGTATACTGAACCGGTTCTGTTGAATATAATCGAAATGGGGTCAAAGGTCAGGACACAGGAGCGAGATTTATTCCACAGTCATTATCTTCATAACTTGAGTAATAATTTCTGGTATGTTGGAAAGCGTATCATAATCAATGCATTGCATGATTTTACTAACTTGTTACTTTTAGGTTTAAGTGTATTAAAGAAGATTCTGTCCTCGTTGAATATTTAGATAAACGCCGTTTAAACTGACTTTTCTTTGGAAACGATAAGAGGGGAAATGTTAATCTTTCTTAGGAATTTCATTCAAACGTATTTTCTTTGCTTTTATCATTTCGTATCTGTATCAGGGAGACATCAACGTGGGCAGTAAAGTTTTGTATTCTTTTTCGCGCATTTATCACGTTTTAGGTACGTATTTGAAAGAAATCGTACAAGGATATCAGAGGAGAAATTACTTCCTTCAAATTTCTAGGCAATCCACTTTGAAAAAAAAAAAGAAAAGAAAAAGAAAACCAATCGTTATTTAGTAAGTCCTATATCAAAGATCGTTCAGTTTGAAAGGAATCTTAATATTGCAATTTTGGTTCACCCGTATAAGAAATCGTGATCTTTTATTCAGTTTTGTTATCTAAGTTTTGTAAAATTCCCGTTTCTGATTCTCACGTGGAAATATTTAGAAGTGAGTTTGATGCAGTTCCTGATGCCCGCTATTCGAAGAAAATCTGTGTTGGTGCCAATAGAAGATAATGTTTATCGAGAGGGAACCTTATTTCTTCAATTGCCAACGATATCGTCTTCTCCTGTAAACCTGGCCAACTCCTCACCGAACAAAAGAATGCAACCCCAGCATATAAAATACAGCCTCACAAATATCGGCCATTTTTCAGAAGCACCAGTTTCCCGGTAATGCTCACTCTGTGTGTAGTGTAGCCCTAGAAACTGCTTTTGTTCGGTTGTTCGCGAAAAGAATATTACAGAGTTATTTTGTCGCCATGGAAACGAACGACACGGGAGGGAAAAACTTGCGAATAGTGAGTAACGACAACAACAGGAGAAATCCATTCCGCCATAACACCACGTGACTCAATCTTAAAAATGTATGAAATTTCCCGGTGATGGGGAATTTCGAAAACATTTATTTCCCTTTATTTTTTCCTTCCGAGATTCATAAGCAACAAAACGTCAGGGCGCATGTGAGAGAACTTTTTTTTGTCGAACACTGAACATATCATCATCATCATCATCATCATCATCATCATTCTCAACCATTATCAATCCACTGCTGGACGAAGGTCTCCCCAAGTTTCCTCCACAACGGTCAGTCTGGTGCCAGTCTCCTCCATGTCACTCCCGCATACTTTCGAATTTCATCCACCCATCTCCCATGTGGTCTTCTTCTGGGTCTTTTCCTGTCCCTTGGAATCCAATCTAAAATTTCGGCTGTGTCTGTCCTTCTGGCAGTATGTCCAGCCCATTGCCATTTCACGGATTTAACTCTGATCATGATGTCTTGTCATTTTTCTGATCCACAAGTTCCTCTTCTTATCTCTCCTGGTTACACCAAGCATGCATCTCTCCATGCTGCGTTGAGTTGTCTGCAACCTTTGTATGTCTCTTTTAGTTAAGGTCCACGTCTCTGCACCATACGTAAGCACTGGAAGGATGCATTGATCAAACACTTGTCTTTTAAGACATAATGGCATATTGCTCTTGAAAATTATGCTGTTTCTTCCAAAAGCTCTCCAGGCAAGTTTTGGACGCCGATTAATTTCTTCATCAATGTGACCCTCACTTGATATCTGCTGTCCAAGATAAACGTACGTGTCTGTTATCTCCAGCTTTTCTCCATCAATCGATAAATCTTCATTTCTTGTAAAAGCATTGAACATCACTTTTGTCTTCTGAAAGTTCATTTTTAATTCCACTTCTTTACTCTTGTCAGCAAGTTCCTGGATCATACTCTGCAGCTCTGATGGGGCAGTTACAAAAATGACTACGTCATCAGCAAAACGAAGGTGGGTTAGATAATCTGCATTAATCTTTACACCTTTGTTTTCCCAGTTCAGTGATTGAAAGACATTTTCCAATGTGGCATTAAGGAGCTTCGTAGATATGGTGTCACCTTGTCTCACTCCCTTTCCAATTTTTATATGTGTTGTATTTTCAAACAGCCGAATGTTTGCACTTGCATTTTCATAGATGTTATTAATAATATTAATGTACGCATCTTCAATACCGCAGGATTTCAGAGCCATTGTAGCTGCTGATGGTTTCACCGAATCAAAGGCTTTTTCATAATCGATAAAAGCCATGCACAATGGAAGTTCATATTCCCTCGCTCTTTCAATTAGTTCTCTCAGTACATGGATATGATCTATTGTGCTGTAGCCACTCCTGAATCCAGCTTGTTCTCTCGGTTGAGCCATGTCCAGTGTTACCTTCAAACGGTGTGAAAGAACTTAAGTGAAGATTTTATAAACCACTGATTGGTCTGTAGTTCCTGAGATCCTCAATGTCACCTTTTTTATGTAGCAGGATCATTATAGCATTGTTCCAATCCTCAGGAATCTCCCCTTCATTAAGGCATTGAGTGAAAATTTGGGCGAGTACTGCTTCGATTTCTCCACTTGCTTCTTGTATGATGTCTACAGTAATTCCATCTTCTCCTGGAGCTTTTCCCCGCTTCATGTTCTTGATTGCATGTGCAACTTCTGCTGGGAGGACTGGAAGAACTCTGGTACCTTTCGTGATGTCTGGAGTACATGTATCATCCCTTTCATATATTTTGGAGTAGAAATCTTTCACTCTTGTCAAAATTTCGCCTCTATTTCTTGTTACAGAACCATCTTCTTTTCTCAGGGCCATAATCTATTTTCTTCCCTTACTGAGATGACTAAATATGAGATTCCTACAATAAAATTACATTATCTTGGAGTTATGTCGTTGTAGATCTTTGATATACTTTGAAAAAATTTCAACTCTTGTTTTTGTATTTCGCGATGAATGTGTTTGCCCTAGGTCACATATAGGTTAAACCTACGAAGAAAGATTTCCAACGTCTGTCTTCGTAAGAAAATAAGATATTAATACCTTCGGTGGTTGCGTTCAAAGCAGTAGTGCTTCGTAGATAACAAACACCAGTGGTTTTGAAACCGCCAACACAAAATACTGCAAAACTGGCGCTTTTGAAACCGCTAAAATAAAATGATGCATACGCCGGGCAAAGTACTCATTGTATTGGGTTGTCGGAAAAGTCATGACGTATTTTAGCACCGAATGGCGGTTGGGCGGTTTTGGAAGTACTAGATGCATGCGCAGCTCTGTTATCTCTATGGCATTCGACAGGTGCCAGTTCTAGCTGCAGTCTAAAAGGAATAGTGAGCGATTTGGTTGACTTGCGGAAATTTGACATCAAGTTGAAGATGGAAGACCAAACTGTGCATTTTCGCCATATTTTACTGTTTTACCTCAGTAAAGGGAAAAACGCGCATCAAGCTTGTGAAAAGTTGCGTAAAGTGTACGATGATAATGCTCTACAAGAACGTCGGTGCCAGCGGTGGTTCGCAAAATTCCGTGCTTTTGATTTTGACCTCAACGATGCTCCTCCATCCGGGAGGCCCACCGAGGTTGATGACGACCAAATCAAGGCATTGATCGAGTCAAACCCACGTTACACGACACGAGAGATTGCAGACAGATTGCACATCCATCATTCAAGCGTTCACGACCACCTGAAGAAGCTGGGATACGTAAGCAAGCTCGATGTGTGGGATCCTCATGAACTCAAAGAAGCTCAATTGACGGCGCGTATAAACATCTGCGGTATGCTCATTAAACGTGAGGAAAACGATCCTTTTTTGAAGTGACTGATAACTGGTGACGAAAAATGGATTGTGTACAACAATGTGCTGCGCAAACGGTCTTGGTCCCGACGTGCTGCTTCGCCTCAAACGACATCCAAAGCAGACATTAATAAGCGGAAGGTTCTGGTCTCAGTGTGGTGGGATTTTAAAGGTGTCGTGTTTTTCGAGCTCCTACCACGGAACCAAACAATCAATTCGAATGTGTACTCTCGACAATTGGACAGTTTGAACGAATCCATCATCCAGAAACGTCCAGAGCTCGTTCATCGTAAAGGGTGTTGTGTTCCGTCACGACAACGCGAGACCACACACAAGTTTGATCACCCGCCAAAAATTATTGGAGCTTGGGTGGGATGTGTTGCCACACCAAGCATACTCGCCTGACCTTGCGCCGTCAGACTTCCACTTGTTTCGCTCTCTTCAACAGTCCTTGCGTGGTATAACGTTCAATTCAGATGAGGCTGTAAATCAGCACCTTGTAGAGTTTTTCGCCACGAAAGACAGGTCCTTCTATGAACGAGGCATTCTGCATCTCACTGAAAGATGGCAAAAGGTTATCGAACAAAACGGGCATTATATCATTGATTGATCTTTGTTCTTTCTATCAATAAATGACCGTTGCGAAACATGGCTAAAATACGTAATGACTTTTCCGAAACCCAATAGAAGTGCTCAATATAAAGCTGATCATTTCTCATACATATCGTTTTGCAATAAATTCAGTGCTGGTCTAAAGCTGGGTTACAAGGCCCCGGGTGGCCGAGTGGGCAGCGTTCGTGACTGTCACGGGAAGGGCCTCAGGTTCGGTCCCAAGCAGGTACGAACGCTCGATCCGCTAAATACCCGCCGTACGTCGGATGGGCACGTTAAGCCGCCGGATTCCCGGTAATAAATAAGGGCGTCTTCCTCCCTCTTTCTACTTCGCTTCCGTGTCACCTTCCTATCGGGCACTCTAGCTAAAATCTCTTAGCTTCCTGTTTCTAAGGGTTGTTTAAGACCTGGGGTCGCCGCCCCGGTGGCGCAGTGGTCTAAGGCGTTGGTCTATGATCATTCGTCCGTAAGGGATCCGGGTTCGAATCCCGGTCAGGCATGGGTGTTGTGTTTGTCTTACGGCACTGGCTCTCTCCCTTCCCTGGAACCAGTGACCTTAAATTAGGGACGGGCGACTGCTTATAGCCCAAGCGTTGGCTTATGATGATTCGTTCGTAAAGGGTCCTTGTTCGAATCCCGGTGAGGCATGGATGTTGTGTTTGTCTTACGGCACTGGCTCTCTCCCTTCCCTGGAACCAGTGACCCTAAATTAGGGACGGGCGACTGCTTATAGCCCATTGAGTTGCTCACGGTGGTCGTTAAACCTCCAAAAAAAAAAAAAGACCTGGGGTCAGACACTCCCTTCCTAAAATCCTCTACTTATGATCATGATCAGCTGGGTTCTAAACAAAAACTCTGCTTTATCAACATAACGACTCACTAGAATTGAATGAAATTTTAATGGGGATGTAAATGAGACAAAGAATATATGAAAAAAAAAAAAAAAAAAAAAAGAAAGCAAAAGGGCGGAGTGCTTGCGGATGCGCGTACAAAAACTCGATGTACAAAACGGACCCTATGAAAGGGCTCAGGTACAGCATTCTACTAGGGGTGTTCAAATGAAAAGGTACGAAACGTCATGAGAACGTAACCGTTAACATATTTGCCTATGCCGCTATGGAAGAACGTAGCGACACATCTACGGATGCGATTGGAGTCGCCGGCGTGGATCGGAGCATGCGCGGGCGCCCGCATGCGCAGGAGAGAGCAGAGGCTCTTATAAAGAGCGCCGTCCAATTGACTACTTGTTGAATTCCTCCAGCACAGACGAACCATTAACTCCGATGTGTACTGTGAGACACTCCGAAGCCTACGCAGGTCCATGAAGAACAAAAGAACGGGGCTGCTCACTGAGGGTGTGGTTCTGCTCCATGATAACGCGCGTCCACACGTCTCCAGGGTCACAGACGCGGAACTGGCGAAGTTCCAGTGGGAGCAGCTTGACCATCCGCCCTACAGCCCGGACATGTCGCCCTGCGATTTCCATGTGTTTGGTCCCCTGAAAAAACATCTGAAAGGGAAGTGCTTCCACTCGGACGACGAACTCAAGGACGCTGTGCAGGACTGGGTCTCGTCACGGCCACAGGAATTCTGGGAACAAGGAATCCTTCGGCTCGTTAATCAATGGGATCGTTGTGCTACGGCCTATGGCGTATACTTTGAATAAAGTCTTCACTTATACCCACAGTGTCGTTTCGTACCTTTTCATTTGAACACCCCTAGTACATATTACAATTTTCTGCTGTGTTCACTCTCTGTAATACTTCTTCTCACTCATTCACTCTTTCTCCTGCACACATAACACTCGCTATAGTACTGCAATTTCTGGCACTCTCAAACCCCACTCTCTCTGTTGTGCAGATATGTAATCGTGTGACTGCTTCCTATTCCCTAAATTAATGTTGCCTTTAAAAGGAAAAGGTTTCCTAGACATACAAAGGACTGAGAACCAAAAGATGACCTCTGCAAGCCATTCCTGCCGCCCCGGTGGCGCAGTGGTCTAAGGCGTTGGCCTCTGATCATTCGTCCGAAAGGGGTCCGGGTTCGAATCCCGGTGAGGCATGGATGTTGTGTTTGTCTTACGGCACTGGCTCTCTCCCTTTCCTGGAACCAGTGACCCTAAATTAGGGACGGGCGACTGCTTTTAGCCCGTTGAGTTGCTCACGGTGGTCGTTAAACCTCCAAAAAAAAAAAAAAAAAAAAAAAAGTTATTCCTTCCGTTGGCTGATCCTGCCTGTTCTTATATATTGACGCAGCAGGAATGTACTTGGAATAAAGTATATTCTCGTAAATCTTCCTGCTTTTCCAATTTTTTTAAATTCAGTCTCATTACTTGATTGTCGCGCTGCGTATATAGCAACATTTCTGGTAATTCTACTTAAAGTCATTCTGTTGTTAGTCACGTCATTTACACTGGCGGAAAGTGAAAAAAGAACACCAAGAAGAAGACGTCTGATACCAACGAAATTTATACATAACGGAATACAGAGGATAACGTGATCAAAACATTATGGCAAAATACAGCTGTATTTGCTGGTAAACTGAAAAATAACATTTCCATGTAACATGGTTAGTACGAGGTTGAACCGCCATGAACTGCGTCACACTGTGCAATTCTGGCATGGGATCTGTCGTACAAATGTTGGATGTAAGTTTGGGGTATTGAGTTCCAAGCATCCTCAACCTGGACGCCTCAATCGGGGATGGTCGTGGCTGGAAAGTGAAAAAAGAACACCAAGAAGGAGACGTCTGATACCAACGAAATTTATACAGCATAATAACGGAATACAGAGGATAACGTGATCAAAACATTATGGCAAAATACAGCTGTATTTGCTGGTAAACTGAAAAATAACATTTCCATGTAACATGGTTAGTACGAGGTTGAACCGCCATGAACTGCGTCACACTGTGCAATTCTGGCATGGAGTCTGTCGTACAGATGTTGGATGTAAGTTTGGGGTATTGAGTTCCAAGCATCCTCAACCTGGACGCCTCAATCGGGGATGGTCGTGGCTGGAAAGTGAAAAAAGAACACCAAGAAGGAGACGTCTGATACCAACGAAAGTTATACAGCATAATAACGGAATACAGAGGATAACGTGATCAAAACATTATGGCAAAATACAGCTGTATTTGCTGGTAAACTGAAAAATAACATTTCCATGTAACATGGTTAGTACGAGGTTGAACCGCCATGAACTGCGTCACACTGTGCAATTCTGGCATGGAGTCTGTCGTACAGATGTTGGATGTAAGTTTGGGGTATTGAGTTCTAAGCATCCTCAACCTGGACGCGTAAATCTGGGATGGTCGTGGCTGGCCGTGTAGACCGGATAAGTCGTTGTCCCATAAAATCCCACACGTGCTCAATGGGAAGGCCATGGAAGTTGTCTCACGCTCTGAAGTGCATGTTGTGCAATTCTGGCATGGAGTCTGTCGTACAGATGTTGGATGTAAGTTTGGGGTATTGAGTTCCAAGCATCCTCAACCTGGACGCCTCAATCGGGGATGGTCATGGCTGGCCGTGGAGACCGGATAAGTCGTTGTCCCATAAAATCCCACACGTGCTCAATGGGAAGGCCATGGAAGTTGTCTCACACTCTGAAGTGCATGTTGTGCAATTCTGGCATGGAGTCTGTCGTACAGATGTTGGATGTAAGTTTGGGGTATTGAGTTCCAAGCATCCTCAACCTGGAAGTCTAAATCGGGGATGGTCGTGGCTGGAAAGTGAAAAAAGAACACCAAGAAGGAGACGTCTGATACCAACGAAATTTATACAGCATAATAACGGAATACAGAGGATAACGTGATCAAAACATTATGGCAAAATACAGCTGTATTTGCTGGTAAACTGAAAAATAACATTTCCATGTCACATGGTTAGTACGAGGTTGAACCGCCATGAACTGCGTCACACTGTGCAATTCTGGCATGGAGTCTGTCGTACAGATGTTGGATGTAAGTTTGGGGTATTGAGTTCCAAGCATCCTCAACCTGGACGCCTAAATCATGTATGGTCGTGGCTGGAAAGTGAAAAAAGAACACCAAGAAGGAGACGTCTGATACCAACGAAATTTATACATAACGGAATACAGAGGATAACGTGATCAAAACATTATGGCAAAATACAGCTGTATTTGCTGGTAAACTGAAAAATAACATTTCCATGTAACATGGTTAGTACGAGGTTGAACCGCCATGAACTGCGTCACACTGAGCAATTCTGGCATGGAGTCTGTCGTACAGATGTTGGATGTAAGTTTGGGGTATTGAGTTCCAAGCATCCTCAACCTGGACGCGTAAATCGGGGATGGTCGTGGCTGGCCGTGGAGACCGGATAAGTCGTTGTCCCATAAAATCCCACACGTGCTCAATGGGAAGGCCATGGAAATTGTCTCACACTCTGAAGTGCATGTTGTGCAATTCTGGCATGGAGTCTGTCGTACAGATGTTGGATGTAAGTTTGGGGTATTGAGTTCCAAGCATCCTCAACCTGGAAGCCTAAATCGCGGATGGTCGTGCTGGAAAGTGAAAAGAACACCAAGAAGGAGACGTCTGATACCAACGAAATTTATACAGCATAATAACGGAATACAGAGGATAACGTGATCAAAACATTATGGCAAAATACAGCTGTATTTGCTGCTAAACTGAAAAATAACATTTCCATGTAACATGGTTAGTACGAGGTTGAACCGCCATGAACTGCGTCACACTGTGCAATTCTGGCAGGGAGTCTCTCGTACAGATGTTGGATGTAAGTTTATGGTATTCAGTTCCAAGCATCCTCAACCTGGACGCGTAAATCTGGGATGGTCGGGGCTGGCCGTGCAGACCGGATAAGTCATTGTCTCACACCCTGAAGTGCATGTTGCGTTGCACGTGCCGTGTGTGGGCGTACGTTATCTTGCTGCAAAACACCACGATGGACCGACCTTACAAATGGCACAACAACGGGCTGAATGGTGTTGTTGACGTAGGAGGTGCTGTTTAACGTACCCGGTACAAACACTAGTTGTTTACGGGAGTGATAGCTGATTAGCTGATCGCTCCCCACACCAGGAGACCAGGTGTAGGCCATGTGTGTCGCTGGCGGATGCAAGAAGGGTGGAGACGCTCCCCTGTGCGTCTGCGAACACGCATACGGCCATCTGAGGCTCCCAAGCAGAAACTGCTTTCATCGCTGAACACGACAGATCGCCATTGCGTTTTGCAGTGCAAACGTGGGCGACACCACTGCAGCCGTTCCTGACGGTGGGCTGGAGTCAGAAGTACACATGCCAGAGGCACACGTGCACGTAGTCCTGCATCCAGTAGACGGTTGCGGATTGTTCGCACAGTCACCTCAGGTGCATCGGCAGCTCGGATATGCGTCGCAGTGGATGTTCTGCTTGACAACGCCGCTCTTCTTTTGCGTCGATCGGTCCGCTCATCAGTCTGTCTGTGATTCCCGGTTCCACGTCTTCTCGTGTGGGAATGTTCCTCGGACCATCTAAGCCACCATCGTACCACCACCGATACTTCCCGTCCAATTCGCTCCGCAATACGACGATACGACCACCTGGCCTCGCGGAGTCCGACTAGACGACCTCGCTCAAAGTCCGATAACTGCTGAAATCGTACACGTCTTCCATGTTCAGGCATTGCAGCTTCTTCAGGGTCTTCGCACGTGTCCGTACGCCGACGACTGCTTACATTCACTTCGCCGTACTCCTTAAATAATACCGACGATAATTTGCATATTATGCCGTGCTGTGGTGTAAGCGCTCACCGGTTGGTCCCGAAATTAACATCACACCTACGTCAACTCGACCCCATTAACAAATGTAAATTTCGTGATCGTCCGCCAATTCCTTCTTGGTGTTATTTTTTCTCTTTCCGGCAGTTTATTTTGCTCATGAACCGCAGAATGGCCGCCCTGGTGCCGCAGTGGTCTAAGCGATGGCTACTGACCATTCGTCCGAGAAGGGCCCGGGTTCGAATCGCGTGAGGCATGGGTGTTGTGTTTGTCTTACGGCACTGGATCTCTACCTTCCCTGAAATCAGTGGTCCTGAATTGGGGACGGGCGATTGCTTATATATTCCATTGAGTTGTTCACTGTGGTCGATAAACCTTCAATCAAAAAAATAAAAAATAAAAAAATAAATAAAAAATAGAACCGCAGAAAAGTGCTCATATTATTAGCAACACTGTATGTGTATGTGTGTGTGTGTGTGTTGTGACGCGGCTGCTCCGCAGGACGCACATGAGTTAAAGGCAAATAGCAGTGAGATCACATGCTAGTATAATAAAATGGATAGCCTCTGGAGCTGAGAGTTTAGGGTTCGAGTCCTACCCCTGGCATAAACATGATGGAGAAATTTGCTTCGTCATATTACACTGAAGAGCAATTGAATTAGAGACAGCTGGCGTTATGCAAATGTGGCGCTGTTGCGACCCTGTCAACGGAAACGACATGACGTATGCAGCGATCCGACAATATAACGAGTGATGCGATGGGAATCAGTAAGAGTCAGACGCAGTATGGGTAGGACGAAGGATCAAAGCGCATTTGATCGTGGGCAAATTGACGGGGCCACTCGCATGGGTCACTCCATCTCGGAAGTCGTGCAGGCACTGGGATTTTCACGAGCCACTGTGTCACGGGTGCACCGTGAGTACATCGAATCCGGTAAAACCATCTCTGCAAGGGCCAACTGCCGTGGACAACAGCGTGTGGATGAGCGGGGTCATCGTCGGCTAGCTCGCATTGTAACAGCGGATAGACGGGCCACAGTGCAAGAAATCACTCAGCAATTTAACGCTGGTGCACAAAAACGTGTAAGCAGCCACACCATCCAGAACCATCTCCTTGCTATGGGGTACAGAAGCCATCGTCCCACGACAGTACCGCTGCTGACCACACATCACAGTGTGCAAAGATTAGCATGGGAGCGGGAACGACGCCACTGGACCGTAGACATGTGGAAAAATGTTGCCAGGACTGATGAGTCGAGTTTCACGTTGGTACATGCGGATGGCAGGATGCGAGTACGGCGCAAACCATATGAAGCGATGGATCCTTCTTGCTAGCAGGGTGCTCTTCAAGCTGGTGGGGGTGGCATTCTGGTCTGGGGACTATTTACGTGGACTGAAATGGGACCCCTGGTAGGTGTGACATCGTTCCTCACAGGTCAACGTTACCTGGATATCCTGGACGACCATTTGCTCCCGTTTGTGCGTCTGTAACATCTCACTGTGGACCTCATCCTGCAACAAGACAATGCAGCTCCGGAATTGTATCCGAATGGTTGGATGAACATTCCACCGACGTGACCTCGCTTCCTTGGCCAGCTAGGTCACCTGAACGAGCACATCTGTGATGCCATCGAGAAAGATGACCCCCTCCATGAAATCTTCGTGAGCTGTGGGAGCTTGTTCAGGGGTCGTGGATCCGTATGGATTCCCAACGCTTCCGGTGTCTTGTCGAGTCCATGCCGAGACGAATCGCCGCCGTCATCAGGGCGAAAGGTGGTGCTACACGTTACTAGACAGGTATCTCTATTTCAACTGCTCTTCAGTGTATGTGTGTGTGTAAGGGGTCATTAAAGTAAGAAGATAGATAAAATTCATCTCGTACAGATTTTTCTTCCAGAAGAAAAAATAAATTAATGACAGCGTACTCTGCTTGCAAAGAGTTGTGAAAGCATAAAGCGATCTTAGTGTCATAGATGACTTCCGTTGCTCGTTCATAGACGCAAAAGGACAAGTAAAAAGATGAAATGACATCGTTTGTCTTACATGTCATAGGGGTGGACTCTATTAGGAAAATAAGCTTTAAGTTTTCAACAGGAATTGGTATCAGAACCGGAAAGATAACATAGCAATTTTTATTGGAAAGAGTCAGAGAAAAAATACAAATTGAAGAACTACTAGTACATTGGAATAACAACTGATCTTTGTGTTCAGAAAAAATGGGGAAT
This sequence comes from Macrothele yani, assembly GCA_039090855.1. Classification (NCBI taxonomy): domain Eukaryota; kingdom Metazoa; phylum Arthropoda; class Arachnida; order Araneae; family Macrothelidae; genus Macrothele; species Macrothele yani. The sequence continues at coordinate 112,229,152 of CM077033.1, read as the reverse complement.
AAAACTAGCCGCCTTTAAACAAAGATAAAAATAGTTCTACGTTCGCGCTGATACATAAATAATTCACCTTTATGCACAGATCATAAGAATGATTTTTGGGTGGTATCAATACTGACAAAGACCACGATCCTTTCGATATAATGACATTCAGTAAGAGATCAAAATAATGAGAACGCTGGAAGTTATGTTGTCGGAGCACTCTCTATTCGAAAGTAACCAGCAGAGGCTTCTCCACTATTCATGAAAGACAGATCCTCTCGCAGGTTTGTAGAACTGACCACAGTTTCTGGATGGTATGTACATCGGGAGATTGCAAGCGCTCCTGGATTCCAGCTGCTCCATTTTTTCCAGCAAAGTGGGGATATCATACACTGGTGTGCAAAAATTAAGGACGAAGAGGAGAAATTAGCATAACAGCGGAACGAGCGGGCAGAACGGACCGAAAAACCACTCATGATATATACTAGGGTCCGGTGCGGTAGGGCATGGGCATATCTGCAGCATGACGTAGGGGGGAGGTGTCGGAAGGGTATAAAGCACACAGGCGGTGTACGCTCAGCAATTTGGTGAAAGCTATTGCACGTTGTACATCGCTTTGAACGACGTCGAGTTGCTGCCACCGTGTGATATGGCCAACGGGCAATCCAGTAGACGACATCTGGATGACCTTTCCCGAGGTCGCGTCATTGGGAAGTTGGAAGAAGATCGAAGTGTGACTAGTGTGGCCGAGGAGTTCGGGATCGCTCACAGCATCGTTTCACGAGCTTGGAGAGCATTTCAAACGACAGGAACAGCTGTCCGAAGAGTTTAGCAGTGGTAGTTCACGAGCAACCACAGAAGCGGACGACCGGTATATTGTCCTACAGGCGAGAAGAGACAGACGGCAGACAGCGGGAGAAATCGCAAGGCACATGCAACAGACAACTGGACGTCCATTATCGCCTTTTACCGTGGCCAGGAGGCTGCACAAAGGTGGTCTATTTGCACGACGACCACTACGGTGTGTGCCATTAACGCCTGCTCATCGGAGACGGCGGTTTCTGTGGTGCCAGGAACACAAGAACTGGACACATCAGCAATGGGGTCGATTTCTCTTTACGGATGAGAGCTGAGTTAGTCTGACGAGCGATTCTGGACGTATACACATCTGGAGAGAGCAGGGACCACGCAATGACACCTCTAACATCATCGAAAGTGACCGGTTTGGAGGTGGCGGAGTTCTCGTTTGGGGCGGTATCATGCTTGGTAGCCGTACTGACCTCTATATCTTCCAAGGAGGTTCAGTCACTGGTGTTCGCTATTGTACCGAGGTTCTCCTGCCTCACGTGCTTCTGTTTAGAGGTGCTGTGGGTCCTGAGTTCCTCTTCATGGACGACAACGCTACACGTCATCGTACAGTGGCTGCCGCAGAGCTGTTGGAGAGTGAAGGTATTCAACGCATGGATTGGCCCGCAAGGTCCCCGGACCTAAATCCAATCGAACACGCGTGGGACCTTCTCGGCAGACGCTTGGCAGCACGTCACCAGCCGCCAGCAACGATTCCGCAGCTGCGATTGGCGCTACAAGAGGAATGGACCACGATGCTTCAACAGCTCCTTGACAACCTCGTCCTCAGCATGGACAGACGTTGTAAATCCTGCAACGCAGTCAGGGGTGATCATATCCCCTACTAAAGACTGGATTTTTCTTCGCAGCCGCCTGTCACATGGACGTTTCTGTCTTCTGTCCAGTTGTGCTCGAAGCTACCTTTTCAATAAAGTGCCTTTGTATCCTTTGGATTCCTTGTTTGGACGGTTTTTCTCACTTGTTCCATATTCTTACATCTTGGGGATCTTATGGTATGATTTGAGTCGATGTGGAGCACTTCTGCACCATGTTACATTCGAAAAACCGTCTCGTACTTAATTTTTGCACGCCAGTGTATATCACGTTGCATTAGTTTGTATATGAACCTTCTAGGTGTTTGATTTATTTATTTATGCTGAAAGTTGATATCAGACGCACAAACCTTTGTCTATCAATGTTTTCCGAAGGTTGAAATTTTGTTGAGAGCCGCTTTTATTTTGTCATTTATACTGCCCTGAGATTCGTAGAAATCTGTTGGTGACTTAATTTGATAAACAGATCAGTTATGATTAAATCTCACTGCGATTTGCTGAATGTTTCTTTTTTTGAGGCATTTCCGACAGAACTGTTTATATTTCTTTCTTTCGTTAACGTTATCCCTAGTTTGTGCAGATGCTGGCGATTTGTTTTCTCCAGTTGGTGACCTTCTTGTTATTCTCTCAGCATTTTCGTGAGAGAAAATTTGGAGTTTTCCGCCTGCCAAATCTTAATACCTGATGACTCATAAAGCGTGGTGGAAGAAGAGATGGATGCCTTCGAACTGCGAAACAAACAAAATGCTCCCAATGAGGGAATAAGAAGAAAATCAAGCCAGAGGAATTACATTTGAGGCATTCTCGCCAACCAAACAGATGGCAAGTGTCAGGATTACGATTCCCTTGCCTACGTTCGGGAGAACGGACATGTTGCTGCGTGTGTTACGGTCAGGAAGCGGCTGTCTCAGACAGCAGAAGTTCTGTCTCCTAGCGTTGGCAACAGCCCAACCTTCATGAAAAGAGAGCATCTGGCGACGTGAAAAGTGAATGCTCTCTCACTGCGAAGGAAAAGACCTTCAGCAGAAGAACGAAGACGGGAATTCTCGGGTCGTATTTTAGTGGCGACACTCGGCGGTGGTAATTTAATTCCTATGGGAATCAGGAGGGTCGTCCGGGAAATCTGTTCTGACGGTGGAGTGGAATATCCAGGAATAACTTATGTGCCAGGCTATAAACCGAAACTGATTGCTCTGGCAGCCGAAATGAATCGAATGGGACTCAAATAATGTCATTTCTCGAGAAAGACGAAAAAGAACCGCTCCTTTTGCATGCTGCTCACTGCTAGAAAAATTTACTTTCAGATAAGGGCCATATATCCCTGGGAATGTACTGAGTTAGGGCTTCTCAATTTCGGAAGTCCCTGTTAAAATCTCCTTTCGACTGAGTTTGTTGATCGGATAATGAGGGGAGAAAATTGCTGTTACTCCGAAGATCATTCCGAATGCAAGATATCTAAGGTACGTCAGCGAAGTCATTTTTCATAACGCATTAGGTATTCATAGATCAGGAAATCGTCTACACATTTGTGAATTTATTTTTAAGATCTTTGCTGACATTGAAGAACTGTGCTTCTAGGTGACGGTGTGGTAAGAAGCGTGGGCTTCCGGCTAATCGTAGGACACTGGCGCCTGATGATGTACAAATGGCGCGCCTGTATCTCCCACCCGTTCTTAAAAAGTGGCCCTAATTCAGGGAGAGGTAATAAATACACAGTTGACGTGGATTAGGAACATCAAAAAGAAGTAATCGCTCTTTTCACGTTAATAAGTAAGTCACGGAAAAATTCTCATCGGCCTCCAACGCGAATCGAACCCAGGGTCTTCCAGTTATGAGCAGGATATGCTTCCACTCCACTACAGCGGCCTCGAAATTCTCCAGACTCACAAACGACAAACTGCCAAACCACATGACAGGTTGCTTCTTTGGAGCCCCGCACAATGCTAGGGATTCACCAAAGATGGTAAGCAGCAACTGAACAAATAACTAGAAGGCGAATGAATAATGAATACACAGTTCACGTGGATTAGGAACATAAAATAAAAGTCATCTTTCTACGTTTCGAGGCCGCTGTGGTGCAGTGGTAGCATGCCCGGCGCGTAACTGGATGACCCTGGGTTCGATTCCTGGTGGCGGCCGATGATAATTTTTCCGTTACTCACTTATAAACGTGCAAAGAACGATGATTTCTAATTGATCGGGGAGAGATGACTGTCTCATGTGCTTATTTATTTTTACATTTACCCGTGATCACTTATAAACTTGTAAAGAGCGATGATTTCTATTTGGTCAGGGAGAGATGACTGTCTTATCTGCTTATTTATTTTTACATTTTCCCGTGATCACTTATAAACGTGGAAAGAGCGATGATTTCTATTTGATCAGGGAGAGATGACTGTCTTATCTGCTTATTTATTTTTACATTTTCCCGTGATCACTTATAAACGTGGAAAGAGCGATGATTTCTATTTGATCAGGGAGAGATGACTGTCTTATGTGCTTATTTATTTTTACATTTTCCCGTGATCACTTATAAACGTCGAAAGAGCGATGATTTCTATTTGATCAGGGAGAGATGACTGTCTTATCTGCTTATTTATTTTTACATTTTCCCGTGATCACTTATAAACGTGGAAAGAGCGATGATTTCTATTTGATCAGGGAGAGATGACTGTCTTATCTGCTTATTTATTTTTACATTTTCCCGTGATCACTTATAAACGTGGAAAGAGCGATGATTTCTATTTGATCAGGGAGAGATGACTGTCTTATGTGCTTATTTATTTTTACATTTACCCGTGATCACTTATAAACTTGTAAAGAGCGATGATTTCTATTTGGTCAGGGAGAGATGACTGTCTTATCTGCTTATTTATTTTTACATTTTCCCGTGATCACTTATAAACGTGGAAAGAGCGATGATTTCTATTTGATCAGGGAGAGATGACTGTCTTATCTGCTTATTTATTTTTACATTTTCCCGTGATCACTTATAAACGTGGAAAGAGCGATGATTTCTATTTGATCAGGGAGAGATGACTGTCTTATGTGCTTATTTATTTTTACATTTACCCGTGATCACTTATAAACTTGTAAAGAGCGATGATTTCTATTTGGTCAGGGAGAGATGACTGTCTTATCTGCTTATTTATTTTTACATTTTCCCGTGATCACTTATAAACGTGGAAAGAGCGATTATTTCTATTTGGTCAGGGAGAGATGACTGTCTTATCAGCTTATTTATTTTTACATTTTCCCGTGATCACTTATAAACGTTGAAAGAGCGATGATTTCTATTTGGTCAGGGAGAGATGACTGTCTTATCAGCTTATTTATTTTTACATTTTCCCGTGATCACTTATAAACGTTGAAAGAGCGAAGATTTCTATTTGATCAGGGAGAGATGACTGTCTTATCTGCTTATTAATTTTTACATTTTCCCGTGATTACTTATAAACGTGGAAAGAGCGAAGATTTCTATTTGATCAGGGAGAGATGACTGTCTTATCTGCTTATTTATTTTCACATTTTAATGCATTGCGATTAATGTGGAATAGTAGGTGCTTCCCTTGCTATTGCATAACCACAACCTCAGTGTAGTTTAAACAAAGAACGCTAAAAAAAATGAGTTCTTTGAGTTAGTGTGTTGTGGAAATCATCCAGGCTCTAACTTAAAATTCCATACAATTACCATCTACCTGCATGAGGAGGAGAAAAGTCTCCCAAGGAATGAAGAAGATACTGGAACGAGAGAAGAAGTACATCGACCTGCAGGAGGAGTATATGGAGAAGTGAGATAACCATTATGTTCATTAACTCACAGTTACTGTTATTAAAGTGTATGTCGCTTTTACTTTCAGATTCTCCCTCGAAATTAAAGAAAAAATAATGACTCTACCCTTTCATGTGACACGAAGGCTCTCTATTTTATTTCTTTCGTTTTGTCTTCTTGTAAGTAATCGACGTCGTTCAACAAAATCCAGAGATATAAACAACCATCTTAAAAGCACAAAGAGCAAGGCGCATTGTTTGACAGACTTGCAAGGACGCTAAGATGAATTTTTTCTTCCCGGATGACGTCCCTTAAGAAAATCACCAGTGCCCCAGTGAACGACTGCGTCTGGAAAACAAAATCTGTCTCACGTTTTTATTTGACGTTCCAAGTCTCTTCCCTTTCTCTGTGTTTGTCGCCCGAATGAATAAGTTTTATCGATGCAGATTTGTTTTCTGTTAATGCTCGAGCTATCCGGAAAATTCCTTACAAGGAAAAGTTTGCCAGAAGAGAAACAAAGAACGCAAAATAAAAACAAACCAAATATTTTCGAGAGTAGCAAAAGTAACTCAATAAACTGAACTGCGACAAACTAATAAACTGAATCGGAAACTCTGTTCCAATTCCTGAAGGGGGAGTGTGCGGAACTGGGCAGAAAATAAATAACACAGGACAAGCGAACGGCACTGTACGTCAGTGGAAGTTGGCATCAGGAAGAACAAGAAAAAAGCAATGAGATGAAAAAAAAGAGGACCCCCCCCACCTCCTCACACACACACACACACATGTTCTTACAAACAATCGGACGAAAGTGAACGAATTGATGTTTGACATGAAGACAGCTCTTTCATTACAAAGTTAATGACTACTTTCCGAATTTAATTCCCCCTTCACAGGAAAATGCTCATTCTCAAGTAGAGAAATGTTTTCTTACATGGCTTCCAAAATGGATATTTTCAGAAATAATTTATAATTTTAATTTCGCTTCAATTTAAGATTCATCTGCTTTTAGAACATTAAATTACGCATTTAATTTTGATTCTTCTTCCCAATAATTATGGAACTGAGTCTTTTTTCCCGCCATTTTTAGAACCAATACTGACTTTCCTGGGGTCAGCCTCCCCCAAGAATGACTCAAAAAACGTAAAATTGATGAGCTCATGACATATTTGAAAAAAAAAAAAAAAAAAAGATAATGACAATTTTCAAATATCACATTTAAGCGACATATATTGACCTGACTGAGATGAAAGGCCCGTAAATCAGCACATTTTTGACAGTGTCCGTCGAACGAACAATATAAAGATTTGAAATTTTAATACACTGCACGAACAGACTATTGTTAAGACACGGCAATACAGTTAGTAGGTCAGTTCGTAGGTCAGTTTGTCACTCCTACTTCCATGACAAACTATTGCAATCATGCACCGTATGCCTCTCCATTTCCCCGTACCCATTACGATTACGATTATTCATATTTGAAACACTTTGCATTCAATGAGATCTGCTATAAAAGTTTAGGCACGAATAAATATCGGCGTGTATTAATTATACACTGCCGGACAATTGCTAAGGACGGATGACAATAGCAACGATAGCAACCATAAAATGGAAGGCAGGAAAATGTGGAAATTGGCATAAGTGCGGGATACAGTAAGACGTGTTGTTTTGGATTGCCGAACTTGTTCGTGACGTCATAGCGCTGATAAGAGATATAAAGGATTTGACGCGTATTGACCGTTGTTGTTCAAACGCAAAGTTGAATAGGAAATAATCAATTGACGAACTTGCAATTTTCAGTATGTCTTCCCGACATCACCTAGATGATTTTACGCGTGGCCGTATTATTGGCAAGATTGAAGAAGGGCGAAAAATAACAGATGTTGCCAGGGAGTTCGACGTCAGCCACAGTGTTGTTTCAAGGCTTTGGAAATCATTTCAAACAAATGGAGAGTGTAGCAAACGTCACGGGGGAGGTCGTGTTCGCAGTACGACATCTGCAGAAGATCGGTACATAGTGCTATCAACAAAAAGACACCGGCGCAGCACAGCTAGTGAGGTAGCAAATCAGTTTATGGCTGCTACTGGCAAGCGGATCTCCCGAAAAACTGTCGCCAGACGTTTGCATGAAGGAGGACTATACGCCCGCCGTCCTGTTGTGTGCATCCCATTGTCCAGACGTCACCGTACCGCCCGTATTGGACTGATAACGACTGGTCTGCTGTCCTCTTCTCAGATGAGAGTAGATACAGTCTATCGTCTGATTGTCGACGACAACTGATCTGGCGTGATAGTGGTACTGCATATTGTCCAGCAAACATACAGGATATCCGACATGTAGTGTCATGGTATGGGTTGGCATCATGATCAATGGCCGTACGTCCCTCTATGTGCTTCCAACTGGGACTACTACTGGCCAACGATACATTAATGATGTTCTGCTACCTCATGTTCGCATGTTCCGTGGTGCTGTCGGTGATAGATTCATTTTCATGGACGACAACGCAACATTTCATCGAACAGCCGCTGTCCAGGTGTGTCTTGAGAGCCTCGTATGGCCAGCACGTTCTCCAGATCTGAATCCCATTGGAAATGTTTGGGATGCTTTGGGGAGGAGTCTTGCTGGTCGCCAATGCCCTCCAATAAACAAGGACACCCTCATCCGTGCACTGACAGAGGAATGGGATAAATTACCCCAACAGCTGCTTGATAATGTTGTGCAAAGCATGACACGACGTGTGGAATCTTGCATCGCCCTCCATGGTGGCCATATCCCGTATTGACATCTTACGCCGGAACACGTTTACGTATTCTGCACAAAATGGCCTGTTTGTCCCTTGAACACGTTCCAAAGCCTTCTGGATTTCAGAGCACAATAAATTGTCTTTCTTGTAATGTCCTGGCATTCTGACATTATTTTATTTCACTTGGCATCCAACCACACTTACTTTTTTATGCGCTATATAGCCGTTTATGATCCGTCCTTAGCAATTGTCCAGCAGTGTAGTTTACGTCCCCTACTGCGGCGTCCATGTTTCCATGAGATCCCAGTCATTCTTCTTGGTGGCGAAATTTCAATAGACAGCAGTGTATAAGGATTCCCTTATTCAGGAAAGAGTTCATTTGAGGAAATAAAATCTGTTTTAATCTTCACAGGAGCCCAACGGAATTTTCTGCATTGTATTAGTGACCTCATAAAACTCCCATAACTCCTTTTATTTATTGTCCTGTTTTTTGATGTCACTACACTAGATTTTTGTTCCAAAATTTCCGTGATTTCTTTCGCGAATTCACGAAGAATATTTTTGATACAACTTTTTCCGTGATATGACGGGAAAAAACTCTGAATTTCACGGATTTTTCGTACGCCACTAAAATTCTGAATTTTTTGAAGACTTTCCGCAATTTCTTTCTTATGCCCAGTGCGTCAAAGAATTTTTAAGACTGGCGCTAGATTTCAGCCTACGGTGGCGCCACCAGTGTAATCGCGAATGCGTTATAAACCGTGACCATCTGCTTGCTTTCTGCCAAAAGTACTGCGCAGTTGTTAAAGTAACTCAAACGAAACGGCCGTTCATTAGAGAAGTCAAATTTTTTCATGTTGAAATAATAAGATGGAACAAAGGGCTGTTATTAAATTTAACGCAAAACTTGGTAAAATTGCCTCGGAAACGTACCAAATGATGAAACAAGTTTACGGTGAGTTTTGTTTAAGTAGACCAAATGTTTTCCTGTGGCACAAACGTTTTTTTGGACGGAAGAGACACGCTAGAAGATGATAAGCATACCAGCAGAAAGGACCGTGGGATCTTGAGAACGGCACGTACAGATGCGACGATGACCTTGTCCAATATCCAGAGACATGTGGTGGCTGTACAAAGGACTCCTGTGTCAGCCAGAACCATCTCCAGGCGACAGGCAGAGGCGAATCTGCACTCTGGACGGCCCCTACACTAACGTTTTCTGCCATTAAAACCTGACCATCGTCGACGCAGATTGCAGTCGTGTCAGCAGCGAGTAACGTGAAACGCTACTGACTGGCTACGTATAGTGTTCATCGACGAATCCTGCTTCTGCATGGGAACGGATGACCACCGTGTCAAAGTGTAGAGGACCGCAAGTGAGCGCTACAATCCCAACCTCACTGTACAGGGGGCACAGGTCCCGAACTGCAGGCGTGATAGTCTGGGTAGCCACCCGACTCGGGTTTCTCAGGATTGTCTACGTCAAGCTTCCATGCTTCCGCGGTCTGCCAGATCGCCTGACCTGTCGCCCATCGAGCACGTGTGGGACCAGATGCGACGCCAGCTTTCTCCATGTTTCAGTGTTCATGATTTAGAGCATCAGTTGCAAGAAGTGTGGGCCAATCTATCCCACGATAACATACGGCGTCTCTTTCAGTCCATGCCGGACCGTGTCACCGCATGTATCTGAGCACGAGGCTGTCCGACGCTGTACTAACGCTGACCGGAATGTGTAGCGTACGTCCGCGGGAAATCGTCCTGCTGCTGTGATGTTGTAATCACTTCTGTCCTTCGTATGTACCGTCTCACTACTAAAATCTCATTTCAATCCAACGACTCCTTCTTGGTGTTTGGATTTTTATGACTATGACTGTTTGTTTCTGTTTCAGAATTTATCGACCATCATGAGCATTTAAAGCTGCAAGGAGTCAATCTTTCCATCCACTGGCTCTATATAAGGGACAGAACAAAATCATTAGGACAAACACTCCGCCAATGCTTCATTGAGATCCAGTACAGTCTCTCTTGCAAAGATTATACCCCTAAGCTCGAGCTTGTAATCGTCTGCCATTTTGGCTGCAGGTCCAATACTCCCCGCAGGACACCTGAACGCTTTGTGACCCGGTGAATCAAGCAACGTGTTCGATGTCAAGTTGAACAAGTGACGTCGATAAAAGGTGTTATTCGTCAGGCCAATCAATGAGCAAGATTGAGAGTCTATATTCATATGCCGCGCTGAATCAAGCAACGTGTTCGATGTCAAGTTGAACAAGTGACGTCGATAAAAGGTGTTATTCGTCAGGCCAAACAATGAGCAAGATTGAGAGTCTATATTCATATGCCGCGCTGAATCAAGCAACGTGTTCGATGTCAAGTTGAACAAGTGACGTCGATAAAAGGTGTTATTCGTCAGGCCAATCAATGAGCAAGATTGAGAGTCTATATTCATATGCCGCGCTGAATCAAGCAACGTGTTCGATGTCAAGTTGAACAAGTGACGTCGATAAAAGGTGTTATTCGTCAGGCCAAACAATGAGCAAGATTGAGAGTCTATATTCATATGCCGCGCTGAATCAAGCAACGTGTTCGATGTCAAGTTGAACAAGTGACGTCGATAAAAGGTGTTATTCGTCAGGCCAAACAATGAGCAAGATTGAGAGTCTATATTCATATGCCGCGCTGAATCAAGCAACGTGTTCGATGTCAAGTTGAACAAGTGACGTCGATAAAAGGTGTTATTCGTCAGGCCAATCAATGAGCAAGATTGAGAGTCTATATTCATATGCCGCGCTGAATCAAGCAACGTGTTCGATGTCAAGTTAAACAAGTGACGTCGATAAAAGGTGTTATTCGTCAGGCCAATCAATGAGCAAGATTGAGAGTCTATATTCATATGCCGCGCTGAATCAAGCAACGTGTTCGATGTCAAGTTGAACAAGTGACGTCGATAAAAGGTGTTATTCGTCAGGCCAAACAATGAGCAAGATTGAGAGTCTATATTCATATGCCGCGCTGAATCAAGCAACGTGTTCGATGTCAAGTTGAACAAGTGACGTCGATAAAAGGTGTTATTCGTCAGGCCAATCAATGAGCAAGATTGAGAGTCTATATTCATATGCCGCGCTGAATCAAGCAACGTGTTCGATGTCAAGTTGAACAAGTGATGTCGATAAAAGGTATTATTCGTCAGGCCAAACAATGAGCAAGATTGAGAGTCTATATTCATATGCCGCGCTGAATCAAGCAACGTGTTCGATGTCAAGTTGAACAAGTGACGTCGATAAAAGGTGTTATTCGTCAGGCCAATCAATGAGCAAGATTGAGAGTCTATATTCATATGCCGCGCTGAATCAAGCAACGTGTTCGATGTCAAGTTGAACAAGTGATGTCGATAAAAGGTGTTATTCGTCAGGCCAAACAATGAGCAAGATTGAGCGTATATGGTCATATGCCACGCTGAATCAAGCAACGTGTTCGATGTCAAGTTGAACAAGTGACGTCGATAAAAGGTGTTATTCGTCAGGCCAATCAATGAGCAAGATTGAGAGTATATGGTCATATGCCACGCTGAATCAAGCAACGTGTTCGATGTCAAGTTGAACAAGTAACTTGTCCATAGGATATATGTCCATCTGTGTAAACAAAACTTGTTCATAGGGTATATGTCCATTTGTATAAACAAAGCTTGTTCAAAGGATATACGTTTGTGTATTCGTATGAACAAAACTTGTTCAAAGTATATATGTGTATTTGTAAGAACAAGACTTGTTCAAAAGGTATGTGTCCATTTTTAGGAACACAACGTTTTTGAAGGATGTACGTATGTGTATTCGTATGAACAAAACTTGTTCAAGTATATACTGTATGCGTATTTGTATGAACAGAAGTTGTTCAAAGGATATACGTATGCATATTCGTATAAATAAAACATGTTCAAGTACATATGTGTATTTGTACGAACAAAACATGTTCAAAGGATATATGCCCATTTGTATGAACAAAGCTTGTTGAAAGGATACATGTCCATTTGTATGAACAGAATTGTTCGAAGAATATATGTCTCTTTGTATGAACAAAACTTGCTCAAAGGAAGAAGCGTTTGAAACTGAAAACCATTAGCTCCCGATACATTAGGGAAGATCTTTATGCATCAACTTTTTACCTAAGTTGAGGAAGTGTAAAACGATTCCAGATTCAGATAAAGAATGTTTAGAAAGACGAAACAGCGACATCTGTCTGTGTTAACTTTACCATAGATTCCAAGTCCAAAGCGAGGAACCGAACAAAATGGCTACAGGCATGGATTCACCTGTTGTGATTGGGAAGAAATCACATGCCAATCTATACGGGTCTCTCTGATCAATATTTCTTTTCTCTTTTCTTTTTTTTTTTTTATGGGTGTGTGATAAATGGCCGCCATCTTTCCACTGATGTGTTTGCAAAGGACGGCTTACGCCAGCAGTACCGATCGGAGATGTTTACTCTTTCCCGCTAAGTTAAATGGAGTGAAGTGCCTGGAGAATTTTTCTTCCCTTCCATTTTTCTCTTTTTCTTCTTCTCTTTGTCTCCGTCTTTTTCTTGAACATAATTCATCCAATGTTTGCCTTTTTCTTCAACGGAGAAACTCAACCGCTGGTGGAATAGTGATCGGCTTATTCTTAAGTATGCCTTTCTCTTCGATGGCCTGTTATTCTTGTAAATCCCATGCGCCGTCCCACAATGAAATTCCGGCAGATTTGTTTTCGAAGGAAGCGATCTTGACTTATTCAAAAGAAATTCTTTATTTCAGGAAAAAGGCTCTAGCCGAATAAATTTTTATCCTATGAAGAAAAAAGTAGTCTGCAATTGCAGCTTAAATTTTTGTATTCATGCAGGAAGCACAATGCGAAATTTGAGTTAACTACCAAAAAAATAATCTTCCTCAGTTTTGGAAACAATTCAAAATTAGAAACCTGATCGCTTTGTTTAAACAAGTGCACAGTTCCGCGCCAAAGTAACTAAGATTTCGTTATTTAAAGGATCTCTTTTAAAATCTCAGAGATATCACATTTTCTTTTACAAAATTCATTGCGCTGAAAATATATGCAAAAATGTGTTTATACTCACAATATCTTAATCATCGATCTATTTCAGATTAGCAATATCGCACGGCGTTTGGTTTTTCTAATCTAAGAGTACGATTTTTTTTTATCCCAGGAGGGGTAATAAAGACGAGGTTAAATTTGGATGCAGATGACAATATTTGAACATTATTTTCATGAATGAATAAATGCTAACCTATCGAAAACCGAGACTTCTATGCATGATTTGTCAGACAAAACTACGCACCGTAAACAATTTTCTGAAATTCACGAGAATATTTACATGATTTCATTTGTGAATTAAGGAAACGTGTTTCTGATGAAACTTATTTCGTGAAATGACAGAAGAAACTGCGAATTTCACGGATTCTTCGTACACTAGAAAAATTCTGAATTTCCAGAAATACTTCCACAATTCCTTTCTTATATTAACAGCAAATTAAAGTTTTCAAGAGTTATTACCAGAAAATTCAGAATTTTCAGAAAGCCTTCGCAATTTCTTTCTTATATTGACAGCAAATTAAAGTTTTCAAGAGGTATTAACAGAAAATCCTCAATTTTTAGAAAGCCTTCCGCAATTCATTTCTTATAGTGACAGCAAATTACCGTTTTCAAGAGGTATTACCAGAAAATTCAGAATTTTCAGAAACCCTTCCGCAATTTCTTTCTTATATTGACAGCAAATTAAAGTTTTCAAGAGTTATTAACAGAAAATTATGAATTTCCAGAAACCCTTCCGCAATTCCTTTCTTATATTTACAGCAAATTATCGTTTTCAAGAGTTATTAACAGAAAATTATGAATTTCCAGAAACCCTTCCGCAATTCCTTTCTTATATTTACAGCAAATTATCGTTTTCAAGAGTTATTAACAGAAAATTCTGAATTTCCAGAAACCCTTCCGCAATTCCTTTCTTATATTGACAGCAAATTAAAGTTTTCAAGAGGTATTAACAGAAAATCCTCAATTTTTAGAAAGCCTTCCGCAATTCATTTCTTATAGTGACAGCAAATTACCGTTTTCAAGAGGTATTAACAGAAAATCCTGAATTTTTAGAAAGCCTTCCGCAATTCATTTCTTATAGTGACAGCAAATTACCGTTTTCAAGAGGTATTACCAGAAAATTCAGAATTTTCAGAAACCCTTTCGCAATTCCTTTCTTATATTGACAGCAAATTAAAGTTTTCAAAAGTTATTAACAGAAAAATTCTGAATTTCCAGAAACCCTTCCGCAATTCCTTTCTTATATTGACAGCAAATTATCGTTTTCAAGAGGTATTAACAGAAAATCCTCAATTTTTAGAAAGCCCTCCGCAATTCCTTTCTTATAGTGACAGCAAATTATCATTTTCAAGAGGTATTAACAGAAAATCCTGAATTTTTAGAAAGCCTTCCGCAATTCCTTTCTTATAGTGACAGCAAATTACCGTTTTTAAGAGATATTAACGGAAAATTCAGAATTTTCAGAAACTTTTACCCAATTCCTTTCCCATATTAGAACTCCGTTCTCACTTTTTTCCGTATCGATATAACGAAAAAATTCCAGTAATAACAGAGAGACACGGAAATATGGGGGGTTTGATTAACAGTTAAATTTCAATAGTAAGTCGAATTATTTGATTTCGAGTTCTGTAGCGTGATCGGATTTTGTGGGTTTTGTGTCGCATCAATTTTGGTTACTGTGGCGCAGGATATTTTTCTCCTCTTCCCCATTTTGTGCGCCAGCTATTATACACTATATTGGCAAAAGTCACCGGACACCTAGAAGAAAAACACAACATAGCGTTTATTGACATACATTAGTACGGTGTCGGTCCACTTTTGGCCTTAATGCATGCACTGACCCTTCGAGACATGCTTTCGACTAGGTTTTGAAACCCAGCTATAGCTTTGCACTTCAATTCAGTACATAACGCTGCCGATAACTCTTGCTTAGTAGTAGGCCTTGGTTCCACACTTCTCATGCGGCGCTCTAATTCATCCCATAGGTGCTCTATGGGATTAAGATCAGGGCTCTATGCTAGCCAGTTCACACACGATACGGAATTATCGTCAAACCATGCCGTAAGTTCTTGCTTTATGGCTCGGTGCATTATCCTGCTGGTACCAACAAGGCTCGGTTCCATAGTATTGCCACAGAGTTGGTAGGGTATAATTGTCCAGAATATCGAGGTAGACGTGCTGGTTAACAGGTTTTCCCACGACAACCAATGGGCCGGGACCATACCACGAAAAACACCCCCACACGAGTACACTGCCAGCTCCAAACTTGACCGTAGGAACAGTACACTGTGGTAAATAGCGTTCCCCCGGCTGCCGCCATACCTACACACGGCCATCAGACTGATGGATCGATTCATCAATCCATAGGACCTGTTTCTATTGATCTATGGTACAATTAAATGTCCTTTACACCATGCTAAACGACGAGTAGCATTCCGAGTGGAGATAAAAGGCTTATGAGCAGCCGCACGACCACGGTAACCCATGGAATGAAGTTCTCGGCGAATGGTACGTGTACATACTAAGGTTCCAATATTTTTACTCACCTGAACAGTGAAGTCTTGTGCAGTTCTCTGTTGATTAGCTGTAACGACTCTCCTGCGGCTTCGACGTCCTCTATCACTGATTTTCTTTGGTCTGCCGGTACGTTTTGCTGCTTCATTTGTCTTCCACTTATTCAGTACATCCAAAACAGTTGACTTGGGTATGTTTAAACGCCTCTCGGTTTCTCTTATGGACAACCCACTAATATAACACCCAACAATCTTTCCTTTCTCAAAGTCAGTTCTCTCCCGCCGCGACAAAGAAGCGGTAAAGAAGCTCACTTATACCGTTTTCAAATTTAGTCTCGTGCAGTATTCCTTTGATTAGCTGTAACGACTCTCCTGCGGCTTCGACGTCCTCTATCACTGATTTTCTTTGGTCTGCCGGTACGTTTTGCTGCTTCATTTGTCTTCCACTTATTCAGTACATCCAAAACAGTTGACTTGGGTATGTTTAAACGCCTCTCGGTTTCTCTTATGGACAACCCACTAATATAACACCCAACAATCTTTCCTTTCTCAAAGTCAGTTCTCTCCCGCCGCGACAAAGAAGCGGTAAAGAAGCTCACTTATACCATTTTCAAATTTAGTCTCGTGCAGTATTCCTTTGATTAGTTGTAACGACTCTCCTGAGGCTTCGACGTCCTCTATCACTGATTTTCTTTGGTCTGCCGGTGCGTTTTGCTGCTTCATTTGTCTTCCACTTATTCAGTACATCCAAAACAGTTAACTTGGGTATGTTTAAACGCCTCTCGGTTTCTCTTATGGACAACCCACTAATATAACACCCAACAATCTTTCCTTTCTCAAAGTCAGTTCTCTCCCGCCGCGACAAAGAAGCGGTAAAGAAGCTCACTTATACCATTTTCAAATTTAGTCTCGTGCAATATTCCTTTGATTAGCTGTAACGACTCTCCTGAGGCTTCGACGTACTCTATCACTGATTATCTTTGGTCTGCTGGTACGTTTTGCTGCTTCATTTGTCTTCCACTTATTCAGTACATCCAAAACAGTTAACTTGGGTATGTTTAAACGCCTCTCGGTTTCTCTTATGGACAACCCACTAATATAACACCCAACAATCTTTCCTTTCTCAAAGTCAGTTCTCTCCCGCCGCGACAAAGAAGCGGTAAAGAAGCTCACTTATACCATTTTCAAATTTAGTCTCGTGCAATATTCCTTTGATTAGCTGTAACGACTCTCCTGAGGCTTCGACGTACTCTATCACTGATTTTCTTTGATCTGCCGGTACGTTTTGCTGCTTCGTGTGTCTCCCACTTATTCAGTACATCCAAAACAGTTGACTTGGGTATGTTTAAACGCCTCTCGGTTTCTCTTATGGACAACCCACTAATATAACTCCCAACAATCTTTCCTTTCTCAAAGTCAGTTCTCTCCCTCCGCGAAATTGTCACTCAACCTAAATGTGCGATATGATCGGGGTTTGTTTTTATACCGTTTGCAGCTGTACCGCGCTGCTTAACAACGCAGCGGACCCGTTCATTTTCTTTTGAAGGATTGTCCGGTGACCTTTGTCAATACAGTGCGCATTGTGTTAACGTAAGAAACCGGGTACTTAATTTAGTTTACAGGTGGTTGTACGATGTGTGTGTATCAGTCTGTGAGTCCGTAAGATAAAAGATATGTAGCAGCAAGAGGAAATTTCATATTTAAAAGTATTGTGAAATCATGTTTTAAAACAGTATTGCACCTTCTCGTAAAGTTAAATGAAAGTTATAGTGTGTTAAAAAGAAAGATCGCAAACTATAAATCATTCTGTCCTTTCGAGAAATGACGATGAAAAAAGTACGCAATTTGTATAAGACCTGTTACAGAAAAAAAAAAAATGATCGCAAACGTATTCCAAAAAATGATGAGCTCCAATAGAAAATAAAATGATTAAATCACTCGCAATAATGGAAAAAAAATCATCATCGCCCAATTAGTTTTACCTTGAACGTGAGTCTGACTCTTGTGACTTTCTGGCCCAGTGGTTAAGATGCGCGGCTCCAACCCAAACGATCCTCACCACGGGCTCAAATATTCGGCGTGTTGGGTTTCCGAAAACTTCTGTATTAATTCGGAAAAACTTGAAGCGTACTTTCCTGAAGTAAACGGAATCAGTGACTACGATAAATCTGTGAAAATACAGAAGCTAAAAAAAAACAACCGGAAATTCCCTTAAAATACGGACACTTACCGGCAACTTTGCTGCACGATCGGAAATTCTCAGTGAATTCACTCCACTTATTTTTAACATTTATTTCTACGCTCTAGTTTCATAACTCCAATTTAATGTGAGACTGAATCCGTATTCCACATTTAGCATTGAATCATGACATTCCACAAACCCCTCAAAATTCGTAGCCGTGAAGCCATTTTCCCTCCCACTCTTTCAGTTGAAACTAAAGGAAGTTCTTACGCACGCTTTTCTTAGTTATGCAGCTACAACATTCGTATAATCTCAGTTTAGGTCATAAAGGAAGGATCTATAGAGTGGAAACAGACATAAGAGCCCATGGAAACTTCTCCCATAGAAAGTGGCGCCCCCACGGACCTAAAACAGAAGCAAAATGTGACGTGACACCGTGACGTCGGCAATAGTTGCTACGGCAACCCAGCGCAGGCGACAGCAGCGCCACCGCGCCATCTTGGAAGACATGCCCTTACTTCAGAAATAACCAAAAAAATTACGAAGATGGAAAACAATTTTCCCAAATGTTGGCCAATTATGGAAATACAGGCTACACAAACGCCGAGTAAAAAAAAGATAAGCCAAAAAGCTAACGAAGCCAATAACGTAGATGTCGAAGCAGATGACAATTGAATACAAATTAGAATTGAAAGTGAAGCAGAGTTGGTACGGAAGAAACAATCAAATGAACAACAGACACGTAAGAACCCAAAAGTTATGAATTCTGTAACGATCAGTAAGTAATAAGCAAAATAATACCACTTATTACAACGCTAGAGGAAATGAAAACCAAAAAGAATCTTCAACACTGCCGGATAACAAGCCAAAGTCAACAGTCAAAGTAAAACACATGACATTAACGGACAAAAATCACGTTGTTCGTGGGTGTTCCCTGGGAAACCAGCTTTCAATCAACTGTAGTTCTGTTTTAGGTAGCTGGTGCGCTGCAGTCGACTTCATGACGTCATGAGTTTCAGCTTTATACAGCCAGTGTCTTCTCTATATATCCTTCCTTTATGGTAAAAATATTCGTTCGGACAAAAATCACGTGGTTCGTGGGTGTTCCCTGGGAAACCAGCTGTCAATCAACTGTAGTTCTGTTTTTGGTCACTGGTGCGCTGCAGTTGACTTCATGACGTCATGAGCTTCAGCTTTATACAGCCAGTGTCTTCTCTATATATCCTTCCTTTATGGTAAAAACATTCGTTCGGACAAAAATCACGTGGTTCGTGGGTGTTCCCTGGGAAACCAGCTGTCAATCAACTGTAGTTCTGTTTTTGGTCACTGGTGCGCTGCAGTTGACTTCATGACGTCATGAGCTTCAGCTTTATACAGCCAGTGTCTTCTCTATATATCCTTCCTTTATGGTAAAAACATTCGTTCGGACAAAAATCACGTGGTTCGTGGGTGTTCCCTGGGAAACCAGCTGTCAATCAACTGTAGTTCTGTTTTTGGTCACTGGTGCGCTGCAGTTGACTTCATGACGTCATGAGCTTCAGCTTTATACAGCCAGTGTCTTCTCTATATATCCTTCCTTTATGGTAAAAACATTCGTTCGGACAAAAATCACGTGGTTCGTGGGTGTTCCCTGGGAAACCAGCTGTCAATCAACTGTAGTTCTGTTTTTGGTCACTGGTGCGCTGCAGTTGACTTCATGACGTCATGAGCTTCAGCTTTATACAGCCAGTGTCTTCTCTATATATCCTTCCTTTATGGTAAAAACATTCGTTCGGACAAAAATCACGTGGTTCGTGGGTGTTCCCTGGGAAACCAACTGTCAATCAACTGTAGTTCTGTTTTTGGTCACTGGTGCGCTGCAGTCGACTTCATGACGTCATGAGTTTCAGCTTTATACAGCCAGTGTCTTCTCTATATATCCTTCCTTTATGGTAAAAACATTCGTTCGGACAAAAATCACGTGGTTCGTGGGTGTTCCCTGGGAAACCTGCCGTCAATCAACTGTAGTTCTGTTTTAGGTCGCTGGTGCGCTGCAGTCGACTTCATGACGTCATGAGTTTCAGCTTAATACAGCCAGTGTCTTCTCTATATATCCTTCCTTTATGGTAAAAACATTCGTTCGGACAAAAATCACGTGGTTCGTGGGTGTTCCCTGGGAAACCTGCCGTCAATCAACTGTAGTTCTGTTTTAGGTCGCTGGTGCGCTGCAGTCAACTTCATGACGTCATGAGTTTCAGCTTTATGCAGCCAGTGTCTTCACTATATATCCTTTCTTTATGGTGAAAACATTCGTTCGGACAAAAATCACGTGGTTCTTGGGTGTTCCCTGGGAAACCAGCCGTCAATTAACTGTAGTTCTGTTTTAGGTCGCTGGTACGCTGCAGTCGACTTCATGACGTCATGAGTTTCAGCTTTATACAGCCAGTGTCTTCTCTATATATCCTTGCTTTATGAGTTTACATATTGTTTGCGTCACGTGATCCTAAGTTAGGGATGGTCTGCTGTTTATGATTCTAAAATTTGCTCATAGTGGTTCTTAATATTTCTTACTACCGCAAAAAGTAAAGAACTCTGAAATTTAATAAAGCACTTTGTGCTCAAGAACGCAAATGAGCATTTCGTTTTTAAACCTCCGCTTGAAAACGAGTTAGCAGCCCCGGTGGCGCAGTTGTCTAAGGCGCTGGCCTATGATCATTCGTCCGTAAGGGGTCCGGGTTCGAATCCCGTCAAGGCATGGATGTTGTGTTTGTCTTACGGCACTGGCTCTCTCCCTTCACTGGAACCAGTGACCCTGAATTAGGGACGGGCGACTGCTTATAGCCCATTGAGTTGCTCATGGTGGTCGTTAAACCTCCAATAAAAAAAAAAACAAAAAAAAAACGAGTTACACGTGTCTATTGGTATCACATGTGCTCACGTGGTGTGAGTTAGATCTCTGTTTATCTGTGCGTAGAGGACAGGGATGACAGTTAAGCCATTGTTTGTTCAATCGTGCGCACGAGAACGACATCGTCGTTCATTGCATCAGATATTTCATTGATAATTAATAACACGCAATATATCAATGAAAGGGAAATGAAATACAGCGCAATATCTGACGCGTGATCCAGGTCTCCGGATTTTAATCGAGTTCTGCGGAAACTCCCCTGACAGGCAGATGAATGATAATACACTGCTGGCCACCGAAAATGCAACACCAAGAAGGACACGAGATAGCAAAGCCAGATTTACTGGACACGTAGCAACAGTTACAAAGATGAAACGATTGAGCTTACAGGCCCGTGCGACTTGCGGAACACGCAGACATCAATAGTTCGTGTGGCCCCCATGGCTGGCAATAACGGCCGCGGAATCGAACGAAAGAGGCTTTGAATGTGGACTTGGGGTATGTCGGTCCAGGCTGCTTCCACACGTTCCCACAGTTCATCACGGGTGGTGCTTGCCGGGCCACTCGGTTGCCGATCAGCGACCAGACGTTTTCGATGGGTGACATATCCAGAGAACAGGCGGGCCACGGCAGCAGTGACACCTGGTGGGCCGTGAAGAATTGTTGCACGATGCGTGCAACGTGCGTGCGCGCATTGTCCTGTTGAAACGTGGCCGCTGGCAGGTCTTGCAGGTAAGCGAGGACTACAGGCTCTAAAACTTCGGAGATGTAGCGGTGGTTGTTGAGTGTACCGGCGATGCGTACCAGAGGGGTGCGGGTGTCATATCCAATTGCGCCCCAAACCATAACGCCAGACGACGGACCGGTATGGCGATGCATAATGCAGGCGTCATACAGTCTATCGCCGCAGTGCCGCCACACGCGGATCCGACCATCATGGTGTTGCAGGCAGAAGCGGAATTCGTCGGAGGAGAAAATGTCGCGCCATTCCGTAGTCTAGGTGCGGCGTTCAACGGACCACTGCCGCTGCACTCGCCGGTGGTGTTACGTCAATGGTAATCGGAGCAACGGGCGCCGTGCGACAAGTCCCCGCTCCTGCAGACAGCGTCGAAAGGTACGTGCTGACACAGGTTGTTGTGGAACACACCCTAATTCCTGCGCTAACGTTCGTGATGTGGCGGTGCAAGCCGTCAATGCCCGTCGCACAACATGCCGGTCCTCTCGTTCGGTGGTGTGCCGCGGCTGCGGCAATCGCTCACGTCGGCCCGTCTGTCCCTTCTGCACCCATGGAATCCATACTCGCCTCACTGTGGCTGGATGTCGTCCCACACGGGCTCCGCTGTCTCGGTACGATAAACCGCTGTCGCGATAAGCCACTATTCGTCCTCTGTCGGACTCCGACACGTGCTGGAATGACTGCCGCATTCTGCGACGAGGCATCAGGATGCTTACCACGCACAGGTCCGGCAGCACAACACACTTCCACTACTTACACCCCGCCTTCTGTGCACCCTTTTTATAGCGCTTCTCGGTGGCGTGCCGGGCGCACAAGATTTGCATATGCCCTGCAATGCTATTCGTTTGCATGTCCTCCCGAGGGCGACGCATGCTGCGAATTTCAGGCCAATCGGATGGCTGCATTTTGGGTGGCCAGCAGTATATATTGTGTTACTGTAAGAAACCGGGTGCTTATTGTACAGATGATTATATGATGTCTGTGCATCAGTGTTTGGACAACTTAAGACAAAAGCAATTATAGCTATCGAGAGTAAATTTCATATTTAGTTTTTGTGTGTGTGTGAAATAATACTTAAAAAAAATACATTTCACCTTTGTTAAAGATAAATGAGCCGCCCCGGTGGCGCAGTGGTCTAAGGCGCTGGCCTCTGATCATTCGTCCGTCTGGGGTCCGGGTTCGAATCCCGGTGAGGCATGGATGTTGTGTTTGTCTTACGGCACAGGCTCTCTCTCTTCCCTGGAACCAGTGACCCTAAATTAGGGACGGGCGACTGTTTATAGCCCATTGAGTTGCTCACAGTGGACGTTAAACCTCCAATCAAACAAACAAATGGATGTTGTGTTTGTCTTACGACACTGGCTCTCTCCCTTCCCTGGAACCAGTGACCCTAAATTAGGGACGGGCGACTGCTTATAGCCCATTGAGTTGCTCACAGTGGACGTTAAACCTCCAATCAAACAAACAAATGGATGTTGTGTTTGTCTTACGACACTGGCTCTCTCCCTTCCCTGGAATTAGTGACCCTAAATTAGGGACGGGCGACTGCTTATAGCCCATTGAGTTGCTCACAGTGGACGTTAAACCTCCAATCAAACAAACAAATGGATGTTGTGTTTGTCTTACGACACTGGCTCTCTCCCTTCCCTGGAATTAGTGACCCTAAATTAGGGACGGGCGACTGCTTATAGCCCATTGAGTTGCTCACAGTGGACGTTAAACCTCCAATCAAACAAACAAATGGATGTTGTGTTTGTCTTACGACACTGGCTCTCTCCCTTCCCTGGAACCAGTGACCCTAAATTAGGGACGGGCGACTGCTTATAGCCCATTGAGTTGCTCACAGTGGACGTTAAACCTCCAATCAAACAAACAAATGGATGTTGTGTTTGTCTTACGACACTGGCTCTCTCCCTTCCCTGGAACCAGTGACCCTAAATTAGGGACGGGCGACTGCTTATAGCCCATTGAGTTGCTCACAGTGGACGTTAAACCTCCAATCAAACAAACAAATGGATGTTGTGTTTGTCTTACGACACTGGCTCTCTCCCTTCCCTGGAACCAGTGACCCTAAATTAGGGACGGGCGACTGCTTATAGCCCATTGAGTTGCTCACAGTGGACGTTAAACCTCCAATCAAACAAACAAATGGATGTTGTGTTTGTCTTACGACACTGGCTCTCTCCCTTCCCTGGAACCAGTGACCCTAAATTAGGGACGGGCGACTGCTTATAGCCCATTGAGTTGCTCACAGTGGACGTTAAACCTCCAATCAAACAAACAAATGGATGTTGTGTTTGTCTTACGACACTGGCTCTCTCCCTTCCCTGGAACCAGTGACCCTAAATTAGGGACGGGCGACTGCTTATAGCCCATTGAGTTGCTCACAGTGGACGTTAAACCTCCAATCAAACAAACAAATGGATGTTGTGTTTGTCTTACGACACTGGCTCTCTCCCTTCCCTGGAACCAGTGACCCTAAATTAGGGACGGGCGACTGTTTATAGCCCATTGAGTTATTCACGGTGGTCGTTAAACCTCCTATCAAAAAAAAAAGAAAAAAAGATAAATGAGTCATTGTCAGTTTAAAAAAATCATGTTGCAAAGCAATTGCAATTTGTTGCTTCGAAAAACCAGGATGACAAATGCTTAATATTTGAAAAGTCGTCCTATAGGAAAAAATAAATAAATTACAAACCTGTTCAGAAAAATAATAAGCTCCAACAGAAAACAAGTTAGTAAAATCCTGCAATGCATTGATTATGATACACTTTCCAACATACCAGAAATTATTACTCAAGTTATGAGGATAATGGATG
Source organism: Macrothele yani (assembly GCA_039090855.1). NCBI lineage: Eukaryota > Metazoa > Arthropoda > Arachnida > Araneae > Macrothelidae > Macrothele > Macrothele yani. Next base: position 112,204,757 of record CM077033.1, on the reverse strand, counting down.
AGGAATAAATCTCGCTCCTGTGTCCTGAACTTTGACCCCATTTCGATGATATTCAACAGAACCGGTTCAGTATACCTCAAAAATTACATACCACAGTTTTGTCGCAATAGAAGCAGTTTTACGCAAGTTATGAGAATAATGGCTGTGGAATAAATCTTGCTTTTGTGCAATGACCTTTGACCCCATTTCGTTGATATTTAACAGAACCGGTTCACTATACCTCCGGAACAACATGATAACGTTTTGTCGCAATCGAAACATTTTTAGGTAAGTGTAACGTACCAGGAGATGTGACGTACCTGTCAGAAGGACGCACACGACATAAAGGCAGATAGGAATCAGAATAAAACGTCCGCGTAGCTCAATTGGTAGAGCAACTTATTCCGGAATGAGGGGATCCGGGTTCGAACCCCGGCGCGGATATAAATGACGGAGAAATTTACTTCGTTATAATGGCGCCCGAACTATCCGGATGACCCGACCGTTCAAAATCTCGCAATGGTGTGATGTTATTTCCACACCGCGAGATAGGAAAAATAAGAGAATCTCTTCTCCAGCACTTCGAATAATAAAAAAAAAAATAAAAATAAGGGGGAGATGATGTAACGTACCAGGAGATGTGACGTACCTGCCAGAAGGACGCACACGACATAAAGGCAGATAGGAATCAGAATAAAACGTCCGCGTAGCTCAGTTGCTAGAGTGACTTATTCCGGAATGAGGGGATCCGGGTTCGAATCCTGGCGTGGACAGAAATGACGGAGAAATTTACTTCGTTATAATGGCGCCCGAACTATCCGGATGACCCGACCGTTCAAAATCTCGCATTGGTGTGATGTTATTTCCACACCGCGAGATAGGAAAAATAAGAGAATCCCTTCTCCAGCACTTCGAAAAAAAAAAAAATAATAATAATAAGGGGGAGATGATGTAACGTACCAGGAGATGTGACGTACCTGCCAGAAGGACGCACACGACATAAAGGCAGATAGGAATCAGAATAAAACGTCCGCGTAGCTCAGTTGCTAGAGTGACTTATTCCGGAATGAGGGGATCCGGGTTCGAATCCTGGCGTGGACAGAAATGACGGAGAAATTTACTTCGTTATAATGGCGCCCGAACTATCCGGATGACCCGACCGTTCAAAATCTCGCATTGGTGTGATGTTATTTCCACACCGCGAGATAGGAAAAATAAGAGAATCCCTTCTCCAGCACTTCGAAAAAAAAAAAAAATAATAATAATAAGGGGGAGATGATGTAACGTACCAGGAGATGTGACGTACCTGCCAGAAGGACGCACACGACATAAAGGCAGATAGGAATCAGAATAAAACGTCCGCGTAGCTCAGTTGCTAGAGTGACTTATTCCGGAATGAGGGGATCCGGGTTCGAATCCTGGCGTGGACAGAAATGACGGAGAAATTTACTTCGTTATAATGGCGCCCGAACTATCCGGATGACCCGACCGTTCAAAATCTCGCATTGGTGTGATGTTATTTCCACACCGCGAGATAGGAAAAATAAGAGAATCCCTTCTACAGCACTTCGAAGAAAAAAAAAATAAGGGGGAGATGATGTAACGTACCAGGAGATGTGACGTACCTGCCAGAAGGATGCACACGACATAAAGGCAGATAGGAATCAGAATAAAACGTCCGCGTAGCTCAGTTGGTAGAGTGACTTATTCCGGAATGAGGGGATCCGGGTTCGAACCCCGGCGCGGAAAAAAATGACGGAGAAATTTTCTTCGTTATATAAGTTATGATGCACAAAGGCAATGGAATGGATCCCAATCCAGTGTCCTGACCTTTGACCCCACTTCACCCATTTTCAATAGGGTTCGTGTCCAGGTAGTTTCCTGCCACATACTAGAATTTAATCGAAATTGTACCATATTTACGCATGTTATTAAACATAAAGGCAATGAAATGGATCCAGCTTTTATGTCCTGACCTTTGACCCCATTCCGCCCATTTTGAACAGGGTTCGTTCCCATGTGGTTCCTTACCACATACTAAAATTTCATCGAAATCGAACCATATTAACGCAAGTTATGACGCATAAGGGCAATTGAATGGATCCCGCTCTTATGGCGTGACCTTTGACCCCACTTCACCCATTTTCAATAGGGTTCGTCCCCTGGTGTTCCCCTACCACATACTAAAATTTCATCGAAATCGAACTATTTTTACGTGAGTTATCGTGCCGACAGGCGGACGGACAGACGGACGGAAAAAGCTGGAGCATACACGCTTCTTCAACCTACCGTTCGAAAGCGTAAATAAAATGATCAAATCACTCACATTAATGACAAAAAACGAAATTTCTTTGTCGTGCGATCCGTTTTATGACATACGTGAGTGCGGTTCCCACGCGCTTGGCTGGTCACTATTTAGTCGTTGGTTCTTATTTTTTAATCATTTGCATATTCGACCTTCAGGCACTTGCAGGAAGAGTTTAATCAGATTGGGACAGACTTTGACGGGGTGCCTCTTTTTAGCACGTCTTTCGTAAAAAAAGTTCGTGCTTCTGTTATCGGTTTGTCCGCCTGTACCAACGGTATCTCTGAAACTGTTAGCCCGATTTGAAAAATTCTTTTTGCATTGGGAAGCTTGAAATATGCGAATGATGATCCTTTATTTCGTTTTTTTTTTTTTTGCGATGCACAATTTTGCCGCTAGAGGGCGTAAATGCAGATGATGTCGAATTCAAAAACACCTTTAATTCTACATATTTGCTTCTAAACATCCGATTGAAAAAATCTTTTATCTTTCAATTCCATTTATGTCGAAGAGTATTCTAGATATAGTTACTTTTTCAAATTACGCACAGATTTTCCGCTAGGGGGCGTAAAAGTAAATTACATTTTCCCCGATAACTCTTCTTCTAAAACTCCGATTTGAATTTTTTTTTCAGCGGATACATCTCCTGATGGAAAATCTTTTGCATATAATTTCAAATTCTTGGTAAAGAATACTTTGGCCACCAGGGGGCGTAAGAGTTAATCTTTGCTTCTGATGTATTTGCCATAAAATCTGAGCTATAATATCGATTGAAAAATTTTTTTATCTTTCAATTCCATTTATGTCGAAGAGTATTTTAGATATAGTTACTTTTTCAAATTACGCATAGATTTTCCGCTAGGGGGCGTAAAAGTAAATTACATTTTCCCCGATAACTCTTCTTCTAAAACTCCGATTTGAATTTTTTTTTCAGCGGATACATCTCCTGATGGAAAATCTTTTGCATATAATTTCAAATTCTTGGTAAAGAATACTTTGGCCACCAGGGGGCGTAAGAGTTAATCTTTGCTTCTGATGTATTTGCCATAAAATCTGAGCTATAATATCGATTGAAAAAATTCTTTTATCTTTCAATTCCATTTATGTCGAAGAGTATTTTAGATATAGTTACTTTTTCAAATTACGCATAGATTTTCCGCTAGGGGGCGTAAAAGTAAATTACATTTTCCCCGATAACTCTTCTTCTAAAACTCCGATTTGAATTTTTTTCAGCGGATACATCTCCTGATGGAAAATCTTTTGCATATAATTTCAAATTCTTGGTAAAGAATACTTTGGCCACCAGGGGGCGTAAGAGTTAATCTTTGCTTCTGATGTATTTGCCATAAAATCTGAGCTATAATATCGATTGAAAAAAATTATTTCGTGGACTGATGCCACTCACATTTATGTCGATAAACGTATTTTAGATATAGTTACTTTTTCAAATTACGCATAGATTTTCCGCTAGGGGGCGTAAAAGTAAATTACATTTTCCCCGATAACTCTTCTTCTAAAACTCCGATTTGAATTTTTTTTTTTTCAGCGGATACATCTCCTGATGGAAAATCTTTTGCATATAATTTCAAATTCTTGGTAAAGAATACTTTGGCCACCAGGGGGCGTAAGAGTTAATCTTTGCTTCTGATGTATTTGCCATAAAATCTGAGCTATAATATCGATTGAAAAAATTCTTTTATCTTTCAATTCCATTTATGTCAAAGAGTATTTTAGATATAGTTACTTTTTCAAATTACGCATAGATTTTCCGCTAGGGGGCGTAAAAGTAAATTACATTTTCCCCGATAACTCTTCTTCTAAAACTCCGATTTGAATTTTTTTTTTCAGCGGATACATCTCCTGATGGAAAATCTTTTGCATATAATTTCAAATTCTTGGTAAAGAATACTTTGGCTACCAGGGGGCGTAAGAGTTAATCTTTGCTTCTGATGTATTTGCCATAAAATCTGAGCTATAATATCGATTGAAAAAATTCTTTTATCTTTCAATTCCATTTATGTCGAAGAGTATTTTAGATATAGTTACTTTTTCAAATTACGCATAGATTTTCCGCTAGGGGGCGTAAAAGTAAATTACATTTTCCCCGATAACTCTTCTTCTAAAACTCCGATTTGAATTTTTTTTTCAGCGGATACATCTCCTGATGGAAAATCTTTTGCATATAATTTCAAATTCTTGGTAGAAGAATACTTTGGCCACCAGGGGGCGTAAGAGTTAATCTTTGCTTCTGATGTATTTGCCATAAAATCTGAGCTATAATATCGATTGAAAAAATTCTTTTATCTTTCTATTCCATTTATGTCGAAGAGTATTTTAGATATAGTTACTTTTTCAAATTACGCATAGATTTTCCGCTAGGGGGCGTAAAAGTAAATTACATTTTCCCCGATAACTCTTCTTCTAAAACTCCGATTTGAATTTTTTTTTCAGCGGATACATCTCCTGATGGAAAACCTTTTGCATATAATTTCAAATTCTTGGTAAATAATACTTTGGACACCAGGGGGCGTAAGAGTTAATCCTTGCTTCTGATGTATTTGCCATAAAATCTGAGCTATAATACTCGATTGAATAAAATTATTTCGTTTGTTGACTGATGCCACTCACATCGATAAACGTTTTCGGAATATTTTCTTCTTAAAATATTCCACAGTTTCTCCGCCACGGGGCGTAAACGTACATCTTATTTTTGTCAATATGTCTACTTCTAAGAGTCCGATTTGAAAAATTCCTTCTTTGTTAAATAGTGTTTTCCGCGTTACATGTTTTTCATATAATTTCAAAATTTTCAAGTAATTCATAGACTTTCCGCTAAAGGGCGAAGAGGTAAATTGCGTTTCTCCCTATATCTGTACTTGTAAATCTCCAATTTGAAAATTTCGTTATGCACCGGATACATCTCTTTATGGGAAATCGTTTGCACATAATTTCTAATTTTTGTAGAAAAATAGTTTTGCCATCAGGTGGCGTAAATCTTAATTTCCGCTTCTGATGTATTTGCAGCAAAATATGAGCTTCGAAATACTCGATTGAAATAAAACGTCGTTTGTTGACCGATACTACTTATGTCGACAAACCTTTTAGGAAAAATTTCTTCTTGAAAAAATGCTTCAGGGTTTCTACGCCAGGGGGCGTAGATGTACATCTCATGTTTGTCAATATCTCTACTTCCAAGAGTCCGATTTGAAAAAGTCCTTCTTTGTTGGATGGTGTTTCCGATGCGAAATGTTTTTCCTATAAATTCAAAATTTACAAGTAAATCATAGACTTTCCGCTAGGGGGCGCAAAGGCAAATTGCGTTTTCTCCGTTATTTCTGCTTCGAAAACTTCGATTTGAAAAATTCTTCCTGTATCGCATACAAGACCTGATGGATTTTTTTTTCACATAATTTTTAATGTTTGGTAAAGAATCGTTTGGCCACCAGGGGGCATAAGTGTTAATTTCTGCTTCTGATGTATTTGTAGCAAAATCTGGGCTCCTGAAAACTCGACTAATTTTTTTTTCTTGGACCGATACCGCAGATATGGATAAACCTTTTGAGAATACTTTCTTCCTAAAATAATGCATGGTTTTCCCACCAGGGGACGTAAAGTCACATCTTATTTTTGTCGATATCTCTGTTTGTAAGAGTTCGTAAGCTCACGATTCCGTTTACAGCAATATCTGAGGGATTAAAGACCCGATTGAAAAACCTGCTTTCTTGCGTCAGATACTATTGTTTTCCATACCGGTTCCATTGACTTTGAATAGCTTTGATAAATTTAATTTGCGTCAGAACGGATTCAAAAAGAAGTGCTTATTACACCCGAAAATTCGGTGTCATCTTTCTTTTTTCTTTTTGCAAAGATTAAGATTCCCATATGACAGTTAAGTAAAAACGTCGTATTTCGTTCTGTTTACGTTCTCAGTTGTTTAGTATTATAGCTTGTGACGTACCTACCCCGCGGACGCACATGAGGTAAAGGTAGATAGCAGTGAGAGCACGTGTCCGCGTAGCTCAGTGGGGAGAGCGACTTACTCCGGAGTGAGGGGACCCGAATTCGATGCCCGTCGATGAAAAACTTGAACGTTATAAGCAGCAATGTAAAAGTATGATAAAAACCCGAGCATCGGTTCCGAAAAAAAATGCGCAAAGAATTGCTAGACTGTCTATTCATCAGGATTCTTACTTGGTTTTGTTCATTACTATGAAAGGGAGCGGGCTCAGCTAGAAGGGCATGATTCGGGATAGGGGATAATACTGCTCGAAATTTTGAAATTATCAGTATGCCATTTTTTTCTAATCATTAGAATATACACTGAAGAGCAATTGAATTAGAAACAGCTGGCGTCATGCAAATGTGGCGCTGTGGGCGGCCCTGTAAACGGAAACGACATGACGTATGCAGCGATCCGACAATATGAGGAGTGATGCGACGGGAATCAGTAAGAGTCTGACGCATTAAGGGTAAGACGAAGGATCTAAGCGCATTTGATCGTGGGCAAATTGTCGGGGCCAGACGAATGGGTCACTCCATCTCGGAAGTCGTGCAGGCACTGGGATTTTCACGAGCCACTGTGCCACGGGTGCACCGTGAGTACATCGAATCCGGTAAAACCATCCCTGCAAGGGCCAACTGCCGTGGACAACAGCGTGTGGATGAGCAGGGTCATCCACACGCTGTTATAACAGCGAATAGACGGGTCACAGTGCAAGAAATTACTCGGCGATTTAACGCTGGTGTACAAAAACGTGTAAGCAGCCACACCATCAAGAACCATCTCCTCGCTATGGGGCACGGAAGCCATCGTCCCACGAGGGTACCGCTGCTGACCGCACATCACAGGGTGCGAAGATCAGCATGGGCGCAGAAACATCGCTACTGGACCCAAGACATGTGGGAAAATGTTGCATGGACTGATGAGTCGAGATTCACGTTGGTACATGCTGATGGCAGGATACGAGTACGGCGCAAACCACATGAAGCGATGGATTCTTCTTTCCAGCAGGGTACTCTTCAAGCTGGTGGGGGTGGCATTCTCGTCTGGGGATTGTTTACGTGGACTGAAATGGGACCTCTCGTACGTGTGACATCGTCCTTCACAGGTCAACGTTACCGAGATATCCTGGACGACCATTTGCGACCGTTTTTGCGTCTTCAACATCCCACTGGGGACCTCATCCTGCAACAAGACAATGCAGCTCCCGAATTGTATCCGAATGGTTGGATGAACACTCCACCGACGTGACCTCGCTTCCTTGGTCAGCTAGGTCACCTGACCTCAAGCACATCTGCGATGCCATCGAGAGAGATGACCCCCTCCATCAAATCTTCGTGAACTGTGGGAGCTTGTTCAGGGGTCGTGGATCCGTATGGCTTCCCAACGCTTCCGGTGTCTTGTCGAGTCCACGCCGAGACGAATCAAAAGGTGGTGCTACACGTTACCAGACCGGTATCTCTAATTCAATTGCTCTTCAGTGTAGTACTTTCCAATAAGAAGAAAATAAAATTCAATCAGTGTTCTTTTTTTTTTTCTGGCACAATTACCGAACTTCAGGAGTTTATGATAAAACTAAACGAGATACTTTCTTAACCCTTTCACCACCACGATACTAAAATGTTTTGTCACTCAGAATACCTCAGCGCCCGTAAATGTCTACTGCTCCTTTCCGAATTTCATTCCCTCTACCTTTGTCAAGTTAACACAAGAAGGATTAGTGTTGGGTCACCAATCGAAACTTCCTATCTGTAAGTTTGCTATGCAATTACCTTCGGACGTTTCCCTGGGGCAGTCAGTGCTTTATTTTACTGAAAATCTTAGACAAGTGGGAGTGGTAACAGCTGCAAGACATTATTTACTTTCCCATTTTCTTGGCCTTTCTTGTAAAAAATATGCTCTCAATCTATCGTTTGGGTTGAGCAAAATGAAATAATTTTTACGGCACATTTTCTCTCATTAACCCCGCTTTTGGAACAATGCAAAATATCACCGACAGACGAAGTACGTGTCAACAAGGCAAGAGTTCTACTGAGTGATGTCAGAAGTCTGAATGGCATAGTCCCGGGACAAACCAACTCCTGGTGCACTTATTTGTTTAGCAACAACAATGATAACTGAGGGTGACTTTTGCTAATCCCTCGGAAGCCGTGCAAATTCAAAGAACATGGGGGGGGGGGGTAGGAAATCCTACTCATGCTTTCCAGGCGACTCGGGCGCTTGTGGTTGTCTGCATGTCAGGGTGCGTAGGGCGTTGTGGTAGCGAAAGGGTTAAACCCAGGTCCTTCTGTTACTTCTAGCTGCACAGATGAAACTTTTTAATCATTTGCATATGGAATCATAGTTGTCATTCGATCGGTATGATAGAAAACAATTAAGAAATTACTGCTTATAGCAGTTGAACATAATCGTTAAATAATTTGAAATACACTTACAGTAAAATACGTAATGCCTAGAAAGGAGGAAAACAGCTTTCGAATAGGCCTATGGTAAAGGTATTTGATTCTTTTAGAATTCAGTTAACGTTCATTTATCTCCTCGTAGAACTTAAATAAATAATTTTCTTTATGGCTGCCTTGTTTCCGGAAATCTGAACTAATGCTTCTTCTTTATCGTTTCTTAGCCTGTATCCAGGCGATTTAATACTTAGCTAAGAAAGGACGTCTCAGAATTGCTCGAAGGAAATACTTTGGGGGAAATGTAAGCGACTTATTATTTTTCTATGTAATATGGAGTCATGTAGTGGGCGATTCAAAAGAGAGAAAGATTTCCACCGGAGTAATTCTAGAATAACATCAGCGTGACGCCATCATGTTTCGCAGTTTCTGCTGACCCATAAAATTCATCGTCTAATGTTTCCCTAAGGCCGAATTTTCTGCGATGAAGCGAAAGTCTGTCATCCGCTAAAATCATAAGTGATTTCAGAACTCCTAAACACAATCTCTGTTGTGTATCCGATCGGAATTATAAGGAGCTCCTATAAATTTCTGCGTCATTTATTCTTACGTTTCTCCACCCCTTCATAAATTATTTTTCAGTTTTATTTTCTCTGTCATGTAAATTGATTACTGTTGCAAATAAACTTTGGGAGCTTCATGCAAATGCACAAGGAATTTATAAAAATTGAACTGTCAAAAGAAATATTCATAATCTGAACTGGTAGCCAAAAATAAGGCGACAAGTACACTTAAGTGCCAGAAAAACTGGTACAGATGAGCTTATGCAAAATACACTGACGGAAAAAAATCACAACACCACGAAAAAATAGTTGTAGAGGAATGAAATGGCGGCAATACATTTGTGTAGGTAACATATTTAATCGATTAAGGTTTCAAGATCACAGCTTATTGTAAGCGCGAGAACAGCCATTTTAAATGTCAAATGCTGGTACATTAATAACCGCCAGAATGTTGATTGCAAGCACGCAAACGTTCATGCATTGTGTCGTACAGGTGCTGGATGTCAGTTTGTGGGATGGAGTTCCATGCCTGTTGCACTTGGTAGGTCAATACAGGGACGGTTAATGCTGGATGGGGGTGACGCTGGAGTTGTCTTCCAATGATGTCCCATACGTGCTCGATTGGTGAAAGATCTGGTGATCTAGCAGGCCACGGCAACATGTCGACACTCTGCGTACAGTGTCAAAATGTTGGGTTACAACAGTGGTATGCGGACGAGCGTTATCCTGTTGCAAAACACCCCCTGGAATGCTGTTCATGAATGGCAGCACAACAGGGTGAATCACCAGACCGACGTACAACTGGGCCGTCAGGGTGCGTGGGATAACCACGAGAGTGCTCCTGCTGTCATAGGAAATTGCTCCCCAGACCATAACTTAAGGTGTAGGTCCAGTGTGTCTCGGCCGCAGACAGGTTGGTTGCAGGCGCTCACCTGGCCTCCTTCTAACCAGCACACGGCCATCACTGGCACCCAGGCAGAACCGGCTTTCATCAGAAAACACAACAGATCTCCACTCCGTCCTCCAATGAGCTCTAGCTTGACACCACTGACGTCGCAAACGGCAGTGGTTTGGAGTAAGTGGAATGCACGCTACAGGGCGTCTGGCTCGGAGCTGTCCTTCAAGTAACCGATTTGTAACAGTTCGTTGTGTCACTGTGGTGGCAACTGCTGCTCCAATTGCTGCCGCAGACGCGGTACGATGCGCCACGGCCGTACGCTGTATACGGCGGTCTTCCCTCTCAGTAGTGCCATGTGGTCGGCCGGAACCCGGTTTTCTTGAGGCAGTGCCTTTCCTTGACCACCGCTGCCAACAATCATGCACAGTGGCTACATTCCTGCCAAGTCGTTCTGCAATATTGCGGAAAGAAAATCCAGCTTCTCGTAGCCCTATTACACGACCTCGTTCAAACTCCGTGAGCTGTTGATAATGGCTTCTTCGTCTTCTTAAAGCCATTCTTGACCAACATCAACACACTACGTCGAATCTCAACGATAACTAACGCTCACGAACGTTACAGCGCGTATTTACGGCAAATCTGCTTTGCATGTTCCGAGGGGCGCTACTAGCGCCACACGTATGCGCCGAGCGCGAAATTTGCATAGACGTCATCTTACAGATGTACTCTCACCGCCTACCAACTGTCGTTTATCTAACACAACCCCTTCTTGGTGTTGGGATTTTTTTCCGTCAGTGTACATAGCAACATCACCTATGCGCGTACTCGGTTGCTTCCGCCAGTGCATATATAAAGCGATAGACATCCTTGCCAGCTGTCAGAGCTGTTTTCGGCATGAGAATGACAAGTAATAACGATTTAAGCGATTTTCAACGCGGTGTCATAGTTGGCACTCGTGAGATGGGCCATAGTATTTCGGAGATAGAAACGAAGTTCGGATTTTCACGGACGACCGTTGCAAATGTGTACCGTAACTACAAGAATTCCGGCAAAATCTCCAACCTACGATACCAGTGTGGCCGTAAAAAGACATTGGGTGAACGTGACCATCGTCGGCTGTCAAGAATAGTTTCACGCGACACTCTCGCAGGTAGCATCGGAATTCAATGCTGGAGCCTCAACAAGCAGCAGCGTCCGGACTGTGCAACGTACCCTGTACGATATGGGCTTTGGGAGCCGATGCCCAATTCAAGTCCCCTTGATGGGTGCACGACACAGATCTATGCACCTCGCTTGGACACAGGAACACCGCCACTGGACACTTGATGACTGGAAACGCGTAGCCTGGTCTGACGATTCGCGTTTCCATCTGTATCGGGCAGATGGAAGGATTCGTGTGTGTCGCAAACCCCATGAAGCCATGGATTCCGCCTGTCAACAGGTAACTGTACCGGCTGGTGGGGAGTCCGTAATGGCATGGGGTGTGTTTAGCTGGACTTCACTGGGACCCCTGGTACGTCTACAAACGTCTGTGAACGGCCAACGCTATGTGCGCATCCTTTCTGACGAGGTACATCCGTTAATGTCCTGCATTCATGCTGATGGGTTGGGCCTGTTCCAACAGGACAATTCATCTTCACACAAGTGTCGTGACACCACATTATGGTTAGAGGAGCATTCATCTGAGTTTGGGGTGTTGCAATACCCACACAAATCCCCAGATCTGAACGTGATAGAACACATTTGGGATGCCATGCAACGCGCTATCGAACGCAGGAATCCGAGACCTCGGAATACACCCGAATTGTGGAACGCTCCGCAGGAAGTACGATGTGCATTGCCTACAGCCTATTTCAAGAAGCTATGGAGTCCATGCCCATAGCTTCTGGAAATATTTTTTCCGTCAGTATACATAGCAGGCCTGCGCTCCCTTGGAGGACCTATAAAGTATTAGATTGGTGTACCAGTTTTTCTGGCACTTCAGTGTATAAATTCGAGAATATGTCCGACACGAGATGACTGATTGTAAAGAAATTTTAGGGACATGTGCGAGGGCAAACGCTAATTCGACGTACCCAAGCAACCTTGTGCTAGCTGCTATGTAAATATGCAAATGACGATCGTATGTCATCAAGGTGTCAGGAACGCGACCTTGACCAGCGTTGTTCTGGGCGAGGTCCGGTAATGGAAGCTTGAGATGGACTGTTAGCGGAAGAATGGCTCCTTACCATCGCTTAGAAGACTCTTTAGGTACAAATCGCAAGCTGAGGCAGCAAGATGGCTGAATGTGAACAAACAAAATCATCGCTCTTTCCACGTTTCTTTTTTAATTAACACACAGCAACCGAAAAAATATTTATCCCTGCGGATTTGTGAAGTCAGATGCTGACAGATAAACACACATAACGCCGTGGATTGTTGGCACCGTAGCGTATGGTGACGTCTCAGTTGCTGAGTCCATCTCTACGGATTTGTGAAGTCAGATGCTGACAGATAAACACACATAACGCCATGGATTGTTGGCATCGTAACCTATGGTGACGTCTAAGTTGCTGAGCCCATCTCTACGGATTTGTGAAGTCAGATGCTGACAGATAAACACACATAACGCCATGGATTGTTGGCACCGTAGCGTATGGTGAAGTCTCAGTTGCTGAGCCCATCTCTACGGATTTGTGAAGTGAGAGGCTGACAGATAAACACACATAACACCGTGGATTGTTGGCACCGTAGCGTATGGTGACGTCTCAGTTGCTGAGCCCATCTCTACGGATTTGTGAAGTCAGATGCTGACAGATAAACACACATAACGCCGTGGATTGTTGGCACCGTAGCGTATGGTGACGTCTCAGTTGCTGAGTCCATCTCTACGGATTTGTGAAGTCAGATGCTGACAGATAAACACACATAACGCCGTGGATTGTTGGCACCGTAGCGTATGGTGACGTCTCAGTTGCTGAGCCCATCTCTACGGATTTGTGAAGTGAGAGGCTGAAAGATAAACACACATAACACCGTGGATTGTTGGCACCGTAGCGTATGGTGACGTCTCAGTTGCTGAGTCCATCTCTACGGATTTGTGAAGTCAGATGCTGACAGATAAACACACATAACGCCGTGGATTGTTGGCATCGTAGCGTATGGTGACGTCTCAGTTGCTGAGCCCATCTCTACGGATTTGTGAAGTCAGATGCTGACAGATAAACACACATAACGCCGTGGATTGTTGGCATCGTAACCTATGGTGACGTCTAAGTTGCTGAGCCCATCTCTACGGATTTGTGAAGTCAGATGCTGACAGATAAACACACATAACGCCATGGATTGTTGGCACCGTAGCGTATGGTGACGTCTCAGTTGCTGAGCCCATCTCTACGGATTTGTGAAGTGAGAGGCTGACAGATAAACACACATAACACCGTGGATTGTTGGCACCGTAGCGTATGGTAACGTCTCAGTTGCTGAGCCCATCTCTACGGATTTGTGAAGTGAGAGGCTGACAGATAAACACATATAGCACCGTGGATTGTTGGCACCGTAGCGTATGGTAACGTCTCAGTTGCTGAGCCCATCTCTACGGATTTGTGAAGTCAGATGCTGACAGATAAACACACATAACGCCGTGGATTGTTGGCACCGTAGCGTATGGTGACGTCTCAGTTGCTGAGCCCATCTCTACGGATTTGTGAAGTGAGAGGCTGAAAGATAAACACACATAACACCGTGGATTGTTGGCACCGTAGCGTATGGTGACGTCTCAGTTGCTGAGCCCATCTCTACGGATTTGTGAAGTCAGATGCTGACAGATAAACACACATAACGCCATGGATTGTTGGCATCGTAACCTATGGTGACGTCTAAGTTGCTGAGCCCATCTCTACGGATTTGTGAAGTCAGATGCTGACAGATAAACACACATAACGCCATGGATTGTTGGCATCGTAGCCTATGGTGACGTCTAAGTTGCTGAGCCCATCTCTACGGATTTGTGAAGTCAGATGCTGACAGATAAACACACATAACGCCGTGGATTGTTGGCATCGTAGCGTATGGTGACGTCTCAGTTGCTGAGCCCATCTCTACGGATTTGTGAAGTCAGATGCTGACAGATAAACACATATAGCACCGTGGATTGTTGGCACCGTAGCGTATGGTAACGTCTCAGTTGCTGAGCCCATCTCTACGGATTTGTGAAGTCAGATGCTGACAGATAAACACACATAACGCCATGGATTGTTGGCATCGTAACCTATGGTGACGTCTAAGTTGCTGAGCCCATCTCTACGGATTTGTGAAGTCAGATGCTGACAGATAAACACACATAACGCCGTGGATTGTTGGCACCGTAGCGTATGGTGACGTCTCAGTTGCTGAGTCCATCTCTACGGATTTGTGAAGTCAGATGCTGACAGATAAACACACATAACGCCGTGGATTGTTGGCATCGTAGCGTATGGTGACGTCTCAGTTGCTGAGCCCATCTCTACGGATTTGTGAAGTCAGATGCTGACAGATAAACACACATAACGCCGTGGATTGTTGGCATCGTAACCTATGGTGACGTCTAAGTTGCTGAGCCCATCTCTACGGATTTGTGAAGTCAGATGCTGACAGATAAACACACATAACGCCATGGATTGTTGGCACCGTAGCGTATGGTGACGTCTCAGTTGCTGAGCCCATCTCTACGGATTTGTGAAGTGAGAGGCTGACAGATAAACACACATAACACCGTGGATTGTTGGCACCGTAGCGTATGGTGACGTCTCAGTTGCTGAGCCCATCTCTACGGATTTGTGAAGTGAGAGGCTGACAGATAAACACATATAGCACCGTGGATTGTTGGCACCGTAGCGTATGGTAACGTCTCAGTTGCTGAGCCCATCTCTACGGATTTGTGAAGTCAGATGCTGACAGATAAACACACATAACGCCGTGGATTGTTGGCACCGTAGCGTATGGTGACGTCTCAGTTGCTGAGCCCATCTCTACGGATTTGTGAAGTGAGAGGCTGACAGATAAACACACATAACACCGTGGATTGTTGGCACCGTAGCGTATGGTGACGTCTCAGTTGCTGAGCCCATCTCTACGGATTTGTGAAGTCAGATGCTGACAGATAAACACACATAACGCCATGGATTGTTGGCATCGTAGCCTATGGTGACGTCTAAGTTGCTGAGCCCATCTCTACGGATTTGTGAAGTCAGATGCTGACAGATAAACACACATAACGCCGTGGATTGTTGGCATCGTAGCGTATGGTGACGTCTCAGTTGCTGAGCCCATCTCTACGGATTTGTGAAGTCAGATGCTGACAGATAAACACATATAGCACCGTGGATTGTTGGCACCGTAGCGTATGGTGACGTCTCAGTTGCTGAGCCAATCTCTACGGATTTGTGAAGTCAGATGCTGACAGGTAAACACACATAACGCCGTGGATTGTTGGCACCGTAGCGTATGGTGACGTCTCAGTTGCTGAGCCCATCTCTACAGATTTGTGAAGTCAGATGCTGACAGATAAACACACATAACGCCGTGGATTGTTGGCACCGTAGCGTATGGTGACGTCTCAGTTGCTGAGCCCATCTCTACGGATTTGTGAAGTGAGAGGCTGACAGATAAACACACATAACACCGTGGATTGTTGGCACCGTAGCGTATGGTGACGTCTCAGTTGCTGAGCCCATCTCTACGGATTTGTGAAGTCAGATGCTGACAGATAAACACACATAACGCCATGGATTGTTGGCATCGTAGCCTATGGTGACGTCTAAGTTGCTGAGCCCATCTCTACGGATTTGTGAAGTCAGATGCTGACAGATAAACACACATAACGCCGTGGATTGTTGGCATCGTAGCGTATGGTGACGTCTCAGTTGCTGAGCCCATCTCTACGGATTTGTGAAGTCAGATGCTGACAGATAAACACATATAGCACCGTGGATTGTTGGCACCGTAGCGTATGGTGACGTCTCAGTTGCTGAGCCAATCTCTACGGATTTGTGAAGTCAGATGCTGACAGATAAACACACATAACGCCGTGGATTGTTGGCACCGTAGCGTATGGTGACGTCTCAGTTGCTGAGCCCATCTCTACAGATTTGTGAAGTCAGATGCTGACAGATAAACACACATAACGCCGTGGATTGTTGGCACCGTAGCGTATGGTGACGTCTCAGTTGCTGAGCCCATCTCTACGGATTTGTGAAGTCAGATGCTGACAGATAAACACACATAACGCCGTGGATTGTTGGCATCGTAGCGTATGGTGACGTCTCAGTTGCTGAGCCCATCTCTACGGATTTGTGAAGTCAGATGCTGACAGATAAACACACATAACGCCGTGGATTGTTGGCACCGTAGCGTATGGTGACGTCTCAGTTGCTGAGCCAATCTCTACGGATTTGTGAAGTCAGATGCTGACAGATAAACACACATAACGCCGTGGATTGTTGGCACCGTAGCGTATGGTGACGTCTCAGTTGCTGAGCCCATCTCTACGGATTTGTGAAGTCAGATGCTGACAGATAAACACACATAACGCCGTGGATTGTTGGCATCGTAGCGTATGGTGACGTCTCAGTTGCTGAGCCCATCTCTACGGATTTGTGAAGTCAGATGCTGACAGATAAACACACATAACGCCGTGGATTGTTGGCATCGTAGCGTATGGTGACGTCTCAGTTGCTGAGCCCATCTCTACGGATTTGTGAAGTCAGATGCTGACAGATAAACACACATAACGCCGTGGATTGTTGGCACCGTAGCGTATGGTGACGGCTCAGTTGCTGAGCCCATCTCTACGGATTTGTGAAGTCAGATGCTGACAGATAAACACACATAACGCCGTGGATTGTTGGCACCGTAGCGTATGGTGACGTCTCAGTTGCTGAGTCCATCTCTACGGATTTGTGAAGTCAGATGCTGACAGATAAACACACATAACGCCGTGGATTGTTGGCATCGTAGCGTATGGTGACGTCTCAATTGCTGAGCCCATCTCTACGGATTTGTGAAGTCAGATGCTGACAGATAAACACACATAACGCCGTGGATTGTTGGCATCGTAGCGTATGGTGACGTCTCAGTTGCTGAGCCCATCTCTACGGATTTGTGAAGTCAGATGCTGACAGATAAACACACATAACGCCGTGGATTGTTGGCATCGTAGCGTATGGTGACGTCTCAGTTGCTGAGCCCATCTCTACGGATTTGTGAAGTCAGATGCTGACAGATAAACACACATAACGCCGTGGATTGCTGGCACCGTAGCGTATGGTAACGTCTCAGTTGCTGAGCCCATCTCTACGGATTTGTGAAGTCAGATGCTGACAGATAAACACACATAACGCCGTGGATTGTTGGCACCGTAGCGTATGGTGACGTCTCAGTTGCTGAGCCCATCTCTACGGATTTGTGAAGTCAGATGCTGACAGATAAACACATATAGCACCGTGGATTGTTGGCACCGTAGCGTATGGTGACGTCTCAGTTGCTGAGCCCATCTCTACGGATTTGTGAAGTCAGATGCTGACAGATAAACACATATAGCACCGTGGATTGTTGGCACCGTAGCGTATGGTGACGTCTCAGTTGCTGAGCCCATCTCTACGGATTTGTGAAGTCAGATGCTGACAGATAAACACATATAGCACCGTGGATTGTTGGCACCGTAGCGTATGGTGACGTCTCAGTTGCTGAGCCCATCTCTACGGATTTGTGAAGTCAGATGCTGACAGATAAACACATATAGCACCGTGGATTGTTGGCACCGTAGCGTATGGTGACGTCTCAGTTGCTGAGCCCATCTCTACGGATTTGTGAAGTCAGATGCTGACAGATAAACACACATAACGCCGTGGATTGTTGGCACCGTAGCGTATGGTGACGTCTCAGTTGCTGAGCCCATCTCTACGGATTTGTGAAGTCAGATGCTGACAGATAAACACATATAGCACCGTGGATTGTTGGCACCGTAGCGTATGGTGACGTCTCAGTTGCTGAGCCCATCTCTACGGATTTGTGAAGTCAGATGCTGACAGATAAACACATATAGCACCGTGGATTGTTGGCACCGTAGCGTTAGGTGACGTCTCAGTTGCTGAACCCATCCCTACGGATTTGTGCTATCCGTGTATGTCTGTTATACGAATTTAAACTTGGTTCATCTGTTGCAGAAACAAGTCCTCGCATTTCCTTAGCAATGGGGGGTGGGAAGATATTGTGTAAGAATGCACAACTCGGAATTATTTCGAAAGTTTAGAGACGGTGATGAATCCCTTCAATAAAAGTCCCGGAGTGGTCACCCTGTTAGAATTTGCACAAGACCTCTGAAAGTTGCTAATGCGCAGGACAGTGATACTAGCTGATGACAAAACCTGTACCGTCTATTAGCCGGCTCCACAGGGAAATTTTGAACTCTCTCGCAAGTTTGAGATTAATAAGGTTCCTGACGACGCTGCGACAGCTAGCCCGTCAGTCGCCGGAAACCAGAGTCTTTCACTCTGACAGATTCGGTCCAGGGACCTGTGGAGATCTGCCTCCCCCACGGGACCAGCACCTTACACCCTTCTATCGTAGCCCGTGTGTGCGATGTGCTATGGGTAGTTGGGGCAAGCAACTTTTTAATAATTTATCTCATCTCGTGGCCGGGAGATCGTCCGCCAACGCGAGTTTTTGCGAC
Organism: Macrothele yani; assembly: GCA_039090855.1. Taxonomy (NCBI): domain Eukaryota; kingdom Metazoa; phylum Arthropoda; class Arachnida; order Araneae; family Macrothelidae; genus Macrothele; species Macrothele yani. Next base: position 112,185,927 of record CM077033.1, on the reverse strand, counting down.
CAATATCCTTTAATAGGTATCTAAACAAATACAGGCACGTTAAAGAATGAGGGTCTCATGCACCCCTCTCACAAATATTCAAATACTAAAACACATTAATCACACATAGCAAATATTTACATGATCCACAGTACTAGGGCCAGTGCTGTGGTGATGATCCCGGGCCAGGGTGATCTGTAATACCTTGGTCAATAGACCAAAAAGCTCCAATCAAGAGCTGCGTAACTCCGAGGGTACTACCATCTGTCAACCATAGTTGACCAGGCTTCTGCTTTGCTCAAGTTCCCTAATAGGACTAGGACGTGTCTTACTGAAGCTGGAGTGAGAGACGTCCAGTTTCAGGCGGAACTTGACATTTGCAGCTGAGCAGTTGCTGCACTTCGGTGTGGTTGCTCACTGGTGGTGCTGGTCACCAACTTCGCCGCAATTGCCACACCTAGCTTCGGACTCAGGACAGTTGCACCGGAAATGACCGAAATCATTACACCGGAAGCACCTGACCTCCCTCAAAAATTCCTTTAGACGGAGCACTGACCAACCCAAGTTCAGTGTTTTCCGCCTCATCAAGAGTTTGAAGGCCTTGGGCTTCACGTCTGCCACCCAGTGGACCCTACCTCCCTTGCCCTTGATGGGAAAACGGGCTGAAAACCCGTTATCGAAGTCGGGGTTCTGCCCGCGAAGGGCCCCCTCGAACTCTTTCCCTGAGAGATCTCCGTCGACACCATAGACTATTAACCGGGGGGTGTCTCTCTCGTGCGGCCGTGGGAAGTGTGGAATCTTTGGTCAAAGGATTGCTACTCAACTCATGGGCGTGGCGGTCGAGCTCCCTGGGATGGGAACACTCCACCGCGACCCCCACCTTTCCTTATGCTCCGAATGCTTTTGACCTCTACTTGCAATTTAGTTGGATTGACTGCAGTCTTCAGGGTCCTCTTAACGTCCTCTGAGGACGCACTCTCGACAGTGGGATAGACCAAGAGCACGTGTCTCCTGTCTCTCGACCTTTTCTTAAGTTTTCTCCCAATCGGGGCGGGCAAAGGCCCTTTCACCGTACTAGCCCCTTTCCTAACCACTTCGGCGTAGGAAGCCCCATTGGAGTCACCCTCGCAGCGCGACTCCTGGTGAATGGACAGCCTGGCTTTAAGGTAAGCCGTCCAATGTGCTTGTTCGTAACAAGCCTTGCGGATACTCTCTAGGCCCGCTTTCATCTGCTCTCTTCCTGAGGAAGTGAACCGAGAGTCCTTGAAAGCTGACTCTACTTCCCCTATGAGAGAGAATATGCGGTTATGAGAGCCTCTGGTGTTGGCACCGGGGGTGTCCTGGGATGCTGGTTGGTCTCCAAAGATGTCTTTGGAGGACCAGCAGACGACCCCTCAGAAGCCCGAAAGGGTTCGGGTTGGGGTGATGTTGTCCCCTTCCTTACCATGGGTGGAAGTGGAAAGGACGTGCTTACACCATGAACAGACTGAGTTGGCTCAGTCGAAGGGGAGGCTCCCTTCGTGGATGTAGCGGCTTTAGAGCCCTTCGCCCCAAGAAGAGTCTTTGAAGATCTCATCCTGGCGCTGGACTTCTCCTTCCGGTTGGTCTCGAAAGTGGGGCTAGGCCCTTTAGAGCTACCGACCGGGTTAGGTAGTTTTCCAGCCTCTACCCTCAAGGTCCGGGTTGACCCCTCTGGATTCACTTTACCCTCGTGGGTAGTTGGCATCTCTGTGAGAGAGATGGAAAACACAAAATGTTCCAAGTGCCGAGTGGGCACCCTAGGGTTCTCCCACTCAAGCTAAATCTTAGAATCCGGGCGCTCGGGTTTGGTGTGACTAAGGATCAAGGAGTCCTTTCGGCAGAGGGGCCGGAACGACGACGACGTACCCGAATCTGATGCTAGAGTCTCTGTGTGGGCTGAACGGAACTTCGCCCTTAGAAAGGCGTTTTTTCTAAGTCCGTAACTGCTCTGATTAATACGCAAAATATAAATGAATTTTTCCTTAAAAACATAATCGCTAGAGTGGGATGAATCCCCCTTTCGCGCTTAGGATCGTCCATCTGCTAAGCAGCGCAGTAAACCCCAACCAAATCCCACTAAGCTCGCTCCCCTTGCCAGAAACTAGACCAGTCATTCGGTGTTGGTGATGAAACAGTCCGAAGACATCGGGATGCGATAGGTAAAGCATGCAACTTCTCTAAGCGGGTCCCACACGAATTGCCTATAGTGGACATACAGCAACGTGTCTGAGCTTGTCTTGCACTCCTGTCTCGCTAAGACAAGGAACACATTTTAGATAGGGTATTCGCATGTGATAAGAAGTGGGTCCACTGCATCAACCCAAAACGTTCCAGACAGTGGTTGTCCACCAGGGACTCATTTCCTGGTACATCGAAGCCAGAGCTGCATCCACGTAAAGTTGTAGTGTGTGTATAAAGGACAGCACGTGGTGTTGTTAACAATGAAGTGTTGCAACGCGACCAAAGGGTCACCGGTGCAGTGTACTGTGAACTGAAATGTGTGCACGAGGATCTGAAAACGAAGGAAGCAGCATTGCTCAACAGAAAGGGAGTTCTGTTCCTTCAAGATAACGCTCGTGCCCACACCACTTCATTGACCAGAAACACTAGCAAAGAACTTGGGTGGGAGCTTTTATGTCATCCATCTTGCTCACCAGATATACACTGACGGACAAAAAAATCCCAACACCAAGAAAGGGTTGTGTTAGATAAACGACAGTTGGTACGCGGTGAGAGTACATCTGTAAGATGACGTCTATGCAAATTTCGCGCTCGGCGCATACGTGTGGTGCTAGTAGCGCCCCTCGGAACATGCAAAGCAGGTTTGCTGTAAATACGCGCTGTAACGTTCGTGAGCGTTAGTTATCGTTGAGATTCGACGTAGGGTGTTGATGTTAGTCAAGAATGGCTTTAAGAAGACGAAGAAGCCATTATCAACAGCTCACGGAGTTTGAACGAGGTCGTGTAATAGGGCTACGAGAAGGTGGATTTTCTTTCCGCAATATTGCAGAACGACTTGGCAGGAATGTAGCCACTGTGCATGATTGTTGGCAGCGGTGGTCAAGGGAAGGTACTGCTTCATGAAGACCGGGTTCCGACCGCCCACGTGGCACTACTGAGAGTGTACGGCGTATGGCCTTGGCGCATCGTACTGCGTCTGCGGCAGCAATTCGAGCTGCAGTTGCCACCACAGTGACACAACGAACTGTTACAAATCGGTTACTTGAAGGACAGCTCCGAGCCAGACGCGCTGTAGAGTGCATTCCACTTACTCCAAACCACTGCCGTTTGCGACGTCAGTGGTGTCAAGCTGGAGCTCATTGGAGGACGGAGTGGAGATCTGTTGTGTTTTCTGATGAAAGCCGGTTCTGCCTGGGTGCCAGTGATGGCCGTGTGTTTGGTTAGAAGGAGGCCAGGTGAGCGCCTGCAACCAACCTGTCTGCGGCAGAGACACACTGGACCTACACCTGGAGTTATGGTCTAGGGAGCAATTTCCTATGACAGCAGGAGCACTCTCGTGGTTATCCCACGCACCCTGACGGCACAGTTGTACGTCGGTCTGGTGATTCAACCTGTTGTGCTGCCATTCATGAACAGCATTCCAGGGGGTGTTTTCCAACAGGATAACGCTCGCCCGCATACCGCTGTTGTAACCCAACATGCTCTACAGAGTGTCGACATGGCCTGCTAGATCACCAGATCTTTCACCAATCGAGCGCGTATGGGACATCATTGGACGACAACTCCAGCGTCACCCCCAACCAGCATTAACCGTCCCTGTATTGACCGACCAAGTGCAACAGGCATGGAACTCCATCCCACAAACTGACATCCAGCACCTGTACGACACAATGCATGAACGTTTGCGTGCTTGCATTCAACATTCTGGCGGTTATTAATGTACCAGCATTTCACATTTAAAATGGCTCTTCTCGCGCTTACATTAAGCTGTGATCTTGAAACCTTAATCGATTAAATATGTTACCTATACAAATGTATTGCCACCATTTCATTCCTCTACAACTATTTTTTCGTGGTGTTGGGATTTTTTTTTCCGTCAGTGTATGTCCTTTAGACTATCAACTGATTTTTTCATTCGACAATCATTTGTGTGCACACGACTTCAACTTTGATGAATTACACGCTGCCCTCCAAAACTTTTTCTCTTCTAATGACCCTGGATTTTACCGTAAGGGTATATACTGTATAAGTTGCTAACACATTCGCAGAACGTTGTTGGTGCCTATGGTAATTGAGAGGGTTGCACCGAAAGTAATGCAAAAGTGCGCATCACTTTTTTATTAACTGGCAGAGGCCGTTCAAATTGCGCATGTCGGTAGAGTAAATCTTCCTCTACAGTAACTCTTCTTCTTCATTGCAGGTAAATAATGGATTCCAAGCAGAAGCCACGTGCCGTCATTGAGTTCTTGACGAAGCAAGGCTGCAGGTTGTCCGACATCCAGAGAAGGATACAAAATGTTTACGAAGATGATACCACTGACACGAATCTTTAGCGAGTGGATGAACTGATTCGCGCGAAGAAATGAGTCACAATCCGTGAGCTTGTTGCGCAACTGGACTGTGGTCACAATTCCATATACACTGTAGAGCAATTGAAGTAGAGACAGCTGGCGTCATGCAAATGTGGCGCTGTGGGTGGCCCTGTAAACGGAAACGACATGACGTATGCATCGATCCCACAATATAAGGAGTGATGCGACGGGAATCAGTAAGAGTCGGACGCAGTATGGGTAAGAAGAAGGATCTAAGCGCATTTGATCGTGGGCAAATTGTCGGGCGAACGGTTCACTCCATCTCGGAAGTCGTGCAGGCACTGGGATTTTCACGAGCCACTGTGTCACGGGTGCACCGTGAGTACATTGCACCCAGAAGGAAGCAACCGACAGGAATGAAACTTGGTAGGCAGGTTTGACATCGTGAGACATGTAAATGATTCAAGTTTCACGTTCGGCCACGCACGTGACGCACACAATGAGGGGTCGTAGCGCTGTACCTCACGGCTGTATAAGATCGTTCCGTTTCGCCGATCGCAAGGCTATTCCGGAGAAAGGTAAAGGTTAACTGGAACCATAAATGATTAAACACTGAGACTGATATGGGCAATATTTATTGAGCTGCACGCCAATAAGTCGTGTTTCTCAGAATGGCGTCGGGCCGCCATGTTTGCTCACACAGCATGCTAGACGTATCGGCATTGAGTTGTAAAGGGTTTCTAATGGTGTCCTGAGGTAGGCCATCCCGTGCAGCTTGAATCTTCTCACGCAGTTTCTGCAGATTGTGCGGTAGGGGTGGAGTGTGGATTGCTCGTCCAATAGCATCCCACGCATTTTCAATCGGCGATAGGTCTGGCGATGCGGCTGGCCATGGCAGAGTGTCAGGCGAGACAGCAGCGGTATGCGGACGAGCCTTATCCTGTTGCAAAATCGCACCGGAGTGAGTGTTCAGAATAGGTAAGGCCACTGGTTACAGCACTTCATTTACGTAATGTTGCGCTGCCAAAATGCCTGTGCTGAACACCAAAGGTGATCTGGCATCGTAGGTAATTGCACCCCACACCATGACACCAGGCATTCTGGAGGTGTGATGCTCGACAACAAACCGTTTACCACGGTGCTTTCACACACGGATTCCTTGGCTGTCTCCTCCAAGACAAAAGCGGGATTCGTCCCTGAAGGTCACCAGCTGCCATTCTGAGTGACTCCGTGACAATTTGGCTCGACACCATTGCAGTATTTGGCGACGATGCAATGGTGTTAAACGCAGTCGTCGTAACGGGGTGCGTGAGTGCAGTCCTGCGTTGTGCAGCCGTCTGACAATGGTGCTGGCACTAATCGGACAATGCATGAAGGGCACCACTGCTCGCTGAATATCCGCAATCATGGCTGTTGTTCCACTCAGCGCATATCGAAAAACCCGTTGGTCTTCTCTCTCGGGGGTTCGTCTAGGTCCCCCACATCCTTCCTGTCGCTGCTGTGTGTCTTGTTTACGCTTTCCAACCGTAGGTTGAAGAAGCGTATATGCTCCAACTCTGTCCGTCCGTCTGCCTGTCGGCACCATAACTCGCGTAAAAATAGTTCGATTTCGATGAAATTTTAGTACGTGCTAGGGGACCACATGGGGACGAACCCTATTGAATATGGACGAAATGGGGTCAAAGGTCACGACATAGAAGCGGGATCATTTACATTGCCCTTATGCGTTAAAACGTGCGTAAATGCGGTTCGATATTGATGAAATTTTTATATGTGGTAGGAGACCACCTGGGAAGGAACCCTATTCAAAATGGGTGAAGTGGGGTTAAAGGTCAGGACATAGGGGCGGGATGCATTCCATTAATCTTATGCGCCATACCTTGCGAAAACATGGTTCGATTTCGATGAAATTGTAGTATGTCGTAGGGGACCACCCGAGGACGAACCCTATTGAAAATGGACGAAATGGGTTCAAAGGTCACGACATAGAAGCGGGATCATTTCCATTGTCCTTATGCGTTATAACGTGAGTAAATGCGGTTCGATCTTGATGAAATTTTTATATGTAGTAGGAGACCACCTGGGAAGGAACCCTATTCAAAATGGGTGAAGTGGGGTTAAAAGTCAGGACATAGGAGCGGAATGCATTCCATTGCTCTTATACGTCATAACTTCCCTAAATATGGTTCGATTTCGATGAAATTGTAGTATGTCGTAGGGGATCACTGGGGACGAACCCTATTTATAATGGAAGAAATGGCGTCAAAGGTCAGTACATAGGATCGGGATCCATTCCATCGCCCTTATCCCATACTATTAAAGCAGCACTTTTTGTATGTATGCACATTTTTTTTTTGAAAACGGCTCTAAGGATTTTGATGAAAGTCGTTAACCTACGGTTTTCTGGTACTAGAATTCGATTTAGCCTGATCTCGACTTTAGGAAAATTCGTTTAATGGGTTAAATAACCACCCCGAATTATAACGTTTTAAGTGTCATGGCGTCGTCCCATTAATGTTACCCATGCTTAGAAATCTTGTGACGTCACAATGTCGCGTTTGAGAATGTTGGTGCGCGGTCACGCCATCTCTCTCATTACGTCACGCGTTGTGTGTGAATCATATTCAAGTTTTATGACGTCACACTCTTGCGAGCAGATGGCCGCGATTCCCATCTCCCTCATTACGTCACGCGTTGCGTGCGTATGTCCGTCCGCACGATAATTCGCGTAAAAATCGTTCGATTTCCATGAAATTTTAGTATCTGGTAGGAGAACACCTGCGAAGGAACCCGAATGAAAGTGAACGAAATGGGGTCGAAGCGTCAGGACATAGAAGCGGGATCCATTCCACCGCTTTTATGCATCTTAACTAACGTAAAAAAGGTTCGATTTCGATGAAATTTTAGTATGTGGTAGGGAACTACCTGAGAACAAATCGTATTGAAAATGGGCGAAATGGGGTCAAAGGTCAGGACAAAGGAACGGAATCACTTCCATCGCCATTATGGGTCATACCTTTTGTAAATATGCTTCGATTTGAATGAAATGTTAGTATGTAGTAGCGGCCTGCCTGCGGACGAATCCCGCACGGGGATAACTGGTTTTCCAGTTATTTGGGGAGCGGCGCCCCCACGGCCCGAGCTGACCTTGTGACTGGTCAACATCTGTTGTCATGCCACCGCCTGTTTTTTGTTTTGGTGCTGTTGGTGTTTGCAGGGACGGCTGTTCATCCAGCTGTAGGGGAGTCGCGGCCCCACGATCCCGAGCTGGTCTTGTGTCTCGCTTTTTCGTTTTTATTTAGTTTCTCCACTGGCTAGTTGCCCGTGTTGTATACTTTACCTAATCGCTACCACGTTATGCACTAACACCCCGGTCTTGTTGTTTTGTTACCCTCCACCACTAACTGTATTATATTAACCGCTCAGTTCGTAGGTTGCTGAGATTCCGTTTAGGTTCCCTTCCAGGATTTGTCTTCTTTGGATTTCTTTTTTCCTTTTAGCTGGTTTGGGTGCTAGACCTACCAGCATGTTTGCCGCGTGCGGAGACCCGTGAGGCGGAAATGGGATGTCTGGCGGCTGAGGTCGCAGGAGACCGGATAAGTGCCTCCTGTGTACCAACACTCCTCTTCGACCCCGGCTTCGCTGTAAACGGGAGGCTAGAGACTAACCCACCTCTAGTCAGAAGTCTTGTACCAAGTTGTGTACACGGCTTTAGCGGCTTTTTTGTCGTATAGCACGGCAGGGTGAGCCCGGGGGCTGTGGGATCATGCCAAAGGCGTTGGCATGACGGTACCCGGAGGCCGAAGTGTCCGCCGAGTGCGTGTGATCACAGCCAACGTACTATATCTGCAACGTATAAGCTCCAGAACTGTGTCCAGCGTCATTTTCTTGGCTTGCAGACCTCCAGTTCTCCCTTGTAGGGCTCGGTGGTGGGTGGAGTAGTCTGCAGACGAATCTTCCTCCTTTTTTTCCATGGGTAAACCCAAAAACAAACGCTCCAAATTTAAGTCACCTGAGAAAATGATAGTTGGAAACGACTCTCCTTCGTCTTCTCAACCTACCAAGTCTCAAAACCTTAAACGTTCTTTAGACCATGACCTGGACCAAGAATGTACTACCTCTTCTTCGGCAGCTGTACCAGTCGCTCCGAAGCGTCGTCTCCCTCGATTGCTGTGACTACGCATGCTACACACTTACTTGTAGAATCCATCGATCCGGATGAGAGACTGTCCACCAGATCTCCATTTTTCATTTCTAAAGCTTTGAACGCTGCGGTTGGCCCCTTGAAGTCTGTGAGGAAGCTTCGCTCTGGGGACCTGCTTGTCCAAACTTGCAGTGTTTCTCAGAGTAACACTTTTCTGCGCCTTTCTAGTCTTCAGGGCATTCCTGTCAAAGTGACACCTCACCCGTTTCTTAACACCTCTCGGGGTGTTATTTCGGAGTTTGATCTCTTGCCATGCAGTGAGGATGAATTGGTGACTGAACTTGCGGATCAGGGTGTTCTTGCTGCACGTCGTATGATGTTCCGGCGTGATGGCTCTTTGCTTAAATCTAAAAATGTAATCTTGACTTTTGACTCCCCGAAAGTTCCGACAGAAATCAAAGCAGGCTACTTGGTCTGTGCAGTTCGCCCGTACATTCCCAGTCCTCTGCGCTGTTTCAGGTGCCAGAGGTACGGGCATTCACAACGATTCTGTAAGAGTTCCGCTCGTTGCGCTAATTGTGGCTCCGGTGAACATGACGGGGAAGGTTGCACTTCTGCGGCCTGCTGTGTTAACTGCGGTGAGGCCCATGCAGCTTACTCCCGCAACTGTATGAAATGGAAGGACGAGATGGCGATCCAGCGCCTCAAGACCCTGGAGGGCCTCTCGTACCCTGCTGCCAAAGCCAAGTTGGGTATTCCCAACAACCGACAGCGTAGTTTTGCCGCAGTTGTTAAGTCTCTGCCACAACCCGTGCAGACCTTTGTTCCGCGCCCTGTAGCTCTCGCCGCACTTGCCAAGCGATCTACAGTTGAACAAGCGACACAGGTGGATTTCACCGAGCTCCAGCCTATTCGACCAGCTGAGTCTGCGGCTTCTCTTTTGAAGACGCCCGCCTCTTCCGGTTCCCAGCAGACAGCCTGCACGTGCGGAAGACCCGGCCCTCAATCCGCAAAGGTGTGCAGCGTCCATCAAACTGTCTCGGCCTCTGCGAGGTCCCCACCCTCAACCGACATTATAGAGGACCATGGGGGGAGGAGAGTGACAGTTCGTCCCCAGCCTCACCCAGTATTGCAGAGGAACATGGGGGGAGGAAAGTGACAGTTCGTCCCCGCCCTCTGCCAGCATTGCAGAGGAGTGTGGGATGGAGGAGAGTGACTGTTCGTCCTTCTCCGTTAGTAATTTTTTTTATAAATCTGATTAACTACCTTGTCTTCCCTGCTTTCATCATACTCTTTTTCAACTTTTCCCAAGCCTGTCTGCTCTTACTCTTTTTCCACGCTTTTCAAAATCTGTGACTGATCGTTCTTTGTCTGGCGCTCTTTGGCCAAACCTGGCCCTTGCGCCACTAAAATCCACCAACCAACCAACCAACCTTGCGAAAACATGGTTCGATTTCGATGAAATTGTAGTATGTCGTAGGGGATCACCCGAGGACGAACCCTATTGAAAATGGACGAAATGGGGTCAAAGGTCACGACATAGAAGCGGGATCATTTCCATTGCCCTTATGCGTTATAACGTGAGTAAATGCGGTTCGATCTTGATGAAATTTTTATATGTAGTAGGAGACCACCTGGGAAGGAACCCTATTCAAAATGGGTGAAGTGGGGTTAAAAGTCAGGACATAGGAGCGGGATGCATTCCATTGCTCTTATACGTCATAACTTCCCTAAATATGGTTCGATTTCGATGAAATTGTAGTATGTCGTAGGGGATCATTGGGGACGAACCCTATTTATAATGGAAGAAATGGCGTCAAAGGTCAGTACATAGGATCGGGATCCATTCCATCGCCCTTATCCCATACTATTAAAGCAGCACTTTTTGTATGTATGTACATTTTTTTTGAAAACGGCTCTAAGGATTTTGATGAAAGTCGTTAACCTACGGTTTTCTGGTACTAGAATTCGATTTAGCCTGATCTCGACTTTAGGAAAATTCGTTTAATGGGTTAAATAACCACCCCGAATTATAACGTTTTAAGTGTCATGGCGTCGTCCCATTAATGTTACCCATGCTTAGAAATCTTGTGACGTCACAATGTCGCGTTTGAGAATGTTGGTGCACGGTCACGCCATCTCTCTCATTACGTCACGCGTTGTGTGTGAATCATATTCAAGTTTTATGACGTCACACTCTTGCGAGCAGATGGCCGCGATTCCCATCTCCCTCATTACGTCACGCGTTGCGTGCGTATGTCCGTCCGCACGATAATTCGCATAAAAATCGTTCGATTTCCATGAAATTTTAGTATCTGGTAGGAGAACACCTGCGAAGGAACCCGAATGAAAGTGAACGAAATGGGGTCGAAGCGTCAGGACATAGAAGCGGGATCCATTCCACCGCTTTTATGCGTCTTAACTAACGTAAAAAAGGTTCGATTTCGATGAAATTTTAGTATGTGGTAGGGAACTACCTGAGAACAAATCGTATTGAAAATGGGCGAAATGGGGTCAAAGGTCAGGACAAAGGAGCGGAATCACTTCCATCGCCATTATGGGTCATACCTTTTGTAAATATGCTTCGATTTGAATGAAATGTTAGTATGTTGTAGCGGCCTGCCTGCGGACGAACCCTATTGCAAATGGGCGAAATGGGGTCAAAGGTTCGGACACTGGAGCGGAATCTATTCCACAGTCCTTATGCATCATAACGTGCGTAAAAATGCTTCGATTGCGACAAAACTTTATCATGCTATTTCGGAGGTACATCGAAACGGTTCTGTTGAATATAATCAAAATGGGGTCAAAGGTCAGGGCACAGGACTGAGATTTATCCCACAGCCATTATTATCCTCATAACTTGAGTAATGATTTCTTATATGTTGGAAAGCGTATTATAATCAACGCATTGCATGATTTTACTAACTTGTTCTATCGACTGCCGCCAACAGGTTGCTATAGTGATATCAGCACGACTGGTATGACGCACAATACGGCGATAAGACCATCCCGATTCCCGGAGCCCGACTGAGCGGGCCCTCTCGAAATCCTTCAGCTGCTCGAATTGCTTCCAAACGTTTTTCCGAGGCATACTTCACTAGGATGCAACCAACAGAACAGCACGAGTCAGAATGGCGTACGCGCCCAAAGGGACGACCTTATATAGCCGGTCAGACACAGCGCTACGACCCCTCCTTGCTCGCGTCACATGCGTGGGCGATCGTGAAACTTGAATCATTTGTATGTGTCACGTTCTCGGTGCAACTATTTTTTTGACGATGAGTGTATTATTGGCAGCCGCTGATTTGCGCGTCAAGTAATTTCTAATGTAATGCACAGTTATACACTGGCGTGCAAAAATTAAGGACGAGACGGTTTTTCGAATGTAACGTCGTGCAGAAGTTGCTCCACATCGACTCAAATCATACCATAAGATCCCCAAGATGTAAGAATATGGGACAAGTGAGCAAAACCGTCCAAACAAAGAATCCAAAGGATACAAAGGCACTTTATTGAAAAGGTAGCTTCGAGCACAACTGGGCAGAAGACAGAAACGTCCATGTGACAGGCGGCTGCTAAGAAAAATCATGTCTTTAGTATCACCCCTGACTGCGTTGCAGGATTTACAACGTCTGTCCATGCTGAGGACGAGGTTGTCAAGGAGCTGTTGAGGCATCGCGGTCCATTCCTCTTGTAGCACCAATCGCAGCTGAGGAATCGTTGCTGGCGGCTGGTGACGTGCTGCCAACCGTCTCCCGAGAAGGTCCCACACGTGTTCGATTGGATTTAGGTCCGGGGACCTTGCGGGCCAATCCGCAAGGTCCCCGGACCTAAATCCATGCGTTGAATATCTTCACTCTCCAACAGCTCTGCGACAGCCACTTTACGATGAGGTGTAGCGTTGTCGTCCATGAAGAAGAACTCAGGGCCCACAGCACCTCTAAACAGACGCACGTGAGACAAGAGAACCTCGGTACAATAGTGGACACCAGTGACTGAACCTCCTTGGAAGATGTGGAGGTTAGTACGGCTACCAAGCATGATACCGCCCCAAACGAGAACTCCGCCACCTCCAAACCGGTCCCTTTCGATGATGTTGGAGGTGTGATTGCGTGTTCCCTGCTCTCTCTATATATGTATACGTCCAGAATCGCTCGTCAGACTAAGTCGGCTCTCATCCGTATAGAGAACTCGACCCCATTGCTAATGTGTCCAGTTCTTGTGTTCCTGGCACCATGGAAACCGCCGTCTCCGATGAGCAGGCGTTAATGGCACACACTGTACTGGTCGTCGTGCAAATAGACCACCTTTGTGCAGCCTCCTGGCCACGGTGAAACGCGATAACGGACGTCCAGTTGTCTGCTGCATGTGCCTTGCGATTTCTCCCCCTGTATGCCTTCTGTCTCTTCTCGCCTGTAGGTCAATATACCGGTCATCCGCCGCCGTGGTTGCTCGTGGACGACCACTGCTAAACTCTCGGACAGCTGTTCCTGTCGTTTGAAATGCTCTCCAAGCTCGTGAAACGATGCTGTGAGCGATCCCGAACTCCTCGGCCACACTAGTCACACTTCGACCTTCTTCCAACTTCCCAATGACGCGACCTCGGGTAAAGTCATTCAGATGTTGTCTACTGGATTGCCCGTTGGCCATATCACACGGTGGCAGTAACTCGACGTCGTTCAAACCGGTGTACACCGTGCAATAGCTTTCACCGAATTGCTGAGCGTACACCGCCCGTGGGCTTTATACACTTCTGAACCCCCTACGTCACGCTGCATATATGCGCATGCCCTACCGTACCGGACGCTAGTCTATCTCCTGAGTGGTCTTTTGGTCCGTTCTGCCTGCTCGTTCCGCTGTTATGCTAATTTCTCCTCTTCGTCTTTAATTTTTGCACACCAGTGTATAAAATATATTAATTATAAATGACGATTCATATTCACCATCGTTATACAGAGTATCTGCTTCTCCCGAGGCTGCGTCATCAAATAATTTTTTCTTTTCTTTTCTTTTCTTTATCCTTTTTATTGGGGAATACGGTGGGAGTCCCATGTTATCTGCAACTGTGCGTGCTTCTGACTTTATTATGAGCCATTCGTCTTTTGTCTCAGTCTTATTACCGTTCCAACTCAGTAATAAGACAATAAATCTGCGCCTATCATTCAAAGGTCACTTGTTCTCAAATACAATGATCGTCAAAAATATGGTTGCACCCAGAAGGAAGCAACCGACAGAAATGAAACTTGGTGGGTAGCTTTTTCATCGTGAGACATGCAAATGATACAAGTACCATGCTCGGCAGCGTATGTGACGCAAGCAAGGAGGGTTCTGACTCGTGCTGTTGTGTTGGTTGCATCCTTTGCAAGTGAATTATGCCTTGGACATAAGTTTTTCACACTTCTTTTCTACATCCATCTCACAAGACTCTTTCAGTCGTTCTCTGAGTAAGTTAGAATAACGCTGATGATCTTCAGGGGGAGCTTTTCAACCTTTATTCTTTCCATCCTGGGTCTATTGTTATTTCTTTTCCTCCAACCAACTTTCAGTTTTGCTCGTGACACTACCAAATGATGATCAGAGTCAACATGTGCGCCTCTCATTACAAGAGTGTCAACAACTAAGTGTTTCAGACGCTGATCGTAGACAACAAAATCTATGACACTGTTTTGACCAAGAGTACGATTTTTCCAAGTATGTGTGTACTAAAGTTCTTTCACACCGTTTGAAGGTAACACTGGACATGGCTCAACCGAGAGAACAAGCTGGATTCAGGAGTGGCTACAGCACAATAGATCATATCCACGTACTGAGAGAACTAATTGAAAGAGCGAGGGAATATGAACTTCCATTGTGCATGGCTTTTATCGATTATGAAAAAGCCTTTGATTCGGTGAAACCATCAGCAGTTACAATGGCTCTGAAAACCTGCGGTATTGAAGATGCATACATTAATATTATTAATAACATCTATGAAAATGCAAGTGCAAAGATTCGGCTGTTTGAAAATACAACACACATAAAAATTGGAAAGGGAGTGAGACAAGGTGACACCATATCTCCGAAGCTCTTTAATGCCACATTGGAAAATGTCTTTCAATCACTGAACTGGGATAACAAAGGGATAAAGATTAATGGAGATTATCTAACCCACCTTCGTTTTGCTGATGACATAGTCATTTTTGCAACTACCCCATCAGAGCTACAGAGTATGATCCAGGAACTTGCTGACAAGAGTAAAGAAGTGGGATTAAAAATGAACTTTCAGAAGACAAAAGTGATGTTCAATGCTTTTACAAGAAATGAAGATTTATCGATTGATGGGGAAAAGCTGGAGATAACAGACACGTACGTTTATCTTGGACAGCAGGTATCAAGTGAGGGTCACATTGATGAAGAAATTAATCGGCGTACAAAACTTGCCTGGAGAGCTTTTGGAAGAAACAGCATAATTTTCAAGAGCAATATGCCATTATGTCTTAAAAGAAAAGTGTTTGATCAATGCATCCTTCCAGTGCTTACGTATGGTGCAGAGACGTGGACCTTAACTAAAAGAGACATACAAAGGCTGCAGACAACTCAAAGCAGCATGGAGAGGTGCATGCTTGGTGTAACCAGGAGAGATAAGAAGAGGAACTCGTGGATCCGAAAAATGACAAGAGGGGAAGACACCATGATCAGAGTTAAATCCCTGAAATGGCAATGGGTTGGACATACTGCCAGAAGGACAGACACAGCCGAAATTTTAGATTGGATTCCAAGGGACAGGAAAAGACCCAGAAGAAGACAACATGGGAGATGGGTGGATGAAATTCGAAAGTATGCGGGAGTGACATGGAGGAGACTGGCACAAGACAGACCGTTGTGGAGGAAACTTGGGCAGACCTTCGTCCAGCAGTGGATTGATAATGGTTGACAATGATGATGATGATGATGTGTGTATATACTTGTGGTTGAAAAACGTATTAGATACACACAACCCATTCTCAATGTAGAGTTCAATTAACCTTTCACCATTGTCATTCACACAAGGATCATTAAACTTACCCAGAACATTGTCAGAAATTGCATTCTGCACACCTACTCTAGCATTGAAATCCCCTGCTATTATAACTTTTTCTTTAGTACAGCTTTTAGCTCATTCCAGAAATCTTCCTTCTTATCA
Organism: Macrothele yani; assembly: GCA_039090855.1. Classification (NCBI taxonomy): domain Eukaryota; kingdom Metazoa; phylum Arthropoda; class Arachnida; order Araneae; family Macrothelidae; genus Macrothele; species Macrothele yani. Next base: position 112,170,125 of record CM077033.1, on the reverse strand, counting down.
GAAGGTTCCGAGTCACAAGGAGCATACACTACAACCATTACAATTCTCTGAAGTTTCACTTTCAAACGAATCCAGAGAATTCTCTCACTTATGCAACTATAGTGAATCAAGTTGTTCATCTTTTCACTTAAAATCACACCTACACCAGCCTGTCCTCTCACATTATCCAATACTCCAGACCACACACTCACCGTGCCATTCACTTCTTCTACCCCAATTTCCTTCTTTTTGGTTTCACTTACACACAGCACATCCAGTCTATACTTATTCATCTCCTCAATCACCTCACTCATCTTGCCATTTATACCTCTAGTATTCCATACACCAATCTTACACTCAATCAGCCGAGATCTCTTTCTCATACGCCGTTTAGAAAGTCCAGGTCGATTCCGTGGTGGACCGTCCTGCTTAACATTGCTTAACATAACGCAATAAAACACACTCCAGACAAACAGACATATACACGTCACGAGTGCACACCGTCTAGCAAAACAACAAATTTGGTGGTGGTGGGTTAGGGTGCCATCTTGCCTTGTGCCCATGTCATCAGAGACACTTTACTTTGTTCCTGTTTAGGTGTATGTGTTGTGATCGATTGAAGTTAACTTACTGCATACTAATCAGGGGCTAAATCAATGAATTTGCAAAACTTGGTATCCGGGGGTATTAAAAGCAAGAATGTGTAGAACTTAAGAAAATGTTCGCCACGCACTGCTGTTCGCAACCACTGATATATGGTGCCTAAACAATTTCTTGTGTGATAATAGATCTGTAAAAAAATTCTTAATGTTTCTATGTATCTTTCATTAACTCAAACTAAAGCGGAACTACCGTTATATACTTCTTTCTCATTTGTTTTTGATGCACAAAATATTTATTTTTCATAGTAGGGGTCAAGTGACATTTCAAGCGAAGGGGTGAGGGCCCGTTCATATGCTTGTCTCGGGACCCGTAAATTGATCGTTGGGCACTGGACATTTTCTCTAAAGAAAAAAATATACAGAAAAGAAATTCTGCTGCGTATCTCTCGGAAACTAGGTGTGAATTTGTGAAATACACTGACGGAAAAAAATCCCAACACCACGAAAAAATAGTTGTAGAGGAATGAAATGGCGGCAATACATTTGTATAGGTAACATATTTAATCGATTAAGGTTTCAAGATCACAGCTTAATGTAAGCGCGAGAAGAGCCATTTTAAATGTGAAATGCTGGTACATTAATAACCGCCAGAATGTTGAATGCAAGCACGCAAACGGTCATGCATTGTGTCGTACAGGTGCTGGATGTCAGTTTGTGGGATGGAGTCCCATGCCTGTTGCACTTGGTCGGTCAATACAGGGACGGTTAATGCTGGTTGGGGGTGACGCTGGAGTTGTCGTCCAATGATGTCCCATACGTGCTCGATTGGTGAAAGATCTGGTGATCTAGCAGGCCATGTCGACACTCTGTAGAGCATCTTGGGTTACAACAGCGGTATGCGGACGAGCGTTATCCTGTTGGAAAACACCCCCTGGAATGTTGTTCATGAATGGCAGCACAACAGGTTGAATCACCAGACCGACGTACAACTGTGCCGTCAGGGTGCGTGGGATAACCACGAGAGTGCTCCTGCTGTCATAGGAAATTGCTCCCCAGACCATAACTCCAGGTGTAGGTCCAGTGTGTCTCGGCCGCAGACAGGTTGGTTGCAGGCGCTCACCTGGCCTCCTTCTAACCAACACACGGCCATCACTGGCACCCAGGCAGAACCGGCTTTCATCAGAAAACACAACAGATCTCCACTCCGTCCTCCAATGAGCTCTAGCTTGACACCACTGACGTCGCAAACGGCAGTGGTTTAGAGTAAGTGGAATGCACGCTACAGGTCGTCTGGCTCGGAGCTGTCCTTCAAGTAACCGATTTGTAACAGTTCGTTGTGTCACTGTGGTGGCAACTGCAGCTCGAATTGCTGCCGCAGACGCGGTACGATGCGCCACGGCCATACGCCGTACACTCTCAGTAGTGCCACGTGGCCGGCCGGAACCCGGTCTTCTTGAGGCAGTACCTTCCCTTGACCACCGCTGCCAACAATCATGCACAGTGGCTACATTCCTGCCAAGTCGTTCTGCAATATTGCGGAAAGAAAATCCACCTTCTCGTAGCCCTATTACACGACCTCGTTCAAACTCCGTGAGCTGTTGATAATGGCTTCTTCGTCTTCTTAAAGGCATTCTTGACTAACATCAACACCCTACGTGGAATCTCAACGATAACTAACGCTCACGAACGTTACAGCGCGTATTTACAGCAAACCTGCTTTGCATGTTCCGAGGGGCGCTACTAGCGCCAGACGTATGCGCCGAGCGCGAAATTTGCATAGACGTCATCTTACAAATGTACTCTCACAGCCTACCAACTGTCGTTTATCTAACACAACCCCTTCTTGGTGTTGGGATTTTTTTTTCCGTCAGTGTTTATTTAAGGACGCGTGTTTTTTTTTTTGTTTTTTTCGAAAATGCAGAGTTAAGCGTCCCCCTACAGAGATTGGGATTTTTCATTTCTCGGGGGAACACTGCGCGCTTCGCACCGAAACAAACAGAATTTTCCGCAGAAGTAATGTGCATTTATAATGGACAGTACTTCAGAGCAAACAGCGGTGAACTTCGTGCGATGACGCCTCGCGTCCTGAAGAATCCCTAAGCAATCTGCCAGTGTCTGCGTCAAAGACAAAAACATTTCCTCTTTGATCGATACATGTTCGAAGAATTTTTACGGTTTGTAATCGTGTACAACAAATTCCTTTATTTCCATTTCCTTTCTTTTTATTCTTTTCTTTGTTCCGCTCTTCCCACCGAAGATTCGGAACCAGTAAGAGGGATGTGTTGTCAAAAATATGTTGTCCACAAGAGTAGAATGTCACGAAAATGAATCTTCAAATGATAAATGACCGAAGTGTTCATTTCGAACTACCAATCATTTTCGGGGCAATAGGCACTTCCACTCCTCCGAAGGGTTACGGAATATTTTGCTCATCCCTGTCAGAATAAGGAAACTAAATGCCCACGGTCAAAAATCGATGGCGTTTGCCAAGAAAAATTGCTCTTGCCGGAAACTGCAGATTCATTAATGTTTGAATAGAGTCGTGTGAATGCCACGTGGGTAATATGTTCAGACTGAAATTCTTACGTATTTTCGGCCTACATTGTCACTTGATTTGACTACAAAAGTTGCTAATCCTGTTTATCGTTGATAGGCAATGTGATTATGGGCGAACGGAATCCGTCACGTATTAAAGGGAATCAATGGTAGAAGAGAGAAGACCCCACAGAGCACATCCTTACCGTGTATCCACCTGAAAAAACTGAAAATTGCATCAACATGGAGAAAGAATCGAACCTGCAACCCGTGCGCGGATACAGAGGGGATTATTTTTATGCATGACGCGCAAAAATGTTTTCTCATCAAAGAAACGAGAAAGTTGATAACAAACAATCCTTCTCATCAAAGAAACAAGAAAGATGACACCAAACAATCGTTCTCATCAAAGAAACAAGAAATATGATACCAAACAATCGTTCTCATCAAGGAAACAAGGAAGATGATACCAAGCAATCGTTCTCATCAAAGAAATAAGAAACATTATACAAAACAATCGTTCTCATCAAAGAAACAAGAAATATGATACCAAATAATCCTTCTCATAAAAGAAACAAGAAAGATAATACCAAACAAACGTTCTCATCCAAGACACAAGAAAGATGGTACCAAGCAATCGTCCTCATCAAAGAAACAAGAAAGATGATACCAAACAATCGTTCTCATCAAAGACACTAGAAAGATGATACCAAACAATTGTTCTCATCAAAAGAACACGAAAGATGATACCAAATATTCGTTCTCATCAAGGAAAGAAAGATGATACCAAACAATCGTTCTCATCAATGAAACAAGGAAGATGATACCAAGCAATCGTTCTCTACAAAGAAATAAGATAAATTATGCAAAACAATCGTTCTCATCAAAGAAACAAGAAATACGATACCAAACAATCGTTCTCATCAAAGAAACAAGCAAGATGATACCAAAAATAGTTTTCATCAAAGAAACAAGAAATATGATACCAAACAATCCTTCTCATCAAGGAAACAAGAAAGATGATACCAAACAATCGTCCTCATCAAAGAAACAAGAAAGGTGATACCAAACAGTCGTTCTCATAAAAAAAAACAAGACAGATGATACCAAACAATCGTTCTCATCAAAGGAACACGAAAGATGATACCAAACAATCGTTCTCATCAAGCAAATAAGAAAACCTATACAAAACAATCGTTCTCATCAAAGAAACAAAAAAAATGTTACCAAACAATCGTTCTCATCAAAGAAACAAGCAAGATGATACCAAACAAACGTTCTCATCAAAGAAATAAGAAAACTTTTACAAAACAATCGTTCTCATCAAAGAAACAAGGAAGATGATACCAAACAAACGTTCTCATCAAAGAAATAAGAAAACTTTTACAAAACAATCATTCTCATCAAAGAAACAAGGAAGATGATACCAAACAAACGTTCTCATCAAAGAAATAAGAAAACTTTTACAAAACAATCGTTCTCATCAAAGAAACAAGGAAGATGATACCAAACAAACGTTCTCATCAAAGAAATAAAAAAACTTTTACAAAACAATCGTTCTCATCAAAGAAACAAGCAAGATGATACCAAACAAACGTTCTCATCAAAGAAATAAGAAAACTTTTACAAAACAATCGTTCTCATCAAAGAAACAAGCCAGATGATACCAAACAAACGTTCTCATCAAAGAAATAAGAAAACTTTTACAAAACAATCGTTCTCATCAAAGAAACAAGCCAGATGATACCAAACAAACGTTCTCATCAAAGAAATAAGAAAACTTTTACAAAACAATCGTTCTCATCAAGGAAACAAGGAAGATGATACCAAACAATCGTTCTCATCAAAGAAATAATAAAAAAATACAAAACAATCGTTCTCATCAAAAAAACAAGAAATATGATACCAAACAATACTTCTCATCAAAGAAATAAGAAAACTTTTACAAAACAATCGTTCTCATCAAAGAAACAAGGAAGATGATACCAAACAAACGTTCTCATCAAAGAAATAAGAAAACATTTACAAAACAATCGTTCTCATCAAAGAAACAAGGAAGATGATACCAAACAAACGTTCTCATCAAAGAAATAAGAAAACTTTTACAAAACAATCGTTCTCATCAAAGAAACTAGAAAAATGATACCAAACAATCCTTCTCATCAAAGAAACAAGAAAGATGATACCAAACAAACGTTCTCATCAAAGGCACAAGAAAGATGATACCAAACAATCGTCCTCGTCAAAGAAACAAGAAAGATGATACCAAGCAATCGTCCTCATCAAAGAAACAAGAAAGATTATAACAAACAATCGTTCTTATCAAAAACACAAGAAAGATGATACCAAACAATCGTTCTCATCAAAGACACTAGAAAGATGATACCAAACAATTGTTCTCATCAAAGGAACACGAATGATACCAAACAATCGTTCTCATCAAGGAAAGAAAGATGATACCAAACGATCGTTCTCATCAAACAAATAAGAAAACTTATACAAAACAATCGTTCTCATCAAAGAAACAAAAAATGATACCAAACAATCGTTCTCATCAAAGAAACAAGGAAGATGACATCAAACAATCGTTCTTATCAAAGACACAAGAAAGATGATACCAAACAATCGTTCCCATCAAAGGCACAAGAAAGATTATACCAAACAATCGTTCCCATCAAAGAAAAAAGAAAGATTATACCAAACAATCGTTCTCATCAAAGAAACAAGGAAGATTATATCAAACAATCGTTCTTATCAAAGAAACAAGAAAAATGTTACCAAACAATCGTTCCCATCAAAGAAAAAAGAAAATTTTTACCAAACAATCGTTCCCATCAAAGAAAAAAGAAAGATTATACCAAACAATCGTTCCCATCAAAGAAAAAAGAAAGATTATACCAAACAATCGTTCCCATCAAAGAAAGAAGAAAGATGATACCAAATAATCGTTCCCATCAAAGAAAAAGAAAGGTGATACCAAAAAATCGTTCCCATCAAAGAAAGAAGAAAGATGATACCAAATAATCGTTCTCATCAGAGAAACAATAAAGATGATATCGAATTTTCGGTTGTAATGAGCACGTCTTTTGAATCCTTTCTGATACGAATCAAATTTTTGAAAGTTATTCAGAATCAATACGACCCTTTGGAAAAGAAAACACAACCAGAATTGTACAATCGATAAAATATCCAGAAATAGGACCACCTACTTACTTTCACCTGCGGCTGTCGCGTACAAAAAGTTTCTCATAGCAGAAGGAAAGTATCGGAATTTAGAATCGAACAGTTAAAAGAAGAAATCATCATCATCGTCATTGTCAACAGTTGTCAAACCACTGCTGGATGAAAGTCTCCCCAAGTTTCTTCTACAAGAACCTGTCTCCTCCAAGTTACTCCGGCATGCTTTCGAATTTCATCCATCCATCTCCCATGTGGCATCTCAGGGATTTTACTCTGATCATGATGTCTTCCACTCATGTCATTTTCCTTATCCACGAGTTCCTGTTCTTATCTTTCCTGGTAGAACCAAGCATGCATCTCTCCAAGATTCTTTCAGTTGTCCGCAGTCTTTGTATGTCTTTTTTAGTTAAAGTCCGTGTCTTAAAAGAAAAGTGTTTAATCAATTCATCCTTTCAGTTCTTACATAAAAGAATAAATGTAGAGCGAAATGTGTAGCGGAAGAATTCTGCGTAATGTAAAAGTTGAAAATAGAGGGAAAATTCTCTTCATGGAAACAGCTATGCTAACGAAAACGAACTTTTCAAATTCGTCTCCCGGAGACAAAGATAGCGAGAAAAAGGTATTGACCTTTACGCCCTCAAGCGAGAAATGCGCGCATTATTAAAAGAGGGTAATATTCCGCATCCCTATTGTAGCTAATGGCCTACAGTGAAAAAGAAATAAGTTTCTCAAAAGGGTTTTTAGAAGCGGAGATACAGCTGCACACAAACACCACCTAGCGACAGAACTGTGAACCACAAAACTCTTCAGATACTAACTTAAAGTGTTCCACAAGATTAATGCAATACAGTGTTGAAAGAAGTTTTTAAATCGCACATTTAAGAGCAGAGATGTTAAAAAAAGCGTATTAAACATTGTCATTCCTTAGCGACGAAATTCTGCATTATTTGGTGAAGAAAATATACACGAGGAGTTTTCATAGTTAGTGGTATCTGACCAGTTTTTAGTACGGCAGATATTGCTGTAAACGGAAACGGTAACTTACGCCCTCTAGTGGCAGACGTGTGCGTTAAGAAAAATTTTAAATTCTGTGAGAAACATTTCGCAGCGGAAACACTCTCCAATAAGGAAATAAATTTCCAAACGGGATTTTTACGAACAGAAACATCGAAAAAAATAAGATATACATCTACGTTCCCTAGCGGAGAAACTATGCTTTATTTTAAGAAGAAAGTACGCCGACATTTTTTTCCAAATGAGCGGTATCGGTCCACAAAGGAATTTTTTCAATCAAGTTTTCGGAAGCTTAGATTTTGCTTCAATCACATCAGAAGAGAAACAAGAAATAAACACTTACGCCCCTGGTGGCCAAATCCTTTTTTGTTATGAGTTGTTTCCGATGCAGCAAGAATTTTTCAAATCGAAGTTTTAGAAGCAGAGATATCGGAGAAAAAGGCAATTTACCTTTACGCCGCCTAGCGGAAAATCTCTGCATTACTTGAAAACGAAACTGTACCTATTAGTCTCCGTTATAAATGGCCTCGAAAGGAAGAAATAATTTTTTCAATCGGACGTTTAGAAGCAAACATGTGCATTGAAATGCATTTTGAATTCGACATCATCTACATTTACAACCTCCAGCTGCGAAGTTGTGCATTGGAAAAGACTGGAATGCAAGAATCATTATTCTCATATTTCAAGCTTCCCAATGCAAATTTTTTAAATCGAACTAATAGTTGCAGCGATATGGTGTCCGCAGACGCAGGGTTGGACTGGATACCACTGATCGAACCCACGCGATCCGATCTAGTTCTGACCATATATACACTGAAGAGCAATTGAATTAGAGATACCTGTTTAGTAATGTGTAGCACCACCTTTCGCCCTGATGACGGCGGCGATTCGTCTCGGCATGGACTCGACAAGACACCGGAAGCGTTGGGAAGCCATACGGATCCACGACCCCTGAACAAGCTCCCACAGTTCACGAAGATTTCATGGAGGGGGTCATCACTCTCGATGGCATCCCAGATGTGTTCGATGGGATTGAGGTCAGGTGACCTAGCTGGCCAAGGAAGCGAGGTCACGTCGGTGGAGTGTTCATCCAACCATTCGGATACAATTCGGGAGCTGCATTGTCTTGTTGCAGGATGAGGTCCCCAGTGGGATGTCGAAGACGCACAAACGGTCGCAAATGGTCGTCCAGGATATCCCGGTAACGTTGACCTGTGAGTGACGATGTCACACGTACCAGGGGTCCCATTTCAGTCCACGTAAACAGTCCCCAGACGAGAATGCCACCCCCACCGGCTTGAAGAGTACCCTGCTGGCAAGAAGGATCCATGATTTCATGTGGTTTGCGCCGTACTCGTATCGTTCCATCCGCATGTACCAACGTGAATCTCGACTCATCAGTCCAGGCAACATTTTCCCACATGTCTAGGGTCCAGTGGCGATGTTCCCGCGCCCATGCTAATCTTTGCCCCCTGTGATTTGCGGTCAGCAGCGGTACCCTCGTGGGACGATGGCTTCTGTACCCCATAGCGAGGAGATGGTTCTGGATGGTGTGGCTGCTTACACGTTTTTGTGCACGAGCGTTAAATTGCCGAATGATTTCTTGCACTGTGGCCCGTCTGTCCGCTGTTACAAGGCGAGCTAGCCGACGATGACCCCGCTCATCCACACGCTGTTGTCCACGGCAGTTGGCCCTTGCAGGGATGGTTTTACCGGATTCGATGTACTCACGGTGCACCCGTGACAGAGTGGCTCGTAAAATTCCCAGAGCCTGCATGACTTCCGAGATGGAGTGACCGATTCGTCTTACCCATACTGCGCCCGACTCTTTCTGATTCCCGTCGCATCACTCTTTATATTGTCAGATCGCTGAATACGTCATGTCGTTTCCGTTTACAGAGCCGCCCACAGTGACACATTTGCATAACGCCAGCTGTCTCTAATTTAATTGCTCTTCAGTGTATATATATATATTGGGTTTTGTTAGTTAAAAATAATGTTAATATAGACACTTCCGCTCTTGACTGAGCGTATCTGGACAAAAATAAGCACCTAAAGCTTGTGAGAAAAGTAAACAAATTTAAATTTAGAACGTCAAACCCATGTGTAATATCATCTGCGTTACCAACTGCAAATCTGCCGTTTCTTCATCGATTACATGTATTTTCTTCTTCATCGATTACCTGTATGTTCCACGTATAAACTCGGTCAAAGTTATATACCGTAATTTCAAGCAACTGCTATCTCCTCATCTCTCCTCAAAAAAGTGCTGGTTAATCCGTATTTTCTTGCTTACAAATACAATTGCAAAAATGAAGCACAAAACTGTTTAAACTCCTAAACATAACATTTTGTTTCACCAGTTCAGCAATTGTTTTTGCATGGCGACCAAAACGCGGCCCCCAGATATATAATTTCGATGAACTCAGAAGCATACATTTTCGCTAATTTCCCGATGTGGAATTCGGGTAGTGCTGTTTCATGTGCGCCAGGTCTTTACATATACACTGGCGGAAAGTGAAAAAAGAACACCAAGAAGGAGTCGTCTGATACCAACGAAATTTATACAGCATAATAAAGGAATACAGAGGATAACGTGATCAAAACATTATGGCAAAATACAGCTGTATTTGCTGGTAAACTGAAAAATAACATTTCCATGTAACATGGTTAGTACGAGGTTGAACCGCCATGAACTGCGTCACACTGTGCAATTCTGGCATGGAGTCTGTCGTATAGATGTTGGATGTAAGTTTGGGGTATTGAGTTCCAAGCATCCTCAACCTGGACGCCTCAATCGGGGATGGTCGTGGCTGGAAAGTGAAAAAAGAACACCAAGAAAGAGACGTCTGATACCAACGAAATTTATACAGCATAATAACGGAATACAGAGGATAACGTGATCAAAACATTATGGCAAAATACAGCTGTATTTGCTGGTAAACTGAAAAATAACATTTCCATGTAACATGGTTAGTACGAGGTTGAACCGCCATGAACTGCGTCACACTGTGCAATTCTGGCATGGAGTCTGTCGTACAGATGTTGGATGTAAGTTTGGGGTATTGAGTTCCAAGCATCCTCAACCTGGACGCCTCAATCGGGGATGGTCGTGGCTGGAAAGTGAAAAAAGAACACCAAGAAGGAGACGTCTGATACCAACGAAATTTATACAGCATAATAACGGAATACAGAGGATAACGTGATCAAAACATTATGGCAAAATACAGCTGTATTTGCTGGTAAACTGAAAAATAACATTTCCATGTAACATGGTTAGTACGAGGTTGAACCGCCATGAACTGCGTCACACTGTGCAATTCTGGCATGGAGTCTGTCGTACAGATGTTGGATGTAAGTTTGGGGTATTGAGTTCCAAGCATCCTCAACCTGGACGCCTCAATCGGGGATGGTCGTGGCTGGAAAGTGAAAAAAGAACACCAAGAAGGAGACGTCTGATACCAACGAAATTTATACAGCATAATAACGGAATACAGAGGATAACGTGATCAAAACATTATGGCAAAATACAGCTGTATTTGCTGGTAAACTGAAAAATAACATTTCCATGTAACATGGTTAGTACGAGGTTGAACCGCCATGAACTGCGTCACACTGTGCAATTCTGGCATGGAGTCTGTCGTACAGATGTTGGATGTAAGTTTGGGGTATTGAGTTCCAAGCATCCTCAACCTGGACGCCTCAATCGGTTATGGTCGTGGCTGGAAAGTGAAAAAAGAACACCAAGAAGGAGACATCTGATACCAACGAAATTTATACAGCATAATAACGGAATACAGAGGATAACGTGATCAAAACATTATGGCAAAATACAGCTGTATTTGCTGGTAAACTGAAAAATAACATTTCCATGTAACATGGTTAGTACGAGGTTGAACCGCCATGAACTGCGTCACACTGTGCAATTCTGGCATGGAGTCTGTCGTACAGATGTTGGATGTAAGTTTGGGGTATTGAGTTCCAAGCATCCTCAACCTGGACGCCTCAATCGGGGATGGTCGTGGCTGGAAAGTGAAAAAGAACACCAAGAAGGAGACGTCTGATACCAACGAAATTTATACAGCATAATAACGGAATACAGAGGATAACGTGATCAAAACATTATGGCAAAATACAGCTGTATTTGCTGGTAAACTGAAAAATAACATTTCCATGTAACATGGTTAGTACGAGGTTGAACCGCCATGAACTGCGTCACACTGTGCAATTCTGGCATGGAGTCTGTCGTACAGATGTTGGATGTAAGTTTGGGGTATTGAGTTCCAAGCATCCTCAACCTGGACGCCTCAATCGGGGATGGTCGTGGCTGGAAAGTGAAAAAAGAACACCAAGAAGGAGACATCTGATACCAACGAAATTTATACAGCATAATAACGGAATACAGAGGATAACGTGATCAAAACATTATGGCAAAATACAGCTGTATTTGCTGGTAAACTGAAAAATAACATTTCCATGTAACATGGTTAGTACGAGGTTGAACCGCCATGAACTGCGTCACACTGTGCAATTCTGGCATGGAGTCTGTCGTACAGATGTTGGATGTAAGTTTGGGGTATTGAGTTCCAAGCATCCTCAACCTGGACGCCTAAATCGGGGATGGTCGTGGCTGGAAAGTGAAAAAAGAACACCAAGAAGGAGACGTCTGATACCAAGGAAATTTATACAGCATAATAACGGAATACAGAGGATAACGTGATCAAAACATTATGGCAAAATACAGCTGTATTTGCTGGTAAACTGAAAAATAACATTTCCATGTAACATGGTTAGTACGAGGTTGAACCGCCATGAACTGCGTCACACTGTGCAATTCTGGCATGGAGTCTGTCGTACAGATGTTGGATGTAAGTTTGATGTATTGAGTTCCAAGTATCCTCAACCTGGACGCGTAAATCGGGGATGGTCCTGGCTGGCCGTGGAGACCGGATAAGTCGTTGTCCCATAAAATCCCACACGTGCTCAATTCGGTAAACGTGCAGGCCATGGAAGTTGTCTCACACCCTGAAGTGCATTTTGCGTTGCACGTGCCGTGTGTGGGCGTGCGTTATCTTGCTGGAAAACACCACGATGGACCGACCTTACAAATGGCACAACAACGGGCTGAATGATGTTGTTGATGTAGGAGGTGCTGTTTAACGTACCCGGTACAAACACTAGTTGTGTACGGGAGTGATAGCTGATCGCTCCTAACACCAGGAGACCAGGTGTAGGCCCTGTGTGTCGCTGGCGGATGCAAGAAGGGTAGAGACGCTCTCCTGTGCGTCTACGAACACGCATACGGCCATCGGAGGCTCCCAAGCAGAATCTGCTTTCATCGCTGAACACGACAGATCGCCATTGCGTTCTCCAGTGCAGACGTTGGCGACACCACTGCAGCCGTTCCTGACGGTGGGCTGGAGTCAGAGGTACACATGCCAGAGGCACACGTGCACGTAGTCCTGCATCCAGTAGACGGTTGCAGATTGTTCGCACAGTCACCTCAGGTGCAACGGCAGCTCGGATTTGCGTCGCAGTGGATGTTCTGCTTGACAACGCCGCTCTTCTTCTGCGTCGATCGGTCCGCTCATCAGTCCGTCTGTGACTCCCGGTTCCACGTCTTCTTGTGTGGGGATGTTCCTCGGACCATCTATGCCACCATTGTACCACCACCGATACCTCCCGTCCAATTCGCTCCGCAATACGACGATACGACCACCTGGCCTCGCGGAGTCCGACTAGACGACCTCGCTCAAAGTCCGATAACTGCTGAAATCGTACACGTCTTCCATGTCCAGGCATTGCAGCTTCTTCAGGGTCTTCGCACGTGTCCGTACGCCGACGACTGATTACATTCACTTCGCCGTACTCCTTAAATACCACCGACGATAATTTGCATATTATGCCGTGCTGTGGCGTAAGCGCTCACTGGCTGGTCCCGAAATTAACATCACACCTACGTAAACTCGACCCCATCAACATATGTAAATTTTATGATCGTCCGCCAATTCCTTCTTGGTGTTCTTCTTTCACTTTCCGCGTGTGTATATATTTTCTGGTTCATCAAACGATAAATGCTTGTGTACAGAGTAAAACGCAGTTCGAATGTTTTGTTTCAGACCACAGGGAGTGGAGAAACCATGCCAACCAGCGTACCTGAAACGATAATAAATAGATGTACCTACTTTGGAATCAATTGATTGCATAGTTTCGTCAATAAACAGTAAAAGAGCAAGCGGGAATTTTAGCGTAAAAAATGAGAATCCCCTCTGTGTGTGTGCAAAAAGAACTTGTTCGGGGTAGTAGACAACTCGGACCAAATCTTTTTACTCTGTTTTGCTTTATTTTTAAAGAAGGGACAATCTGTTGTGGAAGAACAACGTGATCCAATGAGACAGCAGGTTAGTGCCATATACAACATGATGACATTGATTGCGCTCAGTCAGAATTCCTTTAGGAATGTCTGAGCGGTTCTTGTAAGGACTCCGCCAAAACGAATGAGGCGTTCTGAAGGAGAACTGTTGTAAGGGCTGTTCTCTTATCGATCCCGAAGGTGAAAAAATGCAATGAATTCCCCGTTATATTCCTCCCCTTTTCATTCTTCACAAGCAGTAAAAAAGAAGCCCTGAAGCACTTCCTCTCTTCGTTTTGGGTTGGAGTAATTTTTTCCTCGAAGTCTTTCCTGTTAGGATGTTTGGAGGGAAGCAACTGAAGCAGAATTCCCCTGATTGCTTGAAAGAGTGCACCTACTTAGAATCGTTGATGCATTACCGGGTAGTTTTGCTTATTTTATTCTAGATCATGTTGCAAAGTAAAAAATTCTGGCTATGGCGCAAAGATACATTTTTCTACGATTAGAATTTTTATTTCACAATTAGATGACAGCCCGTGAATAATGATGAGTGAAAATACGATATGTCCAGTCATTTTTAATGACCTCGTAGTGTAAGTATACATGCTATCATAAATGTTGTTTACAGCCAGGGTTTTGGTTAGTTGCTTCCACGCGCTTAATAGAAATGTCGTGAATGCCATGTCATTAACAAGCTGCGGAGAATACTGACATAATACACTGCTGGACACCCAAAATGTAACACCAACAAGGAAGCATCCGATTGGCTTGAAAGCATGCGTCACCCGCGAGAGAACATGCAAACGATTAGCGTTGCAGGGCATATGCAAATCATGTCCTCCCGGCACGCCACCGAGAAGCACTAAAAGAAGGGTGTACAGAAGGCGGGGTGTAAGTAGTGGAAGTGCGTTGTGCTGCCGGACCTGTGCGTGGGAAGCTTCCTGATGCCTCGTCGCAGAATACGGCAGTCATTCCAGCGCGTTTCGGAGTTCCACAGAGGAGGAATAGTGGCTTATCGCGACAGCAGTTTATCGTACCGAGACATCGGCGCCCGTGTGGGACGACATCCAGCCACAGTGAGGCGAGTATGGACTCGGTGGGTGCAGGAGGGACGGACGGACCGACATGAGCGATTGCCGCAGCTGCGGCACACCACCGAATGAGAGGACCGGCATGTTGTGCGACGGACATTGACGGCTCACACCGCCACATCACGAACGTTAGCGCATGAGTTAGGGTGTGTTGCACAACAACCTGTGTCTGCACGTACCGTTCGACGTCGCCTGCAAGGGCGGCACCCTTTGCTCCTATTATCATTGACGTTACACCACCGGCGAGTGCGGCGGCAGTGGGCCGTTGAACGCTGCACTTGGAGTACGGAATGGCACGACATTGTCTTCTCCGACGAATCCCGCTTCTGCCTGCAACAGCACGATGGTCGGATCCGCGTGTGGTGGCACCGCGGCGAGAGACTGAATGACGCCTGCATTATGCATCGCCACACCGGTCCATCGCCTATGGTTATGGTTTGGGGCGCAATTCGATATGACAACCGCACCCCTCTGGTACGCATCGCCGGTACACTCAACAGCCACCGCACCATCTCCGACGTTTTGATGCCTGTAGTCTTCCCTTACTTGCAGGACCTGCCAGCGGCCACGTTTCAACAGAACAATTCTTCACGGTCCACCAGGTGTCTCTGCCACCGTGGCTCGCCTGCTCTCTCGATATGTCGCCCATCGAACACATCTGGTAGCTGATCGGCAACCGAGTGGCCCGGCAAGCACCACCCGTGATGAACTGTGGCAACGTGTGGAAGCAGCCTGGACCGACATACCCCAAGCCCACATCCAAAGCCTCTTTCGTTCGATGCCGCAGCGTGTAGCGACCGTTATTGCCAGCCATGGGGGCCACACGAACTATTGATGTCTGCGTGTTCCGCAAGTCGCACGGGCCTGTAAACTCAGTCGTTTCATCTTTGTATCTGTTGTTATGTGTCCGGTAAATCTGGCTTTGCTATCTCGTGTTATAATGAATTAGCTTTATTTACTTTCCGCTAAGCTGATTATTATGAATGATTCTCTTCCTACCAGCTAGCTAATGATATACTTGTACTAAGCTTCAAAATAGTCAATTCAAAAGAGTGTTGTTACTAGTTAATTACGAACGTAAACAAAGTCTCAACGCTGGTTATTTATAGGAATCAGAATACATGTCTGCGTAGTTCAGTTGGTAGAGCGACTTGTTCCGGAATAAGCGTACTCGGGTTCGAATCCCGGCGTAGACCAAAAATGACGGAGAAATTTACTTCGTTATAATGGCGCCCGAACTATCCGGATGACCCGGCCGTTCAAAATCTCGCATTGGTGTGATGTTATTTCCACACCGCGAGACAGGAAAAATCAGAGAATTCCTTCTCCAGCGCTTCGAAAAATAAAAATGTGTGATGTTGCATTCCACACAGCAGATTGACTGGGAGTTCTCAAGTGCACGTTCTACAGTGGATGGCTGCCTGCAACGATTCATGGTCACGGCTGACCCGTGGGCCATGCCCCCGGCCCTCTTTCGGGGGGGGGAGATGTAACGTACCTGCCAGCAGGACGCACACGACATAAAGGCAGATAGGAATCAGAATAAAAGTCTGCGTAGCTCCGTTGGTAGAGCGACTTGTTCCGGAATAAGCGGCCTCGGGTTCGAATCCGGGCGTAGACCAAAAATGACGGAGAAATTTACTTCGTTATAGTGTCTTTCTTGGTGTTGCATTTAGGGTGGCCAGCAGTGTAGGTATCAAACTTGATGTTTTGGAAGTTTTAGTATTGTATATGTAAAGTTTCCAAACTATCAAGTTTGGAGGTTGAATCTGGCTTGTGAAAAAGTTTTGCTCCTTTAAAGAGAAATTTATGGTAACTTTCGTAAGTGTTCAGCCGTCGATGGCTTCTTTAGGTCACAATTCCGAATGTAGGTCTTGTGCTCCTTCAATCGAAAACGCAAGAGATCTCAGGATCTTCGAAGTCATGTCCTAAACCCGAATCTTCGAAGTCATTGTTTTCAACATGGTCCTTTGATCCTAAAAAGTTCATTTTTCCATGGGTTTAAGAATCGCTTTAAAATTACAGGTTTTGAGAATTTTTTAAATTTTGAAGGCAACGTCACAGGAAAATGGAATAAAGGCAAAATTCTCTCGTAATGGGCGCATCACTGGAGTCAACGTGGAGACAGGGTTCGGTTTCCGGAATTTTGTTAGAGCCTTGTCTATAATGGAAGGGTTACATCCTCGCTGTACTGCAACGTGTATAACCCTTTAAGCGGCCGATGCATCTGGACCAAATTCTGCCTAAACTTTTCTGCGCTTCCCAAATCTATATCTTCTCATAAAGGTCTGGATTTACGAAACCTGTGGCAAAACGATTTCTTTGACCATCTCATCTGAGAAGTACCAACCACAAACCTGTCATTTTTTGTAAATTCTCTCTCTTTGTTTCTCTGTCTCTCTGTATCTCTCTATCTCTCTGTCTCTTTCTACATATCTCTGTCTGTCTCTTTCTATCTGTCTCTTTCTACATATCTCTGTCTATCTCTTTCTATCTCTCTCTTCCCACTCTCTCTTTTTCTCTCTGTCTGTCTGTCTCTCTTTTTTTCTCTCCGTCTTATTTCTCTTCCCTCTTTCTTTTTCTCTCCGTCTGTCTCTATTTCTCTCCCCTCTTTCTTTTTCTCTCTGTCGGTCTCTCTCTATTTCTCTCTCCTCTTTCTCTCCCCTCTTTCTCTCTTTCTTTTTCTCTCTGTCTCTCTCCCCCTCTTTCTCTCTCTTTTTCTCTCTGTCTCTCCCTCTTTCTCTTTCTCTCTTTTCTCTGTCTGTCTGTCTGTCTTTCGCTCTCGTTCTCTATCTCTCTCTCTCTTTCTCTGCTCTAGTACCTTATTCCCTGCTTCATGACTGAAGTCCCGATGGCGAAGGAGGAAAGATTAGTTTCTTTGGCGCGGATATCATGCCACTGGATAGAAACAAGTTATTCAAACATGCAGCGCTCTCTGATGGGTAAGGTCACCCGTTTCAGCCGTGTTCGGTCCTCTTCTTTGAGAGAGAATTCATTCGTTTGAGCTGATATCAACCCATTCTGCTAACACCGAGTTCATTCGTTCCAGTCGGTTAAGGGGTTAAGGAAATCAAGTCCTTTTTTCCGAACTGTCTTTATCCGAACATACTGTATATGCATCGCGCGACTTACGCAACTGTAAAGGGCGGTGAGGTTTTGTTTCCAAGGGTGATTGCAGTTGGCATGCGGAGGTGTTTTGGTATCCAAATGAGAAGGTACGTTTTATGAACATTATTACAAGGAGTGTTCAAATGAAAAGGTACGAAACGACACTGTGGGTATAAATGAAGACTTTATTCAAAGTATACACCATAGGCCGTAGCACAACGATCCCATTGATTAACGAGCCGAAGGATTCCTTGTTCCCAGAATTCCTGTGGCCGTGACGAGACCCAGTCCTGCACAGCGTCCTTGAGTTCGTCGTCCGAGTGGAAGCGCTTCCCTTTCAGATGTTTTTTTCAGGGGACCAAACACATGGAAATCGCAGGGCGACATGTCCGGGCTGTAGGGCGGATGGTCAAGCTGCTCCCACTGGAACTTGGCCAGTTCCGCGTGTGTGACCCTGGAGACGTGTGGACGCGCGTTATCATGGAGCAGAACCACACCCTCCGCGATCAATAGCGGCAGGTTTAACACCTTCCGCTGTCAGAAATCGGATAACGCCTCGCTGCTCCTCAATCGTCGAATTTTGCAATGTGAACGCCATCCTGTCCTCACACGCACTGCCGCGTCAGTTGGACGGCGCTCTTTATAAGAGCCTCTGCTCTCTCCTGCGCATGCGGGCGCCCGCGCATGCTCCGATCCACGCCGGCGACTCCAATCGCATCCCTAGATGTGTAGCTACGTTCTCCCATAGCTGCATAGGCAAATATGTTAACGGTTACGTTCTTATGACGTTTCGTACCTTTTCATTTGAACACCCCTAGTACAACAATGAACACTGCAAAATAATAAACAAGAAAGATGACACCGAATTTTCGGGTGTAATAAACACGTCTTTTGAATCCGTTCTGACGCAAATTAAATTTATCAAAGCTATTCAAAGTCAATGGAACCGGTATGGAAAGCCAAGGCTGAACTGGATCTTATCAGGCTGTAACATTACCGTTGAAGACAATAGACTTTTGGTGATTGGCCAGTGGGTGTTAGGGACGATTTCAGCCGTTAGATGGCACTGCGTCCCAAGGTATAAACACCTCAGTTTCTGCGTTGTTTGAATTGCGGGATTGTGCATGTTCGTCGTTTTTTCTTGTTTCTTTTAAAAAAACCTCCTAGTTTTAAAACCAAACTGTTGTTTTCACAACAAAATCCAACCCATTTTCAAAATGGTTTACTGCTCTGTGCAGATGTGCACATCTTCTAAGAAGAAAAACGTGGGATTTTCATTCCATGAGTTTCCCTCAAATCAGAACCTAAAGCAACTGGTTTCTGAAAGCAATATCTCGTCAGGATTTTGCTCCAAATGACAAGTCACCTTCAACTGTTGTTTGTGGTAAGCATTTTCATTCTGATAATTACGTACCTAATTCAATTTTAGAAAAAAACCTCAGCTATATAAACTCATATTAAGTAAAATAGTAGGTAAATTATTTCGTCGGAAAAATATTAGTACTTCGGAAAAGTGCGACGTACAGGTTTTAGATTGTGAAAATTAATGGCAAATGGTGCAGAAATTTTCTGTTTCAAATGTCTTTTAAAGATTTTTATCGTAACATTTACCTTATAACGAAGTAAATTTCTCCGTCATTTTTATCCGCGTCGGGGTTCAAACCCGGATCCCCTCATTCCGGAATAAGTTGCTCTACCAATTGAGCTACGCGGACGTTTTATTCTGATTCCTATCTTCCTTTATGTCCTGTGCGTCCTTCGGGCAGGTACGTCACATCTCCTGGTACGTTACAACCTGTACGTTCGATACGGCAGGTAAATGTTACGATAAAAATCTTTAAAATACGAAATTTCTGCCCCATTTGCCATTAATTTCCATACTCTAAAATCTGTACGTCGCACTTTTTCCAGGTACTAACATTTTTTCGACGAAATAATTTAAGACGCTAATCTACACATTTACCAAACTCTCAGCCCTAGATCGTTGAATAATAAAGGAGGAATGAGATTTACACATGAATTACACCAGTTCCTACAGAAAAATTCTCTTGCTCAAGTACTGCGAATTCAGAATACAAATATCCATCTGTTAATGTGAAAGTGAATATAAATAAAATCTCAAAGGTAAATAATGATACGGAATCAGTTTGTTAATGCGAACAACGTCAATAGATGGCGCTGTGCCCTAACTCATCTTTTCTGTCCTCGCTGTTTTTGCTTAATGTTACAGCCTGATAGGATCGAGTTCTGCCTTGGAAAAACAATAGTATCTGACCAAAGAAAGAGGTTTTTCAATCGGGTTTTTAATCCTTCAGATATTGCTGTAAACGGAATCATGAGCTTACGAACTCTTAGAAACAGAGATATCGACAAAAATAAGATGTGACTTTACGTCCCCTGGTGGGAAAACCATGCATTATTTTAGGAAGAAAGTATTCTCAAAAGGTTTTTCCATATGAGCGGTATCGGTTCAAGAAAAAAAGATTAGTCGAGTTTTCAGGAGCCCACATTTTGCTACAAATACATCAGAAGCAGAAATTAACACTTATGACCCCTGGTGGCTAAACCATTATTTACCAAACATTAGAAATTATGTGAAAAAATATTTTCCATCAGGTCTTGTATGTGATACCCGGGGTCAGGCAGCTTAACGTGCCCATTCGACGCACGGCTGATATTTAGTGGTTCCAGCGTTCGTACCTGGCTGGGATCGAACTTGAGGTCTTCTCCGTGGCAATCACAAACGCTGACCACTAGGCCACCCGTGGCCCACTTGAAGCTGTCTCTTTCGTGCGGAATATGTAATCGAACGGTTCTCTTTCTCATTTTACAATATTGCGAGGTATTTTTCATAAAAGTCAGTTTCATATAATTCATAAATTTATTTTTTCAACGCAACGATAGTTTTTTTTACCTTAAGGGAAGTTCACTCATTTTCAAGGAGTGTACCAACTTAAAGTCGCTTTCCAAAGTTTTGTACTGTCCTTGTCGTTTTGAAAATCGATTGTTGTATTAATATATATTTATCTGAGTTCATGTCACATTCTGTTACATTTTCAACGTTGTATCTTTCCTTTCCGTTGTCCGAAGCTGCATTTGTTTTAAAGAGGAAAGATATTTTATTTTACTTCTAATTTTTAGAAGCGAATTCCTCCCAGTCTTGTGTATTCAACCCATGGATGAGTACATTATATCCACATAGCGTTGCTTTTTTTTTTTTTTTTTTTTTTCAAATAATTAATACATTTTGTACGCGTATAATTCTTTTTTTTTTTTTTCAACAAACGTTTTTTTAATGTTTTTCCAGGACATTTGTTTCAAGCTGTTTCAAATTTTTTCTTGTTATTCACCCACTCCATTCCATGAATTGTTATTCCCATGAATAACAATTCATGGAATGGAGTGGGTGTATTTCATGGCTTAATCTGATATCTTCGTCGACGTGGAATTTCATTAGGAAATTAATTCGCCTCTCTACATATGGATTATTTTTCTTAGCATCCACTAAAATAACACGATGGCGATAGCTTCGTCTTCAGCTAAGGGGTACCATGAGAGACACAGCAAGTGTTGCTTTTGCGCATGCGCGGTCCTGTTGATTCCACCTACTGTTGGGGTTGCATTGGTTGCCAGCTACGGGCCACTAGTGGCACTTGCCTGGAGGCCCACAATTCACGGCGATGCTGCAGGGCCATCACTGGCTCTCCAACTGATAGCGCTGCCAACAACGGATCGCTACCGGGCCGTGAGCGTCAGATTTCAGCCAGCAGTCACCCATTACTGCCAGCTGGCGGCCAGCAGTTTCCCAGCAGTTGTGCTTTTGCTGGGGTGCATCGTAAAACAAACTAAGCGACAACGACATTTTTTTTTGTCATTAATACAACTGATTTAGTCATTTTATTTTTTTACGCTTTCCAACCGTAGGTTGAAGAAGCGTATATGCTCCAGCTTTGTCCGTCCGTCTGTCCTTCTGTCTGTCGGCACGATAACTCATGTAAAAATGGTTCGATTTCGATGAAATTTTAGTATGTGGTAGGGAACGGAACCACCTGGGGACGATCCCTGTTGAAAATGGGCGGAATGGGGTCAAATTTCAGGACATAAAAGCGGGATCCATTTCATTGCCTTTATGTGTCATAACATGCTTAAATATGGTTATTTCGATGAAACTTTAGTATGTGGTAGCGAACCACCTGGGCACGAAACCCATTGAAAATGGGCGAAATAGGGTCAAAGGTCAGGCAGGTCATAAGAGCGGGATTTCTTCCATTGCCCTTACGCGTCATAACTTGCGTAAAAATGGTTCAATTTCGATGAAACTTTAGTATGTGGGGACGAACCCTATTGAAAATGGACGAAATGGGGTCAAAGGTCAGGACACTGGAGTGGGATCCATTCCATTGCCCTTGTTCATCATAACTTACCAAAAAATGTTTCGATTGCGACAAAACGTTACCATGTTGTTTCGGAGGTATAGTGAACCAGTTCTGTTGAATATCAACGAAATGGGGTCGAAGGTCATTGCACAAAAGCAAGATTTATTCCACAGCCATTATTCTCATAACTTGCGTAAAACTGCTTCTATTGCGACAAAACTTTAGTATGTTATTCCTGAGGTGTACTGAACAGGTTCTGTTGAATATAATCGAAATGGGGTCAAAGGTCAGGACAAAGGAGCGAGATTTATTCCACAGCCATTATCCACATAACTTGAGTAATTATTTCTGGTATGTTGGAAAGCGTATCATAATCAATGCATTGCAGGATTTTACTAACTTGTTTATTTTCTGTGGGAGCTTATTTTTTTTTTCTAAATAGGTTTGTAATAGTTTCTTTTTCTGTGGAACGACTTTTCACAAATTAAGCATTTTTCATCGTGATTTTTCGAAGCAACAAAATGCGTTGAAACTTTATTTTTTTTTAAACTTACAATGACTTTCAGTTATCTTTTAAAAAGGTGAAATATCCTTTTTTTAGAGTATTATTTAAAGAACAAAAACAACTCCTAAATATAAAATTAACTCTTGATAGTTGTAATAGATTTTGTATCAAGTTGTCCAAAGACTGATATAGAGACATCGTATAACCATCTGTACAATAAGTTAAGTACCCGGTTTCGTACAGTGATACAATATACACTATCTACCAACAAGTAATTGGACACCTGTGATAGCAAAGGAAAACGAAGTTTATTCACCTTCAATAGTTGGTGGAGCCTCCACGAGCGGCGATTACAGCTGCGCATACTCTCAACCAGGCGTTGTACGACGGCTAGCGGTATTTTCTTCCACTCGGCTTGGAGAAGACAGGTCAGTTCCTTCACCGATTTCGGACGGTGGGGGCACCCCTTAAGTCGACGCTCCAACTCGTCCCAGAGGTGCTCGATAGGGTTAAGGTCCGGGCTCTGCGCAGGCCAGTCCATTCGATTAACCCCATTGTCACCATACCAAGCCATGGTGGACCTCGCAACATGACAGGTGGCATTGTCATCCTGAAAGTAACATGGGTCCACCCCGTAAAACTGCCACAACGTAGGAAGCGCATGGTCATCCAAAATGGTGCAGTAGGTCTCGGCGTTGAGTCTACCAGGAATTGCGACCAAGGGTCCCGTGCCATACCAGGAGAAACACCCCCATAGCATAATTCCACCGCCGCCGAACTTCACAGTTGGCACAATACATTCCGGCAGGAGGCGTTCTCCAGGCAGACGCCAAACCCAGACCCTGCCATCCGAACGGTAGAGGGTGAACCTTGATTCGTCGCTCCAGAGAACCTGTTTCCACTGTTCAACGGTCCACTGTCGACGTTCTTTGCACTACGTTAGCCGAGCAGCGCTATTGGACTTGGTGATCAAAGGCTTGTGGGTCCATGATAACCGAGCAGATGGGCTTCCTTACGGATGGTATTCATCGAAAGAACACTCCCGGATGCCTGTTGAAACTCCTCGCGGATGTGGCCCATCGATTTGGTGCGGTTCTTCCGAATTTCTCTGGCCAGCACCCGTCGGTCTCTAACTCCCAGTTTTGTGGATCTGCCGGGTCGGGGGACATTCCGACAGTCACCTCTCATCTTCCACTTGCCAATCACGTAGGCCACTGTCGATTTTGGGTACTTCAACTCGCTGGATATGTCATCGGCCATTTCTGTGATACCCGACGATTACACCTTTCTCGAAATCAGAGAGCTCCGAACTGCGTGGCATCTTGCATGCGACTGGTTGCCTTGTTGTTTCCCACACGATATTTAACGGCGGCAGCCGTGACGTGTATCAGGACCGCAGATATCGTCGATTGCAGGGGTGTCCAATTACTTGTTGGTAGATAGTGTACTGCCGGGTGCGCCATGTGCATGAAGTGTGAGGACAGAATTGTATCGAAGGGACTATGGCCACCCAGATCACCAGATCTCTCCACCTGTGACTTTTACCTGTGGGAAGCATTGAAAGGGAAAGTGTACGCAACTAATCCGCCCACCCTTGATGAATTAAAAGTGAACATTACGGATGCCATAGCCCAGATTACTGCCGATTAGTTGTGGCGCGTTACGAACAACATATTCCGTCCTGTGCAGCTGTGTCTTGATGTCGGAGGACAGCAATCTTAGGAATTGTTGTAAACGCAGGTAAATTACTCCTGTTTTCTGTCATTTTAACTATTCTTTCAAATATATAGTAACATTGCCTGACTGTTGTCGTTCATTATACTCGGGCCACCTTTATACGGCACACCCTGTATGAAAAACAGCTGGTGCACGAAATAGGGGTGAGGAGAAGAAATTCATATCCTGTGCCACAATAAACAGTATTCATGTGATATGCTATCCACAATATCTGATATAGCTAAGGGACTTTAAAATTCGACAGACGATTGAAATTTAAAAGTTAATCAAACCTAAAGTGTTCTCACCAATCCCCCGCTATTACCGGTAATTTATCGACATACGGATACAGAAAAAGTAAGAACGGAGTTTTACCTTTAATATACGAAAGGACTTCCAGACACGTTTCTGAATTATCAGAATTTCCCTTAAGCACATCGCTAAAACGGTACTTTACCGTCAATATAAGAAGGAAACTGCGGAAATGTTTCTAAAAATTCAGAATTTTCCCGTGGTACGAAAACTCCGCGAAGTCCGGTTTCTTCCCGTCATTTCGCGGAAAAGGTTGTATCATCATCATCATCATCATTGTCAACCATTATCAATCCACTGCTGGACGAAGGTCTCCCCAAGTTTCCTCCACAACGGTCTGTCTTGTGCTAGTCTCCTCCGTGTCACTCCCGCATACTTTCGAATTTCATCCACCCATCTCCCATGTGGTCTTCTTCTGGGTCTTTTCCTGTCCCTTGGAATCCAATCTAAAATTTCGGCTGTCCATCGATGGTCTGTTCTTCTGGCAGTATGTCCAGCCCATTGCCATTTCAGGGATTTAACTCTGATCATGATGTCTTCCACTCTTGTCATTTTTCGGATCCACGTGTTCCTCTTCTTATCTCTCCTGGTTACACCAAGCATGCACCTCTCCATGCTGCTTTGAGTTGTCTGCAGCCTTTGTATGTCTCTTTTAGTTAAGGTCCACGTCTCTGCACCATACGTAAGCACTGGAAGGATGCATTGATCAAACACTTTTCTTTTAAGACATAATGGCATATTGCTCTTGAAAATTATTCTGTTTCTTCCAAAAGCTCTCCAGGCAAGTTTTGTACGCCGATTAATTTCTTCATCAATGTGACCCTCACTTGATATCTGCTGTCCAAGATAAACGTACGTGTCTGTTATCTCCAGCTTTTCTCCATCAATCGATAAATCTTCATTTCTTGTAAAAGCATTGAACATCACTTTTGTCTTCTGAAAGTTCATTTTTAATCCCACTTCTTTACTCTTGTCAGCAAGTTCCTGGATCATACTCTGCAGCTCTGATGGGCTAGTTGCAAAAATGACTACGTCATCAGCAAAACGAAGGTGGGTTAGATAATCTCCATTAATCTTTATCCCTTTGTTTTCCCAGTTCAGTGATTGAAAGACATTTTCCAATGTGGCATTAAAGAGCTTCGGAGATATGGTGTCACCTTGTCTCACTCCCTTTCCAATTTTTATGTGTGTTGTATTTTCAAACAGCCGAATCTTTGCACTTGCATTTTCATAGATGTTATTAATAATATTAATGTATGCATCTTCAATACCGCAGGATTTCAGAGCCATTGTAACTGCTGATGGTTTCACCGAATCAAAGGCTTTTTCATAATCGATAAAAGCCATGCACAATGGAAGTTCATATTCCCTCGCTCTTTCAATTAGTTCTCTCAGCACGTGGATATGATCTATTGTGCTGTAGCCACTCCTGAATCCAGCTTGTTCTCTCGGTTGAGCCATGTCCAGTGTTACATTCAAGCGGTGTGAAAGAACTTTAGTGAAGATTTTATAAACCACTGATAGGAGGCTGATAGGTCTGTAGTTCCTGAGATCCTCAATGTCACCTTTTTTATGTAGCAAGATCATTGTAGCGTTGTTCCAATCCTCAGGAATTTTCCCTTCATTAAGGCATCGAGTGAAAATTTGGGCGAGTACTGTTTCGATTTCTTCACTTGCTTCTTGTATGATGTCTACAGTAATTCCATCTTCTCCTATAGCTTTTCCCCTGCTTCATGTTCTTGATTGCATGAGCAACTTCTGCTGGGAGGACTGGAAGAACTCTGGTACCTTTCATGATGTCTGGAGTACATGTATCATCCCTTTCATATAATTTGGAGTAGAAATCTTGCACTCTTGTCAAAATTTCGCCTCTATTTCTTGTTACAAAACCGTCTTCTTTGCTTCGTTAATTGACGAAACAAATGACGGAAAGTGGCTCGTCAATTTCAGAAAACCTTTTACAGTGCGTAAGTTAGAAAAGACGGCAGCCTATTTCAGTTGGTTGGCTTGTGTGATGTGATGTCCAGAGCGGAGTAAACACACCCCTTCCAATAGTGACATTCATAAAATAAAAATTCAGGCAATTAAAATCTGCGTCATCAGAATGAATAATAACTCTTAACAGCTATCTCACCATCCTCGAAAAAAAAAAAATGTCCGAATTGAGAATAGTTCATATACTGATTGCTACAAAACCAAAATTTGTGTTCAATTTATTACTCCTATTCTCATTCTACACTGCTGGCCACCAAAATGCAACACCGAGAAGGACACGAGATAGCAAAGCCAGATTTACTGGACACATAACAACCGATACAAAGATGAAACGATTGAGCTTACAGACCCGTGCGACTTGCGGAACACGCAGACATCAATAGTTCGTGTGGCCCCCATGGCTGGCAATAACGGTCGCTACACGCTGCGGCATCGAACGAAAGAGGCTTTGGATGTGGGCTTGGGGTATGTCGGTCCAGGCTGCTTCCACACGTTGCCACAGTTCATCACGGGTGGTGCTTGCCGGGCCACTCGGTTGCCGATCAGCGACTAGACGTGTCCGATGGGCGACATATCGGGAGAACAGGCGGGCCTCGGCAGCAGTGACACCTGGTGAGCCGTGAAGAATTGTTGCACGATGCGTGCCACGTGCGGGCACGCATTGTCCTGTTGAAACGTGGCCGCTGGCAGGTCCTGCAGGTGGGGGAGGACTACAGGCTTAAAAACGTCGGAGATGGTGCGGTGGCTGTTGAGTGTACCGACGATGCGTACCAGAGGGGTGCGGGTGTCATATCCAATTGCGCCCCAAACCATAACTCCAGGCGACGGATCGGTATGGCGATGCATAATGCAGGCATCACACAGTCTCACGCCGCGGTGCCGCTACACGCGGATCCGACCATCGTGGTGTTGCAGGCAGAAGCGGGATTCGTCGGAGAAGACAATGTCGTGCCATTCCGTAGTCCAGGTGCGGCGTTCAACTGCCCACTGCCGCCGAACTCGCCGGTGGTGTGACGTCAATGGTAATGGGAGCAACGTGCGCCGTGCGACAAGTCCTTGCTCCTGCAGACGATGCGAGCCGTCAATGCCCGCCGCACAACATGCCGGTCCTCTCGTTCAGTGGTATTCCACGGGTGCGGCATTCATCTCACGTCGGTACGTCCGTCCGTCCTGCACCCACCGAATCCATACTCGCGTCACTGTGGCTGGATGTCGTCCCACACGGGCGCCGCTGTTTTGGTACGATAAACCGCTGTCGCGATAAGCCACTATTCGTCCTCTGTCGAACTCCGAAACGTGCTGGAATGACTGCCGTATTCTGCGACGAGGAATCAGGAAGCTTCCCACGCACAGGTCCGGCAGCACAACACACTTCCACTACTTACACCCCGCCTTTTGTGCACCCTTCTTATAGTGTTTCTGGGTGGCGTGCTGGGCGCACATGCTTTGCATATGCCCTGCAATGCTAATCGTTTGCATGTCCTTCCGAGGGCGACGCATGCTGCGAATTTCAGGCCAATCGGATGCTTTCTTCTTGGTGTTGCATTTTGGGTGGCCAGCAGTGTATTAAGCAGCTCTTCAAATTGAACATATATGTATATATTAATTCTATAAGTTTTTTTACTGTGAGTCCTATTTTGAGAGAAAGACTGAACGTAAATATATAGAGTTGAGGTATCAAAATAAAAGGTCTTACTATGTAGATGTGCCAGTCGAAAAGATTGGGGCAACGGTTCGGGCGTGGCGGGGCGGCAAATTCCCATGTAAAGAGTATGGGAGAACCGTGCGGTTGACATTCGATCACCTGCGGTTAACTCAGGCGCTGTTGAAGACGGAAGCATGGAGGAACTGAGATAGTTCAAAGTCCGAAGACATCTGCTCCCACAGCAATGCTAGCAGGCATTCGTATCAAAGTTCTTCTCATCGGAACAGCGAACACTCTCGAAGACCTGATTGCGTTATGCCGTTGGACTGAATGATGTATATATACAATTTAATATTCATTCGATCCAGTTTATTCACGTAGGTAAGACATTTCCCATTATGTAAAGATGTAAATAAATATCCCGTTGACCATTGTTAGTGAAAATATTTAGAATGTACATATTGAGTTGAGCTATTTACATATTCATTCTATATTTTTTTTTTACTGTGAGACATGTTTTGAGAGAACGGCTGAAGGTAAAAATATGATTCAGGTAATAAAGGTCTTACCATGTACACATGCCAGTCTAAGAGAAAACGGAGATTGGGGCAACGGTTCGGGGGTGGCGGGGCGGCAAAGTTCCCATGTAAAGTCTATGGGAGAAGCGTGCGGCCTTTATCTACATCATACGCTCAGTTCAGTGTCAGACTTGGGCCGCGGGTGGCCTAGTGGGCAACGTTCGTGACTGCCGCGGAAAGGACTTCAGGTTCGATCCCAGGCAGGTACGAACGTTCGATCCACTAAATATCCGCCGTGCGTCGGATGGGCACGTTAAGCTGTCGGACCCCGGGTACTGTCCCAACCCCCCCCTCGGTAATAAATAATGGCGTCTTCCTCCCCCTTTCTACTTCGCTTCCGTGTCACTTTCCTAACGGGCACTCTAGCCCAAATCTTCTAGCTTCCTCTTTTTAAGGGTTGTTTAAGACCTGGGGTCAGACACTTCCTTTTTTAAAATCCTCTACATATGATCATGATCAGTGTCCGCTTTGGCGTGTGCATGGTGTTCTATGATCATTCCTAAAGTAAGTAAATACTTTATTGCATACTTAACAGAATGTCTCTCCCGTAGAAAAAAAGAAAACGTAAGAGCCTTACTAAAAGGCATGAGCGATCAATGGGTCGCAAATATGTCGCAGGCAAGAGAGAATGAACAGTATTCGCAAAGCGAATCTCATTCCAACATTTACAAACACAGTTCTGACCGAAGATGAGAGTGAAATAGTGCGCTCTCCAGCTGAATTTGGGCACACGATCGAGATGAGTGGACTTCCCCCTCAGTGTCCGGGTTCGAATCCCGGTGAGGCATGGATGTTGTGTTTGTCTTACGGCACTGGCTCTCTCCCTTCCCTGGAACCAGTGACCCTAAATTAGGGACGGGCGAGTGCTTATAGCCCATTGAGTTGCTCACGGTGGTCGTTAAATCTCCAATCAAAAAAAAAAAAAAAAAAAATATATATATATATATCATTCGTCCAAGATGGGTCCGGGTTCGAATCCCGATCAGGCATGGATGTGTTAAGTTTGTCTTACGACACTGGCTCTCTCCCTTCCCTGGAACCAGTGACCCTAAATTAGGGACGGGCGACTGCTTATAGCCCATTGAGTTGCTCACGGTGGTCGTCAAACCTTCAGTCCAAAAAAAAAAAAAAAAAAAAAAAAAAAAAGAAATATAAAGGAAAAGAAAAACCTAACCGTCGATTCCGACGGGTTTAGTCTAGCATTAAATTAATGGTATAATAAGATTTTCAGACATCTTAAGTGGGGGATTTAGGGCTTGGGCAAGATGCGATCTTCATTTCCATCCTTTGAAGGATTAAAATTATAGCTCATCGGTATACCACACTCCTACTCCTTACGGTTCTCACGCAGCTATTTCTCAAGGACACGAGGCACATAAGGTTTCTATGTCTAACAATGGCCGCTCCTAAGCCACGGACAAAAAAAAATCTATTTCTGCAGTTCCCTAACTAAACGTAATGTCGGTACGTAAACTCCGGGTAAAAAAAAATTTCGGTATCAAATACTAGGAAAACGGAAGTACCGGTATGCCGTACGATCGCATACCGGGACATTTCGAGCACTGCTCCAAATAAATTAAAACAAGAAAGATGACACCGAATTTTCGGGTGTAATAAGCACTGGTTTCTAATCCGTTCTGACGCAAATTAAATTTATCAAAGCTATTCAAAGTCATGAAATTTCAAATTGATCGGAAACTTGAAACTTGGTCGTTCTGGGTGGTGTAGTGGTTAGCATACCTAGGCGTTTTCTGGGAGACGCGGGTTCGAGTCCCGCTCCAGGACGATGAAAATTTTCAAGTTTTCGCATATTATCTGACTTACCATCCTTGTCACATTTACGCCAAAAATCGGATTGTCATCTTCAAAATTTCTATTCAAAGTCAATGGAACCGGTATGCAAAACAATAGTATCTGACCAAAGAGATTTTCAATTGGGTTTTTAATCCCTCAGATATTGCTGTAAACGAAATCGTGAGCTTACGAGCTCTTAGAAACAGAGATATCGACAAAAATAAGATGTGACTTTACGACCCCTGGTGTGAAAACCGTGCATTATTTTAGGAAGAAAGTATTCTCAAAAGGTTTATCCATATCAGCGGTATCGGTCCAAGAAAAAAATTTAGTCGAGTTTTCAGGAGCCCAGATTTTGCTGCAAATACATCAGAAGCAGAAATTAACACTTATGCCCCCTGGTGGCCAAACCATTCTTTACAAAACATTGGAAATTATGTGAAAAATATTTTCCATCAGGTCTTGTATGCGATACAGGAAGAATTTTTCAAATCGGAGTTTTAGGAGCAGAAAACGTAATTTACCTTTATGCGCCCTTGCGGAAAGTCTTAAACGATTTACGTAGAATTTTTAATTTATAGGAAAACCATTTCGCATCGGAAACACTATCCAACAACGAAGGAATTTTTGAAATTGGACTTTTAGAAGTAGAGATATTGACAAAAATAAGATATACATCTACACCCCATGGCGTAAAAGCCATGCATTATTTCAAGAAGAAAGTGTTCGTAAGAGGTTTGTCGACAAGAGTAGCATCGGTCAACAAAAGACTATTTTTTCAATCTAGATTTTAAAGGCTCATATTTTGCTGCAAATACACCAGAAGCGGAAATTAAGATTTACGCCCCTGGTGGCCAAACCATTTTTTTACAAAAATTAGAAATTATGTGCAAACGATTTCCCATCAGGAGCTGTATCCGGTGCAGAAAGAATTTTTCAAATCGGAGATTTAGAAGCAGAGATATAGGGCGAAACGCAATTTACCTTTACGCGCCCCTAGCGGAAAGTCTATGAATTACCTGAAAATTTTGAAATTATATGAAAAACATGTCACACAGAAAACACTATCCAACAAAGAAGGAATTTTTCAAATCAGACTCCTATAAGTAGAAATATTGACAAAAATAAGATATACATCTACGCCCCCTGGCGGAGAAACTGTGGGATATTTTAGGAAGAAAATATTCCGAAAAGGTTTATCGATGTGAGTGGCATCAGTCCACGAAAGAATTTTTTCAATCGATATTTTAGAAGCTCAGATTTTATGGCAAATACATCAGAAGCAAAAATTAACCCTTACGCCCCCTGGCGGCCAAAGTATTATTTACCAAAAATTCGAAATTACATGCCAAAGATTTTCCATTTGGAGATTTTTTTTTTTTTTTTGAGTGGAGGTTTAACGACCACCGTGAGCAACTCAATGGGCTATAAGCAGTCGCCCGTCCCTAATTTAGGGTCACTGGTTCCAGGGAAGGGAGAGAGCCAGTGCCGTAAGACAAACACAACATCCATGCCTGACCGGGATTCGAACCCGGACCCCTTACGGACGAATGATCAGAGGCCAGCGCCTTAGACCACTGCGCCACCGGGGCGGCCATTTGGAGATGTATCCGCTAAAAAAAAAAAAGATTTTTCTAATCGGAGTTTTAGGAGAAGAGTTATTGGGAAAAAATGCAATTTACTTTTACGCCCCCTAGCGGAAAATCTATGCGTAATTTGAAAAGGAAACTATATCTAAAAGTCTCTTCGACATAAATGAAATCGAAAGATAAAATAATTTTTTTTCAATCGGATGTTTAGAAGCAAATATGTGCATTAAAACGTAATTTTGAATTCGACATCATCTGCATTTACGCTCTCTAGCGGCAAAATGGTACATCGTAATAAAAAACGAAATAAAGGATCATCATTCTCATATTTCAAGCTTCCCAATGCAAAAAGAATTTTTCAAATCGGACTAATAGTGTCGGAGATACCGTGGGTACAGACGGGCGGACGGACGGACAAACCGATAACAGAAGCACGATACTTTTTTACAAAAGACGTGCTAAAAAAAGGGGGACCGGCATTTGTTCTGAAATGTAAATCTTCCCGCCTTGTGCTCATAAAATGAGGGATAAGTTATTTTATTTTTAGCTACCAGTGTATATGCAAAAGAAATAGGAACGCACTGACTGATCTTGTACTATATTTTCTGATATCTTTCCTAAACAAAAATGAGTAAAAAGAGCATATTTGAACAACTGTACCTGCGCTCCTCTTTAACGCTTAATTTGCATTTTTCGGGAAAAACTAATTCGTTTAACAGCGTTTTTATGTACTAAGTTTTCCCCAGGAACATGTTTTGTTTTTCACTTGAAATTTCCTTCAAAGCATACACTTGTTTAACCCTGTTTGCTCATGCAAGACAAGAAGCTCCTTGAAGATTTAAGCCCCACGTTTTGTGCTGTGAAACTTGTTCTGTAATTAAACGTTGTCGTTTTTCTTCAAAGAACAAGGAAGGTCTCCAGTTGTTACTCGAATTCCAGGCTCCGTAAAAAAAAAAAAAAACAAGCAATTACCATTTTTAGATTGTTCGTATTAAAGTTAATTGTTTCATCAATAAAATTTCTAAGTAGAGCGCAATGGCGCCCACTCTTGGGATCCTCCTCCAACGAAGAATGCAAAAGTGACCAAGCAACATCTATTACTCTCATAGTTCGCAGGAATTTAATTGTTGATTGATTGCCTATATTGCCCGGAAGAGGAAGCAGCAGCTTACGAAATCACCTTAGGCTGCGTAATCTGAAATTAATCTAATTGTTTGCCTGTTTGCATTTAAAGTGGACGTCAAGTAATTTTGCTTCCTATACTTCCAATGGAAAAAAACTTTTGTACACATTTCCTTCACAATTAGTGTGTTCCCAAGGATGAAAATTTGAACATCGATTAAAATAATTTCATATTATAACTTGGAATACTTAATATTCTCTAAACAATACCCATAATTATATTAAACATCAATAACTTTTCCTTTGGTGGTGTTGAAACCAGAAAAAAGATGCCGCGACCTGTACTTTTATGACGTCAGTAGACAAACAAATGTTGGATTGCATAATTATGGTTACGTTTTAGAAAATATTAAGTATTCCAAGTTATAAAATAAAGCTATTTTAATCGATGTTCAAATTTTCGTCCTTGGGAACGCATTAATTGTCCAGAAAAAAGATGGCGCGACCTGTACTTTGATGACGTCAGTAGACAAACAAATGTTGGATTGCATAATTATGGTTATGTTTTAGAAAATATTAAGTATTCCACGTTATAAAATGAAGCTATTTTAATCGATGTTCAAATGTTCATTCATGGGAACGCATTAATTGTCCAGAAAAAAGATGGCGCGACCTGTACTTGGATGACGTCAGTAGACAATGTTGGATTGCATAATTATGGTTACGTTTTAGAAAATATTAAGTATTCCAAGTTATAAAATAAAGCTATTTTAATCGATGTTCAAATTTTCATCCTTGGGAACGCATTAATTGTCCAGAAAAAAGATGGCGCGACCTGTACTTTGATGACGTCAGTAGACAAACAAATGTTGGATTGCATAATTATGGTTATGTTTTAGAAAATATTAAGTATTCCAAGTTATAAAATGAAGCTATTTTAATCGATGTTCAAATTTTCATCCTTGGGAACGCATTAATTGTCCAGAAAAAGATGGCGCGACCTGTACTTTGATGACGTCAGTAGACAAACAAATGTTGGATTGCATAATTATGGTTATGTTTTAGAAAATATTAAGTATTCCAAGTTATAAAATGAAGCTATTTTAATCGATGTTCAAATTTTCATCCTTGGGAACGCATTAATTGTCCAGAAAAAAGATGGCGCGACCTGTACTTTGATGACGTCAGTAGACAAACAAATGTTGGATTGCATAATTATGGTTATGTTTTAGAAAATATTAAGTATTCCAAGTTATAAAATGAAGCTATTTTAATCGATGTTCAAATTTTCATCCTTGGGAACGCATTAATTGTCCAGAAAAAAGATGGCGCGACCTGTACTTTGATGACGTCAGCAGACAAACAAATGTTGGATTGCATAATTATGGTTATGTTTTAGAAAATATTAAGTATTCCAAGTTATAAAATGAAGCTATTTTAATCGATGTTCAAATTTTCATCCTTGGGAACGCGTTAATTGTCCAGAAAAAGATGGCGCGACCTGTACTTTGATGACGTCAGTAGACAAACAAATGTTGGATTGCATAATTATGGTTATGTTTTAGAAAATATTAAGTATTCCAAGTCATAAAATGAAGCTATTTTAATCGATGTTCAAATTTTCATCCTTGGGAACGCGTTAATTGTCCAGAAAAAAGATGGCGCGACCTGTACTTTTATGACGTCAGTAGACAAACAAATGCTGGATTGCATAATTATGGTTATGTTTTAGAAAATATTAAGTATTCCAAGTCATAAAATGAAGCTATTTTAATCGATGTTCAAATTTTCATCCTTGGGAACGCATTAATTGTCCAGAAAAAAGATGGCACGATCTGTACTTTGATGACGTCAGTAGACAAACAAATGTTGGATTGCATACTTATGGTTATGTTTTAGAAAATATTAAGTATTCCAAGTTATAAAATGAAGCTATTTTAATCGATGTTCAAATTTTCATCCTTGGGAACGCATTAATTGTCCAGAAAAAAGATGGCGCGACCTGTTCTTTGATGACGTCAGTAGACAAACAAATGTTGGATTGCATACTTATGGTTATGTTTTAGAAAATATTAAGTATTCCAAGTTATAAAATGAAGCTATTTTAATCGATGTTCAAATTTTCATCCTTGGGAACGCATTAATTGTCCAGAAAAAAGATGGCGCGACCTGTACTTTGAACACGTCAGTAGACAAACAAATGTTGGATTGCATAATTATGGTTATGTTTTAGAAAATATTAAGTATTCCAAGTTATAAAATGAAGCTATTTTAATCGATGTTCAAATTTTCATCCTTGGGAACGCATTAATTGTCCAGAAAAAAGATGGCGCGACCTGTTCTTTGATGACGTCAGTAGACAAACAAATGTTGGATTGCATACTTATGGTTATGTTTTAGAAAATATTAAGTATTCCAAGTTATAAAATGAAGCTATTTTAATCGATGTTCAAATTTTCATCCTTGGGAACGCATTAATTGTCCAGAAAAAAGATGGCGCGACCTGTACTTTGATGACGTCAGTAGACAAACAAATGTTGGTTTGCATAGTTATGGTTATGTTTTAGAAAATATTAAGTATTCCAAGTTATAAAATGAAGCTATTTTAATCGATGTTCAAATTTTCATCCTTGGGAACGCATTAATTGTCCAGAAAAAAGATGGCGCGACCTGTTCTTTGATGACGTCAGTAGACAAACAAATGTTGGATTGCATAATTATGGTTATGTTTTAGAAAATATTAAGTATTCCAAGTTATAAAATGAAGCTATTTTAATCGATGTTCAAATTTTCATCCTTGGGAACGCATTAATTGTCCAGAAAAAAGATGGCGCGACCTGTACTTTGAACACGTCAGTAGACAAACAAATGTTGGATTGCATAATTATGGTTCTGTTTTAGAAAATATTAAGTATTCCAAGTTATAAAATGAAGAAATTTTAATCGATGTTCAAATTTTCATCCTTGGGAACGCATTAATTGGGAAGAAAATGTGTACAGAAGTTTTCCCAGGGAAGTATAGGAAGCAAAATTACTTGAGGTCCACTTTAATTATGCACTGCATTTTTATGCTAATCTGAAATGAGAAACACACTGAATATCCAATCTGCTATAGAGTTGATGCTTAGATGCGAAGAAAGTACACTATCTACCAACAAGTAATTGGACACCCCTGCAATCGACGATATCTGCGGTCCTGATACACGTCACGGCCGCCGCCGTTAAATATCGTGTGGGAAACAACAACGCAACCAGTCGCATGCAAGATGCCACGCAGTTCGGAGCTCTCTGATTATCGAGAAAGGTGTAATCGTCGGGTATCACAGAAATGGCCGATCCATACGTGACATATCCAGCGAGTTGAAGTACCCAAAATCGACAGTGGCCTACGTGATTGGCAAGTGGAAGATGAGAGGTGACTGTCGGAATGCGCCCCGACCCGGCAGACCCACAAAACTGGGAGTTAGAGGCCGACGGGTGCTGGCCAGAGAAATTCGGAAGAACCGCACCAAATCGATGGGCCACATCCGCGAGGAGTTTCAACAGGCATCCGGGAGTGTTCTTTCGATGAATACCATCCGTAAGGAAGCCCATCTGCTCGGTTATCATGGACCCACAAGCCCTTGATCACCAAGTCCATAGCGCTGCTCGGCTAACGTGGTGCAAAGAACGTCGACAGTGGACCTTTGAACAGTGGAAACAGGTTCTCTGGAGCGACGAATCAAGGTTCACCCTCTACCGTTCGGATGGCAGGGTCTGGGTTTGGCGTCTGCCTGGAGAACGCCTCCTGCCGGAATGTATTGTTCCAACAGTGAAGTTCGGCGGCGGTGGAATTATGCTATGGGGGTGTTTCTCCTGGTATGGCACGGGACCCTTGGTCGCAATTCCTGGTAGACTCAACGCCGAGACCTACTGCACCATTTTGGATGACCATGCGTTTCCTACGTTGTGGCAGTTTTACGGGGTGGACACATGTTACTTTCAGGATGACAATGCCACCTGTCATGTTGCGAGGTCCACCATGGCTTGGTATGGTGACAATGGGGTTAATCGAATGGACTGGCCTACGCAGAGCCCGGACCTTAACCCTATCGAGCACCTCTGGGACGAGTTGGAGCGTCGACTTAAGGGGTGCCCCCACCGTCCGAAATCGGTGAAGGAACTGACCTGTCTTCTCCAAACCGAGTGGAAGAAAATACCGCTAGCCGTCGTACAACGCCTGGTTGAGAGTATGCGCAGCTGTAATCGCCGCTCGTGGAGGCTCCACCAACTATTGAAGGTGAATAAACTTCGTTTTCCTTTGCTATCACAGGTGTCCAATTACTTCTCGGTAGATAGTGTATTTAAATATTAATGGTGATTGCCACCGGCTGTGGAACGTTTTGCCGATTCATATGAAATAATTTGCCAGTTTTGTACTGTTTAAGAAGGCATTAAAGGAATTGGCTAATAGTTAAATTTGATTTCAGTCATTTCGTATCGGAATTATATGTTCAAAAATATGTAATTACTTGACTTGATATTTTTCTTACACTTTACGGGCCAGCCGCTTGTCAGGCCTTTCCCCCTGGTTCCCTGCTATGTTGCCAAGAATGTTTTAATAAGTTATTTAATAGGTCATCCCAGAAGTAATGTCGTTTTGCGCAAGCCCAACAGTAGTGAGCTGCCTGGTGTCGAGATTATGACGTCGACCAAGAGGGATCACGCGAGCAGACCTTCAAGTCACTTGAGACCGCAGACAGGAGTTCCAGGTGTAATCGTTGTGTACTTAAACCGCATTGGAAGTGGCAGCGTCAGAAGACCACATTAGGCACATTATGCTGTATGAGTTCCACCACTGACATTCGGCGACGGTAGCAACACGAAACATCAATGACGTATTTGGGGCGGGTATCCTGGAGGTCAGGAAATGTCAACGCTGGTTCTAGAAATTTCGAAGGGGTACACTAGCTTCAAGGATATGTAGCGACTTGGACGACCTGTTGAGCTGGATAACGACGTGATGAAAGCTGCTGTTGAGGAAAATCCGCCGGCAACATTCGAGGAATTGGCCGCGCTTGTTGATTCAAACCATTCCACTGTTCACGGGCACCTGCAGGACCTTGGTTATGTGCCGAAACTGGATAAATGGGTACCCTTGTTCATTCAACCCATTTCACTGTTCCCGGGCACCTGCAGGACCTTGGTTATGTGCCGAAACTGGAAAAGTGGGTACCCTATGATCTCACTCCACAACAGCGTGTGGACATTTGCACTTCTTTGCTCTCCCGTGAAAAAAAGAGAACAGTTTTTGCACAGAATTGTCACGGGCGATGAAAAGTGGATTGTTTATCACAACATTAAGCGTAAACGGCAGTGGCTTCCCAAAGGGAATGTGCCTGCAGCAGTGGCGAAAACAGGACGTTTTCTACCAAAGGTTTTGATGTCTGTGAGGTGGGATATGCCAGGCATTACGAGCTGCTGCCACCCAACAAAACCATTACAGGGGAAGTCTAAAGTCAGCAGCTGCATCGTCAACGCACTGCTTTGCAGAATAAACGTCCAGCACTCGTGAATCGTAAAGGCGTGCTGCTGCGGAAGGACAACGCAAAACCATACACAGCGAAAACGACCAATACCACGTTGCAGGACTTCGGATGGCCAAAAACTTCCGGATCCCGCATGTTCCCTTGACATCGCCCCATCCGACTACCACCTCCTTCACAGCCTGCAAAACCATCTTTCTGGTGCTACACTTCGAAATGTGGAGGAGCCTGTTTGCATCGAAACCCATGGAATTGTACAAGTCTGGGATTCAAAACCTTGTCGATCGATGGTAGAAGATTGTTACTCCCGGGGCACTTATTACACTGGTGTGCAAAAATTAAGGACGAAGAGGAGAAATTAGCATAACAGCGGAACGAGCAGGCAGAACGGACCGAAATACCACTCAGGAGATAGACTAGGGTCCGGTACGGTAGGGCATGCGCATATATGCAGCATGACATGTGTGGGGAGTGTCGGAAGCGTATAAAGCACACGGGCAGTGTATGCTCAGCAATTCGGCGAAAGCTATTGCCCGGTGTACATCGGTTTGAACGACGTCGAGTTGCTGCCGACGTGTGATATGGCCAACAGGCAATCCAGTAGACGACATCTGGATGACTTTACCCGAGGTCGCGTCATTGGGAAGTTGGAAGAAGGTCGAAGTGTGACTAGTGTGGCCGTGGAGATCGGGATCGCTCACAGCATCGTTTCACGAGCTTGGAGAGCATTTCAAACGACAGGAACAGCTGTCCGAGAGTTTAGCAGTGGTCGTCCACGAGCAACCACGGCGGCGGATTACCGGTATATTGTCCTACAGGTGAGAAGACACAGACGGCGGAAGAAATCGCAAGGCACATGCAACAGACAACTGGACGTCCGTTATCGCGTTTCACCGTGGCCAGGAGGCTGCACAAAGGTGGTCTATTTGCACGACGACCAGTACGGTGTGTGCGATTAACGCCTGCTCATCGGAGACGGCGGTTTCTGTGGCGCCAGGAACGTAAGAACTGGACACATAAGCAATGGGGTCGAGTTCTCTTTACGGATTAGAGCCGATTTAGTCTGACGAGCGATTCTGGACGTATACACATCTGGAGAGAGCAGGGAACACGCAATCACACCTCCAACATCAACGAAAGGGACCGGTTTGGAAGCGGCGGAGTCCTCGTTTGGGCCGGTATCATGCTTGGTAGCCGTACTGACCTCTACATCTTCCAAGGAGGTTCAGTCACTGTTGTCCGCTATTGTACCGAGGTTCTCCTGCCTCACGTGCGTCTGTTTAGTGGTGCTGTGGGTCCTGAGTTCCTCTTCATGGACGACAACGCTACACCTCATCGTGCAGTGGCTGTCGCAGAGCTGTAGTCAAACGTTTTGCAATATTTGCATAAACGCATGTGATACGGCCGGTATGTCACGTTTTTGAACTACAATGCTGGCTACCCAAAATGCAACACCAAGAAGGACCCGAGATAGCGATGCCAGATTTACTTGACACATAACAACCGATACAAAGATGAAACGATTGAGCTTACAGGACCGTGCGACTTGCGGAACACGCAGACATCAATAGTTCGTGTGGCCCCCATGGCTGGCAATAACGGCCGCTACACGCCGCGGCATCGAACGAAAGAGGCTTTGGATGAGGGTTTGGGATATGTTGGCCCAGACTGCTTCCACACGTTGCCACAGTTCATCACGGGTGGTGCTTACCGGGGCACTCGGTTGCCGATCAGGGACTAGACGTGTTCCATGGGCGACATATCGGGAGAGCATGCGGGCCACGGCAGCAGGGACTCCTGGTGGGCCGTGGGGAATTGTTGCACGATGCGTGCCACGTGCGTGCGCGCATTGTTCTGTTGAAACGTGACCGCTGGCAGGTCCTGCAGGTAAGGGAGGACTACAGGTTCCAAAATGTCGGAAATGGTGCGGTGGCTGTTGAGTGTACCGGCGATGTGTACCAGAGGGGTGCGGGTGTCACACCCAATTGCGCCCCAAACCATAACGCCAGGCGACGGACCGGTATGGCGATGCATAATGCAGGCGTCATAGAGTCCCTCGCCGCGGTGCCGCCACACGCAGATACGACCATCGTGGTGTTGCAGGCAGAAGCGGGATTCGTCGGAGAAGACAATGTCGTGCCATTCCGTAGTCCAGGTGCGGCGTTCAACGGTCCACTGCTTCCGCACTCGCCGGCGGTGTAACGCCAATGGTAATAAGAGCAATGGGCGCTGTGCGACAAATCCCCGCTCATGCAGACGACTGCGAATGTGTACTTGCTGACCCAGGTTGCTGCGCTAGCGTTAGTGATGTGGCGGTGTGAGCCGTGAATGCCCGCCGTACAACATGCCGGTCCTCTCGTACGGTGGTGTGCCGCGGCTGCGGCAATCGCTCACGTCGGTCCGTCCGTTCCTCCTGCACCCACCGAACATATACTCGCCTCGCTGTTGCTGGATGTCATTCCACACGGGCGCCGATGTCTCGGTACGATAAACCGCTGTCGCGATAAGCCACTATTCGTCCTGTGTCGAACTCCGAAGCGTGCTGAAATGACTGCCGTATTCTGCGACAAGGCATCAGAAAGCTTCCCAAGCACAGGTCCGGCAGCACAACACACTTCCACTACTTGCACCCCGCCTTCTGTGCACCCTTCTTATAGTGCTTCTCGGTGGCGTGCCGGGCGCACATGATTTGCATATGCCCTGCAATGCTAATCGTTTGCATGTCCTCTCGCGGGCGACGCATGCTGCGAATTTCAGGCCAATCGGATGCTTCCTTCTTGGTGTTGCAGTCAGTCGAAAGGGATATAAAGTGGTAGTCGTTGCTGTGAACACCATTGCATGTCATCGTTCTGTCTGTGGTTGGGACGCTTAATAGATGAGCAGCCACAACCGGGTAATTAGCGAACTTTAATTTAACGAGTTTAAACTTGGCCATAACGCTGCTCAAGCTACGCAAAACATTTGCGTAGCTTGAGCAGCGTTAAAGGGGAAGTTTAAGTGGACAACAGCACCGCAACCAGATGGTTCAAGAAATTTCGCTCAGGTCACAGAAACCTCGACGATCAGCCAAGGTCAGATAGGCCGCGAATCGTGGATTAGGAGGCCGTGCGACAACCAGCATGGAAGATTATCAGGAGAGCTGGGCACATCAGAGACCACCGTGGTTCTTCACCTTCAGGTCCTCGGCAAACGTCTGTAGGAGCTGGCGCATTGTTTCTCACGAAGTGACCCCAGCTAAAGCAACCGGCCGAGTGGAGGTGTGCACCAAATTCCCAGAAAACCCGCGCGATGTAGCTTTCATCAAGAGCATTGTTACGTGCGACGAAAAATAGGTCTATTTCCTTACTCCTAACTCACAACGGCGGTGGTTGAGCCTAGGGCAGTTTCCTTAACCTGCTGCCAAACGTGGGCGCTTCGAGCACAAGGTGATGCTCTTAGTCTGATGGAATTTCGAGGGGATAATCCAGTACTAATTTGTTCCAGATGGTCGGACCATCAGCGTTAACCTCCCTCTGAACAGCTGGAGCGGATGCATGCTGTTTAGGAGAAGTACCCGGCACTGCTGAACAGAAAGCGCGCTGTCATACAGCAGGACAACGCAACGCCTCATACTGCGCGAACGAACCAGAGAAAACTCCAGGAACTTCCTATGCTGGCGGCACTTCAACAACTAGGAGGAAGTGGCAGCTGGGGTGAAGGAGTTTTTCGCCTCGAAGGACGAGAAGTGGTACCGCAGCGGAATCGAAGAACTGGCAGACAGACGGTGCAACACGATGGTTTATACTTTGAATGCTAGTCAGCTTTCGTCGTAAAGGTACGTATGAAGACATAATGTATTGCAAAACTTTCGAGTTACCCTCTGTACTAAGAACACCTTCTTTCAACGTATTAATTCATCCCAACCTGCTCCATGTGCAGCTAAATAAAGAATCAAAGGGAAATACATCTTGTAATTTTTTATAAATCTATGTATTTGTTCCTCGAAGGTCATACACTGAAGTGCAATTGAATTAGAGATGCCTGTATAGTAATGTTTAGCACCATCTTTCGTCCTGATGACAGCGGCGATTCGTCTCGGCACGGACTCGACAAGACACCGGAAGCGTTGGGAAGCCATACGGATCCACGACCCCTGAACAAGCTCCCACAGTTCACGAAGATCTGATGGAGGGGGTCATCTCTCTCGATGGCATCACACATGTGCTCGGTCAGGTGACCTAGCTGGCCAAGGAAGCGAGGTCACGTCGGTGGAGTGTTCATCCAACCATTCGGATACAATTCGGAAGCTGCATTGTCTTGTTGCAGGATGAGGTCCCCAGTGGGATGTTGAAGACGCACAAACGGGAGCAAATGGTCGTCCAGGATATCCCGGTAATGCTGACCTGTGAGGGACGATGTCACACGTACCAAGGGTCCCATTTCAGTCCACGCAAACAGTTCCCAGACAAGAATGCCACCCCCACCAGCTTGAAGAGTACCCTGCTGGCAAGAAGGATCCATCGCTTCATGTGGTTTGCGCCGTACTCGTATCCTTCCATCCGCATGTACCAACGTGAATCTCGACTCATCAGTCCAGGCAACATTTTCCCACATGTCTAGGATCCAGTGGCGATGTTCCCGCGCACATGCTAATCTTTGCACCCTGTGATGTGCGGTCAGCAGCGGTACCCTCGTGGGACGATGGCTTCTGTACCCCAAGGAGATGGTTCTGGATGGTATGGCTGCTTAGACGTTTTTGTGCAGCAACGTTAAATTGCCGAGTGATTTCTTGCAGTGTGGCCCGTCTATCCGCTGTTACAATGCGAGCTAGCCGACGATCACCCCGCTTATCCACACGCTGTTGTCCACGGCAGTTGGCCCTTGCAGACATGGCTTTACCGGATTCGATGTACTCACGGTGCACCCGTGACACAGTGGCTCGTGAAAATCCCAGTGCCTGCACAACTTCCGAGATGGAGTGACCCATTCCTCGTGCCCCGACAATTTGCCCACGATCAAATGCGCTTAGATCCTTCGTCTTACCCATATTGCGTCCGACTCTTACTGATTCCCGTCGCATCGTTCCTTATATTGTCGGATCGCTGCATACGTTACGTCGTTTCCGTTTACAGGGCCTCCCACAGCGCCACATTTGCATAACGCCAGCTGTCTCTAATTCAATTGCTCTTCAGTGTATTTGAGCAACAAAATGGAATGTACTTGTCGCAGGGTTTTCCTTTTTGGGTTTGTCAGAAGTTGTCAAAACGAACTTGATCGTGTGACGTCACGACGCATGTAAGAATGCTTTGGATGAGATGACGTCTCAGCAAGTTGCTGTAGGAACCGGATTTTGTTGCTATGGCAACAAAGGAAAACCTTTGCATACGAATTACTATTGCGGCACTAGTACTTGCACCGGGAACAATATAAACGGTATTTTAATGAGACTATTATGATCATCAATCACAACTAAATGTGATTCGTGATGATAGAACAATCTTCCTTTTTTCATCAGTTATTCTTTCATGCATTGTTTACGTTTTCCAACCATAGGTTGAAGAAGCGTATATGTTCCAGCTTTGTCCGTCTGTCCGTCCGCACGATAACTCGCGTAAAAATGATTCGATTTCGATGAAATTTTAGCATGTGGTAGGGGACCACATGGGGACGAATCGTAATGCAAATGGACGAAATGGGGTCAAAGGTCACGTCATAGGAGCGGGATCCATTCCGTTGACGTTTTCCGTCATAACTTGCGTAAATAGGGTTCGATTTCAATGAAATGGTAGTATGTGGTAGGGGACCACATG
This sequence comes from Macrothele yani, assembly GCA_039090855.1. Lineage (NCBI taxonomy): Eukaryota > Metazoa > Arthropoda > Arachnida > Araneae > Macrothelidae > Macrothele > Macrothele yani. The sequence goes on along the minus strand of CM077033.1, from coordinate 112,125,318 downwards.
GGGACGAATCCTGTCGAAAATGGGTGAAGTGGGGTCAAAGGTCAGGACATCGGAGCGGGATGCATTCCATTGCCTTATGCGTCATAACGTGAGTAAATATAGTTCGATTTCGATGAAATTTTAGCATGTATTAGGGGACCACATGGGGACGAATCGTAATGCAAATGGACGAAATGGGGTCAAAGGTCACGTCATAGGAGCGGAATCCATTCCGTTGACGTTTTCCGTCATAACTTGCGTAAATATGGTTCGATTTCAATGAAATTTTAGTATGTGGTACGGGACCACCTGGGGAGGAACCCTATTGAAAATGAGTGAAATGGGGTCAAAGGTCAGGACATAGGATCAGGATCCATTCCGTCGCCCTTATGCGTTATAACTTACTTTAAATGCTTCGATTGAGGGAAAACTTTATTATGCTATTCCGGAAGTATACTTTACCGGTTCTGTTGAATATAATTGAAATGGGGTCAAAGGTCAGATCATAAGAGCGAGATTTATTCTACAGCCGTTATTCATAACTTGAGTAATATTTGGAGTAATGACTTCTGGTACGTTGTAAAGCGTATCATAATCAATGCGTTGCATGTTTTTACCAACTTGTTTTTATTGCAGACGTAGTGGTCGTAGTACGTTGCGGGGGTGGGGAAAGGGGGATTACTGTCTGCATAAAACAGCAGAGACCCAACATGTCCGCTTCTCCAAAAGCTTTTATGTTGTTAAATCTGAATATTAAGAAAAAAACCTATTCGTCCGTTTTCTGAAAATTTAAGTAATTGTTTTCTTTCTTCTTCCGTTTTTAACGCTTTACTCTCTTTGCATAATCGACCGACCACTGTTGTTGCTTTACTTGTTTTTGTTTTGTTAATTCTTTTGCAGAAATGGATTTTTGCTAAACAAAAACACAAAGCAAAATTAAGGATCATGAGACTCAGAAGATTTCCCAAATAAAACATCTCGTAAGTACGAACCCTCTTTTCATCAAAACGATTGTAATTAGCATATCTGTATTTCGCTCTCCCTTTTGTGTGCCCTTTCTTATCGCTTTAACAGAAATCTGTACCACAGAACCCATGTACAGAAGTTTATAAAACTGCTTCATTTATATTGTAACCCTTTAAAAACAAGATTTTTTTTTATTGGAGTTTACCGACCACCCTGATCAACTCAGTGGTCTAAGCGATGGCCTCTGATCATTCGTCCAAGAGGGGTCCGAGTTGGAATCCCGGTGAGGCATGGATGTTGTGTTTGCCTTACGGCACTGGCTCTCTCCCTTCCCTGGAACCAGTGACCCTAAATTAGGGACGGGCGACTGCTTATAGCCCATTGAGTTGTTCACGGTGGTCGTTAACCTCCAATCAATCAATGGATGTTGTGTTTGTCTTACGGCACTGGCTCTCTCCCTTCCCTGGAACCAGTGACCCTAAATTAGGGACGGGCGACTGCTTATAGCCCATTGAGTTGTTCACGGTGGTCGTTAACCTCCAATCAATCAATGGATGTTGTGTTTGTCTTACGGCACTGGCTCTCTCCCTTCCCTGGAACCAGTAACCCTAAATTAGGGATGGGCGACTGCTTATAGCCCATTGAGGTTTTTTTTTTTTTTTTTTATTGGAGGTTTAACGACCACCGTGAGCAACTCAATGGGCTATAAGCAGTCGCCCGTCCCTAATTTAGGGTCACTGGTTCCAGGAAAGGGAGAGAGCCAGTGCCGCAAGACAAACACAACATCCATTGATTGATTGGAGGTTAACGACCACCGTGAACAACTCAATGGGCTATAAGCAGTCGCCCGTCCCTAATTTAGGGTCACTGGTTCCAGGAAAGGGAGAGAGCCAGTGCCGTAAGACAAACACAACATCCATTGATTGATTGGAGGTTAACGACCACCGTGAACAACTCAATGGGCTATAAGCAGTCGCCCGTCCCTAATTTAGGGTCACTGGTTCCAGGAAAGGGAGAGAGCCAGTGCCGTAAGACAAACACAACATCCATGCCTCACCGGGATTCGAACCCGGACCCCTTACGGACGAATGATCAGAGGCCAACGCCTTAGACCACTGCGCCACCAGGGCGGCGCCCATTGAGTTGCTAACTGTTGTCGTTAAACCTCTAATAAAAAAAAAAAAAACTCAGTAGGCTACAAGCAGTCTCTCGTCCTTAATTCAGGGCCACTGATTCCAGGGAAGGGAGAAAGCCAGCGCCACAAGACAAACACAACGTCCATGCCTCACCGGGATTCGAACTCGGACCCATCTCGGATGAATGATCAGAAGCCATTGCTTAGACCACTGAGCTACCGGGCGGCAAAAAAAGGAGAGTTTGCATTATTTTTATTTATGCTTTAGGTTTGCTTTAGCTAACCCTCTTACAAATCAACGAGATTACACTTGCACCATGTTCTCCCAAGCAACAACAACAGAACACTTATGATTTCACATGGGAAGCTCTTGTACACTGGCGTGCAAAAATTAAGGACGAGACGGTTTTTCGAATGTAACGTCGTGCAGAAGTGCTTCACATCGACTCAAATCATATCATAAGATCCCAAGATGTAAGAATATGGGACAAGTGAGCAAAACCGTCCAAACAAGGAATCCAAAGGATACAAAGGCACTTTATTGAAAAGGTAGCTGCGAGCACAACTGGACAGAAGACAGAAACGTCCATGTGACAGGCGGCTGCCAAGAAAAATCCAGTCTTTAGTAGGGGATATGATCACCCTGACTGCGTTGCAGGATTTACAACGTCTGTCCATGCTGAGGACGAGGTTGTCAAGGAGCTGTTGAGGCATCGCGGCCCATTCCTCTTGTAGCGCCAATCCCAGCTGCGGAATCACTGCCGGCGGCTAGTGACGTGCTGCCAAGCGTCTCCCGAGAAGGTTCCACACGTGTTCGATTGGATTTAGGTCCGGGGACCTTGCGGGCTTATCCATGCGTTGAATATCTTAACTCTCCAACAGCTCTGCTACAGCCACGGTACCATGAGGTGTAGCGTTGTCACCCATGAAGAGGAACTCAAAACCCACAGCACCTCAAAACAGAAGCACGTGAGGCAGGAGAACCTCGTTACAATAGCGGACACCAGTGACTGAACCTCCTTGGAAGATGTGGAAGTCCGTACGGCTACCAAGCATGATACCGCCCGAAATGAGAACTCCGCCACCTCCAAACCGGTCCCTTTCGATGTTGTTGAAAGTGTGATTCCGTGTTCCCTGTTCTCTCCAGATGTCTATACGTCCAGAATCGCTCGTCAGACTAACTCGGCTCTCATCCGTAAAGAGAACTCGACCCCATTGCTGATGTGTCCAGTTCTTGTGTTCTTGGCACCACAGAAACCGCCGTCTCCGATGAGCAGGCGTTAATGGCATACACCGTACTGGTCGTCGTGCAAATAGACCACCTTTGTGCAGCCTCCTGGCCACGGTGAAACGCGATAACGGACGTCCAGTTGTCTGTTGCATGTGCCTTGCGATTTCTCCCGCTGTCTGCCGTCTGTCTCTTCTCGCCTGTAGGACAATATACCGGTCGTCCGCCGCCGTGGTTGCTCGTGGACGACCACTGCTAAACTCTCGGACAGCTGTTCCTGTCGTTTGAAATGCTCTCCAAGCTCGTGAAACGATGCTGTGAGCGATCCCGAACTCCTCGGCCACACTAGTCACACTTCGACCTTCTTCCAACTTCCCAATGACGCGACCTCGGGTAAAGTCATCCAGATGTCGTCTACTGGATTGCCTGTTGGCCATATCACACGGTGGCAGCAACTCGAAGTCGTACAAACCGATGTACACCGTGCAATAGCTTTCACCAAATTGCTGAGCGTACACCACCCGTGTGCTTTATACCCTTCCGACACTCCCATCCCCCTACGTCATGCTGCATATATGCGCATGCCCTACCGTACCGGACCCTAGTCTATCTCCTGAGTGGTGTTTCGGTCCGTTCTGCCTGCTCGTTCCGCTGTTATGCTAATTTCTCCTCTACGTCCTTAATTTTTGCACACCAGTGTATTACGAAGGAGTCATGTCATAAATTAGACAACAATATGTCGCGCATCGGAATTCGTAACTCGTCAATAAAATACTGCTGATGCGCCAAATCCAACTGATAGCAAATAAGTGCCAAAGATAATCCGGTTTTTATTGGTTTAAACATGATTATGCAAGATATACCAAGCTTTTACTCGCCAACGGGATACTTTTTTAAGACACCAGGGCAACACAGACTAAAAACTGTAAAACATAAAATCATTTTTTGTTTTGATTGGGGGTTTAACGACCACCGTGAGCAACTCAATGGTTATAAGCAGTCTCCCGTCCCTAATTTAGAGTCACTGGTTCCAGGGAAGGGAGAGAGAGCCAGTGCCGGAAGACAAGCACAACATCCATGCCTCACCGGGATTCGAACCCGGACCCCTTTTGGACGAATGATCAGAGGCCATCGCTTAGACCACTATTTCTCAAAGTGTGGTCTCCGGACCACTGGGGGTACTTGGCGGCTTATAAGTAGTCCGCAGGATATATATATTTTTTTTTTTTTTTTTTGATTGGAGGTTTAACGACCACCGTGAGCAACTCAATGGGCTATAAGCAGTCGCCCGTCCCTAATTTAGGGTCACTGGCTCCAGGGAAGGGAGAGAGCCAGTGCCGTAAGACAAACACAACATCCATGCCTCACCGGGATTCGAAACCGGACCCCTTTTGGACGAATGATCAGAGGCCATCGCTTAGAGCAGTATTTCTCAAAGTGTGGTCTTCGGACCACTGGGGGTACTTGGCGGCTTATAAGTAGTCCGCAGGATATTTTTTTTTTTTTTGATTGGAGGTTTAACGACCACCGTGAGCAACTCAATGGGCTATAAGCAGTCGCCCGTCCCTAATTTAGGGTCACTGGTTCCAGGGAAGGGAGAGAGCCAGTGCCGTAAGACAAACACAACATCCATGCCTCACCGGGATTCGAACCCGGACCCCTTTTGGACGAATGATCAGAGGCCATCGCTTAGACCAGTATTTCTCAAAGTGTGGTTTTCGGACCACTGGGGGTACTTGGCGGCTTATAAGTAGTCCGCAGGATATTTTTTTTTTTTTTTTTTTTTTGATTGGAGGTTTAACGACCACCGTGAGCAACTCAATGGGCTATAAGCAGTCGCCCGTCCCTAATTTAGGGTCACTGGTTCCAGGTAAGGGAGAGAGCCAGTGCCGTAAGACAAACACAACATCCATGCCTCACCGGGATTCGAACCCGGACCCCTTTTGGACGAATGATCAGAGGCCATCGCTTAGACCACTGTTTCTCAAAGTGTGGTCTTCGGACCACTGGGGGTACTTGGCGGCTTATAAGTAGTCCGCAGGATATTTTTTTTTTTTTTTTATTGGAATTTTAACGACCACCGTGAGCAACTCAATGGGCTATAAGCAGTCGCCCGTCCCTAATTTAGGATCACTGGTTCCAGGGAAGGGAGAGAGCCAGTGCCGTAAGACAAACACAACATCCATGCCTCACCGGGATTCGAACCCGGACCCCTTTTGGACGAATGATCAGAGGCCATCGCTTAGACCAGTATTTCTCAAAGTGTGGTCTTCGGACCACTGGGGGTACTTGGCGGCTTATAAGTAGTCCGCAGGATATTTTTTTTTTTTTTTTTTTTTTTTGATTGGAATTTTAACGACCACCGTGAGCAACTCAATGGGCTATAAGCAGTCGCCCGTCCCTAATTTAGGGTCACTGGTTCCAGGTAAGGGAGAGAGCCAGTGCCGTGAGACAAACGCAACATCCATGCCTCACCGGGATTCGAACCCGGACCCCTTACTGACGAATGATCAGAGGCCAGCGCCTTAGACCACTGCGCCACCGGAGCGGTCCGCAGGATATTTCAGAAGAAAAATTGAAGAATGTAAGAATCCCTTCTCATAAATTTTGAGCGCATGCTCAACACGAATATCCAGGTCTATGAGATAGAGCTTTAAACATGTTCCAATCCCGACGACTTATAACTGTAAGTTTGGGTTTTCGAATTTAGTTCAAATTAAGAACAAGAAAAAAAAATAGATTAGATCTGGATGCTACTCAACTAGTCCAACTATCGGTTATCCAACCAGATACAGATGCCTTGGTCAAAGATCGCAAGCAGAAACATCTCTCTCAGAGATGCTTAGTTATTAGCACGTCTTTTGTGAAAAAAAAAAGATCGTGCTTATGTTACCGGTTTGTCCGTCCGTCTGTACCCACGATATCTCTGCAACTATTAGTCCGATTTGAAAAATTCTTTTTGCTTTGAGAAGCTTGAAATATGTGAATGATCATCATTCATTTCGTTTTTTTTTTTCACGATGTACAATTTCGCCGCTAGGGGGCGTAAATGCAGATGATATCGAATTCAAAAATACATTTTATTCCACATATTTGCTTCTAAACATCCGATTGAAAAAATTCCTTTACCTTTCGATTCCATTTATGTCGAAGAGTATTTTAGATATAGTTACTTTTTCAAATTACGCATAGATTTTCCTCTAGGAAGTGTAAAAGTAAATTACTTTTTCCCGATAACTCTTCTTCTAAAACTCCGATTTGAAAATTTTGTTCTTCAGCGGATACACCTCCTGGTGGAAAATTTTTTGCATATGATTTCTAATTTTTGGTAAAGAATACTTCTGCCACCAGGGGGCGTGAGTGTTGATTTTTGCTTCTGATGTATTTGCCATAAAATCGTAGCTTCTAAAATATCGATTGAAAAAAATTCTTTTTGCTTTGGGAAGCTTGAAATATGTGAATGATGATCATTCATTTCGTTTTTTTTTTCACGATGTACAATTTCGCCGCTAGGGGGCGTAAATGCAGATGATATCGAATTCAAAAATACATTTTATTCCACATATTTGCTTCTAAACATCCGATTGGAAAAATTCCTTTATCTTTCGATTCCATTTATGTCGAAGAGTATTTTAGATAAAGTTACTTTTTCAAATTACGCATAGATTTTCCTCTAGGAAGTGTAAAAGTAAATTACTTTTTCCCGATAACTCTTCTTCTAAAACTCCGATTTGAAAATTTTGTTCTTCAGCGGATACACCTCCTGGTGGAAAATTTTTTGCATATGATTTCTAATTTTTGGTAAAGAATACTTCTTCCACCAGGGGGCGTGAGTGTTGATTTTTGCTTCTGATGTATTTGCCATAAAATCGTAGCTTCTAAAATATCGATTGAAAAAAATTCTTTCGTGGACTGATGCCACTCACATCGACAAACCTTTTCGGAATATTTTCTTTTTAAAATATTCCACAGATTTTCCGTCAGGGGGCGTAGATGTTTATATTATTTTTGTCAATATCTCTACATCTAGGAGTGCGATTTCAAAAATTCCTTCTTTGTTGGATAGTGTTTCAGTGTGACACGTTTTCATATAATTTCAATATTTTCAAGTAATTCATAGACTTTCCGCTAGGGGCGTAAAGGTAAATTGCGTTTCGCCCTATATCTCTGCTTCTAAATCTCCGATTTGAAAAATTCTTTCTGCGCCGGATACAGCTCCTGATGGGAAATCGTTTGCACATAATTTCTAATTTTTGTAAAAAAAAATGGTTTCCCCACCAGGGAGCCTACATCTTAATTTCCGCTTCTGATGTATTTGCAGCACAATATGAGCTTCTAAAATCTCGATTGAAAAAAAAGTCATTTGTTGACCGATGCTACTCGTGTCGACAAACCTTTTAGAAACATTTTCTTCTTAAAATAGTGCATGGTTTCTACACCAGGGGCGTAGATGTATATCTTATTTTTGTCAATATCTCTACTTCTAAGAGTACGATTAGGAAAATTCCTTCTCTGTTGGATAGTGTTTCCGATGCGAAATGTTTTTCCTATAAATTCAAAATTTTCAAGTAAATCATAGAGTTTCCGCTAGGGGGCACAAAGGTAAATTGCGTTTCTTGCGTTATTTCTGCTCCTAAAGCTCTGATTTGAAAAATTCTTCCTGTATCGCATACAAGACCTGATGGAAAATATTTTTTACATAATTTCTAATGTTTAGTAAAGAATCGTTTGGCCACCAGGGGTCATAAGTGTTAATTTCTGCTTGTGAAGTATTTGTTGCAAAATCTGGGCTCCTGAAAACTCGACTAATTTTTTTTCTTGGACCGATACCGCTGATATGGATAAACCTTTTGAGAATACTTTCTTCCTAAAATAATGCATGGTTTTCCCACCAGGGGACGTAAAGTCACATCTTATTTTTGTCGATATCTCTGTTTCTAAGAGTTCGTAAGCTCACGATTCCGTTTACAGCAATATCTGAGGGATTAAAAACCCGATTGAAAAACTTCTTTCTTTGGTCAGATCTATTGTTTTCCATACCGGTTCCATTGACTTTGAATAGCTTTGATAAATTTAATTTGCGTCAGAACGGATTCAAAGGACGTGCTTATTACACCAGAAAATTCGGTGTCAACTTTCTTGTTCCATTTTCACGCGAAACTGCATACCGTTTGCGAGTTCGTGTCGTTTTAAATTCCTTACATGATTTGCATGTCTTGCTACGCACGCCATTTCAGTGCTGCTTATCATCATTGTCAACCATTATCAATCCACTGCTGGATGAAGGTCTCCTCAAGTTTCCTCCACAACGGTCTGTCTTGTGCCAGTCTCCTCCATGTCACTCCCGCATACTTTCGAATTTCATCCATCCATCTCCCATGTAGTCTTCTTCTGTGTCTTTTCCTGTCCCTTGGAATCCAATCTAAAATTGGCTGTCCTTCTGGCAGTATGTCCAGCCCATTGCCATTTCAGGGATTTAACTCTGATCATGATGTCTTGTCATTTTTCTGATCCAAGAGTTCCTCTTCTTATCTCTCCTGATTACACCAAGCGTGCACCTCTCCATGCTGCTTTGAGTTGTCTGCAGCCTTTGTATGTCTCTTTCAGTTAAGGTCCACGTCTCTGCACCATACGTAAGCACTGGAAGGATGCATTGATCAAACGCTTTTCTTTTAAGACATAATGGCATATTGCTCTTGAAAATTATGCTGTTTCTTCCAAAAGCTCTCCAGGCAAGTTTTGTACGTCGATTAATTTCTTCATCAATGTGAACCTCACTTGATATCTGCTGTTCGAGATAAACGCACGTGTCTGTTATCTCCAGCTTTTCTCCATCAATCGATAAATCTTCATTTCTTGAAAAAGCATTGAACATCAGGGGTTTTAATAATTTTTTAGCTATACTCTGCATTTGAAGGAGATAAAATTCTTTGAAAATTTTCAAAATGCTTCAGAGGACTTGATCGCAAAACTTCACGGCACTTGTGCTTTCGCACTTATTTTTGGAACACGAAAAATGATGAATTGAATCCCGTTATACCTAAACGATGTTACAAGCGATTGGAGGCACTGGGATTTTAAATCCCTTTAAATTCGTTTAAGCTGCGAGCACCTGTCATTTTGCGTTTGCCTCGTATGAAGTTCTCTCGTGCATTTCAGCGGCTTATTCTCCAGTGGTTGCTTCTGGCAACTTCAAATGCCATTCTTTTAAAGTGGATAAAGTAATATTGAAGCTTTAGTGCATTTCATTCTTGGAATCTGGAGGAGATTTTTGTGTGAACGTGATGTTCTGTCTGTCGTTACTCTTCAGGAAAAGAACTGAGAAAGGGCAAAAAGGCGGAGGAGAGACTGCGAAAGCGGTCCATGATGGGATATGAAATGAACCTATGACCTTTTGCAAAGCCAGGTGATTTGTTTTGCGAGCGAGGTTCGAACGTGGCAGCGTTCGGCACGCTTCAGTGAACGCTTCTCTTTCCAATAACTACTTCTCGTGGTCGTATATCTCCTTGTTGTTTTACTTCAACACAGCAGCCCTCCGCCAGAAGGGACGAATAACCAGATTTCGCTCCAGAAACATTCGACCTCGAAATCATTGATGACGTCATGCACAAGATCTCATTGGTTTCCCGGACTCTAGGAGAGAATAACTCATTTCACTCTCCAGCTCTCTCAAAGGATACATGAAATTCAAACAAATGAAGTAGAAGATCTTCTCGGTAATATGAACGAAAGAAGAGCTCTCTTTGCGATGAGAATTGCTGGGCGGAGAAAAGAACAATAAATCACCCTCTCTTCAAAAACCTCGATCTTGTAAAATTATAAATAGAATTACTTCCACGCACGGATGAATTTGCCAAGCAAATCGGAAAGCTACATAACGGACGAGATGAAATATTAGAAATCAGTTTCTTTTTCAGTTACTTAGTGGAATGAAAATCGCTTAAAACGAAAACGCTGTCGTCGAAAGGAACCGCATCAACAAAGTTGGAAACCTGAAAACTTAAATTAAATGGAAGATTTACATCCGCATATATAGAATAATAGTTCTCGCTTTTTCCGAACATGAAAATACAAAGCTTTTTGCACACGTAATGTTCTGTTCTAATATACACTGATGTCCCAAATTAAGGTCACAAACACATAGTCTGTGATATCTTGACAACTAAATGGTTTATTGCAATGAAATTTGGTACCTAGATGCCTGATACTATGAGACATCAATTGCAACATAACTGGATGTAAATTGCGTGCGATACGCAAATTAGACCTAAAAACGGGCCCAAACACGATGCATCATATCTCAAGAACGGTCCGACTAATAGGGACTGCGGTCAACGCACAGCTTTACAAGTCGCACAACGAGCTCTCATACTGTCAATGAGGTTGTTGATAACAGCTTGTCGCAATGAATCCCATTCTTCTATAAGCGCGGATTTTAACGCCTGGAGGGTCCGGCGAGGAATTGACGTCGTGCAATAGCTCTTTCTGGAGCATCCCAAACACGCTCTCTAGGATTTAGGTCCTGGGAGGGAGTTGACGTCGTGCAATGGCTCTTTCTAGAGCATCCCAAACACGCTCTCTAGGATTTAGGTCCTGGGAGGAGTTGACGTCGTGCAATGGCTTTTTTCTAGAGCATCCCAAACACGCTCTCTAGGATTTAGGTCCTGGGAGGGAGTTGACGTCGTGCAATAGCTCTTTCTAGAGCATCCCAAACACGCTCTCTAGGATTAAGGTCCTGGGAGGGAGTTGACGTCGTGCAATGGCTCTTTCTAGAGCATCCCAAACACGCTCTCTAGGATTTAGGTCCTGGGAGGGAGTTGACGTCGTGCAATGGCTCTTTCTAGAGCATCCCAAACAGGCTCTCTAGGATTTAGGTCTGGCGAGGAGTTAACGTCGTGCAATGGCTCTTTCTAGAGCATTCCAAACACGCTCTCTAGGATTTAGGTCCGGCGACTTCGCTGGCCCCACCATACGGCGAATATTCTCTCCCTGCAGAAAATCGTCGACAAGCCGAACTCTGTGTGGCCTCCTGTTGTCGCCCATAAGAAGGAAGTTCGGTCCGACAGCTCCCCGGAAAGGCCTCACCTAAAGGTTCAAGGACCTCATCCGTATAGCTCTTTAGGGTAGTCTAACATAATGCCTGTCCACACACGGATTCCACTTCCACCAAAGCGGCCGATTTCCCTTAAGTTTGAGGGATGATAGCGGGCCCCAAGCTGTCTCCAGATGAAGACTCGTCGAGAATCAGTTTATGTATTGAATCTCGACTCATCACAAAAACGTACACGGCTCCAATCTTGCTGTATCCAAGAAAGACGTGTTTGGCTCCACGAAACACTGGCTGCCTTTGGCGATCTGGTGAGGGGGCCACACGCCACTAGTCGCCGGGAGTAAAGGGCCTTCTCTGCTAGGCGTCTGTATACAGTTTGCCTCGAAATTGTTGTTCCAGTCGCAACAGTGAGGTCCTTAGAGAGGTCTCTAGCCGTCATCATGTATACGGCGTTTGGCAGTTAATGCTACGTAACGATCCTCCGCAGGTGTGGTGGCTCTTGGACTGGCCTTCTGTTGATTGTGCCCGTCGTTCGGAATTGGTGCCATAACCTGGATACCACCTTTCGGGAAACCCGTGACCATCGAGCGACCTCCGCTTGAGACTGGCCAGCTTATCAAGCGACCTCCGCTTGAGACTGGCCAGCTTATCGAGCGACCTCCGCTTTAGACATTGAGCGACCTCCGCTTGAGACATTGAGCGACCTCCGCTTGAGACATCGAGCGACCTGCGCTTGAGACATCGAGTAACCTCCACTTGAGACTGGCCAGCTAATCGAGCGACCTCCGCTTGAGACTGGCCAGCTTATCGAGCGACCTGCGCTTGAGACATCGAGTAACCTCCACTTGAGACTGGCCAGCTTATCGAGCGTCCTCAGCTTGAGACTGGCCAGCTTATCGAGCGACCTGCGCTTGAGACATCGAGTAACCTCCACTTGAGACTGGCCAGCTTATCGAGCGACCTGCGCTTGAGACATCGAGTAACCTCCACTTGAGACTGGCCAGCTTATCGAGCTACCTCCGCTTGAGACTGGCCAGCTTATCGAGCTACCTCCGCTTGAGACTGGCCAGCTTATCGAGCGACTTGCGCTTGAGACATCGAGTAACATCCACTTGAGACTGGCCAGCTTATCGAGCGACCTCCGCTTGAGACTGGCCAGCTTATCGAGCGACCTCCGCTTGAGACATCGAGTGACCTCCGCTCGAGACTGGCCAGCTTATCGAGCGACCTCCGCTTGAGACTGGCCAGCTTATCGAGCGACCTGCGCTTGAGACATCGAGTAACCTCCACTTGAGAATGGCCAGCTTATCGAGCGTCCTCCGCTTGAGACTGGCCAGCTTATCGAGCGACCTCCGCTTGAGACATCGAGTGACCTCCGCTTGAGACATCGAGTGACCTCCGCTCGAGACTGGCCAGCTTATCGAGCTACCTCCGCTTGAGACTGGCCAGCTTATCGAGCTACCTCCGCTTGAGACTGGCCAGCTTATCGAGCGACCTCCGCTTGAGACATCGAGTAACCTCCACTTGAGACTGGCCAGCTTATCGAGCGACCTCCGCTTAAGACTGGCCAGCTTATCGAGCGACCTCCGCTTAAGACTGGCCAGCTTATCGAGCGACCTCCGCTTGAGACATCGAGCGACCACCGCTTGAGACATCGAGCGACCTCTGAGACATCGAGCGACCTCTGAGACATCGAGCGACCTCTGCTTGAGACATCGAGCGACCTCTGCTTGAGACATCGAGCGACCTCCGCTTAAGACTGCCGATGGCTCTCAACCTCAGTTCATCGTCTAAAGGATTAGGAACACTCATTCCAACACAAATCAGTCAATCTTGTGATTTTTCTTACAAGAAACACAAGTCTGAAGACGAAATTCGCAGATGCGGAAAACGGTCATTTTCACGTTCTTTTACCAAACTCACCCTGTTAATCATTTAACAAAGAGTGGATGCTTACATCAGATCAGATCAGATCATATATAGAGGATTTTAGGAAGGGAGTGTCTTAAACGACCCTTAGAAGTAGGAAGCTAGGAGATTTGGGCTATAGTGCCCGATACGAAAGTCACACGGAAGCGAGGTGAAAAGGGCTTTGCGCACGCCAGTCCATTCGGTTAACCCCATTGTCACCATACCAAGCCATGGTGGACCTCGCAACATGACAGGTGGCATTGTCATCCTGAAAGTAACATGTGTCCACCCCGTAAAACTGCCACAACGTAGGAAGCGCATGGTCATCCAAAATGGTGCAGTAGGTCTCGGCGTTGAGTCTACCAGGAATTGCGACCAAGGGTCCCGTGCCATACTAGGAGAAACACCCCCATAGCATAATTCCACCGCCGCCGAACTTCACAGTTGGCACAATACATTCCGGCAGGAGGCGTTCTCCAGGCAGACGCCAAACCAAGACCCTGCCATCCGAACGGTAGAGGGTGAACCTTGATTCGTCGCTCCAGAGAACCTGTTTCCACTGTTCAACGGTCCACTGAAACGTTCTTTGCACCACGTTAGCCGAGCAGCGCTATTGGACTTGGTGATCAAAGGCTTGTGGGTCCATGATAACCGAGCAGATGGGCTTCCTTACGGATGGTATTCATCGAAAGAACACTCCCGGATGCCTGTTGAAACTCCTCGCGGATGTGGCCCATCGATTTGGTGCGGTTCTTCTGAATTTCTCTGGCCAGCACCCGTCGGTCTCTAACTCCCAGTTTTGTGGGTCTGCCGTGTCGGGGCACATTCCGACAGTCACCTCTCATCTTCCACTTGCCAATCACGTAGGCCACTGTCGATTTTGGGTACTTCAACTCGCTGGATATGTGACATATGGATCGGCCATTTCTGTGATACCCGACGATTGCACCTTTCTCGAAATCAGAGAGCTCCGAACTGCGTGGCATCTTGCATGCGACTGGTTGCGTTGTTGTTTCCCACACGATATTTAACGGCGGCGGCCGTGACGTGTATCAGGACCGCAGATATCGTCGATTGCAGGGGTGACCAATTAGTTGTTGGTAGATAGTGTATATTATTAACCAAAATACATACGACGTTTTATATCTATGTTTTAAAGCCTTAGAACTTTATGAAACTCCGTTCCGTAGTACGTATTTCATCATACTAACTCCATCTCTTTACTCATCTCGTACTGTAAAGGTGGTTGCGACTCGTAAAAATACCTTGATATTGATAAAAGATCAGTAAATTATTTTTTTGATATACTGAACACATTTATGGGTTGGGAGGAAACAAATTCAAATTTTTTTTTTTTTTTTTTTTTGTCACATAAGGCCCACCGTGATGTCTGTGCATAGTTAATGTGTCGTTCAAAAAGAAAACGTCTAACGAGAAAAATCTAAATTTACCTAAGAACATACAAACCCAAAATCCAAGTTTCTTACACGTATACGTCACACGTAGCTCGATATTTTCAGAAACTCGTTCTATGAAACTTTCTATTTTGCCTATGTCGATATCAGATTATTCGCCCTTCCTACTAACTGAGATTTCTTCAACACGATTAAGATTCATTTCGATCGTGTGCAAAATTTTTATTTTATAATGACATTATTGCGGCCTATGGTGAACTCCGACTTCCCTCCCCCACCCCCAAACTCTTTTATGGACGCCCCATGAAGGCATCCGTTATTCAGTGTCCCAAACGAGCTCAGCATACTGTAAGATTCCTCATTTCGATGTCTGACAGCTCAGGAAATCCCCGCTGGACGAAGGCCTCTCCAAGCATTTTCCACAACGGTCTGTCTTGTGCCTGTCTCCTCGATGTCACTCCCGCATACTTTCGAATTTCATCCCCCCATCTCTTATGTGGTCTTCTTCTGGGTCTTTTCCTGTCCCTTGGAATCCAATCTAAAATTTCGACTGTCCATCGATGGCCTGTCCTTCTGGCAGTATGTTCAGCCCATTGCCATTTCAGGGATTTAACTCTGATCATGATGTCTTGTCATTTTTCGGATCCACGAGTTCCACTTCTTATCTCTTCTGGTTACACCAAGCATGCACCTCTCCATGCATCTTTGAGTGCAGCTTTTGTACACTGAAGAGCAATTGAATTAGAGATACCTGTCTAGTAACGTGTAGCACCACCTTTCGCCCTGATGACGGCGGCGATTCGTCTCGGCATGGACTCGACAAGACACCGGAAGCGTTGGGAAGCCATACGGATCCACGACCCCTGAACAAGCTCCCACAATTCACGAAGATTTGATGGAGGGGGTTCAGAGCTTCGAATATCTCTCTCGATGACATCCCAGATGTGCTCCATGGGATGGAGGTCAAGTGACTTAGCTGGCCAAGGAAGCTAGGTCACGTCGGTGGAGTGTTCATCCAACCATTCGGATACAATTCGGGAGCTGCATTGTCTTGTTGCTGGATGAGGTCCCCAGTGGGATGTTGAAGACGCACAAACGGGAGCAAATGGTCGTCCAGGATATCCCAATAACGTTGACCTGTGAGGGACGATGTCACACCTACCAGGGGTCACATTTCAGTCCTCGTTAACAGTCCCCAGACGAGAATGCCACCCCCACCAGCTTGAAGAGTACCCTGCTGGCAAGAAAGATCCATCGCTTCATGTGGTTTGCGCCGTACTCGTATCCTGCCATCCGCATGTACCAACGTGAATCTCGACTCATCAGTCCAGGCAACATTTTCCCACATGTCTAGGATCCAGTGGTGACGTTCCCGCTCCCATGCTAATCTTTGCACCCTGTGACGTGTGGTCAGCAGCGGTACCCTCGTGGGACGATGGCTTCTGTACCCCATAGCGAGGAGATGGTTCTGGATGGTGTGGCTGCTTACACGTTTTTGTGCACCAGCGTCAAATTGCCGAGTGATTTCTTGCACTTGACCCGTCTATCCCCTGTTACAATGTGTGCTAGCCGACAATGACCCCGCTCATCCACACGCTGTTGTCCACGGCACTTGGACTTCGCAGGGACGGTTTTACCGGATTAGATATACTCACGGTGCACCCGTCGCACAGTGGCTCGTGAAAATCCCAGTGCCTGAACGACTTCCGAGATGGAGTGACCCATTCGTCGGGCCCCGACAATTTGCCTACGATCAAATGCGCTTAGATCCTTCGTCTTACCCATACTACGTTTGACTCTTACTGATTCCAGTCGCATCACTCCTTATATTTTCGGATCGCTGCATACGTCATGTCGTTTTCCTTTACAGGGCCGCCCACAGCTCCACATTTGCATAACGCCAGCTGTCTCTAATTCAATTGCTCTTCAGTGTATGCCTCTTTTAGTTAAGGTCCACGTCTGTGCACCATACGTAAGCACTGGAAGGATGCATTGATCAAAGGCTTTTCTTTTAAGACATAATGGCATATTGCTCTTGAAAATTATGCTGTTTCTTCCAAAATCTCCAGGCAAGTTTTGTACGCCGATTAATTTCTTCACCAATGTGACCCTCACTTGATATCTGCTGTCCAAGATAAACATACGTGTCTGTTATCTCCAGCTTTTCCCCATCAATCGATAAATCTTCATTTCTTGTAAAAGCATTGAACATCACTTTTGTCTTCTGAAAGTTCATTTTTAATCCCACTTCTTTACTCTTGTCAGCAAGTTCCTGGATCATACTCTGCAGCTCTGATGGGGTAGTTGCAAAAATGACTATGTCATCAGCAAAACGAAGGTGGGTTAGATAATCTCCATTAATCTTTATCCCTTTGTTTTCCCAGTTCAGTGATTGAAAGACATTTTCCAATGTGGCATTAAAGAGCTTCGGAGATATGGTGTCACCTTGTCTCACTCCCTTTCCAATTTTTATGTGTGTTGTATTTTCAAACAGCCGAATCTTTGCACTTGCATTTTCATAGATGTTATTAATAATATTAATGTATGCATCTTCAATACCGCAGGATTTCAGAGCCATTGCAACTGCTGATGGTTTCACCGAATCAAAGGCTTTTTCATAATCGATAAAAGCCATGCACAATGGAAGTTCATATTCCCTCGCTCTTTCAATTAGTTCTCTCAGTACGTGGATATGATCTATTGTGCTGTAGCCACTCCTGAATCCAGCTTGTTCTCTCGGTTGAGCCATGTCCAGTGTCACCTTCAATGAGACATCATCATCATCATCATCATCATCATCATCATTGTCAACCATTATCAATCCACTGCTGGACGAAGGTCTCCCCAAGTTTCCTCCACAACGGTCTATCTTGTGCCAGTCTCCTCCATGTCCCTCCTGCATACTTTCGAATTTCATCCACCCATCTCCCATGTGGTCTTCTTCTGGGTCTTTTCCTGTCCCAATCTAAAATTTCGGCTGTCCATCGATGGTCTGTCCTTCTGGCAGTATGTCCAGCCCATTGCTATTTCAGGGATTTAACTCTGATCATGATGTCTTGTCATTTTTGGGATCCACGAGTTCCTCTTCTTATCTCTCCTGGTTACACCAAGCATGCACCTCTCCATGCTACTTTGAGTTGTCTGCAGCCTTTGTATGTCTCTTTTAGTTAAGTTCCACGTCTCTGCACCATACGTAAGCACTGGAAGGATGCATTGATCAAACACTTTTCTTTTAAGACATAATGGCATATTGCTCTTGAAAATTATGCTGTTTCTTCCAAAAGCTCTCCAGGCAAGTTTTGTACGCCGATTAATTTCTTCATCAATGTATATGGTTTAGAGTTGTCTGCAGCCTTTTTATGTCTCTTTTAGTTAAGGTCCACGTCTCTGCACCATACGTAAGCACTGGAAGGATGCATTGATCAAACACTTTTCTTTTAAGACATAATGGCATATTGCTCTTGAAAATTATGCTGTTTCTTCCAAAAGCTCTCCAGGCAAGTTTTGTACGCCGATTAATTTCTTCATCAATGTATATGGTTTAGAGTTGTCTGCAGCCTTTTTATGTCTCTTTTAGTTAAGGTCCACGTCTCTGCACCATACGTAAGCACTGGAAGGATGCATTGATCAAACACTTTTCTTTTAAGACATAATGGCATATTGCTCTTGAAAATTATGCTGTTTCTTCCAAAAGCTCTCCAGGCAAGTTTTGTACGCCGATTAATTTCTTCACCAATATAGTGTAGGGTATTTAGCCAGATAGGAAAGTATTAGAGAGACTGATTTTTTTAAGAAATACAGTATTAAGAATTTTAGGAAGAACGTAGTGATGCTAATAAGGTCGTTGAAGGCATGTCCAGCAGAGAGTCGGGGGAAGGGGAGTGTCCGCTTTTAAATTAATGATTTAATTTGTTGCAGATCAAAGTGTACGTGCAGGAAAAAGTTATTTGATAGTAAATGATTAATACAGACAAGTGACGTGGGCCAGGAACATGAAAAAGAAGTCATCGCTCTTCCCACGTTTTTATAAGTAAGTCACAGAAAGATTCTCATCGGTCACCACCGGGAATCGAACTCAGGGCGTTCCAGTTACGCGCCGGACATGCTTCCTTCGCGGCACAGCGGCCTCGAATTCCTCCAGACTCACATACGACTAACTCTCTAGCCGTTCGATTCCCGGTGACGGCCGATGAAAATTTTTCAGTGATTCACTTATAAAAACGTAGAAAGAGCGATGACTTCCCTTTGACGGGCCGCGGGTGGCCTAGTGGGCAACGTTCGTGACTGTCACGGAAAGGGCCTCAGGTACGAACGCGCGATCCACTAAACATCCGCCGTGCGTCGGATGGGCACGTTAAGCCGTCGGATCCCGGGTACTGCCCCCCCCCCAGGGTTCTAAATAAGGACGTCTTCCTCCCCCTTTCTACTTCGCTTCGGTGTCACTTTCCTATCGGGCACTCTAGCCCAAATCTCCTAGCTTCCTATTTCTAAGGGTTGTTTAAGACCTGGGGTCAGACACTCTCTTCCTAAAATCCTCTACATATGATCATGACTTCTGTTTGATGATAATAATAAATGTCTAGATTTCATGGATTTGGCAATTGTGCAAAAAATATACTTCTTTTTAGTTGAATATGTTTCTTGTTTCTGAAATTATTATCTTTAGTTTTCTTAATATTTCTTATTTTAAGTTAGTTCATCATTTAACTGGGTCTGCAGTTCCCAAGGAGAGCTCTTTCATATGTATAATTTCTGTGAAGCTGTCAGGTTGCAAAAGTTATCCGCTAGAAGTCACTTTAACTATATTGGCCAATATCTACACTGGTGTGCAAAAATTAAGGACGAATAGGAGAAATTAGCACAACAGCGGAACGAGCAGGCAGAACGGACCGAAAGACCACTCAGGAGATAGACTAGGGTCCTGTACGGTAGGGCATGCGTATATATGCAGCATGACGTAGGGGGGGGGGGGTCGGAACGGTACAAAGCACACGAGCGGTGTACTCTCAGCAATTCGGTGAAAGCTATTGCACGGTGTACATCGGTTTAAACGACGTCGAGTTGCTGCCGCCGTGTGATATGGCCAACAAGCAATCCAGTAGACGACATCTTGATGACTTTACCCGAGGTCACGTCATTGGGAAGTTGGAAGAAGGTCGAAGTGTGACTAGTGTGGCCGAGGAGTTCGGGTTCGCTCACAGCATCGTTTCACGAGCTTGGAGAGCATTTCAAACGACAGGAACAGCTGTCCGAGAGTTTAGCAGTGGTCGTCCACGAGCAACCACGGCAACGGACGACCGGTATATTGTCCTACAGGCGAGAAGAGACAGACGGCAGACAGCGGGAGAAATCGCAAGGCACATGCAACAGACAACTGGACGTCCGTTATCGCGTTTTACCGTGGCCAGGAGGCTGCACAAAGGTGGTCTATTTGCACGACGACAAGTACGGTGTGTGCCATTAACGCCTGCTCATCGGAAACGGCGGTTTCTGTGGTGCCAGGAACACAAGAACTGAACACATCAACAATGGGGTCGAGTTCACTTTACGGATGAGAGCCAATTTAGTCTGACGAGCGATTCTGGATGCATACACATCTGGAGAGAGCAGGGAACACGCAATCACACCTCCAACAGCATCGAAAGGGACCGGGTTGGAGGTGGCGGAGTTCTCGTTTGGGGCGGTATCATGCTTGGTAGCCGTACTGACCTCCACATCTTCCAAGGAGGTTCAGTTACTGGTGTGTCCGCTAATGTACCGAGGTTCTCCTGCCTCACGTGCGTCTGTTTAGAGGTGCTGTGGGTCCTGAGTTCTTCTTCATGGACGACAATGCTGCACCTCATCGTACAGTAGCTGTCGCAGAGCTGTTGGAGAGTGAAGATATTCAACGCATGGAATGACCCGCAAGGTTCCCGGATTTAAATCCAATCGAACACGTGTGGGACGTTCTCGGGGGATGCTTGGCAGCACGTCACCAGCCGCCAGCAACGATTCCGCAGCTGCGATTGGCGCTACAATAGGAATGGACCGCGATGCCTCAACAGCTCCTTGACAACCTCGTCCTCAGCATGGACAGACGTTGTAAATCCTGCAACGCAGTCAGGGGGGATCATATCCCCTACTAAAGAGTGGATTTTTCTTGGCAGCCGCCTGTCACATGGACGTTTCTGTCTTCCGTCCAGTTGTGCTCGAAGCTACCTTTTCAATAAAGTGCCTTTGTATCCTTTGGATTCCTTGTTTGGACGGTTTTGCTAACTTGTCCCATATTCTTACATCTTGGGGATCTTATGGTATGATTTGAGTCGATGTGGAGCATTTCTAAACGACGTTACATTCGAAAAACCGTCTCGTCCTTAATTTTTGCACGCCAGTGTATTTTGTCATCGGCTGACTGGATTTTGCTTTGTTCATGAAGTAATTGACTCCGGCACGGAGATGAGGCCAAGGGATTTATTTTTATTGTCCAATACCGTAAAATCTCTTTTTTAATTGGTTTGTCTGTTTTTACCCGTAGTTTTACTTATACTGAGACCGGCAATGATATGAGGCCAAATTCTTTTACCTTTTTTTGAAATTTTTAGATCATGTGTTTGGGTCTGGTGTGGTTTTGTTTGACTATAATATCATATTCAGCTGCCTTTAATACGATGTTATTTGGGTGCTTTTCGTTTTGCCATAAAATGTATTGGCTAAATTATAAATTATTTCATTCATATTTTTTGTTTTATTTTGAAATACTTATTGTTTCAACGCAATTATCACACGAACGACGCACCAAGTCTCGGAACATTTCTTCTGATGTGGAAGTCCCGTCTACTTCAGTGTCTCACTTCAAAGTAAATACACTGACGGAAAAAAAATCCCAACACCACGAAAAAATAGTTGTGGAGAAATGAAATGGCGGCAATACATTCGTATAGGAAACATATTTAATCGATTGAGGTTTCAAGATCACAGCTTATTGTAAGCGCGAGAAGAGCCATTTTAAATGTGAAATGCTGGTACATTAATGACCGCCAGAATGTTGAATGCAAGCACGCAAACGTTCATGCATTGTGTCGTACAGGTGCTGGATGTCAGTTTGTGGGATGGAGTTCCATGCCTGTTGCACTTGGTCGGTCAATACAGGGACGGTTAATGCTGGTTGTGGGTGACGCTGGAGTTGTAGTCCAATGATGTCCCATAAGTGCTCGATTGGTGAAAGATCTGGTGATCTAGCAGGCCACGGCAACATGTCGACACTCTGTACAGCATGTTGGGTTACAACAGCGGTATGCGGGCGAGCGTTATCCTGTCGGAAAACACCCCTGGAATGCTGTTCATGAATGGCAGCACAACAGGTTGAATCACCAGACCGACGTACAACTGTGCCGTTAGGGTGCGTGGGATAACCACGAGTGTGCTCCTGCTGTCATAGGAAATTGCTCCCCAGACCATAACTCCAGGTGTAGGTCCAGTGTGTCTCGGCCGCAGACAGGTTGGTTGCAGGCGCTCACCTGGCCTCCTTCTAACCAACACACGGCCATCACTGGCACCCAGACAAAACCGGGTTTCCTCAGAAAACACAACAGATCTTCACTCCGTCCTCCAATGAGCTCTAGCTTGACACCACTGACGTCGCAAACGGCAGTGGTTTGGAGTAAGTGGAATGCACGCTACAGGGCGTCTGGCTCGGAGCTGTCCTTCAAGTAACCGATTTGTAACAGTTCGTTGTGTCACTGTGGTGGCAACTGCAGCTCGAATTGCTGCCGCAGATGCGGTACGATGCGCCACGGCCATACGCCGTACACTCTCAGTAGTGCCACGTGGCCGGCCGGAACCCGGTCTTCTTGAGGCAGTACCTTCCCTTGACCACCGCTGCCAACAATCATGCACAGTGGCTACATTCCTGCCAAGTCGTTCTGCAATATTGCGGAAAGAAAATCCACCTTCTCGTAGCCCTATTACACGACCTCGTTCAAACTCCGTGAGCTGTTGATTATGGCTTCTTCGTCTTCTTAAAGGCATTCTTGACTAACATCAACACCCTACGTCGAATCTCAACCATAACTGACGCTCACGAACGTTACAGCGCGTATTTACAGCAAACCTGCTTTGCATGTTCCGAGGCGCTACTAGCGCCACACGTATGCGCCGAGCGCGAAATTTGCATAGACGTCATCTTACAGATGTACTCTCACCGCCTACCAACTGTCGTTTATCTAACACAGCCCCTTCTTGGTGTTGGGATTTTTTTCCGTCAGTGTATTTCGATGGTCAGACTTAGCGGCAATAGCGGTGATTTTTTGGCCACGTGGCTCTGTTTTGGAGCTTAATTGAATGCGAGAGAGTATTGCATTTTGTATTTGTTGTATTAATTCAAGTAACGTTTTAACAATTACGAAAGATGAAAGAAAAAGTTTGTGGTTTCTCGAAGTTGCTCACGTGGTGGGAGGGCGAGATTAATTAACAAATGAAGTTTATGAAAAATAGGAGGATTTGATTTTCTTTCATGATCTGTTTGTAGATTGGGCATACATTCGACCTGTGAGCAAAGCGGCAGCGCCTCAGTAATTGGTCAGTTATTTTCTTCCCTGCAACCCAACTTTTGCGGACTTTATATTCTAGCTTTTCTTCGTTTGTATCATCTACTTGGGGTTTCTGTGTGTTCATTTCCCGACTGCAACTTTTTTTTTTTTTTTTTTATTGGGGGTTTAACGACCTCCGTGAGCAGCTCAATGGGCTATAAGCAGTCGCCCGTCCCTAATTTAGGGTCACTGGCTCCAGGGAAGGGAGAGAGCCAGTGCCGTAAGACAAACGCAACATCCATGCACTCACCGGGATTCGAACCCGGACCCCTTTCGGACGAATGATCAGAGGCCATCGCTTAGACCACTGCGCCATCCCGTCCCTAATTTAGGGTCACTGGATCCAGGGAAGGGAGAGAGCCAGTGCCGTAAGACAAACACAACATCCATGCACTCACCGGGATTCGAACCCGGACCCCTTGTGGACGAATGATCAGAGGCCATCGCTTAGACCACTGCGCCATCCTGTCCCTAATTTAGGGTCACTGGCTCTAGGGAAGGGAGAGAGCCAGTGCCGTAAGACAAACACAACATCCATGCACTCACCGGGATTCGAACCCGCACCCCTTTCGGACGAATGATCAGAGGCCATCGCTTAGACCACTGCGCCATCCTGTCCCTAATTTAGGGTCACTGGATCCAGGGAAATGAGAGAGCCAGTGCCGTAAGACAAACACAACATCCATGCACTCACCGGGATTCGAACCCGGACCCCTTTCGGACGAATGATCAGAGGCCATCGCTTAGACCACTGCGCCATCCCGTCCCTAATTTAGGGTCACTGGATCCAGGGAAGGGAGAGAGCCAGTGCCGTAAGACAAACACAACATCCATGCAGTCACCGGGATTCGAACCTGGACCCCTTTCGGACGAATGATCAGAGGCCATCGCTTAGACCACTGCGCTATCCCGTCCCTAATTTAGGGTCACTGGATCCAGGGAAATGAGAGAGCCAGTGCCGTAAGACAAACACAACATCCATGCACTCACCGGGATTCGAACCCGGACCCCTTTCGGAAGAATGATCAGAGGCCATCGCTTAGACCACTGAGCCATCCCGTCCCTAATTTAGGGTCACTGGATCCAGGGAAATGAGAGAGCCAGTGCCGTAAGACAAACACAACATCCATGCACTCACCGGGATTCGAACCCGGACCCCTTTCGGACGAATGATCAGAGGCCATCGCTTAGACCACTGCGCCATCCCGTCTCTAATTTAGGGTCACTGGATCCAGGGAAGGGAGAGAGCCAGTGCCGTAAGACAAACACAACATCCATGCACTCACCGGGATTCGAACCCGGACCCCTTTCGGACGAATGATCAGAGGCCATCGCTTAGACCACTGCGCCATCCCGTCTCTAATTTAGGGTCGCTGGATCCAGGGAAGGGAGAGAGCCAGTGCCGTAAGACAAACACAACATCCATGCACTCACCGGGATTCGAACCCGGACCCCTTTCGGACGAATGATCAGAGGCCATCGCTTAGACCACTGCGCCATCCCGTCTCTAATTTAGGGTCACTGGATCCAGGGAAGGGAGAGAGCCAGTGCCGTAAGACAAACACAACATCCATGCACTCACCGGGATTCGAACCCGGACCCCTTTCGGACGAATGATCAGAGGCCATCGCTTAGACCACTGCGCCATCCCGTCTCTAATTTAGGGTCGCTGGATCCAGGGAAGGAGAGAGCCAGTGCCGTAAGACAAACACAACATCCATGCACTCACCGGGATTCGAACCCGGACCCCTTTCGGACGAATGATCAGAGGCCATCGCTTAGACCACTGCGCCATCCCGTCTCTAATTTAGGGTCACTGGATCCAGGGAAGGGAGAGAGCCAGTGCCGTAAGACAAACACAACATCCATGCACTCACCGGGATTCGAACCCGGACCCCTTTCGGACGAATGATCAGAGGCCAACGCTTAGACCACTGCGCCATCGGGGAGGCGTGCAACTTTGGCACCGCAAATTCGTGAAAGAAGAATTCTTCTTTTAAAACTGTTCATCAAGCATTAACGGATTAATATTCTTTTTAATAATTCCTTGTACTGGAGTTGTGATGACGCAATTTAAGGGTCCTTCTTCCGAAACATATCGCACGCATTCCGTCCAAGAGGGCTGACATAATAATAATGTTCAAAATTTGAGCTTCTGAATCAATGAACTTCTGAGATCGGATGTTCGATAACGTCCCTTATCGATTCTGCAAGGCGGGGTTGAAAGCTCGGAATCCTTTTCTTTTTTTTTTTTTTTTCGCCTCTCGTTTTCATAATTATTTCTGTCTCGGTTTCAGAGCTGCTGTGTGTGCGTTGGTAATGGGTTTATCTTGTCATAAAGACACAGGAATAGAAGTGGGTCTCTGCTCAATAATTCAGCGACCACAGTTGAGGGTAATTTTCCACAACTGTACTTCCTTCCTATCATCGATCGCCGAAAGGTTAGATGCCCTCTCTTTATTGATCCGTTATCAGCCTCTTTCTGAGCCACCTTCGTACCGAGAGGCGCCATGTTGGTTTTTCACGTTCCCCCGATCATTCTGCTAGACGAACACTTCACAGAGAATACTTTCCCCTCCTCTTCAGTAAAAAAAACAAAAAAAAAACTTCACGAACATCCTGCGATACAGCACCCTTTTTTTTTTTTTCGCTGCAGGTAGTTTAAATTGAACACAAATTAGCACGTATTTTTTATCACCTAGTAAAAAACCAAAGAAATTCGCCTTTTTCGATTCTTAATGTCTCCTGTTATTTCATCTTTTTTTTTAACTCTTAACTCTGAAAGAATAATTAGCCCAACACTTCCATTCGTTTCCAAAACTCATTTCTTCCCAAAGGAAAATATTCATCTCCGTCTGAAAGGTTTTTATGGGTTGAAATAAATGAATCGATATTTTTCTTTTCTTCTCGCATTTTGCGGTCTTCTCAAAGTCATTTATGTCAACAACTACGAATAAGGAGCTTCACTTTTCAAATTTAACTTGATTTAAAAAAAAAAACTGAACTTGCCTGTAGAATGCGTCTTGCGATTCCCAAATATTTCATTCTAAAAAAAAAAGCAATATGTTCTTCTTAAATAGTTTTATTGTGACGTCTATTATATTTCACTTATTACATCTTCAGCTGTCGAACAAGGCATCTTGATGGTTGAAATTCCTGCCTTTCCCCACCTTTCATGTTTCGTATTTCTTCCTCAATTTGTCTTCATTTCAGCTATCTCCAGTAAATGTTTTTCGTGCTACTTCTCATATTAAAAAAACATCGTTAAAATATACACTTTTTTTTTTTTGGTTGGAGGTTTAACGACCACCGTGAGCAACTCAATGGGCTATAAGCAGTCGCCCGTCCCTAATTTAGGGTCACTGGTTCCAGGTAAGGGAGAGAGCCAGTGCCGTAAGACAAACACAACATCCATGCCTCACCGGGATTCGAACCCGGACCCCTTCGGACGAATGATCAGCGGCAATATACACTTGTAACGTATACTCTAGATTCACTTTCCTTTTGATTTTTACTATCTCTGGTTATTTTATTTTTCTATGTAAATTATCTTCCGGTGGCGACCAAAGAGAATTTTTGCCGCCCCGGTGGCGCAGTGGTCTAAGGCGCTGGCCTCTGATCATTCGTCCGTAAGGGGTCCGGGTTCGAATACCGGTCAGGCATGGATGCTGTGTTTGTCTTACGGCACTGGCTCTCTCCCTTCCCTGGAACCAGCGACCCTAAATTAGGGACGGGCGACTGCTTATAGCCCATTGAGTTGCTCACGGTGGTCGTTAAACCTCCAACCAGCCGCCCCGGTGGCGCAGTGGTCTAAGGCGCTGACCTCTGATCATTCGTCCGTAAGGGGTCCGGGTTCGAATCCCGGTCAGGCATGGATGTTGTGTTTGTCTTACGGCACTGGCTCTCTCCCTTCCCTGGAACCAGCGACCCTAAATTAGGGACGGGCGACTGCTTATAGCCCATTGAGTTGCTCACGGTGGTCGTTAAACCTCCAACCAGCCGCCCCGGTGGCGCAGTGGTCTAAGGCGCTGACCTCTGATCATTCGTCCGTAAGGGGTCCGGGTTCGAATCCCGGTCAGGCATGGATGTTGTGTTTGTCTTACGGCACTGGCTCTCTCCCTTCCCTGGAACCAGTGACACTAAATAAGGGACGGGCGACTGCTTATAGCCCATTGAGTTGCTCACGGTGGTCGTTAAACCTCCAATCAAAAAAAAAAACCTCCAATAAAAAAAAAACAAAAAAAAAACAAAAAAAATTATCTTCTTACTGAACGAGATGTTATTTCTCCCGCTGAATGAGATCTGGCAATGAGTGTAAGTCATGACGTGGTGGTAGCCAGTATAAATAGGCGCTTTCAGCGATATCTAGAGAGAGCGTTTGTTGTTGTACGGAGAGCGTTTGTTGTTGTGAAGGAGAGAGTTTGTTGTTGTATTGAGAGCTTCGTTCTATGTGATTAGTTTGATTCTTCATTATTGTGAAACGAGTTGTGTGTGTGCGTTGGATGATTCCAGAGTTATATAATAAAAGAGCTTTGTCGTAAGTACGTCTTTCTCAATTCATAGTTCTTGTCAGATCTCTGTCTGGCTGTTAGGTTTATGTCATTAGTTGATTACTATTAACAACCAGCGTTAAGACTTTATTCATCCTAATTACTACTACAACATTACTACCAGTTATAAGTTTGTTCAATTCTATTACTACACTACTAGCAGGAGACTTTATTCATGATACTAATTAACTAGTAACAACAACCATTTGAATTCACTATTTGAAGCTTAGTACAAGCGTATAATCCAGTAGCAGAAGCATTATACTTAGCTTAGTGGAAAGCTTTATTCATTATAATTAGCTTAGCTGGTAGAAGAAGTTTATTCATTATACACTGAAGTGCCAGAAAAACTGGTACACCAGTCTAATACTTGGTAGGTCCCCGCACGGGGGCGCAGGACTGCAGAAATACGACGGGGCATGGACTCCACTAGCTTCTGGAAATATGATGTAGACAATGCACACCACACTTCCTGCAGAGCGTTCCACAATTCGGGTGTATTCCGAGGTCTCGGATTCCTGTGTTCGATAGCGAGTTGCATGGCATCCCAGATGTGTTCAGATCTGGGGACTTGGGCGGGAATGGCAACACCCCAAACTTAGATGAATGCTCCTCTAACGATAATGTAGTGTCCCGACACTTGTGTTTAGGTGCATTGTCCTCTTTCCCAACCCATCAGCATGAATGCAGGACATGAACGGGTGTACCTCGTCAGAAAGGATGCGCACATAGCGTTGGCTGTTCGCAGACGTTTGTAGACATACCAGGGGTCCCAGTGAAGTCCAGCTAAACACACCCCATGCCATTACGGACTCCACACCAGCCAGTACAGTTCTCTGTTGACAGGCGGGATCCATGGCTTCATGGGATTTGCACCACACACGAATCCTTCCATCTGCCCGATACAGTTGGAAACGCGACTCGTCAGACCAGTCTACTTGTTTCCAGTCATCAAGTGTCCAGTGGCGGTGTTGCCGTGCCCGAGCGAGGCGCATAGCTCTGTGTCGTGCACCCATCAAGGGGACTGGAAATGGGCGTCGGCTCCCAATTCCCATATCATGCAGGGTACGTTGGACAGTCCGAACGCTGATGCTTGTTGAGGCTCCATCATTGAATTCCGATGATACCTGCGAGAGTGTCGCGTGAAACTATTCTTGACAGCCGACGATGGTCACGTTCACCCAATGTCTTTTTACGGCCACACTGGTATCGTAGGTTGGAGGTTTTGCCGGAATTCTTGTAGTCCCTTGCAATGGTAGTCCGTGAAAATCCGAACTTCGTTTCTACCTCCGAAATACTATGGCCCATCTCACGAGCGCCAACTACGACACCGGGTTGAAAATCGCTTAAATCGTTATTTCTTGTCATTCTCATGCCGAAAACAGCTCTGACAGCTAGCAAGTTTTTGTCATTTTCTTGTAGGACTTCCGTCCACAGGCAGTAGAGTTTAGGTCCCAGCCACCTACAGCGAGATCGCCTTTTGGGCAGGACACAGAAACGGAAGGAATGAGAGCAAGTCTATAGCGACTTTGACAGAACAGTTTTGTAGTGAGATTAGAGTACAGTAGATGGCGCCACCGTACAAGTACGATGTTGCACACAGAAACGGAAGGAATGAGAGCAAGTCTAGCGACTTTGACAGAACAGTTTGTAGTGAGATTAGAGTACAGTAGATGGCGACACCGTACAAGTACGATGTTGCACACAGAAACGGAAGGAATGAGAGCAAGTCTAGCGACTTTGACAGAACAGTTTGTAGTGAGATTAGAGTACAGTAGATGGCGCCACCGTACAAGTACGATGTTGCACACAGAAACGGAAGGAATGAGAGCAAGTCTAGCGACTTTGACAGAACAGTTTTGTAGTGAGATTAGAGTACAGTAGATGGCGCCACCGTACAAGTACGATGTTGCACACAGAAACGGAAGGAATGAGAGCAAGTCTAGCGACTTTGACAGAACAGTTTGTAGTGAGATTAGAGTACAGTAGATGGCGACACCGTACAAGTACGATGTTGCACACAGAAACGGAAGGAATGAGAGCAAGTCTAGCGACTTTGACAGAACAGTTTGTAGTGAGATTAGAGTACAGTAGATGGCGACACCGTACAAGTACGATGTTGCACACAGAAACGGAAGGAATGAGAGCAAGTCTAGCGACTTTGACAGAACAGTTTGTAGTGAGATTAGAATACAGTAGATGGCGCCACCGTACAAGTACGATGTTGCACACAGAAACGGAAGGAATGAGAGCAAGTCTAGCGACTTTGACAGAACAGTTTGTAGTGAGATTAGAGTACAGTAGATGGCGCCACCGTACAAGTACGATGTTGCACATAGAGAGGTGAGAGAATTTCAGGGGGGTGGGGCATAGGAAAGGATACCCATTTAACCAGTGGGTCCAGCCTGGGGGCCGTCACTTAACGTGCTCATCCGATGCACGGCGGATATTCAGCGATTGTTAGTAAATCACACCATCTCTGAAAGATTAGCCCAGGATCTAACCTGAGGACTGTGCATTGACAGTCTGACGCGCTAACCACTAAGCCATCCGCGGCTCCTGGCAGCTGGCAAGGATGTCTATGCTTTATATACGCACTGGCGTACGCAACCGAGTACGCTCATAGGTGACGTTGCTATGTATTTTGCATAACCTGGTCTGTACCAGTTTTTCTGGCACTTCAGTGTACATACAGTATTAGAACTGTGCTCATTTTATATTTCAACGCAGTGGGATTTATTTGACAAAAAATAAATCTCACAAGAATTAAATCCCTAATCAATTTTTACTATTTACGCAATTATTTTTACACAGCCGTTAAATTTTTTTTTTTTTTTTAAATTCAGTCATTTTATGCGTTATTTATCAGAACAGGTGAAATATCTCTTATCCTTAAGGTGGACGTCAAGTAATTTTGCTTCCTGAAAACGTTTGTACACATTTCCTTCACAATTAGTGTGTTCCCAAGGATGAAAATTCGAACATCGATTAAAATAGCTTCATATTATAACTTGGAATACTTAATATTTTCTAAAACATAACCATAATTATATTAAAAGTCAATAACTTTTCCTTTGGTGGTGTTGAAACCAGAAGAAAGACGGCGCGATCTGTACTTTGATGACGTCAGTAGACAAACAAATGGTGGATTGCATAATTATGGTTATGTTTTAGAAAATATTAGGTATTCCAAGTTATAAAATGAAGATATTTTAATCAATGCTCAAATTTTCATCCTTGGGAACGCATTAATTGGGAAGAAAATGTGTACAGAAGTTTTTCTATTGGAAGTACAGGAAGCAAAATTAATTGACGTCCACCTTCTGTTAATTCTCAGACTTCATTAATAAGTAACTGACATAGTAATAATGAACTTCGCATTACATAATTATTATATAAGCCCCCCCCCGGTGGTGCAGTGGTCTAAGCGATGGCTTCTGATCATTCGAGCGAAAGGGGTCCGGGTTCGAATCCCGACGAGGCATGGATGTTGTGTTTGCCTTACGGCACTGGCTCTCTCCCTTCCCTGGAACCAGTGACCCTAAATTAGGGACGGGCTACTGCTTATAGCCCATTGAGTTGCTCACGGTGGTCGTTAAACCTCCAATCTTCTGATCATTCGAGCGAAAGGGGTCCGGGTTCGAATCCCGACGAGGCATGGATGTTGTGTTTGTCTTACGGCACTGGCTCTCTCTCTTCCCTGGAACCAGTGACCCTAAATTAGGGACGGGCTACTGCTTATAGCCCATTGAGTTGCTCACGGTGGTCGTTAAACCTTCAATCTTCTGATCATTCGAGCGAAAGGGGTCCGGGTTCGAATCCCGACGAGGCATGGATGTTGTGTTTGTCTTACGGCACTGGCTCTCTCTCTTCCCTGGAACCAGTGACCCTAAATTAGGGACGGGCTACTGCTTATAGCCCATTGAGTTGCTCACGGTGGTCGTTAAACCTTCAATCTCCTGATCATTCGAGCGAAAGGGGTCCGGGTTCGAATCCCGACGAGGCATGGATGTTGTGTTTGTCTTACGGCACTGGCTCTCTCTCTTCCCTGGAACCAGTGACCCTAAATTATGGACGGGCTACTGCTTATAGCCCATTGAGTTGCTCACGGTGGTCGTTAAACCTCCAATAGCAAAAAAAAAAAAAAAAAAAGCTCGGATCTATAAAAGGGTCGCGGATTTAAAGTTGCTTTTTGTTTTTGGAGTGCTTGCATACGATATACCAATATTAAGAGATAGCTTGCCATTAAAAGCGAGTCTCAGTACTAAATCCATTTATATTTTAAGAAATTAAAGTTGTTAGCGAACGATTATTTGAAAGAAAGGAATTGATTCTACAAAAGAGCCGATTCTCTCAAATGATCCGTCAAGGTTACTTTTCACTGAACATCAAAGGTTCTCCAGTGTGTCCCGGAAAGGTTTACCTTCCCGTCAGAAAACGTAATCTTATTCTGAAAACGTGTTGTGAAAAATTCGTTTTGTATTGGAAATTATTCAAATGGCTCTTTTTTTATTTTGTTAATAATAAGTTATACAGGCATTTTCGGTGTATCCTAATGAAACTGTCGGTCAAACTTTTAAAATGTCAATTTCGCTTTAAGAAATAGCAAAATGTGTTTTTTAATGCAACTATCTTCATTTGCGAAATACTGAAAACACAAATTTGTCGGGAGGGAACTGACGCCTCCTCGCTCCGGAGCCAGTTGTTATAACCGACTAAACTACACCGACGGAATGTATCGCTGCAGACGTGTCGTCTTGACACGCGCTCCACTTCTGTAGTGCGTCACGAAGTTTCGATTAAATTTTAAAACTAAGCGTTCCATAACGATGAAATTTAAATCTTTGCGCTGGGCATGCGAATATGTCTCTGCTCCGTGCATTACTTCATTGAAAATCGAAAGATGAGAATGGCGACTTTTTCAATAGAATTCCAGTTCCTTCTAAATATATCGTCCATGTGTCGTCAGATTTCGCTTCTGAGTTACAGGTTTCCTATGGCATTTAACTGAGGAGATCAAAGTACTAAGGGGTGCAAATGAGAAACAACTCACCAACTAAAAAAACACCACTTGCCTGGAGACTGTTACTTGCTTGCTCAAAAATTCTTCCCGATAAAAGAAACAAGAAAGATGACACCGAATTTTCGGGTGTAATAAGCACGTCTTTTGAATCCGTTCTGACGCAAATTAAATTTATCAAAGCTATTCAAAGTCAATGGAACCGGTATGGAAAACAATAGATCTGACGAACGAAAGAAGATTTTCAATCGGGTTTTTAATCACTCAGATATTGCTGTAAACTGAATCGTGAGCTTACGAACTCGTAGAAACAGAGATATCGACAAAAATAAGATGTGACTTTACGTCCCCTGGTGGGAAAACCATGCATTATTTTAGGAAGAAAGTATTCTCAAAAGGTTTATCCATATCAGCGGTATCGGTCCAAGAAAAAAAAATTAGTCTTGTTTTCAGGAGCCCAGATTTTGCTACAAATACATCAGAAGCAGAAATTAACACTTATGCCCCCTGGTGGCCAAACCATTCTGTACAAAACATTAGAAATTATGTAAAAAATATTTTCCATCAGGTCTTGTATGCGATACAGGAAGAATTTTTCAAATCGGAGCTTTAGAAGCAGAAATAACGCGGAAAACGCAATTTACCTTTGTTCCCCCTAGCGGAAAGTCTATGATTTACTTGAACATTTTTAATTTATAGGAAAAACATTTCGCATCGGAAACACTATCCAACAAAAAAAGAATTTTTCAAATCGGACTAATAGAAATAGAGATATTGACAAAAATAAGATATACATCTACGCTCCCTGGCGGAGAAACTGGGGAATATTTTAAGAAGAAAATATTCCGAAAAGGTTTATCGATGTGAGTGGCATCAGTCCACGAAAGAATTTTTTCAATCGATATTTTAGAAGCTCAGATTTTATGGCAAATACATCAGAAGCAAAAATTAACACTTACACCCCCTGGTGGCTAAAGTATTATTTACCAAAAATTTGAAATTATACGCAAAAGATTTTCCATCAGGAGATGTATCCGCTGAAAAAAAAATGTTCAAATCGGAGTTTTAGAAGAAGAGTTATCGGAAAAAATGTAATTTACTTTTACGCTCCCTAGCGGAAAATCTATGCGTAATTTGAAAAAGTAACTATATCTAAAATACTCTTCGACATAAATGGAATCGAAAGATAAAAGAATTTTTTCAATTGGCTGTTTAGAAGCAAATATGTGGAATAAAACGTATTTTTGAATTCGACATCATCTGCATTTACGCCCTCTAGCGGCGAAATTGTACATCGTAAAAAAAAACCAAAAACGAAATGAAGGATCATCATTCTCGTATTTCAAGCTTGCCAATGCAAAAAGAATTTTTCAAATTGGACTAATAGTTGCAGAAATATCGTGGGTACAGACGGACGGACAAACCGGTAACATAAGCACGATTTAATTTTACAAAAGACGTGCTAAAAATGTTGCACTGAATATTTCGAGTGGGAATCTGTTGTTGTTGTTGTTGCTTCTGGTCTTTGAAGGAGAAAACTTGTAATCCTTCTGAGGTTTACAAACCCTAACATCTCTGTTCACGGCAAGCAGGACTTGGACACTTTGCTTATTTTGTACATCGTTATCGACGCTTCTTTAATATCGAACGCTTTATCTGTTCATCTTCCTGCAGTACATAATTAATAGCAGGTTTTCCCGCAAGTTGTAAAGAAAAAGTCGCGAAAGTGATTTCTTGAGGACGCTGTAAGAACCGAGATCAAATAGGTTGCGTGATTCATCAAAATTAGGCGGTTTTTCTTTGGCATCACGCAACTGTGGAAGGTCCAGTGATTGCTCTTTTAAATGGAAGATAATGTTGACGACGTGGACTTAGATTAACATCGCTCTCCTTCAAAGAAAGCTAAGATTGAGTTTCACCGTCCTCGCGTGCAGGATTAAAATAGCAATGAGAACTGTTTTCACTCGCATTTCTCACGTGTTTTAAGCTCACGTAACATGCACTGACATTTTGCTGCGAAATTTCTTTCTCTCAGCTGGGAAGGGAATGGAAAAGTTCCTTATGTGAGAAGATTTTTTAATGTTTTGAGTTAAATTGCATAATCCCGAAAATATGTTGGGATCCGCAGAAAAGTGAAATAATTAAATTACAAATTGACAGATCCTGCTGTAGTTAAATTACCATTAAGAACCGTAATTATTTCTTTAGAGTGTACCGCAATTAACTGCACAGAATAGAAACAAGAAAGATGACACCGAATTTTCGGGTGTAATAAGCACGTCTTTTGAATCCGTTCTGAAGCAAATTAAATTTATCAAAGCTATTCAATGGAACCGGTATGGAAAACAATAGATCTGACCAAAGAAAGAAGATTTTCAATCGGGTTTTTAATCCCTCAGATATTGCTGTAAACGGAATCGTGAGCTTACGAACTCTCAGAAACTGAGATATCGACAAAAATAAGATGTGACTTTACGTCCCCTGGTGGGAAAACCATGCATTATTTTAGGAAGAAAGTATTCTCAAAAGGTTTATCCATATCAGCGGTATCGGTCCAAGAAAAAAAAATTTAGTCCAGTTTTCAGGAGCCCAGATTTTGCAACAAATACATCAGAAGCAGAAATTAACACTTATGACCCCTGGTGGCTGAACCATTCTTTACCAAACATTAGAAATTATGTGAAAAATATTTTCCATCAGGTCTTGTATGCGGTAAAGGAAGAATTTTTCAAATCCGAGCTTTAGGAGCAGAAATAACGCAGAAAACGCAATTTACCTTTGTGCCCCCTAGCGGAAAGTCTATGATTTACTTGAAAATTTTGAATTTATAAGAAAAACATTTCGCATCGGAAACACTATCCAACAAAGAAGGAATTTTTCAAATCGTATTAATAGAAGTAGAGATATTGACAAAAATAAGATATACATCTACGCCCCCTGGTGTAGAAACCATGCACTATTTTAAGAAGAAAATGTTTCTAAAAGGTTTGTCGACATCGACATGAGTAGTATCAGTCAACAAACGACGTTTTTTTCAATCGAGAATTTAGAAGCTCATATTTTGCTGCAAATACAACATAAGCGGAAATTAAGATTTACGCTCTCTGGTGGCTAAACATTTTTTTTACAAAAATTAGAAATTATGTGCAAACGATTTCCCAACAGGAGCTGTATCCGGGGCAGAGAGATTTTTTCAAATCGGAGGATTAGAAGCAGATATATAGGGAAGCAGCACTTGAAGATAATTATGGGAGATTTCAATGCAAAAATAGGGCAATGGCAACAGAATGAAACTTCAGTAGGTAAATTCGGTCACGGCAACAGAAACCAGCGTGGAAATACTCTCGTAGAGTTTGCAGAGGTAGAAGGGTTTTTCATCTTGAACTCCTTTTTCAAGAAAAAGCCGCACAGGAAATGGACATGGAGACATCCAAATGGGACGACAAGTGAAATTGATTTTATTATGTGTAACAAAAAATTCGTCATAGAAGACTGCAGTGTGCTAAACAAGTTCAACACAGGTAGTGACCATAGATTGGTGAGATGTAAGATGCACCTCAACACTAAACTCGAACGTAGCAAGCTCATAAGACAAACAAAATGTATTGACATAACCAACCTTAAAAAACACCATAATACCTTCAAATTGGAACTGAAGAACAGATTCTCTGCTTTAGAAGGCCTAACGTCGGAAGAAGTGGATATTTCTGAAGTTAACAGAAAAGTAACCAAAGCTCTAATGGAAACAGCAACAAAATTAGCTGGGTCTAAGAACAAGTTGCATGTGAACAAATTATCAGGAAAAACCAAAATGTTGATGCAAAAAAGAAGAGTGATGAGGACAACTAAAGAAGATGTGACTTCCAAAGTGGAATATATAGAGCTATGCAAGACAGTACGAAAAAGTATCACTGAAGACGTAAGGAAATTCAACTGTGAACTAGTAAGGAAAGTAATTGAAAACAACCAAAGCCTAAAGATAGCAAAGGGACATCTCAGTAAGGGAAGAAAACAGATTATGGCTCTGAGAAAAGAAGATGGTTCTATAACAAGAAATAGAGGCGAAATTTTCACAAGAGTGAAAGATTTCTACTCCAAACTATATGAAAGGGATGATACATGTACTCCAGACATCATGAAAGGTACCAGTACCAGAGTCCTTCCAGTCCTTCCAGCAGAAGTTGCACATGCAATCAAGAACATGAAGCGAGGAAAAGCTCCAGGAGAAGATGGAATTACTGTAGACATCATACAAGAAGCAAGTGGAGAAATCGAAACAGTACTCGCCCAAATTTTCACTCGATGCCTTAATGAAGGGAAAATTCCTGAGGATTGGAACAACGCTACAATGATCTTGCTACATAAAAAAGGTGACATTGAGGATCTCGGGAACTACAGACCTATCAGCCTCCTATCAGTGGTTTATAAAATCTTCACTAAAGTTCTTTCACACCGCTTGAAGGTGACACTGGACATGGCTCAACCGAGAGAACAAGCTGGATTCAGGAGTGGCTACAGCACAATAGATCATATCCACGTACTGAGAGAACTAATTGAAAGAGCGAGGTAATATGAACTTCCATTGTGCATGGCTTTTATCGATTATGAAAAAGCCTTTGATTCGGTGAAACCATCAGCAGTTGCAATGGCTCTGAAATCCTGCGGTATTGAAGATGCATACATTAATATTATTAATAACATCTATGAAAATGCAAGTGCAAAGATTCGGCTGTTTGAAAATACAACACACATAAAAATTGGAAAAGGAGTGAGACAAGGTGACACCATATCTCCGAAGCTCTTTAATGCAACATTGGAAAATGTCTTTCAATCACTAAACTGGGAAAACAAAGGGATAAAGATTAATGGAGATTATCTAACCCACCTTCGTTTTGCTGATGACATAGTCATTTTTGCAACTACCCCATCAGAGCTACAGAGTATGATCCAGGAACTTGCTGACAAGAGTAAAGAAGTGGGATTAAAAATGAACTTTCAGAAGACAAAAGTGATGTTCAATGCTTTTACAAGAAATGAAGATTTATCGATTGATGGAGAAAAGCTGGAGATAACAGACACGTACGTTTATCTTGGACAGCAGATATCAAGTGAGGGTCACATTGGTGAAGAAATTAATCGGCGTACAAAACTTGCCTGGAGAGCTTTTGGAAGAAACAGCATAATTTTCAAGAGCAATATGCCATTATGTCTTAAAAGAAAAGTGTTTGATCAATGCATCCTTCCAGTGCTTACGTATGGTGCAGAGACGTGGACCTTAGCTAAAAGAGACATACAAAGGCTGCAGACAACTCAAAGCAGCATGGAGAGGTGCATGCTTGGTGTAACCAGGAGAGATAAGAAGAGGAACACGTGGATCCGAAAAATGACAAGAGTGGAAGACATCATGATCAGAGTTAAATCCCTGAAATGGCAATGGGCTGGACATACTGCCAGAAGAACAGACCATCGATGGACAGCCGAAATTTTAGAGTGGATTCCAAGGGACAGGAAAAGACCCAGAAGAAGATCACATGGAAGATGGGTGGATGAAATTCGAAAGTATGCGGGAGTGACATGGAGGAGACTGGCACAAGACAGACCGTTGTGGAGGAAACTTGGGGAGACCTTCATCCAGCAGTGGATTGATAATGGTTGACAATGATGATGATGATGACATCAGAAGCAAAAATTAACGCTTACGCCCCCTGGTGGCCAAAGTATTCTTTACCAAAAAATTAAAATTATATGCAAACGATTTTCCATCCGGAGATGTATCCACTGAAGAATTTTTTTTTTTTCAAATCGGAGTTTTAGAAGAAAAGTTATCGGGGAAAATGTAATTTAACTTTACGCCCCCTAGTGGAAAATCTATGCGTAATTACAAAAAGTAACTATGTCTAAAATACTCTTCGACATAAATGGAATCGAAAGATAAAATAAAAATTTCAGTCTGATGTTTAGAAGCAAAAATGTGGAATAAAACGTATTTTTGAATTCAACATCATCTGCATTTACGCTCTCTACCGGCGAAATTGTACATCGTAAAAAAAAAAAAACGAAATAAAGGATCATTATTTGCATATTTCAAGTTTCCCAATGCAAAAAGAATTTTTCAAATCGGACTAATAGTTGCAGAGATATCGTGGGTACAGACGGACGGACGGACGGACAAACCGATAACAGAAGCACGATCTTTCTTTACAAAAGACGTGCTGAAATCGAAGCTTATGAAATTGTGAAAAAATGCCTCCGTATGGTCTGATATAATGGACCTGTATTGGCTTGTCCTTTGTAGGACCAATTAGTTGTTTCAACGTTAAGAAATGGTTATGGGTTGCTTGCAGAAACGTTGAAAAGATCACGTTTAAAAAACACCAGGATATCTGGTTGATTAACGATTATATCAACCATTCGAAGAACCCATTATTAACTTATATGAAACGCTGAAAAGCTGTTTTCTATCGTTTTTAAAGTCTGTCTATCTGCCTTACGGCTTCTGCATTCATACAGTATTTAATAAAGAAAAATTCCTGCAATTAAAAAGAGAATTGCATGCTCTTGTATACGGCAGATCGTCAATAAAGTCCCTCGGTATACTACCTGTTTTCCTTCAAATATGCCAATACTTATTTTGAAGAAGATTCAAGCCTCTTCGTCAATCTCTACAACAAGACGAATTTTTCAAGTAACGGCAGCTAAAAACAGATTAGGACTGTCGTTTCGTCCTAGAGAGAAACAATTAATAACTTTCCTCGTAAAACACCGCTGAGGTATACAAAGTTATTTAAGGTGGCCGTCAAGTAATTTTGCTTCCTATAATTCCAACGGAAAAACGTTTGTACACATTTCCTTCACCATTAGTGTGTTTCCAAAGATGAAAATTCGAACATCGATTAAAATAACTTCATATTATAACTTGGAATACTTAATATTTTCTAAAACACAACCATAATTATATTAAAAACCAATAACTTTTTCTTTGGTGGTGTTGAAACCAGAAAAAAGGTGGCGCGACCTGTACTTTGATGACGTCAGTAGACAAACAAATGTTGGATTGCATCATTATGGTTATGTGTTAGAAAATATTAAGTATTCCAAGTTATAAAATGAAGCTATTTTAATCAATGCTCAAATTTTCATCCTTGGGAACGCATTAATGGGGAAGAAAATGTGTACAGAAGTTTTTCCATTGGAAGTATAGAAAGCAAAATTACTTGACGTCCACCTTAAGGGAGGCTCGCATACCTTTTAAACAATGCAAAAGGCAATAGAAAATCTTGGGTCAATTTGAAGTTCTGCCACGTGGTTTCCACTAAACGGTTTTTCATGTCGACCAAAGTAGGGCGCTGGATTATGCTTTATGAAAGGAATTCGAAATAGACCCAAGAAATAAAATACACTGAAAGAAATACGGGATTACGCCATATAATACAAATTTTGAAAATGACAATCCGATTTTTGGCGTAAATATGACAAGGATTATGGTTATGTGTTAGAAAATCCTTGCCATATTTACGCCAAAAATCGGATTGTCATCTTCAAAATTTGTAAAATACACTACCTACCAACAAGTAATTGGACACCCCTGCAATCGACGATATCTGCGGTCCTGATACACGTCACGGCCGCCGCCGTTAAATATCGTGTGGGAAACAACAACGCAACCAGTCGCATGCAAGATGCCACGCAGTTCGGAGCTCTCTGATTATCGAGAAAGGTGTAATCGTCGGGTATCACAGAAATGGCCGATGACATATCCAGCGAGTTGAAGTACCCAAAATCGACAGTGGCCTACGTGATTGGCAAGTGGAAGATGAGAGGTGACTGTCGGAATGTGCCCCGACCCGGCAGACCCACAAAACTGGGAGTTAGAGACCGACGGGTGCTGGTCAGAGAAATTCGGAAGAACCGCACCAAATCGATGGGCCACATCCGCGAGGAGTTTCAACAGGCATCCGGGAGTGTTCTTTCGATGAATACCATCCGTAAGGAAGCCCATCTGCTCGGTTATCATGGACCCACAAGCCTTTGATCACCAAGTCCAATAGCGCTGCTCGGCTAACGTGGTGCAAAGAACGTCGACAGTGGACCGTTGAACAGTGGAAACAGGTTCTCTGGAGCGACGAATCAAGGTTCACCCTCTACCGTTCGGATGGCAGGGTCTGGGTTTGGCGTCTGCCTGGAGAAAGCCTCCTGCCGGAATGTATTGTGCCAACTGTGAAGTTCGACGGCGGTGAAATTATGCTATGGGGGTGTTTCTCCTGGTATGGCGCGGGACCCTTGGTCTCAATTACTGGTAGACTCAACGCAGAGACCTACCGCACCATTTTGGATGACCATGCGCTTCCTACGTTGTGGCAGTTTTACGGGGTGGACCCATGTTACTTTCAGGATGACAATGCCACCTGTCATGTTGCGAGGTCCACCATGGCTTGGTATGGTGACAATGGGGTTAATCGAATGGACTGGCCTGCGCAGAGCCCGGACCATAACCCTATCGAGCACCTCTGGGACGAGTTGCAGCGTCGACTTAAGGGGTGCCCCCACCGTCCGAAATCGGTGAAGGAACTGACCTGTCTTCTCCAAGCCGAGTGGAAGAAAATACCGCTAGCCGTCGTACAACGCCTGGTTGAGAGTATGCGCAGCTGTAATCGCCGCTCGTGGAGGCTCCACCAACTATTGAAGGTGGATAAACTTCGTTTTCCTTTGCTATCACAGGTGTCCGATTACTTGTTGGTAGATAGTGTATAATGTCTGCCGAAAAATTGAGGGATTTTCGACACATAACAGTTCATGACCTTTTAGAAATTTGGTACTTATGTGAAAATGTTACCACCGTCTATTAAAATTAGGTGCATTTATCATTAGTTTTTAAGTTTTGTTGATAGATAGCATTGAGATCTGAGCCTGATTTTCCTTTTTTCAAAATAGCTTTAAAAATTCCACGATTTCAACACAAATATATCAAATTTACTAAAAAGTTTCATAAACGTTCTAAAAGTCAACTGTTTCAAGGTTCAGCTGTTAACCACATATCAACGTTTAAAAATGATTTTAAACCAACCAGAAACTACTAAACCCAAATTTGAACGTTTAAACAACGTTACTGTGCTAAAACATAGGGTGCAAAAAGGTTCTTCTACATTTTAGCAATAGGTACCAATTGTAAATCTTAATTTTCATTGCATTTACATAATATTTCCTGAAAGGGAATTCTAAAAAGTGTTTTCACTTTCTGCTACGTGCTTGAATTCTTGGACCATTCAATGGAAAACGTTTAAGTGAGAAATGCTTCGCTAAAATACCATATGCTCTGTATCGTTTAGGATGCCTCATAAACTCACCGTTCTTATATACACTGGCGGAAAGTGAAAACAGAACACCAAGAAGGAGACGTCTGATACCAAGGAAATTTATACAGCATAATAACGGAATACAGAGGATAACGTGATCAAAACATTATGGCAAAATACAGCTGTATTTGCTGGTAAACTGAAAAATAACATTTCCATGTAACATGGTTAGTACGAGGTTGAACCGCCATGAACTGCGTCACACTGTGCAATTCTGGCATGGAGTCTGTCGTACAGATGTTGGATGTAAGTTTGGGGTATTGAGTTCCAAGCATCCTCAACCTAGACGCGTAAATCGGGGATGGTCGTGGCTGGAAAGTGAAAAAAGAACACCAAGAAGGAGACGTCTGATACCAACGACATTTATACAGCATAATAACGGAATACAGAGGATAACGTGATCAAAACATTATGGCAAAATACAGCTGTATTTGCTGGTAAACTGAAAAATAACATTTCCATGTAACATGGTTAGTACGAGGTTGAACCGCCATGAACTGCGTCACACTGTGCAATTCTGGCATGGAGTCTGTCGTACAGATGTTGGATGTAAGTTTGGGGTATTGAGTTCCAAGCATCCTCAACCTGGACGCGTAAATCGGGGATGGTCGTGACTGGCCGTGGAGACTGGATAAGTCGTTGTCCCATAAAATCCCACACGTGCTCAATGCGGGACAAATCCGGTGGCCATGGAAGTTGTCTCACACCCTGAAGTGCGTGTTGCGTTGCACGTGCCGTGTGTGGGCGTGCGTTTTCTTGCTGGAAAACACCACGATGGACCGACCTTACAAATAGCACAACAACGGGCTGAATGATGTTGTTGATGTAGGAGGTGCTGTTTAACGTACC
This sequence comes from Macrothele yani, assembly GCA_039090855.1. NCBI lineage: Eukaryota > Metazoa > Arthropoda > Arachnida > Araneae > Macrothelidae > Macrothele > Macrothele yani. Next base: position 112,082,295 of record CM077033.1, on the reverse strand, counting down.
CGGTACAAACACTAGTTGTGCACGGGAGTGATAGCTGATCGCTCCCCACACCAGGAGACCAAGTGTAGGCCCTGTGTGTCGCTGGCGGATGCAAGAAGGGTGGAGACGCTCCCCTGTGCGTCTGCGAACACGCATACGGCCATCGGAGGCTTCCAAGCAGAATCTGCTTTCATCGCTGAACACGACAGATTGCTATTGCGTTCTCCAGTGCAGACGTTGGCGACACCACTGCAGCCGTTCCTGACGGTGGGCTGGAGTCAGAGGCACACGTGCACGTAGTCATGCATCCAGTAGACGGTTGCGGATTGTTCGCACAGTCACCTCAGGTGCAACGGCAGCTCGGATTTGCGTCGCAGTGGATGTTCTGCTTGACAACGCCGCTCTTCTTATGCGTCGATCGGTCCACTCATCAGTCCGTGTGTGACTCCCGGTTCCACGTCTTCTCGTGTGGGAATGTTCCTCGGACCATCTACGCCACCATCGTACCACCACCGATACCTCCCGTCCAATTCGCTCCGCAATACGACGATACGACCAACCGGCCTCGCGGAGTCCGACTAGACGACCTCGCTCAAAGTCCGATAACTGCTGAAATCGTACACGTCTTCCATGTCCAGGCATTGCAGCTTTTTCAGGGTCTTCGCACGTGTCCGTACGCCGACGACTGATTACATTCACTTCGCCGTACTCCTGAAATACCACCGACGATAATTTGCATATTATGCCGTGCTGTGGCGTAAGCGCTCACCGGTTGGTCCCGAAATTAACATCACACCTACTTAAACTCGACCCAATTAACATATGTAAATTTCATGATCGTCCGCGAAATCCTTCTTGGTGTTCTTTTTTCACTTTCCGCCAGTGTATTTTGGAGGGCAATATGCAGTACTTTCCGCAAAACCTTTTAGCTGAACTCAGGCTCGCAACCACAGTGGAGGAGCAAACCGGCTGATAGAGCGCGTGATTTCAAACGGAGTATTGTATTTTAATAATAATACTCTAACAGATAGAAGTAATACCTTAAGATTCTAGAGGAGTAAACCTTGAAAAATATCCCTCTCTCTAAGGTGTGAACAACCGCGCCAAGAGACAGCATCAGAACATGATGAACAATGTTAGAAGGCACAACGTGTGCCCATTAGGAAGTGGCGACACCTGCCGGAAGAAAGCTTTATCAAAGAAGGCTTTTGTTTTTCAAATTTTGTTGACAAAACGTTAAGAATTTCAAATTTTGCTTTTCTTTGAGCGGCAGCAGCTGGGAGTTCAGTTCCTGGAAACAGGAATTCGCGAAGTGACAGCATTAAGACATCTTGCGAAGAATAATGTTATCGTCTGCGCCTGATTATGACAGCAGAAGCTCCAGGTGCCAATAAAATTTATTGATCCGGACATCAAAGTGCCGAAACACTACTGAGTTGCACCGGAGGGTTGTTTCAGAGCAATGCAAAAAGGAAATAAATACATGAAATAAAAAATCGGGACGAAAACAGAGGAACTTTCTTCGCTCGAGGAATTTCCGCGACATAAATTTTGACTCTCTTGTGTTGCCTCTAAACCAGAAAATTAAGATTGTTTGATAAGGAACCCTTAACCCTGATGTGAAATGAAGTTTAATTACTTTTTCGTAGCGTTTAATTAATGGTAAGGCTGGGATTTCTGAGGTTTGTTCCTTCCAAAACAAAATAAAACCCATTATCTCACCGCAAATGAAGTTTCTTTGGGCTGAATTAGGTTAACGAAGAAAAAGTCCAATAAAACGAATAATAATGTTGTCATTTTTCTAAATTAAATCGTTGCGACTTAATTTCTTGTTCCGCTATACTCCGTATGCGTTCATCTCTTTCAGAAGCAGTTTTTTCCCTCCCTCATAAAGATTTGAAATAAAATTAACTGTGAAATTTGAAGTTTCAGGTTGTTTTTTTTCATGGAATCTCATTCAATTTACAGTGTTTTAATCGAAAATTGTATATTTTTCTTGTTTTTTCTCACTGATGGTTTCGACCACAATAGCGCTAATAATGAATTTAATAACTCTGTCATAACGTTCTTTATTGCTCACAGTGAAAAAATAAACCCAGGAAACGCTAATATTTATAAAAACTCGAAAAAGAAACAAAACACAAAATTAAAATTAGTGCTGATAACTTGGAAGCAGGGACGGATTGGCGGTCGCAAAAGTGCCCGGGAAACTTTTTTGCAAATGGGTCTGAACGGAGGGAAGGAGGGGGGGGTTAAAAAGTACATCCGTCATCCTCAAGTTGAAGTGGGTGTTGCGGAGAATTTTTTATCGGCCCAGGCCAAGATTTTACTGCATAAAAATTGTACTGCGATTTTTCTGTTGTGGACAATCACGGTTAGAAATTTCAAGATATTTAAATATCGTGGCAAACTCACTTAATCGACGTGGAAAAAGCGAATAACCACATTTAAATCACTAGTTTAATTATAGTTATGTATGTATTTGCGCTGGACAAGCTTCTAATTTTGTACATACTCAATATTTATATTTGCTTAAAGTTTTCTCTTAAAAACGCGGAAGTAAGAACATTAAAATGTTTTTTTTAAAATTAAAATTGCTTATTTCATGTTTGATAGATCGGAAAATAATCTTGATTTTCATACCTTTGAGCTCCCAGTTCTTAAATTTTCAACGAACTGGGCTTAAATTCCAGCAAATATTTGACAGAGAGAGAGAGAGAGAGAGAGAGCTACTATCAAACTCATGTTGGAGTTGTACCAAAAATCCTTTCGCATAAGACATGATATTTAAATTTAAATAAATGAAAAAACAAATACAGAACTTTTACAGTGTAAAATTTTCTATTTGTACTGCTATTTTAGTAATTCTTCTATTGTGGACAGAAATTTAAAGATTTTTAAATATCGTGGTGAACAGATTCTTCATTTATTTAATGCCACATTGGAAAATGTCTTTCAATCACTGAACTGGGAAAGCAAAGGAATAAGGATTAATGGAGATTATCTAACCCACCTTCGTTTTGCTGATGACGTAGTCATTTTTGCAACGACCCCATCAGAGCTGCAGAGTATGATCCAGGAACTTGCCGACAAGAGTAAAGAAGTGGGATTAAAAATGGACTTTAAGAAGACAAAAGTGATGTTCAATGCTTTTACAAGAAATGAAGATTTATCGATTGATGGAGAAAAGCTGGAGATAACAGACACGTACATTTATCTTGGACAGCAGATATCAAGTGAGGGTCACATTGATGAAGAAATTAATCGGCGTACAAAACTTGCCTAGAGAACTTTTGGAAGAAACAGCATAATTTTCAAGAGCAATATGCCATTATGTCTTAAAAGAAAAGTGTTTGATCAATGCATCCTTCCAGTGCTTACGTATGGTGCAGAGACGTGGACCTTAACTAAAAGAGACATACAAAGGCTGCAGACAACTCAAAGCAGCATGGAGAGGTGCATGCTTGGTGTAACCAGAAGAGATAAGAAGAGGAACGCGTGGATCTGAAAAATGACAGGAGTGGAAGACATCATGGTCAGAGTTAAATCTCTGAAATGGCAATGGGCTGGACATACTGCCAGAAGGACAGACACAGCCGAAATTTTAGATTGGATTCCAAGGGAACAGGAAGAGACCCAGAAGAAGACCACATGGGAGATGGGTGGATGAAATTCGAAAGTATGCGGGAGTGACATGGAGGAGACTAGCACAAGACAGACCGTTGTGTAGAAAACTTGGGAAGACCTTCATCCAGCAGTGGATTGATAATGGTTGACAATGATGATGATGATGATGATGATATTCGTATGCCTTTCAATTAAAAAAGGCGCTTTTATGCTGCGGGTATGTATTGTAAAGACACCTTACTAAATAACGTAAACAAAACATTTTGCAACTTCATGTTGAAATGATATCTCCGTAAACGCCTCCATCTGCAGCATTTGCCAGTTATCACAAGGACCGTAGGCTGCGGAACATTTCGAGGCAAAGGGATGGTATATGAACAACCCCGCAAATAATCTTACCGTTATTTCAAAATAAGTTCTTGATATTATTAGCTTTCACTCTGAGTTCTGTGTTGTCACATAGTGGATAGTATGTACATCCCATAGTGACCATTATCTAGCATTGTTCTGCAACTTTATCAAACATGGGTGAGTAGTTTCACTACTTTAACTAAAGTAGGGAAAAAATTTAGCCCTGTTCAGCCTCCACCCCAACTGTTAACATATGTAGATTGCTGTGTCTCCCCATTTTTCCTGATGCCGGACCCCTCGAAACGTTTCAGGATGAAATGAAAGGTCAAAGAAACTATAGAAATAGATAAACATCCCATCCCAACTCCGCAGTTGAGAAAGACGTCGGTTAATTGCTCGTGGAGGAAGGAGTTTAAGTTTGGAAGAGGAGATTTTTTTTAATGCCTAAACAGACTAATAATAGTTTTCGGTCTCGTTCGGGCCCTGGCGGGATAGGGCTGACATACTTCGGTCTCGGGCTCTTAAAATTGAGCCCGAATTCAGCTCTGATGGACACAGCACTAATACCTCCGACAACCAACGAGAGTAAAACGAAGGCCGCGGGTGGCCTAGTGGACAACGTTCGTGACTGCCACGGAAAGGACCTCAGGTTCGATCCCAAGCAGGTACGAATGCTCGATCCACTAAATATATCCGCCGTGCGTCGGATGAGCACGTTAAGCCGTCGTACCCCGGGTACTGCCTCCCCCCCCCCCAGGTAATAAATAAGGGCGTCTTCCTCCCCCTTTCTACTTCGCATCCATGTCACTTTCCTATCGGGCACTCTAGCCCAATTCTTCTAGCTTCCTATCTTTAAGGGTTGTTTAAGACCTGGGGCCAGACACTCCCTTCCTAAAATCCTCTAAATGAGAAAATGGGAGTAAAATGAACTACCCGCCCCTCCCCCTTCTTTGGGGAATATATAGAACATCTTGTACACACTCCCGCAACATACGGTGCACACATTCACGTTCCTCAGCTCAGGGCCGGCTGGACCATAGAGGCAACACAGGCGGTCGTCCCGGGCCCCGCGTTTTCACGGGGCCCCGCACTTTACAAAACAAAAACAAAGTTGTTTTTGCTAGAATTCTCTACATCTATTGTTACTTTTTCTTTTTACTTTTGGGGTGCAAGGCCCTCAAAAATATATTTTTACGTTTGCCAACCGTAGGTTGAAGAAGCGTATATATGCTCCAGCTTTGTCCGTCTGTCTATCCACCCGATAACTCGCGAAAATAATTATCCAATTTCAATTAAATTTTAGGATGTGGTCGGGGACAACCTGGGGACGAACATTATTGAAAATAAGCGAAATGGGGTCAAAGGTCAGGACATGGGAGTGGGATCCATTCCATCGCCCTTATGCGTCATAACTTACGTCAAAATGCTTCGATTGCGACAAAACATTATCATGTTGTTCCTGAAGTAAACTGAACTGGTTATGCTGAATATAATCGAAATGGGGTCAAAGGTCAGGGCACAGCAGCGAGATTTATTCCAGAGCAATTATCCTCATAACTTGAGTAAAAATGATTCTATCGCGACAAAACTTTAGTATGATCGTCCACAGGTATACTGAACCAATTGTTTTTAATATAATCGAAATAGGATCAAAGGTCATGGCACATAAGCGAGATTTATTTCACAGCTATTATCCTCATAACTTGAGTAAAAATGCTTCTTTTGCGACAAAACTTTAGTATGTTGCTCCGGAGGTATACTGAACGAAGCAATAGTCAGGGTTGGGAGGAGAGTTTGTCTGCGCGCGATTTCTGGTATGTTGGGAAGCGTATGGTAATCAATGCATTGCATGATTTTACTAACTTGTTATAATGTTTTTTTTTTTAGTTTATAACCCACCCTCCCCATCTTTTTGAAACCTTACACTTTTCCATATTCATGAAATAAGAAATAAATTTCATCACATTTTGTGACTCCCTTATTATATACTCAACAATTTGTGTTTAAACGTGGTACTGAAATTTAAAAAAATAAAAAGATCAATATCAAAGTTGTATCTGGGCTATACATGGAGGTCAATCGTTCAGTGACTTTAAAAACAGTGTTGGAAATAAAAAATAAGTAAATAAGGTAATCTTTATACATGAGCGCGTATAAGAGGGGAATAAAGTAATTAATTTACCAGTTATTCCACTTTCCATCAAAAATCAATCACTAAAACATGTACCAGGTAAAAAATATATATACGAATTTATTTAAAAGGAATCGTTATCATTCAATACGCAAAAAATTTTGCTTTGGAAAAATATTTGCTACGCAGATTAGTTAAAGCTATCTTTTTTATCATTTTGTAGGAAAGTTTTTTATTAAGATAATAAAGCAACCTAAACTTCCTCTTCTCCAGAAAGAAAGTTGTACATTTCAACACTTTTTATTCTCTTCCTCTCTCTTTGTCTGTCTGCCCGTCTCTCTGTCTGTCTGTCTCTCACTCAATGTCTGTCTATCTCTCTCTGTCTGTCTCTCTCTCACTCTCTGTCTGTGTCTTTCTCACTTTCTGTCTGTTTCTCTCTCACTCTCTGTCTATCTGTCTGTCACTCTTTCTCACTCTCTGTCAGTCTGTCTGTCTGTCTCTCACTCAATGCCTGTCTATCTCTCTCTGTCTGTCATTTGTCTGTTTCTCTCACTCTGTCTCTCACTCCCTGTCTGTCTCTCTCTCACTCTCTGTCTGTGCCTTTCTCACTCTATGTCTGTGTCTTTCTCACTCTATGTCTGTGTCTCTCTCACTCTCTGTCTATCTGTCTGTCACACTCTCTCTGTCTGTCTCTCTCTCACTCTCTGTCTGTGTCTTTCTCACTCTCTGTCTGTGTCTATCTCACTCTGTCTATCTGTCTGTCACTCTTTCTCTCTCTCTATCTGTCACTCTTTCTCACTCTCTGTCAGTCTGTCTGTCTGTCTCTCACTCAATGTCTCTCTCTCTCTCTGTGTCTGTCTGCCATTTGTCTGTTTCTCTCACTCTGTCTCTCACTCCCTGTCTGTCTCTCTCACTCTCTGTCTGTCTCTCTCTCACTCTCTGTCTTTCTCTCTCTCACTCTCTGTCTGTCTCACTCTCTGTCTTTCTCTCTCTCACTCTCTGTCTATCTGTCTGTCACTCTCTCTCACTCTCTGTCTGTGACTCTCTCACTCTCTGTCTATCTGTCTGTCACTCTTTCTCACTCTCTGTCTGTGACTCTCTCACTCTCTGTCTATCTGTCTGTCACTCTTTCTCACTCTCTGTCAGTCTGTCTGTGTCTCTCTCACTCAATGTCTGTCTGTCTCTCTCTCTCTCTCATTCAATGTCTGTATGTCGGTCTATCTCTTTCTCTCACTCTGTCTGTCCCTCTCTCACTCAATGTCTGTCTATCTGTCTCTCTCCCGCTATTTTCAATCCATATGATGGTCATTTTCTTAAGCTCACAATAATTTGAGATAATCATTTTCCTTTATGATAATTTTTGTCTATTTTCATTTTTCATGCATCGATTTCATTGAACTATGAGATTCATTTCCTAGGGCCCTCTATGAAATTTCGCCCTGGGCCCCGTAAAAGTTCAATCCGGCTCTGCCTCAGCTACTAAGTGAACCCAGAAGTTCCCAAACACACATGGCCCATCTATTGTAGTTGGGATTCTAGCAGTTGCCTGGTGAGGGGATTTTTTTCCCTAATTCAAAATAGAAACCCCCCCCCGCTTATTATAATTGCATTATGTGTATTTCGTTTATAAAAAAAGTGTTATGGTTCAGTTGTGTGTTTTAAACAACTGCAATGAAAACATTTTTGAGAAAGTAACAAAGAAAGAGACAAATTATACGGAAGGGGCCCACCGGGAAGTGTCCCGGTGTCCCGGTAAGCCAATACGCCCCTGCTTGGAAGAAAAACGGAACATGATCTGCTCTGTCATGAAACGGGAGTGATTCAGGAGCAGTCTGCGATAGAGATCTGCAAGGGCCGGGTTGGACCTCTTTTAGTTTAGAGAACAAAGCAACAGGCGGCGTTGGGCTTTTCCCCAGACGCTTGCGACCCGGCAGGGCCAAGTCGAACCATTCTTTTCATCGCAATAGTACAGAAAGAAAAAAGTCTTGTTATTTCCTGGTGTGTTTAACTGTTTCGTTGACATTACTTACTTCCATGACATAGTCTAGGGCGTAATCACAAAAGCAAGGAGAGACACTCACAGTGTTTTTACCATCTGTAGGTATTAAGATGGTAAAACCACTTTGTGGCCTCTTGACAACAAAACGATTCGACACCGAGCGAGTGTGTGTGTTGTATGCAGTGTTGCATTCAGAGAGTTTTTTTCCGGAGGGGCATTTGCAAATTTTGAGGGAGCTGAAACTTGTGCACTGATTATATACATGTAATCACAATTTTGTTAATTACATACAGTATGCAATCATATATTTATATAAATTTTAGAGTATAAAAATATTCTTATGCTCGTATATCGCAAATTCAAATGCCAAGTAATCTACACATACTATAAGTGATTGCAAATGTTAAAATTTTATACCTTTGTTTTAATTCAGTAATGCATCACGGATTTCACCGTGAGAAGATTTTAAATATATATATATATATATATATATATATATATATGGGATGTAAGGTCAGGTGATGCGTAACATCACAGCCTCTCCTTGACAAATGTCAACCCCGCCTTCTCGTGGTGCATCCCGTTCCTACTAAAGGGGCTCTGACGACCGACAATAGCGGTATAACTATACCATCGGGATTAGAGGAAATTCTATCCCACACTCACCAACCCGCTTGGCCAGCGTGGTGAGTTATGGCCAAACCCCTCCAAAATGACTCCACAACTTAAATCTTGGCCCTCAGTCTCCGGCAGCTGGAATGTACCTGGCCAAGGCAGCGGCCAGTGCGACATGAAGGCAGAGGGTGCTAAGAATCCCCGGAGGACCGGACTAGGCTGCCATCTGATGCTGACCTTGGCAACGTACAATGGACGCTCCCTATCTTCTGATTCAAGGCTTCTTGAATTGGAAGAGGAACTACAAAGGATCAAGTGGGACATCGTGGGGCTAAGTGAGGTAAGGAGAAAAGGAGAAGATCTCATCGAACTGAAAAGTGGACATCTCTTCTACTATCGTGGGACAGATACTGGCAGAACTAGTGGTGTTGGATTTATAATAAACAAGAAACTGAAGGATAAAGTGGTAGAAGTTAAAAGTTCCTCTGACAGAGCTGCACGACTCGTTATACAACTCTCGAGAAGATACCAAGCTCCGATTATTCAAACTTATGCACCCACCACAAGTCATCCTGAAGAAGAAATTGAAGAATTTTATGAGGAAATTTGTCATCTAAATAATAAAGGTAAGCAGCACTTGAAAATAATTATGGGAGATTTCAATGCAAAAATAGGGCAACGGCAACAGAATGAAACTTCAGTAGGTAAATTCGGTCACGGCAACAGAAACCAGCGTGGAAATACTCTCGTTGAGTTTGCAGAGGCAGAAGGGTTTTTCATCTTGAACTCCTTCTTCAAGAAAAAGCCACACAGGAAATGGACATGGAGACATCCAAATGGGACGACAAGTGAAATTGATTTTATTATGTGTAACAAAAAATTCGTCATAGAAGACTGCAGTGTGCTAAACAAGTTCAACACAGGTAGTGACCATAGATTGGTGAGATGTAAGATGCACCTCAACACTAAACTTGAACGTGGCAAGCTCATAAGACAAACAAAATCTATTGACATAACCAACCTTAAAAAGCACCATAATACCTTCAAGTTGGAACTGAAGAACAGGTTCTCTGCTTTAGAAGGCCTAACATCGGAAGAAGTGGACATCTCTGAAGTTAACAGAAAAGTAACCAAAGCTCTTATGGAAACAGCAACAAAATTAGCTGGGTCTAAGAACAAGTTGCATGTAAATAAATTATCAGGAAAAACGAAAATGTTGATGCAAAAAAGAAGAGAGATGAGGACAACTAAAGAAGATGTGACTTCCAAAGAGGAATATATAGAGCTATGCAAGACAGTACGAAAAAGTATCACTGAAGACGTAAGGAAATTCAACTGTGAACTAGTGAGGAAAGCAATTGAAAACAACCAAAGCCTAAAGATAGCAAAGGGACATCTCAGTAAGGGAAGAAAACAGATTATGGCACTGAGAAAAGAAGATGGTTCTGTAACAAGAAATAGAGGCGAAAGTTTGACAAGAGTGAAAGATTTCTACTCCAAATTATATGAAAGGGATGATACATGCACTCCAGACATCATGAAAGATACCAGTACCAGAGTTCCTCCAGTCCTTCCAGCAGAAGTTGCACATGGAATCAAGAACATTAAGCGGGGAAAAGCTCCAGGAGAAGATGGAATTACTGTAGACATCATACAAGAAGCAAGTGGAGAAATCGAAACAGTACTCGCCCAAAATTTTCACTCGATGCCTTAATGAAGGAAAGATTCCTGAGGATTGGAACACCGCTACAATGATCCTGCTACATAAGAAAGGTGACATTGAGGATCTCAGGAACTACAGACTATCAGCCTCCTATCAGTGGTTTATAAAATCTTCACTAAAGTTCTTTCACACCGCTTGAATGTAACACTGGACATGGCTCAACCGAGAGAACAAGCTGGATTCAGGAGTGGCTACAGCACAATAGATCATATCCACGTACTGAGAGAACTAATTGAAAGAGCGAGGGAATATGAACTTCCATTGTGCATGGCTTTTATCGATTATGAGAAAGCCTTTGATTCGGTGAAACCATCAGCAGTTACAATGGCTCTGAAAACCTGCGGTATTGAAGATGCATACATTAATATTATTAATAACATGTATGAAAATGCAAGTGCAAAGATTAGGCTGTTTGAAAATACAACACACATAAAAATTGGAAAGGGAGTGAGACAAGGTGACACCATATCTCCGAAGCTCTTTAATACCACATTGGAAAATGTCTTTCAATCACTGAACTCGGAAAACAAAGGGATAAAGATTAATGGAGATTATCTAACCCACCTTCGTTTTGCTGATGACGTAGTCATTTTTGCAACTAGCCCATCAGAGCTGCAGAGTATGATCCAGGAACTTGCTGATAAGAGTAAAGAAGTGGGATTAAAAATGAACTTTCAGAAGACAAAAGTGATGTTCAATGCTTTTACAAGAAATGAAGATTTATCGATTGATGGAGAAAAGCTGGAGATAACAGACACGTATGTTTATCTTGGACAGCAGATATCAAGTGAGGGTCACATTGATGAAGAAATTAATCGGCGTACAAAACTTGCCTAGAGATTTTGGAAGAAACAGCATAATTTTCAAGAGCAATATGCCATTATGTCTTAAAAGAAAAGTGTTTGATCAATGCATCCTTCCAGTGCTTACGTATGGTGCAGAGACGTGGACCTTAACTAAAAGAGACATACAAAGGCTGCAGACAACTCAAAGCAGCACTGAGAGGTGCATGCTTGGTGTAACCAGGAGAGATAAGAAGAGGAATTCGTGGATCCGAAAAATGACAAGAGTGGAAGACATCATGATCAGAGTTAAATCCCTGAAATGGCATTGGGCTGGACATACTGCCAGAAGGACAGATCATCGATGGACAGCCGAAATTTTAGATTGGATTCCAAGGGACAGGAAAAGACCCAGAAGAAGACCACATGGGAGATGGGTGGATGAAATTCGAAAGTATGCAGGGGTGACATGGAGGAGACTGGCACAAGACAGACCGTTGTGAAGGAAACTTGGGGAGACCTTCGTCCAGCAGTGGATTGATAATGGTTGACAATGATGATGATGATGATATATATATATATATATATTTTTTTGATTGGAGGTTTAACGACCACCGTGAGCAACTCAATGGGCCATAAGCAGTCGCCCGTCCCTAATTTAGGGTCACTGGTTCCAGGGAAGGGAGAGAGCCAGTGCCGTAAGACAAACACAACATCCATGCCTCACCGGGATTCGAACCCAGACCCCTTTCAGACGAATGATCAGAGGCCATCGCTTAGACCACTGCGCCACCGGGGCGGCGTTTTAAATATTGAAGATGCTAGTAAGATAACGCTGTGTCGGAGAATCCCCCCCCCCCCACTATAACATTAGGAGTGGTAAAAATGTCCTCTCCTTATTTACAAGCCTGTGTCTGATTATTAATGAATCATTACAGTGTTACCTGAAAACGTATGGTGCAAACCATTCCTCTGTCGTTCAGTTTCAGCCCCTGTAGATTATTCAGAGTAGCACACAGTAGTACACTGGTGTGCAAAAATTAAGGACGAAGAGGAGAAATTAGCATAACAGCTGAACGAGCAGGCAGAACGGACCGAAATACCACTCAGTAGATAGGCTAGGGTCCGGTACGGTAGGGCATGCGCATATATGCAGCATGACGTAGGTAGGGGGAGGGGTGTCGGAAGGGTATAAATCAAACAGGCGGTGTACGCTCAGCAATTCGGTGAAAGCTATTCCACGGTGTACATCAGTTTAAACGATGTCGAGTTGCTGCCACCGTGTGATATGGCCAACAGGCAATCCAGAAAACGACATCTTGATGACTTTACCCGAGGTCGCGTCATTGGGAAGTTGGAAGAAGGTCGAAGTGTGACTAGTGTGGCCGAGGAGTTCGGGATCGCTCACAGCATCCTTTCGCGAGCTTGGAGAGCATTTCAAACGACAGGAACAGCTGTCCGAGAGTTTAGCAGTGGTCGTCCACGAGCAACCACGGCGGCGGACGACCGGTATATTGTCCTATAGGCGAGAAGAGGCAGACAGCAGACAGCGGGAGAAATCGCAAGACACAGCTGGACGTCCGTTATCGCGTTTTACCGTGGCCAGGAGGCTGCACAAAGGTGGTCTATTTGCACGACGACCAGTACAGTGTGTGCCATTAACGCCTGCTCATCGGAAACGGCGGTTTCTGTGGTGCCAGGAACACAAGAACTGGACACATCAGTAATGGGGTCGAGTTCTGTTTACGGATGAGAGCCGATTTAGTCTGACGAGCGATTCCGGACGTATACACATCTAGAGAGAGCAGGGAACACGCAATCACACCTCCAACATAACCGAAAGGGACCGGTTTGGAGGTGGCGTAGTTCTCGTTTGGGGCGGTATCATGCTTGGTAGCCGTACTGAACTCCACATCTTTCAATGAGGTTCAGTCACTGGTGTCCGCTATCGTACCGAGGTTCTCCTGCCTCACGTCGTCTGTTAGAGGTGCTGTGGGTCCTGAGTTCCTCTTCATGGACGACAACGCTACACCTCATCGTACAGTGGCTGTCGCAGAGCTGTTGGAGAGTGAAGATATTCAACGCATGGATTGGCCCGCAAGGTCCCCGGACCCGAATCCAATCGAACACGTGTGGGACCTTCTCGGGAGACGCTTGGCAGCACGTCACCAGCCGCCAGCAACGATTCCGCAGCAGCGATTGGCGCTACAAGAGGAATGGGCCGCGATGCCTCAACAGCTCCTTGACAACCTCGTCCTCAGCATGGACAGACGTTGTAAATCCTGCAACGCAGTCAGGGTGATCATATCCCCTACTAAAGACTGGATTTTTCTTGGCAGCCGCCTGTCACATGGACGTTTCTGTCTTCTGTCCAGTTGTGCTCGAAGCTACCTTTTCAATAAAGTGCCTTTGTATCCTTTGGATTCCTTGTTTGGACGGTTTTTCTCACTTGTTCCATATTCTTACATCTTGGGGATCTTATGGTATGGTTTGAGTCGATGTGGAGCACGTCTGCACGACGTTACATTCGAAAAACCGTCTCGTCCTTAATTTTTGCACGCCAGTGTAGTAAAAAAAAAAAAAAAAAAAAAAAAAAAAACAACTAACCGTGTGGATGCCAATTTGAGCTGCATCGAGTTTATTATTATTATTTTTGTTTTGTCCCAGAGTGTAAACTATCCATCGCCAGAAAAGAAAAAAAAAACTTTTTACGGGAACAATTTCTAATAATTTGCTATTGTTAAAATTTAGGCAGGAAATATTTTGTTGTATTGGAAGCACTAACGTCACCTTTGAACCGTATACGTGAAGAATCACCTCGGCATCCAGAAGACTGAAATGAAGATGGATGCCAGCTTCCAAAATATGATGACGATTGCAGTGCAAACTTCTCTGTGCGGAATTGGGTTTTTATTGTTTAAGTATTGTCAGTGCTTGAAAAATTGTCCCTTCAGCGAGGACAGTTTAATGTTTTGTTGAAGGATGATAGAAATTTCAGATTGAAGTCCATGGGGGCGTTTTTAGCACGTCTTTTGTAAAAAAAGATCGTGTTTCTGTTGTCGGTTTGTCCGTCCCTCGGTCCGTGTGTACCCACGATATCTCTGCAACTATTAGTCCGATTTGAAAAATTCTTTTTGCATTGAGAAGCTTGAATTATGCAAATGATGATCCTTTCTTTCGCTTTTTTTTACGATGTACAATTCTGCCACTAGAGGGCGTAAATGCACATGATTTCGAATTCAAAAACACGTTTTATTCCACATATTTGCTTCTAAACATCCGATTGAAAAAATTATTTTATCTTTCGCTTCCATTTATGTCGAAGAGTATTTTAGATATAGTTACTTTTTCAAATTACGCCTAGATTTCCCGCTAGGGGGCGTAAAGGTAAATTACAATTTTCTCGATAACTCTTCTTCTAAAACTCCGATTTGAAATGTTTTCTTCAGCGGATACACCTCCTGATGGAAAATCTCTTGCATAAAATTTCAAATTTTTGGTAAAGAATACTTTGGCCACCAGGGGGCGTAAGTGTTAATTTTTGCTTCTGACGTATTTGCCATAAAATCTGAGCTTCTAAAATATCGATTGAAAAATTCTTTCGTGGACTGATGCCACTCACATCGATAAATTTTTTTGGAATATTTTTTTCCTAAAATATTTCACAGTTTCTCCGCCAGGGGGCGTAAATGTACATCTTATTTTTGTCAATATCTCTACTTCTAAAAGACAGATTTGAAAAAGTCCTGCTTTGTTGGATCGTGTTTTCCGTGTGACATATTTTTCATAAAATTTCAAAATTTTCAAGTAATTCATAGAGTTTCCGCTAGGGGGCGTAACGGTAAATTGCGTTTCGCCCTATATCTCTGCTTCTAAATCTCGGATTTGAAAAATTCTTTCTGCACCGGATACAGCTCCTGATGGGAAATCGTTTGCACATAATTTCTAATTTTTGTAAAAAAATGGTTTGGCTACCACGGGGCGTAAATCCTAATTTCCGCTTCTGGTGTATTTGCAGCAAAATATGAGCTTCTAAATTCTCGATTGAAAAAAACGTCATTTGTTGACCGATACTACTCATGTCGACAAACCTTTTAGAAACATTTTCTTCCTAAAATAGAGCATGGTTTCTACGCCAGGGGGCCTAGATGTATATCTTATTTTTGTCAATATCTCTACTTCTAGGAGTCCGATTTGAAATATTCCTTCTTTGTTGGATAGTGTTTCTAGTGTGACATGTGGTTCATATAATTTCAAAATTTTCAAGTAATTCATAGACTTTCCGCTAGGGGGCACAAAGGTAAATTGCGTTTTCTGCGTTATTTCTGCTCCTAAAGCTCCGATTTGAAAAATTCTTCCTGTATCGCATACAAGACCTGATGGAAAATATTTTTCACATAATTTCTAATGTTTGGTAAAGAATGGTTTAGCCACAAGGGGTCATAAGTGTTAATTTCTGCTTCTGATGTATTTGTAGCAAAATCTGGGCTCCTGAAAACTCGACTAATTTTTTTTTCTTGGACCGATACCGCTGATATGGATAAACCTTTTGAGAATACTTTCTTCCTAAAATAATGCATGGTTTTCCCACCAGGGGACGTAAAGTCACATCTTATTTTTGTCGATATCTCTGTTTCTAAGAGTTCGTAAGCTCACGATTCCGTTTACAGCAATATCTGAGGGATTAAAAACCCGATTGAAAATCTTCTTTCTTTGGTCAGATCTATTGTTTACCATACCGGTTCTATTGACTTTGAATAGCTTTGATAAATTTAATTTGCGTCAGAACGGATTCAAAGGACGTGCTTATTACACCAGAAAATTCGGTGTCATCTTTCTTGTTATTATTATTATTATTATTACAATATTTTTCCTCATTCAATATCTTAAATTAATTTCTCCAAATATTCAGCTATAAACGAAAACAAGTAGGCTAAATATAAGGGGAGGTCACCCAAAAACTGACGGGAGGGTGTTCATGGCACCCCCGAGAAGATGCCTGGGTTGAGTGGAGGAAGGGGTGTGTGGGGGTGAGGCTGTGTATGTGTGTGTTTCTATGAGAGAGTGGAACGAAATTGGTTTTCTCTCCTATCTGTAATCTGTACAGGAATTTACTTTTGTAGTGTTACCGCTTACAAGTTCAGAGAAAGGGAGATTCTGAACGCTCTTATTCTTCCTTTTTCTTTCTTTTTAAAGGTTATATTTTTCGATAATTGTCAAAGTTTATTTAATATTTTTAGGCTTATATTCAACCACATATTTGCAATAATATCTCATTTTATTATTTAATTTTCACATTTTAATAAAATGCAATAGAAAGACAAAATAATACCAAATGACACATCTCAGGCCGGGCTTAAGTAAGAGCTGCAATTGACGGGCCCGGGCTGGGACTAAAACGCACGGGCTCGATCCGGGCCAGGTTCACTAAATTAGTCCCGCGCAGACCTCTAGTTTGGGATGAAATGAGCGTACTTTCATAAATTATTCAAATGTACAGTGTTTCACAATATTACGAAAACGTTTAGAGTTCTCAAATTTATCGTCAACCATTCTGAATCCACTGCTGGATGAAAGCCTCCCCAAGCTTCTTCCATAACTGTCTTTCTTGAGCAATTCCTTTCCATGTCACTCCTGCGTTCCTTCGAATTTCATCCACCAATGTTTCACGTTGTCTTTTTCTGTGCCTTGATATAAAGTCTAGTATTTCAGCTGTCTTCAAATCTTCCAGTCCGAGTGCATTGTCGAGTAAAAAGGCGTCAGATGTGCATGTCATTTCCCAAGCATTAGTTGCTAGAAAGGTTGAGCTGGTTTTTCCAAGCCAGATCTTGATCTGCGTGTCAAGTGAACCAAACTCTCTCTGCGGTTTGTCATTTTGTCTACCCTCTAACTCCATTGGCTGTCAATATGAATAATAAACGAGTAGTTTCGGCTTTGTGCACTAACTGGTGTTCCTCGAGAAATCTGTAAACGAAAAATCGAGCTCGGTTTCCAACAACAAAGCCGTGGTGCGTTTAACCTAGAGATCGACGCGTCCACGCTTACACTGAAGAGCAATTGAATTAGAGACAGCTGGCGTTATGCAAATGTGGCGCTGTGGGCGGCCCTGTAAACGGAAACGACATGACGTATGCAGCGATCCGACAATATAACGAGTGATGCGACGGGAATCAGTAAGAGTTGAACGCAGTATGGGTAAGACGAAGGATAACGAAGTAAATTTCTCCGTCATTTCTGTCCACGCAAGGATTCGACCCCGGATCCTCTCATTCCGGAACAAGTCACTCTACCAATTGAGCTACGCGGACGTTTGTTCTGACTACTATCTGCCTTTATGTCGTGTGCGTCCTGCTGGAAGGTACGTCACAGAAGGATCTAAGCGCATTTGATCGTGGGCAAATTATCGGGGTCCGACGAATGGGTCACTTCATCTCGGAAGTCGTGCAGGCACTGGGATTTTCACGAGCCACTGTGTCACGGGTGCACCGTCAGTACATCGAATCCGGTAAAACCATCACTGCAAGGGCCAACTGCCGTGGACAACAGCGTGTGCATGAGCGGGGTCATCGTCGGCTAGCTCGCATTGTAACAGCGGATAGACGGGCCACAGTGCAAGAAATCACTCGGCAATTTAACGCTGGTGCACAAAAACGTGTAAGCAGCCACACCATCCAGAACCATCTCCTCGCTATGGGGTACAGAAGCCATCGTCCCACGAGGGTACCGTTGCTGACCGCACATCACAGGGTGCAAAGATTAGCATGGGCGCGGGAACATCGCCACTGGACCCTTGACATGTGGAAAATGTTGCCTGGACTGACGAGTCGAGATTCACGTTGGTACATGCGGATGCCAGGATACGAGTACGGCGACCACATGAAGCGATGGACCTTTCTTGCCAGCAGGGTACTCTTCAAGCTAGTGGGGGTGGCATTCTCGTCTGGGGACTGTTTACGTGGACTAAAATGGGACCCCTGGTACGTGTGACATCGTCCCTCACAGGTCAACGTTACCGGGATATCCTGGACGACCATTCGCTCACGTTTGTGCGTCTTCAACATCCCACTGGGGACCTGATCCTGCAACAAGACAATGCAGCTCCCGAATTGTATCCAAATGGTTGGATGAACAGTCCACCGACATGACCTCGCTTCCTTGGCCAGCTAGGTCACCTGACCGAGCACATCTGGGATGCCATCGAGAGAGATGACCCCCCTCCATCAAATGTTCGTGAATTGTGGGAGCATGTTCAGGGGTCGTGGATCCGTATGGCTTCCCAACGCTTCCGGTGTCTTGTCGAGTCCGTGCCGAGACGAATCGCCGCCGTCATCAGGGCGAAAGGTGGTGCTACACGTTACTAGACAGGTATCTCTAGGACAATTGCTCTTCAGTGTATACTGACCACAGCAGCTACATTGTTGATCATACTCTGATGGTCAGGGTGTGATCAATGGATTATGTCGAAAACTGCGGTTGCCTTGTCCGCGAGGGTGACCAAAAAATTTGTCTCGGGCCACCAAGGAAAACATCAGTGGAAAACTTGCACCGTAGTTTTCGTCGTATATTCCGTGGATAAACACCGATTAAAAAAAATGTTTTTGTGGCCGCTTGATTTAAAAAAGAAATTCGCTGGGTAATTGTGCAGGAGAGGGGGTTAATTGGAAAAGGAACTCCCTCGGAAAATTTTTCCTCACTTCAGGAGTTTGTGCGGAGCGGAACACAGAGGACGGGAGGGGGGTTCACAGTGAAAGACTCCGGGAATTATAGAGAGGGTTCGAGGAAGTCATTTTGTCTTTATATTGTTGGGAAACACGAAAAGCTGACTTTGCTTGTGCCCTCTCTTCGTCAATCGGCCAATAAAAATATACGCACAGCGCTCGCTGCACGAACGTACACATGCATGCCTCATTTCCAGTATTTTAGTTCGTCCTTCGCCATTTTGACCATTCTTTGCTGCTGATATTTTCCTTTATCGCTATTTATGATGTCTCCGAAAAGGAAACGTTTCAGTTACACTGCCGAATTTAAACTTTAAGTAGGGGCACAGTTGAGGATATGATCGTGTCACTACGCGAAAGTATTCGAAAGGTCAGAAAACTAGCGCGGCAATGACGCACTAAAAGCCGTTGTGTAAAACGTAAAAACAAACCTGTCGGCGAACTCCGCGGGAGAATTCACGTAAGTCCAGCCCCCCTCCTCCCCCTCTTGTTTTTTTACCTGTGTATAAGCCAATTTCCCTACTTTGAAATCAGGATTTCTTCCAAAAATTTCGACTTACACGCGTGTGTATGATCCAGGAACTTGCAGACAAGAGTAAAGAAGTGGGATTAAAAATGAACTTTCAGAAGACAAAAGTGATGTTCAATGCTTTTACAAGAAATGAAGATTTATCGATTGATGGAGAAAAGCTGGAGATAACAGACACGTACGTTTATCTTGGACAGCAGATATCAAGTGAGGGTCACATTGATGAAGAAATTAATCGGCGTACAAAACTTGCCTGGAGAGCTTTTGGAAGAAACAGCATAATTTTCAAGAGCAATATGCCATTATGTCTTAAAAGAAAAGTGTTTGATCAATGCATCCATCCAGTTCTTACGTATGGTGCAGAGACAAGGACCTTAACTAAAAGAGACATACAAAGGTTGCAGACAACTCTAAACCATATACATTGATGAAGAAATTAATCGGCGTACAGAACTTGCCTGGAGAGCTTTTGGAAGAAACAGCATAATTTTCAAGAGCAATATGCCATTATGTCTTAAAAGAAAAGTGTTTGATCAATGCATCCATCCAGTTCTTACGTATGGTGCAGAGACGTGGACCTTAACTAAAAGAGACATACAAAGGCTGCAGACAACTCTAAACCATATACATTGATGAAGAAATTAATCGGCGTACAAAACTTGCCTGGAGAGCTTTTGGAAGAAACAGCATAATTTTCAAGAGCAATATGATATGCCATTATGTCTTAAAAGAAAAGTGTTTGATCAATGCATCCTTCCAGTGCTTACGTATGGTGCAGAGACGTGGACCTTAACTAAAAGAGACATACAAAGGTTGCAGACAACTCTAAACCATATACATTGATGAAGAAATTAATCGGCGTACAGAACTTGCCTGGAGAGCTTTTGGAAGAAACAGCATAATTTTCAAGAGCAATATGCCATTATGTCTTAAAAGAAAAGTGTTTGATCAATGCATCCATCCAGTTCTTACGTATGGTGCAGAGACGTGGACCTTAACTAAAAGAGACATACAAAGGTTGCAGACAACTCTAAACCATATACATTGATGAAGAAATTAATCGGCGTACAAAACTTGCCTGGAGAGCTTTTGGAAGAAACAGCATAATTTTCAAGAGCAATATGCCATTATGTCTTAAAAGAAAAGTGTTTGATCAATGCATCCTTCCAGTGCTTACGTATGGTGCAGAGACGTGGACCTTAACTAAAAGAGACATACAAAGGTTGCAGACAACTCTAAACCATATACATTGATGAAGAAATTAATCGGCGTACAAAACTTGCCTGGAGAGCTTTTGGAAGAAACAGCATAATTTTCAAGAGCAATATGCCATTATGTCTTAAAAGAAACGTGTTTGATCAATGCATCCTTCCAGTGCTTACGTATGGTGCAGAGACGTGGACCTTAACTAAAAGAGACATACAAATGTTGCAGACAACTCTAAACCATATACATTGATGAAGAAATTAATCGGCGTACAAAACTTGCCTGGAGAGCTTTTGGAAGAAACAGCATAATTTTCAAGAGCAATATGCTATTATGTCTTAAAAGAAACGTGTTTGATCAATGCATCCTTCCAGTGCTTACGTATGGTGCAGAGACGTGGACCTTAACTAAAAGAGACATACAAAGGTTGCAGACAACTCTAAACCATATACATTGATGAAGAAATTAATCGGCGTACAGAACTTGCCTGGAGAGCTTTTGGAAGAAACAGCATAATTTTCAAGAGCAATATGATATGCCATTATGTCTTAAAAGAAAAGTGTTTGATCAATGCATCCTTCCAGTTCTTACGTATGGTGCAGAGACGTGGACCTTAACTAAAAGAGACATACAAAGGCTGCAGACAACTCTAAACCATATACATTGATGAAGAAATTAATCGGCGTACAAAACTTGCCTGGAGAGCTTTTGGAAGAAACAGCATAATTTTCAAGAGCAATATGATATGCCATTATGTCTTAAAAGAAAAGTGTTTGATCAATGCATCCTTCCAGTGCTTACGTATGGTGCAGAGACGTGGACCTTAACTAAAAGAGACATACAAAGGTTGCAGACAACTCTAAACCATATACATTGATGAAGAAATTAATCGGCGTACAGAACTTGCCTGGAGAGCTTTTGGAAGAAACAGCATAATTTTCAAGAGCAATATGCCATTATGTCTTAAACGAAAAGTGTTTGATCAATGCATCCTTCCAGTGCTTACGTATGGTGCAGAGACGTGGACCTTAACTAAAAGAGACATACAAAGGTTGCAGACAACTCTAAACCATATACATTGATGAAGAAATTAATCGGCGTACAAAACTTGCCTGGAGAGCTTTTGGAAGAAACAGCATAATTTTCAAGAGCAATATGCCATTATGTCTTAAAAGAAACGTGTTTGATCAATGCATCCTTCCAGTTCTTACGTATGGTGCAGAGACGTGGACCTTAACTAAAAGAGACATACAAAGGTTGCAGACAACTCTAAACCATATACATTGATGAAGAAATTAATCGGCGTACAGAACTTGCCTGGAGAGCTTTTGGAAGAAACAGCATAATTTTCAAGAGCAATATGATATGCCATTATGTCTTAAAAGAAAAGTGTTTGATCAATGCATCCTTCCAGTGCTTACGTATGGTGCAGAGACGTGGACCTTAACTAAAAGAGACATACAAAGGTTGCAGACAACTCTAAACCATATACATTGATGAAGAAATTAATCGGCGTACAAAACTTGCCTGGAGAGCTTTTGGAAGAAACAGCATAATTTTCAAGAGCAATATGCCATTATGTCTTAAAAGAAACGTGTTTGATCAATGCATCCTTCCAGTGCTTACGTATGGTGCAGAGACGTGGACCTTAACTAAAAGAGACATACAAAGGTTGCAGACAACTCTAAACCATATACATTGATGAAGAAATTAATCGGCGTACAAAACTTGCCTGGAGAGCTTTTGGAAGAAACAGCATAATTTTCAAGAGCAATATGATATGCCATTATGTCTTAAAAGAAAAGTGTTTGATCAATGCATCCTTCCAGTGCTTACGTATGGTGCAGAGACGTGGACCTTAACTAAAAGAGACATACAAAGGTTGCAGACAACTCTAAACCATATACATTGATGAAGAAATTAATCGGCGTACAGAACTTGCCTGGAGAGCTTTTGGAAGAAACAGCATAATTTTCAAGAGCAATATGCCATTATGTCTTAAAAGAAAAGTGTTTGATCAATGCATCCATCCAGTTCTTACGTATGGTGCAGAGACGTGGACCTTAACTAAAAGAGACATACAAAGGTTGCAGACAACTCTAAACCATATACATTGATGAAGAAATTAATCGGCGTACAAAACTTGCCTGGAGAGCTTTTGGAAGAAACAGCATAATTTTCAAGAGCAATATGCCATTATGTCTTAAAAGAAACGTGTTTGATCAATGCATCCTTCCAGTGCTTACGTATGGTGCAGAGACGTGGACCTTAACTAAAAGAGACATACAAAGGTTGCAGACAACTCTAAACCATATACAGTGATGAAGAAATTAATCGGCGTACAAAACTTGCCTGGAGAGCTTTTGGAAGAAACAGCATAATTTTCAAGAGCAATATGCCATTATGTCTTAAAAGAAAAGTGTTTGATCAATGCATCCTTCCAGTGCTTACGTATGGTGCAGAGACGTGGACCTTAACTAAAAGAGACATACAAAGGCTGCAGACAACTCAAAGCAGCATGGAGAGGTGCATGCTTGGTGTAACCAGGACAGATAAGAAGAGGAACTCGTGGATCCGAAAAATGACAAGAGTGGAAGACATCATGATCAGAGTTAAATCCCTGAAATGGCAATGGGCTGGACATACTGCCAGAAGGACAGATCATCGATGGACAGCCGGAATTTTAGATTGGATTCCAAGGGACAGGAAAAGAATCAGAAGAAGACCACATCGGAGATGGGTGGATGAAATTCGAAAATATGCGGGAGTGACATGGAGGAGACTGGCACAAGACAGACCGTTGTGGAGGAAACTTGGGGAGACCTTCGTCCAGCAGAGGATTGATAATGGTTGACAATGATGATGATGATGATGATATACGGAATTTCTACGAATTGTTCTGTATCAGCGTTTCATCATTGGCAATGTGTAATGCAATTAGAGATGTTGCATGGGCGTGATTAAACTTTCTGCCCTATGGATGCCACGCCACTAATATTCTTTTGTGTCCGAAGATAAAAATATAAAAAAAAAATTCTTTTTAAAAATGAATTCCTTTATTTAGCAAGATCGTTTTATCTTTTTCTTCTGACTCCGGGGTCTTCATGTAACCGACTTTTTTGTCGAAAATTCCGCTTCTGGATCAGCATTTGTGATGTGCGGATTATGCGGCGGTTTTTTTACTCTGAATGTCACAATCCGCGAATTATACGCCAGCGCACATTATACGAAGGTAAAAAAAATTGTGCGAATTCCAGGGTCTGGGAATAAACGACGAAAATTATGGTTCCCCCCGCGGGTCTTATGTCTGGCTCCTAAAAAGTTTAGCTGGCCACCAGATTTCAGAATACTTTTCTACCCCTGCAGTCTGACCTTATTTGTGTATCCCCACATGATGCTTCTCTTCACTAAATACACTTCTATTCTTCTATTCGCAGCTGTGGGATGAAATTCTATCATTACACAGTACTTTCTTTACATCTGCATGTGTTCCCATGTGATCTACTCAGTTGAATGTTGTTCCTTTTTCCTCGTTTCAGGGTCAAATCTCGTGGGAAAATTCACCACTTCGGTCAAGAAGTTCGTTCAGGAGGTGGAACTAGGTAATACGCCGTAAGCCAAATTATCTGCGAACATGTTCTCATACATACTTCCTATACTCACCTCAGGTTAGTTCATGCTTCATTAACAATCTATGCCTGACATCCTTTGCATGCTTATTAAAAAAATATCCCTTTTAATCAACATTCATGCAGCTCTCGATGTTTCTTTCTCTTGCACACTTACTGCTTAGATTAATGTAACTAACCCTGCCTTCACGGTGACGTCACTTCCGCAGCGAGCGGAAGTGACGTCAACAAGCAACTCGGAATATTCACAGTAAAGTGCCGGTTTTTTTTAGGTGCACCTGTTCTCAACGCATAGATGGTTCGCTGTAACGCAGAAATTGCTGGAAATGGAACTGGATGAAGATCAAGAAAAACGCAGAAAGTAGTGTTTCGACATGGACAATTAAGGGGTCGCGCGAAAAATAATAATGAGATGCATATCAAATAAGATATGATCAAGTGTTAATCTATGTATATAAAAACAAGAAAAAAAGGGGCTATATCACGTGCAGTGGGACGACGAAATGTCGCCCGAGAAGAATATTTGTTTTACTCAGGAAATAACTTTATTTCATTAACTGTGTGCATCATCATCATCATCATCATTGTCAACCATTATCAATCCACTGCTGGACGAAGGTCTCCCCAAGTCTCCTCCACAACGGTCTGTCTTGTGCCAGTCTCCTCCATGTCACTCCCGCATACTTTCGAATTTCATCCACCCATCTCCCATGTGGTCTTCTTCTGGGTCTTTTCCTGTCCCTTGGAATCCAATCTAAAATTTCGGCTGTCCATCGATGGTCTGTTCATCTGGCAGTATGTCCAGCCCATTGCCATTTCAGGGATTTAACTCTGATCATGATGTCTTGTCATTTTTCGGATCAACGAGTTCCTCTTCTTATCTCTCCTGGTTACACCAAGCATGCACCTCTCCATGCTGCTTTGAGTTGTCTGCAGCCTTTGTATGTCTCTTTTAGCTAAGGTCCACGTCTCTGCACCATACGTAAGCACTGGAAGGATGCATTGATCAAACACTTTTCTTTTAAGACATAATGGCATATTGCTCTTGAAAATTATACTGTTTCTTCCAAAAGCTCTCCAGGCAAGTTTTGTACGCCGATTAATTTCTTCACCAATGTGACCCTCACTTGATATCTGCTGTCCAAGATAAACATACGTGTCTGTTATCTCCAACTTTTCTCCATCAATCGATAAATCTTCATTTCTTGTAAAAGCATTGAACATCACTTTTGTCTTCTGAAAGTTCATTTTTAATCCCACTTCTTTACTCTTGTCAGCAAGTTCCTGCATCATACTCTGTAGCTCTGATGGGGTAGTTGCAAAAATGACTATGTCATCAGCAAAACGAAGGTGGGTTAGATAATCTCCATTAATCTTTATGCCTTTGTTTTCCCAGTTCAGTGATTGAAAGACATTTTCCAATGTGGCATTAAAGAGCTTCGGAGATATGGTGTCACCTTGTCTCACTCCTTTTCCAATTTTTATGTGTGTTGTATTTTCAAACAGCCGAATCTTTGCACTTGCATTTTCATAGATGTTATTAATAATATTAATGTATGCATCTTCAATACCGCAGGATTTCAGAGCCATTGCAACTGCTGATGGTTTCACCGAATCAAAGGCTTTTTCATAATCGATAAAAGCCATGCACAATGGAAGTTCATATTCCCTCGCTCTTGTGCATATACAATGCAAAATGCCTGGCGTACGTTTACGACGTCAGGCGGTATATAACTAATCCAAAGCTGCGGAAAGACATTGTTTCGTAGTACATTGCCGGACACAGAAAATCTGGTCCAAGAGAATACCTGCACAAACACAGACAATGCCCAATGGTAGAAGGGCGCCAGCTTGTCTGGGAGGGCTGAATACGTCCTTTATGTGCAAGAATGTCAGTATTGTTGTATGTTTTGTTCTGTCTGTATAGAGTCTGGTTTCCACGCGCAGAAGTCCGTTAGAAGGAATGTCAAACACGTGGTCAACAGACACGAAGACAATAAGTGGAGGCCAGTTCCAAGAAGCAGGAACTGATACGAAGCAAGCTGGCCTTCGGGCAAAGATCAGGTTCGCTCCGGAATCTAGCAAGGTCAAAGGTCAGCTCCTCGTGGTAGGGGGCAGAGAAAAAGAGGGGTCCTCTGAAGCGAGGGGCATAAGAGACAGAGCTTGTGGAGTTTGGGCTCCGAGGAACGAAGTTCCTGATTTTAGCGTGAAGCCGAGTACTTCGGGAGAAAGCGTGGAGTCGGAACGACTCTGATATTAGAGTTGCCTTAAGGCAACTGATTTTTAATTGAAGAATTCGTGACGGACGTCTCATGTGAAATAAGTTCTTCGACGCGGACATTGGCACCGGAACCAAACTCTTACCAATACTTTTGCTTCATTATATTTATTGTCTTTCTTATTCACGGAGTAGTTATTAAAAGTTGATTATAACGAAGTAAATTTCTCCGTCATTTTTGGTCTACGCCGGGATTCGAACCCGAGGCCGCTTATTCCGGAACAAGTCGCTCTACCAACTGAGCTACGCAGACGATTATTCTGATTCCTATCTGCCTTTATGTCGTGTGCATCCTGCTGGCAGGTACGTCACATCCCCCCCCAAAGAGGGCCGGGGCATGGCCCACGGGTCAGCCGTGAGCATGAATCGCTGCAGGCAGCCATCCACTGTACAACGTGCACTTGAGAACTCCCAGTCAATCTGCTGTGTGGAATGCAACATCACACATTTTTATTTTTCGAAGCGCTGGAGAAGGAATTCTCTGATTTTTCCTGCCTCGCGGTGTGGAAATAACATCACACCAATGCGAGATTTTGAACGGCCGGGTCATCCGGATAGTTCGGGCGCCATTATAACGAAGTAAATTTCTCCGTCATTTTTGGTCTACGCCGGGATTCGAACCCGAGGCCGCTTATTCCGGAACAAGTCGCTCTACCAACTGAGCTACGGAGACGTTCGTTCTCGCTGCTATCTGCCTTTATGTCGTGTGCGTCCTGCTGGCAGGTACGTCACATGATGAAGTGCTTTATGGTAGCCATTTTCTCCCTTCCTTGATTCGCGGATAATTTAAGCAAAAAGGCGGAGGAAGAGGGGCCTGGATACTGCATCGGTGAATATCTTAGACGCTTAGACGAAAACAAACGAGTGGTGGTAATCATAATAAGATCTGTTAGTTGTTCAGAAGCCAGATTCGTGCGAGACAGGAATGAGTTATAGATTATTTAATCCTAGAACAGGAGGTAAAAAGATTTACAAAATGTGGAGTAAATTGGTCTGGTTTCGATAATAATCAATGGACACTCAAAAATGATAATATTTTGCAAGGTCACAGAAGAATCAACAGTACAAAACGCTGCTCCATGTTGAGACACAAACAGACACGTGAAAACGATTTGAGGTCCCGTTCAAAATTCACATATGATCTCCAGTACCAAATTTTCTTTCCATGCCTCACCTTACTGCTGCTTTAATCCCTGGCTGTTTTCCCTTTTAACTGGTCTGCTGTTCTGAATGTTATAGGAAATTATTTGTCATTCCACCTGTAACGTACCAGGAGATGTGACGTACCTGCCCGAAGGACGCGCACGACATAAAGGCAGATAGGAATCAGAATAAACGTCCGCGTAGCTCAATTGGTAGAGCAACTTATTCCGGAATAAGGGGACTCGGGTTCGAATCCCGGCGTAGACCAAAAATGACGGAGAAATTCACTTCGTTATAATAGCGCCCGAACTATCCGGATGACCCGACCGTTCACAATCTCACAATGGTGTGATGTTATTTCCACACCGGGAGATAGGAAAAATAAGAGCAGCACTTCGAAAAAAAAAAAAAAAAAAAAAAAAAAAAAATAAGGGGGAGATGATGTAACGTACCAGAAGATGTGACGTACTTGCCAGAAGGACGCACACGACATAAAGGCAGATAGGAATCAGAATAAAATGTCCGCGTAGCTCAATTGGTAGAGCAACTTATTCCGGAATAAGCGGACTCGGGTTCGAATCCCGGCGTAGACCAAAAATGACGGAGAAATTCACTTCGTTATAATGGCGCCGGAACTATCCGGATGACCCGACCGTTCACAATCTCACAATGGTGTGATGTTATTTCCACACCGCGAGATAGGAAAAATAAGAGAATCCCTTCTCCAACACTTCGAAAAAAAAAAAAAAAAAATAAGGGGGAGATGATGTAACATACCAGGAGATGTGACGTACCTACCAGAAGGACGCACACGACATAAAGGCAGATAGGAATCAGAATAAACGTCCGCGTAGCTCAATTGGTAGAGCAACTTATTCCGGAATAAGCGGACTCGGGTTCGAATCCCGGCGTAGACCAAAAATGACGGAGAAATTCACTTCGTTATAATGGCGCCCGAACTATCCGGATGACCCGACCGTTCACAATCTCACAATGGTGTGATGTTATTTCCACACCGGGAGATAGGAAAAATAAGAGCAGCACTTCGAAAAAAAAAAAAAAAAAGAAAAAAATAAGGGGGAGATGATGTAACGTACCAGAAGATGTGACGTACTTGCCAGAAGGACGCACACGACATAAAGGCAGATAGGAATCAGAATAAAATGTCCGCGTAGCTCAAATGGTAGAGCGACTTATTCCGGAATGAGGGGATCCGGGTTCGAATCCTGGCGTGGACAGAAATGACGGAGAAATTTACTTCGTTATAATGGCGCCCGAACTATCCGGATGACCCGACCGTTCAAAATCTCGCATTGGTGTGATGTTATTTCCACACCGCGAGATAGGAAAAATAAGAGAATCCCTTCTCCAACACTTCGAAAAAAAAAAAAAATAAGGGGGAGATGATGTAACGTACCAGGAGATGTGACGTACCTGCCAGAAGGACGCACACGACATAAAGGCAGATAGGAATCAGAATAAAATGTCCGCGTAGCTCAAATGGTAGAGCGACTTATTCCGGAATGAGGGAACCCGGGTTCGAATCCTGGCGCGGATAAAAATGACGGAGAAAACTACTTCGTTATACACCGGCTTTATTTTCTCATTAGACGACATTCCATAGAAGGATGAAGCCAATAATTACCCGAGTCAAACGCACTTGAAGTTTGGTTGCACGTAATTACCGCTTCCCAAGTAACAGCGAAAAAAATGCTTGGTGCACGTCTGTGTGTTTGTTTCATAGTGTGAAGGCCTACGTCTTCATTTCCGGTCATCAGCGATCCTGTAATCTCATTTCCGGTTGTCTCGAGACGCATGATTCGGGCGTCAGATCCGGCTAGCGACACGTCATTTCCGTTCTCTATTGCACCCATCACGTTCCTCTCGCATTGGGAGATACAAGAAAGTAAGGAACACATTTCAAATGGGAACATTCGGCTGCAATGTACTTCGCTCGAGAGATGAAAAACGGAAATGCTTTTTTCAGGGACATTACGGGATTCAGAATTTTTTTATTTTGTCCGTTATATAATATGAAGTCTCAGCGATAGTGGAGAATACTAGCGGTATTCTATTCTTCTTCAACACATGCCTTTATTTTTAATTATTCACCAGCGGAAACTAAGCGAAATTATTTGAATTATGTCTGGTGGCAGTGCCTTGAGTCGGATGTTTTCCAACCACTTTATGCCCACAAAAAGGCCTACACAGTGCGTCAAAGAATTTTTAAGACTGGGTCTGTAAAATGAAATAGAAACAAGAAATTATAATTTGTTTTGGTTTGTTATTCAAAATAAGTTCCTTCGGCTTCAATACACTTGTTACAGCGATTTAATAATGATTCGAATGCCTTCACTTTGCGGAATTGCCTCCAAAGCACGCGTCGAAGCTGTTTCTATGGTCGAAATATCATCAAAATATCACCCTTTTAACGTCATTTTAAGATTTGGGAACAAAGAAAAGTCGCAGGGTGCTAAATCAGGCGAATACAGTGGATGATTCAACACCCAGACGTTATTTTTTGCCAAAAATCTACGAACAGGAAGTGAGGTGTGACTGGGTGCATTATCGTGCAACAAACACCAACTGTTTTCATCCCGATATTCTGGACGAATGCGACGAATTCTGCCCATCAAACGCCTCAAAACATTTAAATAAAACTCACCAGTAATTGTTTGTTTACTTGGAACAAATTCTTTGTGGATAATACCCTTACTATCGAAGAATGTAATGAGCGTTGTTTTGATTTTCGATGAAAATTTTCTTGTTTTTTTTTGGCTTGTGGTGAGTTTTTTGACTTCCATTCCGCACTTTGTCGCTTTGTTTTAGGATCATATTGAAAACACCATGTTTCATCACCTGTAACAATCGATTTTAAGAAGTTTGGATCATTTTCAGCGGCTGCAATGATGTCTCTGCAATGTGCACTTCTCCTTGATTTTTGTTCATTGGTTAACGTGTGTGGAACAAATTTAGCACAGACTTTTGTTTTGCCCAAATCTTCATGCAGGATGGTTCGAATCGTTTCTTTGTTGATGTTTAAAGACTCTTCCATCATTCTTAGTGACGCACATCGATTGTTTGCCACGAAATCACGCACTTTTTTCAAAAATCTCAGGTGTCCTAGATGAACTTGGTCTTTCGGTATGCTTATCATCTTCTAGCGTCCAAAAAATGTTTGTGCCACAGGAAAACATTTGATCTACTTAAACAAAACTCTTGTTAAACTTGTTTCATCATTTGGTACGTTTCCGAGGCACTTTTACTAAGTTTTGCGTTAAATTTAATAACAGCCCTTTGTTCCATCTTAATAATTGAACATGAAAAAAATTTGACTTCTCTAATGAACGGCCGTTTCGTTTGAGTTACTTTAACAACTGCGCAGTACTTTTGGCAGAAAGCAAGCAGATGGTCACGGTTTATAACGCATTCGCGATTACACTGGTGGCGCCACCGTAGGCTGAAATCTAGCGCCAGTCTTAAAAATTCTTTGACGCACTGTTTATGTCGTTCGAATTTCGAGAGAAAGGACCACAGTTGCCGCTGATGGCAAGGTTGCCCAATGTGTTCATTGCTGTTACCAACCACCCTCCTTGGTTCGGAAGTCATTGTGCAGGGATAAAGCTTTCTAGAAATGAACAAAGCTACCTCCCTTATCCGTTTGGTCTAGAGCCAAGGTCGTTTGTCACATTTTGCAGCAAAACTAACCCCCATTGTGGTTGAGATATAGTCCCCACAGACAGTTTTTGGAAAGACGTACCGAAAATAATTTTAACACAAGTGCATATTTAA
Source organism: Macrothele yani (assembly GCA_039090855.1). Taxonomy (NCBI): domain Eukaryota; kingdom Metazoa; phylum Arthropoda; class Arachnida; order Araneae; family Macrothelidae; genus Macrothele; species Macrothele yani. The sequence continues at coordinate 112,050,793 of CM077033.1, read as the reverse complement.
CGAAATTCACACTATGCAACTGATCATGGTTGAGGTATATCATGTGTCGTGTCTAACTTTGCTTACCTCTGAGAAGTTCGTGGCTGAAGAGATATTGATATCGTCTTAAACACAACGAATTTCACGGATTCCTGAAACTTCAACACGCAAAGGAAAAGCGGAAATTGTAAAATGAAACGATCGAAAGCATCAGAAGATTCTCTTCGTAAAATCTGAAGCTGCAGAAATCAGAGTCTTGGTCCTCCGGTGAAAACAGTTATTCGGAAGGAAGTCTTCGCTTCATCCTGCTGAGACGGATCTTAGCGTCACTAATGTTTTTAATCTGCCTGAGTGACTCAGAGGAAGGAAAGGAAACGACAAAATTGCTTCGAGAGAGAGAGAAGGTGTTTTGTTATTTATCTTTCGTGTAGCAGTGATGGTAGAACTGTTTACTTAATATTCCACATCAGGAGATACTTCTGAAGCAAAATAATCAAATTCCGTTCGGATAAATTCATTTTAAACTGCTTTAAATCTCAGTTTATGGGATTGAAACAGTTATCTGTCATCTGCTTCATGGGGAACTTCTTTGCTTAGACTTTTGATTCCTATTCTCTGCGAAACATCAACCCATAGAAATTAATAAGTTAATAATAATTATATATAATAAGATAATAAGTCAAATTTTCGAATAATAATTATATCTCTAATTTTGGACAATTATAATAATATTTTATATTATATATAATATAATATAATGAAAAAGCCTTTGATTCGGTGAAACCATCAGCAGTTACAATGGCTCTGAAATCCTGCGGTATTGAAGATGCATACATTCATATTATTAATAACATCTATGAAAATGAAAGTGCAAAGATTCGGCTGTTTGAAAATACAACACACATAAAAATTGGAAAGGGAGTGAGACAAGGTGATACCATATCTCCGAAGCTCTTTAATGCCACATTGGAAAATGTCTTTCAATCACTGAACTGGGAAAACAAAGGAATAAAGATTAATGGAGATTATCTAACCCACCTTCGTTTTGCTGATGACGTAGTCATTTTTGCAACTACCCCATCAGAGCTGCAGAGTATGATCCAGGAACTTGCTGACAAGAGTAAAGAAGTGGGATTAAAAATGAACTTCCAGAAGACAAAAGTGATGTATAATGCTTTTACAAGAAATGAAGATTTATCGATTGATGGAGAAAAGCTGGAGATAACAGACACGTACGTTTATCTTGGACAGCAGATATCAAGTGAGGGTCACATTGGTGAAGAAATTAATCGGCGTACAAAACTTGCCTGGAGAGCTTTTGGAAGAAACAGCATAATTTTCAAGAGCAATATGCCATTATGTCTTAAAAGAAAAGTGTTTGATCAATGCATCCTTCCAGTGCTTACGTATGGTGCAGAGACGTGGACCTTAACTAAAAGAGACATACAAAGGCTGCAGACAACTCAAAGCAGCATGGAGAGGTGCATGCTTGGTGTAACCAGGAGAGATAAGAAGAGGAACACGTGGATCCGAAAAATGACAAGAGTGGAAGACATCATGATCAGAGTTAAATCCCTGAAATGGCAATGGGCTGGACATACTGTCAGAAGGACAGACCATCGACGGACATCCGAAATTTTAGATTGGATTCCAAGGGACAGGAAAAGACCCAGAAGAAGAGCACATGGGAGATGGGTGGATGAAATTCGAAAGTATGCGGGAGTGACATGGAGGAGACTGGCACAAGACAGACCGTTGTGGAGGAAACTTGGGGAGACCTTCGTCCAGCAGTGGATTGATAATGGTTGACAATGATGATGATGATGATGATGAATACACTGAGTGGCCACTTTATTATGACCACCCCCTCGGTACTTCGTTGGTCCACCTTTTGCCTTTAATACTGCGTCGATTCTTCGTGGCATGGACTCCACGAGATGTTGATAGGTGGTTTGGGGAATCTGAGATGCCGCCCTGGTGGCGCAGTGGTCTAAGTGATGGCCTCTGATCATTCGTCCGAACGGGGTCCGGGTTCGAATCCCGGTGAGGCATGGATGTTGTGTTTGTCCGGTGAGGCATGGATGTTGTGTTTGTCTTACGGCACTGGTTCTCTCCCTTCCCTGGAACCAGTGACCCTAAATTAGGGACGGGCGACTGCTTACAGACCATTGAGTTGCTCACGGTAGTCGCTAAACCTCCAATCAATAAAAAAATAAAAAAATTCTGAGACCATGCTTGATGAATAGCACTTTCCAGGAGTGTGAGATTGCAGGGTTGTGTATCCAGCTGTCTGATGGCTCGTTCAACTTCATCCCACAAATTCTCAATCAGGAGATTGTGGGGGCCACCTAAGCAAAGTAAACTCACCGGCATGTTCCTGAAACCAATCCTGTACAATACGAGCACTATGGCAGGACGCATTATCTTGTTGAAAGTAGCCATCACCATTGGGATAAACCATCCACATGACAGGATGCACTTGGTCCGCAACGATGTTTAGATATGATGTGCCAGTTAGACACGAATTAAAGGGCACAAAGAATGCCAGGAAAACATTCCCCAAACCATAACACCAGCTTGAAGGGTTGTAGAAATGCATTTGGGGTACATGCTTTTGTGCTGCAAATTCTCACTCGGCCATCAGCATGGTGCAACTGAAAACGTGATTCATTGGACCACATAATTTGTATCCAATTATCGACTGTCCAATCCTTGTGCGAACTGGAGACGTTTTCTCTTGTTAACTGCAGACAGCAAAGGTGTTCGAACAGGCCTTCGGCTGCCATATCCCATCCGATGCAGTGTACGGCAAACAGTGCGTGCAGAGATCATTTGAGGGGATCCTTGATTAAGATGGTCTGTAATTTGCTGCACTGTTGCCCTTCTGTTGTCTGTTACCAGTCTGGACACTCTCCATTCCGCCCGAGCAGTCACTAGTCGATGACGACCACACGTTGCACGTAGAGAACCAGTTTTTTGGCTGACAGTCCAGTCTTTAAACACTTTAACAACAGCTGCTCTTGAACATTTCATGAATGCGGCGGTTTCGGTGATACTCACTCCATGGCTCCGAGCTCCGACAATCATCCCACGTTGAAAGTCCGTCAAAGCGCATTTTTTACCCATCTCGTCACCCAAAAATCACCTCTACTACAGTCGCAAGCACTACGCTTTCCCTTTTTATACTAGCCTCGCCCTTGGCGGCAACAGCGTGCAGCCATAGCTCATTTGCTTAAAACTGTCAGGTGGTCATAATAAAGTGACCACTCAGTATATAATATAATATAATATATTATAATACAATATAATATCATCATTATATCATTGTTAACCATTATCAATCCACTGCTGGACGAAGGTCTCCCCAAGTTTTCTCCACAACGGTCTGTCTTGTGCTAATCTCCTCCATGTTACTTCCGCATACTTTCGAATTTCATCCACCCATCTCCCATGTGGTCTTCTTCTGGGTCTTTTCCTGTCCCTTGGAATCCAATTTAAAATTTCGGCTGTCCATCGATGGTCTGTCCTTCTGGCAGTATGTCCAGCCCATTGCCATTTCAGGGATTTAACTCTGATCATGATGTCTTCCACTCTTGTCATTTTTCGGATCCACGAGTTCCTCTTCTTATCTGTCCTGGTTACACCAAGCATGCACCTCTCCATGCTGCTTTGAGTTGTCTGCAGCCTTTGTATGTCTCTTTTAGTTAAGGTCCACGTCTCTGCACCATACGTAAGCACTGGAAGGATGCATTGATCAAACACTTTTCTTTTAAGACATAATGGCATATTGCTCTTGAAAATTATGCTGTTTCTTCCAAAAGCTCTCCAGGCAAGTTTTGTACGCCGATTAATTTCTTCATCAATGTGACCCTCACTTGATATCTGCTGTCCAAGATAAACGTACGTGTCTGTTATCTCCAGCTTTTCTCCATCAATCGATAAATCTTCATTTCTTGTAAAAGCATTGAACATCACTTTTGTCTTCTGAAAGTTCATTTTTAATCCCACTTCTTTACTCTTGTCAGCAAGTTCCTGGATCATACTCTGCAGCTCTGATGGGGTAGTTGCAAAAATGACTACGTCATCAGCAAAACGAAGGTTGGTTGTATAATCTCCATTAATCTTTATCCCTTTGTTTTCCCAGTTCAGTGATTGAAAGGCATTTTCCAATGTGGCATTAAAGAGCTTCGGAGATATGGTGTCACCTTGTCTCACTCCTTTTCCAATGTTTATGTGTGTTGTATTTTCAAACAGCCAAATCTTTGCACTTGCATTTTCATAGATGTTATTAATAATATTAATGTACGCATCTTCAATACCGCAGGATTTCAGAGCCATTGCAACTGCTGATGGTTTCACCGAATCAAAGGCTTTTTCATAATCGATAAAAGCCATGCACAATGGAAGTTCATATTCCCTCGCTCTTTCAATTAGTTCTCTCAGCACGTGGATATGATCTATTGTGCTGTAGCCACTCCTGAATCCAGCTTGTTCTCTCGGTTGAGCCATGTCCAGTGTCACCTTAAAGCGGTGTGAAAGAACTTTAGTGAAGATTTTATAAACCACTGATAGGAGGCTGATAGGTCTGTAGTTCCTGAGATCCTCAATGTCACCTTTTTTATGTAGCAGGATCATTGTAGCGTTGTTCCAATCCTCAGGAATCTTCCCTTCATCGAGTAAACATTTGGGCGAGTACTGTTTCAATTTCTCCACTTGCTTCTTGTATGATGTCGACAGTAATTCCATTTTCTCCTGGAGCTTTACCCCGATTCAAGTTCTTGATTGCATGTGTATATAATATATTATATTATATTATATTACATTATATTAAAATGTATTATATTATATTATATTATACACTGAAGAGCAATTAATTTAGAGATATCTGTCTAGTAACGTGTAGCACCACCTTTCGCCCTGATGACGGCGGCGATTCGTCTCGGCATGGACTCGACAAGACACCGGAAGCGTTGGGAAGCCATACGGATCCACGACCCCTGAACAAGCTCCCACAGTTCACGAAGATTTGATGGAGGGGGATCAGAGCCTCGAACAACTCTCTCGATGGCATCCCAGATGTGCTCAATGGGATTGAGGTCAGGTGACCTAGCTGGCCAAGGAAGCGAGGTGACATCGGTGGAGCGTTCATCCAACCATTCGGACACAATTCGGGAGCTGCATTGTCTTGTTGCAGGATCAGGTCCCCAGTGGGATGTTGAAGACGCACAAACGGGAGCAAATGGTCGTCCAGGATATCCCGGTAACGTTGACCTGTGAGGGACGATATCACACGTACCAGGAGTCCAATTTCAGTCCACGTAAACAGTCCCCAGACGTGAATGCCACCCCCACCAGCTTGAAGAGTACCGTGCTGGCAAGAAGGATCCATCGCTTCATGTGGTTTGCGTCGTACTCGTATCGTGCCATGCGCATGTAGCAATGTGAATCTCGACTAATCAGTCCTGGCAACGTTTTTCCACACGTCTGAGGTCCAGTGGCGATGTTCCCGCTCCCATGCTAATCTTTGCACCCTGTGATGTGCGGTCAGCAGCGGTACCCTCGTGGGACGATGGCTTCTGTACCCCATAGCGAGTAGATGGTTCTGGATGGTGTGGCTGCTTACACGTTTTTACGCACCAGCGTTAAATTGCCGAGTGATTTCTTGCACTGTGGCCCGTCTATCCGCTGTTACAATGCGAGCTAGCCGACAATGACCCCGCTCATCCACACGTTGTTGTCCACGGCAGTTGGCCCTTGCAGGGATGGTTTTACCGGATTCGATGTACTCACGGTGCACCCGTGACACTGTGGCTCTTGCAAATCCCATGACTTCCGAGATGGAGTGACCCATTCGTCGGGGGCCCCGACAATTTGCCGACGATCAAATGCGCTTAGACCCTTCGTCTTACCCATAGTGCCTCCGACTCTTACTGATTCCCGTCGCATCACTCCTTATATTGTCGGATCGCCGCATACGTCATGTCGTTTCCGTTTACAGGGCCACCCACAGCGACTCCAAAAAGGTTTTCCATCAAATGTATTGTGGTCAGTAAATTGAGTATCAACATTATCTTCTTAGACATCACAAGTCATCGAAGCCTCCCCGGTGGCGCAGTTGTCTAATCGATGACTTTTGACCATTCGTTCAAGTTGGGTTCGGGTTCGAATCCCTGTGAGACATGGATGTTGTGTTTGTCTTACGTCAATGGCTCTCTCCTTTCCCTGGAACCAGTGGCATTAGGGACGGGCGACTGCTTATAGCCCATTGTGTTTCTCACGGTGGTCGTTAAACCTCGAGTCAATAAAAAAAGTAATCAAAATCATGGAATGTGAGAGCATAAATCGTGCATGTGTGTACCTGTTCAGCCGCAGAATTATGCAGGACGGGAGGAATCGCGAACAATCAGTATGTATGTCCATGTTAGTATGGAAGGCAAAGCGTAATTATCCATAACCGATTTTGAAAATGGAAAAAAGGAAGAGGAGGAAGAAGAAAGAAATATACTGGCCTCGCAGCTGGATGCAACATCACCGTTGTTGTTATTGCCCTCTTTCTGGTATCTCTGGGTGCAACATCGATAAACACGCAGGCACTCTTCATAGCTGTTTTTTTTTTCTTGCACGTACTTCATGACTGATAAAAGAAAGAGAGAAAGGTAGTCTGAAATGGCATTACATTACTTTGCCATAACAGGAAAACAGCCACCATAGCGCCGACAGCGTTCACTAAGCGGAAGCATGTCGTTCCGTCTTTATGATGGCTCTCAGCAGATAGCGAGCAGCCCGAAATATTTTCTGACCGTACCCTCAAGGGTGCTCGTGATCTCTACCGTGGAGATTCCGGCCATAGCCCTTTCCCATCGCTTTTCTTCGCTTTTTTCTCCTTATTTATATCACTCGGTATGGGTTTGTGAAATTTCATAGCTGGCTTCAATAACATTATTTCCGAAAAAAAAAAAAAAAACGACAAGAAAGAAGCAATAAAACATCTTCGAAATTGAAGCACCTCCCGCTAGAAGAGGAATGCAGCTGTTCAACATAAAATCTCAAATTCCTGGAAAACATCTTTTCTTTCCGTTCTGCAAACAAAATTAAAGCTTAGGTGTTAAAAATCGCTTTTCTACTGCGTGAAATGAATCGTGACAATGTGGAAATTTCATCTTCCGAAAAATAAAAAGTGAAGAAAGGAACTAAGAAATGCAATCGGTGGATCGGTGCATTTCTATGCGTTTTCCTTCACATCCGTACGCTCTATTTTAACCATAAATGCTGCGTTAAAAACAAATAGTAAAGCGACACATTTCACAGAGTATATCTACACTATCTACCAACAAGTAATTAGACACCTGTGATGGCAAAGGAAAACGAAGTTTATTCACCTTCAATAGTTGGTGGAGCCTCCACGAGCGGCGATTACAGCTGCGCATACTCTCAACCAGGCGTTGTACGACGGCTAGCGGTATTTTCTTCCACTCGGCTTGGAGAAGACAGGTCAGTTCCTTAACCAATTTCGGACGGTGAAGACACCCCTTAAGTCGACGCTCCAACTCGTCCCAGAGGTGCTCGATAGGGTTAAGGTCCGGGGCCAGTCCATTCGATTAACCCCATTGTCACCATACCAAGCCATGGTGGGCCTCGCAACATGACAGGTGGCATTGTCATCCTGAAAGTAACATGGGTCCACCCCGTGAAACTGCCACAACGTAGGAAGCGCATGGTCATCCAAAATGGTGCAGTAGGTCTCGGCGTTGAGTCTACCAGGAATTGCGACCAAGGGTCCCGTGCCATACCAGGAGAAACACCCCCATAGCATAATTCCACCGCCGCCGAACTTCACAGTTGGAACAATACATTCCGGCAGGAGGCGTTCTCCAGGCAGACGCCAAACCCAGACCCTGCCATCCGAACGGTAGAGGGTGAACCTTGATTCGTCGCTCCAGAGAACCTGTTTCCACTGTTCAACGGTCCACTGTCGACGTTCTTTGCACCACGTTAGCCGAGCAGCGCTATTGGACTTGGTGATCAAAGGCTTGTGGGTCCATGATAACCGAGCAGATGGGCTTCCTTACAGATGGTATTCATCGAAAGAACACTCCCGGATGCCTGTTGAAACTGCTCGCGGATGTGGCCCATCGATTTGGTGCGGTTCTTCCGAATTTCTCTGGCCAGCACCCGTCGGTCTCTAACTCCCAGTTTTGTGGGTCTGCCGGGTCGGGGCACATTCCGACAGTCACCTCTCATCTTCCACTTGCCAATCACGTAGGCCACTGTCGATTTTGGGTACTTCAACTCGCTGGATATGCCATCGGCCATTTCTGTGATACCCGACGATTACACCTTTCTCGAAATCAGAGAGCTCCGAACTGCGTGGCATCTTGCATGCGACTGGTTGCGTTGTTGTTTCCCACACGATATTTAACGGCGGCGGCCGTGACGTGTATCGGGACCGCAGATATCGTCGATTGCAGGGGTGTCCAATTACTTGTTGGTAGATGGTGTATGTCAATAGATGTTACATTGTGTTTCTCTTCTAGGTATCCGGTGACTTTTGTCAATGTAGTGTTCGTTCCCTAGAGATGATGAAATATCCCGGTTAATTCCCATGCTTGAAGCTTGTTAAACTAGGGAAAATAGCACTTATACGATGTGCCTAAGGCGTTGTTTAGGGAGTTGTTCCTTGTGATCCACGTGAGATAGTTCTTTCAGGGCAAGTTCAGGTCAAGCAAACAACACGTGACTTCAACCCAACGGTATTACCTATTTGGCAAATTATGCTTTTCTTTCTTTGTGTGAAAAGCAGGCGGTAAATTCAGTAAATGAAAAAGATTAAATTTCACATCTTCTAGCAAACATTTTCATTTATGGCTTTTAAACCCCAGAGGAACATTCTTGTTTCCTTTTTAGTGAGCATTAGTTTTCTCTCCTCCCACGGGTTTTCTCTGAAAGAACATTTGAAGCCATCATTCCGACTAGAGTTGTCTCTCCGTCCATTTTCGACGCACGTACTCTGCTCTCTCAAAGAAGGAGAAGAGAGGTCCCTCTGCATTTTCAGGACGCATTTATATGGAAGAAAGAAAATCTGCCTTTCTCTTCTAAAAAGCGCATATTTCTTTTGGAAGAATGAGAGGCATTTACTTGTCAATCCTAAATTTGGAACGCGGCTGGGCTTGTCTTTGAATTTTCCTTCAAAAAAGGGACTCAACAAAAGTGGGGGAGCTTTTGCAGCGGATATTTCAATAAAGAACGTGAAATACGAAGGTGAATAAAAGTGTCTCATTTTCAACCACGCTGCGTCTACGTATAAACGGAAGAGTGGGGCCTCCGTTTATACGTAGACGCAGCTTTAAAGTAAAGCATCCATTGTTAGTGGGAAAATTAGAAAGGGGGAAAAAGCAGTCTATTCTATAGAAATCAAAAGTTATTTATGCTTCAGGTTTGCAATATTGAGAAAAATTCTTGACGAAAGGCGAAAAACAAAATCTAAGTGCAATACAAATTTTGAAGATGACAATCCGATTTTTGGCGTAAATGAGACAAGGCTTGTAAGTCAGATAATATCCGAAAATTTGAAAATTTTTTCAATTTCCTTGGGCGGGACTCGAACCCGCGTCTCCCGGAAAACGCCCGGGCATGCTAACCACTACACCACCCACAACGACCAAGTTTTATATATGGCGTAATCCCGTATTTCTTTCATGATTTATCTGCCAATCACGGGATAGGATTCTTAACCTCCAGATTCGCTAAACATGAATGCCGGTTGCTTCGACTAGCGAATCCTGTGATGGTTATATTCAAATTGATCGGAAACTTGAAACTTGGTCGTTCTGGGTGGTGTAGTGGTTAGCATACCCGGGCGTTTTCTGGGAGACGCGGGTTCGAGTCCCACTCCAGGACGATGAAAATGTTCAAGTTTTCGGGTATTATCTGACTTACCATCCTTGTCACATTTACGCCAAAAATCGGATTGTCATCTTCAAAATTTGTATTATATGGCGTAATCCCGTATTTCTTTCATGATTTATCTGCTTCTCCGGGCAATCACGGGATAAGATTCTTAACCTCCAGATTCGCTAAACATGAATGCCGGTTGCTTCGACTAGCGAATCCTGTGATGGTTATATTCAAATTGATCGGAAACTTGAAACTTGGTCGTTCTGGGTGGTGTAGTGGTTAGCATACCCGGGCGTTTTCTGGGAGACGCGAGTTCGAGACCCGCTCCAGGACGATGAAAATGTTCTCCAGGACGATGAAAATGTTCAAGTTTTCGGATATTATCTGAATTACCATCCTTGTCACATTTACGCCAAAAATCGGATTGTCATCTTCAAAATTTGTATTATATGGCGTAATCCCGTATTTCTTTCATGATTTATCTGCTTCTCCGGGCAAACACGGGATAAGATTCTTAACCTCCAGATTCGCTAAACATGAATGCCGGTTGCTTCGACTAGCGAATCCTGTGATGGTTATATTCAAATTGATCGGAAACTTGAAACTTGGTCGTTCTGGGTGGTGTAGTGGTTAGCATACCCGGGCGTTTTCTGGGAGACGCGGGTTCGAGTCCCGCTCCAGGACGATGAAAATGTTCAAGTGTTCGGATATTATCTGACTTACCATCCTTGTCACATTTACGCCAAAAATCGGATTGTCATCTTCAAAATTTGTATTATATGGCGTAATCCCGTATTTCTTTCATGATTTATCTGCTTCTCCGGGCAAACACGGGATAAGATTCTTAACCTCCAGATTCGCTAAACATGAATGCCGGTTGCTTCGACTAGCGAATCCTGTGATGGTTATATTCAAATTGATCGGAAACTTGAAACTTTGTCGTTCTGGGTGGTGTAGTGGTTGGCATACCCGGGCGTTTTCTGGGAGACGCGGGTTCGGGTCCCGCTCCAGGACGATGAAAATGTTCAAGTGTTCGGATATTATCTGACTTACCATCCTTGTCACATTTACGCCAAAAATCAGATTGTCATCTTCAAAATTTGTATTATATGGCGTAATCCCGTATTTCTTTCATGATTTATCTGCTTCTCCGGGCAAACACGGGATAAGATTCTTAACCTCCAGATTCGCTAAACATGAATGCCGGTTGCTTCGACTAGCGAATCCTGTGATGGTTATATTCAAATTGATCGGAAACTTGAAACTTGGTCGTTCTGGGTGGTGTAGTGGTTAGCATACCCGGGCGTTTTCTGGGAGACGCGGGTTCGAGTCCCGCTCCAGGAGAATGAAAATGTTCAAGTTTTCGGATATTATCTGCCTTACCATCCTTGTCACATTTACGCCAAAAATCGGATTGTCATCTTCAAAATTTGTATTATATGGCGTAATCCCGTATTTCTTTCATGATTTATCTGCTTCTCCGGGCAATCACGGGATAAGATTCTTAACCTCCAGATTCGCTAAACATGAATGCCGGTTGCTTCGACTAGCGAATCCTGTGATGGTTAAATTCAAATTGATCGGACACTTGAAACTTGGTCGTTCTGGGTGGTGTAGTGGTTAGCATACCCGGGCGTTTTCTGGGAGACGCGAGTTCGAGACCCGCTCCAGGACGATGAAAATGTTCAAGTTTTCGGATATTATCTGAATTACCATCCTTGTCACATTTACGCCAAAAATCGGATTGTCATCTTCAAAATTTGTATTATATGGCGTAATCCCGTATTTCTTTCATGATTTATCTGCTTCTCCGGGCAATCACGGGATAAGATTCTTAACCTCCAGATTCGCTAAACATGAATGCCGGTTGCTTCGACTAGCGAATCCTGTGATGGTTAAATTCAAATTGATCGGACACTTGAAACTTGGTCGTTCTGGGTGGTGTAGTGGTTAGCATACCCGGGCGTTTTCTGGGAGACGCGAGTTCGAGACCCGCTCCAGGACGATGAAAATGTTCAAGTGTTCGGATATTATCTGACTTACCATCCTTGTCACATTTACGCCAAAAATCGGATTGTCATCTTCAAAATTTGTATTATATGGCGTAATCCCGTATTTCTTTCATGATAAGGTTGATAATAACAAGGATATATAATACACCAGTGAAACTGATATAAGTAAGACAATTTTCCAGTTTTTAGCAATATAATTCCCATGTTACGAAGATAAATATTTTGCAATATAAAATACAGGAACAAATTCACACTCAAATGTTGTCAATGTGACTAAAACGCCTTCAATATCAATTTAAAATGTACAGCAAGGGGCCAAAGTCTCAGGCGAAATTTGTAGCCTGACGAATCCCTCATCTTTGAAATTTTCAAAAAAAATATTTTTTTGAAGTCCAGTTGAGACGAGGAATATGCTATTAAATATGCACTAAATAAACATCCGGAAAGTCTAAGATAATAAAAATCTCTTTCCCTTCCCCATGGTATTTGTTGTAAAATATACTATAAACTCATGGTATTTCTTGTGAAAGATACTGTAAACATAAAAATTTTAATTTATATTATTGTTTTTTACGTTTTCCAACCGTAGGTTGAAGAAGCGTATATATATACTTGCGTAAAAATTATTCGATTTCGATGAAATTTTAGTATGTGGTAGGGAACCACCTGGGGACGATCCCTACTGAAAATGGGCGAAATGGGGTCAAAGGTCAGGCAGGGCATAAGAGCGGGTAATATTCCGTTCCCTTATGCGTCATCACTTGCGTAAAAATTGTTCGATTTCTATGAAATTTTAGTATGTGCTAAGGAACCACATGGGGACGAACCCTATTGAAAATGGGCGAAATGGGGTCAACGGTCAGGACACTGGAGGGGGATCCATTCCATTGCCCTTGTGCATCATAACTTACCTAAAATGCTTGGATTGCGACAAAACTTTATCATGTTGTTCCGGAGGTATAGTGAACCGGTTCTGTCGAATGTCAACGAAATGGGGTTAAAGGTCATTGCACAAAAGCCCGATTTATTCTACAGCCATTATTCTCATAACTTGCGTAAAACTGCTTCTATTGCAACAAAACTTTATCATGTTGTTCCGGAGGTATAGTGAACCGGTTCTGTCGAATATCATCGAAATGGGGTCAAAGGTCAGGACACAGGAGCGAGATTTATTCCACAGTCATTATCCACATAACTTGAACAATAATTTCTGGTATGTTGGAAAGCGTATCATAATCGATGATTTACTAACTTGTTTGTTATAGGTCCCTAACTGAAGTTTTTGTTATAGGTCCCTCGCTGGTGCTGTTCTATGAAAATGTGGTCCCCACAACACAGAGCGCAATGCATCGCTTGGTTCATCGAAACAAAATCTGAGAAACAAACGCAAAGACGTTTCTGGACTAAGTATGAGAAAACCCCGACATCTCGTCCTAGTATCCTGCAGTGGCATCAGAACTGTACGGAGACTGGGTTGGTGTTGAATCAAAATCGTGGTGACCTCCCAGTGTTCGTGACTCATTTTCACGAATCCCGAAGAAGTCCATTCGTTCCGCTGCCAGTGCAAATGCCCTGGTCCACGGTATATAAGATGCTACAGAGACATCTGCGCTTATATGCATACAAAGCGCAACTGTTACATGCACTTGAGGCAAACGATAACCTACGAAGGAAAGAATTCGCAGTAGCGATGCTTTTTTTTGTTTTGGTTTGGAGGTTTAACGACCACCGTGAGCAACTCAATGGGCTATAAGCAGTCGCCCGTCCCTAATTTAGGGTCACTGGTTCCAGGGAAGGCAGCGATCCAGGGTCGTAAGACAAACACAACATCCATGCCTCACCGGGATTCGAACCCGGACCCCGTTCTGACGAATGATCAGAGGCCATCGCTTAGACCACTGCGCCACCGGGGCGGCGTAGCGAAGCTGCATAGACTAAGTAAAGATCCCGACTTTCTCACACGTTTGTTCTACGGATGAGACAACTTTTCATGTCTCTCGGTAAATAATTAGACACAATGTCAAGATTTGGGAGTTTGAAAATACTCATGCCTTTATGGAACTTGCTAGACGCAGTTCTAAAGTAAACGTGTGGTGCGGTGTTATTCATAACCGAGTCATTCGACCATTTTTCTTCAGAGAAAACAGTGACGGCAAATGTGTTCCTGGATCTTTTGCGCGAGTATGCTGTGCCACAGTTGGAGACTTTCAACCAAGCGTGATATTCCAACAGGACGGTGCACCACCACATTGCGGACGGCACGTTCGAGACTTTTTAATGACAACATTCCCTGGGAGGTAAACCGGATGGTCCAATTGCATGGCCACCCCGTTCCCGAACCCCACACCTCTGGCCTTTTTTGCTTTGGGATATGTGAAGGATATCGTGTGCCGGACAAAGATGCAGGGCATCGCTGACCTGAAATCGAGGATCAACAATGACATTTCGACCATTACTGAGGACATGCTACAGCGCACGTGGTTGGAGTTGGAGTTTCGGCTAGATGTTCTACGCGCAACAAATGGTGCGCATATTGAGCTTTTGTAATGAGGTAGAAAAACCTTTAGTCTTTGCTCTTAGTTGTGTGCTCAACCACATTTGTTTATCTCATACAGTGTATCCGTAATAAATCTGCAAAGTTGTAAAGAGGATTTGCGGACACCCTGTGTATCTGATGCAGGTGTTTTCCGGTTCATACGTCCTTGTCTTGGCCCGCAGTTGTAAGATACATGATATTAGATGTGCAACTTAATCCTCGGTCCCCTAACCGCAAGCGATCTCAGAACGTCGGCAAATGCAAATAGTTGTGTGCGATAATGGCTGTTTGCAGCGCCATCCAACAGTTTTTCAGGCGACCGTAACCGCTCACAGTTGTAGTGAGAGATGGGACGAAAGTTGACGATGAAAGCAATGTCGTTCGAGAAGCAACATTTGAGGCACTGCCTCCTGTTCGTGTTTCAGCTGAAAAAAAAGTGCCCAGCAAATGATCTGTGCTGCTTTGGGTGAGGCTGCGGTGTCCTACAGTACGTGTAAGAAGAGGTTCCAGCGGGTGTAAGATGGGTAATTTCGATCTCCGTGATGCAGAACATTCGGGACAGCCACAGGAAGTTGACGATGAGGAACTGGAGCAACTGTTGGACGCGGATCCCTGTCGCACACAGCCAAAGCTCGTCCAGAAACTCGGAGTAACACGGCAAGCCATTGCAAAGCGCCTGCAGCCAAGCTTGGACGGATTCACAAGGAGGGCCGTTGGGTGCCCCACCAACTCACAGCTGCGAACAAGTCTAGGCGTTACGATATTGCCGTGTGTCCTTGCTCTCCAGATCCAAGAAGAAAGATTTCCTCCACAAGATTTTGACCTGTGATGAGAAGTGGATCCTCTACGACAATCCTAAGCGGCGCAAATTGTGCGTTATCCAGGTCAGCCTACCGCCAAAAGGAATATACATCCCAGGAAGTTGTTGCTGTGTATATCATCATCATCATTGTCAACCATTATCAATCCACTGCTGGACGAAGGTCTCCCCAAGTTTCCTCCACAACGGTCTGTCTTGTGCCAGTCTCCTCCATGTCACTCCCGCATACTTTCGAATTTCATCCACCCATCTTCCATGTGGTCTTTTTCTGGGTCTTTTCCTGTCCCTTGGAATCCAATCTAAAATTTCGGCTGTCCATCGATGGTCTTTTCTTCTGGCAGTATGTCCAGCCCATTGCCATTTCAGGGATTTAACTCTGATCATGATGTCTTCCACTCTTGTCATTTTTCGGATCCACGAGTTCCTCTTCTTATCTCTCCTGGTTACACCAAGCATGCACCTCTCCATACTGCTTTGAGTTGTCTGCAGCCTTTGTATGTCTTTTTTAGTTAAGGTCCACGTCTCTGCACCATACGTAAGCACTGGAAGGATGCATTGATCAAACACTTTTCTTTTGAGATTTAATGGCATATTGCTCTTGAAAATGATGCTGTTTCTTCCAAAAGCTCTCCAGGCAAGTTTTGTACTCCGATTAATTTCTTCATCAATGCATATGGTTTAGAGTTGTCTGCAGCCTTTGTATGTCTCTTTTAGTTAAGGTCCACGTCTCTGCACCATACGTAAGCACTGGAAGGATGCATTGATCAAACACTTTCCTTTTCAGACATAATGGCATATTGCTCTTGAAAATTATGCTCTTTCTTCCAAAAGCTCTCCAGGCAAGTTTTGTACGCCGATTAATTTCTTCATCAATGTATATGGTTTAGAGTTGTCTGCAGCCTTTGTATGTCTCTTTTAGTTAAGGTCCACGTCTCTGCACCATACGTAAGCACTGGAAAGATGCATTGATCAAACACTTTCCTTTTCAGACATAATGGCATATTGCTCTTGAAAATTATGCTGTTTCTTCCAAAAGCTCTCCAGGCAAGTTTTGTACGCCGATTAATTTCTTCATCAATGTATATGGTTTAGAGTTGTCTGCAGCCTTTGTATGTCTCTTTTAGTTAAGGTCCACGTCTCTGCACCATACGTAAGCACTGGAAGGATGCATTGATCAAACACTTTCCTTTTCAGACATAATGGCATATTGCTCTTGAAAATTATGCTCTTTCTTCCAAAAGCTCTCCAGGCAAGTTTTGTACGCCGATTAATTTCTTCATCAATGTATATGGTTTAGAGTTGTCTGCAGCCTTTGTATGTCTCTTTTAGTTAAGGTCCACGTCTCTGCACCATACGTAAGCACTGGAAGGATGCATTGATCAAACACTTTCCTTTTCAGACATAATGGCATATTGCTCTTGAAAATTATGCTGTTTCTTCCAAAAGCTCTCCAGGCAAGTTTTGTACGCCGATTAATTTCTTCATGAATGTGACCCTCACTTGATATCTGCTGTCCAAGATAAACGTACGTGTCTGTTATCTCCAGCTTTTCTCCATCAATCGATAAATCTTCATTTCTTGTAAAAGCATTGAACATCACTTTTGTCTTCTGAAAGTTCATTTTTAATCCCACTTCTTTACTCTTGTCAGCAAGTTCCTGGATCATACTCTGCAGCTCTGATGGGGTAGTTGCAAAAATGACGTGATATTCCTTCACATATGAAAGATGTCTGTTTAATTATCCAGTGGTGGTTTATTTCTGAGAAATGATAAAAATATGCAAGTATTAACGAGACACGAGATCGAGTCAGAGTGTCAATAACGACATTACGGAACACAAATTGAAATTATAGTTGTCCCAAGACAGAAGCCGCCCCGGTGGCGCAGTGGTCTACGCGATGGCATCTCATCATTCGTCCGAAAGGGGTCCGGGTTCGAATCCTGTTGAAGCATGGATGTTGTGCTCATATCACGGCACTGGCTCTTTCCCCTCCCTGGAACCATTGACGCTAAATAAGGGACAGGCGACTGCTTATGGCACATTGAGTTTCTCACGGTGATCGTTAAACCTCCAATCTGCTGCCCCGGTGGCGCAGTGGTCTACGCGATGGCATCTCATCATTCGTCCAAAAGGAGTCCGGGTTCGAATCCCGGTAAGGCATGGATGTTGTGTTTGTCTTACGGCGCTGGATCTCTCCCTTCCCTGGATCCAGTGACCCTAAATAAGGGACGGGCGACTGCTTATAGCCCATTGAGTTGCTCACGGTGGTCGTTAAACCTCCAATTGCTGCCCCGATGGCGCAGTGGTCTACGCGATGGCATCTCATCATTCGTCCGAAAGGAGTCCGGGTTCGAATCCCGGTAAGGCATGGATGTTGTGTTTGTCTTACGGCACTGAATCTCTCCCTTCCCTGGATCCAGTGATCCTTAATAAGGGACGGTCGAATGCTTATAGCCCATTGAGTTGCTCACGGTGGTCGTTAAACCTCCAAAAAAAAAAAATGATGTTCACCTAGATAAAAGAATGATCACGCTCAGGTGACAAAGAAGAAATATCGTGCAATGTAGGACTGGCGAATAATTTTATTAAAGATATTATCTGAGTCTCTTGGTAAATGGTATCTTGCGATTTAGGAAGCAAAGCTGTCATTTCAATTTATTTATTCAGCGAATTCATATGGAAATTGTTTGACTGTTTCTGCATTTCAATCAAATTTTGGAATAGAATTCGTGAGGTGAACAACTGATTTAGTTGTTTTTTAATTCCAGCTTAGTTGAAACGGTTGTATCGTATATAAATGGTTGTAGCGTATATGAATTTTTTTCATAGTCGCAAAGAAATAGCGCTTCTTGTTATTTCATTTTCTGACTTCTTTCTAAAAATCTTAAAAATAGTTTTTTTTTCTTTCATCATCATCATCATCATTGTCAACCATTATCAATCCACTGCTGGATGAAGGTCTCCCCAAGTTTCCTCCACAACGGTCTGTCTTGTGCCAGTCTCCTCCATGTCACTCCCGCATATTTACGAATTTCATCCACCCATCTCCCATGTGGTCTTTTTCTGGGTCTTTTCCTGTCCCTTGGAATCCAATCTAAAATTTCGGCTGTCCATCTATGGTCTGTCCTTCTGGCAGTATGTCCAGCCCATTGCCATTTCAGGGATTTAACTCTGATCATGATGTCTTCCACTCTCGTCATTTTTCGGATCCACGAGTTCCTCTTCTTATCTCTCTTGGTTATACCAAGCATGCACCTCTCCATACTTCTTTGAGTTGTCTGCAGCCTTTGTATGTCTCTTTTAGTTAAGGTCCACGTCTCTGCACCATACGTAAGCACTGGAAGGATGCATTGATCAAACACTTTTCTTTTAAGACATAATGGCATATTGCTCTTGAAAATTATGCTGTTTCTTCCAAAAGCTCTCCAGGCAAGTTTTGTACGCCGATTAATTTCTTCATCAATGTGACCCTCACTTGATATCTGCTGTCCAAGATAAACAAACGTATCTGTTATCTCCAGTTTTTCTCCATCAATCGATAAATCTTCATTTCTTGTAAAAGCATTGAACATCACTTTTGTCTTTTTTTCTTTATAGTTCATGAAGTACAGCATTTCACGGTCATTTAGTTCTAGATTCACTTATTTTCCGTTCTCATTCGCAGATTCATTTTCGGATCATTTCTCTCCGTAATGAGATCATCCTAAATGGAGAGAATTCAGCTTTTTGTTCTGCAGTCTTTAATGCTAAAGTTCTTTCTCCTCAAAATCCGATTCTTTTTTGAGAACCACTCCAGTCCCTTTGACTTTCGTGTGCCTAATGATTTCGCATAGTCGTTAAAGGCAGCCGTCCGTTCGAGTACTTCGGAAACCATCGGAAACATTCTCGGCGCTCACAATTCAACACACACACACATGGCAATAAAGCAAGCGGCGACGGAATTCTGATGTCGCAGGAACCGCTGCGTTTCTATACGACTGTCAGTTATGAGATGACGTGCGATCAAAGACTCCTTCCGAATCGCAATCCCAAGAGAACTCTCGAAAGCAGTCCCAGGCATAGTGCTGTTGATTACCATTTATATTAGGTAGTTATGAATATAAATCAGAATGGCAATTTATTTGAGGCTCCAAGCGGAGAACAGAGTTCACGCCATGAAATTCATTGCGAATGGTAATTAACACTGCACTCAAGACAATACGATAATATCCCTCATCATCGGAATCGTTGTGTGAAAGCAGAGGCAACACTGTACTGAATAGAGCTCTCATTGTAATTTGTCGAGAAGCACATAAGGCTAGAAGAACGAGGTTCAGTAATATTTTTAGCAAACAATCGTTTCCTCAACAGAAGGCCTTCCAACGAGGAAGACATGCGCACTGAGAGGAATAGCAGCAGAATGTCAGCCTGCCAATAACTTTTTAATCATCATTGATCATGCAAAAATGAAAACTACCACCATGATAAGATGCGACTTTTTATTTCAAAACGGAGATGTATACAGGTTGATCGGCATTCGTTAAAATAGCGGAAGCACGTAATTCAGCGGCATACAATACAATACAATACAATTATTTATTGCACACATTTAAAACTTACAGTTATATGAAATTGCAATGCACCTGGAGGAATCTGAACACATTGCTTGTAAGGCGATTCCCCCTATCAGATGTAAGACACAGAATAAAACATATGGCATATATGAAAGCAAGTAAGATGGTTATAACATAAACACCACTGTTAGCAGCATGCTTGGAACTACAATTTAATGATAGGGTTGAGATTCGTTATGGAGATCAGGGTGATTTACAATGTAATTTCGCAGAGACAAGGAAAACCATTTGATATTTTCCAGGGATTTGATGCTCTCTGGGAGATTATTCCATAGGATAATGGCTTAATACGGTATGCTATTTAAATCATAATTAAGTCTATTTAATGACAGGGTTGAAATTCATTATGGAGATCAGTGTGATTTACAATGTAATTTCGCAGAGACAAGGAAAACTTTTTGATATCTTCCAGGGATCTGATGCTCTCTGGGAGATTATTCCATAGAATAATGGCTTTATACAGTATGCTATTTAAACCATAATTAAGTCTATTTAATGATAGGGTTGAGATTCGTTATAGAGATCAGGGTGATTTACAATGTAATTTCGCAGAGACAAGGGAAACTTTTTGATATCTTCCAGGGATCCGATGCTCTCTGGGAGATTATTCCATAGGATAATGGCTTTATACAGTATGCTATTTAAACCATAATTAAGTCTATTTAATGATAGGGTTGAGATTCGTTATGGAAATCAGGGTGATTTATAAGGTAAAGTCGCAGAGACAAGGAAAACGTTTTGATATCTTGCAGGGATCTGAAGCTCTCTGGGAGATTATTCCATAGGATAATGGCTTAATACAGTATGATATTTAAATCATAGTTAAGGTTATTTAATGATAGGGTTGAGATTCGTTATGGAGATCAGGCTGATTTACAATGTAATTTCGCAGAGACAAGGAAAACTTTTTGATATTTTCCAGGGATCTGATGCTCTCTGGGAGATTATTCCATAGAATATGGGCTTAATACAGTATGCTATTTAAATCATAATTAAGGTTATTTAATGATAGGGTTGAGATTCGTTATGGAGATCAGGCTGATTTACAATGTAATTTCGCAGAGACAAGGAAAACGTTTTGATATTTTCCAGGGATCTGATGCTCTCTGGGAGATTATTCCATAGGATAATGGCTTAATAGAGTATGCTATTTATAATAATAATTAAGTCTATTTAATGATAGGGTTAAGATTCGTTATGGTGATCAGGGTGATTTACAATGTAATTTTGCACAGACATGGAAAACTTTTTGATATTTTCCAGGGATCTGATGCTCTCTGGGAGATTATTCCATAGGATAATGGCTTTATACAGTATGCTATTTAAACCATAATTAAGTCTCACATACGGCTGACATAATTTGTTGTTAGCAACAGATCTGGTGAAGATAGAATAATCCAGATATTTGATGTTAGATTGAAAAATAGGCAGTTTAAGATGCATTATTTTAAAAAACATTATACCTAGTTTCAAGGTAAAAATTTCATGAATTTTTAGAATATTTAGTTTTAGAAATAATGGTTTTGAATGAGACATGCCATCTGTGTTCAGCATATAGCGAACAGATTTCTTCTGTAATTTGAGCAAGCATAACTTATTGTTTGCACTTATATTTGAATACCAGGATTCCAGACAATAGCAGAGATGGGTATAAATAAAAGCATAGTAAAATGTTTTTAGGACATTGATAGGAAACAGATGCTTAATTTTACCAAGCAGGTCAACCTTTAAGGAAACGTTTTCTTAAAACAAACGGAACATGCGTATTCCAGTTAAAGAATTCATCAAACCAAACACCAAGATACTGAACTTTGTCCACAATTTTAAGGGGGAGATCATTAATCCTGACTGGAAATTTATTTTTGTCCTCCCTTTTATGAACGTTTCGGAAATATACGGCGTTAGGTTTTAGAATATTAAGTGATAATTTGCTAGAGCATAACCAATGAGATAAATTTGATAGATCATTATTGATCATTATCTGTAACTTATGCAAATCATGACATTTTCGAAAAATGACAGTATCATCCGCGTATAGCAAAGCATGAGTTGATTGCAGGCACAGGGGAAGGTCATTAATATATAACAGGAACAGTAACGGTCCCAATACCGAACCTTGAGGCACTCCACATGAAATATTAAGTAGATCGGAGTTTATTTTATTTACAGTGACATATTGTTTGCGATGAGAGAGGTAGCTCATTAAGAGGGAAAGAATTTTGCCACGAAAACCGTATTTGGGTAATTTATGTAACAGAATGTCGTGATTTACCGTGTCGAAAGAATTTTGGAAATCAATAAAAACACAAATAGTATAATAACTGTCATCTAGTGCTTCGGCAATGAAGTTTGACAACTTAGCAACAGCCATTTCAGTAGATCTGTTTCTTTGGAAACCGAATTGTTCCAATGCTGCCTATTAATGTTTTCCATCAAGTAATTAATGTGCCGGCAAAACGATTAATGAAACATGTAATCAACTCAAAACGGAATGAGTGCTGGTCATACTATCTGTTTCATTTGGACAGAAAATTGAAGCGGGGATAAAACAAGCTCGGTGTAATGTCAATGACAGTATTCGTAAAAGGTACAAATTCCTACAAATACACCATGGAGAAAGGAAGTTACACTTACCAGTCATAACAGGTTGATCACCTGCCTAATTGCGTGTTGGAGCGTCTTCCTTCGTCGCTTAGACCCTCTCCACTTCACAAGACCGTGGAAGTTGCATTCAGACGTTCTCTACGAGACGGAAGGAACGACTCAGCGGAATCCGGCGAATACTGCATTTCGCTGCATCCCACACATGCTCGCCGGGATCTCAGTCACAGGAGTCTGGAGGGAAGGGAGCACGCGAAATGGCTGGGAATGATCCTTGAACCATTCATGAGCAATTCAAGTCCTGTGACAAGTAACTTTGTCTTCCTTAGCAAGTGCAGGGCCATTCGAATACACCGTTGCCGTATAGAACAGCACTTGTTCGAAAGCAGTGCTTAAGTGTTTTACTGATGAACACATACATGTGTTGAACAGCCAAAGGGACATTACATAATCGTGGCTCACTTGTGGACCATTAGCGAACCAATTCGATAAAACACCACTTGCACTCTATTACTAGCATATGATAGTTTCGCACATTGAACGGAGTTGCACATTACACCAAAAATTTTAAAAGATCGTGCTACCCGTATGTCCTCCGGAAATATCGTGCAACATTGGAGAAACATGATTTCGTAGGTATAAATTTCGGAGAGGGGGCCTAAAATTTATTGCGTGCAGGAAATCAATTCATTCACCAAGTGATTCCAACGTTATCAAGTAGTACGAGGAAATAGTAAAACCGGGAGGTGGTTACGGAGTAAAAATTTCAGAGAGCCCGGAAATTGGGAAAGAAAATCCGAGAAGCATAAAGCAGAAAGGCATCCTTAGAGGAAAATTATAGTTCATATTTCATAATTATTCTAAGCCCTGGCAGAGAAGATTTCTTTCTTTAGGAGGAAATTCCTTTTATTTCTCAACATTCTTTTAAATTTCTGCTTTTATTTTATTTTTTTCTGTTTCCCGAGCTCGCCGGAATTCAAGTAGGGATAGGCCCGAAACACACCCCTTCGTTAGTAAAGCGAAAACTCGTAAGGAGGTTGCAACAAGCAACGCTGCGCTAGTCGAGATGGCTCGCACTCACAGGAGGGGGCCAATTTACATGACCGTCTTCTATTGATGAAGGCACGTTTTACACAACGCTAGCGGGGAACGAACAGAGCATATTTCTCGTAGTGGACGTAACTGGTCGACACCAACAGAAAAGGGTCACACAGGAAGCGTACACGAAATTTCTCAGGCAATTCGGACATCCCGCACAGAAGTTGACAGGAGAAAGGAATATTCATCTTCCAGAAAACTCCAAGTTCACACCCTTTGCCGACGAATCGGAGGAATCCCATTTAGGGATGTAAACTAATGCCGAATCGAGGGAAGGAGGCCCAGCCAATGAGGGGAGAGCCATTTTTGGGTAGGACGAAGAACACCCAACCCCTTGAACATAGACGGAGGGACAGATATTTTTTTTGGAGGACAGATTCAAGATCGAGATTTTCAAAGAGTAGTGACGAAGATACTAGGCGGAATTTTAGGAGAATATTATGGAAAGGCAGAAAAGATTCGGGCAGTATGCTTTGGTGAGATTTATTTATAATTCCGAATATCTCGTTAGCATGAGTATGCATGATCTTGTCTCCTACACATCCTCGATAGGAAAGATATTTTTTCTCTTGAAAGTTTCTTATATTTTCTGAAAGGTGAACCTTTTAAAATAAGATTACGAATTTTCAGCTGCTTAATGAGCTTAATATATAACTTGGTTTAAGTTAAATTTAATCTCCAACGATCAATGTAATACATTTTAAGGAAGCATTAATGAAAATAAGTTCCTTATTCTGTATTGAAATTTACCAGAGTTTCTCAAATCTTTGTAACTCTAAAATGAGTGAATCTTTGTATATTTAAACCAGAATACTTAACTAAAATAATCGCAAAGTTTTTTTGATAGAGTGGCAACTCTCAGCTTTTAAGAAGTAAATTTTTTTAGCAATTACCAAGACCAGTCACACGATAAAAGTCCCAATCTAACATCATGAGTTTCTTAAATCTCAAGTGGCATATGGAGGAATATGGGTTTCCCATGTTCTCCCATATGAAACACAACGCAATGCACCCGTCAACCCTGAGCTTGGAGACCCTCAATTAGGGAACCCAACCTCACGGTAGACACCCATAGGCGGTAGATATTAGAGGATACAGAGTAACGAAAATTTGCGGCCTTTTTAAAATTCGTCCCACTGCAGCGAATAGGACTCAGCAGATGATTCGCTCACCCATCAACGAGGAGGCGGTAATAATCGTTCACAGGAGCAGTCTATCTACTGCGTCATTTGTCTTCTGCATACCTACAACTGCAGCAAAAATGTTTGTGAAAACACAGGTTTGTCCACGACGGGAATCGAAATTGGGTCCACTCAATCCGGAGAAAGTCGCTATCCCAACTGAGCTACGCGGACACGGATTTTTTTTTTTTTTTTTTTTTTGGATTGGAGGTTTAACGACCGCCGTGAGCAACTCAATGGGCTATAAGCAGTCGTCCGTCCCTAATTTAGGGCCACTGGTTCCAGGGAAGGGAGACACATAGTGCCGTAAGACAAACACAACATCCATGCCTCACGGGATTCGAACGCGGACACCTTTTTTTTTTTTTTTTTTTTTTTTATTGGAGGTTTAACGACCACCGTGAGCAACTCAATGGGTTATAAGCAGTCGTCTGTCCCTAATTTACGGCCACTGGTTCCAGGGAAGGGAGACACATAGTGCCGTAAGACAAACACAACATCCATGCCTCACGGGATTCGAACGCGGACCCCCTTTTTTTTTTTTTTTTTTTTTTTTTTTTTGATTGGAGGTTTAACGACCACCGTGAGGAACTCAATGGGCTATAAGCAGTCGTCCGTCCCTAATTTAGGGCCACTGGTTCCAGGGAAGGGAGACACATAGTGCCGTAAGACAAACACAACATCCATGCCTCACGGGATTCGAACGCGGACCCCTTTTTTTTTTTTTTTTTTTTTTTTTGATTGGAGGTTTAACGACCACCGTGAGCAACTCAATGGGCTATAAGCAGTCGTCCGTCCCTAATTTAGGGCCACTGGTTCCAGGGAAGGGAGAGAGCCAGTGCCGTAAAACAAACACAACATCCATGCCTCACTGGGATTCGAACCCGGACACCTTACGGACGAATGATCAGAGGCCATCGCTTAGACCACTGCGCCACTGGGGCGGCTACGCGGAAATGTGCTCTCACTGCTATCTGACTTTATCTCATGTGCATCCCGCGGCGCAGGTACGTCACAATCTCCCCCCCCCCCCCCCACACACACACATCCGAAAGAGGACCGGGGGCCTGGCCCAGCCGGGACCACGTGTCGCTGTAGGCATTCATCCGCTGAAAAACGTCCATTTGAGAAATCCCAGACAACTTGGTGCGTGGAACGTAGCATCACACCCGTTTTTATTTTTTCAAAGCACTGAAGAAGGGATTTCCATTTTCCCTGTCTCGCGGTGAGGAAAGAACATCACACCATTGCGAGAAACTGCAATGACCAGGTCATCCTTGAAGTTTGGGGGCCAATGTATAAACACAGTTTGCCCGGGCATCGAAGCCAAGTTATCCTCACTCCGGAGTAAATCGCTCTCCCAACTGAGCTATGCGGACATATGCTCTCATTGCTATCTGCCTTTATCTCGTGTGCATCCTGCTGCGCAGGCACGTCCCAAGTTTCATGCCAAAAAACAATTTTAAAAAATGAATAATTACGTGCTGGGGAATGTTTACATCTGAATGAACAACACGTATAACAAATACTGCACTTAGATCATGAAAGAAATACGGGATTACGCCATATAATACAAATTTTGAAGATGACAATCCGATTTTTGGCGTAAATGTGACAAGGATGGTAAGTCAGATAATACCGGAACACTTGAACATTTTCATCGTCCTGGTGCGGGACTCGAACCCGCGTCTCCCAGAAAACGCCCGGGTATGCTAACCACTACACCACCCAGAACGACCAAGTTTCAAGTTTCCGATCAATTTGAATATAACCATCACAGGATTCGCTAGTCGAAGCAACCGGCATTCATGTTTAGCGAATCTGGAGGTTAAGAATCTTATCCCGTAGATTATGTGACATATTATTCGTTCTTTTGGGTGTTGTATTGTGATATTGTACAGCAAAAGAGTTCTAATAAATAAATTAATAAAATACAACTTACATAGTACAGGCAGTCAGTAATAAATATGCAAAGTTGTAAAGAGACTTTGTGGGCACCCTGTACAACCTCAAAATGCAACGGGTGTTTGGTCTGCAAAACTTTTAGTCAACGTTGAATGTAGAAAATGCAGCTAATTTCACTGCTTGTATGCCGTGTTCTTCAAGCTATGGACGATGTTAGCATAATGCGGACGCGCATGATTATTCATTCGGACGAAACATACGACAACTGTCCTATCATGCGTTTTCACAGAAGAATCGAAAATTTCTTTCCAGCTCTTTACGGCAGTAACAAGGCAGTTAATGAAGTACAGGTTCCATAAAAACCGGAACACAAACTAATACTGCCAGCTCAAGATCGCTTCGATCGATGGCTTAAGCAGACGTGCAGTGTCTTCCAGGCATTCGCCGGACTGATGCACGTGAACTCTTCGATTCCAGAGTGAAAAGAGACTCTTCCGTGAAGAAGACATTACCGCTGACTCGTTTGTATGATGTTAATGGGCAGGTGTCAAATGTTATTGTAGAAAAGTTGCGTACGAAGCTAGCTCAGTAAAATAGATGGACATTGCGGTGTGTATAGACAAGATACAGTAATTCCTTCCTTATCATCAAAACGATCACATAAACCACACCGTCATTCATAATATACACTGAGTGGCCACTTTATTATGACCATCCCCTCAGTACTTTGTTGGGCCACATTTTGCCTTTAATACTGCATCGATTCTTCGTGGCATGGACTCCACGAGATGTTGATAGGTGGTTTGTGGAATCTGAGACCATGCTTGATGAATAGCACTTTCCAGGAGTGTCAGATTGCAGGGTTGTGGATCCAGCTGTCTGATGGCTCGTTCAACTTCATCGCACAAATTCTCAATCTGGAGATTGTGGGAGCCACCTAAGCAAAGTAAACTCACCGGCATGTTCCTGAAACCAATCCTGTACAATACGAGCACTATGGCAGGACGCATTATCTTGTTGAAAGTAGCCATCGCCATTGGGATAAACCATCCACATGACAGGATGCACTTGGTCCGCACCGATGTTTAGATATGATGTGCCAGTTAGACACGAATTAAAGGGCCCAAAGCATGCCAGGAAAACATTCCCCAAACCATAACACCAGCTTGAAGGGTTGTAGCAATGCATTTGGGGTCCATGCTTTGGTGCTGCAAATTCTCACTCGGCCATCGGCATGGTGCAACTGAAAACGTGATTCATCGGACCACATAATTTGTTTCCAATTATCGACTGTCCAATTCTTGAGCTCCTGTGCGAACTGGAGACGTTTTCTCTTGTTAACTGCAGACAGCAAAGGTGTTCGAACAGGCCTTTATCTGCCATATCCCATCGGATGCAGTGTACGGCGAACAGTTCGTGCAGAGATCATTTGAGGGGATCCTTGATTAAGATGGTCTGTAATTTGATTTGCTGCACTGTTGCCAGTCTGGACACTCTCCATCCCGCCTGAGGAGTCATTAGTCGATGACGACCACACATTGCACGTAGAGACCCAGTTTTTTTGGCTGACAGTCCAGTTTTTAAACACTTTAACAACAGCCGCTGTGGAACATTTCAGGAATGCGGCGGTTTCGGTGATACTCGCTCCATGGCTCCGAGCTCCTACAATCATCCCACGTTGGAAGTCCGTCAAATCGCATTTTTTACCCATCTCGTCACCCCAAAATCACGTCTACTACTGTCGCAAGCACTAAGCTTTCCCTTTTTATACTAGCCTCGCCCTCTGGTGGCAACAGCGTGCAGCCATAGCTTATTCGCCCAAAACTGTCAGGTGGTCATAATAAAGTGACCACACATTGCATATTTGTGCTTTACTATAATATATTATAAACATATATGGATTTGCAAATACGACACTGCCGCCCCGGTGGCGCAGTGGTCTAAGGCGCTGGCCTCTGATCATTCGTCCGAAAGGGGTCCGGGTTCGAATCCCGGTCAGGCATGGATGTTGTGTTTGTCTTACGGCACTGGCTCTCTCCCTTCCCTGGGACCAGTGACCCTAAATTAGGGACGGGCGACTGCTTATAGCCCATTGAGTTGCTCACGGTGGTCGTTAAACCTCCAATCAAAAAAAAAAAAAAAAATACGACACTTGTGTGGGAACCCACGCTTTTTTAACACAGAACACATGGTGATTATTGATTCGTGTTTTTCTTGATTAGGTTATTTGGAGTCAATCTGATTGGTAGCCTTGTTTCAGATTCCACAAAGGAAAGCGCAGTAGCCACGAATGATCGCCTGCGCCTGGCGACTGGCAAAGTGGCGGTGTCCTACAACACTGTGAGGACCGCCCTGACCACACTCCATGAGAAGTACGAGGCCTCGAAGGCCGAGAGAAACGTCTTCCGTCGGCACGCCCTCCTCAAGACCATGGTCAAAGAAGTCATTCAGTTGGACGCTCAGTACTGGCTACTTCTGGATGTCCCCAAGCAAGACAAGCAGGAACAAGTCAATGTCTACGTCCTCAGAGCATGCTCAGTACTCGAGAAGTCCACGGACACGAGGACCACCACAGATGCCAACAAACCTCAGACAGCCACTCAGTTGGAAGAGGAAGCCAGGGAGAGGGACAGGAGGCTGAAAATGGAAGGTACGTCTCTATCTTTAAATTCCTACATTTCACACTCTACAACTCGACACTGTGGCCCAGTGGTCTAAGCGCTGGCTTATGACGATTCCGAGGTGAGTCCTAGGTCGAATCCCGATGAGGCATGATGCTGTATCGGAATTCCGGCACTGTCTCTCTACCTACCCTGGAACCAGTGGCCCTAAATAAGGGACCGGCAACTGCCTGTAGCCCATTAAGTTGCTCACTTAAGCCACCCCTCGGAATTCCGGCACTGTCTCTCTACCTTGCCTGGAACCATTGGCCCTAAATAAGGGACCGGAAATGCCTGTAGCCCATTAAGTTGCTCACTTAAGCCACCCTTCGGAATTCTGGCACTGTCTCTTTACCTTCCCTGGAACTAGTGGCCCTAAATAAGGGACCGGCAACTGCCTATAGCCCATTAAGTTGTTCACTTAAGCCACCCCTCGGAATTCCGGCAATGGCCGCCTCGGTGGCGCAGTAATCTAAGGCGCTGGCCTCTGATCATTCGTCCGTAAGGGGTCCGGGTTCGAATCCCGGTCAGGCATGGATGTGTTTGTCTTACGGCACTGGCTCTCTCCCTTCCCTGGAACCAGTGACCCTAAATTAGGGACGGGCGACTGCTTATAGCCCATTTAGTTGCTCACTAAGGTCGTTAAACCTCCAATCAAAAAAAAAAAAAAAAAATTCCGGCACTGTCTCTCTACCTTGCCTGGAACCATTGGCCCTAAATAAGGGACCGGAAATGCCTGTAGCCCATTAAGTTGCTCACTTAAGGTGGACCTCAAGTAATTTTGCTTCCTATACTTTTAATGGGAAAACTTCTGTACACATTTTCTTCACAATTAATGCGTTCCCAAGGATGAAAATTTGAACATCGATTAAAATAACTTCATATTATAACTTGGAATTCTTAATATTTCCTAAAACATAACCATGATTATATTAAAAATTAATAACTTTTCCTTTGGTGGTGTTGAAACCAGAAAAAAGATGGCGCAACCTGTACTTTGATGACGTCAGTAGACAAACAAATGTTGGATTGCGTAATTATGGTTATGTTTTAGAAAATATTAAGCATTCCAAGTTATAATATGAAGCTATTTTAATCGATGTTCAAATTTTCATCCTTGGGAATGCATTAATTGTGAAGAAAATGTGTACAGAAATTTTCCCATTGGAAGCATAGGAAGCAGAATTACTTGAGGTCCACCTTAAGCCACCCTTCGGAATTCTGGCACTGTCTCTTTACCTTCCCTGGAACTAGTGACCCTAAATAAGGGACCGGCAACTGCCTATAGCCCATTAGGTTGTTCACTTAAGCCACCCCTCGGAATTCCGGGAATGGCCGCCCCGGTGGCGCAGTAATCTAAGGCGCTGGCCTCTGATCATTCGTCCGTAAGGGGTCCGGGTTCGAATCCCGGTCAGGCATGGTTGTTGTGTTTGTCTTACGGCACTGGCTCTCTCCCTTCCCTGGAACCAGTGACCCTAAATTAGGGACGGGCGACTGCTTATAGCCCATTGAGTTGCTCACGGTGGTCGTTAAACCTCCAATCAATAGATGAATGGATGTTGTGTTTGTCTTACGGCACTGGCTCTCTCCCTTCCCTGGAACCAGTGACCCTAAATTAGGGACGGGCGACTGCTTATAGCCCATTGAGTTGCTCACGGTGGTCGTTAAACCTCCAATCAAAAAAAAAAAAAAAAAGATATCAAGTAATTTTGCTTCCTGTACTTCCAATGGAAAAACTTCTGTACACATTTTCTTCACAATTAATGCGTTCCCAAGGATGAAAATTTGAACGTCGATTAAAATAACTTCATTTTATAACTTGGAACACTTAATATTTTCTAAAACATAACCATAATTATGCAATTCAACATTTGTTTTTTCTTCTGACGTCATCAAAGTACAGGTCGCGCCATCGGTTTTCTGGTTTCAACACCACCAAAGGAAAAGTTATTGATTTTTAATATAATTATGGCTATGGTTTAGAAAATATTAAGTATTCCAAGTTATAATATGAAGTTATTTTAATCGATGCTCAAATTTTCATCCTTGGGAACACACTTATTGTAAAGGAAATGTGTGCAAAAGTTTTTCCATTGGAAGTATAGGAAGCAAAATTACTTGACGTCCACCTTAAGCGCACTTATTTTCAACACTTGTGTGTGAAATTGGCACACCGGAAATGAAAGGACGGACGAACCAAATTCAGCTGCAATGTGGAAACTCACTCCTCTCCTTTTATAGAGTTCGTGATAAACAGTCAGGTTACAAATTATGTCACGTCTTCCCCTCTCCCTCATCTGGTATTTTTAAGGATCTTCCCCGAAAGAATTTCTATTTCAACCGTAGTGGAAGGAACCTCTGTGTGGGATTTTATTACACTTTGTACTTCCACAGTACAGTAAGCCTTCTGAATGCCTAGTACTTTAAAAACCTAATGAAATTGCTTTGAGGGGTTCTTTTTCACCCCTGAGTATCTGACGCTGGGAAGAATCCATAGTCCTTAAGTTAGGTACCTTAACTCTGCAAATAATAATAATTGAAGAACCTTATCTCCGTCTTATGCTCGTTAGCTGAACCTAATCTCCGAACCATCGTGTGATAGAATAATGAATTTCCACAATGGATATCCAAAACGCATTTTTTTATTTTTTGGACCACAATAAGAGAAGACAGTTATGAAACCACGCTATCTACCAACAAGTAATTGGACACCTGTGATAGCAAAGGAAAACGAAGTTTATTCACCTTCAATAGTTGGTGGAGCCTCCACGAGCGGCGATTACAGCTGCGCATACTCTCAACCAGGCGTTGTACGACGGCTAGCGGTATTTTCTTCCACTCGGCTTGGAGAAGACAGGTCAGTTCCTTCACCGATTTCGGACGGTGGGGGCACCCCTTAAGTCGACGCTCCAGCTCGTCCCGGAGGTGCTCGATAGGGTTAATGTCATCCGAACGGTCCGGGCTCTGCCCAGGCCAGTCCATTCGATTAACCCCATTGTCACCATACCAAGCCATGGTGGACCTCGCAACATGACAGGTATCATTGTCATCCTAAAAGTAACATGGGTCCACCCCGTAAAACTGCTACAACGTAGGAAGCGCATGGTCATCCAAAATGGTGCAGTAGGTCTCGACGATGAGTCTACCAGGAATTGCGACCAAGGGTCCCGTGCCATACCAGGAGAAACACCCCCATAGCATAATTCCACCGCCGCCGAACTTCACAGTTGGCACAATACATTCCGGCAGGAGGCATTCTCCAGGCAGACGCCAAACCCAGACCTTGCCATACGAACGGTAGAGGGTGAACCTTGATTTGTCGCTCCAGTGAACCTGTTTCCACTGTTCAGCGGTCCACTGTCGACGTTCTTTGCACCACGTTAGCCGAGCAGCGCTATTGGACTTGGTGATCAAAGGCTTGTGGGTCCATGATAACCGAGCAGATGGGCTTCGTTACGGATGGTATTCATCGAAAGAACACTCCCGGATGCCTGTTGAAACTCCTCGCGGATGTGGCCCATCGATTTGGTGCGGTTCTTCCGAATTTCTCTGGCCAGCACCCGTCGGTCTCTAACTCCCAGTTTTGTGGGTCTGCCGGGTCGGGGCACATTCCGACAGTCTCTTCTCATCTTCCACTTGCCAATCACGTAGGCCACTGTCGATTTTGAGTACTTCAACTCGCTGGATATGTCACGTATGGATCGGCCATTTCTGTGATACCCGACGATTACACCTTTCTCGAAATCAGAGAGCTCCGAACTGCGTGGCATCTTGCATGCGACTGGTTGCGTTGTTGTTTCCCACACGATATTTAACGGCGGTGGCCGTGACGTGTATCAGGACCGCAGATATCGTCGATTGTAGGGGTGTATCATTACTTGTTGGTAGATAGTGTATATTTGATTAAAAAGTTTCAAAAATTAACTATGCGTAACAGAAACTTCCTCTTGTGTCAGCAAACTGCGCCTTCCTTCTTCCTCACACTGAGCAGGGTAACTAACCGATTTTATGCACAAAGCGAGGAATTTCTTACCCATCTGATTGCAATTTATTCCAAACTGAACAAAACAAAATTTCATTATTTTCTTTGACAGAAATTTTGCCCGCCTGAAATTATGATACGTCTGATAATTTTATTGTGCAATTTGTAGTAAGAGGTCTTTTGTTTGAGTATTTCTGATTGTGGTGTTTCCTTTTCACAGCGGCTACCGTGCAACAAGTGGAGGAAGAAAACACACAGTTGATCAACGACCTGTACCGTCTTTTGAAGAAGTACGCCAGCTTGCGCCATGTAGTTCACACGCTGCACTTATCTTACCGAGCCGCCAGGATGTATCCCATATTCCCTCGCTACAACATGCTGAAAGACATGATAAAGAACGTCTTAAGGGACCACAACTACATGGAGGTTTGCCACGAGGAGAGCTAAGATCAACTGGAACAACAACGTCCGCCATTTTTGAATCCGTGTTTCGTCGATGTTACGATCTTCGGCCGCGTGGTGTTGCCACCATCGCTGCGTAATAATGTTTCCGCCTTGCCCTCAGAACTCCTACTGGGTCTTCCTGGTATCATTCATTTTCCCTTCTGGTGCGCCTCGAATCATTCCAAAGAAGAAGAATCATGTTGACACAAGTCAAAGAGCCCCGTTCCCTCCCGTTGGCTGGTTTTAATCAATTCCACTCTGTGAGGGTGCAGCTTTTATTCAAAATAGCACGAAGAGTCGAGAGATAGGAGCATATCCTGACGAAATCCTAGATCAGTGTTGAAGGAAGCTTTCCCATTTGAAGTATAAACAATAAATTTCGCGATGAAATCAAACAAATAACTCCACAAATTTGTGACACATCTTATGTCCTGTATTCTCTACGACTATCACTGTATTTCCCATTACGGTGTTTATTCACGAAGTACTTTTTTCCATAAAGTACAGGCGCAATTTTATCCCCAAAATGAGATGAAATGAGAAATTCTTATAAACACGAATTTTAGATGTGTTTCGGAATTTTATTTAACCGTCTTCAAAGAATTTTAAGGCATCATTTGGTAATTAAAATTGTTTGCAGTATTTTATAGTGCTCTTTAAGCGCCGAGCATCAATTTTATCCTCAAAATGAGATGAAATGAGAAATTCTTATAAACACGAATTTTAGATGTGTTTCGGAATTTTATTTAACCGTCTTCAAAGAATTTTAAGGCATCATTTGGTAATTAAAATTGTTTGCAGTATTTTATAGTGCTCTTTAAGCGCCGAGCATCAATTTTATCCCCAAAATGAAATGAGAAATTCTTATAAACACGAATTTTAGATGTGTTTCAGAATTTTATTTAACCGTCTTCAAAGAATTTTAAGTCATCATTTGGTAATTAAAATTGTTTGCAGTATTTTATAGTGCTCTTTAAGCGCCGAGCATCAATTTTATCCCCAAAATGAGATGAAATGAGAAATTCTTATAAACACGAATTTTAGATGTGTTTCAGAATTTTATTTAACCGTCTTCAAATAATTTTAAGGCATCATTTGGTAATTAAAATTGTTTGCAGTATTTAATAGTGCTCTTTAAGCGCCGAGCACTTTTTTTTTCTCGTGCGGATGGCGCAGGAAAAGGGGAAACATCTTGAATCTGTCAGCCGCGATAGAAGTTTCCTCTTGTGTGCTGTTGGTTATGTGGTGTACTATTTTGTCCCTTGTAGTTCGTGTATCCAGATTTTAAAATTTTAAACGTTTGAATCTGCATGCTATATTAAAAAGGCAGTTTTAACGTCAACTAATGCTGCATGTGTTTGAATGTGCTTAGCAATAACGTTTGGTGTAAAGTGTTTTTATACATCTAGTGCTGATCTCAACCCCCAAATCGTCAATTCACGTCAACAATCATCGCAATGCTCAAAATAATACGAAGCAATCCGATGGCCAAGGGCTTCAGCAAAGCGTCGTCTATTTAGCATCAGAAAAACTGCCATTTACTGAGGAGATAGGTAAGCAAAACACAGCGCTCATTTGAAATATCGTTGATCTATTTTCTGAATACTTGCATTTGAATCCTATTAACATAATTAGAAGAAGAAGCTACGGACTCAAGAAATTGAGCTGAGCACAGCAGTGATTGGTGAATATGTAAAGATCGAAACTTCCGCCATTTCACAGCTGTTGGTTCAGATGAACGGTAAAAACCGGGAATATTGTTCAAAGAAGACAACCGGACACTTCCCATCCGACCATGTTTAGCATTAATTTTTGTGATTTGCTGAAAACTCGTTTGCTATAGCAAGTATTTGAAATGCGAGTATATCTTGTTGCTGCAAGCTCACGGCCATCGAATCGCCGATTCGCATAAGGTTTAAGAAATACATTGGAAAAAGATTAGCATTTGGTGTTCGTATTGGCCAGTCTGCTTCAATTTTTCCACATTTTTAATCAAAGATTTACTCGCTGTGTGCAAAAACAGTGTTTTCTAATTTCCTCGGAGTGCACAGAATTGTGGAAAAGTTTTCAAATACACTATACTGGCAAAAGTCACCGTACACCTAGAAGAGAAACAAAACATAGCATTTACTGAGAAACATTAGTACTGTGTCGGCCCACCTTTGGCCTGCACTGATCTTTTGAGACATGCTTTCGACATGGTTTTGAAACACAGCGATAGGTATGCGCTTCCATTCAATACATAACGCAGCCACTAACTGCTGCTTAGTAACAGGCCTTGGTTCCAAACTTCTTATGCGGCGCTCTAATTCATCCCATAGATATTCTATAGGATTGAGATCAGGGCTCTGGGCTGGCCAGTCCACACACGATACGGAATTATCCTCAAACCAAGCCGTAGCAGTCCTTGCTTTGTGTCTCGGTGCATTATCCTGCTGGTACCAACAAGGCTCGGTTCCACAGTATTGCCACAGAGTTGGTAGGACGTAATTGTACAGAATACCGAGGTAGGCGTGTTGGCTAACAGGTTTATCCACGACAACCAATGGACCGGTTCCACAGTATTGCCACAGCGTTGGTAGGGCGCAATTGTCCAGAATACCGAGGTAGGCGTGTTGGCTAACAGGTTTATCTACGATAACCAATGTACCGGTTCCACAGTATTGCCACAGAGTTGGTAGGGCGCAATTGTCCAGAATACCGAGGTAGGCGTGTTGGCTAACAGGTTTATCTACGATAACCAATGTACCGGTTCCACAGTATTGCCACAGAGTTGGTAGGGCGCAATTGTCCAGAATACCGAGGTAGGCGTGTTGGCTAACAGGTTTATCTACGATAACCAATGTACCGGTTCCACAGTATTGCCACAGAGTTGGTAGGGCGCAATTGTCCAGAATACCGAGGTAGGCGTGTTGGCTAACAGGTTTATCCACGACAACCAATGGACCGGTTCCACAGTATAGCCACAGAGTTGGTAGGGCGCAATTGTCCAGAATACCGAGGTAGGCGTGTTGGCTAACAGGTTTATCTACGATAACCAATGTACCGGTTCCACACTATTGCCACAGAGTTGGTAGGGCGTAATTGTCCAGAATACCGAGGTAGGCGTGTTGGCTAACAGGTTTATCCACGACAACCAATGGACCGGTTCCACAGTATAGCCACAGAGTTGGTAGGGCGCAATTGTCCAGAATACCGAGGTAGGCGTGTTGGCTAACAGGTTTATCCACGATAACCAATGTACCGGTTCCACAGTATTGCCACAGAGTTGGTAGGGCGTAATTGTCCAGAATACCGAGGTAGGCGTGTTGGCTAACAGGTTTATCCACGACAACCAATGGACCGGTTCCACAGTATAGCCACAGAGTTGGTAGGGCGCAATTGTCCAGAATACCGAGGTAGGCGTGTTGGCTAACAGGTTTATCCACGACAGCCAATGGACCGGTTCCACAGTATTGCCACAGAGTTGGTAGGGCGTAATTGTCCAGAATACCGAGGTAGGCGTGTTGGCTAACAGGTTTATCCACGACAGCCAATGGACCGGTTCCACAGTATTGTCACAGAGTTGGTAGGGCGTAATTGTCCAGAATACCGAGGTAGGCGTGTTGGCTAACAGGTTTATCCACGACAGCCAATGGACCGGTTCCACAGTATTGCCACAGAGTTGGTAGGGCGCCATTGTCCAGAATACCGAGGTAGGCGTGTTGGCTAACAGGTTTATCCACGACAGCCAATGGACCGGTTCCACAGTATTGCCACAGAGTTGGTAGGGCGTAATTGTCCAGAATACCGAGGTAGGCGTGTTGGCTAACAGGTTTATCCACGACAACCAATGGACCGGTTCCACAGTATAGCCACAGAGTTGGTAGGGCGCAATTGTCCAGAATACCGAGGTAGGCGTGTTGGCTAACAGGTTTATTCACGACAACCAATGGACCGGTTCCACAGTATAGCCACAGAGTTGGTAGGGCGCAATTGTCCAGAATACCGAGGTAGGCGTGTTGGCTAACAGGTTTATCCACGACAACCAATGGACCGGTTCCACAGTATAGCCACAGAGTTGGTAGGGCGCAATTGTCCAGAATACCGAGGTAGGCGTGTTGGCTAACAGGTTTATCCACGACAGCCAATGGACCGGTTCCACAGTATTGTCACAGAGTTGGTAGGGCGCAATTGTCCAGAATACCGAGGTAGGCGTGTTGGCTAACAGGTTTATCCACGACAACCAATGGACCGGTTCCACAGTATAGCCACAGAGTTGGTAGGGCGCAATTGTCCAGAATACCGAGGTAGGCGTGTTGGCTAACAGGTTTATCTACGATAACCAATGTACCGGTTCCACACTATTGCCACAGAGTTGGTAGGGCGTAATTGTCCAGAATACCGAGGTAGGCGTGTTGGCTAACAGGTTTATCCACGACAACCAATGGACCGGTTCCACAGTATAGCCACAGAGTTGGTAGGGCGCAATTGTCCAGAATACCGAGGTAGGCGTGTTGGCTAACAGGTTTATCCACGATAACCAATGTACCGGTTCCACAGTATTGCCACAGAGTTGGTAGGGCGTAATTGTCCAGAATACCGAGGTAGGCGTGTTGGCTAACAGGTTTATCCACGACAACCAATGGACCGGTTCCACAGTATAGCCACAGAGTTGGTAGGGCGCAATTGTCCAGAATACCGAGGTAGGCGTGTTGGCTAACAGGTTTATCCACGACAGCCAATGGACCGGTTCCACAGTATTGCCACAGAGTTGGTAGGGCGTAATTGTCCAGAATACCGAGGTAGGCGTGTTGGCTAACAGGTTTATCCACGACAGCCAATGGACCGGTTCCACAGTATTGCCACAGAGTTGGTAGGGCGTAATTGTCCAGAATACCGAGGTAGGCGTGTTGGCTAACAGGTTTATCCACGACAGCCAATGGACCGGTTCCACAGTATTGCCACAGAGTTGGTAGGGCGTAATTGTCCAAAATACCGAGGTAGGCGTGTTGGCTAACAGGTTTATCCACGACAGCCAATGGACCGGTTCCACAGTATTGCCACAGAGTTGGTAGGGCGCAATTGTCCAGAATACCGAGGTAGGCGTGTTGGCTAACAGGTTTATCCACGACAGCCAATGGACCGGTTCCACAGTATTGCCACAGAGTTGGTAGGGCGTAATTGTCCAGAATACCGAGGTAGGCGTGTTGGCTAACAGGTTTATCCACGACAACCAATGGACCGGTTCCACAGTATAGCCACAGAGTTGGTAGGGCGTAATTGTCCAGAATACCGAGGTAGGCGTGTTGGCTAACAGGTTTATCCACGACAGCCAATGGACCGGTTCCACAGTATAGCCACAGAGTTGGTAGGGCGCAATTGTCCAGAATACCGAGGTAGGCGTGTTGGCTAACAGGTTTATCCACGACAACCAATGGACCGGTTCCACAGTATAGCCACAGAGTTGGTAGGGCGCAATTGTCCAGAATACCGAGGTAGGCGTGTTGGCTAACAGGTTTATCCACGACAACCAATGGACCGGTTCCACAGTATAGCCACAGAGTTGGTAGGGCGCAATTGTCCAGAATACCGAGGTAGGCGTGTTGGCTAACAAGTTTATCCACGACAGCCAATGGACCGGTTCCACAGTATTGTCACAGAGTTGGTAGGGCGCAATTGTCCAGAATACCGAGGTAGGCGTGTTGGCTAACAGGTTTATCCACGACAGCCAATGGACCGGTTCCACAGTATTGTCACAGAGTTGGTAGGGCGCAATTGTCCAGAATACCGAGGTAGGCGTGTTAGCTAACAGGTTTATCCACAGTAACCAATGTACCGGTTCTACAGTATTGCCACAGAGTTGGTAGGGCGCAATTGTCCAGAATACCGAGGTAGGCGTGTTGGCTAACAGGTTTATCCACAATAACCAATGTACCGGTTCTACAGTATTGCCACAGAGTTGGTAGGGCGTAATTGTCCAGAATACCGAGGTAGGCGTGTTGGCTAACAGGTTTATCCACGATAACCAATGTACCGGTTCCACAGTATTGCCACAGAGTTGGTAGGGCGTAATTGTCCACAATACCGAGGTAGGCGTGTTGGCTAACAGGTTTATCCACGATAACCAATGTACCGGTTCCACAGTATTGCCACAGAGTTGGTAGGGCGTAATTGTCCACAATACCGAGGTAGGCGTGTTGGCTAACAGGTTTATCCACGATAACCAATGTACCGGTTCCACAGTATTGCCACAGAGTTGGTAGGGCGTAATTGTCCACAATACCGAGGTAGGCGTGTTGGCTAACAGGTTTATCCACGATAACCAATGTACCGGTTCCACAGTATTGCCACAGAGTTGGTAGGGCGTAATTGTCCAGAATACCGAGGTAGGCGTGTTGGCTAACAGGTTTATCCACGATAACCAATGTACCGGTTCCACAGTATTGCCACAGAGTTGGTAGGGCGTAATTGTCCAGAATACCGAGGTAGGCGTGTTAGCTAACAGGTTTATCCACGATAACCAATGGACCGGGAGCATACCACAAAAACACCCCCACACGAGTACACTGCCAGCTCCAAACTTGACCGTAGGAAAAGTACACTGCGGTAAATAGCTTTCCTCTGGTTGCCGCCAAACCCACACATATCCATCAGACTGATGGATCGTGTATCCGGATTCATCAGTCCATTGGACCCGTTTCTATTGATATACGGTTACGGTACACGATAAATGTTCTTCACACCATGCTAAACGAGGAGTAGCATTCCGGGTGAAGATGAAAGGCTTA
Organism: Macrothele yani; assembly: GCA_039090855.1. NCBI lineage: Eukaryota > Metazoa > Arthropoda > Arachnida > Araneae > Macrothelidae > Macrothele > Macrothele yani. Next base: position 112,010,297 of record CM077033.1, on the reverse strand, counting down.
TGAGCAGCCGCAGGACCACGGTAACCCATGGAATGAAGTTCTCTGCGAATGGTAGGTGTACATACCGAGGTTCCAGCATTTTTACTCACCTGTACACTGAGGTCTTGTGCAGTACTCCGTCGATTAGCTGTAACGACTCTCCTGAGGCTTCGACGTCCTCTCTTACTGATTTTCTTTGGTCTGCCGGTACGTTTTGCTGCTTCATTTGTCTTCCACTTATTCAGTACATCCAAAACAGTTGACTTGGGTATGTTTAAACGCCTCTCGGTTTCTCTTATGGACAACCCACTAATATAATACCCAACAATTTTTCCTTTCTCAAAGTCAGTTCTCTCCCGCCGCGACAAAGAAGCGGGAAAGAAGCTCACTTATACCATTTTCAAATTTAGTCTTGTGCAGTATTCCTTTGATTAGCTGTAACGACTCTCCTGAGGCTTCGACGTCCTCTATCACTGATTTTCTTTGGTCTGCCGGTAGGTTTTGCTGCTTCATTTGTCTTCCACTTATTCAGTACATCCAAAACAGTTGACTTGGGTATGTTTAAACGCCTCTCGGTTTCTCTTATGGACAACCCACTAATATAACACCCAACAATCTTTCCTTTCTCAAAGTCAGTTCTCTTCCGCCGCGACAAAGAAGCGGGAAAGAAGCTCACTTATACCATTTTCAAATTTAGTCTTGTGCAGTATTCCTTTGATTAGCTGTAACGACTCTCCTGAGGCTTCGACGTCCTCTATCACTGATTTTCTTTGGTCTGCCGGTACGTTTTGCTGCTTCATTTGTCTTCCACTTATTCAGTACATCCAAAAGAGTTGACTTGGGTATGTTTAAACGCCTCTCGGTTTCTCTTATGGACAACCCACTAATATAACACCCAACAATCTTTCCTTTCTCAAAGTCAGTTCTCTCCCGCCGCGACAAAGAAGCGGGAAAGAAGCTCACTTATACCATTTTCAAATTTAGTCTTGTGCAGTATTCCTTTGATTAGCTGTAACGACTCTCCTGAGGCTTCGACGTCCTCTATCACTGATTTTCTTTGGTCTGCCGGTACGTTTTGCTGCTTCATTTGTCTTCCACTTATTCAGTACATCCAAAACAGTTGACTTGGGTATGTTTAAACGCCTCTCGGTTTCTCTTATGGACAACCCACTAATATAACACCCAACAATCTTTCCTTTCTCAAAGTCAGTTCTCTCCCGCCGCGACAAAGAAGCGGTAAAGAAGCTCACTTATACCATTTTCAAATTTAGTCTCGTGCAGTATTCCTTTGATTAGCTGTAACGACTCTCCTGAGGCTTCGACGTCCTCTATCACTGATTTTCTTTGGTCTGCCGGTACGTTTTGCTGCTTCATTTGTCTTCCACTTATTCAGTACATCCAAAACAGTTGACTTGGGTATGTTTAAACGCCTCTCGGTTTCTCTTATGGACAACCCACTAATATAACACCCAACAATCTTTCCTTTCTCAAAGTCAGTTCTCTCCCGCCGCGACAAAGAAGCGGTAAAGAAGCTCACTTATACCATTTTCAAATTTAGTCTCGTGCAGTATTCCTTTGATTAGCTGTAACGACTCTCCTGAGGCTTCGACGTCCTCTATCACTGATTTTCTTTGGTCTACCGATACGTTTTGCTTCTTCCTGTGTCTTCCACTTATTCAGTACATCCAAAACAGTTGACTTGGGTATGTTTAAACGCCTCTCGGTTTCTCTTATGGACAACCCACTAATATAACACCCAACAATCTTTCCTTTCTCAAAGTCAGTTCTCTCCCGCCGCGACAAAGAAGCGGGAAAGAAGCTCACTTATACCATTTTCAAATTTAGTCTTGTGCAGTATTCCTTTGATTAGCTGTAACGACTCTCCTGAGGCTTCGACGTCCTCTATCACTGATTTTCTTTGGTCTGCCGGTACATTTTGCTGCTTCACGTGTCTTCCACTTATTCAGTACATCCAAAACAGTTGACTTGGGTATGTTTAAACGCCTCTCGGTTTCTCTTATGGACAACCCACTAATATAACACCCAACAATCTTTCCTTTCTCAAAGTCAGTTCTCTCCCGCCGCGACAAAGAAGCGGGAAAGAAGCTCACTTATACCATTTTCAAATTTAGTCTTGTGCAGTATTCCTTTGATTAGCTGTAACGACTCTCCTGAGGCTTCGACGTCCTCTATCACTGATTTTCTTTGGTCTGCCGGTACGTTTTGCTGCTTCATTTGTCTTCCACTTATTCAGTACATCCAAAACAGTTGACTTGGGTATGTTTAAACGCCTCTCGGTTTCTCTTATGGACAACCCACTAATATAACACCCAACAATCTTTCCTTTCTCAAAGTCAGTTCTCTCCCGCCGCGACAAAGAAGCGGGAAAGAAGCTCACTTATACCATTTTCAAATTTAGTCTTGTGCAGTATTCCTTTGATTAGCTGTAACGACTCTCCTGAGGCTTCGACGTCCTCTATCACTGATTTTCTTTGGTCTGCCGGTACATTTTGCTGCTTCACGTGTCTTCCACTTATTCAGTACATCCAAAACAGTTGACTTGGGTATGTTTAAACGCCTCTCGGTTTCTCTTATGGACAACCCACTAATATAACACCCAACAATCTTTCCTTTCTCAAAGTCAGTTCTCTCCCGCCGCGACAAAGAAGCGGTAAAGAAGCTCACTTATACCATTTTCAAATTTAGTCTCGTGCAGTATTCCTTTGATTAGCTGTAACGACTCTCCTGAGGCTTCGACGTCCTCTATCACTGATTTTGTTTGGTCTGCCGGTACGATTTGCTGCTTCATTTGTCTTCCACTTATTCAGTACATCCAAAACAGTTGACTTGGGTATGTTTAAAAGCCTCTCGGTTTCTCTTATGGACAACCCACTAATGTAACATCCAACAATCTTTCCTTGCTCAAAGTCAGTTCTCTCTCGCCGCGACATTTTCACTCAACCTCACAGTGCGATATGATCACGGTCAGCTGCCGGCTTGTTTTTATACCGTTTGCTGCTGTACAGTGCATCTTAACAACGCAGCGGATCCGTTCATTTGCTTTTGAAGGGCTGTCCGGTGACTTTTGTCAATATAATGCAACAATGTGCTAAGAATTTTTATAATGGCATGTGCTTCCCTTTAACAAATGCCGTTAACTTTTAGCGCAGTTAAAAACCGTATTGTTTGCGTTTCGAACCAATTATCTTCTTTTTCCGTACGAAATAACATAATCTGAAAAAAAGAATGAACCCGCTGCATAGTACGTGATATTTATTATCCAAATTAACAAATGCAGGACTGAAATTCGTTTTAGGTAAATTACCCTCTGCTGTATTTCACTTGTGAAATCTTCAAATACGAATCCCATAAGTCACTGCTCATTAATGAACGACAGAAAGAATTCCAAGCGGGTTGAATGTGCCTTGTGGTAACTGATTGACGGCCAACGGAAGGCCATTGGTTGAAACATTCCTTGTAAATGCATTAAACATTCGAAAGAATACTTTTGTGTAATTGGGAGCCAATCTCCGTCGGGTTTTGAATGAAATGTTTGGTGAAATGCCTGAAGCGTGTGCTATATTACTGGATTAGGAGAAAGAAATGTTGAATTTCTAAACATCGGCTGTCTTCTAAGATTTGCTGAAGACAAATCAAAATAGCTTTAGCACAAGGAATTGTGAGATGTAAAATATTATTTATTTAATGCTTATATTTAAATATTTTATATACAATATTCTGAAGTTTATATGACCGATTTTATGTGTAATGGACTGGCAAGAATGCCGTCGTGGGCGACAACACACGAGGAGTGTGATCATTTTAGTTCTAAGCTGCGCATATGGAGATGTTATTTTTGCATTTAGTAACACCTTATTTCGGTATGGATCAGAGGAAAAGGTGTTGAACGCTGAATAAGATATTCTTCGGAATATGACAACCTGCGTATACTAAGATTGGAACATCTCTTTTTGATATTAAGATATAATGCTTTTAAATGTCGTTGTCAAGAAGCAACGTAGAATCGAAATATTAAATGCAACCCTTCAAAATTTTTAAAAGTAATAGCAATGCCGTTTGCTTCTTTCTTTGCCAGTATTCATGAATACTTTTCTAACTTATCGTTGCAGAATGATTACTTTCGTCACCATATTACGTCTTGTCTTTAATTATTTTTTATCCTCGTAGGCAGCTGTTTAAGGATTGGGCTTCTGGAAGTCTGAGATCTTAGGAATTGCAATCTTTGCCAGATTTCTCTCTTCCCGAGATTGGCATTTCTTAGCTGCTCATTGCTCTATCTCGCCAATCGTCCAATCAGTAAAACCCAATTTCTCATTTTTATTTGGAATATGCCAGTGACAGACATGATTAAATTCTTCGTAAAAATCTTCGAAGACCTAGACGGCATTCTTGCTAGAATATTGAGATTTTTCCCTTGATAACAAATGAAAACACTTGCTGAATGTGTGTTATGAAGCAGTAGAGCTATGATGAGGTGAGCACTATAATTACGGTTTGCCGAAATCTGGGCCACTTTAGGATTCCTCCATGGTGCTTGAAACAAAGACCTGTCTAACGGATGATTAAAATTGCAACGCCACGTGACTTTACCACTTCCTTATTCCCCGCAAAACTCAGAAAAAAAAATAACAAGTTTGTAAAATCATGCAATGCATTGATTATGATACGCTTTCCAACATATCAGAAATCATTACTCAAGTTATGAGAATAATGGCTGTGGAATAAATCTCAGTCCTGTGCCCTGACCCTTGATCCCATATCGATGATATTCAATAGAACCGGTTCGGTATACCTCCGAAATAACATGATAAAGTTTTGTCGCAATCGAAGCATTTTTACGTAAGTTATGACGCATAAGGGCTATGGAATAGATCCCGCTCCTGTGTCCTAACCTTTGACCCCATTTCGCTCATTTTCAATACAATTCGTCCCCAGGAGAGTCCCTACAACATACTAACATTTCATCCAAATCGAAGCATTTTTACGTAAGTTATGACGCATAATGGCGATGGAAGTGATTCCGCATCTATGTCCTGACCTTTGACCTCATTTCGCCCATTTTCAATAGGGTTTGTCGCCAGGTGGTCCCCTACCACATACTAAACTTTCATTGAAATCGAACCATATTTACGCAAGTTATGACGCATAAGGGCAATTGAATGGATCCCGCTCTTATGGCGTGACCTTTGACCCCACTTCACCCATTTTCAATAGGGTTCGCCCCCAGGTGGCCCCTTACCACATACTAAACTTTCATTGAAATCGAACCATATTTACGCAAGTTATGACGCATAAGGGCAATTGAATGGATCCCGCTCTTATGGCGTGACCTTTGACCCCACTTCACCCATTTTCAATAGGGTTCGTCCCCTGGTGGTCCCCTACCACATACTAAAATTTCATTTAAATCGAACCATATTTACGCAAGTTATGACGCATAAGGGCAATTGAATGGATCCCGCTCTTATGGCGTGACCTTTGACCCCACTTCACCCATTTTCAATAGGGTTCGTCCCCAGGTGGCCCCCTACCACATACTAAACTTTCATTGAAATCGAACCATATTTACGCAAGTTATGACGCATAAGGGCAATTGAATGGATCCCGCTCTTATGGCGTGACCTTTGACCCCACTTCACCCATTTTCAATAGGGTTCGTCCCCTGGTGGTCCCCTACCACATACTAAAATTTCATTTAAATCGAACCATATTTACGCAAGTTATGACGCATAAGGGCAATTGAATGGATCCCGCTCTTATGGCGTGACCTTTGACCCCACTTCACCCATTTTCAATAGGGTTCGTCCCCAGGTGGCCCCCTACCACATACTAAACTTTCATTGAAATCGAACGATATTTACGCAAGTTATGACGCATAAGGGCAATTGAATGGATCCCGCTCTTATGGCGTGACCTTTGACCCCACTTCACCCATTTTCAATAGGGTTCCTCCCCAGGTGGCCCCTTACCACATACTAAACTTTCATTGAAATCGAACCATATTTACGCAAGTTATGACGCATAAGGGCAATTGAATGGATCCCGCTCTTATGGCGTGACCTTTGACCCCACTTCACCCATTTTCAATAGGGTTCCTCCCCAGGTGGCCCCTTACCACATACTAAACTTTCATTGAAATCGAACCATATTTACGCAAGTTATGACGCATAAGGGCAATTGAATGGATCCCGCTCTTATGGCGTGACCTTTGACCCCACTTCACCCATTTTCAATAGGGTTCGTCCCCTGGTGGTCCCCTACCACATACTAAAATTTCATTTAAATCGAACCATATTTACGCAAGTTATGACGCATAAGGGCAATTGAATGGATCCCGCTCTTATGGCGTGACCTTTGACCCCACTTCACCCATTTTCAATAGGGTTCGTCCCCTGGTGGTCCCCTACCACATACTAAAATTTCATTTAAATCGAACCATATTTACGCAAGTTACGACGCATAAGGGCAATTGAATGGATCCCGCTCTTATGGCGTGACCTTTGACCCCACTTCACCCATTTTCAATAGGGTTCGTCCCCAGGTGGCCCCCTACCACATACTAAACTTTCATTGAAATCGAACGATATTTACGCAAGTTATGACGCATAAGGGCAATTGAATGGATCCCGCTCTTATGGCGTGACCTTTGACCCCACTTCACCCATTTTCAATAGGATTCCTCCCCAGGTGGCCCTCCTACCACATACTAAACTTTCATTGAAATCGAACCATATTTACGCAAGTTATGACGCATAAGGGCAATTGAATGGATCCCGCTCTTATGGCGTGACCTTTGACCCCACTTCACCCATTTTCAATAGGGTTCGTCCCCTGGTGGTCCCCTACCACATACTAAAATTTCATTTAAATCGAACCATATTTACGCAAGTTATGACGCATAAGGGCAATTGAATGGATCCCGCTCTTATGGCGTGACCTTTGACCCCACTTCACCCATTTTCAATAGGATTCCTCCCCAGGTGGCCCTCCTACCACATACTAAAATTTCATTTAAATCGAACCATATTTACGCAAGTTACGACGTATAAGGGCAATTGAATGGATCCCGCTCTTATGGCGTGACCTTTGACCCCACTTCACCCATTTTCAATAGGGTTCGTCCCTGGTGGTCCCCTACCACATACTAAAATTTCATTTAAATCGAACCATATTTACGCAAGTTATGACGCATAAGGGCAATTGAATGGATCCCGCTCTTATGGCGTGACCTTTGACCCCACTTCACCCATTTTCAATAGGGTTGGTCCCCAGGTGGCCCCCTACCACATACTAAACTTTCATTGAAATCGAACGATATTTACGCAAGTTATGACGCATAAGGGCAATTGAATGGATCCCGCTCTTATGGCGTGACCTTTGACCCCACTTCACCCATTTTCAATAGGGTTCCTCCCCAGGTGGCCCCTTACCACATACTAAACTTTCATTGAAATCGAACCATATTTACGCAAGTTATGACGCATAAGGGCAATTGAATGGATCCCGCTCTTATGGCGTGACCTTTGACCCCACTTCACCCATTTTCAATAGGGTTCCTCCCCAGGTGGCCCCTTACCACATACTAAACTTTCATTGAAATCGAACCATATTTACGCAAGTTATGACGCATAAGGGCAATTGAATGGATCCCGCTCTTATGGCGTGACCTTTGACCCCACTTCACCCATTTTCAATAGGGTTCGTCCCCTGGTGGTCCCCTACCACATACTAAAATTTCATTTAAATCGAACCATATTTACGCAAGTTACGACGCATAAGGGCAATTGAATGGATCCCGCTCTTATGGCGTGACCTTTAACCCCACTTCACCCATTTTCAATAGGGTTCGTCCCCAGGTGGCCCCCTACCACATACTAAACTTTCATTGAAATCGAACGATATTTACGCAAGTTATGACGCATAAGGGCAATTGAATGGATCCCGCTCTTATGGCGTGACCTTTGACCCCACTTCACCCATTTTCAATAGGATTCCTCCCCAGGTGGCCCTCCTACCACATACTAAACTTTCATTGAAATCGAACCATATTTACGCAAGTTATGACGCATAAGGGCAATTGAATGGATCCCGCTCTTATGGCGTGACCTTTGACCCCACTTCACCCATTTTCAATAGGGTTCGTCCCCTGGTGGTCCCCTACCACATACTAAAATTTCATTTAAATCGAACCATATTTACGCAAGTTATGACGCATAAGGGCAATTGAATGGATCCCGCTCTTATGGCGTGACCTTTGACCCCACTTCACCCATTTTCAATAGGATTCCTCCCCAGGTGGCCCTCCTACCACATACTAAACTTTCATTGAAATCGAACCATATTTACGCAAGTTATGACGCATAAGGGCAATTGAATGGATCCCGATCTTATGGCGTGACCTTTGACCCCACTTCACCCATTTTCAATAGGGTTCGTCCCCTGGTGGTCCCCTACCACATACTAAAATTTCATTTAAATCGAACCATATTTACGCAAGTTATGACGCATAAGGGCAATTGAATGGATCCCGCTCTTATGGCGTGACCTTTGACCCCACTTCACCCATTTTCAATAGGATTCCTCCCCAGGTGGCCCTCCTACCACATACTAAACTTTCATTGAAATCGAACCATATTTACGCAAGTTATGACGCATAAGGGCAATTGAATGGATCCCGCTCTTATGGCGTGACCTTTGACCCCACTTCACCCATTTTCAATAGGGTTCGTCCCCTGGTGGTCCCCTACCACATACTAAAATTTCATTTAAATCGAACCATATTTACGCAAGTTATGACGCATAAGGGCAATTGAATGGATCCCGCTCTTATGGCGTGACCTTTGACCCCACTTCACCCATTTTCAATAGGATTCCTCCCCAGGTGGCCCTCCTACCACATACTAAACTTTCATTGAAATCGAACCATATTTACGCAAGTTATGACGCATAAGGGCAATTGAATGGATCCCGCTCTTATGGCGTGACCTTTGACCCCACTTCACCCATTTTCAATAGGGTTCGTCCCCTGGTGGTCCCCTACCACATACTAAAATTTCATTTAAATCGAACCATATTTACGCAAGTTATGACGCATAAGGGCAATTGAATGGATCCCGCTCTTATGGCGTGACCTTTGACCCCACTTCACCCATTTTCAATAGGGTTCGTCCCCTGGTGGTCCCCTACCACATACTAAAATTTCATTTAAATCGAACCATATTTACGCAAGTTATGACGCATAAGGGCAATTGAATGGATCCCGCTCTTATGGCGTGACCTTTGACCCCACTTCACCCATTTTCAATAGGATTCCTCCCCAGGTGGCCCTCCTACCACATACTAAACTTTCATTGAAATCGAACCATATTTACGCAAGTTATGACGCATAAGGGCAATTGAATGGATCCCGCTCTTATGGCGTGACCTTTGACCCCACTTCACCCATTTTCAATAGGGTTCGTCCCCTGGTGGTCCCCTACCACATACTAAAATTTCATTTAAATCGAACCATATTTACGCAAGTTACGACGCATAAGGGCAATTGAATGGATCCCGCTCTTATGGCGTGACCTTTAACCCCACTTCACCCATTTTCAATAGGGTTCGTCCCCAGGTGGCCCCCTACCACATACTAAACTTTCATTGAAATCGAACGATATTTACGCAAGTTATGACGCATAAGGGCAATTGAATGGATCCCGCTCTTATGGCGTGACCTTTGACCCCACTTCACCCATTTTCAATAGGATTCCTCCCCAGGTGGCCCTCCTACCACATACTAAACTTTCATTGAAATCGAACCATATTTACGCAAGTTATGACGCATAAGGGCAATTGAATGGATCCCGCTCTTATGGCGTGACCTTTGACCCCACTTCACCCATTTTCAATAGGGTTCGTCCCCTGGTGGTCCCCTACCACATACTAAAATTTCATTTAAATCGAACCATATTTACGCAAGTTATGACGCATAAGGGCAATTGAATGGATCCCGCTCTTATGGCGTGACCTTTGACCCCACTTCACCCATTTTCAATAGGATTCCTCCCCAGGTGGCCCTCCTACCACATACTAAACTTTCATTGAAATCGAACCATATTTACGCAAGTTATGACGCATAAGGGCAATTGAATGGATCCCGATCTTATGGCGTGACCTTTGACCCCACTTCACCCATTTTCAATAGGGTTCGTCCCCTGGTGGTCCCCTACCACATACTAAAATTTCATTTAAATCGAACCATATTTACGCAAGTTATGACGCATAAGGGCAATTGAATGGATCCCGCTCTTATGGCGTGACCTTTGACCCCACTTCACCCATTTTCAATAGGATTCCTCCCCAGGTGGCCCTCCTACCACATACTAAACTTTCATTGAAATCGAACCATATTTACGCAAGTTATGACGCATAAGGGCAATTGAATGGATCCCGCTCTTATGGCGTGACCTTTGACCCCACTTCACCCATTTTCAATAGGGTTCGTCCCCTGGTGGTCCCCTACCACATACTAAAATTTCATTTAAATCGAACCATATTTACGCAAGTTATGACGCATAAGGGCAATTGAATGGATCCCGCTCTTATGGCGTGACCTTTGACCCCACTTCACCCATTTTCAATAGGATTCCTCCCCAGGTGGCCCTCCTACCACATACTAAACTTTCATTGAAATCGAACCATATTTACGCAAGTTATGACGCATAAGGGCAATTGAATGGATCCCGCTCTTATGGCGTGACCTTTGACCCCACTTCACCCATTTTCAATAGGGTTCGTCCCCTGGTGGTCCCCTACCACATACTAAAATTTCATTTAAATCGAACCATATTTACGCAAGTTATGACGCATAAGGGCAATTGAATGGATCCCGCTCTTATGGCGTGACCTTTGACCCCACTTCACCCATTTTCAATAGGGTTCGTCCCCTGGTGGTCCCCTACCACATACTAAAATTTCATTTAAATCGAACCATATTTACGCAAGTTATGACGCATAAGGGCAATTGAATGGATCCCGCTCTTATGGCGTGACCTTTGACCCCACTTCACCCATTTTCAATAGGATTCCTCCCCAGGTGGCCCTCCTACCACATACTAAACTTTCATTGAAATCGAACCATATTTACGCAAGTTATGACGCATAAGGGCAATTGAATGGATCCCGCTCTTATGGCGTGACCTTTGACCCCACTTCACCCATTTTCAATAGGGTTCGTCCCTTGGTGGTCCCCTACCACATACTAAAATTTCATTTAAATCGAACCATATTTACGCAAGTTATGACGCATAAGGGCAATTGAATGGATCCCGCTCTTATGGCGTGACCTTTGACCCCACTTCACCCATTTTCAATAGGGTTCGTCCCCTGGTGGTCCCCTACCACATACTAAAATTTCATTTAAATCGAACCATATTTACGCAAGTTATGACGCATAAGGGCAATTGAATGGATCCCGCTCTTATGGCGTGACCTTTGACCCCACTTCACCCATTTTCAATAGGATTCCTCCCCAGGTGGCCCTCCTACCACATACTAAACTTTCATTGAAATCGAACCATATTTACGCAAGTTATGACGCATAAGGGCAATTGAATGGATCCCGCTCTTATGGCGTGACCTTTGACCCCACTTCACCCATTTTCAATAGGGTTCGTCCCCTGGTGGTCCCCTACCACATACTAAAATTTCATTTAAATCGAACCATATTTACGCAAGTTATGACGCATAAGGGCAATTGAATGGATCCCGCTCTTATGGCGTGACCTTTGACCCCACTTCACCCATTTTCAATAGGGTTCGTCCCCTGGTGGTCCCCTACCACATACTAAACTTTCATTGAAATCGAACCATATTTACGCAAGTTATGACGCATAAGGGCAATTGAATGGATCCCGCTCTTATGGCGTGACCTTTGACCCCACTTCACCCATTTTCAATAGGGTTCGTCCCCTGGTGGTCCCCTACCACATACTAAAATTTCATTTAAATCGAACCATATTTACGCAAGTTATGACGCATAAGGGCAATTGAATGGATCCCGCTCTTATGGCGTGACCTTTGACCCCACTTCACCCATTTTCAATAGGATTCCTCCCCAGGTGGCCCTCCTACCACATACTAAACTTTCATTGAAATCGAACCATATTTACGCAAGTTATGACGCATAAGGGCAATTGAATGGATCCCGCTCTTATGGCGTGACCTTTGACCCCACTTCACCCATTTTCAATAGGGTTCGTCCCCTGGTGGTCCCCTACCACATACTAAAATTTCATTTAAATCGAACCATATTTACGCAAGTTATGACGCATAAGGGCAATTGAATGGATCCCGCTCTTATGGCGTGACCTTTGACCCCACTTCACCCATTTTCAATAGGGTTCGTCCCCTGGTGGTCCCCTACCACATACTAAAATTTCATTTAAATCGAACCATATTTACGCAAGTTATGACGCATAAGGGCAATTGAATGGATCCCGCTCTTATGGCGTGACCTTTGACCCCACTTCACCCATTTTCAATAGGATTCCTCCCCAGGTGGCCCTCCTACCACATACTAAACTTTCATTGAAATCGAACCATATTTACGCAAGTTATGACGCATAAGGGCAATTGAATGGATCCCGCTCTTATGGCGTGACCTTTGACCCCACTTCACCCATTTTCAATAGGGTTCGTCCCTTGGTGGTCCCCTACCACATACTAAAATTTCATTTAAATCGAACCATATTTACGCAAGTTATGACGCATAAGGGCAATTGAATGGATCCCGCTCTTATGGCGTGACCTTTGACCCCACTTCACCCATTTTCAATAGGGTTCGTCCCCTGGTGGTCCCCTACCACATACTAAAATTTCATTTAAATCGAACCATATTTACGCAAGTTATGACGCATAAGGGCAATTGAATGGATCCCGCTCTTATGGCGTGACCTTTGACCCCACTTCACCCATTTTCAATAGGATTCCTCCCCAGGTGGCCCTCCTACCACATACTAAACTTTCATTGAAATCGAACCATATTTACGCAAGTTATGACGCATAAGGGCAATTGAATGGATCCCGCTCTTATGGCGTGACCTTTGACCCCACTTCACCCATTTTCAATAGGGTTCGTCCCCTGGTGGTCCCCTACCACATACTAAAATTTCATTTAAATCGAACCATATTTACGCAAGTTATGACGCATAAGGGCAATTGAATGGATCCCGCTCTTATGGCGTGACCTTTGACCCCACTTCACCCATTTTCAATAGGGTTCGTCCCCTGGTGGTCCCCTACCACATACTAAAATTTCATTTAAATCGAACCATATTTACGCAAGTTATGACGCATAAGGGCAATTGAATGGATCCCGCTCTTATGGCGTGACCTTTGACCCCACTTCACCCATTTTCAATAGGGTTCGTCCCCAGGTGGCCCCCTACCACATACTAAAATTTCATCGAAATCGAACCAATTTTACGTGAGTTATCGTGCCCACAGACGGACGGACGGACGGACGGACGGAAAAAGCTTTAGCATATACGCTTCTTCAACCTACGGTTGGAAAGCGTAAATAAAAGGGAACCCAACATTTCACTTTCGTGAGAATTGCTTTCCAGTGGCATATTGATTCAACGATCAGAGTATTGACTGCTATGTTCTAGGATATCAATGGAAATCTCTTACAATGGTGTAAGCAATGTGCAAATGCTTTGCATTTGAAATACAATAATACAGCTAACCTATAGTGGTTTTCCAAGCTTTCGCAACACGACCTCTCCACTTCAGGTAATATTTAAACATCCTCGCTTTAAAAGTTTCCAATATTCGGTGAGATAAAAGATGAAGTTCTACGTCGCTCCCACTCGCTGTCTGAGATTGTACACCTTCCGGGATCATGTCCCTTTACCGAGCCATATACTGGAGCTCACTATCAACTGCTGCTAAATAGACACTTCTACTCAATATCATGCTCTGCTTTTCTTACTTATGCACTAAGGCTGTACGAGAAACACTGCCTTCCACGAGAATCACTCCCTTTCTTCTTCACTTAAGCACTGGGGCTCCATGCTAAGCACTCTTTCCTAGTCCAGCAATTCCGCTCTCTGCCAAGCACTCCCCTTCCAAACAAGGGAGCTCGGACACTTTCAGTTCAGTAAAGCAGTGGATATATCCGCCATTTAAGCATTAACACTCTTATCCACACCCAAAAACATATACAACCAACCCGTTACTCCAATTACTCTTTCAGTTTAAACCCGAGAGCTTCGAAAGCACATTTTCCAAAGATCTGCATTCCTTTTCACATGCTCAAGTCTGGAAGGACGTTCGACCGGACAAAAGCAACGAGATTCATTAGTCGAAAGGTCGCATTTTGAATAACGGCACAATTAACGAATTCTAGAAAAAAAGGTGAAAATCCTCCAAATACGTGGCGACAGTAAATACATCGCTCTTTCCACGTTCCAGAAACACATAGCAACCGAAAAATTGTTTTTCAGCCGCCGCTGTGGAATTGAACCACAGAACTCTCGATATCTAGCCGAGCGCGTTACATATACGTCACGGTGGCCAACAATCCACGGTGCTACGTGCATTTTTAAGTCAGCTTCTGACATCATAAATCCGTAAGATGGGCTCGGCTACTGAGACGTCTCCATCTGGTGGCCATTAACGGCACTAGCTATATATATATTATAGCAGCTAAATCCAAAGGCGAGATCCAAGATGAAAATCCTCCAAATACGTGGCGACAGTAAATAAATAAATACATCGCTCTTTCCACGTTCCAGAAACACATAGCAACCGAAAAATTGTTTTTCAGCAGCCGCTGTGGAATTGAACCACAGAACTCTCGATATCTAGCCGAGTGCGTTACATTTACACCACGGTGGCCAACAATCCACGGTGCTATGTGTATATTTAAGTCAGCTTCTGACATCATAAATCCGTAAGATTCCATAGCGGCGGCTGAGAAACAATTTTTCGGTTGCTGTGTGTTTCGGGAACGTGGAAAGAGCGATGTATTTATTTATTTATATTTGAATACTAGAATGTCAACAAAATACGGGTACCTAATGAAATGGCGAAATTTTCTGTCTCTTAACTAAGCGCTTCTGTTGGCGCTAACTCGGAATGGGAAAAAACGTCTGTTTTTTTTTTCCTTTGCTTCTTTGTTTGTGGGAAATCACGTTAGTATTAAATG
The DNA here is from genome assembly GCA_039090855.1 of Macrothele yani. NCBI lineage: Eukaryota > Metazoa > Arthropoda > Arachnida > Araneae > Macrothelidae > Macrothele > Macrothele yani. The sequence goes on along the minus strand of CM077033.1, from coordinate 111,995,104 downwards.
AAATTGTTCTTGTATTGCAGACAATGTCGATCAGATGCAACACATCCTGTGAACACTTTACCTATTTTTCCTTGGTAACTTTGTACTCTCGAAGCAGACTGCTTGCGTATGGCCAAATGTAATGTAGATCACTGACTGAAATTTTTAACGCTTGACCGGTCTTTGTTGATGGCAGCGAGCTTGCAATCTTAAAGTGTGCCAAAGAAGTGTTTATCGTTCAAGGCAGGTTAAGAGAACGGAGAGGAATCTCACAAAATAAATCCATATCACATTAAAACAGCAATGCATAATATTTATCACATACTCAACGTACTTGTAATAACTGGTGTAACTGCAGTTTCTTGTAACTAGAAGAAACTGCTTGAGTCTTCCACATTCTCACCTCAGAGACAACATTTATTCGAGAAAAAAATGTAAAAATGTAATTTTTATCAACTAATGATGGAGTCGCTTGCTACTGCTTTTTGCTGAGAGTATCTTTTGTAAGAAACGACCAAAAATGATTGTTTATATGCATTTTAATAACCAAAAATATTTGTCGAGCTGTTTTTGTTTTCAATTTATATTCACACAGTAAAAAACATTTCCAAGTTTTGAAGAAAAATAATTTTGAACAGGAAATCGCCCTTGCTGCGATTTAAAATGTGAGACCTTCATGATACAGACCATCTTTTAATAGAACAAATAGGTGGCTTATTTAATGAAAATGTCTCAACATTTTGATTCGTCTGAATGAAAGAAATTTCATTGTTTTCGAGAATTAATGGAGTTTATACGTTCTCTATTTGATTTTAAGAATTGTTTGTTGTTTAAAACCATACTGTGATTTGGTTGTTCTTTTAGTAATTTCAAAAAGTGTTAATTCCTTTATTCTGTTTTATTAGTTGTGTGATGGCACTGGTTTTATCTGTACAAAAGTAAGAACTGTCGCATCGACTATTATTTTTGACGAGAAATATATATCTGTGTTACTAATCTGAAACGAGGTAGCTCCGTCAAAAAAAAAAAAATAATCCGGAGATTCGAATTTTCTTAATGTTTAAGAAAGATAAAACAATATTTTATTAAAAAGAAAAAAGGTTTTAAATAGCAGTTGTTGGTTCGAGTTTTGCCCTAAGGCGCTTATGAGAATTGCTGGAGTACACAGTCACCACTATTGTGGTACTTCGACTGGAATCAGGACGCGTTCCTCATTCTTTGCCAAATACTACACGGAGTGATGTGATGTAAAAAAACTGACTCCGTGTATTCGCGGAATGGAAAGCTGACTACCAGTGGGGAAAGTCGCGTGGCCTTACGGCTGACGTGGCAGTCGCCGAGGAGGTAAAAACAAAGGGTTCTGTAAGTGAAGTCATGATACACTCTCTACCAACAAGTAGTTGGACACCTGTGATAGCAAAGGAAAACGAAGTTTATTCACCTTCAATAGTTGGTGGAGCCTCCACGAGCGGCGATTACAGCTGCGCATACTCTCAACCAGGCGTTGTACGACGGCTAGCGGTATTTTCTTCCACTCGGCTTGGAGAAGACAGGTCAGTTCCTTCACCGATTTCGGACGGTGGAGGCACCCCTTAAGTCGACGCTCCAACTCATCCCAGAGGTGCTCGATAGGGTTAAGGTCCGGGACCAGTCCATTCGATTAACCCCATTGTCACCATACCAAGCCATGGTGGACCTCGCAACATGACAGGTGGCATTGTCATCCTGAAAGTAACATGGGTCCACCCCGTAAAACTGCCACAACGCAGGAAGCGCATGGTCATCCAAAATGGTGCAGTAGGTCTCGGCGTTGAGTCTACCAGGAATTGCGACCAAGGGTCCCGTGCCATACCAGCAGAAACACCCCCATAGCATAATTCCACCGCTGCCGAACTTCACAGTTGGCACAATACATTCCGGAAGGAGGCGTTCTCCAGGCACACGCCAAACCCAGACCCTGCCATACGAACGGTAGAGGGTGAAACTTGATTCGTTGCTCCAGAGAACCTGTTTCCACTGTTCAACGGTCCACTGTCGACGTTCTTTGCACCACGTTAGCCGGGCAGCGCTATTGGACTTGGTGATCAAAGGCTTGTGGGTCCATGATAACCGAGCAGATGGGCTTCCTTACGGATGGTATTCATCGAAAGAACACTCCCGGATGCCCGTTGAAACTCCTCGCGGATGTGGCCCATTGATTTGGTGCGGTTCTTCCGAATTTCTCTGGCCAGCACCCGTAGGTCTCTAACTCACAGTTTTGTGGGTCTGCCGGGTCGGGCCACATTCCGACAGTCACCTCTCATCTTCCACTTGCCAATCACGTAGGCCACTGTCGATTTTGGGTACTTCAACTGGCTGGATATGTCATCGGCCATTTCTGTGATACCCGACGATTACACCTTTCTCGAAATCAGAGAGCTCCGAACTGCGTGGCATCTTGCATGCGACTGGTTGCGTTGTTGTTTCCCACACGATATTGAACTGCGGCGGCCGTGAAGGGTATCAGAACCGCAGATATCGTCGATTGCAGGGGTGTCCAATTACTTGTTGGTAGATAGTGTAGTTGGAACTGCGCTTGCTTGAGAATGCCATTGCAGAATCTCATCAGAAAGATTCAGGATTCTGGAATGCTATTCTCAGGCTCATGGTTGTCGATCGTCATGACATGAAGGGCATCTCCCCAATTTTAACTCTAGACGGATCCAAAACAAAACTCCAAGCGTGAGTCACGTGATTTGCCTCAGTTAGTAGGTGCTTTCATCGTGTGCGGCAACATTAGTCGTTTAGTTGTTCGTGTTCCACTAGAAGAGTAGGAACGAACGCCCCTCGTTAGAACATCGGCGAGGAGAGGAAGAAGAATCTCTCTCCTTTGCTGCGGGTAATTTAGCAGCCTGCTCTCGATGGAGCTGCTGTGTATGTATATACTAAAAGAAATGACTTAGAAGACAGAAAAAGAAAGCCTAGTCTAGAACTACGACAGTTAAGAACTAGAAGCACTTCACCTCAAGGAAACTGCAAATCTATAGAATAACTTAAAAAACTCTGCGGGTCGGAGCACAAATTAGTTACCGAAACAAGTACTTGAATTTTTAATAAATAAGTTTGTATATACAAGATTTTTTAATAGGGTTGGCACTCTTGTTGAAGGCACCACTTCTAGCGTTGGACTTTACGTACATCTTGGATATCACGCGAGTCTTTCTCTGAGCACTATTTTTGTAGCTCTAGGAGCACACGAGAGACTTTACGTAGGAAGAAGTGTGATACGTCTAGTCGTAGGTCGCTTTATTTCGTGTCCGATAAATTTGAATTCAAGTAATCGTTGAAATCTGAGCTCCCTCGAAAGTGAGGAATCGTAGGAGAAAGTTTAGCATTGTGTATTCAAATGGTGGACAACAGAGAATCAGACAGTAAAAAGGACTAAATGACCAGGCAAGGAATTGCTCAATAAATTTATATCTGACTACACCAAACCTTCTTCCGTTTTCTTAATCATGGCGGCGATGCTTGATTGTGAGCAAATTTCCTTGTAGGGTCTCGATTCCGGGAGTACGCCTAATTAATGGCTTTTACGCGGAAGTTAAAATCCGAGCCTTCTTGATTTGCGGGATTTCAACAGAATGTTGAATATAACGGTTTTCATCATAAAGGAAGGATATATAGAGAAGACACTGGCTGTATTAAGCTGAAACTCATGACGTCATGAAGTCGACTGCAGCGCACCAGTGACCTAAAACAGAACTACAGTTGATTGACAGCTGGTTTCCCAGGGAACACCCACGAACCACGTGATTTTTGTCCGAACGAATGTTTTTACCATAAAGGAAGGCTATATAGAGAAGACACTGGCTGTATAAAGCTGAAACTCATGACGTCATGAAGTCGACTGAAGCTAACCAGTGGCCTAAAACAGAACTACAGTTGATTGACAGCTGGTTTCCCAGGGAACACCCACGAACCACGTGATTTTTGTCCGAACGAATGTTTTTACCATAAAGGAAGGATATGTAGAGAAGTCACTGGCTGTATATAGCTGAAACTCATGAAGTCGACTGCAGCGCACCAGTGACCTAAAACAGAACTACAGTTGATTGACAGCTGGTTTCCCAGGGAACACTCATGTACCACGTGATTTTTGTCCGTTAATGTCATGCTTTTTACTTTGACTGTGACTTTGGCTTGCTATCCGGCAGTGCTGAAGATTCTTTTTGGTTTTCATTTCCTCTTGCGTTCTAATAAGTGGTATTATTTTGCTTATTACTTACTGATCGTTACAGAATTCATAACTTTTGGGTTCTTACGTGTCTGTTGTTCATTTGATTGTTTCTTCCATACCCACTCTGCTTCACTTTCAATTCTAATTTGCATTCAATTGTCATCCGCTTCGACATCTACGTTATTGGCTTCGTTAGCTTTTTGGCTTATCTTTTTTTTACTCGGCGTTTGTGTAGCCTGTATTTCCATAATTGGCCAACATTTGGGAAAATTGTTTTCCATCTGCGTAATTTTTTTGTTATTTCTGAAGTAAAGGCATGTCTTCCAAGATGGCGCGGTGGCGCTGCTGTCGCCTGCGCTGGGTTGCCGTAGCAACTATTGCCGACGTCACGGTGTCACGTCACATTTTGCTTCTGTTTTCGGTCCATGGGGGCGCCACTTTCTATGGGAGGAGTTTCCATGGGCTCCTATGTCTGTTTCCACTCTATAGATCCTTCCTTTATGGTTTCCATTTCAAGAGCACCCAGGTTTTAGTGTAAACAATAGCGTGTTACTTCACACGATATTTTATTTATTTCTTCAGGCTTTTGAGCTGATATGGATTTTAAAAATTCGAGAAATGGTAAATAAAGTATTCAAACATGGCAATGGTAGAGTAAAACATGCTACCAGTTTCGTTTCAATTTGTTGGAATTTTAATAACGTGATATTCGTGAGCATCGAATGAACTATTTCACTTTAAACAACGGAATCCAGCGAAATGCACATGAACCAATTATCAGTTCCTACTGCAAAGATTTGTTTCAATTTACGAAACACTTTTTCGAGCGTTGTAAAAATGTCTGCACATCGCATTTCTTGATTCACATTCAGTTCTCGTTTTTTTGATTGGAGGTTTAACGACCACCGTGAGCAACTCAATGGGCTATAAGCAGTCTCCCGTCCCTAATTTAGGGTCACTGGTTCCAGGGAAGGGAGAGAGCCAGTGCCGTAAGACAAACACAACATCCATGCCTGACCGGGATTCAAACCCGGACCCCTTACGGACGAATGATCAGATGCCATTGCCTTAGACCACTTCGCCACCGGGGCGGCTCAGTTCTCGTTTGACGACCACATTGAGCAACGCAATTGTCTACAAGCAATCGCCCATCCCTTTCTTGCGTTCCTGGGAAAGGAGAGACCCAGTGCCGTAATGCAGGCACGCCATCATATACCTCACTCTGGATTCGAACCCAGAACATTCTCGGACAAATGACTAGAAGTCAACACCAGAACCACCGGAGCCAACTTTTTATCAGCAGTACCACAAATGAAAACGCACAGTTTCCTTCCCTTATCGTGAAAATTTAGCCTCAAAAGAAACAGAAAATACGCGGGTAATCTTGCCCTTAAGAATATTTATCCTACGCAAAAGAGATTTTTTCCAGCCTGATTTCTAAAAGTAAGCATACTGAGATGACAGACTTACAGACAAGGCGATGGCGTGGATTCTTAAAACACTGAAAGCATCTAAGAAGAGTTTGGGATCGAGAGACTTTACTTCCAATACTGGGAGGAGATAGTTAACATTCAAGCCGGTTTTCTTGGTACTAGACGAATTTGCTGCAACAGCAACTCTTTTCTTGGATATTTTCTGCAGTTTGTGAAACATAAAGTACGTATGAACTCCGTTCATCTCTGACAAGAAACTTTTACTTAGTTTGTCACCCCAAGCTGAAATACAGACCAGGAAGTTTCGATTTATTTGTGTTTCCGATTGGTCAGACATCACGTGGTATCCTGAGTTGACGTATGAGACAGAAGAGCTCCTCCCCAAGGAGGTTATATTACTTTAGACACCACTCCTATCCACGCAGTATTGGCCGCCATAAGTCACCGTCCGTGCTGCAAATGACGTCATGAGCAGGCACGACGCAGCCGCAGAAGAGAAGCTGCTTGGAAACCAATGGAACAAAAGCTTCTAAGCGTATAAACAGATAAAATGAGTATTTCAATAATCTTTATCAATGATACACAAGCTTACTGTTTCATCAACGGTATAATTTAGTTCATTTTTTGCCTGCTTGTGACGTCACACCACAGATTAGCTGTGACCTATGGCGGCAGGGCCAGTGGTGTCCTGCTCCTCCCATTGTTATTCCAAAGCAGAATGACGGGATTCCCTCATCACGTGCGCCAACAAACTACCCATGAGTCACTTGCACTAGCACTCATTAATGGCCGCGAGTGGCCGAGTGGGCAACGTTCGTGACCGCCACGGAAATGGCCTCAGGTTCGTTCCCAGGCAGGTACGAACGCTCGATGCACTAAATACCCGTCCGATGGGCAGGTTAAGCCGTCGGACCCCGGGTACTGCCCCCCCCCGGTAATAAATAAGGGCGTCTTCCTCCCCCTTTCTACTTCGCTTCCGTGTCACTTTCCTATCGGGCGCCCTAGCCCAAAGCTCCTAGTTTCCTATTTCTAATGGTTGTTTTAGACCTGGGGTCAGACACTCCCTTCCTAAAATTCTCTACATATGATATATATAGTACTCATTAATGGCGGAATGTCCTTCTGGTCACATGTCTGACACGTGTCTCTGCGAGTTAACATACGGAATTGGAATCGTCCACTGAAGTGCTTTGTTCAACACTCCACTCTTAAATGACGCCCATTTAACTGTGATAAATGCAGTTTGTGTGTTGACTCTCTTTCTCCCCCCCCCTCTCTCTCTCTCTCCCTCCCTCTGGCCTGTGAGACTCGCACAAACAGTGAAACTTCTTTTTTGAGACTTTGCAGAAAATCATTGAACTCATAAATGAAACAGGAAAGACCTCAGTGAGTTCTATCGTTTTCACGCCTTTCAAACACACAGAGGTTCGTATCTCAATTTCAGATTTGCGATAGCCGTTACAGACGTATAAGCGGTCCAGCTAGTAGATGCAGTTTTCTTTGTGGGAGGATATCTTCTCTCTTATTAAAAACAGTGCGCAGACCTTTATGTACAACCAAACCTTTCTGCACCGTTGTACAATGAGTAACGACAACGTAAACTTGTTTGACTGGACTTAAAACGTGTCTGTTAACATTCCCAGTCCAACGCTTTATACTTTATCATTCAATTTATATTTCATCTGGCCTCAGTTTTTCAATCTGTCTGTGCTTCGTGTCTCCGCACAAATGGTAGCATTTCTGCCTTTGTTTGGCTACGGCTTAACACAGTTTTGTGTTAAATCATAAATAAGCAAGGAGTAAATCACATACTAGCCTGCCCTGTCTGTGGCTGGGTGTTGAAAGGCGCAGGTTCTAGTTAGTCCTCCTACACGAGCGCGGGACCTAGACGTTGGTGAGGCTCGCATAGTGTAAGCCCCATGCAGTTGTAGACCTGCACTCTCTCATGAACCAAAAACTCTTCTTTCGTGTGAAGTCATGATTCCAGATGAATAACCGCAGCAGCCAAAGAAATAAAAGAAATTAAATTATAATTGATTACGACACTACAAACAACGACCCCCCCCCCCCCCCAAAAAAAAAAAACTTTATAAGCGTACGTTGAGTTAGCCAGCCTAGAATCAGAAGGTGCCATGAGTTAGACAAAGATGCACTCTGAAAGGGACCCGGGTACGAGATTTCATGAAAAGCAGGAATTCACCGTAACAGGTGGTGCTATTTATGTCTTGGAAAGAGCCATGTATTTGAAATAATATTTTTGTGAACAGCTTTTCTTCTGAATGGTGCATCGGAAAATAGAACTCTCTACATTGCAAAAAGAAAAAAAAAAAAAAAAAAAAAAAAAAAAGAATCCTGATGGCTTTGAATAAAATCGATTTGATGAAACTTGATTCTAGCTTTAAATTGTTTCATCGAACTCTTCTCTAAAATAAATTCTTGGGTAATCAGCTATAACCGTGGAAATATTCGATGTGCAATAACATTAAGGGGAAAAAATGATGTCAGGACTGAATTACACAGGAAAAAATTACACACGGAAGAAATTACACGAAGAAAAAATTACACAAGTCGGAAATTACACATAGAATGAATTTTACAACAGATTACACAAAATTTGTAGCCATGGTTATACAAAATCATGAAACTCTAACTTAGACTGTAGATGATTTTTGGAAGGGGTCCGAGCCGTGGGGGGTCAGGCCCCCCATACAAAACTTTCGTAAAATCTACAGTTTCAAATTTAGAACCACCAAATTTGCTATTGCATGTATAAGGAAGTGAATTTCTCCGTCATTTCTGTCCACGCCAGGATTCGAACCCGGATCCCTTCATTCCAGAATAAGTCACTCTACCAGTTGAGCTACGCGGACATTTTATTCTGCTTCCTATCTGCCTTTATGTCGTGTGCGTCCTTCTGGCAGGTACGTCACATCTCCTGGTACGTTACATCATCTCCCCCTTATTTTTTTTTTTTTTTTTTTCGAAGTGCTGCTCTTATTTTTCCTATCTCGCGGTGTGGAAATAACATCACACCATTGCGAGATTGTGAACGGTCGGGTCATCCGGATAGTTCGGGCGCCATTATAACGAAGTGAATTTCTCCGTCATTTTCGGTCTACGCCGGGATTCGAACCCGAGGACGCTTATTCCGGAACAAGCAGCTCTACCAACTGAGCTACGCAGACATGTATTCTGATTCCTATCTGCCTTTATGTCGTGTGCGTCCTTCTGGCAGGTACGTAACATCTCCTGGTACGTTACACATGGGGGGGGGGGGTGTCCGACCCCTTCCAAAAACCGTGTACAGTCTAAGTTAGAGTTTCATGTTTGGTGGTTCTAAATTTAAAACTGCAGATTTTACAAAAACTGTGTATGTTAGGCCCTGACCGTCTAAGTTAGAGTACCGTGAGATAGTATACCAAATTTGGTGGTTTTAAATTTAAAATTGTTGATTTTACGAAAATTGTGTATGGGAGGCCCTGACCGTCTAAGTTAGAGTGCCATGAGATAGTATACCAAATTTGGTGGTTCTAAATTTAAAATTGTAGATTTTACGAAAATTTTGTATGGGAGGCCCTGACCGTCTAAGTTAGAGTGCCATGAGATAGTATACCAAATTTGGTGGTTCTAAATTTAAAATTGTAGATTTTACGAAAATTTTGTATTGGAGGCCCAGACCGTCTAAGTTAGAGTACCGTGAGATAGTATACCAAATTTGGTGGTTCTAAATTTAAAATTGTAGATTTTACGAAAATTTTGTATGGGAGGCCCTGACCGTCTAAGTTAGAGTACCGTGAGATAGTATACCAAATTTGGTGGTTCTAAATTTAAAATTGAAGATTTTACGAAAATTGTGTATGGGAGGCCCTGACCGTTTAAGTTAGAGTGCCGTGAGATAGTATACCAAATTTGATGTTTCTAAATTTAAAATTGTAGATTTTACGAAAATTGTGTATGGGAATCCCTGACCGTCTAAGTTAGAGTGCCATGAGATAGTATACCAAATTTGGTGGTTCTAAATTTAAAATTGTGTATGGGAGGTTACGAAAATTTTGTATGGGGGCCCCTGACCGTCTAAGTTAGAGTACCAATTGATAGTATACCAAATTTGGAGGTTCTAAATTTGAAACTGTAGATTTTCCGAAAATATTGTATGAGGGACTCTGACACTCCGGGCTCCGACCCCTTCCAAAAACCGTCTACAGTCTAAGTTAGAATTTCATGATTTTGTATAATCATGGTTATAAATTTTGTATAATCTGTTGTAAAATTCATTCTATGTGTAATTTCCGACTTGTGTAATGTTTTCTTCGTGTAATTTCTTCCTTGTGTAATGTTTGCTGTGTAGTTTCATTCCGTGTAATTTTTTTCCTGTGTAATTTTATCATGTAACCACAAATTTGAGGAACAGCTTCGTTAAAAAAAGGAAATGCAAGAAAAATGTTTTATTTCGTTCAAACTAAATTACAAAGCTTTAGTTTTATACAGCCCGTTTATTGGGATGAAACTGAAAATCACGAAATGTGCACCTCTGAGGTAATCTTACAAAGAGATTCTGCACACGTGCAACCTCTAGGGCGGAGATTAGTTTAGTGATTTAAAGGGATATCGACAAAACTGCATGCACTGATGATAAGGTAAGCACCAAACAAAAGTCATCGCTCTTTCCATGTTAATAAGTGAATCACGGAAAAATTCTCATCGGCCGCAACCACAAATCGAACCCAGGGTCTTCCAGTTACGCGCCGGACATTCTACCACTGCACCACATCTGCCTCGAATTCTCCAGACTCACATGAGATTAACTGCCAAGCCGTTTGGCAGCTAATCTCATGTGAGTATGGGGAATTCGACTGGCGCGTAACTGGAAGACCCTGAAGTCGATTCCTGGCTGCGGCCGATGAGAATTTTTCTGTGATTCACTTATTAACGTGGAAAGAGCGATGTCTTCTGTTTGATGTTTCTCATCCATGTCGAGTGTATGAATTGATAAGGAAAACGGTGAAATTGTGATAATCTAGAAAAGGATTGTCTACAAAACTAGCTCTTTACGTTTCAATTCCCAATTAATGCTTCGTGCTATTTCTTGCCATCTGCCTCAGCCCATATTCCCTCAGGTAGTTTTCTTTTAGACATACACAATGCGTCAAAGAAGTTTGAAGACTGGCACTAGATTTCAGCCTATGGTGGCGCCACCAGTGTAATTGCGAATGCGTTATAAACCGTGACCATCTGCTTGCTTTCTGCCAAAAGTACTGCGCAGTTGTTAAAGTAACTCAAACGAAACGGCCGTTCATTAGAGAAGTCAAATTTTTTTCATGTTCAATTATTAAGATGGAACAAAGGGCTGTTATTAAATTTAACGCAAAACTTGGTAAAAGTGCCTCGGAAACGTACCAAATGATGAAACAAGTATACGGTCAGTTTTGTTTAAGTAGATCAAATGTTTTCCTGTGGCACAAACGTTTTTTGGACGCTAGAAGATGATAAGCATACCGGAAGACCAAGTTCATCTAGAACACCTGAGATTATTGAAAAAGTGCGTGATTTCGTGGCAAACAATCGATGTGCGTCACTAAGAATGATGGAAGAGTCTTTAAACATCAACAAAGAAACGATTCGAACCATCCTGCATGAAGATTTGGGCAAAACAAAAGTCTGTGCTAAATTTGTTCCACACACGTTAACCAATGAACAAAAATCAAGGAGAAGTGCACATTGCAGAGACATTATTTCAGCAGCTGAAAATGATCCAAACTTCCTAAAATCAATTGTTACAGGTGATGAAACATGGTGTTTTCAATATGATCCTAAAACAAAGCGACAAAGTGCGGAATGGAAGTCAAAAAACTCGCCACAAGCCAAAAAAAACAAGAAAAGTTCCATCAAAAATCAAATCAATGCTCATTACATTCTTCGATAGTAAGGGTATTATCCACAAAGAATTTGTTCCAAGTGGACAAACAATTACTGGTGAGTTTTATTTAAATGTTTTGAGGCGTTTGATGGGCAGAATTCGTCCAGAATGTCGGGATGAAAACAGTTGGTGTTTGTTGCACGATAATGCACCCAGTCACGCCTCACTTCTTGTTCGTAGATTTTTGGCGAAAAATAACGTCTTTGCGTGTTGAATCATCCACCGTATTCACCTGATTTAGCATCCTGCGAATTTTCTTTGTTCCCAAAACTTAAAATGACGTTAAAAGGGTGTTATTTTGATGATATTTCGACCATACAAGCAGCTTCGACGCGTGCTTTGGAGGCAATTCCGCAAAGTGAACTGGAACAGGCATTCGAATCATTATTAAATCGCTGTAACAAGTGTATTGAAACCAGAGGGACTTATTTGGAATAACAAACCAAAACAAATTATAATTTCTTGTTTCTATTACATTTTACAGACCCAGTCTTAAAAGTTCTTTGCTACACTGTGTATAAATGTCTTCGAGAAAAATGTTAGCTGTGGCATTCAACCTAAAAAGAAACCTTCGCTCTGTACAGCAAGTTCATTAGTGTCCCCTGACACGTCTTGAGTTGAATTTCTCAAATTGAATGAAGAGAGTAGCAGCATACTTTGTAATGAATTTTCGGAGTGAAATGCATGTTTTATCCAATTCTTACCGTCTCCTCTTCTTGCATCAATCAAGGTACCAAGTACATACAACAATCCTCCTTCTGTGAAGCCAAATAAAAATTCAAAATCGTTTTTGCCTCTGCTAGCTCTATCACCACGAAAGCAATTTGATGGGTCACGTTAAATCGCAGTCAACAGAGTAAGTTTTAAGCCAATTTCAAAATTTAAGGTCCGTTTAAAAGAAAACGAAAATGCTTGGAAAACAAGGGACCTCAAGGAATGGAAAAATCACGCATTTCATTTGGAAATTGCATTAACAAATACGACACTGATCTCGTGCACTATTGTCGTATAGGGTTTGCCGGAAAGCTGAGACGAACTGTGTGGCAATACTTATTTGACGAATCACTTTCGTGAGCTTCGCTGTTGCGTTCACCTTTTTACGATTCATTGTGATTATTATCGTGATCAATGAAACTATAAAGCCGGATTTACAGACCGAATTCCTTTCCCAGCGCAATTTCTGCCTCAGCTTAATAACGAGAATCGACACGGCCTTGCATGTCATCCCTAAGCGAAATTTTCCCAGCAAAAATTCTGCATCAAAGCAGAACAGGAGGGAATCTTCCACAGGAAGCCATCAATTTCTGATCTTTCAAAAAATCGTTCACCTTTTTCCAATGAGAGTAATAAAAGCATCGTAAAAATCAGATTTCATGTGTTTCCCCGTTTTTTCTAAATGTTGTTGCTAACATTCCATTTACGCAGGTGTTATGTGCACATCGCATAAGCAGAATTTCGGAAGACACCTTACCTTTAGAAGATTTGGTCTGTTACTTGTAACACGCGTTTGACGTCGTTGGTTTTAATCAGACACGCAAAATGTTTTATTTGAGGAAATTAATTCAATCATCTTCTTGTTCTTTCTAAGTGGAAACTGCTTTTATCACTCTAGTATATTCAAGTTTCTCACCTCTCCAAGTGACCAGTACGAAGGGTACAATTTTCTCAGAAATCCGCAGGTATTTTACCTCGCTTCGAAGTAGTGATACAATTATTTCAAAACGGCACAAAATCAGACATGTTAGAAATACACATGCATCAAGATGGAATTGTGAACAGAAATTTTACGATGATTGATATTTCTCTGTGTTTCATGATTAACTTTTAGTGTAACTTCAACAAGGAAAGGGCATCTTTTTTTTTTTTTTTTTTTTTTTTTTTTTTGAGAAAAATAAATGTTGAACCTTTCTCTGTCTTGCTGTCTTGTAAGTAAACCGTTTTAACCAGTGTTCTGGAAAGAACTGCAAAATGTTAATAAATTGTATCAGTGAATGTTTTGAAATTATTACGAAAGAGTGTGCATGTGAAATTTTTCTTGATGTTAATGTTTCTACTCCGGTTGTTGTTGAAGAATGCATCCATGTTTCTAGAGCGTGCTCAAGGTTTCCATTCAAATCTTAATTTCATTATGGTCTTTGTCATATAGTTACGTGATTATATCGATCGCTTTTCAGAAGGGAAGGGAAGAGGTGCAACAATCACCAAAGAGACTATTTCATTTCGCGGTCTTTTGAAACATGTAAAGTTATGAATCTTGCGTGCTCTTTTCTTTTTATTATTATTTCCTTCTAAATACTACAAAGGCGTTGCACTTGTTACGGCTCTTTGACGGGAACCATTTGTAAGACTCGATTTGATTCAAGCACGTTTTTCCGATTCGAATTTTGTTTTGCAGTAATCCCCTGCATGGGGACTACTTGTTAAGAAGCTGTTTTAAGACTTTGCCGGCCAAGAAGAGTGAAGACCAAGAATCATCATCTGTCGACGCACGCGCAGTTACGAATTTTGAGAAGCGTCTCCAGCGGCGCCATGTTCAAAGTTACATATCCTGTTATCAATGGAGTCCCGTGTTCTATTAAACTTCCCTCCAGAATCTCATGTCCAGTAATGGAAACGTTATTGTTGTGATGCTTTGCCATTCCATTACCAAAGAAACAGAAAAGTATGTTTATGTCAAGCCGAGTCAGTGTTCTGCTTCTGTAACTTTTATATGTTTTAGAACTAATAGTAGAGACCCACTGCATTATCGTAGAGCCTGAAACGCTCAGACCTTGTGGCGAGAAACTACTAAATGCATGACGAATAATCTGGCACATTGCAACTGTTTATTTTTACCGACTGCTCCGTGAAATCAATCACGATCACTTGTAATCTACTGTATATAAACAGCTTTATATTAAGGTGGACGTCAAGTAAGTTGTCTTCCTATACTTCCAATGGAAAAACTTCTGTACACATTTTCTTCACAATTTCCCAAGAATGAAAATTTGAACATCGATTGAAATAGCTTCATATTATAACATGGAATACTTAATATTTTTTAAAACATAACCATAATTATGTTAAAAATCAATAATTTTTCCTTTGGTGGTGTTGAAACCAGAAAAAGAATGGCGCGACCTGTACTTTGATGACGTCAGTAGACAAACAAATGTTGGATTGCATAATTATGGTTATGTTTTAGAAAATATTAAGTATTCCAAGTTATAATATGAAGCCACTTTAATCGATGTTCAAATTTTCATCCTTGGGAAGGCATTAATTGTGAAGAAAATGTGTACAGAAGTTTTTCCATTAGAAGTATAGGAAGCAAAATTACTTGACGTCCACCTTAAATTTAGTGGTTATTTGCGATCGTGCAAACAGAAGAAACATGCTTTCAACGGGCATGTGCAAAGCGGGATTACGGAAATTGGGAAAGAGAGGAATTTTTTTAATAAATCCCAAAACTCTGATGTCGAAAACCATAGCCCAAATGAGAAATAATCAGAACTAAATAAGTTGATACAATTTCGTATGCTTTTGCGTTTGATCAAAAGACATCATACACTGAAGAGCAATTGAATTAGAGATACATACCTGTCTAGTAACGTGTAGCACCACCTTTCGTCCTGATGACGGCGGCGATTCGTCTCGGCATGGACTCGACAAGACACCGGAAGCGTTGGGAAGCCATACGGATCCACGACCCCTGAACAAGCTCCCACAGTTCACGAAGATTTGATGGAGGGGGTCAGAGCCTAGAACATCTCTCTCGATGGCATCCCAGGTGTGCTCGATGGGATTGAGGTCAGGTGACCTAGCAGGCCAAGGAAGCAAGGTCACGTCGGTGGAGTATTCATCCAACCATTCGGATACAATTCGGGAGCTGCATTGTCTTGTTGCAGGATGAGGTCCCCAGTGGGATGTTGAAGACGCACAAACGGGAGCAAATAGTCGTCCAGGATATCCCGGTAACGTTCGCCTGTGAGGGAAGATGTCACACGTACCAGAGGTCCCATTTCAGTCCACGTAAACTCCCCAGACGAGAATGCCACCCCCACCAGCTTGAAGAGTACCCTGCTGGCAAGAAGGATCCATCGCTCCATGTGGTTTGCGCCGTACTCGTATCCTGCCATCCGCATGTACCAACGTGAATCTCGACTCATCAGTCCAGGCAACATTTTTCCACATGTCTAGGGTCCAGTGGCGATGTTCCCGCGCCCATGCTAATCTTTACGCCCTGTGATGTGCGGTCAGCAACGGTACCCTCGTGGGACGATGGCTTCTGTACCCCATAGCGAGGACATGGTTCTGGATGGTGTGGCTGCTTACAAGTTTTTTGTGCACCAGCGTTAAATTGCCGAGTGATTTCTTGCACTGTGGCCCGTCTATCCGCTGTTACAATGCGAGCTAGCCGACGATGACCCCGCTCATCCACACGCTGTTGTCCACGGCAGTTGGCCCTTGCAGGGATGGTTTTACCGGATTCGATGTACTCACGGTGCACCCGTGACAGAGTGGCTCGTGAAAATCCCACGACTTCCGCGATGGAGTGACCCATTCGTCGGGCCCCGATAATTTGCGCATGATCAAATGCTCTCAGATCCTTCGTCTTACCCATACTGCTTCCGACACTTACTGATTCCCGTCGCATCACTCCTTATATTGTCGGATCGCTGCATACGTCATGTCGTTTTCGTTTACAGGTTTCAACATGTTTATTGAGAAACTAGGATGGAAGAAAACAGAGGGCCCGTATTTACAGTGCCAACAGAAACATAAATGACGACATATGTACAATGGCGATGAAAATTTACAGATGCAGATGTGCTATGTACAATGACAATAAAAACAAAGGAAAAGGTGACGACATGGAAAAGTTGAGCAACAAAGTGGGCGGGAGCAATGATGTATGAGTAATGCTCAAGAAATACACAATGAAATAATCAAAATGAACAATTCTAGTAATGGGTACAGAGATGAATTTGTGGTTAAGATGTTATGTACATTGCAGTACTGATATGAAAGGTTAAAAAGAAAATATGTAGACTTCGATGGGGAAAATGCTCTTCTCAGAGAGATGGTGTGATGATCAATGTACGTCACAAAGACATGGATGAAACTTCCTGGAGAACTTCAGTAACCATTCTGTAGAGGTACAGAAAGCTTGTTCAGACAGTCAGTAGAGTAAGATTTAGAAGAAAAGTTCTCAAAGAAGGAGTTGTAGATGAACTGTGGGATCAGTAATTCATATTCGATACGGAGACCCAAACCTTGAAAAAGCGACGTTTCTGAGAGTCAGCTAAAGCAGACGCATATGCAAGGCGCAGTCGCGACAGACGGCTTTTGCGGAAGATACTACACATTGCGTCCCCTGCCTGGAAGACGGTGGGTGTTACTGGAACAGATCGAAGCTGTTGATGATAAAGGTATGTGACGTGACGGGCCAGGATGAACACATAAGCACTTGCTGTAGGTAGCGGAGTAGGAGATTGATACGAGCTATACAGGGTACTCTAATGAAAGATTGAGTGCGCACAGATGTTGCACCACAGAGAACGCAAGATGATGGAGAAGTAGAAGCACCGGATAGAAGAGATAAACATGGGGTTCATCTGTGGGCATGTGACGGAAGACACTGGTTGGAGAAGTGATTAGGGTCATTTGATAGAGCTTGGCTGGTACTGGCAGGCGACGATACAGAAACAACCAATGGATATTCCTCTCCATCGGTGTAGACAGCACAGATGAAACTGTAGACCACACGCATGGTAAAGCTGTGGGTGGAATCGGAAGTGGTACAGATGATGATGGAGCACGAAGGAAGCGATAGAGAGAAAAGACAAAGAAACTGCAGAGCGGGAGAGTAGAGCCTTGAAAAGTGAGGAAATAGGGGAAGGGGAGGGAAGCAGGAGTGGTAGGAAGCATAGGAGAGATGCCAGGGAAAGTTTTCCACAGGAGATCAGTGGTAAGGAGATCCCGAACGGTCACGACTCCTGCAGGGAGCCATGAGAAGTCGGTGAAGTGAGGGGCTTCAAGAGGATGGATGACAGAGCAATAGAAAAGTGGTTGGGCCAAGAGTTCGGTGAAGTGAGGGGCGTCAGGAGGATGGATGACAGAGCAATAGAAAAGTGGTTGGGACAAGAGTTCGGTGAAGTGAGGGGCGTCAGGAGGATGGATGACAGAGCAATAGAAAATTAGTTGGGCCAAGAGTTCGGTGAAGTGAGGGGCGTCAGAAGGATAGATGACAGAGCAGTAGAAAAGTGGTTGGGCCAAGAGTTCGGTGAAGTGAGGGGCGTCAGGAGGATGGATGACAGAGCAATAGAAAAGTGGTTGGGACAAGAGTTCGGTGAAGTGAGGGGCGTCAGGAGGATGGATGACAGAGCAATAGAAAAGTGGTTGGGCCAAGAGTTCGGTGAAGTGAGGGGCGTCAGAAGGATGGATGACAGAGCAATAGAAAAGTGGTTGGGCCAAGAGTTCGGTGGTAGAGGCAGGAAGGAAACGAAGAAGAGGCAGAGAGAAGAAGAAGAGGCAGAGAGTGAATAAAAGAAAGCGCTTCAACATTGAAGGGGAAAGAAGAGAGCGAAGAAGAGAAAAGTAAACCATCAACACAAGTGTGGTAATAGTAAATCTTGTATTCCGGCGAGAAACCATCACATCCATAGTGACTGTAGCCTGATTTGGTGAGGCTGTCAGGATACGGAGGAAGATGATCACTCTATGAGCTCTATACAGAAGCACAACATCTGTAAGGGAAATCCCTCCTGTAGAGATCGGGCGATAGAGGGTTGAGAGTTGAACCCAGTGTTGGTGTGTCCAGATGACTTTGGACACTATTCTGGTCTGCCTAAGAATAAAGGGACATTGAGAGGAGGTAAGTACGAGCAATTCTCGCTCGAGTGACATAAGATGTGCAGAACTGTGTGTTCCTCCAAAAGGCGGCCGAGCGATTCAGACGAGCATGAAGCGAGTTCTATGCGGCATTCCTCGCAGCTAACGGAACACCAAGATGTACTCCAAGGAACGTTTGCGTAGTGGGAGTCCAAGAGGCTCCCCAAGGGTTGTCGGAACGGGTGGTCCAGCCTCCGCACCAGAGTCCTGTACTTTTTGTAATGTTAAGACGTGCGCCAGAGCAGGATGAGTAGAGTGCGTAGCAATCTGAAAGGATGTCGAACTGAACATTGTCCCGGATGCAGAATGTTGCGTCGTCCGCATACGCCGAATAGGTGATTTGATGGTGTATTTTGCTTGCAGTCAGAGGAGGAAGTACGGCAAGAAAAGCATGATGAAGTCTACGCAGGAATGGCTCGAAAGCAATGGCAAGCAATTGACCTGACAAAAAACAGCCTTGAAGAATACCAAGATTGAAATTTATGGGAGCTGTAAGAAACGCGACCGTCCTGACATGGAGAACCGCGTCCTGAAAGAGGTTGAGGATGGTAGTAACAAAGGCAGGGGGAAAACCAAAAGCAAGGAGTGCTAAAGAAAGATAAGAGTGGGAGATATTACCGAATGATCTATGCTGGTCTAAATTAAGGAGCGCGAGAGATTCTGAGTTAGCATGAGCGAGATGAGAGAGGTCACGAAGATGATGTAGGTTAGAGGCGATAGACCGGCCAGGGACCGTGTAGGTATACTAAACCGGTTAGAGGCGATAAACAGGCCAGGGACCGTGTAGGTATACTGAACCAGTTAGAGGCGATAGACCGGCCAGGGACCGTGTAGGTATACTGAACCGGTTAGAGGAAATAGACCGGCCGGGGACCGTGTATGTATACTGAACCGGTTAGAGACGATAGACCGGCAAGGAACCGTAGGTATACTGAACCGGTTAGAGACGATAGACCGGCAAGGGACCGTGTAAGTATACTGAATCGGTTAGGGGCGATAGACCGGCCAGGGACCGTGTATGTATACTGAACCAGTTAGAGGCGATAGACCGGCAAGGGACCGTAGGTATACTGAACCGTTTAGAGACGATAGACCGGCAAGGGACCGTAGGTATACTGAACCGGTTAGAGGCGATAGACAGGCCAGGGACCGTAGGTATACTGAACCGGTTAGATGCGATAGACCGGCCAGGGACCGTGTAGGTATACTGAACCGGTTAGAGGCGATAGACCGGCCAGGGACCGTAGGTATACTGAACCGGTTAGATGCGATAGACCGGCCAGGGACCGTGTAGGTATACTGAACCGGTTAGAAGTGATAGACCGACCAGGGACCGTAGGTATACTGAACCGGTTAGAGGCGATAGACCGGCCAGGGACCGTAGGTATACTGAACCGGCTAGATGCGATAGACCGGCCAGGGACCGTGTAGGTATACTGAACCGGTTAGAAGTGATAGACCGACCAGGGACCGTAGGTATAATGAACCGGTTAGAGGCGATAGACCGGCAAGGGACCGTAGGTATACTGAACCGGTTAGAGGCGATAGTCCGGCTAGGGACCGTGTCAGTAGTAAGAAGAAAAGGGAGGACGGAATTAAACCTGCGAGATAGGATTTTAGTGTAAAGTTTGTAATCAAGATTGAGAAGTGAGATTGGACGCCAATTCCCCGAGTCAAGGAGGTCACCCTTCTTAGGGAAAAGTACGACATGAGCCACAGTGAAACCCCTCGGGAGAGAGGAAGTGGTAAGAGCAGTAGAAAAAGCAGCTTACGCCAGCTGTCTCTAATTCAATTGCTCTTCAGTGCACTTAAAATACTGCTTGCGTTTTGTTTGTATCCATTTTTTTTTTGTCTTCGATAAAGAAGCTTCTGTGTCTTAACTGAGGCGCATGTTTTCGTGTTTTGTACTCCGATACCAGAGGTGCCCGATTACTTTTTGGAGGGCAAAGTACGTTTGTTTGTTTGTTCGTTATACCATTCCTTTAAAATCTTTCATGGTCCTACCTACCCTACAGCAAAATGAAGTTATTTATCAATTTAGTTTAAAAAATCATTACCTATTTTAAATAATAAATTCAAATATTGCTCGTCTGAAAAGTGTGGCTGCATTCTCGGATGCATTTCTTTTGTGCGAGATTTTGATGCCACGCGTGATATATCTGGACACTTTAGAAGTACGCAGACACTCGCAGCTATTAGATATATGCATATTACGAAAGAGTGAAGCGAAACACTGAACGATCTTCAAAATCCAGCAGACTTAAAATATGATATAATAATATCACTGCCTCTGCTGTCCATTGATTAAGCGCGTCTTCCGCGAACATAAAGATTTCGCAGGTTATTCATTTATTTGTTTCTCGACACACACGGTCTGGTTGCTTCCAATTCAGCTGCCAAATAAACATGTGGAGACATTAAGAAGTATCAATGTTTTTTTATAGAAGCATGAAACATTTATTCGCTGTTGAGTGAATAGTGCATGACCAAAGAGGTGAAAGTTACAATCATATGACCTTTCGTTCACCAAAATGTGCTGAAGCTGTTCCTCTTATCATTTGCATAGTTACACTAACCATTCAACCAATCCCTTAAGTATATCCTCATGTGAGACCAGCTGATCTTTCTTTTTTCTCAAGTAAAAATACTCAACTAGCCTTCATTCTTTCAGACGCTTAACAAGATTGTAAAATATTTTAGTGGCACTGTGATGTCACCGTCTGCGTAGACTATAAAATACTTCATTGACTTAACTTGAGCATATCTTGCACGCGGTTTTAGAGTAGCGTTTCTACACTATCTACCAAGAAGTAATTGGACACCTGTGATAGCAAAGGAAAACGAAGTTTATTCACCTTCAATAGTTGGTGGAGCCTCCACGAGCGGCGATTACAGCTGCGCATACTCTCAACCAGGCGTTGTACGACGGCTAGCGGTATTTTCTTCCACTCGGCTTGGAGAAGACAGGTCAGTTCCTTCACCGATTTCGGACGGTGGGGGCACCTCTTAAGTCGACGCTCCAACTCGTCCCAGAGGTGCTCGATAGGGTTAAGGTCCGGGGCCAGTCCATTCGATTAACCCCATTGTCACCATACCAAGCCATGGTGCACCTCGCACCATGACAGGTGGCATTGTCATCCTGAAAGTAACATGGGTACACCCCGTAAAACTGCCACAACGTAGGAAGCGCATGGTCATCCAAAATGGTGCAGTAGGTCTCGGCGTTGAGTCTACCAGGAATTGCGACCAAGGGTCCCGTGCCATACCAGGAGAAACACCACCATAGCATAATTCCACCGCCGCCGAACTTCACAGTTGGCACAATACATTTCGGCAGGAGGCGTTCTCCAGGCAGACGCTAAACCCAGACCCTGCCATCCGAACGGTAGAGGGTGAACCTTGATTCGTAGCTCCAGAGAACCTGTTTCCACTGTTCAACGGTCCACTGTCGAAGTTCGTTGCACCACGTTAGCCGAGCAGCGCTATTGGACTTGGTGATCAAAGGCTTGTGGGTCCATAATAACCGAGCAGATGGGCTTCCTTACGGATGGTATTCATCGAAAGAACACTCCCGGATGCCTGTTGAAACTCCTCGCGGATGTGGCCCATCGATTTGGTGAGGTTCTTCGGAATTTCTCTGGCCAGCACCCGTCGGTCTCTAACTCCCAGTTTTGTGGGTCTGCCGGGTCGGGGCACATTCCGACAGTCACCTCTCATCTTCCACTTGCCAATCACGTAGGCCACTGTCGATTTTGGGTACTTCAACTCGCTGGATATGTCATCGGCCATTTCTGTGATACCCGACGATTACACCTTTCTCGAAATCAGAGAGCTCCGAACTGCGTGGCATCTTGAATGCGACTGATTGCGTTGTTGTTTCCCACACGATATTTAACGGCGGCGGCCGTGATGGGTATCAAGATCGCAGATGTCGTCGATTGCAGGGTGTCCAATTACTTGTTGGTAGATAATGTATCTCTGAAAGTGTAGAGAAAACGGGAGTTTGTAACATTATTGATACATATCTGAAATGTTTTGTGCTGTATGGGTAGGTCTCTTCAAGCGCCCACTAAAGCCGACGACTTTTGCGTCTGGTTCATCCTTTCGCCGTTTGCTGGAAATAGTTATCGAGAAACCATATTATTTTCTGCTCGAATGGATTATATTTTTAGGTTTTTTATAGAGCATTTCCTTATGCATGAAGGAGAATTTGGAAAAAGTTTATTTGGGACTGTGTCAGAAAACGTTTTCAAGAAAGGTTTCTTTTTTAACGATAAGAATTGACTGAAGTGTCATCAACTGTCGCGAGCTTCCGCACATTTTGGTAACGCTCTTTCTTTTCCTAAGTCTGTTAAAACTTAGAACAACATCTCTCATGCATGTTTAATCCCGAACTGTTTGCTGTAGAGCATGTCATAACTTCAATATGTGTGTGTGTCTGTGCCATTTCTGATTGGACACAGCCAAACGGTGTATATTCTCATTATGTCATGCGATGTCATCCAAAGAAAAAAGAAGAAAGTCACGCGATGTGTTGTCTCTCATTCTGTCTGTCTGTCTCTCGGGTAATTTGTTCTGCTGCTACTGCAATCTTCCGACCAAAGTTATAATGCCTGTGTGTGTTATTCTGTGTGTATTGATATGTAAGCTCTGTGTTTCGAAGAATACTAATAACAAAGTCTCTGTATTGTGGTGCTAAATAACATGTCCAGGCAAATAACTGTCTTCTATATCGTGGGACTCAGTGACGAATACGAGTTCCTCATGGATGATATTTCTCCAATGCCTGTGATATGCAATGTCTGGATGAATCGAGTCGAATTCTTTAAATAAATCCTGACATGTATTACAGCTGTCTTTGTCATTTATTTTTTCAATCAACTTAGTGAAAATCATCATCACTTCACAAGTACAAGAGCCCTCCTAAGGCAGATAAAAAAAATGTTCTTAATATTTGCTTTAGCCTAATTCACACTGTATGTATGATGTTGACTCATGATTCGTACGAAATACCAGTAACATACATGTAAGCTGTCTCACCGTACGATAAAAACACCAAGTCTCGAAACTGCAAACATTTATTTACATCTACAGGTCCGAGTTCCACAAGACAAGCACCGCCGATCAGATATATACAGCTCACCGTTGCCTACAATGCAACACGATAACAACCTCCAGACATACCACCCGCCCCTCCCCCGACCCCGCTTTGGAATTCAGTATTTTGGTGCCAAAATACTGAATCCCAACGTCGGCAGGTCTACTATATTCCTGTCCGGGAGTTTGTTCATTCTATACTACGGTGACTCTTGTTGTAATGAGGATCTGCCGACCTATGCACCTAACTCTTGGAGAAGACTGGTTTCCACCCAACAGACATACACGGATGAGGGACACTCATTTGCAGTTGAACATTTTTTAATTTAGTTTCTTAAATTAATATGCTTTAATAGTTTGTTGGATATGTTTTTAGGTTCTTTAATTTTTTAAGAAAGGGGAGCAGGAATAAATTAAAGGGGAGGGGGCGATTCAGAGGGGGATTGATGGATTTCTAAAAATACTATGTGTGTACTCTATAACGAAGTGAATTTCTCCGTCATTTTTATCCGCGCCAGGATTCGAACCCGGGTCCACTCATTCCGGAATAAGTTGCTCTACCAATTAAGCTACGCGGACTTTTATTCTGATTCCTATCTGCCTTTATGTCGTGTGCGTCCTTCTGGCAGGTACGTCACATCTCCTGGTACGTTACATCATCTCCCCTTATTATTATTTTTTTTTATTTTGTTTCTCGAAGTGCTGGAGAAAGGATTCTCATATTTTTCCTATCTCTCGGTGTGGAAATAACATCACACCAGTGCGAGATTTTGAACGGTCGGGTCATCCGGATAGTTCGGGCGCCATTATAACGAAGTGAATTTCTCCGTCATTTTTATCCGCGCCAGGATTCGAACCCGGGTCCACTCATTCCGGAATAAGTTGCTCTACCAATTAAGCTACGCGGACTTTTATTCTGATTCCTATCTGCCTTTATGTCGTGTGCGTCCTTCTGGCAGGTACGTCACATCTCCTGGTACGTTACATCATCTCCCCTTATTATTATTTTTTTTTTATTTTGTTTCTCGAAGTGCTGGAGAAAGGATTCTCATATTTTTCCTATCTCTCGGTGTGGAAATAACATCACACCAGTGCGAGATTTTGAACGGTCGGGTCATCCGGATAGTTCGGGCGCCATTATAACGAAGTGAATTTCTCCGTCATTTTTATCCGCGCCAGGATTCGAACCCGGGTCCACTCATTCCGGAATAAGTTGCTCTACCAATTAAGCTACGCGGACTTTTATTCTGATTCCTATCTGCCTTTATGTCGTGTGCGTCCTTCTGGCAGGCACGTCACATCTCCTGGTACGTTACAACTCTTCATTACTAGTGTTGAGGTGGGAAGAGGGGGGGGGCATGTCTGGAGGTCGGTATCCTGTTGCATTGTGGGAAACGGTGAGCTGTATACATCTGATCGGCGGTGCTTGTCTTGTGGAGGGCCGCTGGTGGCCAAGTGGGCAACGTTCGTGACTGCCACGGAAAGGACCTCAGGTTCGATCCCAGGCAGGTACGAACGCTCTATCCACTAAATGTGCGTCGGATGGGCACGTTAAGCCGTCGGACCCCGGGTACTGGCCCCTTACCCGGTAATAAATAAGGGCGTCTCGTGTGACTTTCCTATCGGGCACTCTAGCCCAAATCTCCTAGCTTCCTATTTCTAAGGGTTGTACTCCCTTCCTAAAATCCTCTACATATGATCTGATCTGATCTGTTTAGAGAGTTACGTTCCTATCGGGTACTCTAACCCAAATCTCCTAGCTTCCTATTTCTAAGGGTTGTTTAAGACCTGGGGTCAGACACTCCCTTCCTAAAATCCTCTACATATGATCTGATCTGATCTGTTTAGAGAGTTACGTTCCTATCGGGTACTCTAGCCCAAATCTCCTAGCTTCCTATTTCTAAGGGTTGTTTAAGACCTGGGGTCAGACACTCCCTTCCTAAAATCCTCTACATATGATCTGATCTGATCTGTTTAGAGAGTTACGTTCCTATCGGGTACTCTAGCCCAAATCTCCTAGCTTCCTATTTCTAAGGGTTGTTTAAGACCTGGGGTCAGACACTCCCTTCCTAAAATCCTCTACATATGATCTGATCTGATCTGTTTAGAGAGTTACGTTCCCTTCCTAAAGTCCTCTACATATGATCTGATCTGATCTGTTTAGAGAGTTACGTTCCTATCGGGTACTCTAGCCCAAATCTCCTAGCTTCCTATTTCTAAGGGTTGTTTAAGACCTGGGGTCAGACACTCCCTTCCTAAAATCCTCTACATATGATCTGATCTGATCTGTTTAGAGAGTTACGTTCCCTTCCTAAAGTCCTCTACATATGATCTGATCTGATCTGTTTAGAGATTTACGTTCCTATCGGGTACTCTAGCCCAAATCTCCTAGCTTCCTATTTCTAAGGGTTGTTTAAGACCTGGGGTCAGACACTCCCTTCCTAAAATCCTCTACATATGATCTGATCTGATCTGTTTAGAGAGTTACGTTCCTATCGGGTACTCTAGCCCAAATCTCCTAGCTTCCTATTTCTAAGGGTTGTTTAAGACCTGGGGTCAGACACTCCCTTCCTAAAATCCTCTACATATGATCTGATCTGATCTGTTTAGAGAGTTACGTTCCTATCGGGTACTCTAGCCCAAATCTCCTAGCTTCCTATTTCTAAGGGTTGTTTAAGACCTGGGGTCAGACACTCCCTTCCTAAAATCCTCTACATATGATCTGATCTGATCTGTTTAGAGAGTTACGTTCCCTTCCTAAAGTCCTCTACATATGATCTGATCTGATCTGTTTGAGAGTTACGTTCCTATCGGGTACTCTAGCCCAAATCTCCTAGCTTCCTATTTCTAAGGGTTGTTTAAGACCTGGGGTCAGACACTCCCTTCCTAAAATCCTCTACATATGATCTGATCTGATCTGTTTAGAGAGTTACGTTCCCTTCCTAAAGTCCTCTACATATGATCTGATCTGATCTGTTTAGAGATTTACGTTCCTATCGGGTACTCTAGCCCAAATCTCCTAGCTTCCTATTTCTAAGGGTTGTTTAAGACCTGGGGTCAGACACTCCCTTCCTAAAATCCTCTACATATGATCTGATCTGATCTGTTTAGAGAGTTACGTTCCTATCAGGTACTCTAGCCCAAATCTCCTAGCTTCCTATTTCTAAGGGTTGTTTAAGACCTGGGGTCAGACACTCCCTTCCTAAAATCCTCTACATATGATCTGATCTGATCTGTTTAGAGAGTTACGTTCCTATCAGGCACTCTAGCCCAAATCTCCTAGCTTCCTATTTCTAAGGGTTGTTTAAGAACTGGGGTCAGACACTCCCTTCCTAAAATCCTCTACATATGATCTGATCTGATCTGTTTAGAGAGTTACGTTCCCTTCCTAAAGTCCTCTACATATGATCTGATCTGATCTGTTTAGAGAGTTACATTCCTATCGGGTACTCTAGCCCAAATCTCCTAGCTTCCTATTTCTAAGGGTTGTTTAAGACCTGGGGTCAGACACTCCCTTCCTAAAATCCTCTACATATGATCTGATCTTATCTGTTTAGAGAGTTACGTTCCTATCAGGTACTCCAGCCCAAATCAACTAGCTTCCTATTTCTAAGGGTTGTTTAAGACCTGGGATCAGACACTCCCTTCCTAAAATCCTCTACAAATGATCTGATCTGATCTGCTTAGAGAGTTACGTTCCCTTCCTAAAGTCCTCTACATATGATCTGATCTGATCTGATCTGTTTAGAGAGTTACGTTCCTATCGGGTACTCCAGCCCAAATCAACTAGCTTCCTATTTCTAAGGGTTGTTTAAGACCTGGGATCAGACACTCCCTTCCTAAAATCCTCTACAAATGATCTGATCTGATCTGCTTAGAGAGTTACGTTCCTTCCTAAAGTCCTCTACATATGATCTGATCTGATCTGATCTGTTTAGAGAGTTACGTTCCTATCGGGTACTCTAGCCCAAATCTCTTAGCTTCCTATTTCTAAGGGTTGTTTAAGACCTGGGGTCAGACACTCCCTTCCTAAAATCCTCTACATATGATCTGATCTGATCTGTTTAGAGAGTTACGTTCCTATCGGGTACTCTAGCCCAAATCTCCTAGCTTCCTATTTCTAAGGGTTGTTTAAGACCTGGGGTCAGACACTCCCTTCCTAAAATCCTCTACATATGATCTGATCTGATCTGTTTAGAGAGTTACGTTCCTATCGGGTACTCTAGCCCAAATCTCCTAGCTTCCTATTTCTAAGGGTTGTTTAAGACCTGGGGTCAGACACTCCCTTCCTAAAATCCTCTACATATGATCTGATCTGATCTGTTTAGAGAGTTACGTTCCCTTCCTAAAGTCCTCTACATATGATCTGATCTGATCTGTTTAGAGAGTTACGTTCCTATCGGGTACTCTAGCCCAAATCTCCTAGCTTCCTATTTCTAAGGGTTGTTTAAGACCTGGGGTCAGACACTCCCTTCCTAAAATCCTCTACATATGATCTGATCTGATCTGTTTAGAGAGTTACGTTCCCTTCCTAAAGTCCTCTACATATGATCTGATCTGATCTGTTTAGAGATTTACGTTCCTATCGGGTACTCTAGCCCAAATCTCCTAGCTTCCTATTTCTAAGGGTTGTTTAAGACCTGGGGTCAGACACTCCCTTCCTAAAATCCTCTACATATGATCTGATCTGATCTGCTTAGAGAGTTACGTTCCCTTCCTAAAGTCCTCTACATATGATCTGATCTGATCTGTTTAGAGATTTACGTTCCTATCAGGTACTCTAGCCCAAATCTCCTAGCTTCCTATTTCTAAGGGTTGTTTAAGACCTGGGATCAGACACTCCCTTCCTAAAATCCTCTACAAATGATCTGATCTGATCTGCTTAGAGAGTTACGTTCCCTTCCTAAAGTCCTCTACATATGATCTGATCTGATCTGATCTGTTTAGAGAGTTACGTTCCTATCGGGTACTCTAGCCCAAATCTCCTAGCTTCCTATTTCTAAGGGTTGTTTAAGACCTGGGGTCAGACACTCCCTTCGTAAAATCCTCTACATATGATCTGATCTGATCTGTTTAGAGAGTTACGTTCCTATCGGGTACTCTAGCCCAAATCTCCTAGCTTCCTATTTCTAAGGGTTGTTTAAGACCTGGGGTCAGACACTCCCTTCCTAAAATCCTCTACATATAATCTGATCTGATCTGTTTAGAGAGTTACGTTCCTATCAGGTACTCTAGCCCAAATCTCCTAGCTTCCTATTTCTAAGGGTTGTTTAAGACCTGGGGTCAGACACTCCCTTCCTAAAATCCTCTACATATGATCTGATCTGATCTGTTTAGAGAGTTACGTTCCTATCGGGTACTCTAGCCCAAATCTCCTAGCTTCCTATTTCTAAGGGTTGTTTAAGACCTGGGGTCAGACACTCCCTTCCTAAAATCCTATACATATGATCTGATCTGATCTGTTTAGAGAGTTACGTTCCCTTCCTAAAGTCCTCTACATATGATCTGATCTGATCTGTTTAGAGAGTTACGTTCCTATCGGGTACTCTAGCCCAAATCTCCTAGCTTCCTATTTCTAAGGGTTGTTTAAGACCTGGGGTCAGACACTCCCTTCCTAAAATCCTCTACATATGATCTGATCTTATCTGTTTAGAGAGTTACGTTCCTATCAGGTACTCCAGCCCAAATCAACTAGCTTCCTATTTCTAAGGGTTGTTTAAGACCTGGGATCAGACACTCCTTCCTAAAATCCTCTACAAATGATCTGATCTGATCTGCTTAGAGAGTTACGTTCCCTTCCTAAAGTCCTCTACATATGATCTGATCTGATCTGATCTGTTTAGAGAGTTACGTTCCTATCGGGTACTCTAGCCCAAATCTCCTAGCTTCCTATTTCTAAGGGTTGTTTAAGATCTGAGATCAGACACTCCCTTCCTAAAATCCTCTACATATGATCTGATCTTATCTGTTTAGAGAGTTACCTTCCCTTCCTAAAGTCCTCTACATATGATCTGATCTGATCTGTTTAGAGAGTTACGTTCCTATCAGGGTACTCTAGCCCAAATCTCCTAGCTTCCTATTTCTAAGGGTTGTTTAAGACCTGGGGTCAGACACTCCCTTCCTAAAATCCTCTACATATGATCTGATCTTATCTGTTTAGAGAGTTACTTTCCTATCAGGTACTCCAGCCCAAATCAACTAGCTTCCTATTTCTAAGGGTTGTTTAAGACCTGGGATCAGACACTCCTTCCTAAAATCCTCTACAAATGATCTGATCTGATCTGCTTAGAGAGTTACGTTCCCTTCCTAAAGTCCTCTACATATGATCTGATCTGATCTGATCTGTTTAGAGAGTTACGTTCCTATCGGGCACTCTAGCCCAAATCTCCTAGCTTCCTTTTTCTAAGGGTTGTTTAAGACCTGGGGTCAGACACTCCCTTCCTAAAATCCTCTACATATGATCTGATCTGATCTGTTTAGAGAGTTACGTTCCTATCAGGTACTCTAGCCCAAATCTCCTAGCTTCCTATTTCTAAGGGTTGTTTAAGACCTGGGGTCAGACACTCCCTTCCTAAAATCCTCTACATATGATCTGATCTGATCTGTTTAGAGAGTTACGTTCCCTTCCTAAAGTCCTCTACATATGATCTGATCTGATCTGTTTAGAGAGTTACGTTCCTATCGGGTACTCTAGCCCAAATCTCCTAGCTTCCTATTTCTAAGGGTTGTTTAAGACCTGGGGTCAGACACTCCCTTCCTAAAATCCTCTACATATGATCTGATCTGCTCTGTTTAGAGAGTTACGTTCCCTTCCTAAAGTCTTCTACATATGATCTGATCTGATCTGTTTAGAGATTTACGTTCCTATCGGGTACTCTAGCCCAAATCTCCTAGCTTCCTATTTCTAAGGGTTGTTTAAGACCTGGGGTCAGACACTCCCTTCCTAAAATCCTCTACATATGATCTGATCTGATCTGTTTAGAGAGTTACGTTCCTATCAGGTACTGTAGCCCAAATCTTCTAGCTTCCTATTTCTAAGGGTTGTTTAAGACCTGGGGTCAGACACTCCCTTCCTAAAATCCTCTACATATGATCTGATCTGATCTGTTTAGAGAGTTACGTTCCTATCAGGTACTCTAGCCCAAATCTCCTAGCTTCCTATTTCTAAGGGTTGTTTAAGACCTGGGGTCAGACACTCCCTTCCTAAAATCCTCTACATATGATCTGATCTGATCTGTTTAGAGAGTTACGTTCCCTTCCTAAAGTCCTCTACATATGATCTGATCTGATCTGTTTAGAGAGTTACGTTCCTATCGGGTACTCTAGCCCAAATCTCCTAGCTTCCTATTTCTAAGGGTTGTTTAAGACCTGGTTTCAGACACTCCCTTCCTAAAATCCTCTACATATGATCTGATCTTATCTGTTTAGAGAGTTACGTTCCTATCAGGTACTCCAGCCCAAATCAACTAGCTTCCTATTTCTAAGGGTTGTTTAAGACCTGGGATCAGACACTCCCTTCCTAAAATCCTCTACAAATGATCTGATCTGATCTGCTTAGAGAGTTACGTTCCCTTCCTAAAGTCCTCTACATATGATCTGATCTGATCTGATCTGTTTAGAGAGTTACGTTCCTATCGGGTACTCTAGCCCAAATCTTCTAGCTTCCTATTTCTAAGGGTTGTTTAAGACCTGGGGTCAGACACTCCCTTCCTAAAATCCTCTACATATGATCTGATCTGATCTGTTTAGAGAGTTACGTTCCTATCGGGTACTCTAGCCCAAATCTCCTAGCTTCCTATTTCTAAGGGTTGTTTAAGACCTGGGGTCAGACACTCCCTTCCTAAAATCCTCTACATATGATCTGATCTGATCTGTTTAGAGAGTTACGTTCCCTTCCTAAAGTCCTCTACATATGATCTGATCTGATCTGTTTAGAGAGTTACGTTCCTATCGGGTACTCTAGCCCAAATCTCCTAGCTTCCTATTTCTAAGGGTTGTTTAAGACCTGGGGTCAGACACTCCCTTCCTAAAATCCTCTACATATGATCTGATCTGCTCTGTTTAGAGAGTTACGTTCCCTTCCTAAAGTCTTCTACATATGATCTGATCTGATCTGTTTAGAGATTTACGTTCCTATCGGGTACTCTAGCCCAAATCTCCTAGCTTCCTATTTCTAAGGGTTGTTTAAGACCTGGGGTCAGACACTCCCTTCCTAAAATCCTCTACATATGATCTGATCTGATCTGTTTAGAGAGTTACGTTCCTATCGGGTACTCTAGCCCAAATCTTCTAGCTTCCTATTTCTAAGGGTTGTTTAAGACCTGGGGTCAGACACTCCCTTCCTAAAATCCTCTACATATGATCTGATCTGATCTGTTTAGAGAGTTACGTTCCTATCGGGTACTCTAGCCCAAATCTCCTAGCTTCCTATTTCTAAGGGTTGTTTAAGACCTGGGGTCAGACACTCCCTTCCTAAAATCCTCTACATATGATCTGATCTGATCTGTTTAGAGAGTTACGTTCCTATCGGGTACTCTAGCCCAAATCTCCTAGCTTCCTATTTCTAAGGGTTGTTTAAGACCTGGTTTCAGACACTCCCTTCCTAAAATCCTCTACATATGATCTGATCTTATCTGTTTAGAGAGTTACGTTCCTATCGGGTACTCCAGCCCAAATCAACTAGCTTCCTATTTCTAAGGGTTGTTTAAGACCTGGGATCAGACACTCCCTTCCTAAAATCCTCTACAAATGATCTGATCTGATCTGCTTAGAGAGTTACGTTCCCTTCCTAAAGTCCTCTACATATGATCTGATCTGATCTGATCTGTTTAGAGAGTTACGTTCCTATCGGGTACTCTAGCCCAAATCTCCTAGCTTCCTATTTCTAAGGGTTGTTTAAGACCTGGGATCAGACACTCTCTTCCTGAAATCCTCTACATTTGATCATGATTATGTCTTGTGGGACCCGGGCCTGTAGATGGAGACATGCGACCTCCGAAAGCGCTAGGTTTTAAATCTGTAGATGTTTGGAGACTTGGTGTTTTTATCGTACCGTGAGACAGCTTAGATGTATATTACTGTATGTGTGAGCTACAGAGATAAAAATGGGTAATATAGGATTTCATACACCAACTATTTTCTGCCCCAAATTGGTGGTTCACATGTAACATTTACACATTTTTATTAGTGGTACATACTATATATAACACACAACACAAGTACAGAAAGCTTTCCAAAGCAGATAAAAAAATAAAAAGAATTGTTCTCACTGTATACATGAGCTACACATATAGAAATAGACAATACATGCTTTCATACACTAACTACAGTATTTTCTGTGCCAAATTGGTGTTCCCCGTGTGACATTTAAACAAGAAAGATGACACAAAATTTTCGGGTGTAATAAGCACGTCTCTTGAATCCGTTCTGACGCAAATTAAATTTATCAAAACTATTCAGAGTCAATGGAACCGGTATGCAAAACAATAGTATCTGGCGGAAGAAAGAAGTTTTACAATCGGGTTTTTAATCCCTCAGATATTGCTGTAAATGGAATCGTGAGCTTACGAACTCGTAGAAACAGAGATATCGACAAAAATAAGATGTGACTTTACGTCCCCTGGTGGGAAAACCATGCATTATTTTAGGAAGAAAGTATTCTCAAAAGGTTTATCCATATCAACGGTATCGGTCCAAGAAAAAAAAGTTAGTCGAGTTTTCAGGAGCCCAGATTTTGCAACAAATATTTCAGAAGCAGAAATTAACACTTATGACCCCTGGTGGCCAAACCATTCTTTACTGAGCATTAGAAATTATGTGAAAAAGATTTTCCATCAGGTCTTGTATGCGATACAGGAAGAAGTTTTCAAATCAGAGCTTTAGGAGAAGAAATAACGCAGAAAAACGCAATTTACCTTTGTGCCCCCTAGCGGAAAGTCTATGATTTACTTGAACATTTTGAATGTATAGGAAAAACATTTCGCATCGGAAACACCATCCAACAAAGAAGGACTTTTTCAAATCATCTACGCCCATTGGCGTAGAAACCATGCATTTTTTCAAGAAAAAAATTTTCCTAAAAGGTTTGTTGACATGAATAGTATCGGTCAACAAATGACTTTTTTCAATCGAGATTTTAGAAGCTCATATTTTGCTGCAAATACAACAGAAGCGGAAACTAAGATTTACGCCACCTGGTGGCCAAACATTTTTTTTACAAAAATTAGAAATTATGTGAAAACGATTTCCCATCAGGATCTGTATTCGGTGCAGAAAGAATTTTTCAAATCAGAGATTTAGAAGCAGAGATATAGGGGAAACACAATTTACCGCTACGCCCCCTAGCGGAAATCTATGAATTACTTGAAAATTTTGAAATTATATGAGAAACATGTCACACGAAAAATACTATCCAACAAAGAAGGAGTTTTTCAAATCGGACTCTTAGAAGTAGAGATATGGACAAAAATAAGATGTACATCTACGCCCCCTGGCGGAGAAACTGTGGGATATTTAAGGAAGAAAATATTCCGAAAAGGTTTATCGATGTGAGTGGCCTCAGTCCACGAAAGAATTTTTTCAATCGGAAGCTCCGGTTTTATGGCAAATACATCAGAAGCGAAAATAAACACTTACGCCCCCTGGTGGCCAAAGTATTCTTTACCAAAAATTTGAAATTATATGCAAAAGATTTTCCAGCAGAAGATGTATCCGCCGAAGAAATTTTTTTTCGAATTGGAGTTTTAGAAAAAGAGTTATCGGGAAAAATGTAATTTACTTTCACACCTCCTAGCGGAAAATCTATGCGTAATTTGAAAAAGTAACTATATCTAAAGTACTCTTCGACATAAATGGAATCGAAAGATAATTTTTTTTTCAATCGGATTTTTAGAAGCAAATATGTGGAATAAAACGTATTTTTGAATTCGACATCATCTGCATTTACGCCTTCTAGCGACAAAATTGTGCATCGCAAAAAAGAAAAAAAAACGAAATGAAGGATCATCATTTGCATATTTCAAGCTTCCGAATGCAAAAAGAATTTTTCAAATCGGACTAATAGTTGCAGAGATATCGTGGGTACAGACGGACGGACAAACCGATAACAGAAGCACAATCTTTTTTTACAAAAGACCCGCTAAAAAGGAAAAAGACTTTTTCGCAGCTTCAGACAGATTTGGTGCAAAGTGTCCCGTGTTTCAGTATTATTATTCATTTCACGCAAAATGATTCCATTGCGCTGAAAGGGAGCGACTAACTACGTGCAACAGTCTTTTACATTTTACAGTGATTGTAAGACAGTAAGCTGCAAATGAATTGCACGGACGAAATGGATGTCATTACGTACAAAATATCTCATTGTCCTAGGAGTACACATGTGCAGATATGTACAGGAAAATAAGATATGTGCTCTTCTCGGCATTTGACGGATAAGCGATTTTTAATAACTACAGTAGATATCGGTCTTAATCGGTTCATCGGGTAGCCGGGTTTATGTAAGAATTCTTGTACAACGTCCCAAATTAGTTCGTTGGAATACAATTTCGCGCTGAGTTATTCGGCCAAAGTGTTATGGTCTCGACGATGAGTCCCAATTAACCGGAATCTACTGAATAGAAATATACACTATTTACCAACAAGTAATTGGACACCCCCTGCAATCGACGATATCTGCGGTCCTGATACACGTCACGGCCCCCACCGTTAAATATCGCGTGGGAAACAACAACGCAATCAGTCGCATGCAAGATGCCACGCAGTTTGGAGCTCTCTGATTTCGAGAAAGGTGTAATCTTCGGGTATCACAGAAATGGCCGATGACATATCCAGCGAGTTGAAGTACCCAAAATCGACAGTGGCCTACGTGATTGGCAAGTGGAAGATGAGAGGTGACTGTCGGAATGTGCCCCGACCCGGCAGACCCACAAAACTGGGAGTTAGAGACCGACGGGTGCTGGCCAGAGAAATTCGGAAGAACCGCACCAAATCGATGGGCCACATCCGCGAGGAGTTTCAACAGGCATCCGGGAGTGTTCTTTCGATGAATACCATCCGTAAGGAAGCCCATCTGCTCGGTTATCATGGACCCACAAGCCTTTGATCACCAAGTCCAATAGCGCTGCTCGGCTAACGTGGTGCAAAGAACGTCGACAGTGGACCGTTGAACAGTGGAAACAGGTTCTCTGGAGCGACGAATCAAGGTTCACCCTCTACCGTTCGGATGGCAGGGTCTGGGTTTGGCGTCTGCCTGGAGAACGCCTCTTGCCGGAATGTATTGTGCCAACTCTGAAGTTCGGCGGCGGTGGAATTATGCTATGGGGGTGTTTCTCCTGGTATAGCACGGGACCCTTGGTGGCAATCCCTGGTAGACTCAACGCCGAGACCTACTGCACCATTTTGGATGACCATGCGCTTAATACTTTGCGGCAGTTTTACGGGGTGGACACATGTTACTTTCAGGATGACAATGCCACCTGTCATGTTGCGAGGTCCACCATGGCTTGGTATGGTGACAATGGGGTTAATCGAATGGACTGGCCCTGGACCTTAACCCTATCGAGCACCTCTGGGACGAGTTGGAGCGTCGACTTAAGGGGTGCCCCCACCGTCCGAAATCGGTGAAGGAACTGACCTGTGTTCTCCAAGCCGAGTGGAAGAAAATACCGCTAGCCGTCGTACAACGCCTGGTTGAGAGTATGCGCAGCTGTAATCGCAGCTCGTGGAGGCTCCACCAACTATTGAAGGTGAATAAACTTCGTTTTCCTTTGCTATCACAGGTGTCCAATTACTTGTTGGTAGATAGTGTATAACGTCATCTGAACATCCTCCCTTCAGTTCAGCATTGACGGTGAAAATGTTTAATAGGTAAAACGTTTCTCTCAAGAAATGCCAGGTCAATGTGTAAACCCCACGTTTGGCACCCTGTTTGCAAGCACATATTCATCTCATTTCATTTTTTGTTTTTAACAATTAATGATAATTGGGACGACTGGGAAGAAAGAAGAATCAGGCTGTTTGGTTTGCCATAGTCCTCTTCTCCTTTGAAGAGAAAATTATGATACATTCAGCAAAAGACAAAATCAGCATGCGATGAATAGTGAAAAATTTGCGATAATAAAATACACTGGCGCACAAAAATTAAGGACGAGACGGTTTTTCGAATGCATCGTCGTACAGAAGTTGCTCCACATCGTCTCAAATCATACCATAAGATCCCCAAGATGTAAGAATATGGGACATGTGAGCAAAACCGTCCAAACAAGGAATCCAAAGGATACAAAGGCACTTTATTGAAAAGGTAGCTTCGAGCACAACTGGACAGAAGACAGAAACGTCCATGTGACAGGCGGCGGCCAAGAAAATTCCAGTCTTTAGTAGGGGATATGATCACCCCTGACTGCGTTGCAGGATTTACAACGTCAGTCCATGCTGAGGACGAGGTTGTCAAAGAGCTGTTGAGGCATCGCGGCCCATTCCTCTTGTAGCGCCAATCGCAGCTGCGGAATCGTTGCTGGCGGCTGGTGACGTGCTGCCAAGCGTCTCCCGAGAAGGTCCCACACGTGTTCGATTGGATTTAGGTCCGGGGACCTTGCGGGCCAATCCATGCGTTGAATATCTTCACTCTCCAACAGCTCTGCGACAGTCACTGTACGATGAGGTGTAGCGTTGTCGTCCATGAAGAGGAACTCAGGACCCACAGCACCTCTAAACAGACGCACGTGAGGCAGGAGAACCTCGGTACAATAGCGGACACCAGTGACTGAACATTCTTGGAAGATGTGGAGGTCAGTACGGCTACCAAGCATGATACCGCCCCAAACGAGAACTCCGCCACCTCCAAACCGGTCCCTTTCGATGATGTTGGAGGTGTGATTGCGTGTTCCCTGCTCTCTCGAGATGTGTATACGTCCAGAATCGCTCGTCAGACTAAATCGGCTCGCATCCGTAAAGAGAACTCGACCCCATTGCTGATGTGTCCAGTTCTTGTGTTCCTGGCACCACAGAAACCGCCGTCTCCGATGAGCAGGCGTTAATGGCACACACCGTACTGGTCGTCGTGCAAATAGACCAACTTTGTGCAGCCTCCTGGCCACGGTAAAATGCGATAACGGACGTCCAGTTGTCTGTTGCATGTGCCTTGCGATTTCTCCCGCTGTCTGCCGTCTGTCTCTTCTCGCCTGTAGGACAATATACCGGTCGTCCGCCGCCGTGGTTGCTCGTGGACGACCACTGCTAAACTCTCGGACAGCTGTTCCTGTCGTTTGAAATGCTCTCCAAGATCGTGAAACGATGCTGTGAGCGATCCCGAACTCCTCGGCCACACTAGTCACACTTCGACCTTCTTCCATCTTCCCAATGACGCGACCTCGGGTAAAGTCATCCAGATGTCGTCTACTGGATTGCCTGTTGGCCATATCACACGGTGTCAGCAACTCGACGTCGTTCAAAGCGATGTACACTGTGCAATAGCTTTAACCGAATTGCTGAGCGTACACCGCCCGTGTGCTTTATACCCTTCCGACCCCCTCCCCCTTCGTCATGCTGCATATATGCGCATGCGCTACCGTACCGGACCCTAGTCTATCTCCTGAGTGGTGTTTCGGTCCGTTCTGCCTGCTCGTTCCGCTGTTATGCTAATTTCTCCTCTTCGTCCTTAATTTTTGCACACCAGTGTACATGACACAGAGAGAGTTGGCATTAGTTACTTCCTCCCCATCACTCGCCCCTTCGTAATCCTCCTTCTCACCATTGATCTCGCCCCTTTAATTCTTGGTGCCAAAACAATCAAATTTTCAATAGTTCTCAGTTTTACAATATGGATAAATAAAGTACAAATTCAAGATCTCAATCCTTATCTAATATTAAACCAATTTGATCTTTAAGTTAATTTTTAAATCAAACAGCTCTACACCCAGATACTCAACTAAAAACGTCATAAATTATTAATGTAAAGTCACGTACGAGCTGACCTTGTGACTGGTCAACATCTGATGTCATGCCACAGCTTGTTTTTTCTTATTTTGGTGCTGTTGGTGTTTGCAGGGACGGCTGTTCATCCAGCTGTTGGGGAGTCGCGGCCCCACGATCCCGAGCTGGTCTTGTGTCTCGCTTTTTCGTTTTTCCTTATTTTCTCCACTGGCTAGTTGCCCGTGTTGTATTCTGTACCTAATCGCTACCACGTTATGTACTAACACCCCGGTCTTGTGGTTTTCTTACCCTCCACCACTAACTGATTTATATTAACCGCTCAGTTCGTAGGTTGCTGAGATTCTGTTTAGGTTCCCTGCCAGGATTTGTCTTCTTTAGATTTCTTTTTTCCTTTTAGCTGGTTTGGGTGCTAGACCTACCTGCATGTTTGCCGCGTGCGGAGACCCGTGAGGCGGAAATGGGATGTCTGGCGGCTGAGGTCGCAGGAGACCGGATAAGTGCCTCCTGTGTACCAACACTCCTCTTCGACCCCGGCTTCGCTGTAAACGGGAGGCTAGAGACTAACCCACCTCTAGTCAGAAGTCTTGTACCAAGTTGTGTACAGGGCTTTAGCAGCTTTTTTGTCGTATAGCACGGCAGGGTGAGCCCGGGGGCTGTGGGATCATGCCAAAGGCGTTGGCATGACGGTACCCGGAGGCCGAAGTGTCCGCCGAGTGCGTGTGATCACAGCCAACGGACTATATCTGCAACGTATAAGCTCCAGAACTGTGTCCAGCGTCATTTTCTTGGCTTGCAGACCTCCAGTTCTCCCTTGTAGGGCTCGGTGGTGGGTGGAGTAGTCTGCAGACGAATTCTTCTCCTTTTTTTCATGGGTAAACCCAAAAACAAACGCTCCAAATTCAAGTCACCTGAGCAAATGATCGTTGACAACGACTCTCCTTCGTCTTCTCAACCTACCAAGTCTCATACCCTTAAAAGATCTTTAGATCATGATCTGGACCAAGAATGTGGAACCTCTTCTTCGGCAGCTGTACCAGTCGCTCCGAAGCGTCGTCTCCCCTCGATTGTTGTGAATACGCATGCTACATACTTAGTTGTGGAATCCATCGATCCGAATGAGAGACTGTCCACCAGATCTCCATTCTTCATTTCTAAAGCTTTGGACGCTGCAGTTGGCCCTTTGAAGTCTGTGAGGAAGCTTCGCTCTGGGGACCTGCTTGTCCAAACTTGCAGTGTTTCTCAGAGTAACACTTTTCTGCACCTCACTGGTCTTCAAGGCATTCCTGTCAAAGTGACACCTCACCCGTTTCTTAACACCTCTCGGGGTGTTATTTCGGAGTTTGATCTCTTGCCATGCAGTGAAGAAGAATTGGTGACTG
This sequence comes from Macrothele yani, assembly GCA_039090855.1. Taxonomy (NCBI): domain Eukaryota; kingdom Metazoa; phylum Arthropoda; class Arachnida; order Araneae; family Macrothelidae; genus Macrothele; species Macrothele yani. The sequence goes on along the minus strand of CM077033.1, from coordinate 111,955,282 downwards.
AACTTGCAGATCAAGGTGTTATTGCTGCACGCCGTATGATGTTTCGGCGCGATGGTTCTTTGATTAAGTCTAAAAATGTGATCTTGACTTTTAACTCCCCGAAAGTTCCAACCGAAATCAAGGCTGGCTACTTGGTCTGTGGAGTTCGCCCGTACATTCCCAGTCCTCTGCGCTGTTTCAGATGCCAGAGGTACGGGCATTCACAACGTTTCTGTAAGAGTTCCGCTCGTTGCGCTAATTGTGGCTCCAGTGAACATGACGGGGAAGGTTGCACTTCTGCGGCCTGCTGTGTTAACTGTGGTGAGGCCCATGCAGCTTACTCCCGCAACTGTATGAAATGGAAGGACGAGATGGCTATCCAGCGCCTCAAGACCCTGGAGGGCCTCTCGTACCCTGCTGCCAAGGCCAAGTTGGGTATACCCACCACCCGACAGCGTACTTTTGCCGCAGTTGTTAAGTCTCAGCCACAACCCGTGCAGCCTTTTGTTCCGCGCCCTGTAGCTCTCGCCGCACTTGCCAAGCGATCTACAGCTGAACAAGCGACACAGGTGGATTTCACCGAGCTCCAGCTTATTCGACCAGCTGCGTCTTCGCCTTCTCTTTTGAAGACGCCCGCCTCTTCCGGTTCCCAGCAGACAGCCTGCACGTGCGGAAGACCCGGCCCTCAATCCGCAAAGGTGTGCGGTGTCCATCAAACTGTCTCGGCCTCAGCGAGGTCCCCACCCTCACCCAACACTATAGAAGAACACGGGGGGGAGGAGAGTGACAGTTCGTCCCCAGCCTCTACCAGCATTGCAGAGGAGTGTGGGGGGAGGAGAGTGACGGTTCGTCCTTTTCCATTAGTAAATATGTTACTTTTAATAAACTTCATTAACTACCTTTTCTTCACTGCTTTCTTCATACTCTTTTTCAACTTTTACCAAGCCTGTCTGATCTTCATCATTTTCCACGTTTTTAAAAATCTGTGGCTGATCGTTCTTTGTCTGGCGCTCTTTGGCCAAACCTGGCCCTTGCGCCAATAAAATCCAACAACCAACCAACCAACCAAAGTCACGTAATATTTTGTTTAGCATTTTCGATCTTATAGTCAAATATTACTATTTTATTTAAAAATTTCCCCTGAGATATACCCAATCTACCAATAAGTAATTAGACACCTGCGATAGCAAAGGAAAACGAAGTTTATCCACCTTCAATAGTTGGTGGAGCCTCCACGAGCGGCGATTACAGCTGCGCATACTCTCAACCAGGCGTTGTACGACGGCTAGCGGTATTTTCTTCCACTCGGCTTGGAGAAGACAGGTCAGTTCCTTCACCGATTTCGGACGGTGGGGGCACCCCTTAAGTCGACGCTCCAACTCGTCCCGGAGGTGCTCGATAGGGTTAAGGTCCGGGGCCAGTCCATTCGATTAACCCCATTGTCACCATACCAAGCCATGGTGGACCTCGCAACATGACAGGTGGCATTGTCATCCTGAAAGTAACATGTGTCCACCCCGTAAAACTGCCACAACGTAGGAAGCGCATGGTCATCCAAAATGGTGCAGTAGGTCTCGGCGTTGAGTCTACCAGGAATTGCGACCAAGGGTCCCGTGCCATACCAGGAGAAACACCCCCATAGCATAATTCCACCGCCGCCGAACTTCACAGTTGGCACAATACATTCCGGCAGGAGGCGTTCTCCAGGCAGACGCCAAACCCAGACCCTGCCATCCGAACGATAGAGGGTGAACCTTGATTCGTCGCTCCAGAGAACCTGTTTCCACTATTTAACGGTCCACTGTCGAGGTTCTTTGCACCACGTTAGCCGAGCAGCGCTATTGGACTTGGTGATCAAAGGCTTGTGGGTCCATGATAACCGAGCAGATGGGCTTCCTTACGGATGGTATTCATCGAAAGAACACTCCCGGATGCCTGTTGAAACTCCTCGCGGATGTGGCCCATCGATTTGGTGCGGTTCTTCCAACTTTCTCTGGCCAGCACCCGTCGGTCTGTAACCCCCAGTTTTGTGGGTCTGCCGGGTCGGGGCACATCCCAATAGTCACCTCTCATCTTCCACTTGCCAATCACGTAGGCCACTGTCTATTTTGGGTACTTCAACTCGCTGGATATGTCATCGGCCATTTCTGTGATACCCGACGATTACACCTTTCTCGAAATCAGAGAGCTCCGAACTGCGTGGCATCTTGCATGCGACTGGTTGCGTTGTTATTTCCCACACGGTATTTAACGGCGGCGGCCGCAACGTGTATCAGGACCGCAGATATCGTCGATTGCAGAGGTGTCCAATTACTTGTTGGTAGATAGTGTAGTTTTAATTCTTTTCTTAAATTGGTCAGTGTTATTAATACTGTAAATCGTAGGTCGATCTACTGTAATAATAGTGAGTTCCACAACTATTGAAATAATCTTTATCATGATTAGTAGTGAGAATTAAAATAATCTTTATCGTGATTTGTAGTGAGTTCCTCAATTTAGGACCATAATAGTTTGTATTCATTTTAACCGATTCCGCCTGAGGAAAACGTGGAGCACGTTTTGTTCTCTTTCTGGTTTCATGTTGATGTGTAAGGATATTTAGTGATATTAAATCATGATAAAGATTACTTTTATTTCTTTTAAACATTATTTTACCCAGGTTATAATCATATAGTTGTTTAAAGGTAAGAATTTTGTAATCATTGGGATTTAATTTAGCCCGTTGAAGTGTGTAGGGTTGAAAGTTATTTTGTAGTTTTAGATCTATTAATTTAATATACTTATTTTGCAGCAGTTGAAGATTTACAATATTGTAATGTGTCGTTTTACCCTAAGCTAAGATGCAGTAGTTGATACGCGTTTGAAAAATTAGTGTAAAGTATAAAAGTATCATTATTTTTGGGGATAAATTTTCCAGAATATGACATTCCTATGTTTCTGAATATCTTATTAGATAGAATTCCAATGTGTTTGTTTCACTTTAAATCATGTTGAATTACCTTTCCTATAGATAAGTGTGTTTTTGAGTAACATTAATAATAGTTCCGTTATTTGTTTTAATAAATTAGGGGTTAATATTTTAGAAAAAATCGTTAATTTCGTTTTATTTGTATTGACTTCAGTTCATTGTCATTAAGCCAGTTAGTTGTTAAGGAAAACTGATTATGCATTTTAAGTATAAGTTCGTCGATATCATAACCATGTATTGAAATCTTTGTATCATCTGCGTATAGAATCGATTAAAACCTTGAAAAAATCATTATTATATAAATAATAGAGTAATGGGGCTAATATCGAGATTTGAGGGATTGCAGATATAATATTTCGTAGATCAGAGTGAGAATAATCGAGGGCCGCCCGTGGCGAAGTGGGCAACATTCGTGACTGCTACGAAAAGGGCCTCAGGTTCGATCCATTAAATATCCGCCGTGCGTCGGATGGACACGTTAAGCCGTCGGACCCCGGGTACTGGTCCCCCCATTATAAATAAGAGCATCTTCCTCTCCCTTTCTACCTCGCTTCCGTGTCACTTTCCTATCGGGCACTCTAGCCCAAATCTCCTAGCTTCCTATTTCTAAGGGTTGTTTAAGACCTGGGGTCAGACACTCCCTTCCTAAAATCCTCTACATATGATCTGATCTGATCTGTTTAGAGGGTTACGTCGCTTCCGTGTCACTTTCCTATCGGGCACTCTAGCCCAATTCTCCTAGCTTCCTATTTCTAAGGGTTGTTTAAGACCTGGGGTCAGACACTCCCTTCCTAAAATCCTCTACATATGATCTGATCTGATCTGTTTAGAGGGTTACGTCGCTTCCATGTCACTTTCCTATCGGGCACACTAGCCCAAATCTCCTAGCTTCCTATTTCTAAGGGTTGTTAAAGACCTGGGATCAGACACTCCCTTCCTAAAATCCTCTTCATATGATCTGATCTGATCTGTTTAGAGGGTTACGTCACTTCCGTGTCACTCTCCTATCGGGCACTCTAGCCCAAATCTCCTAGCTTCCTATTTCTAAGGGTTGTTTAAGACCTGGGGTCAGACACTCCCTTCCTAAAATCCTCTACATATGATCTGATCTGATCTGTTTAGAGGGTTACGTCACTTCCGTGTCACTTTCCTATTAGGCACTCTAGCCCAAATCTCCTAGCTTCCTATTTCTAAGGGTTGTTTAAGACCTGGGGTCAGACACTCCCTTTCTAAAATCCTCTACATATGATCTGATCTGATCTGTTTAGAGGGTTACGTCGCTTCCGTGTCACTTTTCTATCTGACACTGTAGCCCAAATCTCCTAGCTTCCTGTTTGTAAGGGTTGTTTAAGACCTGGGGTCAGACACTCCCTTCATAAAATCCTCTACAAATGATCTGATCTGATCTGTTTAGAGGGTTACGTCGCTTCCGTGTCACTTTCCTATCGGACACTCTAGCCCAAATCTCCTAGCTTCCTATTTCTAAGGGTTGTTTAAGACCTGGGGTCAGACACTCCCTTCCTAAAATCCTCTACATATGATCTGATCTGATCTGATCTGTTTAGAAGGTTACGTCGCTTCCATGTCACTTTCCTATCGGGCACTCTAGCCCAAATCTCCTAGCTTCCTATTTCTAAGGGTTGTTTAAGACCTGGGGTCAGACACTCCCTTCCTAAAATCCTCTACATATGATCTGATCTGATCTGTTTAGAGGGTTACGTCGCTTCCGTGTCACTTTTCTATCTGACACTGTAGCCCAAATCTCCTAGCTTCCTGTTTGTAAGGGTTGTTTAAGACCTGGGGTCAGACACTCCCTTCATAAAATCCTCTACAAATGATCTGATCTGATCTGTTTAGAGGGTTACGTCGCTTCCGTGTCACTTTCCTATCGGGCACTCTAGCCCAAATCTCCTAGCTTCCTATTTCTAAGGGTTGTTTAAGACCTGGGGTCAGACATTCCCTTCCTAAAATCCTCTACATATGATCTGATCTGATCTGATCTGTTTAGAAGGTTACGTCGCTTCCATGTCACTTTCCTATCGGGCACTCTAGCCCAAATCTCCTAGCTTCCTGTTTCTAAGGGTTGTTTAAGACCTGGGGTCAGACACTCTCTTCATAAAATCTTCTACATATGATCTGATCTGATCTGTTTAGAGGGTTACGTCGCTTCCGTGTCACTTTTCTATCTGACACTGTAGCCCAAATCTCCTAGCTTCCTGTTTCTAAGGGTTGTTTAAGACCTGGGGTCAGACACTCCATTCATAAAATCCTCTACAAATGATCTGATCTGATCTGTTTAGAGGGTTACGTCGCTTCCGTGTCACTTTTCTATCTGACACTGTAGCCCAAATCTCCTAGCTTCCTGTTTGTAAGGGTTGTTTAAGACCTGGGGTCAGACACTCCCTTCATAAAATCCTCTACAAATGATCTGATCTGATCTGTTTAGAGGGTTACGTCGCTTCCGTGTCACTTTCCTATCGGGCACTCTAGCCCAAATCTCCTAGCTTCCTATTTCTAAGGGTTGTTTAAGACCTGGGGTCAGACACTCCCTTCCTAAAATCCTCTACATATGATCTGATTTGATCTGATCTGTTTAGAAGGTTACGTCGCTTCCGTGTCACTTTCCTATCGGGCACTCTAACCCAAATCTCCTAGCTTCCTGTTTGTAAGGGTTGTTTAAGACCTGGGGTCAGACACTCTCTTCCTAAAATCCTCTACATATGATCTGATCTGATCTGTTTAGAGGGTTACGTCGCTTCCGTGTCACTTTCCTATCGGGCACTCTAGCCCAAATCTCCTAGCTTCCTATTTCTAAGGGTTGTTTAAGACCTGGGGTCAGACACTCCCTTCCTAAAATCCTCTACATATGATCTGATTTGATCTGATCTGTTTAGAAGGTTACGTCGCTTCCGTGTCACTTTCCTATCGGGCACTCTAACCCAAATCTCCTAGCTTCCTATTTCTAAGGGTTGTTTAAGACCTGGGGTCAGACACTCCCTTCCTAAAATCCTCTACATATGATCTGATTTGATCTGATCTGTTTAGAAGGTTACGTCGCTTCCATGTCACTTTCCTATCGGGCACTCTAGCCCAAATCTCCTAGCTTCCTATTTCTAAGGGTTGTTTAAGACCTGGGGTCAGACACTCTCTTCCTAAAATCCTCTACATATGATCTGATCTGATCTGTTTAGAGGGTTACGTCACTTCCGTGTCACTTTCCTATCGGGCACTCTAGCCCAAATCTCCTAGCTTCCTATTTCTAAGGGTTGTTTAAGACCTGGGGTCAGACACTCCCTTCCTAAAATCCTCTACATATGATCTGATCTGATCTGTTTAGAGGGTTACGTCGCTTTCGTGTCACTTTTCTATCTGACACTGTAGCCCAAATCTCCTAGCTTCCTATTTGTAAGGGTTCTTTAAGACCTGGGGTCAGACACTCTCTTCATAAAATCCTCTACAAATGATCTGATCTGATCTGTTTAGAGGGTTACGTCGCTTCCGTGTCACTTTCCTATCGGGCACTCTAGCTCAAATCTCCTAGCTTCCTATTTCTAAGGGTTGTTTAAGACCTGGGGTCAGACACTCCCTTCCTAAAATCCTCTACATATGATCTGATCTGATCTGATCTGTTTAGAGGGTTACGTCGCTTCCGTGTCACTTTTCTATCTGACACTGTAGCCCAAATCTCCTAGCTTCCTGTTTCTAAGGGTTGTTTAAGACCTGGGGTCAGACACTCCCTTCATAAAATCCTCTACATATGATCTGATCTGATCTGTTTAGAGGGTTACGTCGCTTCCATGTCACTTTCCTATCGGGCACTCTAGCCCAAATCTCCTAGCTTCCTATTTCTAAGGGTTGTTTAAGACCTGGGGTCAGACACTCTCTTCCTAAAATCCTCTACATATGATCTGATCTGATCTGATCTGTTTAGAAGGTTACGTCGCTTCCATGTCACTTTCCTATCGGGCACTCTAGCCCAAATCTCCTAGCTTCCTATTTCTAAGGGTTGTTTAAGACCTGGGGTCAGACACTCTCTTCCTAAAATCCTCTACATATGATCTGATCTGATCTGTTTAGAGGGTTACGTCACTTCCGTGTCACTTTCCTATCTGGCACTCTAGCCCAAATCTCCTAGCTTCCTATTTCTAAGGGTTCTTTAAGACCTGGGGTTTAGACACTCTCTTCCTAAAATCCTCTACATATGATCTGATCTGATCTGTTTAGAGGGTTACGTCGCTTCCGTGTCACTTTTCTATCTGACACTGTAGCCCAAATCTCCTAGCTTCCTATTTCTAAGGGTTGTTTAAGACCTGGGGTCAGACACTCTCTTCATAAAATCCTCTACAAATGATCTGATCTGATCTGTTTAGAGGGTTACGTCGCTTCCGTGTCACTTTCCTATCGGGCACTCTAGCCCAAATCTCCTAGCTTCCTATTTCTAAGGGTTGTTTAAGACCTGGGGTCAGACACTCCCTTCCTAAAATCCTCTACATATGATCTGATCTGATCTGATCTGTTTAGAAGGTTACGTCGCTTCCATGTCACTTTCCTATCGGGCACTCTAGCCCAAATCTCCTAGCTTCCTGTTTGTAAGGGTTGTTTAAGACCTGGGGTCAGACACTCTCTTCCTAAAATCTTCTACAAATGATCTGATCTGATCTGTTTAGAGGGTTACGTCGCTTCCGTGTCACTTTTCTATCTGACACTGTAGCCCAAATCTCCTAGCTTCCTGTTTCTAAGGGTTCTTTAAGACCTGGGGTCAGACACTCTCTTCATAAAATCTTCTACAAATGATCTGATCTGATCTGTTTAGAGGGTTACGTCGCTCCCGTGTCACTTTTCTATCTGACACTGTAAAGCAAATCTCCTAGCTTCCTGTTTGTAAGGGTTCTTTAAGACCTGGGGTCAGACACTCTCTTCATAAAATCCTCTACAAATGATCTGATCTGATCTGTTTAGAGGGTTACGTCGCTTCCGTGTCACTTTTCTATCTGACACTGTAGCCCAAATCTCCTAGCTTCCTGTTTGTAAGGGTTCTTTAAGACCTGGGGTCAGACACTCTCTTCATAAAATCCTCTACATATGATCTGATCTGATCTGTTTAGAGGGTTACGTCGCTTCCGTGTCACTTTCCTATCGGGCACTCTAGCCCAAATCTCCTAGCTTCCTATTTCTAAGGGTTGTTTAAGACCTGGGGTCAGACATTCTCTTCCTAAAATCCTCTACATATGATCTGATCTGATCTGTTTAGAGGGTTACGTCACTTCCGTGTCACTTTTCTATCGGGCACTCTAGCCCAAATCTCCTAGCTTCCTATTTCTAAGGGTTGTTTAAGACCTGGGGTCAGACACTCTCTTCCTAAAATCCTCTACATCTGATCTGATCTGATCTGTTTAGAGGGTTACGTCGCTTCCGTGTCACTTTTCTATCTGACACTGTAGCCCAAATCTCCTAGCTTCCTGTTTCTAAGGGTTGTTTAAGACCTGGGGTCAGACACTCCCTTCATAAAATCTCTACAAACGATCTGATCTAATTTGAGAATAATCGATTTGAGGTAAGTTTAAATTTTATTTTGCAAATGCAGTAATGCTGTTTCAGTCGATGTGTTCAGCATAAATCCAAATTGGTTTTGAGTTAAGATTTTGTATTTTTGAACAAAAGAAAATCTAGTATGAATAAGCTTCTCAAGTATTTTTGCAAAGGTAGACAACTCCGCAATTGGTTGATAATTATTTACTTTGTTGGCTGAAGCGCCTTTGAATCTAAGGGTAACCTTGGTATTTTTAAGAGCGTCTGGGAAATTCCTTTATAATTAATATTGCATTGTAAAAGGACTATAACGGCACTACAATGAAATTAGAATTCTTCAATACCCGTTCCTTTATTTATATTGATTTGCTCTAGTTCATGAAGTAATTTTGTTCGAGTAAATTTCAGGATACATGTACACTGAAGAGCAATTGAATTAGAGATACCTGTCTAGTAACGTGTAGCACCACCTTTCGCCCTGATGACGGCGGCGATTCGTCTCGGCATGGACTCGACAAGACACCGGAAGCGTTGGGAAGCCATACGGATCCACGACCCCTCAACAAGCTCACACAGTTCACGAAGATTTGATGGAGGGTGGTCATCTCTCTCGATGGCATCACAGATGTGATGAGGTCAGGTGACCTAGCTGGCCAAGGAAGCGAGGTCACGTCGGTGGAGTGTTCATCCAACCATTCGGATACAATTCGGGAGCTGCATTGTCTTGTTGCAGGATGGGGTCCCCAGTGGGATGTTGAAGACGCACAAACGGGAGCAAATGGTCGTCCAGGATATCCCGGTAACGTTGACCTGTGAAGGACGATGTCACACGTACCAGGGGTCCCATTTCAGTCCACGTTAACAGTCCCCAGACAAGAATGCCACCCCCATCAGCTTGAAGAGTAACCTGCTGGCACGAAGGATCCATCGCTTCACGTGGTTTGCGCCGTACTCGTATCCCACCATCCGCATGTACCAACGTGAATCTCGACTCATCAGTCCAGGCAACATTTTTCCACATGTCTAGGGTCCAGTGGCGATGTTCCCGCGCCCATGCTAATCTTTGCACCCTGTGATGTGCGGTCAGCAGCGGTACCTTCGTGGGACGATGGCTTCTGTACCCCATAGCGAGGAGATGGTTCTGGTTGGTGTGGCTGCTTACAAGTTTTTGTGCACCAGCGTTAAATTGCAGAGTGATTTTTTGCACAGTGGCCCGTCTGTCCGCTGTTACAATGCGAGCTAGCCGACGATGATCCCGCTCATCCACACGCAGTTGTCCACGGCAGTTGGCCCTTGCACTTATGGTTTTACCGGATTTGATGTACTCACGGTGCACCCGTGACACAGTGGCTCGTGAAAATCCCACGTCTTCCGAGATGGAGTGACCCATTCGTCGGATCAAATGCGCTTAGATCCTTCGTCTTACCCACACTGCGTCCGACTTTTACTGATTCCCGTCGCATCACTCCTTATATTGTCGGATCGCTGCATACGTCATGGCGTTTCCGTTTACAGGGCCGCCCACAGCGCCACATTTGCATAACGCCAGCTGCCTCTAATTCAATTGATCTTCAGTGTATATATGGTATTAAGTTTACTTGAGGACTGTAGGCTATGTGAATGCGTGTTTTGAAAGTAGCTCTTCGGTAGTAGCCAACTAAAAGATTGAAAGAGGGGGTCAAACATGGAAATTCTTTGAGACTATAGCGAATTAGAAGTGTTATTAAAAGTTAACGAGATATTTTTTTTTTTTTTTTTGCAGGAAGCGATGAAACCATTTGGCAGGTAAGTTTCAGGTGGTTAGCGATGCGTTCAGAAACATCGTATTTCTTCAGAAGGGTAATCCTCATCTGTGCTAGAATGTAGCATATACATTACTCAGATCTTCACTGTAGGTCAAAAATATGGGAGGATAAATTGCACAAAATAACATCCGCGCATTCAGAATCGAATTTTCGGTTTGATTTCGGTAAAAAGCTACCAATAAATCGATAAGCTCTGCCCACGTATTGAAATGAAGGATAGACAAAATTTGCGTGGCGCCATCTAGTGCCGCTGAGGAAAACAAACGAAACGACTCTTGGCGTTACGGCTGAGAAGTGAATGTTTAAAAGTGAAACAGTAATAATAATAATAATAGATTGGCAGTGGTTGTAAAACACTTTGTTGGTGTGAAGCTATCTTTAAATATATATTTACGTGTAACGATAATTAAATAACCAAAGTTTGGAATATACAGGAAAGACAATCGTAACTGATATGACAATTTTATTTTGCTGAGAGGATAATAAAAAAAATTTAATTGGCAGTTAAACAAGCGTTATTATTCGGAACTTACAATGTTCTTTAGTACTGGGTTTTCTAATAAACGTGAAACCCGCGGCTGTGATTTCAAGACGCAGATGCTTTAAATTAACATATAACCATAGCTGTTGCAAATGTGCTGCCATCTAGTGAAGAAAATAATATCCGCAAAGTAAATACATGAAAATAAGCTATAACATTACTTCAAAGAATATGCCCCGATCGAGCGCGGACCAGGTTTGTAGTCACACCGAGAAGTTGGGAAGGGCGGGTGCCAATGATGTATTCAGGCATCTTCTCGGGGGTGCTTACGCCCTCCCCCCCCGTTGGTTTTTTGGGGGATTTCCCTTTATGTTTAGTCGAATTGTTTTATATAGTACAAATGATAGTACAATGTTAGAATGTTTCAGACACATTCTATACGCCCTTGCCTCTCTGGATGTTATTTCATTGTACCCTAATGTACCAGTGGACTTCACTCATCTTATCATTGAGGCCATTGAGTTGCTCACGGTGGTCGTTAAACCTCCAATAAAAAAATAAAAAAATTCTACTGTTATGAACGTTTCGTTTAGTTAAACAGCGTTCATACTTCAAATTCGATAATTGAATTTATAAGCAAGTGGAGTGCTCACCAATGGGTTCTCCACTTTCAGCCGTACTCGCGGAAATTATGCTTACACACATTGGGAACAAAGTTCTCAATGAGTTCCCCCTTGCCCCTAGTTTGTACATTAGGTACGTCGACGACATCCTTGTGTTTTGGCTTCATACACAGGATGATTTAGTTTTCGCCAACGCTCTTTCATCTGTTTTCAGCCATTTAGAGATGCATTAAAACTTTTTTCAAAATCTCAAATTTCAGTAGAAAACAGAAACTCATTTTTTTCTTTGGTATCACCTGCTCTAGCATTAACCCTTTCTATCTTTCTTTTACCCCTAATTCCGTTTTCAATTAACGGGATTCTTGATTCCAACTTTAGAATTTTAGGATTTTTTTATCTTATCAAGCCGTAGTGTTTACGCCATCCTATTAATTGGGTGATCTTCTAATTCTAAATATTATTTTATATTAAATGCGCTTCTTATTAAATCCTATTCTTTCTAGTTGTGATGCCCTTATGCATCACAACTTGCGTAAAATGGTTCGATTTCGATGAAATTTTAGTATGTGGTAGGGGACCACCTGGGGACGAACCCTGTTGAAAATGGGCGAAATGGGGTCAAAGGTCAGGACACAGGAGCCGGATCCATTCGATTGCACTTATGCGTCATAACTTACACGTAAAAATGCTTCGATTGCGACAAAACTGTTGTTGGACGTGCCCTCTTGAACTCCTCAATTTTCGCCCAGTTTGCTCGATCAATGGTCTAAGCGATGGCCTCTGATCATTCGTCCGAAAGGGGTCCGGGTTCGAACCCCGGTGAGGCATGGATGTTGTGTTTGTCTTACGGCACTGGTTCTCTCCCTTCCCTGGAACCAGTGACCCTAAATTAGGGACGGGCGACTGCTTATATCCCATTGAGTTGCTCACGGTGGTCGTTAAACCTCCAATCAAAAAAAAAAAAAAAAAAAAAAAATAGAGACCATTGCTCCCGACTTCTTTGTCCCGTGTGTGTATAAGGGTATGTGCTACCTTTCCTTCTACTTTTCCGAGTCGGAAAGTACACATTTACTTCAAATTTTATCATTAACAAAGCAATTAACAGAAGTAACAAAAAAGTGACGCATGTATAGGACTGTTCATAAAAGTCAGTCGGGGAATGCTCAAATATCAAAAGAACAAAACACAAAGTGATCAATTGTTGAAGAAATGTAGGAAAATCACTGATGAAGAAGGAGAAAAAAGCCAGCTTGATGTTGGGTGCCGGCTTCGCAGAAAAATTACGTCGTGGAGAGAGCTATGATTCACTGTGAAGGAAGGAGCTCATCATAGGAACACACAAAAAAGTTCAGCGATGACTACGCATCACACGATGCGACACTGTTGAATTCGAGAAGCATTGGTGATGAGAGAATATGAAGGTAGGGTGGCAAACATCAAGCAGTCAGGACGAGATGATAACCAAATAGGATGGTGCAGTCACGGACCTCAGTCACGGTGATCACTGGAGAGAATGGAACACAAATGCAGCAAACCGGGCAAAGACAGAAGAATGAACAAAGACCAGGAGATCTCAGGGATTATTGAGGTTAAGGACTCATTCACAGCTGAGCACAGGAAATGTGAAGCTTGATGAAAAAGATCAGTCTCATCTCCTCGGAAGACATAACACAACATGCGGCATTTTCGTCGTGAGAAAGAGTCACACTTCCTGGTGATGAAAGAAAAAAACAACACAATAAGCACATAATACAAAAAGACGTTCTTAATAAAAAAAAAAACTTGGTTCCCCCCCCCCCTAAAACAAATTGGTGCGCCTGTCCATTTGTAAGGACAAAAAAAGAGCGTTGAAACGTTGCTACAAGCGTATTTTACCTTTTGCAGCTAAACAAAAAAAAAATAACTGATTTGTATAAAATGGAGCATCATTGGGGTGGTTGAAGATGGTCTGCAAGTTTAAGCATGAGAACTTTAAGCATATATTTTGTCCTTCTACCATATTGGATGCCCCAAGATGGCAGAGAGACATTACTAAAGACTTCCTCGAGCGCTGCGAGTTCTTGAACCATTTCGGGAAGGCGCTGTAAATTCCTCCTCACACGTGGTATTTGCATAATGTTGCTCTTTTTCGGACGCTGATGGAGAGGTATTAATTCAGGGAGAGTAAATGGCGAATTGGGGGACAGTGCCGTCCTGGAAAATTTCTGGAAAGTCAAGAAGGGTGTGGGGAGGGGGGGCGTTCACCTTCTGAAGAAGCAGACTGCGATTCACTATCATGGGCAGTTTCCATGCTTTCTTCTGCCGAATCGGTAAGGATGCCATAGGTGTTGGATGTGGAAACAGCGTATTGACTGTCCTGGCTAGGTGAAGCCGAAGAACGTCGAGAGTGCGGGGTTAAAGTGCGTTTTTTGTTGTTGTCGTAAACTGGAACGAGAAGGCGGACGAGCACATCGTGGTGAAGCTGGGGAAATAGAGCGTTTATTAGCTGTCTGAGACTGGGTGGCCTGTTGAGGTGGTGGCAGATGTGGAAAATTTGAAGTGTCCATAACAAGGGGATTATGTAAACCCACTGCAATAGAGGTCAAAGTCGGACATGGTCGAACATTATCAAATTGACGAGATCCAGGATCTGAAGCAACAGGGTTACCAGTAGAAGTAGAATCTGTAGAAGGTATTACAGGTGGTTTTCCTGCAGTTTCTGGTTGAGCAGCAAATAAGGCTGGAAATAGAAGTAGCAGCGGCAGCAGAACTGTCCTGTAGAAATACGATGTGGGCATTCAGACGTCACGTGCCCTTCAGATTTGCACGTAAAGCACTGGACACCCGCAAACACATTAAAAACGAATGTGCGGGCGCCAATGACGAGTTCCATGGATGTGGGTCGTTTAGCAATAGCTTCATCACTCGGGAATATGATTCGGTACTGTCGACGTCCTCCTTGCACTGAAACTGTAGCGCGAGTCGCGACCTAAAGCTGGAAGAATTTTCGTTTTACCAATCACTCGTCCAAAAGACCCTAATTATTTAATTAGTATTGAATCCGGGATGACTGTCGGCACCAGCTAGAGGGTAACAGTAATAGGTCTATATGAAGCAGGAATAGGTTGTAAATGGAAATGTCTAATATCAATTCCTGACTGAAGAATTTTATCAACAGTAGTGGGGTCTGTAAATTGCACAATAATTCCCCCTCCCATGCGAATAATAGACACGATCTGTTTTTCGGGAACAACTTCATAAACAGCATCTAGATAAAGTGGGACGGGGGTGTCGAGCAACGATTGAAAAAAAAAACACTAAGAAGTAATACATACATATATCACTAAGCTGTTCTCTGAGATTCAGAGGTTAGCTCCAAAAAGAAATACAAACTTCCAGATATTTTTATTTATTGTTGTCGTATCAAACTTCTCCATTTACAGCGATCTTGACATACAACTCGTGCTTCACTAATATCCATAACACGCTGTACACAAGATCTTTTATACTTCATACTCATAATCTTTTTCTCATGCAGACACTCCTGAATCTGATCCACTCATGTCTTCCTTGGCCTTCCTCTGCCTTTCCTTCCTGCCACTTGGGCTGAAAATATTTTCTTAGTAAGCATTTCATCACTCATTCTTTCAACATGGCCAAACCACCGAAGCATATTGGTCTCCACCTTGCTAACAACATTTTGCTTTACATCACACAACTGCAATACATCTTCATTCCTCACACAATCAGACCTTGTCTTGCCACAAACCCCAGGTAAGTAACGCATTTCTCCAGCACACAAACGACTCCTATGTTTCTTCTGCAGTACCCAGGTTTCACTGCTATACATCAGAGTACGAACAATTACACTTTCATACACAGCCATGCGGGACTCTCTAGAGAACCCATCATTCCTGTGAAAACCTCCCAGAGCAGCTAAGAAGAATTCACTCGCCTACTGATTTCACCATCCAACTTGTTCTCTCTGTCAAACATGCTTCCTAAATACACAAACTCACTCACCTGGTCAATCACAGTGCCATTTATACTTACATTACATTCAGTGCTACCAGTTCCTCTCTCAAACACCATAACTTTGGTTTTGACTTTATTTATACTCAGTTTGAATTTCATGCAAACTTCGTGCATCCGAGTCAACATACTCTGCAACTCACTTTTGCTCTCTGCCAACAGGACAGTGTCATCAACATACAGCAATCTGCACACACTGATATCACCAAGACATAAACCACTATTATCTATTTTGTCCTCACGCATGCATGCGTCCATAAATATATTAAACAGCCATGGTGACATTACACAACCTTGTCTAACTCCTGCACCAATGGAAAACCATTTTGATAAAACACCATTCACTCGTACACAAGCTCTACTACCAGCATACATGGCTTTTACACTATTGAGTAGATTCACAGTAACACCATATTCATTCAATACCTTCCACAAAAGTGTCCTATTGACTCGGTCGTAAGCTTTCTCTAAATCTATGAAGACAGTAAAAACTTTCTAAGAAGTAATGCAGAGTTATACTGCTTACAATAAACAAGGATTTCGTGCCATATAGACTACTCAGGGTAAGAAACTTGCTGTTAACGCACGATGTACAAACTTGCCGAATGGTTCTAGTCCCATGCAAACTTTAATAACTAAAATCACACACACAAGTTAAAATCTATTTACATGGTTTAAAACAACATAAATACTTTCGTGCAGCAAAGGGACATCTCAGTAAGGGAAGAAAACAGATTATGGCTCTGAGAAAAGAAGATGGTTCTATAACAAGAAATAGAGGTGAAATTTTGACAAGAGTGAAAGATTTCTACTCCAAATTATATGAAAGGGATGATACATGTACTCCAGACATCATGAAAGGTACCAGAGTTCTTCCAGTCCTCTCAGCAGAAGTTGCACATGCAATCAAGAACATGAAGCGGGGGAAAGCTCCAGGAGAAGATGGAATTACTATAGACATCATACAAGAAGCAAGTGGAGAAATTGAAACAGTACTCGCCCAAATTTTCACTCGATGCCTTAATGAAGGGAAGATTCCTGAGGATTGGAACAATGCTACAATGATCCTGCTACATAAAAAAGGTGACATTGAGGATATCAGGAACTACAGACCTATCAGCCTCCTATCAGTGGTTTATAAAATCTTCACTAAAGTTCTTTCACACCGCTTGAAGGTAACACTGGACATGGCTCAACCGAGAGAACAAGCTGGATTCAGGAGTGGCTACAGCACAATAGATCATATCCACGTACTGAGAGAACTAATTGAAAGAGCGAGGGAATATGAACTTCCATTGTGCATGGCTTTTATCGATTATGAAAAAGCCTTTGATTCGGTGAAACCATCAGCAGTTACCACGGCTCTGAAATCCTGCGGTATTGAAGATGCATACATTAATATTATTAATAACATCTATGAAAATGCAAGTGCAAAGATTCGGCTGTTTGAAAATACAACACACATAAAAATTGGAAAGGGAGTGAGACAAGGTGACACCATATCTCCGAAGCTCTTTAATGCCACATTGGAAAATGTCTTTCAATCACTGAACTGGGAAAACAAAGGGATAAAGATTAATGGAGATTATCTAACCCACCTTCGTTTTGCTGATGACGTAGTCATTTTTGCAACTACCCCATCAGAGCTGCAGAGTATGATCCAGGAACTTGCTGACAAGAGTAAAGAAGTGGGATTAAAAATGAACTTTCAGAAGACAAAAGTGATGTTCAATGCTTTTACAAGAAATGAAGATTTATCGATTGATGGAGAAAAACTGGAGATAACAGATACGTATGTTTATCTTGGACAGCAGATATCAAGTGAGGGTCACATTGATGAAGAAATTAATCGGCGTACAAAACTTGCCTGGAGAGCTTTTGGAAGAAACAGCATAATTTTCAAGAGCAATATGCCATTATGTCTTAAAAGAAAAGTGTTTGATCAATGCATCCTTCCAGTGCTTACGTATGGTGCAGAGACGTGGACCTTAACTAAAAGAGACATGCAAAGGCTGCAGACAACTCAAAGCAGCATGGAGAGGTGCATGCTTGGTATAACCAGGAGAGATAAGAAGAGGAACTCGTGGATCCGAAAAATGACAAGAGTGGAAGACATCATGATCAGAGTTAAATCCCTGAAATGGCAATGGGCTGGACATACTGCCAGAAGGACAGACCATAGATGGACAGCCGAAATTTTAGATTGGATTCCAAGGGACAGGAAAAGACCCAGAAAAAGACCACATGGGAGATGGGTGGATGAAATTCGTAAATATGCGGGAGTGACATGGAGGAGACTGGCACAAGACAGACCGTTGTGGAGGAAACTTGGGGAGACCTTCGTCCAGCAGTGGATTGATAATGGTTGACAATGATGATGATGATGATATCTTTTGAAGTTCCTGCTCACGGAAGGCTACAGAAGAGGAGTGGGTAAATGCTCTTCGAATAAGGAAGTATAAGGATGAAACCTTATATCTGGACGGGTGGGCAGAAACGCGTGGTATGAAGATAGGTATAGAGGAAGGCTTTCTGTAAACCGAATAGCTCAGGTACTGGGAGGTGGGGTTCCTACGAAGTTGGAAGTCTAAAATCGGAAGAGAATTGTCACATTCAACCTCCACAGTGAAGGATATAGAAGGATAAACAGACGACAACGTTGTTGCAAAAGAGAACAAATTTTCAACTGACGAAGGCCAAAAGACCAAGACATCGTCAACATACCGAAGATATAATAAAGGTACAAACTGACAAAAGTCCAAAATGCGATGTTCTATGTCTTGAAGAAGAAGTTCAGCCGACAGAGGGGAGAGGGGGATCCCATGGGGGCTCCCTCATGTTGGCGATATAAAATGCCATTAAACCTTAAAAATGAACGTTTCTGAATGAGGCGTAATGCCTGCAGAACGGCTTGAATTTCCTCAGGGGGTACAGACCCCAATTGGGAAAGTTTGCTTTCAATGATATTGTGTACAATAGAAATGGGGACGTTGGGAAACAGAGACACTACGTCTAAAGAAGCCATAAGGAAAGAGGAACCACGATGGTTGAAAGCCTTGATACGTTGCAAGGCTTTTACGGAGCTAGAAATGGAATATTGTGAGGAAGAGATTAGGGGGTAAGATATTTGACAAGTGCTTTCTCCAAAGGCCTGGTGGGATTAGCATACCCAGAAACCAAAGGCCTAATGGGGTGATTTTCCTTATGTGTTTTCAGTTTCCCAAATAATTCTGGGACCATATGTCCAAAAGGTGGGTGCATGAAGTTTGCAATGCAAGGGGGTAAGGCCCCATGATTACGGAGTCTGCTTAAAGCAGAAATAGTGGCAGAAGTAGGATCACCTTGAATAATAGAATGGGGGTATTATCAATGGCATTTTCCATTTTCATTACGTAGTCCTGCTTACGTAATGCTAATCCCACCAGATATAAGGTTTCATCCTTATACTTCCTTATTCGAAGAGCATTTACCCACTCCTCTTCTGTAGCCTTCCGTGAGCAGGAACTTCAAAAGATATATACCATTGCTTATCAGCACGGATTTTCTCATTCAGATGTCCATAGAATCTACCGAAAAATCCAAAGTTCAACATTTTTTACCCTGACACGTGAACGAAAGGATATCAAATATGTTGGATCGATGACTTACGTCCCTCATGTGAACGGTAATTTATTGAACATCTGTCACAGTCACGGTGTCGGTTTTGGGTTAGAAACATCGGACATTTATTCCCTGATTAAAAATGATCGGGACCGTGTTGAAGTGTTGGAGAAATGTGGCATCTATTCCATTTCTATGAAATCTGTCGATCCTGAAGACAAGGACCTCATATATATCGGCTCAACCGTACGGAGACTGCAAACAAGAATTAAGGAACACCAATATAGTGTAAAAAATGGCTCTTCATCGACTGCTTTAGCCAGGCTTTCTTCAGCTGGTACACATTACCCATCTTGGACAGACGTCTCCATTCTTTCTACCTCTACTACGAGGGCAACAGTGCTCTTTACAGAGAGTCTGCACATTTTGCATCGAGTGGACACTTGTTGCAACGATGAAGTACCCAGCTATATTTCCCAGGCCTGGAAAACTTTACTGTCCTCGATTCCTGTTTCTTCTTCTAACATAGCAGACTCTGACCATCGTTAATAGAACTCTATAGGCCTCTATTTGCTCACATTACGTTAGAGCAAGTGAACTTTCTTGTATTTCTTTCCTCAGTGTGAGCGATTGGCAACGGCACCGATACATAAATGTGTTTTCTGGAACTCCAACTTGTCTTTCATCTGATGATGTGCTCGTAGCGAGCACGAAAGTACTTATGTTGTTTTAAACCATGTTAATAGATTTTAACTTGTGTGTGTGATTTTAGTTATTAAAGTTTGCATGGGACTAGAACCATTCGGCAAGTTTGTACATCGTGCGTTAACAGCAAGTTTCTTACCCTGAGTATACTGCTTACCTTCATGAGATTCTTCAGGAACAAAAATCTTCAATACTTCATCCACTCTGGTTAGTTCAGTGTTATCACAAAATGAATTCGTAATCCACTGAGATGAGCCACCAACAATAGTCGCAAACGCAAGCGGGTGTGGCCCCGCACGGGGATAACTGGTTTTCCAGTTATTTGGGGAGCGGCGCCCCCACGGCCCGAGCTGACCTTGTGACTGGTCAACATCTGATGTCATGCCACAGCTTGTTTTTTTCTTATTTTGGTGCTGTTGGTGTTTGCAGGGACGGCTGTTCATCCAGCTGTTGGGGAGTCGCGGCCCCACGATCCCGAGCTGGTCTTGTGTCTCGCTTTTTTGTTTTTATTTATTTTCTCCACTGGCTAGTTGCCCGTGTTGTATTCTCTACCTCATCGCTACCACGTTATGTACTAACACCCCGGTCTTGTGGTTTTGTCACCCTCCACCACTAACTGTTTTATATTAACCGCTCAGTTCGTAGGTTGCTGAGATTCTGTTTAGGTTCCCTTCCAGGATTTGTCTTCTTTGGATTTCTTTTTTTTCCTTTTAACTGGTTTGGGTGCTAGACCTACCTGCATGTTTGCCGCGTGCGGAGACCCGTGAGGCGGAAATGGGATGTCTGGCGGCTGAGGTCGCAGGAGACCGGATAAGTGCCTCCTGTGTACCAACACTCCTCTTCGACCCCGGCTTCGCTGTAAACGGGAGGCTAGAGACTAACCCACCTCTAGTCAGAAGTCTTGTACCAAGTTGTGTACAGGGCTTTAGCGGCTTTTTGTCGTATAGCACGGCAGGGTAAGCCCGGGGGCTGTGGGATCATGCCAAAGGCGTTGGCATGACGGTACCCGGAGGCCGAAGTGTCCGCCGAGTGCGTGTGATCACAGCCAACGGACTATATCTGCAACGTATAAGCTCCAGAACTGCGTCCAGCGTCATTTTCTTGACTTGCAGACCTCCAGTTCTCCCTCGTAGGGCTCGGTGGTGGGTGGAGTAGTTTGCAGACGAATCCTCTTCCTTTTTTCCATGGGTAAAAACAAAAAGAAAAACTCCAAATTTAAGTCGCCTGAGAAAATGATTATTGACAATGACTCTCCTTCGTCTTCTCAACCTACCAAGTCTTATACCCTTAAACGGTCTTTAGACCTTGACCTGGACCAAGAATGTGGAACCTCTTCTTCGGCGGCTGTACCAGTCGCTCCGAAGCGTCGTCTCCCCCTCAATTGCTGTGACTACGCATGCTACTCACTTGCTTGTAGAATCCATCGATCCGCATGAGAGACTGTCCACCAGATCTCCCTTTTTCATTTCTAAAGCTTTGGACGCTGCGGTTGGCCCCTTGAAGTCTGTGAGGAAGCTTCGCTCTGGGGACCTGCTTGTCCAAACTTGCAGTGTTTCTCAGAGTAACACTTTTCTAAACCTCACTAGTCTTCAAGGCATTTCTGTAAAAGTGACACCTCACCCGTTTCTTAACACCTCTCGGGGTGTTATTTCGGAGTTTGATCTCTTGCCATGCAGTGAAGACGAATTCGTGACTGAACTTGCTGATCAAGGTGTTATTGCTGCACGTCGTATGATGTTCCGGCGTGATGGTTCCATGATTAAGTCAAAAAATGTCATCTTGACTTTTAACTCCCCGAAAGTTCCGACCGAAATCAAGGCTGGCTACTTGGTCTGTGGAGTTCGCCCGTACATTCCCAGTCCTCTGCGCTGTTTCAGGTGCCAGAGGTACGGGCATTCACAACGTTTCTGTAAGAGTTCCGCGCGTTGCGCAAATTGTGGCTCCAGTGAACATGACGGGGAAGGTTGCACTTCTGCGGCCTGTTGTGTTAACTGCGGTGAGGCCCATGCAGCTTACTCCCGCAACTGTATGAAATGGAAGGACGAGATGGCGATCCAGCGCCTCAAGACCCTGGAAGGCCTCTCGTACCCTGCTGCCAAGGCCAAGTTGGGTATACCCACCACCCGACAGCGTACTTTTGCCGCAGTAGTTCAGTCTCTGCCACAACCCGTGCAGCCCTTTGTTCCGCGCCCTGTAGCTCTCGCCGCCCTTGCCAAGCGATCTACAGCTGACCAATCGACACAGGTGTTTTTCCCCGAGCTCGAGATTTTTCGAATACCTGATTCTGGGCCTTCTCTTTTGCTGCCGACCGTCTCTTCCAGTTTCCATCCGACAGCCTGCACGTGCGGAAGACCCGGCCCTCAATCCGCAAAGGTGTGCAGTGTCCATCCAACTGTCTCGGCCTCAGCGAGGTCCCCACCCTCAACCAACATTATAGAGGAACATAGGGGAGGAGAGTGACAGTTCGTCCCCAGCCTCAAACAACATTGCAGAGGAACATGGGGGGAAGAGAGTGACAGTTCGTCCCCGCCCTCTGCCAGCATTGCAGAGGAGTGTGGGGGGAGGAGAGTGACTCATCCTTTGTGTAGTTGTGTTTAAAGAAAAAAATATATATATATATGTGTGTGTGTATATATATGTATATATATATATGTGTGTATATATGTATGTATATATATATATATATATATAATTATAATAGTAAATTAATAAATTTTTATATAAACCTAATTAACTACCTTGTCTTCACAGCTTTCATCATACTCTTTTTCAACTTTTACCAAGCCTGTCTGCTCTTAATCATTTTCCACGTTTTTAAAAATCTGTGGCTGATAGTTCTTTGTCTGGCGCTCTTTGGCCAAACCTGGCCCTTGCGCCAATAAAATCCACCAACCAACCAACCAACCAAGCGGGTGTGGATGCATATCACTATCCCTAACACTAGAGTTGGTTCCATCGGTATGTGGGACGTTGCTGATAGGAGACATAGTAGAGATATCAGAAAGCACAGGCGAAGATGTAGGCACATTCAATGCTAATGAATACGACATTATAGAAACTGAGGACGAAGAAGAATCATGTGAAGCGGTGGAGACGAGCCATCTCGTCCACGAACCCTAACATGAGCGACTGCTGCACCTCGCAACACTCAAAAAGATAAAACCACAAACTTGTGGCTGTCCACAATCACTGCTTGTGAAGTGGAAAGGAATCTAGAACACAACAAAACGATAGTTTTACGAATATGCGACTTGTCTTTATCAGAAGATCTTTATTGCAGGTAAAAAAAAGCATACAACAAGTAAAATCACCGGGAAAAACATATCTCCGGCGTCACAGTGAACAATATTATAACAATAAAACATTAAAACCAATACCTGTGCGTACTATTGACATACCAGCACTATGAGGAATGAAATAAACAGAGAAAGAATTAAAAAACCACAACCATATACAAAGCAAAGTTAAAGGAAAGGAATGAAACGTCAAACAATCTGCTCTTGTAACAAATGCCGTCAATACGTTCTCATGGAAACGCAAAACATGAGTACAATATCAACAAATTCCAACTACATAGAACCATACCACCAAATAATAGCAAATATAAAATCACTACAACATGCAAACACATTCAGCAATTTAAAATGAAATTTTCATGGAAATATTTTAGGTACAGCAGACAAATAAAAATGAACAATAGATATACACAGTGCGTCAAAGAATTTTTAAGACTGGCGCTAGATTTCAGCCTACGGTGGCGCCACCAGTGTAATCGCGAATGCATGATAAACCGTGACCATCTGCTTGCTTTCTGCCAAAAGTACTGCGCAGTTGTTAAAGTAACTCAAACGAAACGGCCGTTCATTAGAGAAGTCAAATTTTTTCATGTTCAATTATTAAGATGGAACAAAGGGCTGTTATTAAATTTAACGCAAAACTTGGTAAAAGTGCCTCGGAAACGTACCAAATGATGAAACAAGTTTACGGTGAGTTTTGTTTAAGTAGATCAAATGTTTTCCTGTGGCACAAACGTTCTTGGGACGCTAGAAGATGATAAGCATACCGGAAGACCAAGTTCATCTAGGACACCTGAGATTATTGAAAAAGTGCGTGCTTTCGTGACAAACAATCGATGTGCGTCACTAAGAATGATGGAAGAGTCTTTAAACATCAACAAAGAAACGATTCGAACCATCCTGCATGAAGATTTGGGCAAAACAAAAGTCTGTGCTAAATTTGTTCCACACACGTTAACCAATGAACAAAAATCAAGGAGAAGTGCACATTGCAGAGACATCATTTCAGCCGCTGAAAATGATCCAAACTTCTTAAGATCGATTGTTATAGGTGATGAAACATGGTGTTTTTAATATGATCCTAAAACAAAGCGACAAAGTGCGGAATGGAAGTCAAAAACTTACCCACAAGCCAAAAAAACAAGAAAAGTTCCATCGAAAATCCAAACAATGCTCATTACATTCTTCGATAGTAAGGGTATTATCGACAAAGAATTTGTTCCAAGTGGACAAACAATTAGTGGTGAGTTTTATTTAAATGTTTAGAGGCGTTTGATGGGCAGAATTCGTCGCATTCGTCCAGAATATCGAGATGAAAACAGTTGGTGTTTGTTGCACGATAATGCACCCAGTCACACCTCACTTCTTGTTCGTAGATTTTTGGCGAAAAATAACGTCTGTGTGTTGAATCATCCACCGTATTCGCCTGATTTAGCACCCTGCGACTTTTCTTTATTCCCAAAACTTAAAACGACGTTAAAAGGGTGTTATTTTGATGATATTTCGACCATAGAAACAGCTTCGACGCGTGCTTTGGAGGCAGTTCCGCAAAGTAAACTGGAACAGGCATTCGAATCATTATTAAATCGCTGTAACAAGTGTATTGAAGCCGGAGGGACTTATTTCGTATAACAGACCAAAACAAATTATAATTTCTTGTTTCTATTTCATTTCACAGACCCAGTCTTAAAAATTCTTTGCCACACTGTGTATAGACAAAATAAAACTAGTTCAACTGTTAGTCAGGGAATTAAACAATCTGCGCAGGTATTCGTACAAACTGCAGAAGGGGGGATAGAAACAAAGATAAAGAAAGCAAGTACATTAGGTAAACAGATAATATCGTTAATGCGTAAAGGAAACACTTGAGAATGCACACTAAACAGGTGAATGATTATCACATGTTTTTCTTATTGTTGTGAGTTGTACTTCAATAAACAGCATAAGAATAAACAATATACTTGAACATCAGCATGTAAGTAATCATAGCGTGTTATAAAAGTGATGGGTAATGCCATGCCATATAAACAATAATGATTCCATAAAAATTGTTCGACAACAATATAACACAAGCATATGATTGAAACGAAGCAAAATATATAAAGCGAAGAAAAAAAAAGGTCAAAAAAAGTCACAGTGAAACCATACTGTGAAATAAAGAAGGAAAGAGGCTCTGTCCACTGAGGATTTGACAACCGAAACAAACATAGTAGAAAGCAACATAAAAACGAGACATTGAAAAAACAAAACATGCAAAAAGAGACTCCTTCCACAAAAAGAAGCCATCGCTTAGACCACTGCCCAACCGGTGTGGCTCTCTCCGTCCTTCTGTGCGTTCTTCTTTTCTATTTTTTTTTTTTAGTTCCAAGTCCGAATATGTCTTACTCGAGATCAGAAAGCCCATTAAATATATCTGAGAAATAAATAACTGAAAAAAAGAACTCGAACTTAAATTAAGCGGTGAGTATAATACTTGTTGTGCACAGAGCACAGGTCTTTCTTGGTGTTTTATCATGTACACAGTGCGTCAAAGAATTTTTAAGACTGGGTCCCTAAAATAAAATAGAAACAAGAAATTATAATTTGTTTTGCTTTGTTATTCAAAATAAGTCCCTCCGGCTTCAATACACTTGTTACAGCGATTTAATAATGATTCGAATGCCTGTTCCAGTTCACTTTGCGGAATTGCCTCCAAAGCACGTGTCGAAGCTGTTTCTATGGTCGAAATAACATAAAAATAACACCCTTTTAACGTCATTTTAAGTTTTGGGAACAAAGAAAAGTCGCAGGATGCTAAATCAGGCGAATACGGTGGATGATTCAACACACAGACGTCATTTTTCGCCAAACATCTACGAACAAGAATTGAGGCGTGACTGGGTGCATTATCGTGCAACAAACACCAACTATTTTCATTTCGATATTCTGGACGAATGCGACGAATTCTGCCCATCAAACGCCTCTAAACATTTAAATAAAACTCACCACTAATTGTTTGTCCACTTGGAACAAATTATTTGTGGATAATTACCCTTACTATCGGAGAATGTAATGAGTATTGTTTTGATTTTCGATAGAACTTTTCTTGTTTTTTTGGCTTGTGACGAGTTTTTTGACTTCCATTCCGCACTTTGTCGCTTTGTTTTACGACCATATTGAAAACACCATGTTTCATCACCTGTAACAATCGATTTTAAGAAGTTTGGATCATTTTCAGCGGCTGAAATGATGTCTCTGCAACGTGCACTTCTCCTTGATTTTTGTTCATTGGTTAACGTGTGTGGAACAAATTTAGCACAGACTTCTGTTTTGCCCAAATCTTCATGCAGGATGGTTCGAATCGTTTCTTTGTTGATGTTTAAAGACTCTTTCATCATTCTTAGTGACGCACATCGATTGTTTGCCACGAAATCACGCACTTTTTCAATAATCTCAGGTGTCCTAGATGAACTTGGTCTTCCGGTATGCTTATCATCTTCTGGCGTCCAAAAACGTTTGTGCCACAGGAAAACCCCGCACGGGGATAACTGGTTTTCCAGTTATTTGGGGAGCGGCGCCCCCACGGCCCGAGCTGACCTTGTGACTGGTCAACATCTGCTGTCATGCCACCGCCTGTTTTTTGTTTTGGTGCTGTTGGTGTTTGCAGGGACGGCTGTTCATCCAGCTGTTGGGGAGTCGCGGCCCCACGATCCCGAGCTGGTCTTGTGTCTCGCTTTTTCGTTTTTATTTATTTTCTCCACTGGCTAGTTGCCCGTGTTGTATTCTCTACCTAATCGCTACCACGTTCTGTACTAACACCCCGGTCTTGTGGTTTTGTTACCCTCCACCACTAACTGATTTATATTAACCGCTCAGTTCGTAGGTTGCTGAGATTCCGTTTAGGTTCCCTGCCAGGATTTGTCTTCTTTGGATTTCTTTTTTTTTCGTTTTAGCTGGTTTGGGTGCTAGGCCTACCTGCATGTTTGCCGCGTGCGGAGACCCGTGAGGCGGAAATGGGATGTCTGGCGGCTGAGGTCGCAGGAGACCGGTTAAGTGCCTCCTGTGTACCAACACTCCTCTTCGACCCCGGCTTCGCTGTAAACGGGAGGCTAGAGACTAACCCACCTCTAGTCAGAAGTCTTGTACCAAGTTGTGTGCAGGGCTTTAGCGGCTTTTTTGTCGTATAGCACGGCAGGGTGAGCCCGGGGGCTGTGGGATCATGCCAAAGGCGTTGGCATGACGGTACCCGGAGGCCGAAGTGTCCGCCGAGTGCGTGTGATCACAGCCAACGGACTATATCTGCGACGTATAAGCTCCAGAACTGTGTCCAGCGTCATTTTTCTTGGCTTGCAGACCTCCAGTTCTCCCTTGTAGGGCTCGGTGGTGGGTGGAGTAGTCTGCAGACGAATCTTCCTCCTTTTTTCCATGGGTAAACACAAAAAACAAAACTCCAAATTTAAGTCACCTGAGAAAATGATAGTTGACCACGACTCTCCTTCGTCTTCTCAACCTACCAAGTCTCATACCCTTAAACGGTCTTTAGACCTTGACCAAGAATGTGGAACCTCTTCTTCGGCTGCTGTACCAGTCGCTCCGAAGCGTCGTCTACCCTCGATTGCTGTGACTACGCATGCTACACACTTACTTGTGGAATCCATCGATCCGAATGAGAGACTGTCCACCAGATCTCCATTTTTCATTTCTAAAGCTTTGGACGCTGCGGTTGGCCCCTTGAAGTCTGTGAGGAAGCTTCGCTCTGGGGACCTGCTTGTCCAAACTTGCAGTGTTTCTCAGAGTAACACTTTTCTGCACCTTTCTAGTCTTCAAGGCATTCCTGTTAAAGTGACACCTCACCTGTTTCTTAACACCTCTCGGGGTGTTATTTCGGAGTTTGATCTCTTGCCATGCAGTGAAGAAGAATTGGTGACTGAACTTGCAGATCAAGGTGTTATTGCTGCACGTCGTATGATGTTCCGGCGTGATGGCTCTTTGATTAAATCTAAAAATGTTATCTTGACTTTTAACTCCCCGAAAGTTCCGGTCGAAATCAAGGCTGGCTACTTGGTCTGTGGAGTTCGCCCGTACATTCCCAGTCCTCTGCGCTGTTTCAGGTGCCAGAGGTACGGGCATTCCCAACGTTTTTGTAAGAGTTCCGCTCGTTGCGCTAATTGTGGCTCCAGTGAACATGACGGGGAAGGCTGCACTTCTGCGGCCTCCTGTGTTAACTGTGGTGAGGCCCATGCAGCTTACTCCCGCACCTGTATGAAATGGAAGGACGAGATGGCGATCCAGCGCCTCAAGACCCTGGAAGGCCTCTCGTACCCTGCTGCCAAGGCCAAATTGGGTATACCAACCACCCGACAGCGTACTTTTGCCGCAGTGGTTCAGTCTCTGCCTCAACCCGTGCAGCCCTTTGTTCCGCGCCCTGTAGCTCTCGCCGCACTTGCCAAGCGATCTACAGTTGAACAAGCGACTCAGGTGGATTTCACCGAGCTCCAGCTTATTCGACCAGCTGAGTCTGCGCCTTCTCTTTTGCAGACGCCCGCCTCTTCCGGTTCCCAGCAGACAGCCTGCTCGTGCGGAAGACCCGGCCCTCAATCCGCAAAGGTGTGCAGTGTCCATCCAACTGTCTCGGCCTCTGCGAGGTCCCCACCTCAACCGACATTATAGAGGAACATGGGGAGGAGGAGTGACAGTTCGTCCCCAGCCTCAACCAGCATTGCAGAGGAACATGGGGGGGAGGAAAGTGACAGTTCGTCCCCGCCCTCTGCCAGCATTGCAGAGGAGTGTGGGGGAGGAGAGTGACGGTTCGTCCTTTTCCATTAGTAAATATGTTACTTTTAATAAACATCATTAACTACCTTTTCTTCACTGCTTTCTTCATACTCTTTTTCAACTTTTACCAAGCCTGTCTGATCTTAATCATTTTCCACGTTTTTAAAAATCTGTGGCTGATAGTTCTTTGTCTGGCGCTCTTTGGCCAAACCTGGCCCTTGCGCCAATAAAATCCACCAACCAACCAACCAACCAACCACAGGAAAACATTTGATCTACTGAAACAAAACTCACCGTAAACTTGTTTCATCATTTGGTACGTTTCCGAGGCACTTTTACCAAGTTTTGCGTTAAATTTAATAACAGCCCTTTGTTCCATCTTAATAATTGAACATGAAAAAAATTTGACTTCTCTAATGAACGGCCGTTTCGTTTGAGTTACTTTAACAACTGCGCAGTACTTTTGGCAGAAAGCAAGCAGATGGTCACGGTTTATAACTCATTCACGATTACACTGGTGGCGCCACCGTAGGCTGAAATCTAGCGCCAGTCTTAAAAATTGTTTGACGCACTGTGTATGTTGCACAAAGACAAATAGTTGTTCTCGCAGCACAAGAAGTATTATTTTCTTGGTGTTTTATCACATAGAAGATAAACAATCCGGGAAGAATGTGCGTGCTTTTGCTGCGAGAACAACTATTGTCGAAATAGGGGTATCGAAATCGCTTGTCTCTCACACTCTGTGGCTTTCTGGATGGTATTTATGCCGAGGGTAGAAACAATCTATCGGGGTTTCTTGATGTTTGTGTTTTAATCCGCCTTCTTTACGCACCTGTGTGTTGTAGAAAAAACTCAAGAGATTTGTTTAGGCACTGGGCTTGATGTGAATTTCAAAGCGCCCGAGTAAGAACTGGTTGCTGCCATTTCTACAACAGATTTACACGTTCAACCCAAGAGATATGTATTTGCAATAATAAATGGTTGTTGTTATCCCAAGCATAATTAGGCGTTCATTAGATCTTGAAGTTTTTTAACTGCAGTAAACATCCGAAAAATTAATGTCTTTCAATTCATTTATAATATTTACTGCCAGTCGGATGATGAAAAGATTTCGGCGTGCTTTACAACTTTACACGTTTCGTATTTCACAGGACGCAACGGGGGGGGGGGGCTTCACAATCCCAGCACCTCTTTAAGTCTTTAGTCACCTCTGGAGTCCGGCACGTTTCGTATTTCACAGGATGGAACGGGGGGGGGCGCCCCGGTGGCGCAGTGATCTAAGCGATGGCCTCTGATCATTCGTCCGAACGGGGTCCGGGTTCGAATCCCGGTGAGGCATGGATGTTGTGTTTGTGTTACGGCACTGGCTCTCTCCCTTCCCTGGAACCAGTGATCCTAAATTAGGGACGGGCGACTGCTTATAGCCCATTGAGTTGCTCACGGTGGTCGTTAAACCTCCAAACAAAAAAAACGGGGGGGGGGGCTTCCCAATCACAGCACCTCTTTAGTCACCTCTTGAGTCCGGCGCCTGCAATTTAGCAGGTAGATATTACAAGTCAACAGAATGGCTTTAGAATGCACTCCCTTCCGGATATCAGTTGGCAGGCGATAACACATTTTTACAGTTGCGCCCAACATTTTCTTTCAGTCTAGCTGTTCAGCTATTCAGGTTGGATACGAATTTTTGTTAGGGGCTCCGTCTTAACACGATTTATTTTATTTTAAAAAACGAGCATATATGTACAATTAAAAGCCGTTAGCACTTTCAGAGTGCCATTCACTCCATCTTCAGATGATCTATGCTGCTGTATATTATGCAGCTATATATATACACTGCCGGAAAGTGAAAAAAGAACACCAAGAAGGAATTGGCGGACGATCATGAAATTTACATATGCTAATGGGGTCGAGTTTCGGTCCCGGACGATTCGTCCAGCGACGATTGGTCCAATGTCCGATTCGTCCAATGGTGCGATTGGTCCAATGTCCGATTCGTCCAATGTCCGATTCGTCCAATGGCCGATTCGTCCAATGGCCGATTCGTCCAATGCTGATTCGTCCAATGGTGCGATTGGTCCAATGTCGATTGGTCCAATGCCGATTCGTCCAATGGTGCGATTGGTCCAATGCCGATTAGTCTAATGGTACGATTGGTCCAACGCCGATTCGTCCAATGGTGCGATTGGTCCAATGTCGATTCGTCCAATGGTGCGA
Organism: Macrothele yani; assembly: GCA_039090855.1. Classification (NCBI taxonomy): domain Eukaryota; kingdom Metazoa; phylum Arthropoda; class Arachnida; order Araneae; family Macrothelidae; genus Macrothele; species Macrothele yani. The sequence continues at coordinate 111,924,317 of CM077033.1, read as the reverse complement.
TTGGTCCAAGTCCGATTCGTCCAATGCCGATTGGTCCAATGTCGATTCGTCCAATGGTGCGATTGGTCCAATGTCGATTCGTCCAATGGTGCGATTGGTCCAATGTCCGATTGGTCCAATGCCGATTCGTCCAATGGTGCGATTGGTCCAATGCCGATTCGTCCAATGGTGCGATTGGTCCAATGTCCGATTCGTCCAATGGTGCGATTGGTCCAATGTCCGATTCGTCCAATGCCGATTCGTCCAATGGTGCGATTGGTCCAATGCCGATTAGTCCAATGGTACGATTGGTCCAACGCCGATTCGCCCAATATCATTTTACCAACGGTAAACTTTTTTATTTTCCAGAAAGGAATAATAATTTAAATTATTCTCCTCTTTATATCCTTTAGAAAGATAATTTCCGTATATTTGGTAATTGTAAACATTTTACATAAACCTGGTAAAAGGCACTCAATGGAGTATTTCTCAGCTGTTTGCAAAGCACCTAGGCCGCGGGCAATTTTAGAAGATTTTAATTTACAACCTAGATATTTGGTACTTGTAAACATTCTATGCAACCTTATAAAAGGCACTCATCGTATCATCGTATCCTCAGGCCTTTGCAAGGCACCTAGGCCACAGACCTATGAATTAATATTTCCTGCTTAGGTGAAAGCGCAATATTATTAACGTGATTTAATATGTAAACGTTATGAATATGACATCGGTAGAATAAAAAGTCCTAAAAAGGCCTAGGCCTATGGCCTATGAATGAATATTTCGTGTTTAAGTAAAAGCGCAATATTATTAACTTGATTTGATATGTAAACTTATGAATATGACATCGCTGGAATATAAACTGTTAAAAAGGCCTAGGCCTATGGCCTATGAATTATTATTTCGTGTTTAAGTAAAAGCGCAATATTATTAACTTGATTTGCTATGTAAACTTATGAATATGACATCGCTGGAGTAAAAACTGTTGAAAAGGCCTCTGTCCAAACCCCGTCCAGTTGTTTCCATTGGGCAGTTGGCGGAAAACCCCACTGCATTCTACAAACAGAAACGGAACACTAGTATTTTATATTATTTCACGCAAAAGAGAAACATTGAATTTGATTGAACGGCTCGTACATCAGTAACTTCATTCGGCAGCAAGGACAGTATAACAAGAAAACGCGATTCCAAAAAAAAAAAAAAAAAAAAAAAAAAAGAAAGAAAAAGGAATCTGTAACCACAATATTACGCATGAAATGTAACATTATTTTACATTCTTTGGACTACCGGTACTTTCGTGTAACATCGGAGATAGAATCACAACAGATGAGACTTTTATAGCACGAGTAGCACTTCGGACAGATAGGACGGAATTGGACCAATCGTTTATTGGACGAATCGGCATTGGACCAAACGTACCATTGGACGAATCGTACCTTTGGACCAATTGTCCATTGGACGAATCGGCATTGGACCAATCGTCGTTGGACGAATTGTACCAGACCCGTCGAGTTTACGTAGGTGTGATGTTAATTTCGGGACCAACCGATGAGCGCTTACGCCACAGCACGGCATAATATGCAAATTATCGTCGGCGGTATTTAAGGAAAAGTGAATGTAATCAGTCGTCGGCGTACGGACACGTGCGAAGACCCTGAAGAAGCTGCAATGCCTGGACATGGAAGACGTGTACGATGTCAGCAGTTATCGGACTTTGAGCGAGGTCGTCTAGTCGGACTCCGCGAGGCCGGGTGGTCGTATCGTCGTATTACGGAGCGAATTGGACGGGAAGTATCGGTGATGGTACGACGGTGGCGTAGATGGTCCGAGGAACATTCCCACACGAGAAGACGTGGAACCGGGAGTCACACACGAACTGATGAGTGGACCAATCGACGCATAAGAAGAGCGGCGTTGTCAAGCAGAACATACTTTGCGACGCAAATCCGAACTGCCGTTGCACCTGAGGTGACTGTGTGAACAATCCGCAACCGTCTACTGGATGCAGGACTACGTGCACGTGTGCCTCTGACTCCAGCCCACCGTCAGGAACGGCTGCAGTGGTGTCGCCAACGTCTGCACTGGAAAACGCAATGGCGATCTGTCGTGTTCAGCGATGAAAGCAGATTCTGCTTGGGAGCCTCCGATGGCCGTATGCGTGTTCGCAGACGCACAGGGGAGCGTCTCCACCCTTCTTGCATCCGCCAGCGACACACAGGGCCTACACCTGGTCTCCTAGTGTGGGGAGCAATCAGCTATCACTTACGTACACAACTAGTGTTTGTACAGGGTACGTTAAACAGCACCTCCTACATCAACAACATCATTCAGCCCGTTGTTGTGCCATTTGTAAGGTCGGTCCATCGTGGTGTTTTCCAGCAAGGTAACGCACGCACACACACTGCACGTGCAACGCAACATGCACTTCATGGTGTGAGACAACTTCCATGGCCTGCCCATTGAGCACGTGTGGGATTTTATGGGACAACGACTTATCCGGTCTCCACGGCCAGCCACGACCATCCCCGATTGAGGCGTCCAGATTGAGGATGCTTGTAACTCAATACCCCAAACTTACATCCAACATCTGTACGACAGACTCCATGCCAGAATTGCACAGTGTGACGCAGTTCATGGTGGTTCAACCTCGTACTAACCATGTTACATGGAAATGTTATTTTTCAGTTTACCAGCAAATACAGCTGTATTTTGCCATAATGTTTTGATCACGTTATCCTCTGTATTCCGTTATTATGCTGTATAAATTTCGTTGGTATCAGACGTCTCCTTCTTGGTGTTCTTTTTTCACTTTCCAGCCACGACCATCCCCGATTGAGGCGTCCAAGTTGAGGATGCTTGGAACTCAATACCCCAAACTTACATCCAACATCTGTACGACAGACTCCATGCCAGAATTGCACAGTGTGACGCAGTTCATGGCGGTTCAACCTCGTACTAACCATGTTACATGGAAATGTTATTTTTCAGTTTACCAGCAAATACAGCTGTATTTTGCCATAATGTTTTGATCACGTTATCCTCTGTATTCCGTTATTATGCTGTATAAATTTCGTTGGTATCAGACGTCTCCTTCTTGGTGTTCTTTTTTCACTTTCCAGCCACGACCATCCCCGATTGAGGCGTCCAGGTTGAGGATGCTTGGAACTCAATACCCCAAACTTACATCCAACATCTGTACGACAGACTCCATGCCAGAATTGCACAGTGTGACGCAGTTCATGGCGGTTCAACCTCGTACTAACCATGTTACATGGAAATGTTATTTTTCAGTTTACCAGCAAATACAGCTGTATTTTGCCATAATGTTTTGATCACGTTATCCTCTGTATTCCGTTATTATGCTGTATAAATTTCGTTGGTATCAGACGTCTCCTTCTTGGTGTTCTTTTTTCACTTTCCAGCCACGACCATCCCCGATTTACGCTTCCTGGTTGAGGATGCTTGGAACTCAATACCCCAAACTTTCATCCAACATCTGTACGACAGACTCCATGCTAGAATTGCACAGTGTGACGCAGTTCATGGCGGTTCAACCTCGTACTAACCATGTTACATGGAAATGTTATTTTTCAGTTTACCAGCAAATACAGCTGTATTTTGCCATAATGTTTTGATCACGTTATCCTCTGTATTCCGTTATTATGCTGTATAAATTTCGTTGGTATCAGACGTCTCCTTCTTGGTGTTCTTTTTTCACTTTCCAGCCACGACCATCCCCGATTGAGGCGTCCAGATTGAGGATGCTTGGAACTCAATACCCCAAACTTACATCCAACATCTGTACGACAGACTCCATGCCAGAATTGCACAGTGTGACGCAGTTCATGGCGGTTCAACATCGTACTAACCATGTTACATGGAAATGCTATTTTTCAGTTTACCAGCAAATACAGCTGTATTTTGCCATAATGTTTTGATCACGTTATCCTCTGTATTCCGTTATTATGCTGTATAAATTTCGTTGGTATCAGACGTCTCCTTCTTGGTGTTCTTTTTTCACTTTCCAGCCACGACCATCCCCGATTGAGGCGTCCAGGTTGAGGATGCTTGGAACTCAATACCCCAAACTTACATCCAACATCTGTACGACAGACTCCATGCCAGAATTGCACAGTGTGACGCAGTTCATGGCGGTTCAACCTCGTACTAACCATGTTACATGGAAATGTTATTTTTCAGTTTACCAGCAAATACAGCTGTATTTTGCCATAATGTTTTGATCACGTTATCCTCTGTATTCCGTTATTATGCTGTATAAATTTCGTTGGTATCAGACGTCTCCTTCTTGGTGTTCTTTTTCACTTTCCAGCCACGACCATCCCCGATTTACGCTTCCTGGTTGAGGATGCTTGGAACTCAATACCCCAAACTTTCATCCAACATCTGTACGACAGACTCCATGCTAGAATTGCACAGTGTGACGCAGTTCATGGCGGTTCAACCTCGTACTAACCATGTTACGTGGAAATGTTATTTTTCAGTTTACCAGCAAATACAGCTGTATTTTGCCATAATGTTTTGATCACGTTATCCTCTGTATTCCGTTATTATGCTGTATAAATTTCGTTGGTATCAGACGTCTCCTTCTTGGTGTTCTTTTTTCACTTTCCAGCCACGACCATCCCCGATTGAGGCGTCCAGGTTGAGGATGCTTGGAACTCAATACCCCAAACTTACATCCAACATCTGTACGACAGATTCCATGCCAGAAGTGCACAGTGTGACGCAGTTCATGGCGGTTCAACCTCGTACTAACCATGTTACATGGAAATGTTATTTTTCAGTTTACCAGCAAATACAGCTGTATTTTGCCATAATGTTTTGATCACGTTATCCTCTGTATTCCGTTATTATGCTGTATAAATTTCGTTGGTATCAGACGTCTCCTTCTTGGTGTTCTTTTTTCACTTTCCAGCCACGACCATCCCGATTGAGGCGTCCAGGTTGAGGATGCTTGGAACTCAATACCCCAAACTTACATCCAACATCTGTACGACAGACTCCATGCCAGAATTGCACAGTGTGACGCAGTTCATGGCGGTTCAACCTCGTACTAACCATGTTACATGGAAATGTTATTTTTCAGTTTACCAGCAAATACAGCTGTATTTTGCCATAATGTTTTGATCACGTTATCCTCTGTATTCCGTTATTATGCTGTATAAATTTCGTTGGTATCAGACGTCTCCTTCTTGGTGTTCTTTTTCACTTTCCAGCCACGACCATCACAGATTGAGGCGTCCAGGTTGAGGATGCTTGGAACTCAATACCCCAAACTTACATCCAACATCTGTACGACAGACTCCATGCCAGAATTGCACAGTGTGACGCAGTTCATGGCGGTTCAACCTCGTACTAACCATGTTACATGGAAATGTTATTTTTCAGTTTACCAGCAAATACAGCTGTATTTTGCCATAATGTTTTGATCACGTTATCCTCTGTATTCCGTTATTATGCTGTATAAATTTCGTTGGTATCAGACGTCTCCTTCTTGGTGTTCTTTTTTCACTTTCCAGCCACGACCATCCCCGATTGAGGCGTCCAGGTTGAGGATGCTTGGAACTCAATACCCCAAACTTACATCCAACATCTGTACGACAGACTCCATGCCAGAATTGCACAGTGTGACGCAGTTCATGGCGGTTCAACCTCGTACTAACCATGTTACATGGAAATGTTATTTTTAAGTTTACCAGCAAATACAGCTGTATTTTGCCATAATATTTTGATCACGTTATCCTCTGTATTTCGTTATTATGCTGTATAAATTTCGTTGGTATCAGACGTCTCCTTCTTGGTGTTCTTTTTTCACTTTCCAGCCACGACCATCCCCGATTGAGGCGTCCAGGTTGAGGATGCTTGGAACTCAATACCCTAAACTTACATCCAACATCTGTACGACAGACTCCATGCCAGAATTGCACAGTGTGACGCAGTTCATGGCGGTTCAACCTCGTACTAACCATGTTACATGGAAATGTTATTTTTCAGTTTACCAGCAAATACAGCTGTATTTTGCCATAATATTTTGATCACGTTATCCTCTGTATTTCGTTATTATGCTGTATAAATTTCGTTGGTATCAGACGTCTCCTTCTTGGTGTTCTTTTTTCACTTTCCAGCCACGACCATCCCCGATTGAGGCGTCCAGGTTGAGGATGCTTGGAACTCAATACCCTAAACTTACATCCAACATCTGTACGACAGACTCCATGCCAGAATTGCACAGTGTGACGCAGTTCATGGCGGTTCAACCTCGTACTAACCATGTTACATGGAAATGTTATTTTTCAGTTTACCAGCAAATACAGCTGTATTTTGCCATAATATTTTGATCACGTTATCCTCTGTATTTCGTTATTATGCTGTATAAATTTCGTTGGTATCAGACGTCTCCTTCTTGGTGTTCTTTTTTCACTTTCCAGCCACGACCATCCCCGATTGAGGCGTCCAGGTTGAGGATGCTTGGAACTCAATACCCTAAACTTACATCCAACATCTGTACGACAGACTCCATGCCAGAATTGCACAGTGTGACGCAGTTCATGGCGGTTCAACCTCGTACTAACCATGTTACATGGAAATGTTATTTTTCAGTTTACCAGCAAATACAGCTGTATTTTGCCATAATATTTTGATCACGTTATCCTCTGTATTTCGTTATTATGCTGTATAAATTTCGTTGGTATCAGACGTCTCCTTCTTGGTGTTCTTTTTTCACTTTCCAGCCACGACCATCCCCGATTGAGGCGTCCAGGTTGAGGATGCTTGGAACTCAATACCCCAAACTTACATCCAACATCTGTACGACAGACTCCATGCCAGAATTGCACAGTGTGACGCAGTTCATGGCGGTTCAACCTCGTACTAACCATGTTACATGGAAATGTTATTTTTCAGTTTACCAGCAAATACAGCTGTATTTTGCCACAATGTTTTGATCACGTTATCCTCTGTATTCCGTTATGTATAAATTTCGTTGGTATCAGACGTCTCCTTCTTGGTGTTCTTTTTTCACTTTCCGCCAGTGTATTTTGAGAAATTCTTTTAAAGGATTCAAAAGACGGGTAAGATTCCGTTTGCATATTCCTTGTTCGTTCTTGTTTTTTTAAATCGCATTTAAGAACCAAGTTTGTGAAAAATAACTGATTTCACATATTTAAGTTTGCCTAACAGGAAATACGAAAAATAAACGAAGAATTGATTGGTTTATCAAAGTTTTCTCTGGTTCAAAACTTCCTCTCCTACTTCAATAAGTTTATTTCTACAGCTACACCACTCACGTATATTCGTTCCATGAAACATCTGATATCCTGGAAGTTTAGTTTGTAAGAGGATTTTCGTCATACAGTATTTCATAAGCGTCTTCCTATTTCTAAAAATGAATGCTTCTTTCCGCGGATTATACTTCCACGATCACGTGATCACTTGGGAGGAACTTGCAGGTTCCGCTGCGGAACTGTAGCTGTTATCGTAGCAGAGAGTTCCAGGCACCCATCATGCTTTTTGGAAATTATTATTCTGTCTCTATCTGATATATCTCTCGCATGCTTTATGGAGGAAATTCACTACTTTATTCTAGGATGTCTCACTCTTATGCTTTCGCTGGAAGGAGGTAAATATATTTTTCATTTCCCCTACCGTCAAATATCGTGTTTGCGGTTGCCTCATGTCAAAGTGTAACGGTTTTCAATTTGGTAGATTCTTTCCGTTGTGATTCAGCATCACGAATCATTCAATTTAATATTGAATTTCTTAAAGTTCTACGCATACATCCGTTACGTGTACTTCATCATTTAGAGCCAAGTTAGTAAAATCATGCAATGCACTTCTTATGATACGCTTTCCAACATACCAGAAATCATTACTCAATTTACGAGGATAATGGCTTTGGAATAAATCTCGCTCCAGTGTCTTGACCTTTGACCTCATTTCTATGAGATTCAAAAGAATTCGTTCAGTATACCTCCGAAACAACATACTAAAGTTTTGTCGGAATATAAGGAGTTTTAGTCAAGTTATTAGCAAAATGGGTGTGGAATAAATCTCGTTACTGTGCCCTGACCTTTGACCCCATTTTAATGATATTCAACAGAATTGGTTCCGTATACCTCCGAAACAACATCCTAACATTTTGTCGGAATATAAGGAGTTTTAGTCAAGTTATGAGCACAATGGGTGTGGAATAAATCTCGTTCCTGTGCCCTGACCTTTGACCCCATTTCGATGATATTTAACAGAATTGGTTCAGTATACCTCCGAAACAACATACTAAAGTTTTGTCTCAATGGAATCAGTTTTAGTCCATTTCTGTGGACAATTGCTGTGGAATAAATCTCGTTCCTGTGGCCTAACCTTTGACCCCATTTCGATGTTATTCAACAGAATTGGTTGAGTGTACCTCCGAAATAACATACTAACGTTTTGTCGGAAACATAAGGAGTTTTAGTCAAGTTACGAGGACAATGGCTGTGGAATAAATCTCGTTCCTGTGCCCTGACCTTTGACCCAATTTTAATGATGTTCAACAGAACCAGTTCAGTATACCTCCGGAAGAACATACTAAAGTTTTGTCGCAATCGAAGCATTTTTAAGTAAGTCATGACGCATAAGGAAAATGGAATGGATCCCGCTTCTATGTCCTGACCTTTGACCCCATTCCGTCTATTTTCAAACGGTTCGTTCCCAGTGGTTCCCTAGCACATACTAAAATTTCATCGAAATCGAACCAGTTTAACGCAAGCCATGACGCATAAGGGCAATGGAATGGATCTCGCTCATATGCCCTGACCTTTGAACCCTATTTCATCAATTTTCAATAGTGGTCATCCCTAGGTTTTCCATAGTGGTCGTCCCTGGGAACCTTAAGCTTGTGGAAGCTTAAGGTTCCCAGTGGTCTCCTAGCACATACTAAAATTTCATCGAAATGGAACCATTTTTACGCAAGTCATGACGCATAAGGGCAATGGAATGGATCTCGCTCCTATGCCCTGACCTTCGACCCCTATTTTGTCAATTTTCAATAGTGGTCGTCCCTAGGTGGTCCCATACCAAATACTAAAATTTCATCGAAATGGAACCATTTTTACGCAAGTCATGACGCATAAGGGCAATGGAATGGATCTCGCTCCTATGCCCTGACCTTTGACCCCTATTTTGTCAATTTTCAATAGTGGTCGTCCCTAGGTGGTCCCATACCAAATACTAAAATTTCATCGAAATGGAACCATTTTTACGCAAGTCATGACGCATAAGGGCAATGGAATGGATCTCGCTCCTATGCCCTGACCTTTGACCCCTATTTTGTCAATTTTCAATAGTGGTCGTCCCTAGGTGGTCCCATACCAAATACTAAAATTTCATCGAAATGGAACCATTTTTACGCAAGTCATGACGCATAAGGGCAATGGAATGGATCTCGCTCCTATGCCCTGACCTTTGACCCCTATTTTGTCAATTTTCAATAGTGGTCGTCCCTAGGTGGTCCCATACCAAATACTAAAATTTCATCGAAATGGAACCATTTTTACGCAAGTCATGACGCATAAGGGCAATGGAATGGATCTCGCTCCTATGCCCTGACCTTTGACCCCTATTTTGTCAATTTTCAATAGTGGTCGTCCCTAGGTGGTCCCATACCAAATACTAAAATTTCATCGAAATGGAACCATTTTTACGCAAGTCATGACGCATAAGGGCAATGGAATGGATCTCGCTCCTATGCCCTGACCTTTGACCCCTATTTTGTCAATTTTCAATAGTGGTCGTCCCTAGGTGGTCCCATACCAAATACTAAAATTTCATCGAAATGGAACCATTTTTACGCAAGTCATGACGCATAAGGGCAATGGAATGGATCTCGCTCCTATGCCCTGACCTTTGACCCCTATTTTGTCAATTTTCAATAGTGGTCGTCCCTAGGTGGTCCCATACCAAATACTAAAATTTCATCGAAATGGAACCATTTTTACGCAAGTCATGACGCATAAGGGCAATGGAATGGATCTCGCTCCTATGCCCTGACCTTTGATCCCTATTTTGTCAATTTTCAATAGTGGTCGTCCCTAGGTGGTCCCATACCAAATACTAAAATTTCATCGAAATGGAACCATTTTTACGCAAGTCACGACGCATAAGGGCAATGGAATGGATCTCGCTCCTATGCCCTGACCTTTGACCCCTATTTTGTCAATTTTCAATAGTGGTCGTCCCTAGGTGGTCCCATACCAAATACTAAAATTTCATCGAAATGGAACCATTTTTACGCAAGTCATGACGCATAAGGGCAATGGAATGGATCTCGCTCCTATGCCCTGACCTTTGACCCCTATTTTGTCAATTTTCAATAGTGGTCGTCCCTAGGTGGTCCCATACCAAATACTAAAATTTCATCGAAATGGAACCATTTTTACGCAAGTCATGACGCATAAGGGCAATGGAATGGATCTCGCTCCTATGCCCTGACCTTTGACCCCTATTTTGTCAATTTTCAATAGTGGTCGTCCCTAATTGGTCCCATACCAAATACTAAAATTTCATCGAAATGGAACCATTTTTACGCAAGTCATGACGCATAAGGGCAATGGAATGGATCTCGCTCCTATGCCCTGACCTTTGACCCCTATTTTGTCAATTTTCAATAGTGGTCGTCCCTAGGTGGTCCCATACCAAATACTAAAATTTCATCGAAATGGAACCATTTTTACGCAAGTCATGACGCATAAGGGCAATGGAATGGATCTCGCTCCTATGCCCTGACCTTTGACCCCTATTTTGTCAATTTTCAATAGTGGTCGTCCCTAGGTGGTCCCATACCAAATACTAAAATTTCATCGAAATGGAACCATTTTTACGCAAGTCATGACGCATAAGGGCAATGGAATGGATCTCGCTCCTATGCCCTGACCTTTGACCCCTATTTTGTCAATTTTCAATAGTGGTCGTCCCTAGGTGGTCCCATACCAAATACTAAAATTTCATCGAAATGGAACCATTTTTACGCAAGTCATGACGCATAAGGGCAATGGAATGGATCTCGCTCCTATGCCCTGACCTTTGACCCCTATTTTGTCAATTTTCAATAGTGGTCGTCCCTAGGTGGTCCCATACCAAATACTAAAATTTCATCGAAATGGAACCATTTTTACGCAAGTCATGACGCATAAGGGCAATGGAATGGATCTCGCTCCTATGCCCTGACCTTTGACCCCTATTTTGTCAATTTTCAATAGTGGTCGTCCCTAGGTGGTCCCATACCAAATACTAAAATTTCATCGAAATGGAACCATTTTTACGCAAGTCATGACGCATAAGGGCAATGGAATGGATCTCGCTCCTATGCCCTGACCTTTGACCCCTATTTTGTCAATTTTCAATAGTGGTCGTCCCTAGGTGGTCCCATACCAAATACTAAAATTTCATCGAAATGGAACCATTTTTACGCAAGTCATGACGCATAAGGGCAATGGAATGGATCTCGCTCCTATGCCCTGACCTTTGACCCCTATTTCGTCAATTTTCAATAGTGGTCGTCCCTAGGTGGTCTCATACCAAATACTAAAATTTCATCGAAATGGAACCATTTTTACGCAAGTCATGACGCATAAGGGCAATGGAATGGATCTCGCTCCTATGCCCTGACCTTTGACCCCTATTTCGTCAATTTTCAATAGTGGTCGTCCCTAGGTGGTCCCATACCAAATACTAAAATTTCATCGAAATGGAACCATTTTTACGCAAGTCATGACGCATAAGGGCAATGGAATGGATCTCGCTCCTATGCCCTGACCTTTGACCCCTATTTTGTCAATTTTCAATAGTGGTCGTCCCTAGGTGGTCCCATACCAAATACTAAAATTTCATCGAAATGGAACCATTTTTACGCAAGTCATGACGCATAAGGGCAATGGAATGGATCTCGCTCCTATGCCCTGACCTTTGACCCCTATTTCGTCAATTTTCAATAGTGGTCGTCCCTAGGTGGTCCCATACCAAATACTAAAATTTCATCGAAATGGAACCATTTTTACGCAAGTCATGACGCATAAGGGCAATGGAATGGATCTCGCTCCTATGCCCTGACCTTTGACCCCTATTTTGTCAATTTTCAATAGTGGTCGTCCCTAGGTGGTCCCATACCAAATACTAAAATTTCATCGAAATGGAACCATTTTTACGCAAGTCATGACGCATAAGGGCAATGGAATGGATCTCGCTCCTATGCCCTGACCTTTGACCCCTATTTTGTCAATTTTCAATAGTGGTCGTCCCTAGGTGGTCCCATACCAAATACTAAAATTTCATCGAAATGGAACCATTTTTACGCAAGTCATGACGCATAAGGGCAATGGAATGGATCTCGCTCCTATGCCCTGACCTTTGACCCCTATTTCGTCAATTTTCAATAGTGGTCGTCCCTAGGTGGTCCCATACCAAATACTAAAATTTCATCGAAATGGAACCATTTTTACGCAAGTCATGACGCATAAGGGCAATGGAATGGATCTCGCTCCTATGCCCTGACCTTTGACCCCTATTTCGTCAATTTTCAATAGTGGTCGTCCCTAGGTGGTCTCATACCAAATACTAAAATTTCATCGAAATGGAACCATTTTTACGCAAGTCATGACGCATAAGGGCAATGGAATGGATCTCGCTCCTATGCCCTGACCTTTGACCCCTATTTCGTCAATTTTCAATAGTGGTCGTCCCTAGGTGGTCTCATACCAAATACTAAAATTTCATCGAAATCGAACCATTTTTACGCGAGTTATCGTGCGGACAGACAGACGGACAAAGCTGGAACATATACGACTCTTCAATCAACGGTTGGAAAGTGTGGAAAAAAACATTTTTCGTTTGTGAGGTTTTATTGGGAGTACAAATAAGTTTACATCGTTTGCAAATAGATGGCGTGACTAGCACAGATTTCATGTAATTGCGAAGGACAATACGTGCATAAGAAAATCCTTGCAACAAGATTTAATAATTAGTGGAGGACAATTCGTTGCAGTGTAAACAGCATTGTTTGTCAGTGCATTGAAAATGTAGAATTTCGTGCCACAAAAACAGCATATACTGTAAGTTTTGCTGCATTACTTCCTTCCTTTTAAAGAAAACCGCTGCCATTTGCTTGTGGAAGTTTACGGGGAACATGCTCCAGCTGAAAACACGTGTAGACAGTGGTTCCGGCAATTCAAAGGGAATGATTTTGTCGTGGAAGACAGAGATGGTGAAGGTGCACCAAAAAAATTTGAAGATGCTGCTTTGGAAGTATTACTGGATGAAGATCAGTGCTAAACAGAAAGAAAGTTAATAGTGGTATTACATGTTACTTAAGAATGCATTTCTCAAAGTCTACATGCAATGGGAATGGTTCAAAAGCAAGGAAATGTGGTCCCACATGAATTGAGAGAAATAGACAATGCAAAGCGCATAACCATATGTGAATTGCTCCTGCTAAGACACACAAAGAAAATTATTTTTGCATCGAATTGTTATGGGAGACGAAAAATGGATTCACTACGATACTCCGAAACGACCAAAAAGCATGGTTGCGTCCAGATACACCAACACTAGCTGATGACATTACCTGCACCGTCAAAGTGCTGACTTCGCAGGGATCCAGATACACCAAGTCCATCAACGCCAAAGCAGAATATTCATGGCACTAAGGTTATGCTGTGTATCTGGTGGGATCAGAAAGGTGTGGTGAGCTGCTGCAACTGCACCAGAGCATCAACACTGAACGTTATCAACAGCAACTAATCAATTTCAGCCGTGCAATCAGAGCGAAACGTCCGGAATATGCGAAAAGACATGACAAGGTTGTTCTCCAGCATGACAACGCCACACCTCATGTCTCGACACGTGTCAAGGAAACTATAGAAGCGCTTGGCTGGGATGTGTTATCCCACCCGCCGTATTCACCAGACATCGCGCCATCAGATTACCATTTGTTTCGATTCCTGCAGAGCGTCCTTTCTGGAGAGCGATTCCGTTCTTATGAGGAGATCCAAAATTGGCTTGATAACTGGATTGCTCCCAAACAACCAGACTTATTCTATCGCGGAATCCACTTATTGCGTGAAAAAATGGGGTAAGGTTGTATATTGCGAAGTTAAATATTTTGAATAAAATAATCGCTATCTGTCTATAACAAACTATTACCTTTTTCGACTGAAAAACGATGTAAACTTATTTGAACATCCAATAGAATAGGTCTCAATCACATACCTCACTGAGTTTATGGAAATATTGTAGCTAAAAAATACATGCCTCTTTTCAACGCTTTCCAACCATATATTGAAGAAACGTATATGCTCCAGCTTTGTCTGTCTGTGTGTCTGTCTGTCCGTCCATCCGTCTGCTTGTACGCACGATAACTAGCATGAAAATGGTTCGATTTCGATGAAATGTTAGTATGTGGTAGGGGGACGACCTGGAGACGAGCCCTATTGAAAATGGGCGAAATGGGGTCAGAGGTCAAGGCATACGAGCGTGATCCATTCCATCGCTCTTATGCGTCATAACATACGTTAAAAAGGCTTCGATTGTGACAAAACTTTACGATGTTGTTCCGGAAGTATACTTAACCGGTTCTGCTGATTTTCATCAAAATGGGGTCAAACGTCAGGGCATAGTAGCGAGATTTATTCCACAGCCATTATCCTCGTAACTTGACTAAAAATGCTTCGATTGCGACAAAACTGTCGTTGGACGTCCAGTTTGCTCGGTCAAAGAGCCCATTGCTCCCGACTTCTGTGTTCCGTGTGTGTATAAGAGTATGAGCTACATTTCCTGCTACTTTTCTGAGTCGGAAAGTACATATTTACTTCGAATTTTATCATAATATTACCTGCCGACCAAGCCCTACTGCGTCTCTGAAGTGTGCACACATGTTCCAGTGCCTCATGTTCCTTTCGTGTATATCCTGTTCAAGTAATAGGGTGCCAGCAATCTTTGCAGCTACTTTTCAGCACCAGTAAGTGAATTTTCTGACCGATATTCCTTCACTTTTCGTCTCGGTGGGTATGTTTACATCTGCCCATCGTGACTTGCCTTGACTTCCTTTTGTCTTCTCACCAGCATTCTATTCAGTTGACTTCTGTGCTTATCTTCCTGTTATCTACACGCCTTCCCGTTTACGTCACCTTCTGATAGTGGTCCTTGGGTGACGTCACCGTTACTGTGCTAAATCTGTCTCTCGCCGTTTTTTTTTTTTTTTTTTTTTTTTTTTTTTTATTGGAGGTTTAACGACCACCGTGAGCAACTCAAATGGGCTATAAGCAGTCGCCCGTCCCTAATTTAGGGTCACTGGTTCCAGGGAAGGGAAAGAGCCAGTGCCGTAAGACAAACACAACATCCATGCCTCACCGGGATTCGAACCCGGACCCCGTTCGGACGAATGATCAGAGGCCATCGCTTAGACCACTGCGCCACCGGGGCGGCTCTCTCGCCGTTCTTCCAGGGACGTCATTACTCGCATCTTCCCATCGTCCGCCTTCTTTACGCGACTTTTTATTTTTGATTGGTGTTTTAACGACCACCGTGAGCAACTCAATGGGCTATAAGCAGTCGCCCGTCCCTTATTTAGGGTCACTGGTTCCAGGGAAGGGAGAGAGCCAGTGCCGTAAGACAAACACAACATCCATGCCTCACCGGGATTCGAACCCGGACCCCGTTCGGACGAATGATCAGAGGCCATCGCTTAGACCACTGCGCCACCGGGGCGGCTGATTGGAGGTTTAACGACCACCGTGAGCAACTCAATGGGCTATAAGCAGTCGCCCGTCCCTAATTTAGGGTCACTGGTTCCAGGGAAGGGAGAGAGCCAGTGCCGTAAGACAAACACAACATCCATGCCTCACCGGGATTCGAACCCGGACCCCGTTCGGACGAATGATCAGAGGCCATCACTTAGACCACTGCGCCACCGGGGCGGCTCTCTCGCCGTTCTTCCAGGGACGTCATTACTCGCATCTTCCCATCGTCCGCCTTCTTTACGCGACTTTTTATTTTTGATTGGTGTTTTAACGACCACCGTGAGCAACTTAATGGGCTATAAGCAGTCGCCCGTCCCTTATTTAGGGTAACTGGTTCCAGGGAAGGGAGAGAGCCAGTGCCGTAAGACAAACACAACATCCATGCCTCACCGGGATTCGAACCCGGACCCTGTTCGGACGAATCATCAGAGACCATCGCTCCGACTACTGTGCTTCCGGGGCGGCTGAAGGAAATTTATACACTGCTGGACAATTGCTAAGGACGGATCATAAACGGCTATATAGCGCATAAAAAAGTAAGTGTGGTTGGATGCCAAGTGAAATAAAATAATGTCAGAATGCCAGGACATTACAAGAAAGACAATTTATTGTGCTCTGAAATCCAGAAGGCTTTGGAACGTGTTCAAGGGACAAACAGGCCATTTTGTGCAGAATACGTAAACGTGAAAAAAATGCAATTACCGTCCGCAGGCGTTCCGGCGTAAGATGTCAATACGGGATATGGCCACCATGGAGGGCGATGCAAGATTCCACACGTCGTGTCATGCTTTGCACAACATTATCAAGCAGCTGTTGGGGTAATTTATAACATTCCTCTGTCAGTGCACGGATGAGGGTGTCCTTGTTTATTGGAGGGCATTGGCGACCAGCAGTACTCCTCCCCAAAGCATCCCACACATTTTCAATGGGATTCAGATCTGGAGAACGTGCTGGCCATACGAGGCGTTGAATATCATCGCTCTTAAGACACTCCTGAACAGCGACTGTTCGATGACATGTTGCGTTGTCGTCCATGACAATGAATCTGTCACTGACAGCACCACGGAACATGCGAACATGAGGTAGCAGAACATCATTAATGTATCGTTGGCCAGTCATAGTCCCAGTTGGAACCACATAGAGGGACGTACGGCCATTGATCATGATGCCAGCCCATACCATGACACTACATGTCGGATATCGGTCCCTTTCCTGTATGTTTGCTGGACAATATGCAGTACCACTATCACGCCAGATCAGTTGTCGTCGACAATCAGACGATAGACTGTATCTACTCTCATCTGAGAAGAGGACAGCAGACCAGTCGTTATCAGTCCAATTGCGATGTTGATGGCACCATTGCAAACGGGCGGTACGGTGACGTCTGGATAATGGGATGCACACAACAGGACGGCGGGCGTATAGTCCTCCTTCATGCAAACGTCTGGCGACAGTTTTTCGGGAGATCCGCTTGCCAGTAGCAGCCATAAACTGATTTGCTACCTCACTAGCTGTGCTGCGCCGGTGTCTTTTTGTTGATAGCACTATGTACCGATCTTCTGCAGGTGTCGTACTGCGAACACGACCTCCCCTGTGACGTTTGCTACACTCTCCATTTGTTTGAAATGATTTCCAAAGCCTTGAAACAACACTGTGGCTGACGTCGAAAACCCTGGCAACATCTGTTATTTTTCGCCCTTCTTCAATCTTGCCAATAATACGGCCACGCGTAAAATCATCTAGGTGATGTCGGGAAGACATACTGAAAATTGCAAGTTCGTCAATTGATTCTTTCCCTTTCAACTTTGCGTTTGAACAACAACGGTCAATACGCGTCAAATCCTTTATATCTCTTATCAGCGCTATGACGTCACGAACAAGTTCGGCAATCCAAAACAACACGTCTTACTGTATCCCGCACTTATGCTAATTTCCACATTTTCCTGCCTTCCATTTTATGGTTGCTATCGTTGCTATTGTCATCCGTCCTTAGCAATTGTCCGGCAGTGTACTACACATTACCGATATGACTGTACATAAGTGATATAATTTTCAGAACAATACAACAATTTTTACCTGCTAAAATCAGTATCTTGGGAAGCCTCCGCTAGCTGCAATAAGAACTAGACGGCGTGGCGTTGAATCCAAAAGGCATTGGATGGTGTCCTGGGTAATTGTTTGCCAGGCGGCATGTATGCGAGTCCGCAGATCATTGGTACTGCCCGGTAGAGAACTTTGATGGGCCAGCTGCCGAGTGAACATATCCGAGACTTGTTCAATAGGCGACATGTCTGGCGAATGTGCAGACTAGAGAAGAAGCAGTATCCGCTGTGCTGCGAAGAGGGATTGAACACTCCTGGAAATATGACGACAATGCATGCTCGAAGAAGGCGCTCACTACAATACCGTCTAATACGCATACGGCCGTCATGGTAGCCCAAGTTGAATCGGGGCTCGTCCCAAAACACGGCATGTTGCCAATCAGCACGCCATTGTATGTATTGAAAACCCTATTCCAGCCTGAGGCTTCCATGACTCAGGGTGAAATGAATACGCGGCAAAAGGATACGTGCAACCAGTCTTCTGTGCAGCAGACGACGTCGAACTGTGGAGGCAGACAATACCACACCTGTTGCAGTGCTCCACTGTTGTGCTAACACTTGCGAAGATGCGGAATGGTTCGTTAATGCCATGCGGACGAGGTGGGGTCATCCCGCTGTGTCTTCACGTTTCTCGGTCTACTGCCAGAATGCCGATTCACCTGGTTCTCCTCGGTCCACTGCAACCCCACGCGCATCACTGTTGTGGCGTTATGTCTTGCCCGAGGCATTATGTCGCTGTATGCAAATGATCCTTCACGCAGACCAATTATTCGTCCCCGTTCAAACTCTGTCGTATGGTAATATTCCGCCCTTCCTCGTTGCTGAGGCATTGTTGAATCCTGGAGACCCTTTCACAACTTGATCTGCGATGCACTACGGGTGTCACTGGCGCACCCACTGGGGAGGTCTTTGGGTCTTAAGCCCCTCCCCAAAGCCCCGTACGTCAACTCTTTTATCTATCTATCTATCTATCTATCTATCTATCTAATGTACACTGAAGACCAATTGAATTAGAGATACCTGTCTAGTAACGTGTAGCACCACCTTTCGCCCTGATGACGGCGGCGATTCGTCTCGGCAGGGACTCGACAAGACACCGGAAGCGTTGGGAAGCCATACGGATCCACGACCCCTGAACAAGCTCCCACAACTCACGAAGATTTGATGTACACTGAAGAGCAATTGAATTAGAGATACCTGTCTAGTAACGTGTAGCACCACCTTTCGCCCTGATGACGGCGGCGATTCGTCTCGGCAGGGACTCGACAAGACACCGGAAGCGTTGGGAAGCCATACGGATCCACGACCCCTGAACAAGCTCCCACAACTCACGAAGATTTGATGTACACCGAAGAGCAATTGAATTAGAGATACCTGTCTAGTAACGTGTAGCACCACCTTTCGCCCTGATGACGGCGGCGATTCGTCTCGGCATGGACTCGACAAGACACCGGAAGCGTTGGGAAGCCATACGGATCCACGACCCCTGAACAAGCTCCCACAACTCACGAAGATTTGATGTACACTGAAGAGCAATTGAATTAGAGATACCTGTCTAGTAACGTGTAGCACCACCTTTCGCCCTGATGACGGCGGCGATTCGTCTCGGCAGGGACTCGACAAGACACCGGAAGCGTTGGGAAGCCATACGGATCCACGACCCCTGAACAAGCTCCCACAACTCACGAAGATTTGATGTACACTGAAGAGCAATTGAATTAGAGATACCTGTCTAGTAACGTGTAGCACCACCTTTCGCCCTGATGACGGCGGCGATTCGTCTCGGCATGGACTCGACAAGACACCGGAAGCGTTGGGAAGCCATACGGATCCACGACCCCTGAACAAGCTCCCACAACTCACGAAGATTTGATGTACACTGAAGAGCAATTGAATTAGAGATACCTGTCTAGTAACGTGTAGCACCACCTTTCGCCCTGATGACGGCGGCGATTCGTCTCGGCATGGACTCGACAAGACACCGGAAGCGTTGGGAAGCCATACGGATCCACGACCCCTGAACAAGCTCCCACAACTCACGAAGATTTGATGTACACTGAAGAGCAATTGAATTAGAGATACCTGTCTAGTAACGTGTAGCACCACCTTTCGCCCTGATGACGGCGGCGATTCGTCTCGGCAGGGACTCGACAAGACACCGGAAGCGTTGGGAAGCCATACGGATCCACGACCCCTGAACAAGCTCCCACAACTCACGAAGATTTGATGTACACTGAAGAGCAATTGAATTAGAGATACCTGTCTAGTAACGTGTAGCACCACCTTTCGCCCTGATGACGGCGGCGATTCGTCTCGGCATGGACTCGACAAGACACCGGAAGC
This sequence comes from Macrothele yani, assembly GCA_039090855.1. Classification (NCBI taxonomy): domain Eukaryota; kingdom Metazoa; phylum Arthropoda; class Arachnida; order Araneae; family Macrothelidae; genus Macrothele; species Macrothele yani. The sequence goes on along the minus strand of CM077033.1, from coordinate 111,904,105 downwards.
GTTGGGAAGCCATACGGATCTACGACCCCTGAACAAGCTACCACAGTTCACGAAGATTTGATGGAGGGGGGTCATCTCTCTCGATGGCATACCAGATGTGCTCGGTCAGGTGACCTAGCTGGCCAAGGAAGAGAGGTCACGTCGGTGGAGTATTCATCCAACCATTCGGATACAATTCGGGAGCTGCATTGTCTTGTTGCAGGATGAGGTCCCCAGTGGGATGTTGAAGACGCACAAACGGGAGCAAATGGTCGTCCAGGATATCCCGGTAACGTTGACTTGTGGGGGACGATGTCACGCGTACCAGGGGTCTCATTTCAGTTCATGTAAACAGTCTCCAGACGAGAATGCCACCCCCACCAGCTTGAAGAGTACCATGCTGGCAAGAAGGATATGGTTTGGGCCGTACTCGTGTCCTGCCATCCGCATGTACCAACGTGAAACTCGACTCATCAGTCCAGGGAGCATTTTTTAACATGCCTAGGGTCCAGTGGCGATGTTCCAGCGCCCATGCTGATCTTTGCACCCTGTGATGTGCGGTCAGCAGCGGTACCCTCGTGGGGACGATGGCTTCTGTACCCCACAGCGAGGAGATGGTTCTGGATTGTGTGTCTGCTTACACGTTTTTGTGCACCAGCGTTAAATTGCCGAGTGATTTCATGCACTGTGGTCTGTCTGTCCGCTGTTACAATGCGAGCTAGCCGACGATGACCCCGCTCATCCATACGCAGTTGTCCACGGCAGTTGGCCCTTGCAGGGATGGTTTTACCGGATTCGATGTACTCACGGTGCACCCGTGACACAGTGGCTCGTGAAAATCCCAGTGCCTGCACGACTTCCGAGATGGAGTGACCCATTCGTCGGGCACCGACAATTTGCCCATACTGCGTCCGACTCTTATTGATTCCCGTCGCATCACTCCTTATATTGTTGGATCGCTGCATACGTCATGTCGTTTCCGTTTACAGGGCCGCCCACATCGCCACATTTGCATAACGCCAGCTGTCTCTAATTCAATTGCTCTTCAGTTTATGTACATAGGAAGATAGATGGGGAGAAACATTTTGTGGTTTGCCCCGGGCCGAGAAATGCCTAGTTATACCTTTGCATATCTAGACACGAATATGCTATTTCCGATTTGCTTTTCTTCTCGTTTCAGCAGTCTGCCAGCATTGCAACACTGGATGGCTATTGTACGAGGACGAGTGCTTTAAATATTTTCAGGAAAATGTGGTCTTTTCCTTTACGAAAGACCAGTGTGCATCCAAAGGGGCAAGATTAATATCCGGTTTGACACCGAAGCTTAAAGACTTCTTACTCAGCCACAGCGATCAGTGTAAGTATATACATCTTATACTGTATTTTCATGCAACAATTGGATTCTTCAGCAGTAGCGAAATACATTACAATTTTCTTCACCTTACCATAGTGTTCTTCCTCAACTAACGTATTTCTTCAGATTAGATTTTAAATGCAGTATCACCTGCTTTTTGTAATCACTTACGCTCTTTGATCTCACCACAGACAGAATTTTTACCAAATAGAGTAAAATTCATGAAACAAGACACTACTGCAAATGCATACATTAGCATAATTAGTAGCATCTATGAAAATGCAAGTGCAAAGGTTCGGCTATCTAAGGATATAGCACCAATAAAAGTTGGAAAGGGAGTGAGACAAGGTGACAACCATATCTCCCAAACTCTTTAATGCTAGATTGAAATATATATTTTAATAATTGAACTGGGAAAACAAAGGGATAAAGATTAATCGAGATTATTTAACTCACCTTCCTTTTCCTTACGAGGTCTTCCTTTTGAAACTACCCCTGCAGAGCTACAGAGTATGATCCAGGAACTTGCTATTAAGTGGGATTAAAAATGAACTCTCAGAAGACAAAAATGAAGTCTAATGCTTTTACAAGAAATGAAGATTTATCGATTGATGGAGAAAAGCTTTAGATAACTGATACCTGCATTTACCATGGACAGCAGCTATCCAGTAAAGGTCACATTGATGAAGAAATCAATCGACGTATGAAACTTGCCTGGAGAGCTTTTCGAAGAAACTTTACAATTTGCAAGAGCATTATGCTTTAAAAGAAAAGTCTTTTATCAATGCATCCTTTCAATGATTACGTACGGGGCAGAGACGTGGAGCTTAACTAAACAAGTTAATAAAATCATGCAATGCATTGATTATGATACGCTTTCCAACATACCAGAAATTATTACTCAAATTATGTGGATAATGATTGCGGAATAAATCTCGTTCCTGTGTCCTAAGCTTTGATCCCATGTCGACGATATTCAACAGAACCGGTTCACTACACCTCCGGAACAACATGATAAAGTTTTGTTGCAATAGAAGCAATTTTACGCAAGTTATGAGAATAATGGCTGTAGAATAAATCTTGCTTTTGTGCAATGACCTTTGAACCCATTTCGTTGATATTCAACAGAACCGGTTCACTATACCGCCGGAATAACATGATAAAGTTTTGTCGGAATCCAAGCATTTTAGGTAAGTTATGATGCACAAGGGCAATGGAATGGATCCCACTTCAGTGTCCTGACCTTCGACAACAATTTCGCCCATTTTCAATAGGGTACTTCCCCAGTGGCTCCCTACCACATACTAAAATTTCATAGAAATCGAACCACTTTTACGCAAGTTATGACGCATAAGGGAAATGAAATAAATCCCGCTGTTATGCCCTGCCTAACATTTCGCCCATTATCAATAGGGTTCGCGCCCAGGTGGTTTCTTACCACATACTAAAATTTCATCGAAATCGAACCATTTTTACGCAAGTTATGACGATAAGGGCAATGGAATATATCCCGCTCTTATGTCCTGACCTTTGCCCCTATTTCACCCAATTTCAATAGGGTTCGTGCCCAGGTGGTTCCCTACCACATACTAAAATTTCATCGAAATCGAACCATTTTTACGCAAGTTATGACGATAAGGGCAATGGAATATATCCCGCTCTTATGTCCTGACCTTTGCCCCTATTTCACCCAATTTCAATAGGGTTCGTGCCCAGGTGGTTCCCTACCACATACTAAAATGTCATCGAAATCGAACCATTTTTACGCAAGTTATGACGATAAGGGCAATGGAATATATCCCGCTCTTATGTCCTGACCTTTGCCCCTATTTCACCCAATTTCAATAGGGTTCGTGCCCAGGTGGTTCCCTACCACATACTAAAATATCATCGAAATCGAACCATTTTTACGCAAGTTATGACGATAAGGGCAATGGAATATATCCCGCTCTTATGTCCTGACCTTTGCCCCTATTTCACCCAATTTCAATAGGCTTCGTGCCCAGGTGGTTCCCTACCACATACTAAAATGTCATCGAAATCGAACCATATTTACGCATGTTATGACGCATAAAGGCAATGGAATGGATCCAGCTGCTATGTCCTGACCTTTGCACCTATTTCACCCATTTTCAATAGGGATCGTCCCCAAGTGGATCCCTACGACATACAAAAATTCAATCGAAATCGAACAATGTTTACGTAAGTTATGACGCATAAGAGCAATGGAATGGATCCAGCTGCTATGTCCTGACCTTTGCACCTATTTCACCCATTTTCAATAGGGATCGTCCCCAGGTGGATCCCTACGACATACAAAAATTCAATCGAAATCGAACAATGTTTACGTAAGTTATGACGCATAAGAGCAATGGAATGGATCCAGCTGCTATGTCCTGACCTTTGCACCTATTTCACCCATTTTCAATAGGGATCGTCCCCAGGTGGATCCCTACGACATACAAAAATTCAATCGAAATCGAACAATGTTTACGTAAGTTATGACGCATAAGAGCAATGGAATGGATCCAGCTGCTATGTCCTGACCTTTGCACCTATTTCACCCATTTTCAATAGGGATCGTCCCCAGGTGGATCCCTACGACATACAAAAATTCCATCGAAATCGAACAATGTTTACGTAAGTTATGACGCATAAGAGCAATGGAATGGATCCAGCTGCTATGTCCTGACCTTTGCACCTATTTCACCCATTTTCAATAGGGATCGTCCCCAGGTGGATCCCTACGACATACAAAAATTCAATCGAAATCGAACAATGTTTACGCAAGTTATGACGCATAAGAGCAATGGAATGGATCCAGCTGCTATGTCCTGACCTTTGCACCTATTTCACCCATTTTCAATAGGGATCGTCCCCAGGTGGATCCCTACGACATACAAAAATTTCATCAAAATCGAACAATGTTTACGCAAGTTATGACGCATAAGAGCAATGGAATGGATCCAGCTGCCATTTTCTGACCTTTGCACCTATTTCACCCATTTTCAATAGGGATCGTCCCCAGGTGGATCCCTACGACATACAAAAATTTTATCGAAATCGAACAATGTTTACGCAAGATATGACGCATAAGAGCAATGGAATGGATCCAGCTGCTATTTTCTGACCTTTGCACCTATTTCACCCATTTTCAATAGGGATCGTCCCCAGGTGGATCCCTACGACATACAAAAATTTCATCGAAATCGAACAATGTTTACGCAAGTTATGACGCATAAGAGCAATGGAATGGATCCAGCTGCTATGTCCTGACCTTTGCACCTATTTCACCCATTTTCAATAGGGATCGTCCCCAGGTGGATCCCTACGACATACAAAAATTCCATCGAAATCGGACAATGTTTACGTAAGTTATGACGCATAAGAGCAATGGAATGGATCCAGCTGCTATGTCCTGACCTTTGCACCTATTTCACCCATTTTCAATAGGGATCGTCCCCAGGTGGATCCCTACGACATACAAAAATTCAATCGAAATCGAACAATGTTTACGTAAGTTATGACGCATAAGAGCAATGGAATGGATCCAGCTGCTATGTCCTGACCTTTGCACCTATTTCACCCATTTTCAATAGGGATCGTCCCCAGGTGGATCCCTACGACATACAAAAATTCAATCGAAATCGAACAATGTTTACGTAAGTTATGACGCATAAGAGCAATGGAATGGATCCAGCTGCTATGTCCTGACCTTTGCACCTATTTCACCCATTTTCAATAGGGATCGTCCCCAGGTGGATCCCTACGACATACAAAAATTTCATCGAAATCGAACAATGTTTACGCAAGTTATGACGCATAAGAGCAATGGAATGGATCCAGCTGCTATGTCCTGACCTTTGCACCTATTTCACCCATTTTCAATAGGGATCGTCTCCAGGTGGATCCCTACGACATACAAAAATTTCATCGAAATCGAACAATGTTTACGCAAGTTATGACGCATAAGAGCAATGGAATGGATCCAGCTGCTATGTCCTGACCTTTGCACCTATTTCACCCATTTTCAATAGGGATCGTCTCCAGGTGGATCCCTACGACATACAAAAATTCCATCGAAATCGGACAATGTTTACGTAAGTTATGACGCATAAGAGCAATGGAATGGATCCAGCTGCTATGTCCTGACCTTTGCACCTATTTCACCCATTTTCAATAGGGATCGTCCCCAGGTGGATCCCTACGACATACAAAAATTTCATCGAAATCGAACAATGTTTACGCAAGTTATGACGCATAAGAGCAATGGAATGGATCCAGCTGCTATGTCCTGACCTTTGCACCTATTTCACCCATTTTCAATAGGGATTGTCCCCAGGTGGTGCCCTACCACATACTAAAATTTCGTCGAAATCGAACCATTTTCCCACGTGAGTTATCGTGCAGACGGACGGACAAAGCTAGAGCATATATACGCTTCTTCAGCCTATGGCTTGGAAAGCTTACATAAAAAACACATTTAAAAGTCTGCAGACAACTGGAAGAAGCATGAATTGATGGTATGTCTGTTGTAACCAGAAAAGAAACTCACGTATGCGGAAAATGACAAGAACGGAAGACATTCTGATCAGAGTAAATTCCTGAAATCGCAATGGGCCTGGGCATGTTGCCAGAAGATCGGACCACCGAATGTCTACACTGAATTCCAATCCAAGTGATAGGAAAATACAAAAAAGAAGACCCCATAGGAGATGGGTGAATGAAATTCAAAAGCATGCGGGAGTTACATGGAGGAGTCTGGCGCAAGACAGACCATGGTCGAAGGAACTTGGGGGACCTTCCAAGGGACAGGAAAAGACCCAGAAGAAGACCACATGGAAGATGGGTGGATGAAATTCGAAAGTATGCGGGAGTGACATGGAGGAGACTGGCACAAGACAGACCGTTGTGGAGGAAACTTGGGGAGACCTTCGTCCAGCAGTGGATTGATAATGGTTGACAATGATGATGATGATGAAGTAGTTTCTACAAATATTGTATTTGTGTGTATCACAGACAAATACTTAAGGAATTGTTGGTATTGTACGATTTTTCTTAAATGTAGAGCTGTGGGGTTTTCTTTACGCTGCTATAGACAACAAGAAAGTTGACACCGAATTTTCGGGTGTAATAAGCACTTCTTTTGAATCCGTTCTGACGCAAATTAAATTCATCAAAGCTATTCAATGGAACCGGTATGAAGAACAATAGATCTGACCAAAGAAAGAAGTTTTTCAATCGGGTTTTTAATCCCTCAGATATTGCTGTAAACGGAATCGTGTGCTTACGCCCTCTGGTTGCAGACTTGCGCGTTAAGGAAAACATGAATTTATATGAGAAACATTTCGCGCGGGAAACGCTCTGCAACACAGAAATAATTTTTCAAATTGGACTCTTAGAAACAGAGATATCGATAAAAATAACATGTGACTTTACGTCCCCTGGTGTGAAAACCATGCATTATTTTTAGGAAGAAAGCATTCTCAAAAGGTTTATCCACACGAGCGGTATCTTTCCAAAAAAATTGTCAAGTTTTCAGGAGTACACACTTTGCTACAAATACATCAGATGCAAAAATTAACACTTATGCCCCCAGGTGGCCAAACCATTCTTTTCCAAACATTAGAAATTATGTGAAAAATATTTTCCATCAGGTCTTGTATGAGATACGGAAAGTCTATGATTTATTTGAAAATTTTGAATTTGTAGGAAAAACATTTCGCATCGAAAACACTATCCAACAAAGAAGTAATTTTTTCAAATCGGACTCTTAGTAGTAGAGATATTGACAAAACTAAGATATACATCTACGCCCCCTGGCGTAGAAACCATGCATTATTTTAAGAAGAAAATTTTTCTAAAAGGTTTTTCGGTATGAGTAGTTTCGGTCTACAAACGACATTTTTTTTCAATCGAGAATTTAGAAGCTCATATTAAAATGTCTTTCAATCACTGAACTGGGAAAACAAAGGGATAAAGATTAATGGAGATTATCTAACCCACCTTCGTTTTGCTGATGACGTAGTCATTTTTGCAACTACCCCATCAGAGCTGCAGAGTATGATCCAGGAACTTGCTGACAAGAGTAAAGAAGTGGGATTAAAAATGAACTTTCAGAAGACAAAAGTGATGTTCAATGCTTTTACAAGAAATGAAGATTTATCGATTGATGGAGAAAAACTGGAGATAACAGATACATATGTTTATCTTGGACAGCAGATATCAAGTGAGGGTCACATTGATGAATAAATTAATCGGCGTACAAAACTTGCCTGGAGAGCTTTTGGAAGAAACAGCATAATTTTCAAGAGCAATATGCCATTATGTCTTAAAAGAAAAGTGTTTGATCAATGCATCCTTCCAGTGCTTACGTATGGTGCAGAGACGTGGACCTTAACTAAAAGAGACATACAAAGGCTGCAGACAACTCAAAGCAGCATGGAGAGGTGCATGCTTGGTGTAACCAGGACAGATAAGAAGAGGAACTCGTGGATCCGAAAAATGACAAGAGTGGAAGACATCATGATCAGAGTTAAATCCCTGAAATGGCAAATAGGCTGGACACACTGCCAGAAGGACAGACCATAAATGGACAGCCGAAATTTTAGATTGGATTCCAAGGGACAGGAAAAGACCCAGAAAAAGACCACATGGGAGATGGGTGGATGAAATTCGTAAATATGCGGGAGTGACATGGAGGAGACTGGCACAAGACAGACCGTTGTGGAGGAAACTTGTGGAGACCTTCGTCCAGCAGTGGATTGATAATGGTTGACAATGATGATGATGATGATTTTGCTGCAAATACATCAGAAGCGGAAATTAAGATTAACGCCCTCTGGTGGCCAAACCATTTTTTTGTAAAGATTAGAAATTATGTGAAAACGATTTCCCGTCAGGAGGTGCATCCGGGGCAGAAAGAATTTTTCAAGTCGGATATTTAAAAGCAGATAACGCAATTTACCTCTACGCCCCCTAGAGAAAAGTGTGTGAATTACTTGAAAATTTTGAAATTATATGAAAAACATGTCACACTGAAAACACTACCCCAATAAAGAAGGAATTTTTCAAATCGGACTACTAGAAGTAGAGATATTGACAAAAATAAAATATGGATCTACGCCCCCTGGCGGAGAAACTGTGGAATATTTAAGAAAACAATAGTCCCAAGAGAGAATTTTTTCAATCGATATTTTAGAAGTTCAGATTTTATGGAAATTACATCAGAAACAAAAATTAAGACTTACCCCCCCCCCCCCCACCGGTGGCCAAAGTATTCTTCTTTACCAAAAATTACAAATTACATGCAAAAGTTTTTTCATCAGGAGATGTATCCGCTGAAGAAAAAAAAATTTCAAATCGGAGTTTTAGAAGAAGAGTTATCGGGAAAAATGTAATTTACTTTTACGCCCCTTAGCGGAAAATCTATACGTAATTTGAAAAACTAACTATATCTAATACTCTTTCGTATAAATGGAATCGAAAGATAAAAGATTTTTTCAATCGGATGTTTAGAAGCAAATATGTGGAATGAAACGTATTTTTGAATTTGACATCATCTGCATTTACCCCCTCTAGCGGCGAGATTGTACATCGTAAAAAAAAAACGAAGTGAAGGATCATCATTTGCGTATTTCAAGCTTCCCAATGCAAAAAGAATTTTTCAAATCGGACTAATAGTTACAGAGATATCGTGGGTACAGAAGGACGGACAAACCGATAACAGAAGCACGATCTTTTTTTACAAAAGATAGTGCTAAAAAAGAATTCACTGAAGCAGAAGAGAATCCAGCTCCCCAAATCACAAGACAGCAAGATATCGGTGATTTGTTTTTATTGGAAAAGAATTGTCGAAAAAATTTGCCAAGGGATGAAAAATGAAATCCTATCCTAAGCGTTATCATTTTGCCAGCGTTTCTCACGTCGGAAACAGCATGAAACGAGATTTAGACGAGATTTCACAAGTTTTGTTCCACAGAGCTATTCTGATACCGTACGACCGAGCAAAGAGTTGCATCGAGTTCGCAGGGATAGACTTTGTGACGTATATTCTAAATTAACTTTCCTGTTTAGTTTCTTTCCCTATGTAAATCTTGAGTTTATTCTCAGTTTTCTTCACTCTTAACAAAATATCTTTTCTCTTAAATGAATACGTTTGGCAACACAATTGAGGTTGAATGTACGTGACGTATGCCTGATCTTGATAAGAGCAAGAGATAAGAGCTACTTGTTCCGGAATAAGTGGACTCGGGTTCGATTCCCGGCGTGGACCAAAAATTCCGGAGAAATTTCCTTCTAGATAATGGCTTCCGGATGACCCGGCCGTTCAAGATCTCGCAATGGTGTAATGCTCTTTCCACACCGCGAGAAAGGAAAAATAAGAGAATCCTTCTCCAGCCCTCCGAAAAATAAAAAATGTGTGATGTTGCATTCCTCACACCAGATTGACTGGGAGTTCTCAAGTGTACGTTCTTCAGCGGATGCTGCCTACGACGATTCATGGCCACGGCCGACCCGTGGGCCATGCCCCCGGCCCTCTTTCGGGGGGGGGCTGTGACGTACCTGCCAGCAAGACGCACACGACATAAAGGCAGATAGCAGTGAGAACGAACGTCCACGTAGCTCAATTGGTAGAGTGACTTATTCCGGAATGAGGGGACCCGGGTTCGAGCACAAAAATGACGGAGAAATTTACTTCGTTATAACCTCAAACGTAGTAGGTGGTCACAATAATGTGACTCGATTGTGTATATGCTAATTCAGTCGACTAATCACGCCCTCTCGGAAATCACGTGGTCAAAGGGCTGCATCCAGTTTTGATAGAGGTTATCATAATTCAGTCATCACTCGGTTTGCGACATAACCTAGATAAATAGCAGAAAAGTTAATGTGTCGCTAGCGCTCACTTGAACGAGAATATATGTTTAAATGATTTAGTATAACCAAAACTACAAAGCGTGAATAAAATGTTTACAAAAATATTTCCCTTGCAGATGAAAATTCTTCGTTTTGGTTCAGTAAACTTACGGACAATTTTGAGGACTTTCAACGCAGCATACCTGCCCCGAATGAAAGATTGTCTTCATCAACAAAATCCTCTACCTACAGCAGTCTCATCGAAGGAAAATGCACTTATTTTCAGCACAAGGTTTGGTATAATACAATCATTTTTACATAAAAATTGTTGTTAACACAGAATAATAAATCGGTTTATTACGGAAACAGGTCGAGTGAACATCTCTCTATCTAAAGCGATGACTACTCATATGAGATGAAACAAGTTAGTAAAATCATGCAAAGCATTGATTATAATACGCTTTCCAACATACCAGAAATCATTACTCAAGTTATGAGAATACTGGCTGTGGAATAAATCTCGGTCCTGTTCCCTGAACTTTGATCCCATTTCGATTATATTCAACAGAACCGATTCAGTGTACCTCCGAAATAACATGATCACGTTTTGTCGCAATCGAAGCATTTTTACGTGAGTTATGATGCGTAAGGGCTATGGAATAGATTCCGCTCCTGTGTCCTAACCTTTGACCTCATTTCGCCCATTTCCAATAGGATCGTCCCCAGGCAGACCCCTACAACATACTAACATTTCATCCAAAACGAAACATTTTTACGTAAGTTATGACGCATAATGGCGATGGAAGTAATTCCGCTCCTATATCCTGAACTTTGACCCCCATTTCGCCAATTTTCAATAGGGTTTGTCCCCAGGTGGTCTACCACATACTAAAATTTAATCGAAATAGAACCCTTTCTGCGTTAGTTATGACGCATAAAAGCAGTGGAATGGATCCCGCTCCTATATCCTGACCTTTGACCCCATTTCGTTCACTTTCGTTAGGGTTCCTTCTCAAGTAAGTGTTCCCCTACCACATACTAAAATTGCATCGAAATCGAACGATTTTGTCCGGGCATACGCACAGAACGCGTGACGCAATGAGGCAGATGGGAATCGCGACCATCTGCTCGCAAGAGTGTGACTTCATAAAACTTTAATAGGATCCACACGCAACGCGGGGCGTTATGAGACAGATGGCGTGACCGCGCGCCAACATCTCAGTACTGAAATTGTGACGTCATAAGATTTCTAAGCATGGGCAACATTAACGGGACGATGCCATGACACTAAAAACGTAGTGACTAGGGGTGTTTATTCAACCCACTAAACGAATTTTCCTAAAGTCGAGATCAAGCTAAATCGATTTCTAGTATCAGAAAACGGTAGGGTAACGACTTTCATCAAAATCCTTAGAGCCGTTTTTAAAATAAAATTTACATACATACAAGAAGTGCTCCTTTAATATTATGGGATAAGGGCGATGGAATGAATCCCGATCCTATGTCCTGACCTTTAACCCCATTTCGTCCATTTTCAATAGGGTTCGTCCCTAGGTGGTCCCGTACGACATACTACAATTTCATCGACATCTAACCATATTTACGCAAGTTATGACGCATAAGAACGATGGAATGCATACCACTCCTATGTCCTGACCTTTGACCCCACTTCACCCATTTTGAATAGGATTTCTTCCCAGGTCATTCCCTACCACATGTAAAAAATTAATCGACATCTAACCATATTTACGCAAGTTATGACGCATAAGAACGATGGAATGCATACCACTCCTATGTCCTGACCTTTGACCCCACTTCACCCATTTTGAATAGGATTTCTTCCCAGGTCATTCCCTACCACATGTAAAAAATTAATCGACATCTAACCATATTTACGCAAGTTATGACGCATAAGAACGATGGAATGCATACCACTCCTATGTCCTGACCTTTGACCCCACTTCACCCATTTTGAATAGGATTTCTTCCCAGGTCATTCCCTACCACATGTAAAAAATTAATCGACATCTAACCATATTTACGCAAGTTATGACGCATAAGAACGATGGAATGCATACCACTCCTATGTCCTGACCTTTGACCCCACTTCACCCATTTTGAATAGGATTTCTTCCCAGGTCATTCCCTACCACATGTAAAAAATTAATCGACATCTAACCATATTTACGCAAGTTATGACGCATAAGAACGATGGAATGCATACCACTCCTATGTCCTGACCTTTGACCCCACTTCACCCATTTTGAATAGGATTTCTTCCCAGGTCATTCCCTACCACATGTAAAAAATTAATCGACATCTAACCATATTTACGCAAGTTATGACGCATAAGAACGATGGAATGCATACCACTCCTATGTCCTGACCTTTGACCCCACTTCACCCATTTTGAATAGGATTTCTTCCCAGGTCATTCCCTACCACATGTAAAAAATTAATCGACATCTAACCATATTTACGCAAGTTATGACGCATAAGAACGATGGAATGCATACCACTCCTATGTCCTGACCTTTGACCCCACTTCACCCATTTTGAATAGGATTTCTTCCCAGGTCATTCCCTACCACATGTAAAAAATTAATCGACATCTAACCATATTTACGCAAGTTATGACGCATAAGAACGATGGAATGCATACCACTCCTATGTCCTGACCTTTGACCCCACTTCACCCATTTTGAATAGGATTTCTTCCCAGGTCATTCCCTACCACATGTAAAAAATTAATCGACATCTAACCATATTTACGCAAGTTATGACGCATAAGAACGATGGAATGCATACCACTCCTATGTCCTGACCTTTGACCCCACTTCACCCATTTTGAATAGGATTTCTTCCCAGGTCATTCCCTACCACATGTAAAAAATTAATCGACATCTAACCATATTTACGCAAGTTATGACGCATAAGAACGATGGAATGCATACCACTCCTATGTCCTGACCTTTGACCCCACTTCACCCATTTTGAATAGGATTTCTTCCCAGGTCATTCCCTACCACATGTAAAAAATTAATCGACATCTAACCATATTTACGCAAGTTATGACGCATAAGAACGATGGAATGCATACCGCTCCTATGTCCTGATCTTTGACCCCACTTCACCCATTTTGAATAGGATTTCTTCCCAGGTCATTCCCTAAAACATGTAAAAAATTAATCGACATCTAACCATATTTACGCAAGTTATGACGCATAAGAACGATGGAATGCATACCGCTCCTATGTCCTGACCTTTGACCCCACTTCACCCATTTTGAATAGGATTTCTTCCCAGGTCATTCCCTACCACATGTAAAAAATTAATCGACAGCTAACCATATTTACGCAAGTTATGACGCATAAGAACGATGGAATGCATACCGCTCCTATGTCCTGACCTTTGACCCCACTTCACCCATTTTGAATAGGATTTCTTCCCAGGTCATTCCCTACCACATGTAAAAAATTAATCGACATCTAACCATATTTACGCAAGTTATGACGCATAAGAACGATGGAATGCATACCGCTCCTATGTCCTGACCTTTGACCCCACTTCACCCATTTTGAATAGGATTTCTTCCCAGGTCATTCCCTACCACATGTAAAAAATTAATCGACATCTAACCATATTTACGCAAGTTATGACGCATAAGAACGATGGAATGCATACTACTCCTATGTCCTGACCTTTGACCCCACTTCACCCATTTTGAATAGGATTTCTTCCCAGGTCATTCCCTACCACATGTAAAAAATTAATCGACATCTAACCATATTTACGCAAGTTATGACGCATAAGAACGATGGAATGCATACCGCTCCTATGTCCTGACCTTTGACCCCACTTCACCCATTTTGAATAGGATTTCTTCCCAGGTCATTCCCTACCACATGTAAAAAATTAATCGACATCTAACCATATTTACGCAAGTTATGACGCATAAGAACGATGGAATGCATACCACTCCTATGTCCTGACCTTTGACCCCACTTCACCCATTTTGAATAGGATTTCTTCCCAGGTCATTCCCTACCACATGTCAAAAATTAATCGACATCTAACCATATTTACGCAAGTTATGACGCATAAGAACGATGGAATGCATACCGCTCCTATGTCCTGACCTTTGACCCCACTTCACCCATTTTGAATAGGATTTCTTCCCAGGTCATTCCCTACCACATGTAAAAAATTAATCGACATCTAACCATATTTACGCAAGTTATGACGCATAAGAACGATGGAATGCATACCGCTCCTATGTCCTGACCTTTGACCCCACTTCACCCATTTTGAATAGGATTTCTTCCCAGGTCATTCCCTACCACATGTAAAAAATTAATCGACATCTAACCATATTTACGCAAGTTATGACGCATAAGAACGATGGAATGCATACCGCTCCTATGTCCTGACCTTTGACCCCACTTCACCCATTTTGAATAGGATTTCTTCCCAGGTCATTCCCTACCACATGTAAAAAATTAATCGACATCTAACCATATTTACGCAAGTTATGACGCATAAGAACGATGGAATGCATACCGCTCCTATGTCCTGACCTTTGACCCCACTTCACCCATTTTGAATAGGATTTCTTCCCAGGTCATTCCCTACCACATGTAAAAAATTAATCGACATCTAACCATATTTACGCAAGTTATGACGCATAAGAACGATGGAATGCATACCACTCCTATGTCCTGACCTTTGACCCCACTTCACCCATTTTGAATAGGATTTCTTCCCAGGTCATTCCCTACCACATGTAAAAAATTAATCGACATCTAACCATATTTACGCAAGTTATGACGCATAAGAACGATGGAATGCATACCACTCCTATGTCCTGACCTTTGACCCCACTTCACCCATTTTGAATAGGATTTCTTCCCAGGTCATTCCCTACCACATGTAAAAAATTAATCGACATCTAACCATATTTACGCAAGTTATGACGCATAAGAACGATGGAATGCATACCGCTCCTATGTCCTGACCTTTGACCCCACTTCACCCATTTTGAATAGGATTTCTTCCCAGGTCATTCCCTACCACATGTAAAAAATTAATCGACATCTAACCATATTTACGCAAGTTATGACGCATAAGAACGATGGAATGCATACCGCTCCTATGTCCTGACCTTTGACCCCACTTCACCCATTTTGAATAGGATTTCTTCCCAGGTCATTCCCTACCACATGTAAAAAATTAATCGACATCTAACCATATTTACGCAAGTTATGACGCATAAGAACGATGGAATGCATACCGCTCCTATGTCCTGACCTTTGACCCCACTTCACCCATTTTGAATAGGATTTCTTCCCAGGTCATTCCCTACCACATGTAAAAAATTAATCGACATCTAACCATATTTACGCAAGTTATGACGCATAAGAACGATGGAATGCATACCCCTCCTATGTCCTGACCTTTGACCCCACTTCACCCATTTTGAATAGGATTTCTTCCCAGGTCATTCCCTACCACATGTAAAAAATTAATCGACATCTAACCATATTTACGCAAGTTATGACGCATAAGAACGATGGAATGCATACCGCTCCTATGTCCTGACCTTTGACCCCACTTCACCCATTTTGAATAGGATTTCTTCCCAGGTCATTCCCTACCACATGTAAAAAATTAATCGACATCTAACCATATTTACGCAAGTTATGACGCATAAGGGCAATGGAATGGATCCCGATCCTATGTCGTGACCTTTGACCCCATTTCGTCGATTTATGGAAAATTCGTGTGAACACAGAAGTTAACAAGAAAGATGACACCGAATTCTCGGGTGTAATAAGCACGTCTTTTGAATCCGTTCTGACGCAAATTAAATTTATCAAAGCTATTCAAAGTCAATGGAACCGGTATGGAAAACAATAGATCTGACCAAAGAAAGAAGATTTTCAATCGGGTTTTTAATCCCTCAGATATTGCTGTAAACGGAATCGTGAGCTTACGAACTCTTAGAAACAGAGATATCGACAAAAATAAGATGTGACTTTACGTCCCCTGGTGGGAAAACCATGCATTATTTTAGGAAGAAAGTATTCTCAAAAGGTTTATCCATATCAGCGGTATCGGTCCAAGAAAAAAAAATTAGTCGAGTTTTCAGGAACCCAGATTTTGCAACAAAAACTTCAGAAGCAGAAATTAACACATATGACCCCTGGTGGCTAAACCGTTCTTTACCAAACATTAGAAATTATGCAAAAAAATAATTTCCATCAGGTCTTATATGCTATGCAGGAAATTTTTTTCAAATCGGAGCTTTAGGAGCAGAAATAACGCAATTTACCTTTGTGCCCCCTAGCGGAAAGTCTATGATATACTTGAAAATTTTGAATTTATAAGAAAAACATTTCGCATCGGAAACACTATCCAACAAAGAAGGAATTTTTCAAATCGGACTCCTAGAAATAGAGATATTTACAAAAATAAAATATACGTCTACGCCACCTGGTGTAGAAACCATGCATTTTTTCAAGAAGAAAATTTTCCAAAAAGGTTTGTCGACATTAATAGTATCGGTCAACGAACGACTTTTTTCAATCGAGATTTTAGAAGCTCATATTTTGCTGCAAATACAACATAAGCGGAAATTAAGAATTACGCCCCCTGGTGGCCAAACCATTTCTTACAAAAATTAGAAGTTATGTGCAAACGATTTTCCATCAGGAGCTGTATGCAGTGCAGAAATATTTTTTTAAATCGGAGATCCAGAAGCAGAGATATACGGGGAAACGCAATTTACATTTACGCCCCCTAGCGGAATGTCTATGAATTACTTGAAAATTTTGAAATTATGTGAACCACATGTCACACTAGAAACACTATCCAACAAAGAAGGAATATTTCAAATCGGATTCCTAGAAGTAGAGATATTGACAAAAATAAGATATACATAAATAAGATATACATGGTTTCTACGCCCCCTGGCGTAGAAACCATGCACTATTTTAAGAAGAAAATGTTTCTGAAAGGTTTGTCGACATGAATAGTATCGGTCAACATAGGACGTTTTTTTCAATCGAGAATTTAGAAGCTCATATTTTGCTGCAAATACAACATAAGCGGAAATTAAGAATTACGCCCCCTGGTGGCCAAACTATTTTTTTTTACAAAAATTAGCAGTTATGTGCGAACGATTTCCCACCAGGAATTGTATCCGGTGCAGAAAGAATTTTTCAAATCGGAGATTTAGAAGCAGAGATAGAGGGGGAACCTCAATTTATCTTTACGCCCCCTATCGAAAAGTCTATGAATTACTTGAAAATTTCGAAATTATATGAAAAACTTGTCCCACGGAAAACACTATCCGACAAAGAAAGAAATTTTCAACTCGGACTCCTAGAAGTAGAGATATTGACTGAAATAAGATGCACATCTACGCCCCCTGGCGGAGAAACTGTGGAATATTTTAAAAAGAAAATATTCCGAAAAGGTTTATCGATGTGAATGGCATCAGTCCACGAAGGATTTTTTTCAATCGATATTTTAGAAGTTCCGATTTTATGGCAAATACATCAGAAGCAAAAATTAACACTTACGCCCCCTGGTGGCCAAAGTATTCTTTACCAAAAATTTGAAATTATATGTAAAAGATTTTCCATTAGGAGATGTATCCGCTGAAGAATTTTTTTTTCAAATCGGAGTTTTAGAAGAAGAGTTATCGGGGAAATGTAATTTACTTTTACGCCCCCTAGCGGAAAATCTATGCGTAATTTGAGAAAGTAACTATATCTAAAATACTCTTCGACATAAATGGAATCGAAAGATAAAAAAAATTTTTCTTCAATCGGATGTTTAGAAGCAAATTCGCCCAACTTAGCTTTCACGGTGTATTATGTAAGAGTGTAAAAGCGAGATTTCGTACATTTTCCCGTTGTCTCTCTCATTGGATATTTCCATTTTAGGAATTCCACGTAGGACCTTGTGACGAGCCAAAGGGATTCATATGTGAAAAAGATGCCATATTCCCTCACGTGACTTGCCCAAAGGTAAGTGGCTAAGACAGATATTAAAGTACTCACTTATTGTATTTAAAATGCACTACAATCATAAGACATGACATTAGGAGCTCAGCCTGACCAAAATAGCGTGTTGGAAAATCTTTCGCTCCGATAACATCTCGCTGAAGGAGTGCCATCGAAACCGCCGTATCACACAAGACGTCTTCTAGTGTTACAGAAGATTTCGGCAAACGGAGCAAGCTCCGGGAGTGGAACGCCGATTGCTCCGTGCTACTGCATCCCACAAATGTTCGCTGGGATTCAAATCGGAAGTACACAGTCGAGCAATATAATTGTGACCAACTCCTAATTTTGACGTCAACAGCGCGTAACCAATGAAAGAAGACACTGTCCTCAGCTGGCTTGGAGGGTATACACGGTGTGCTGTAAATATTCTGAAAACATATCACTCGTTGCTATCATGGAGAAAAGGAGCGATTTATCAGATTTGCAAAAAGTAATGATTATCGGCTTTCGGGCCAAGGGTGGTAGTATTTCTGAGCCGCCCCCGGTGGCGCATTGGTCTAAGCGATTGTCTCTGATCATTCGTCGGTAAGGGGTCCGGGTTCGAATCCCGGTGAGGCATGGATGTTGTGTTTGTCTTACGGTCCTGGCTCTCTCCCTTCCCTGGAACCAGTGACCCTAAATTAGGGACGGGCGACTGCATATAGCCCATTGAGATGCTCACGGTGATCGTTAAACCTCCAATAACAACAAAACAGTATTTCTGAAACAGCGCAGTTTGTGAACAGTTCGCGTGCATGCTGCAGTGGTTAAAGTGTGTCGTGATTGGAGAAACGGAATCACTAGGAATAAGCGACGTGAAAACTACCCAGCAGCACGTGCCATTGATGTCAGAGGTGAACATCGGCTACGAGGGTGCACGAGGGCCGATCGACACGCTACAGTGGAACAACTTACTCGTTGAATGAACCAGGGGGTTACCGGAAGAGTCTCTAAAACGGCAGTTCACCGAACCCTGTTGTGTATGGGACTCCGATGCACTGCACCCATGCTAACGAAGGTGCAACGGCAGAAAAGGCTAACACTTGCACGGAAATTTTCATTTTCATTTTTTCATTTATTTATTCATTCAGTTGCCACCACAGCTACTAGGAAAAGGAGGGAAAAGGCCGTAAGGCCTGACATAGCCCTCCTCTCCCCAGAATACAAAAACATAAAGCTTAACAAAAAAAGGCAAGCCAACACATATATGGTAGGTTAATATGTGAATATACACGTACTAGCTCACAACCAACACATACACTGACGGGAAAAAAATCCCAACACCACGAAAAAATAGTTGTAGAGAAATGAAATGGCGGCAGTACATTTGTATAGGTAACATATTTAATCGATTAAGGTTTCAAGATCACAGCTTATTGTAAGCGCGAGAGGAGCCATTTTAAATGTGAAATGCTGGTACATCAATAACCGGTGTAACCGCCAGAATGTTGAATGCAAGCACGCAAACGTTCATGCATTGTGTCGTACAGGTGCTGGATGTCAGTTTGTGTGATGGAGTTCCATGCCTGTTGCACTTGGTCGGTCAATACAGGGACGGTTAATGCTGGATGGGGGTGACGCTGGAGTTGTCGTCCAATGATGTCTCATACGTGCTCGATTGGAGAAAGATCTGGTGATCTAGCAGGCCACGGAAACATGTCGACACTCTGTAGAGCATGTTGGGTTACAACAGCGGTATGCGGGCGAGCGTTATCCTGTTGGAAAACACTCCCTGGAATGCTGTTCATGAATGGCAGCACAACAGGTTGAATCACCAGACCGACGTACAACTGTGCCGTCAGGGTGCGTGGGATAACCACGAGAGTGCTCCTGCTGTCATAGGAAATTGCTCCCCAGACCATAACTCTAGGTGTAGGTCCAGTGTGTATCGGCCGCAGACAGGTTGGTTGCAGGCGCTCACCTGGCCTCCTTCTAGCCAACACACGGCCATCACTGGCACCCAGGCAGAACCGGCTTTCATCAGAAAACACAACAGATCTCCACTCCATCCTCCAATGAGCTGTAGCTAGACACCACTGACGTCGCAAACGGCAGTGGTTTGGAGTAAGTGGAATGCACGCTACAGGGCGTCTGGCTCGGAGCTGTCCTTCAAGTAACCGATTTGTAACAGTTCGTTGTGTCACTGTGGTGGCAACTGCAGCTCGAATTGCTGCAGCAGACGCGGTACGATGCGCCACGGCCATACGCCGTACACTCTCAGTAGTGCCACGTGGCCGGCCGGAACCCGGTCTTCTTGAGGCAGTACCTTCCCTTGACCACCGCTGCCAACAATCATGCACAGTGGCTACATTCCTGCCAAGTCGTTCTGCAATATTGCGGAAAGAAAATCCACCTTCTCGTAGCCCTATTACACGACCTCGTTCAAACTCCGTGAGCTGTTGATAATGGCTTCTTCGTCTTCTTAAAGGCATTCTTGACTAACATCAACACCCTACGTCGAATCTCAACGATAACTAACGCTCACGAACGTTACAGCGCGTATTTACAGCAAACCTGCTTTGCATGTTCCGAGGGGCGCTACTAGCGCCACACGTACGCGCCGAGCGCGAAATTTGCATAGACGTCATCTTACAGATGTACTCTCACCGCCTACCAACTGTCGTTTATCTAACACAGCCCCTTCTTGGTGTTGGGATTTTTTTACGTCAGTGTAATAGTAAATTTTCTTTTACAAATAATTTTTTTCACTCATACACTGGTGTGCAGAAATTAAGGACGAAGAGGAGAAATTATCATGACAGCGGAATTAGCAGGCAGAACGGACCGAAAGACCACTCAGGAGATAGACTAGGGTCCGGTATACGGTAGGGCATGCGCATATATGCAGCATGACGTAGGGGGTGGGAGGAGTGTCGGAATGGTATAAAGCACACGGGTGGTGTACGCTCAGCAATTTGGTGAAAGCTATTGCACGGTGTGCATCGGTTTGAACGACGTCGAGTTGCTGCCACCGTGTGATATGGCCAACAGGCAATCCAGTAGACGACATCTGGATGACTTTACCCGAGGTCGCGTCATTGGGAAGTTGGAAGAAGGTCGAAGTATGACTAGTGTGGCCGAGGAGTTCGGGATCGCTCACAGCATCGTTTCACGAGCTTGGAGAGCATTTCAAACGACAGGAACAGCTGTCCGAGGGTTTAGCAGTGGTCGTCCACGAGTAACCACGGCGGCGGACGACCGGTATATTGTCCTACAGGCGAGAAGAGGCAGACGGCAGACAGCGGGAGAAATCGCAAGGCACATGCAACAGACAACTGGACGTCCGTTATCGCGTTTCACCGTGGCCAGGAGGCTGCACAAAGGTGGTCTATTTGCACGACGACCAGCACGGTGTGTGCCATGAACGCTTGCTCATCGGAGACGGCGGTTTCTGTGGTGCCAGGAACACAAGAACTGGACACATCAGCAATGGGGTCGAGTTCTCTTTACGGATGAGAGCCGATTTAGTCTGACGAGCGATTCTGGACGTATACACATCTGGAGAGAGCAGGGAACACATCTGACGAGTCGCGTTTCCAACTGTATCGGGCAGATGGAAGGATTCGTGTGTGGCGCAAACCCCGTGAATCCATGGATCACGCATGTCAACAGGGAACTGTACCGGCTGGTGGGGGGTCCGTAATGGCATGGGATGTGTTTAGCTGGACTCCACTGCGACCCCTGGTACGTCTACAAACCTTTGTGACAGGCCAACGCTATATGCGTATCGTTTCTGACGAAGTACACCCGTTCATGTCATGCACTCGTGCTGATGGGTTGGGCCTGTTCCAACAGGAAAATGCACCTCCACACAAGTGTCGGGACGCCACATTATGGGAAGAGGAGCATTCATCTGAGTTTGGGGTGTTGCCATTCCGACCCAAGTCCCCAGATCTGAACGTGATAGAACACAGTTGAGATGCCATGCAACGCGCTATCGAACATAGGAATCCGAGACCTCGGAATACACCCGAATTGTGGAACGCTCTGCAGGAAGTATGGTGTGCATTGCCTACAGCATATTTCCAGAAGCTAGTGGAGTCCATGCCCCGTCGTATTTCTGCGGTCCTGCGCTCCCGTGGGGGACCTACAAAGTATTAGACTAGTGTACCAGTTTCTCTGGCACTTCAGTGTATATACGACGGCGGTGCTTCAAGGTGAACTCGGAGTTGGGTTTTTTTCATGCAAAAGAAACGTGTAGGAGTTGTCCAATCAGCAAACCATCATTCCTTCTCTAGGTACTCTCCCATAAAGTTAACTTACTTGCCCCATTACCGTGCAAGCCTCTACATCGATCCCTTTTAGCAAGCAAAACAGCGGCCACTTCATAAGACATCGATTCGATGAGGTGGCGGATAGGTATCCTGGGGTATCTGGTACCATAATGTATAACGAAGTAAATTTCTCCGTCATTTCTGTCCACGCCAGGATTCGAACTCGGATCCCCTCATTCCGGAATAAGTCACTCTACCAATTGAGCTACGCGGACGTTTTATTCTGATTCCTATCTGCCTTTATGTCGTGTGCGTCCTTCTGGCAGGTACGTCACATCTCCTGGTATGTTAAATCATCTCCCCCTTATTTTTTTTTTTTTTTTTTAATTTTTCGAAGTGCTGGAGAAGAGATTCTCTTATTTTTTCTATCTCGCGGTGTGGAAATAACATCACACCAATGCGAGATCTTGAACGGTCGGGTCATCCGGATAGTTCGGGCGCCATTATAACGAAGTAAATTTCTCCGTCATTGCTGTCCACGCCAGGATTCGAACTCGGATCCCCTCATTCCGGAATAAGTCACTCTACCAATTGAGCTACGCGGACGTTTTCTTCTGATTCCTATCTGCCTTTATGTCGTGTGCGTCCTTCTGGCAGGTACGTCACATCTCCTGGTATGTTAAATCATCTCCCCCTTATTTTTTTTTTTTTTAATTTTTCGAAGTGCTGGAGAAGAGATTCTCTTATTTTTTCTATCTCGCGGTGTGGAAATAACATCACACCAATGCGAGATCTTGAACGGTCGGGTCATCCGGATAGTTCGGGCGCCATTATAACGAAGTAAATTTCTCCGTCATTTTTATCCGCGCCAGGATTCGAACCCGGGTCCCCTCATTCCGGAATAAGTTTCTCTACCAATTGAGCTACGCGGACGTTTTATTCTGATTCCTATCTGCCTTTATGTCGTGTGCGTCCTTCTGGTAGGTACGGCACATCTCCTGGTACGTTACCCCTACAGAATTGCAAAATTAATCAAGAAAGAGTTACAGCACTTTTGAACTTAAGTATCGACCAGAACCATTGGAGTATACTTTCAAAAACACTTAATCCTATCAGAATGACTACTGAGGATTATTATTAAGCGAATTGTGTGTTTAAAATATGAAGTTCGAAAAATTATTTTTGTCCTGGTTTTTAGCGATTTGGACCACTGTGAGTCGGCCACACTATAACACCACCACCGCAGGTCTGTTTCGTCCCAACAGTGCATCCAAGTGCCATAGCTTCCATTTTTAAGCGTATCAGAGCTCGGCCGTCTACGTGATACACCAGAAATCTTGATTCGTGAGACCAGGCCACTTTCTTTAAATCATCCACTGTCCGATCTCGATGATCCTGGGCCCATTTCGTGCTTTCTTGGCTGTGACGTACAGTGAGCATAGCGACTCTGCTGGTTCTTCGGCTACGCAGGCACATGCGCAGAAGGCTGCGACGAACTGTGTGCTGTGACACATCGCCCTGTTCACTACGGTTGTAGCTGCGGGTGATTTATCGCACTGTAGCCCTGCGTCTCCGATCCCTTCTGGTATCAGTGAGCTGAGCGCGACACAGGGCAGGACCACCGTTACTCGTTTAACCCTCTGTGCACCACTTTTGATACGTACTCACCACAGCGGTCCGTGAACAACCAACAAGCCGCGCCGTTTCAGAGATCGTAGTTCCGTGGTGCCGTCCCATCACAATTTGTCCTTTATCAAAATGCGATAAATCGGAATCTTTTCCCATTCTCACTCCGAACACTCTACTAAGCGTAAGCCGGTCCTCAGGTTGTTATACTGCTCTGTGAACTTCACCTGCGCCATCTTTCGGTTTCCAGGCGCGCTCATTTCTTTACGCTACGTATAGGTCATGGGTGCATATTGCAGCCATGTGAAAGGATTTGTGTTACTGTCGTAACCATTATACACTATCTACCAACAAGTAATTGGACACCTGTGATAGCAAAGGAAAACGAAGTTTATTCACCTTCAATAGTTGGTGGAGCCTCCACGAGCGGCGATTACAGCTGCGCATACTCTCAACCAGGCGTTGTACGACGGCTAGCGGTATTTTCTTCCACTCGGCTTGGAGAAGACAGGTCAGTTCCTTCACCGATTTCGGACGCTGGGGGCACCCCTTAAGTCGACGCTCCCAGAGGTGCTCGATAGGGTTAAGGTCCGGGGCCAGTCCATTCCATTAACCCCATTGTCACCATACCAAGCCATGGTGGACCTCACAACATGACAGGTGGCATTGTCATCCTGAAAGTAACATGGGTCCACCCCGTAAAACTACCACAACGTAGGAAGCGCATGGTCATCCAAAATGGTGCAGTAGGTCTCGGCGTTGAGTCTACCAGGAATTGTGACAAAGGGTTCCGTGCCATACCAGGAGAAACACCCCCATAGCTTCTCCGTTCTTTTCGTTCACCATCCACACTACAAAGCAGAAAACCAGATTCGTCTGAAAAGGCGATTTTGTTCCACTATTCGATGGTCTAATACCTCCTCTCAGATGCAGATTCACGCCGTATTCTTCGATGTCTGGAAGTATTGATGGGTACCTATAGTGGACGGCAGTCCCGGAGACACATAGAGAGAGAGTTCTTTGACTGTGGTTCTCGATACGCTGCTCGATGTTCCTTCATTAAATGCTCTGCTCATTAGTCACTCAGTGACCCCTCTGTTGAATCGTAATAGTCGGGATATATGCCGCTGTCCACTGCAGCCAGTGCTCCGTAGGCGTCCACTGACCCCTCTTGCTGCAGGTCTTGCCGGTTTCGTTCCATTTCTGGGACAGTTTAACAACTGCTCCATGTGAACAGTCAACAATACCTGCCATTTCGGCAATATCACCATCCTTCAGTCATTAGCAAACAATCATTCCTACAGTCCGTAAGTCTATGTGAATTTAAATGCATTTCATGATTTCAACATGGTTCCACGCACGCCATAGGGCTTTTTACAACTGAACTCTGTGTAAATATTGTCTGTGCACATACACACATTGTTTGATCTGTTTTGTAGAATGCCGTCGCAGTGGCTGCGAGTTGCTTCTGGAACATCTCGGTTTCTCTGGATCTGTCCCAAGCGGAAGGTGTCTGTGCTTCAAGGAACGGGTGGTTAGCAAGTCTTGACACCAGGTAAGTTTTACTTAAAAAAGATACTACTAGCTCTAAATGCTATTTTTTGCTTAGTGAAATGTTTTTTTTGTCTACCGAACAAATAATAAGTGTGTAACACGCAATGTATATCATACCGATTGTTGTCTTGGATTCTTAAAAGCCAATCCCATTCTTAAAAATCTAAATTCTCACTTGGAATATCCTTCACAGCTTTTCGCAACGTAAAATTGAGCATGTACACTCTGCGGACAAAAGTGTTCGGACACCCCCTTCCGCAACAGAAATGGAACACTCCGATAGATCGCGTATGCCAGATTTCCTTTAAAGCTACGAATAAGCTCCTCAAACATCGTTATCGTCTTCTTGTGAGACACGGCCTCTTGTATTGAGCTTACTAACTTCCAACGAGATGCAAATATATGGTGGCACGTCAGCAACCTCACAATCTCGGAAATTCTTACTAGCTCTTTTCTGATTTGCGACTATGCAACTTATTATTATTTTTTTTTATTAAAGGTTTAACAACCACCGTGAGCAACTCAATCAGCTATAAGCAGTCGTCTGTCCCTAATATAGAGCCACTGGTTCCAGGGAAGGAAGAGAGCCAATGCCGTAAGACAAACACAACATCCATGCTTCACGGGATTCGAACCCGGACCCTCCTCGGACGAATGGTCACGAAGCCATCGCATATACCACTGTGCCACATGGGCGGACTATGCAGCTTGTTATCAGCGTCTGTGGCAAGACACTCTCTGATGGTGTGATGAATGAAGATGTGTTGTGAGTCAGAATGTTGTTAGTTAGGTGGAGACTAATACTGTTAAGTGGCTTGCCCATGTTTAAAGAATGAGTGAACAGACGCTTACTTAGATAATATTTTCAGCCCAAGTGGAAGTATAACTCTCACAGTACACTGAAGACAATTGTCTTAGAGATACCTGTCTAGTAACATGTAGCACCACCTTTCGCCCTAATGACGGCGGCGATTCGTCTCGGCATGGACTCGACAAGACACCGGAAGCGTTGGGAAGCCATACGGATCCACGACCCCTGAACATGCTCCCACAGTTCACGAAGATTTTATGGAGGGGGGTCATCTCTCTCGATGGCATCCCAGATGTGATCCGTCAGGTGACCTAGCTGGCCAAGAAAGCTAGGTCACGTCGGTGGAGTGTTCATCCAACCATTCGGATACAATTCGGGAGCTGCATTGTCTTGTTGCAGGATGAGGTCCCCAGTGGGATGTTGAAGACGCACAAACGGGAGCAAATGATCGTCCAGGATATCCCGGTAACCTTGACCTGTGAAGGACGATGTCATACGTACCAGGGGTCCCATTTCAGTCCCACGTAAACAGTCCCCAGACAAGAATGCCCCCCCCCCACACACACACACTAGCTTGAAGAGTACCCTGCTGGCAAGAAGGAACCATCGCTTCATGTGGTTTGCGCCGTACTCGTATCCTGCCATCCGCATGTACCAACGTGAATCTCGACTCATCAGTCCAGGCAACATTTTCCCACATGTCTAGGGTCCAGTGGCGATGTTCCCGCGCCCATGCTAATCTTTACGCCCTGTGATGTGCGGTCAGCAACAGTACCCTCGTGGGACGATGGCTTCTGTACCCTATAGCGAGTAGATGGTTCTGGATGGTGTGGCTGCTTACACGTTTTTGTGCACCAGCGTTGAACTGCCGAGTGATTTGTTCCGCTGTGGCCCGTCTATCCGTTGTTACAATGCGACCTAGCCGACGATGACCCCGCTCATCCACACGCTGTTGTCCACGGCAGTTGGCCCTTGCAGGGATGGTTTTACAGGATTCGATGTACTCACGGTGCACCCGTGACACAGTGTAACGTACCAGGAGATGTGACGTACCTGCCAGAAGGACGCACACGACATAAAGGCAGATAGGAATCAGAATAAAACGTCCGCGTAGCTCAATTGGTAGAGTGACTTATTCCGGAATGAGGGGATCCGGGTTCGAATCCCGGCGTAGACCCAAAAATGACGGAGAAATTTACTTCGTTATAACAGTGGCTCGTTAAAATCCCACGACTTCCGAGATGGAGTGACCCATTCGTCGGGCCCCGACAATTTGCCCACGATGAAATGCGCTTATATCCTTCGTCTTGCCCATACTGCGTCCGACTCTTACAGATTCCCGTCGCATCACTCCTTATATTGTCGGATCGCTGCATACGTCATGTCGTTTCCGTTTACAGGGCCGCCCACAGCGCCACATTTGCATAACGCCAGCTGTCTCTAATTGAATTGCTCTTCAGTGTATATGTGGAAATGCATGTCTGCGGATATTAATGGTAGAGCATTGTATGTGCATCATCGATTACGCGTTAGTAATTGGAAAATAAGGTGCTATAAGATGAATGAAGAACACAGTGTCATGGTTAAAACACAAATAACTTCCATGCTAACTGCAGATATGTGACTTGTCAAAAATCTGATTGCTACTAACCGTTTCAGGATTAAGGAAACATATGCAGCAGCTATTGTACGTCTTAAAGGGAAAAGCTTCTGGATTGGAGCGAAGCAGCAAAATGGTACGTTGACATGGAACAGTGGAAAGGACTTTGAAGATGAAAACTTTCATGTTGTGTGTAAGTATGTCCTCTTTCTTAGTTTTTGTAGACTATACCAAAGATTTTGATTAAGGATGGGACATTCGAATCTTCGAATCCCGCGAATCATCAAAAAGATTCGAAAACTCGAATCTTTCGAATCTTAACCTAAAACATTTGGAGTTTGGGGCTTGTTCTAGAGCGATGTCTGTTCGAATTTTTGTTGGCATGTCGAGTTCTGACATTAGAAAACAAGTTAGTAAAATCATGCAATGCATTGATTATAATACGCTTTCCAACATACCAGAAATTATTACTCCAGTTATGAGGATAATGGCTGTAGAATAATCTCGCTACTATGACCTGACCTTTGACCCCATTTCGATGATATTCAATAGAATCCGTAATGTACACTTCCGGAATAACATGATACAGTTTTGTCGCAATCGAAGCATTTTTACCTAATTTTAACGCATAAGGGTGGTGGAACGGATCTCGCTTCTATGTTCCGACCTTTGACCCTATTTCGCCCATTTTCAACAGAATTCGTCCCTAGGTGGTCCCTTACCACATACTAAAATTTCATCGAAATCGAACCACTTCTACGCACGTAATGACGCATGAGAACAATGGGATGGACCCCGCTCCTATGTCCTGACCTTTGACCCCATTTCGATGATATTCAATAGAATCCGTAATGTACACTTACCGGAATAACATGATACAGTTTTGTCGCAATCGAAGCATTTTTACGTAATTTTAACGCATAAGGGTGGTGGAACGGATCTCGCTTCTATGTTCCGACCTTTGACCCTATTTCGCCCATTTTCAACAGAATTCGTTCGTAGGTGGTCCCTTACCACATACTGAAATTTCATCGAACTCGAACCAATTCTACGCACGTAATGACGCATAAGGACAATGGGATGGACCCCGCTCCTATGTCCTGACCTTTGACCCCATTTCGCCCATTTTTAATAGGATTCGTCCGTAGGTAGTCCCTTACCACATACTAAAATTTCATCGAACTCGAACCACTTCTACGCACGTAATGACGCATAAGGACAATGGGATGGACCCCGCTCCTATGTCCTGATCTTGGACCCCATTTCGCCCATTTTTAATAGGATTCGTCCGTAGGTGGTCCCTTACCACATACTAAAATTTCATCGAAATCGAACCACTTCTACGCACGTAATGACGCATAAGGACAATGGGATGGACCCAGCTCCTATGTCCTGATCTTGGACCCCATTTCGCCCATTTTTAACAGGATTCGTCCGTAGGTGGTCCCTTACCACATACTAAAATTTCTTCAAAATCGAACCGTTTTTACGTGAGGTATCGTGCGGACGAACAAACGGACAAGGTTGGAAAGCGTAAACAATCGAAGAAGATCGTCTACAGTGTGTACAAAGCTATTAGAAATAGCTCGTTACTTCGAAACCGGTTACAACAATGAAGGAATTGTTCAGCCAAACACAGAGAGCCACCGCCGCAGCGACTGGCGTCTCCCATCGGACAGTGCCTTAACAACAATTCCTTAAGTATAAGTGAAAAAAGTGACTTTTTTTATCTCTTCCCCGACAGCCGTTAGCTTGGTAGCGAGAGTGAGAACGAAGGGGGAAGTGTGACCCTGAGCCACGTCGCGCACATTACTCAAGTTACTCTGTTTACAGCTCAGCGTTTCTAGTTCTACTCAACTCTCAGCAGTGTGTCACTTGCACACGCTATCAGTAAACGCCCGGATTTATCCAGCCTGTATTTTTTGAAGTCCTTTAAGAAGTATTTTTCTTTCCCTTTTTTACGCTTTCCATCCGTAGGTTGACGACTATGTTCGCCTCCTGAACCCAACCTTGTTAAAAAAATTGTGTTGAACTGAAGAGGCGTATATGCTCCAGCTTTTTCCGTCCGTCTGTCGGTTCGATAACTCACGTAAAAATGGTTCGATTTCGATGAAATTTTAATATGTATTAGGGGACCACCTGGGGACGAATCCTATTGAAAATGGGTGAAGTGGGGTCAAAGGTCACGACATAAGAGCGGAATTCATTCAATTGTCCTTATGCATCATAGCTTGCGTAAATATGGTTTGATTTCAATGAAAGTTTAGTATGTGGTTGGGGACCACCTGGGGACGAATCCTATTGCAAATGGGTGAAGTGGGGTCAAAGGTCACGACATAAGAGCGGAATTCATTCAATTGTCCTTATGCGTCATAGCTTGCGTAAATATGGTTTGATTTCAATGAAATTTTAGTATGTGGTAGGGGACCACCTGGGGACGAATCCTATTGAAAATGGGTGAAGTGGGGTCAAAGGTCACGACATAAGAGCGGAATTCATTCAATTGTCCTTATGCGTCATAGCTTGCGTAAATATGGTTTGATTTCAATGAAATTTTAGTATGTGGTAGGGGACCACCTGGGGACGAATCCTATTGAAAATGGGTGAAGTGGGGTCAAAGGTCACGACATAAGAGCGGAATTCATTCAATTGTCCTTATGCATCATAGCTTGCGTAAATATGGTTCGATTTCAATGAAAGTTTAGTATGTGGTTGGGGACCACCTGGGGACGAATCCTATTGAAAATGGGTGAAGTGGGGTCAAAGGTCACGACATAAGAGCGGAATTCATTCAATTGTCCTTATGCGTCATAGCTTGCGTAAATATGGTTCGATTTCAATGAAAGTTTAGTATGTGGTTGGGGACCACCTGGGGACGAATCCTATTGAAAATGGGTGAAGTGGGGTCAAAGGTCACGACATAAGAGCGGAATTCATTCAATTGTCCTTATGCATCATAGCTTGCGTAAATATGGTTCGATTTCAATGAAAGTTTAGTATGTGGTTGGGGACCACCTGGGGACGAATCCTATTGAAAATGGGTGAAGTGGGGTCAAAGGTCACGACATAAGAGCGGAATTCATTCAATTGTCCTTATGCGTCATAGCTTGCGTAAATATGGTTCGATTTCAATGAAAGTTTAGTATGTGGTTGGGGACCACCTGGGGACGAATCCTATTGAAAATGGGTGAAGTGGGGTCAAAGGTCACGACATAAGAGCGGAATTCATTCAATTGTCCTTATGCGTCATAGCTTGCGTAAATATGGTTCGATTTCAATGAAAGTTTAGTATGTGGTTGGGGACCACCTGGGGACGAATCCTATTGAAAATGGGTGAAGTGGGGTCAAAGGTCACGACATAAGAGCGGAATTCATTCAATTGTCCTTATGCGTCATAGCTTGCGTAAATATGGTTCGATTTCAATGAAAGTTTAGTATGTGGTTGGGGACCACCTGGGGACGAATCCTATTGAAAATGGGTGAAGTGGGGTCAAAGGTCACGACATAAGAGCGGAATTCATTCAATTGTCCTTATGCGTCATAGCTTGCGTAAATATGGTTTGATTTCGATGAAATTTTAGTATGTGGTAGGGGACCACCTGGGGACGAATCCTATTGAAAATGGGTGAAGTGGGGTCAAAGGTCACGACATAAGAGCGGAATTCATTCAATTGTCCTTATGCGTCATAGCTTGCGTAAATATGGTTTGATTTCAATGAAATTTTAGTATGTGGTAGGGGACCACCTGGGGACGAATCCTATTGAAAATGGGTGAAGTGGGGTCAAAGGTCACGACATAAGAGCGGAATTCATTCAATTGTCCTTATGCATCATAGCTTGCGTAAATATGGTTCGATTTCAATGAAAGTTTAGTATGTGGTTGGGGACCACCTGGGGACGAATCCTATTGAAAATGGGTGAAGTGGGGTCAAAGGTCACGACATAAGAGCGGAATTCATTCAATTGTCCTTATGCGTCATAGCTTGCGTAAATATGGTTCGATTTCAATGAAAGTTTAGTATGTGGTTGGGGACCACCTGGGGACGAATCCTATTGAAAATGGGTGAAGTGGGGTCAAAGGTCACGACATAAGAGCGGAATTCATTCAATTGTCCTTATGCATCATAGCTTGCGTAAATATGGTTCGATTTCAATGAAAGTTTAGTATGTGGTTGGGGACCACCTGGGGACGAATCCTATTGAAAATGGGTGAAGTGGGGTCAAAGGTCACGACATAAGAGCGGAATTCATTCAATTGTCCTTATGCGTCATAGCTTGCGTAAATATGGTTCGATTTCAATGAAAGTTTAGTATGTGGTTGGGGACCACCTGGGGACGAATCCTATTGAAAATGGGTGAAGTGGGGTCAAAGGTCACGACATAAGAGCGGAATTCATTCAATTGTCCTTATGCGTCATAGCTTGCGTAAATATGGTTCGATTTCAATGAAAGTTTAGTATGTGGTTGGGGACCACCTGGGGACGAATCCTATTGAAAATGGGTGAAGTGGGGTCAAAGGTCACGACATAAGAGCGGAATTCATTCAATTGTCCTTATGCGTCATAGCTTGCGTAAATATGGTTCGATTTCAATGAAAGTTTAGTATGTGGTTGGGGACCACCTGGGGACGAATCCTATTGAAAATGGGTGAAGTGGGGTCAAAGGTCACGACATAAGAGCGGAATTCATTCAATTGTCCTTATGCGTCATAGCTTGCGTAAATATGGTTCGATTTCAATGAAAGTTTAGTATGTGGTTGGGGACCACCTGGGGACGAATCCTATTGAAAATGGGTGAAGTGGGGTCAAAGGTCACGACATAAGAGCGGAATTCATTCAATTGTCCTTATGCATCATAGCTTGCGTAAATATGGTTCGATTTCAATGAAAGTTTAGTATGTGGTTGGGGACCACCTGGGGACGAATCCTATTGAAAATGGGTGAAGTGGGGTCAAAGGTCACGACATAAGAGCGGAATTCATTCAATTGTCCTTATGCGTCATAGCTTGCGTAAATATGGTTCGATTTCAATGAAAGTTTAGTATGTGGTTGGGGACCACCTGGGGACGAATCCTATTGAAAATGGGTGAAGTGGGGTCAAAGGTCACGACATAAGAGCGGAATTCATTCAATTGTCCTTATGCATCATAGCTTGCGTAAATATGGTTCGATTTCAATGAAAGTTTAGTATGTGGTTGGGGACCACCTGGGGACGAATCCTATTGAAAATGGGTGAAGTGGGGTCAAAGGTCACGACATAAGAGCGGAATTCATTCAATTGTCCTTATGCGTCATAGCTTGCGTAAATATGGTTCGATTTCAATGAAAGTTTAGTATGTGGTTGGGGACCACCTGGGGACGAATCCTATTGAAAATGGGTGAAGTGGGGTCAAAGGTCACGACATAAGAGCGGAATTCATTCAATTGTCCTTATGCATCATAGCTTGCGTAAATATGGTTCGATTTCAATGAAAGTTTAGTATGTGGTTGGGGACCACCTGGGGACGAATCCTATTGAAAATGGGTGAAGTGGGGTCAAAGGTCACGACATAAGAGCGGAATTCATTCAATTGTCCTTATGCGTCATAGCTTGCGTAAATATGGTTCGATTTCAATGAAAGTTTAGTATGTGGTTGGGGACCACCTGGGGACGAATCCTATTGAAAATGGGTGAAGTGGGGTCAAAGGTCACGACATAAGAGCGGAATTCATTCAATTGTCCTTATGCATCATAGCTTGCGTAAATATGGTTCGATTTCAATGAAAGTTTAGTATGTGGTTGGGGACCACCTGGGGACGAATCCTATTGAAAATGGGTGAAGTGGGGTCAAAGGTCACGACATAAGAGCGGAATTCATTCAATTGTCCTTATGCGTCATAGCTTGCGTAAATATGGTTCGATTTCAATGAAATTTTAGTATGTGGTAGGGGACCACCTGGGGACGAATCCTATTGAAAATGGGTGAAGTGGGGTCAAAGGTCACGACATAAGAGCGGAATTCATTCAATTGTCCTTATGCGTCATAGCTTGCGTAAATATGGTTTGATTTCAATGAAATTTTAGTATGTGGTAGGGGACCACCTGGGGACGAATCCTATTGAAAATGGGTGAAGTGGGGTCAAAGGTCACGACATAAGAGCGGAATTCATTCAATTGTCCTTATGCGTCATAGCTTGCGTAAATATGGTTTGATTTCGATGAAATTTTAGTATGTGGTAGGGGACCACCTGGGGACGAATCCTATTGAAAATGGGTGAAGTGGGGTCAAAGGTCACGACATAAGAGCGGAATTCATTCAATTGTCCTTATGCGTCATAGCTTGCGTAAATATGGTTTGATTTCAATGAAATTTTAGTATGTGGTAGGGGACCACCTGGGGACGAATCCTATTGAAAATGGGTGAAGTGGGGTCAAAGGTCACGACATAAGAGCGGAATTCATTCAATTGTCCTTATGCGTCATAGCTTGCGTAAATATGGTTTGATTTCAATGAAATTTTAGTATGTGGTAGGGGACCACCTGGGGACGAATCCTATTGAAAATGGGTGAAGTGGGGTCAAAGGTCACGACATAAGAGCGGAATTCATTCAATTGTCCTTATGCGTCATAGCTTGCGTAAATATGGTTTGATTTCGATGAAATTTTAGTATGTGGTAGGGGACCACCTGGGGAACGAATCCTATTGAAAATGGGTGAAGTGGGGTCAAAGGTCACGACATAAGAGCGGAATTCATTCAATTGTCCTTATGCATCATAGCTTGCGTAAATATGGTTCGATTTCAATGAAAGTTTAGTATGTGGTTGGGGACCACCTGGGGACGAATCCTATTGAAAATGGGTGAAGTGGGGTCAAAGGTCACGACATAAGAGCGGAATTCATTCAATTGTCCTTATGCGTCATAGCTTGCGTAAATATGGTTTGATTTCAATGAAATTTTAGTATGTGGTAGGGGACCACCTGGGGACGAATCCTATTGAAAATGGGTGAAGCGGGGTCAAAGGTCACGACATAAGAGCGGAATTCATTCAATTGTCCTTATGCATCATAGCTTGCGTAAATATGGTTCGATTTCAATGAAAGTTTAGTATGTGGTTGGGGACCACCTGGGGACGAATCCTATTGAAAATGGGTGAAGTGGGGTCAAAGGTCACGACATAAGAGCGGAATTCATTCAATTGTCCTTATGCGTCATAGCTTGCGTAAATATGGTTTGATTTCAATGAAATTTTAGTATGTGGTAGGGGACCACCTGGGGACGAATCCTATTGAAAATGGGTGAAGTGGGGTCAAAGGTCACGACATAAGAGCGGAATTCATTC
This sequence comes from Macrothele yani, assembly GCA_039090855.1. Lineage (NCBI taxonomy): Eukaryota > Metazoa > Arthropoda > Arachnida > Araneae > Macrothelidae > Macrothele > Macrothele yani. The sequence goes on along the minus strand of CM077033.1, from coordinate 111,868,737 downwards.
AATTGTCCTTATGCGTCATAGCTTGCGTAAATATGGTTTGATTTCAATGAAATTTTAGTATGTGGTAGGGGACCACCTGGGGACGAATCCTATTGAAAATGGGTGAAGTGGGGTCAAAGGTCACGACATAAGAGCGGAATTCATTCAATTGTCCTTATGCATCATAGCTTGCGTAAATATGGTTCGATTTCAATGAAAGTTTAGTATGTGGTTGGGGACCACCTGGGGACGAATCCTATTGAAAATGGGTGAAGCGGGGTCAAAGGTCACGACATAAGAGCGGAATTCATTCAATTGTCCTTATGCGTCATAGCTTGCGTAAATATGGTTCGATTTCAATGAAATTTTAGTATGTGGTAGGGGACCACCTGGTGACGAATTCTATTGAAAATGGGTGAAGTGGGGTCAAAGGTCAGGACATAGGAGCGGGATGCATTCCATTGCCCTTATGCGTCATAAGGTGCGTAAAAATGGTTCGATTTCGATGAAATTTTAGTATGTGGTAGGGGACCAGCTAGAGAGGAACCCTATTTAAAGTGAACGAAATGGGATCAAAGGTCAGTACATAAGAGCGGGATCCATTCCATTGCTGTTATGCGCCATAACTAACGTAAAAAATGCTCGATTTCGATGAAAGTTTAGTATGTGGTAGGGGACCACCTGGTGACAAACCCTATTGAAAATGGGCGAAATGGGGTCAAAGGTCAGGACATAGGAGCGGAATCACTTCCATCGCCATTACTTACGTAAAAATGTTTCGATTTGGATGAAATGTTAGTATGTTGTTGGGGCCTGCCTGGAGACGAATTCTATTGAAAATGGGCGAAATGGGGTCAAAGGTTAGGACACAGGAGCGGGATCTATTCCATAGACCTTATGCATCATTACTTACGTAAAAATGCTTCGATTGCGACAAAACGTTATCATGTTATTTCGGAGGTATACTGAACCGGTTCTGTTGAATATCATCGATATGGGATCAAGGGTCAGGGCACAGGACCGAGATTTATTCCACAGCCATTATTCTCATAACTTGAGTGATAACTTGAGTAATGATTTCTGGTATGTTTGAAAGCGTATCATAATCAATGCATTGCATAATTTTAATAACTTGTTTTGTTATAATTATTCTTATATGAAGGATTCTTGAGATTCGTGGGATTCGGGAACCTTTTAGGATTCGGATTGGGATTCGGATTCAAGAAAATTTAGGATTCTTCCCTCCTCTACTTTTGATTCTATGTATCGAAGGGAATTGAGTTCTTCACTAAAAGGACAAACATTGGAAGGACAATATGTTAGTTTAATAAATCAAGAGCATAGCAAAGGTACAGCAACAATAAAGTTGGAGAGCATGAGCTCACATTTCGAGGTAGAGTGATTTACATAGGGAGACCTACTATCTCCAAAATTATTTAACTCTGAATTGGAAGACATTTTTAGTAGCTTAAACTGGGATGAAAAAGGATCTATACATAGCATAAAATCAAGTCTCTGTTTGGCGTCTGTCGGTTTGTTCGGGCTAATCTCGAGAATAGCTGGACGGATTTTGATGCGGTTCCCGCCATTCCATAGAGCATTTGTCGAGGAAGGTTTAGGTGTATGAAATATTAATCTATGATAAAAGAGAGCCGAGCAGTAACGATTTTAGTGACAAGTCAAAGGAAAAACCGCCGTTCGCATTCTTTCGTGGCTTCCACTGCCTATGAGGATGCAGCAGACACGTGACTTTCTTCATGGCAACGAGCCTTAGTAACGTAACGTAAGTGAAGGGCAACCAGTCCCCGTTGAAATGATGGTGTCTTACTTAGAAAGTTTAACTTTCGAGTACAAAATGCGGTATTTGGAAAATATTAATGAGATCGATGGAAAAGATCCCTATGTGCTGAATGTAAGCGAAACGTTTTCCAGAAGTGCAAATAGTAAATACATTCTACTACTTCGTCTTTGGTCGAAGTGCCATTACCATACTACAGTTAGAGGCATTAGAATCATATAAAATTCTCGAAGCATATAACAATTTCTCATGGGGCATATTCTTTTACGTGGTAATTTAGTGAGCAATTTGTAACTCTTCAATAAAAAGTGTTTTTCTATGCTCTGGAAAGCGATTTTCAAGACTTAGAAAATTTGAGAGAAAAATACTGCTGGCCACCCAAAACGCAACACTAAGAAGGAAGCATCCGATTGGCCTGAAATTCGCAGCACGCTTCGCCCGAGAGAGGACGATCAGCATTGCAGGGCATATGCAAATCATGTGAGCCCGGCACGCCACGGAGAAGCACTATAAGAAGGGTGCACAGAAGGCGGGGTGTAAGTAGTGGAAGTGTGTTGTGCTGCCGGACCTGTGCGTGGGAAGCTTCCTGATGCCTCGTCGCAGAATACGGCAGTCATTCCAGCACGTTTCGGTGTTCAACTGAGGACGAATAGTGGCTTATCGCGACAGCGGTTTATCGTACCGAGACATCGGCGCCCGTGTGGGACGACATCCAGCCACAGTGAGGCGAGTATGGATTCCGTGGGTGCAGGAGGAACGGACGGACCGACGTGAGCGATTGCCGCAGCCGCGGCACACCACCGAACGGGAGGACCGGCATGTTGTGCGGCGGGCATTGATGGCTCGTACCGCCACATCAGGAACGTTAGCGCAAGAATTAGGGTGTGTTGCGGAACAACCGTGTCAGCACGTACCGTTTGACGTCGTCTGCAGGAGCGGGGACTTGTCGTACGGCTCCCATTGTTCCGATTTCCATTGACGTTACACAGTTATCAGGTCACCGACGAAGTCGCTCCGCAAACGATTAGCGGAGCTTGGAATACCACGCTCGACACTGCATAAGCACATGAAGAATGACCTGAATTTGCACGCATATCGCCCGATGCTCGTTCAGGAGTTATCAGACTTCGATTCAAACCGCAGGCGGGATGCATGTGCAATGATGCTTCAGACATTTGCCACAATCCCAAAACGTGGAAAGGTCATTTTCAGTGATGAATGTGCGAGATACCGCAGCTGTCGATCACGGAACGTTGTGTTCTGGTCCAAGGAAAATCCACATTGTGTCGAAGAATTGGAACATCATCCTCCGCATGTCATGATATGCGCTGCAATGAATAGTCGACATCTGTTTGGACCGTATTTCTTTGATGGTGCAGTGAATCAGACAACTTATCTGGACATGCTGCAAACCTGGTTTGTGCCACAACTTGGAAAACTTGTCATTCTGAATGTCGTATGTTTCCAACAGGATGGGGCACCCGCCCATTACGCAATCGCTGTTCGGGAATACTTTGGTGAGGTCTTTCGGGATCGTTGGATCGGCAGTGCTGCCCGCTCCACTTGAATGGCCACCTCGAAAGATAATGCCTTTTGGGGTTTCATAAAGGAGGCTGTTGCACAGCAGCGCTACCAAACCACTGATGAACTTAAACAAACAGTGAGACGTGCTTTCTCTCGTATCACTCAGCAACTGCTTCGGAAAATGTCCCACAGAACATGGGGTAAAATTATTCTCTGTCACGAGAATGACGGAGCCCAAACGGATCCACTGGATGTTTAAGGATGCCTCAACATATAACTCAACGTATACATCATACATGGTGTCACCTTGTCTCACCCATGCTTGGTATAACCAGGAGAGATAAGAAGAGGAACTCGTGGATCCGAAAAATGACGAGAGTGGAAGACATCATGATCAGAGTTAAATCTCTGAAATGGCAATGGGCTGGACATACTGCCAGAAGGACAGACCATAGATGGACAGCCGAAATTTTGATTTAATTCCAAGGGACAGGAAAAGACCCAGGAAAAGACCACATGGGAGATGGGTGGATGAAATTCGTAAATATGCGGGAGTGACATGGAGGAGACTGGCACAAGACAGACCGTTGTGGAGGAAACTTGGGGAGACCTTCGTCCAGCAGTGGATTGATAATGGTTGACAATGATGATGATGATACATCATACAACAGATACATAGCTCACTTACATTTCTTATTACAGGGGGGGTAACAAGACATTGTGGACACCCTATAGATGGCGCCAACGTACTAGCGTACGATTGTGCACATAGAAGGCAGAGAGAAATTAGGGGGGGGGGGGACTTAGGAATGAACACATTTGCATGTAACTGTGGGATTCCTACCAGCGGGTTTCAGTTAACGTGCTCGTCTAATGCACGGCGAATATTAAGCGATTATTAGAAATTTACACCTCCACAAAGAGCCCCCAGTTTGAAGCTTATCAGGCTAGGTTTAAACCTGGGGTACCTCCCTCAGTAGTCTGAATCTCTAACCACGAAGTCATCCGCGGCTCGATTTCAAATTCGGAATACGTGTACTCTATACATACTCATTTATTCATAGAATCAACTGGAAGTTTATTATTTCATAACACATCTGGGATAATAGATATTCTTGTTGTCCCATGCTGGGATCGTACACAAAAAAACTATACGCATAATTAAATTGCTTGTGATCAGTGACTTTGTTGTACTAATTATTCATGTGTGTCACTTTACATATTTATTAAACAATTTCTCTTGAAATCTATAATATCTAAAATGAAGTAATACGAGATTATATTTATATTTATTACCGAAGTTATTTGTAAGTACGTATGGTTACTTATATTTCAGTATGTCATCTACTCCTTTACGATACGATTGTACTTAAATAAAAAAAAAGATTAGGTTCAGGTTCTCATTGTTAAGTAGATTTTTTTAACTGTGTATTTACACCTACAACACACATAAAAATTGGAAAGGGAGTGAGACAAGGTGACACCATATCTCCCAAGCTTTTTAGTGCCACACTGTAAAATGTCTTTCAATCACTGAACTGGGAAAACAAAGGGATAAAGATTAATGGAGATTATCTAACCCACCTTCTTTTTGCTGATGACGTAGTCATTTTTGCAACTACCCCATCACAGCTCCAGAGTATGATCCAGGAACTTGCGGACAAGAGTAAAGAAGTGGGATAAAAAAAGGAACTTTCAGAAGACAAAAGTGATGTTCAATGCTTTTACAAGAAATGAAGATTTATCGATTGATGGAGAAAAACTGGAAATAACAGGTACCTGCGTTTATCTTGACAGTAGATATCAAGTGAGGGTCACATTGATGATGAAATTAATCGGCGTATAAAACTTGCCTGGAGAGCTTTTGGAAGAAACAGCATAATTTTCAAGAGCAATATGCCATTATGTCTTAAAAGAAAAGTGTTTGATCAATGCATCCTTCCAGTTCTTAAGTATGGTGCAGAGACGTGGACCTTAACTAAAAGAGACATACAAAGGCTGCAGACAACTCAAAGCAGCATGGAGAGGTGCATGCTTGGTGTAACCAGGAGAGATAATAAGAGGAACTCGTGGATGAGAAAAAAGACAGTACAAAACTTTCCTGGAGAGTTTTTGGAAGAAACAGCATTATTTTCAAGAGCAATATGCCATTATGTCTTAAAAGAAAAGTGTTTGATCAATGCATCCTTCCAGTGCTTACGTATGGTGCAGAGACGTGGACCTTAACTAAAAGAGACATACAAAGGCTGCAGACAACTCTAAACCATATACATTGATGAAGAAATTAATCGGCGTACAAAACTTGCCTGGAGAGCTTTTGGAAGAAACAGCATAATTTTCAAGAGCAATATGCCATTATGTCTTAAAAGAAAAGTGTTTGATCAATGCATCCTTCCAGTGCTTACGTATGGTGCAGAGACGTGGACCTTAACTAAAAGAGACATACAAAGGCTGCAGACAACTCTAAACAGCATGGAGAGGTGCATGCCTGGTGTAACCAGGAGAGATAAGAAGAGGAACTCGTGGATCCGAAAAATGACAAGACATCATGATCAGAGTTAAATTCCTGAAATGGCAATGGGCTGGACATACTGCCAGAAGAACAGACCATCGATGGACAGCCGAAATTTTAGATCGGATTCCATGGAACAGGAAATGACCCAGAAGAAGACCACGTGGGAGATGGGTGGATGAAATTAGAAAGTATGCGGGAGTGACATGGAGGAGACTGGCACAAGACAGACCGTTGTGGAGGAAAGTTGGGGAGACCTTCGTGCAGCAGTGGATTAATAATGGTTGACAATGATGATGATTTACATGAATAAACGGATCAAGCCTTCTAAATTTCCATTGTACTATGTTGTAATCCGTATTTCATTCATTGAAATTCAGAGTCTAGTTTGGTTTCCTAAAACATTATCGATTGAGAACCTTTCATAATGTTTTGAAATGGAGATGCGGAGAGTATTCAGAGCTATAACGTTGTATATGTTTTTCTCTTGCAGCGGAAGGAGATGAGGGAAACTGCGTACAACTTGGATTAAGACATGCTTCGGACAATGAGGTAGCATTGATCACGGGAGCGTGCAATTCTTCGGCTTTTTCTATATGCGAAGTACCAGCTTTGGCGACAGCTACTATGCCACCAGTGACGACGATCGTCCCTTCGACCACAGTTTTGGAAACAAAGTGTGCAAGAGTTGAGTCACATTTTCGTGAAACAGACAACTGGTGCTTCTGGGTATGCATTATTCAAATCATCAACACAACGTCATTTGAGAAATTAATTTACTCTACTGTTTGTTTTGCATTTGTTCTCAAGTGTTGCTTTCAAATGGTGTGACAATTCCATTCTTTAAATTCTTAGTACGTTGGTTGACATGTTAAACCTTGAAAAAGAAATATTACACTGAGAAAAACATTTTCTTAATTCAGCAAAGAAATTGTTGAATCAACCAAAACATTTTGTCGATATACAGTAAAAAAAAAAAAAAAAAAAAAAAAATGTTTGTCGAACTCACAAATTTATTTTGTTGAATATTATTGTTGATTCTACAAAATTTGTTATTATCATGACAAAACGTTTTGTTCATTTAACAAAATAGTTTTGTCGATTTTGGGGAATTTGTTTGATCAAACAATATGTATTCATCGTGATAAAACATTTTGTTGGTGCAAACAAACATATTATTATCGTGACACAGTAATTTCTTGCTCCAACAAAATTGGGAGTTTTGTAGCTGGGACAATTTGTCCCTAAATTCTCCTTCCGATGGCAACACTTTGCCAGTGCAATGATTTTACGTGCGGTTAGCAGCGGTACCCTCGTGGGACGATGGCTTCTGTGCCCCAAGGAGATGGTTCTGGATGGTATGGCTGCTTAGACGTTTTTGTGCAGCAACGTTAAATTGCCGAGTGATTTCTTGCACTGTGGCCCGTCTATCCTCTGTTACAATGCGAGCTAGCCGACGATGACCCCGCTCATCCACACGCTGTTCTCCACGGCAGTTGGCCCTTGCAGGGATCGTTTTACCGGATTCGATGTACTCACGGTGCACCCGTGACACAGTGGCTCGTGAAAATCCCAGTGCCCGCACGACTTACGAGATGGAGTGACCCATTCGTCGGGCCCCGACAATTTGCCCTCGATCAAATGCGCTTAGATTCTTCGTCTTACCCATATTGCGTCCGAATCTTACTGATTCCCGTCGCATCACTCCTTATATTATCGGATCGTTGCGTACGTCATGTCGTTCCCGTTTACAGGGCCGCCCATAGCGACACATTTGCATAACGCCAGCTGTCTCTAATTCAATTGATCTTCAGTGTAATCATTGGCACCAATGTGCCGTATTTTAACTTTTGTCCATCGAACCAGTCTTTCAGAAAATATGGGAATTACATTGTCTTGGAGCTGGAATCGAACCTGCACCTCCAGATTACCGGTTGAGCATTCAACCGGTTACACCACCCAGGACAAGGGAGCATGGGCGTCTGCAGGAAATTTTTCAAGGGGGTCAAGTGTAATTAATTAAGGTTTGGCTAATAAGTAGAAAACAGTAATCAGTGAAAATGAAAGATTAATACTATTACTATTAGTACTACTTGCTTACTACACTAGAACACTATTATTATTATTATTATTATTATTATTAATTGATGCTGCTCTTGAAGAAAATGGATGTTAGTAATAGTCATGTACACTATCTACCAACAAGTAATTGGACACCTGTGATAGCAAAGGAAAACGAAGTTTATTCACCTTCAATAGTTGGTGGAGCCTCCACGAGTGGCGATTACAGCTGCGCATACTCTCAACCAGGCGTTGTACGACGGCTAGCGGTATTTTCTTCCACTCGGCTTGGAGAAGTCAGGTCAGTTCCTTCACCGATTTCGGACGGTGGGGGCACCCCTCAAGTCGACGGTCCAACTCGTCCCACAGGTGCTCGATAGGGTGAAGGTCCGGGCTCTGGGCCAGTCCATTCGATTAACCCCATTGTCACCATACCAAGCCATGGTGGACCTCGCAACATGACAGGTGGCATTGTCATCCTGAAAGTAACATGGGTCCACCCCGTAAAACTGCCACAACGTAGGAAGCGCATGGTCATCCAAAATGGTGCAGTAGGTCTCGGCGTTGAGTCTACCAGGAATTGCGACCAAGGGTCCCGTGCCATACCAGGAGAAACACCCCCATAGCATAATTCCACCGCCGCCGAACTTCACAGTTGGCACAATACATTCCGGCAGGAGGCGTTCTCCAGGCAGACGCCAAACCCAGACCCTGCCATCCGAACGGTAGAGGGTGAACCTTGATTCGTCGCTCCAGAGAACCTGTTTCCACTGTTCAACGGTCCACTGTCGACGTTCTTTGCACCACGTTAGCCGAGCAGCGCTATTGGACTTGGTGATCAAAGGCTTGTGGGTCCATGATAACCGAGCAGATGGGCTTCCTTACGGATGGTATTCATCGAAAGAACACTCCCGGATGCCCTGTTGAAACTCCTCGCGGATGTGGCCCATCGATTTGGTGCGGTTCTTCCGAATTTCTCTGGCCAGCACCCGTCGGTCTCTAACTCCCAGTTTTGTGGGTCTGCCGAATCGGGGCACATTCCGACCGTCACCTCTCATCTTCCACTTGCCAATCACGTAGGCCACTGTCGATTTTTGGGTACTTCAACTCGCTGGATATGTCATCGGCCATTTCTGTGATACCCGACGATTACACCTTTCTCGAAATCAGAGAGCTCCGAACTGCGTGGCATCTTGCATGCGACTGGTTGCGTTGTTGTTTCCCCACACGATATTTAACGGCGGCGGCCGTGACGTGCATCAGGACCGCAGATATCGTCGATTGCAGGGGTGTCCAATTACTTGTTGGTAGATGGTGTATATTACCATGTACATTGGTAACTGTTTTCAAAATAATGAACAATGTCGAGCAGGTACACGCCAAGCCTTTTAAGTTTAGCACACACCACCCTAAGGAACCTGTTTGGGCGTAGTACCTTACGGTTTGCTAGAATTTCCCTTTCCACGTTATCGTTTTTCAATTTCAAAGTTCCAGTAAAATTGGAATATTAAATTAAACGCCCCAAACTCCATCTCTCCCTGTGGTCCAGTTCTGTGAGTGTAAAAAAAGGTAATAAATAAAATAAAATAAAATAAAATAAAGGGAAAAATCATCCTACAGGGGGTGGATTCCCCCCTGTCGGCGCCCATGCAAGGGAATTCCAAGTAACTGACGCAAAGCAGATGTACCTTAGAAATCTGAGAACATTTCAGATTTCCAATAATCTAAGCAATTATGAGCTTCCGTTTGAAGCAATTATTTTGTTTCAGTCGCTCGAAGTTCACCTGTTATTAAGTAATGTTCCGACAGCGGTGACACCTGTTTTTGCTTTGTGTGCTTATCTTTCAGGCTCTCTGTATTATGTACATTTGACCAGATCATCTTCTAATTCTTTCATGATCTCATTTCTTCTTACTTTCCACAGACCCCACCTTTTAGCACACTTGACTGGGATTCAGCCCGGGCATACTGTCGAAGTTTTGGAGGTGATTTAGCAAGTTATAAAGATGCAGAGGAAGAAGAACTTGAACTGGTGTAAGTATAGCCTTAAATTTGTGGACTAAGCTGTACGTTTCACAGAAATAGAATTATGAACGAGAAACATTGCACCGAATTCTTAGTTGTGAACATCCCTCTTGAATCTTTTCCGACAGGGAAAATATACACAGTGCAGTCAAAACGTTATGACCATCCCTGATGTAAGAACAAACAGTAACCAAATGCGAGATGGTGTCCGTAACAACATATCAGGGTTCCTACGCATCATGTACTTTTTTTCCAGGGCATTTCAAGGACTTTCCAAAGATTTTGTACAATTCCTCCGGGACAAGAAGCAATGAGATGGCGTCCTGGAAAAAAATTACAACAACATGTATTTTTTTCTAGGACATTTCAAGGACTTTCCAAAGATTTTGTACAATTCCTTCGGGACAAGAAGCAATGAGATGGCGTCCTGGAAAAAAATTACAACAACATGTACTTTTTTCTAGGACATTTCAAGGACTTTCCAAAGATTTTGTACAATTCCTCCGGGACAAGAAGCAATGAGATGGCGTCCTGGAAAAAAATTACAACAACATGTACTTTTTTCTAGGGCATTTCAAGGACTTTCCAAAGATTTTGTACAATTCCTCCGGGAGAAGAAGCAATGAGATGGCGTCCTGGAAAAAAATTACAACAACATGTACTTTTTTCTAGGACATTTCAAGGACTTTCCAAAGATTTTGTACAATTCCTCCGGGACAAGAAGCAATGAGATGGCGTCCTGGAAAAAAATTACAACAACATGTACTTTTTTCTAGGACATTTCAAGCACTTTCCAAAGATTTTGTACAATTCCTCCGGGAGAAGAAGCAATGAGATGGCGTCCTGGAAAAAAATTACAACAACATGTACTTTTTTCTAGGACATTTCAAGGACTTTCCAAAGATTTTGTACAATTCCTCCGGGAGAAGAAGCAATGAGATGGCGTCCTGGAAAAAAATTACAACAACATGTACTTTTTTCTAGGACATTTCAAGGACTTTCCAAAGATTTTGTACAATTCCTCCGGGAGAAGAAGCAATGAGATGGCGTCCTGGAACAAAATTACAACAACATGTACTTTTTTCTAGGACATTTCAAGGACTTTCCAACGATTTTGTACAATTCCTCCGGGAGAAGAAGCAATGGGATGGCGTCCTGGAAAAAAATTACAACAGCATGTACTTTTTTCTAGGACATTTCAAGGACTTTCCAAAGATTTTGTACAATTCCTCCGGGAGAAGAAGCAATGAGATGGCGTCCTGGAAAAAAATTACAACAACATGGACTTTTTTCTAGGACATTTCAAGGACTTTCCAAAGATTTTGTACAATTCCTTCGGGAGAAGAAGCAATGAGATGGCGTCCTGGAAAAAAATTACAACAACATGTACTTTTTTCTAGGACATTTCAAGGACTTTCCAAAGATTTTGTACAATTCCTCCGGGACAAGAAGCAATGAGATGGCGTACTGGAAAAATTACATCAGCAGCGAGATGGCGTCCTGGCAAAAATTACAACATGTAATTTTTTCTAGGACATTTCACTGACTTTCCAAGTATTTTCTACAATTCCAGCGAGACAAGTGTAAAAAGTAATCATGGCAAAATACATATCATTACATATTTTCTTTTATTTAAAAAAATATACAGATTTTTAATGCAGGCTCCCAACTCCCCTACACCAGCACCTTTCCACACACTGTACTATTTTTTTATGTACTCCAAGACGCAAGAAGTTATTAAAATAATTAAAACATAACATAAACTCGCTTGCAGATAGCCGTTAATATTAATTATTTTTTACTTACCTTTTATTTCTTAGTTACAAGTATAATACCTGTTATTTAATTTTTAAAATAATACATAAAAATAAAAAGGTACAAAAAATAACGTACAAGTTCAAAAATTTACCGTCTTGTTTCATCCTCCTGCTGTATTCACCTGTTTAGAAAAACTGGGAAAAGGAATTTTTAGAACAACCTCAAGAATTCCAGAAAAAATTTGGAAAAAGAATAAACTCCATAATATTTTTTGATTGGAGGTTTAACGACCACCGTGAGCAACTCAGTGGGCTACAAGTAGTCGCCGTCCCTAATTTACGACCACTGGTTCCAGGGAAGGGAGAGAGCCAGTGCCGTAAGACAAACGCAACATCCATGCCTCACTGGGATTCGAACCCGGACCCATCTCGGACGAACGATCTTAAGCCATCGTTTAAGACCACTGCGCAACCAGGGCGCGCATTACATTTCTAGGCCCGGAAAGAATATTCTAAAATTCCAGGTTTTCCATGATGCGTCGGAACACTGCATATGTAAATCTCGCGGAAGGTATACAGTTTTATTTATTTTTTATTTAACTATAATTTCATGCCACAACACAGCAAAACAGAATTTAGTCCATACACACGCAGAACTACATCTACAATAATAATAAACAACAAAAGTCCAAGAATACAGTAATACCAATAGTAATACAAAGGTGCGAACAAAATGAATGAACTCAGGCTTTTTATATTGTAGAAATCTACGGTTGTACGCAGCATGCAATGTAACCAAAGTAACTAAGAAATTGCAGGACTTCAAAAAAATAACTATTACAAAATTTTAAAAGTATAACCATTTGCATACAATTTGATTTTTGCAGATAATATCCTATTTTCACTAAGACATACACCTGACGAAATGCACTATCTACCAACAAGTAATTGGATACACCTGCAATCGACGATATCAGCGGTCCTGATACACGTCACAGCCGCCGCCGTTAAATATCGTGTGGGAAACAACAACGCAACCAGTCGCATGCAAGATGCCACGCAGTTCGGAGCTCTCTGATTTCGAGAAAGGTGTAATCGTCGGGTATCACGGAAATGGCCGATGAAATATCCAGCTAGTTGAAGTACCCAAAATCGACAGTGGTCTACGTGATTGGCAAGTGAAAGATGAGAGGTGACTGTCGGAATGTGCCCCGACCCGGCAGACCCACAAAACAGGGAGTTAGAGACCGACGGGTGCTGGCCACAGAAATTCGGAAGAACCGCACCAAATCGATGGGCCACATCCGCGAGGAGTTTCAACAGGCATCCGGGAGTGTTCTTTCGATGAATACCATCAGTAAGGAAGCCCATCTGCTCGGTTATCATGGACCCACAAGCCTTTGATCACCAAGTCCAATAGCGCTGCTCGGCTAACGTGGTGCAAAGAACGTCGACAGTGGACCGTTGAACAGTGGAAACAGGTTCTCTGGAGCGACGAATCAAGGTTCACCCTCTACCGTTCGGATGGCAGGGTCTGGGTTTGGCGTCTGCCTGGAGAACGCCTCCTGCCGGAATGTATTGTGCCAACTGTGAAGTTCGGCGGCGGTGGAATTATGCTATGGGGGTGTTTCTCCTAGTATGGCACGGAACCCTTGGTCGCAATTCCTGGTAGACTCAACGCCGAGACCTACTGCACCATTTTGGATGACCATGCGCTTCCTACGTTGTGGCAGTTTTACGGGGTGGACGCATGTTACTTTCAGGATGACAATGCCACCTGTCATGTTGCGAGGTCCACCATGGCTTGGTATGGTGACAATGGGCTTAATCGAATGGCCTGGCCTCGGACCTTAACCCTTTGGAGCACCTCTGGGACGAGTTGGAGCGTCGACTTAAGGGGTGCCCCCACCGTCCGAAATCGGTGAAGGAACTGACCTGTCTTCCTCCAAGCCGAGTGGAAGAAAATACCGCTGGCCGTCGTACAACGCCTGGTTGAGAGTATGCGCAGCTGTAATCGCCGCTCGTGGAGGCTCCACCAACTATTGAAGGTGAATAAACTTCGTTTTCCTTTGCTATCACAGGTGTCCAATTACTTGTTGGTAGATAGTGTATATACCAATGAAATTAATGTAATTTCAAAAAGTTACATGCTACAATAAATAATTTAGTCACACAAACTGACAAGAAGAAGGTGCGAACATTTCGTAGCCAATGCATCAAAAGTCTCACTAAGGGGAGCATAACCAAAGTAAATACTAATTACAGAGCACCAATGTAAAACTATAATCTCTTAGTTTCAGATAAATTGAAGCACTGTAACAGATTCTTTATAACAAATCGTTGCGATGTAATTCGGCAAGGGAACCAGGGAAAAAGGCTAACAAATAGCCTCGGGAGCCCCTAGTCCCCAAGAAAAAAAACAAAGAATCTAAATCGTCAAGTCAAGGAAAAATTTAACCCTAATACAGTCAATTGAAGTAATAATAAACAATATGTGATCAACGAGTAATCAACCATTAAGTAAGAAAATCTTAAGCTCTCTTTCAAATGCCAAAGAGTGTGTCACCTTCTTGATCTGAAGCGGCAAAGCATTCCAGGACCTAGGAAAGGTCACGCTAATATTATTAAATAAAAAATGTGTACGCGCTCTAGGTGTTAAAAACCTAGTATTACCACGAGTGTCATGATCATGAGAACGCAAACGTAAAAATATTTATTAGCATATACACTGAGTGGCCACTTTATTATGACCACCGGACAGTTTTAAGCAAATGAGCTATGGCTGCACGCTGTTGCCGCCACAGGGCGAGGCTAGTATAAAAAGGGAAAGCTTAGTGCTTGCGACAGTAGTAGACGTGATTTTTTGGATAACGAGATGGGCAAAAAATGCGATTTGACGGACTTTCAACGTGGGATGATTGTAGGAGCTGGGAGCCATGGAGCGAGTATCACCAAAACCGCCGCATTTCGGACAGTCGATTCTGTTGTTTGTTACCAGTCTGGACACTCTCCGTTCCGCCAGAGCAGCTGTTGTTAAAGTGTTTAAAGACTGGACTGTCAGCCAAAAAACCGGTTCTCTACGTGCAACGTGTGGTCGTCATCGACTAGTGACTGCTCGGGCGGAACGGAGAGTGTCCAGACTAGTAACAGGCAACAGAAGGGCAACAGTGCAGCAAATTACAGACCATCTCAATCAAGGATCCCCTCAAATGATCTCTGCACGCACTGTTCGCCGTACACTGCATCGGATGGGATATGGCAGCCGAAGGCCTGTTCGAACACCTTTGCTGTCTGCAGTTAACTAGAGAAAACGTCTCCAGTTCGCACAAGGATTGGACAGTCGAGAATTGGAAACAAATTATGTGGTCCGATGAATCACGTTTTCAGTTGCACCATGCCGATGGCCGAGTGAGAATTTGGCGGAAAAAGCACGAAAGCATGGACCCCAAATGCATTTCTACAACCCTTCAAGCTGGTGTTATGGTTTGGGGAATGTTTTCCTGGCATTCTTTGTGCCCTTTAATTCGTGTCTGACTGGCACATCATATCTAAACATCGTTGCGGACCAAGTGCATCCTGTCATGTGGATGGTTTATCCCAATGGCGATGGCTACTTTCAACAAGATAATGCGTCCTGCCATAGTGCTCGTATTGTACAGGATTGGTTTCAGGAACATGCCGGTGTGTTTACTTTGCTTAGGTGGCCCCCACAATCTCCAGATTGAGAATTTGTGGGATGAAGTTGAACGAGTCATCAGACAGCTGGATCCACAACCCTGCAATCTCACACTCCTGGAAAGTGCTATTCATCAAGCATGGTCTCAGATTCCACAAACCACCTATCAACATCTCGTGGAGTCCATGCCACGAAGAATCGACGCAGTATTAAAGGCAAAAGGTGGCCCAACGAAGTACTGAGGGGGTGGTGATCATAAAGTGGCCACTCAGTGTATAAGTGATGTTCAATGCTTTTACAAGAAATGAAGATTTATCGATTGATGGAGAAAAGCTGGACATAACAGACACGTACATTTATCTTGGACAGCAGATATCAAGTGAGAGTCACATTGACGAAGAAATTAATCGGCGTATAAAACTTGCCTGGAGAGCTTTTGGAAGAAACAAAAATGGAGATCATCTAACCCACCTTCATTTTGCTGATGACGTAGTCATTTTTGCAACTACCCCATCAGAGCTGCAGAGTATGATCCAGGAACTTGCTGACAAGAGTAAAGAAGGGGGATTAAAAATGAACTTTCAGAAGACAAAAGTGATGTTCAATGCTTTTACAAGAAATGAAGATTTATCGATTGATGGAGAAAAGCTGGAGATAACAGAAACGTACGTTTATCTTGGACAGCAGATATCAAGTGAGGGTCACATTGATGAAGAAATTAATCGGCGTACAAAACTTGCCTGGAGAGCTTTTGGAAGAAACAGCATAATTTTCAAGAGCAATATGCCATTATGTCTTAAAAGAAAAGTGTTTGATCAATGCATCCTTCCAGTGCTTACGTATGGTGCAGAGACGTGGACCTTAACTAAAAGAGACATACAAAGGCTGCAGACAACTCAAAGCAGCATGGAGAGGTGCATGCTTGGTGTAACCAGGAGAGATAAGAAGAGGAACTCGTGGATCCGAAAAATGACAAGACATCATGATCAGAGTTAAATCCCTGAAATGGCAATAGGCTGGACATACTGCCCGAAGGACAGACCATCGATGGACAGCCGAAATTTTAGATTGGATTCCAAGGGACAGGAAAAGACCCAGAAGAAGCCCACGTGGGAGATGGGTGGGTGATATTCGAAAGTATGGGAAGTAACATGGAGGAAACTGGCACAAGACAGACCGTTGGGGAAAGAAACTTGGGGAGACCTTCGTCCAGCAGTGGATTGATAATGGTTGACAATGATAATACGTTCATGCATTAACAATAATCGTCGAAAACTGTATAATTTGTCAAATGACAATTTCTGATAACGTAATTTTTTTTTTTTTTTTAGAGACAATAAGATAGAAATGGATAAATAAATGAAAAATACAATAACAACTTAACCTTGGCAGGCAATAAACTTGAAATCCTGTAGATGACACGAATGCCGGATTTGAGCCCAAACCGCAATTTCACTGACATGTGCATCCCATCTCAAATTGTCTTGTAAATATACACCCAAAAACTTTACAACATCCTGAAAGTCAAGGGGCACTCCATTAAATAATATCACATTTGCAGTATCCACTCGTCGCCTACATCGAGAAAAAAGTACACTAGTAGTTTTGGAAAAATGTATGATTAAATAATTACAGCAAAACCAACGATAGTAATTCTGAAGTTCCAAATTTACACGTGGGATTACTTCGCGTGAAAGTTTCGCGTGAAAATGGGAACGGGCGTGACGTAAGTGTTTGAAAAAGGAATGGTTGCTGGTTACCCACAGAAGGGTGGTAGCGTTACAGAAACACCAGATTTTGTGGGCTGTTTACGTAGTACAGTTGTTACTCTTCCAAGAATGAAAGGAAACCGGTAAGATCTGCAGCAGTCGGGGAAATAGTGGACGTCGACTCAGCACTGGGTCATTGATGGCAGCGAGCAATGGCCCAGCACTATGTTGCCGCTGCCGAACCGTCAATAAAATGTCCGGGCGGCCAACTGAAGGACCAGCAGTCTAGGCCAACAGCTGACCAACAGTTCAGGTTAATAGCTGGCACCCCCATGAGTTATCATATGCCACAACAGGGCCATCAGTTATCCATCACAGGCAGTAGTTGCCACAGATGACCCTTCAGCGGTCCTGAAAGCACGTGATAGGCAACTGATGGCTTGCCGAATCTTGTCCGTTATTTCCCCAGTAGTAGCCATAAAAAATAAAATAATGAAGGATAACAGCAGTTTCCCAAAGATACACCTTTTTTCCCCCTTACGAAACTTCTGAATTATATCACTGCACTGGGGAAATTTTCTCAACAGACCGAAAAAACGCCCGTTTGGATCTGAGTGGAAACGAACCAGGGCTGTCGGCGTGGGAGGTGAGCTCTCTACCGACGGGACTGATTTGCCATGCAGGAGCAGGTGCTTGAAGCTGTCTTTTTCCTGCGCAATTTGTAATCGAATGATTCTCTCTTTAATTTTACAATATTGCGAGGTATTTTTCATAAATGTCAGTTTCATATAATTTATAAATTTATTTTTTCAACGTAACGATAGTTTTTTTATTTTATTTTAAGAGAACTACACTCATTTTCAAGGAGTGTACCAACTTAAAGTCGCTTTCCAAAGTTTTGTGCTGTCCTTGTCGTTTTTTTTTTTTTTTTTTTTTTTTTTTATTTTTTTTTATTGGAGGTTTAACGACCACCGTGAGCAACTCAATGGGCTATAAGCAGTCGCCCGTCCCTAATTTAGGGTCACTGGTTCCAGGGAAGGGAGAGAGCCAGTGCCGTAAGACAAACACAACATCCATGCCACACCGGGATTCGAACCCGGGCCCCTTACGGACGAATGATCAGAGGCCATCGCTTAGACCACTGCGCCACCGGGGCGGCCTTTGTCGTTTTGAAAGGCGATTGTTGAATTAATATATTTACCCGGGTTTTTTTTTTTTTTTTTTTTTTTTGATTGGAGGTTGAACGACCACCGTGAGCAACTCAATGGGCTATAAGCAGTCGCCCGTCCCTAATTTAGGGTCACTGGTTCCAGGGAAGGGAGAGAGCCAGCGCCGTAAGACAAACACAACATCCATGCCCGACGGGATTCGAACCCGGACCCCTTGCGGACGAATGATCATAGGCCAGCGCCTTAGACCACTGCGCCAACGGGGGGCTTACCCGGGTTCATGTCACATTCTGTTACATTTTTAACGCTGTATCTTTCCTTTCCGTTGCCCGAAGCTACATTTGTTTTAAAGGGGAAAGATATTTTATTTTATTTGTCGTTATTTTTTGAAGCGAATTCCCCCCAGTCTTGTGTATTCAACCCATGGATGAGTACACCACATAGCGTTGCTTTTTTTTTTCCTTTCAAATTATTAATATTTTTTGTATGCGTATAACTCTTTTTTTTGCCAACAAACGTTTTTTTAATGTTTTTCAGGGATATTTGTTTCAAGCGGTTTCAAATTATTTCTAGTTATTCATGGGAACGGAGTGGGTGTATTTCATGGCTTAATCTGATATCTTCGTCGACGTGGCATTTCATTAGGAAATTAATTCTCCTCTCTACATACGACTTTTTTTCTTAATATCCACTAAAATAACATGATGGCGATAGCGTCGTCTTCAACTAACTGGTACCATGAGAGACACAGCAAGTGTTGCTTCTGCGCATGCGCAGTCCCGTTGCTTCCACCTGGTGTTGGGGTTGCATCACTTCCCAGCTACGGGCCCCACTAGTGGCACTTGCTTGAAGTCCCACAATTCACGGCGATGCTGCAGGGCCATCACTGGCTCGCCAACTGATAGCGCTGCCAACAACGGACCGCTACCGGATCGTGAGCTGACTTGGAGGACGTGTGCTGTAGGCATTTTGAAAACATATCACTCCTTGCTGTCATGATTGCAAAAAAGGAATGATTATCGGCTTTCGGGCCAAGGGTGAAAGTATTTCCGAAACAGCGCAGTTTTTGAACGGTTAGCGTGCTGCTGTGGTTAAAGTGTATCCTGCTTGGAGAAAAGGCACCACTGAGAAAAAGCGACGTGGAAACTGCGGAGCACCACGTGCCATTGATGTGAGAGGTGAACGTCGGCAACGAAGGTGCGTGAAGGCCGATTGGGGCTTACATTTGCACGGCAGTGTTGGAATTGAACTCTGCTGATTGGAAAAGGATTGCCTTCTTCGATGAGCCACGTTTTCTGCTTCATGGAACGAATGGACGTTGATGTACAAGGCGAGAATCATCGGAGAACAAACTGACACTCAACCACTGCTGGAAGAACACATGCTGGTGGTTATAGTCTGGGGAATCTTTTCGTGTCATTCTCCGGGTCCACTCGTGCCTGTGGAAGGCACTATGGTCCGAAATCTTTATGAATCCATCCTTGCAAACCAAGTACACCCATACATCCTAATTTTATTCCTTGGGGCGGATGGGATCTTCCAGAACGACAATGCGATGCGTCACACAGCGAGAAATGTGGAAGAGCACGATGAAGACTTCAAAGTACTGGGTTGTCGGGAAAGTCATGACGTATTTTAGCCATGGTTTGCAAAGGTCATTTATTGATAGAAAGAACAAATATCAATCAAGGATATAATACCCGTTTTGTTCGATGACCTTTTGCCTTCTTTCAGTGAGCTGCAGAATGCCTCGTTCATAGAAGGACCTGTCTTTCGTGGCGAAAAACTCTACAAGGTGCTGATTTACAGCCTCATCTGAATTGAACCTTATACCACGCAAGGACTGTTAAAGAGAGCGAAACAAGTGGATGTCTGACGACGCAAGGTCAGACGAGTATGCTGGGTGTGTGGCAATACATCCCAACCAAGCTCCAATAATTTTTGGCGGGTGATCAAACTTGTGTGTGGTCTCGCGTTGTCGTGATGGAACACAACACCTTTACGATGAACGAGCTCTGGACGTTTCTGGATGATAGATTCGTTCAAACTGTCCAATTGCCGACAGTACACATTCGAATTGATTGTCTGGTTCCGTGGTAGGAGCTCGAAAAACAAGACACCTTTAAAATCCCACCACACTGAGACCAGAACCTTCCGCTGATTAATGTCTGCTTTGGATGTCGTTTGAGGCAAAGCAGCACGTCGGGACCAAGACCGTTTGCGCAGCACATTGTTGTACACAATCCATTTTTCGTCACCAGTTATCAGTCGCTTCAAAGAAGGATCGTTTTCCTTATGTTTAATGAGCATATCGCAGATGTTTATACACGCCATCAATTCAGCTTCTTTGAGTTCATGAGGAACCCACAAATCGAGCTTGCTTACGTATCCCAGCTTCTTTAGGTGGTCGTGAACGCTTGAACAATGGATGTGCAATGTGTCTGCAATCTCTTGTGTCGTGTAGCTTGGGTTTGACTCAATCAATGCCTTGATTTGGTCGTCATCAACCTCGGTGGGCCTCCCGGACCGAGGAGCATCGTTGAAGTCAAAATCACCAGCACGGAGTTTCTCGAACCACCGCTGGTACTGACGTTCTTTTAGAGTATTATCACCGTACACTTTACGCAACTTTTCACAAGCTTGACGCGCGTTCTTCCCTTTACGGAAGTAAAACAGTAAAATATGGCGAAAATGCACAGTTTGATCTTCCATCTTCAGCTTGATGTAAAATCTCCGGAAATCAACCAAATCGCTCACTATTCTTTTCAGAATGCAGCTAGAACTGGCACCTGTCGAATGTCATAACGATAACAGAGCTACGCATGCTTCTAGTACTTCCGAAACTGCCCAACCGCCATCGGGTGCCAAAATACGGCATGACTTTTCCGACAACCCAATACTTCCCTGGCGCCGTAAATCCACAGACTTAAACACAATTCATCATCTCTGGGACCACTTCAATCGTATTTTTCGCTCTATGGATCCTCCAGCACGCCCCTTCCAGCATGACTCCACATACCTCTGAACACCTTCCAGCACCTTATTGAGTCACTCCCAGCCCGTCTAGCTGCTGTCCGCGCTGCACACGGTGGTTACACTGGATATTAACTGATGGTCACAATAATGTGACTCGACCGTAAATGTGACTCAACCATAGATAGCTCTTACCAGCTGGACAGAGTGACTCTCAGGAGTTGCACTAACGGAACTGGGCATTAGCGAGAAAAGAAGAATTCTAGGTTCAGCTGTATCATCTATCCGTAATTGTTCCATGGGGTTCAAATCGGGGGATTCTGACAGTCAGTAGAGGACACGAACTGTCTGGACGTTATCCTCCAGCCGCTTCTGCAGAAATACCTGCAGAATTCAGAGTCTGTAGGGTTCGAAAGAATGTTTCCGTCGCAGAATCTAACGCACTGTTGCTTGAAGAGCTCTTGACTTGAGGGAGACTCGAAGTTTCTCGGGCCACAAAGACAACTTTCTCCACTCACGTGATCTTCCTATACTCTCTGCCGTATACCTAGAACACGAACCACTTCCCAAACAAACGAATTTACCACACGCCCGCTGGTTTCCTTTCTGGTGGTTCCTTGCCAAATTTTGTTCGAAATCTGCGCTGAACTCAAGTCATCAGTTCGTGTTGTGGTTTCGTGAAACCACAACACGCACTGTGCCTTCTCCGCTTCGGTAAAACCAGCCATTTTGCTTATTCGACTAATGTGCTGCCACCTCGTAACCTATGCACAATACAGCGAAATGAAACTTCAGGATATCAGGGTTTCACATCAGGAGCTTACTTGTATGCTAAGTAAGAAATTCTTAAAATTGTTGCCCAACGTTATGATTTTCCTGTGTATTTAACCACATTTACCGGTGTATATATACACTGGTGGAAAGTGAAAAAGAACACCAAGAAGGAATTGGCGGACGATCATGAAATTTACATATGTTAATGGGGTCGAGTTTACGTAGGTGTGATGTTAATTTCGGGACCAACTGGTGAGCGCTTACGCCACAGCACGACATAATATGCAAATTATCGTCGGTGATATTTAAGGAGTACGGCGAAGTGAATGGAATCAGTCGTCGGCGTACGGACACGTGCGAAGACCCTGAAGAAGCAGCAATGCCTGAACATGGAAGACGTGTACGATTTCAGCAGTTATCGGACTTTGAGCGAGGTCGTCTAGTCGGACTCCGCGAGGCCGGGTGGTCGTATCGTCGTATTGCGGAGCGAATTGGACGGGAGGTATCGGTGGTGGTACGATGGTGGCGTAGGTGGTCCGAGGAACATTCCCACACGAGAAGACGTGGAACCGGGAGTCAGAGACGGACTGATGAGCGGACCGATCGACGCATAAGAAGAGCGGCGTTGTCAAGAAGAACACCCACTGCGACGCAAATCCGAGCTGCCGTTGCACCTGAGGTGACTGTGCGAACAATCCGCAACCGTCTACTGGATGCAGGACTACGTGCACGTGTGCCTCTGGCATGTGTACCTCTGACTCCAGCCCACCGTCAGGAACGGCTGCAGTGGTGTCGCCAACGTCTGCACTGGAGAAAGCAATGACGATCTGTCGTGCTCAGCGATGAAAGCAGATTTTGCTTGGGAGCCTCCGATGGCCGTATGCGTGTTCGCAGAGGCACAGGGGAGCGTCTCCACCCTTCTTGCATCCGCCAGCAACACACAGGGCCTACACCTGGTCTCCTGGTGTGGGGAGCGATCAGCTATCACTCCCGTACACAACTAGTGTTTGTACCGGGTACGTTAAACAGCACCTCCTACATCAATAACACATTCAGCCCGTTGTTGTGCCATTTGTAAGGTCAGTCCATCGTGGTGTTTTCCAGCAAGATAACGCACGCCCACACACGGCACGTGGAACGCAACATGCACTTCAGGGTGGGAGACAACTTCCATGGCCTGCCCATTGAGCACGTGTGGTATTTTACGGGACAACGACTTATCCGGTCTCCACGGCCAGCCACGACCATCCCCGATTGAGGCGTCCAGGTTGAGGATGCTTGGAACTCAATACCCCAAACTTACATCCAACATCTGTACGACAGACTCCATGCCAGAATTGCACAGTGTGACGCAGTTCATGGCGGTTCAACCTCGTACTAACCATGTTACATGGAAATGTTATTTTTCAGTTTACCAGCAAATACAGCTGTATTTTGCCATAATGTTTTGATCACGTTATCCTCTGTATTCCGTTATTATGCTGTATAAATTTCGTTGGTATCAGACGACTCCGTCTTGGTGTTCTTTTTTCCCTTTCCGGCTGTGTATTTCGTAAATATAACAACATTAGCACTTTTTTTGCTTAGCAGAGTTGAAAATAAATGAAATGATGTCCAACCAAATGTGAAGAATGACACTGTGGTCTTTAAAAATGAATGAATAGAAATAAATTTGTTATATCTTTGTTGATCATAATTCTGTTCTCGAAAATGTATTTCTACGATTTCATGATGATTTCTTTTTCTGGAATTTAGAAATGTTAACGCAGGCCAGAAAGGGCATTGGATTGGATTAAGACGGGAACCCGGATCAAATGGTGATTACTTTTACTGTACTTCTTTAATCGGTTGCTATGTGTTTCTGGAACGTGGAAAGAGCGATGTATTTATTTATTTACGGACGCCACGTATTTGCAGGATTTTCACCTTGGTTCTCGCCCTTTGGATTTAATTGCTATAATGTATATAACGAAGTAAATTTCTCCGTCATTTTTATCCGCGCCGGGGTTCGGACCCGGGTCCCCTCATTCCGGAATAAGGCACTCTACCAATTGAGCTACGCGGACGTTTTATTCTGATTCCTATCTGCCTTTATGTCGTGTGCGTCCTTCTGGCAGGTACGTCACATCTCCTGGTACGTTACATCATCTCCCCCTTATTTATTTTATTATTTTTTTTTTCAAAGTGCTGGAGAAGGGATTCTCTTATTTTTCCTATCTCGCGGTGTGGAAATAACATCACACCAATGCGAGATTTTGAACGGTCGGGTCATCCGGATAGTTCGGGCGCCATTATAACGAAGTAAATTTCTCCGTCATTTTTGGTCTACGCCGGGATTCGAACCCGTGGCCGCTTATTCCGGAACAAGTCGCTCTACCAACTGAGCTACGCAGACATTTGTTCTGACTACTATCTGCCTTTATGTCGTGTGCGTCCTTCTGGCAGGTACGTCACATCTCCTGGTACGTTACATGTACACTGAAGAGCAATTGAATTAGAGACAGCTAGCGTTATGCAAATGTGGCGCTGTGGGCGGCTCTGCAAACGGAAACGACATGACGTATACAGCGATCCGACAAATATTAAGGAGTGATGCGACGGGAATCAGTAAGATTCGGACGCAGTATGGGTAAGACGAAGGATCTAAGCGCATTTGATCGTGGGGAAATTCTCGGGGGGAGACGAATGGGTCTCCCCATCTCGGAAGTCACTGGGATTTTCACGAGCCACTGTGTCACGGGTGCACCGTGAGTACATCGAATCCGGTAAAACCATCCCTGCAAGGGCCAACTGCCGTGGACAACAGCGTGTGGATGAGCGGGGTCATCGTCGGCTAGCTCGCATTGTAACAGCGGATAGACGGGCCACTGTGCAAGAAATCACTCGGGAATCTAACGCTGGTGCACAAAAACGTGCAAGCAGCCACGCCATCCAGAACCATCTCCTCGCTATGGGGTACAGAAGCCATCGTCCCACGAGGGTACCGCTGCTGACCGCACATCATAGGGTGCAAAGATTAGCATGGGCACGGAAACATCGCCACTGGACCCTAGACATGTAGGAAAATGTTGCCTGGACTGATGAGTCGAGATTCACGTTGGTAAATGCGGATGGAACGATACGAGTACGGCGCAAACCACATGAAGCGATGGATCCTTCTTGCCAGCAGGGTACTCTTCAAGCTGATGGGGGTGGCATTCTCGTCTGGGGACTGTTTACGTGGACTGAAATGGGACCCCTGGTACGTGTGACATCGTCCCTCACAGGTCAACGTTACCGGGATATCCTGGACGACCATTTGCTCCGTTTGTGCGTCTTCAACATCCCACTGGGGACCTCATCCTGCAACAAGACAATGCAGCTCCCGAATTGTATCCGAATGGTTGGATGAACACTCCACCGACGTGACCTCGCTTTCTTGGCCAGCTAGGTCACCTGACCGAGCACATCTGGGATGCCATCGAGAGAGATGACCCTCCTCCATGAAATCTTCGTGAGCTGTGGGAGCTTGTTCAGGGGTCGTGGATCCGTATGGCTTCCCAACGCTTCCGGTGTCTTGTCGAGTCCACGTCGAGACGAATCGCCGCCGTCATCAGGGCGAAAGGTGGTGCTAAACATTACTATCCAGGTATCTCTAATTCAATTTCTCTTCAGTGTAATATTATGCTTTAATTGGTGCGAAGTGTGGTTTTCTTCTTCGTTCTGTGCTTCATATGCAATGTTTATGCTTATGATTCAGTTTGCTGACTCAACAATTATCGTCCCATAAATTTTCCTTCGAATGCTCTTGCTGGTTCAGCAATAATCATCCCACAAATTTTGCCAAGAAGGTGTTTGCTGATGGAACGACGATAACCTAGTTAATTTTTCCAAGAAATTTCTTGTTGATTGAACAATAATCTCCCGAATTTTGCTATGGTTATTGCTGATTGAACAATAATCGCGTCGTACAATTTGCTATGAAGATCTTTGCTGATTGAACAATACTCATCCAGTAAATTCAATCAAAAAAGATTTTTGCTGATTGAGCCATCTCATAAAATGTATCAAGCAGCCTCTTGCTCATTCGACAATAATCAATCTGTAAAATTTTCCAAGGGGCTTCTTGCTGATTGAACGATAATTGACCCCCAAATTTTCCTACGGTGGTTTTTGCTGATTGAGCAATAATCATTCAGCAAATTTTGCTTGCCAAGAAGGTATTTGCTGATTAAACAACAAACATTCCGTAAATTTCGCTAAGAACTTTCTTGGAAATTGAGCAATAATAATCCCGAAAATGTTTCCAAGAAGGTGTTTGCTGATTACACAGTAACCACCCCGTAAATTTTGCTAAAAAAGTTCTTGCTGATTGAATGAAAATAACCTCGTTAATTTTTTTAAGGAATTTCTTGCTCATTCAACAATAATAACGCTAATTTTGCTATGGTTATTGCTGACTGGACAATAATCGTCTCATAAAATTTGCTAAAAGCTTCTTGCTGATTGAGCAATAATCAATCCGCAAATTTTTGCCAAGAAGGTATTTGCGAATTGAACAATAATCATCCTGTAAATTTTGCCAAGAAAGTTCTTGCTGATTGAGCAATACTAATCCTGAAAATTTTGCCAAGGTTCTTCCTGAGTGCGCAATAATTATGTCACAAAATTTGCTAAGGAGATTCTTGCTGATTGAACAATAATCATCACGTAAATTTTGCTGTGAATGTTCTTGCTGATTGAACAGTTATAACGAAGTAAATTTCTCCGTCATTTCTGTCCACGCCAGGATTCGAACCTGGATCCCCTCATTCCGGAATAAGTTGCTCTACCAATTGAGCTACGCGGACGTTTTATTCTGATTCCTATCTGCCTTTATGTCGTGTGCGTCTTTCTGGCAGGTACGTCACATCTCCTGGTACGTTACATCATCTCCCCCTTATTATTTTTTTTTTTTTTTTTCGAAGTGCTGGAGAAGGGATTCTCTTATTTTTCCTATCTCGCCGTGTGGAAATAACATCACACCATTGCTAGATTTTGAACGGTCGGGTCATCCGGAAAGTTCGGGCGCCATTATAACGAAGTAAATTTCTCCGTCATTTCTGTCCACGCCAGGATTCGAACCCGGATCCCCTCATTCCGGAATAAGTCACTCTACCAATTGAGCTACGCGGACGTTTTATTCTGATTCCTATCTGCCTTTATGTCGTGTGCGTCTTTCTGGCAGGTACGTCACATCTCCTGGTACGTTACATCATCTCCCCCTTATTATTTTTTTTTTTTTTTTCGAAGTGCTGGAGAAGGGATTCTCTTATTTTTCCTATCTCGCGGTGTGGAAATAACATCACACCATTGCGAGATTTTGAACGGTCGGGTCATCCGGATAGTTCGGGCGCCATTATAACGAAGTAAATTTCTCCGTCATTTCTGTCCACGCCAGGATTCGAACCCGGATCCCCTCATTCCGGAATAAGTCACCCTACCAATTGAGCTAGGCGGACGTTTTATTCTGATTCCTATCTGCCTTTATGTCGTGTGCGTCCTTCTGGCAGGTACGTCACATCTCCTGGTACGTTACATCATCTCCCCCTTATTATTATTATTTTTTTTTTTTTTTGAAGTGCTGGAGAAGGGATTCTCTTATTTTTCCTATCTCGCGGTGTGGAAAGAACATCACACCATTGCGAGATTTTGAACGGTCGGGTCATCCGGATAGTTCGGGCGCCATTATAACGAAGTAAATTTCTCCGTCATTTCTGTCCACGCCAGGATTCGAACCCGGATCCCCTCATTCCGGAATAAGTCACCCTACCAATTGAGCTAGGCGGACGTTTTATTCTGATTCCTATCTGCCTTTATGTCGTGTGCGTCCTTCTGGCAGGTACGTCACATCTCCTGGTACGTTACATCATCTCCCCCTTAT
Source organism: Macrothele yani (assembly GCA_039090855.1). NCBI lineage: Eukaryota > Metazoa > Arthropoda > Arachnida > Araneae > Macrothelidae > Macrothele > Macrothele yani. The sequence goes on along the minus strand of CM077033.1, from coordinate 111,840,878 downwards.
TATTATTATTTTTTTTTTTTTTTTGAAGTGCTGGAGAAGGGATTCTCTTATTTTTCCTATCTCGCGGTGTGGAAAGAACATCACACCATTGCGAGATTTTGAACGGTCGGGTCATCCGGATAGTTCGGGCGCCATTATAACGAAGTAAATTTCTCCGTCATTTCTGTCCACGCCAGGATTCGAACCCGGATCCCCTCATTCCGGAATAAGTCACCCTACCAATTGAGCTAGGCGGACGTTTTATTCTGATTCCTATCTGCCTTTATGTAGTGTGCGTCCTTCTGGCAGGTACGTCACATCTCCTGGTACGTTACATCATCTCCCCCTTATTTATTTTTTTTTTTTTTTTGAAGTGCTGGAGAAAGGATTCTCTTATTTTTCCTATCTCGCGGTGTGGAAATAACATCACACCATTGCGAGATTTTGAACGGTCGGGTCATCCGGATAGTTCGGGCGCCATTATAACGAAGTAAATTTCTCCGTCATATCTGTCCACGTCAGGATTCGAACCCGGATACCCTCATTCCGGAATAAGTCACCCTACCAATTGAGCTAGGCGGACGTTTTATTCTGATTCCTATCTGCCTTTATGTAGTGTGCGTCCTTCGGGCGGGTACGTCACATCTCCTGGTACGTTACACAGTAATCATTCCGTAAATTTTGTTTAGAAATTTTATTTCAAACACTAGATTGAGATCACCAGTATATAATTATTAAACTAACTCAGATTTCAGATGGAGTGATGACTCAGATTTGACTTTTACTAATTGGGCGCCTGGCGAACCAAAAACTCGTAGAAGCACAAATTTCTGTGTTGCACATGTCGGAGCCAATTCAACCTGGGAGCTTCTTTATTGTGGCCTTCGACGAAATTACGTATGCAAGGCAGCGAAAGGTTAGTTATTTTTATAATGCACTTATTTCTCTTTCTTCTTTCATTTATGCAAATTAAGAAATGCAGGCAGAAATCGATCCACTGTTAAAAAAATTATTTTCAAATCAAAATGGTGGTGATCGGCTGAAGTAATCTACTCTAAGCTAATTTGGATAATGCCTTAAGTTTCTAGTTGACCTTCGGCAATATTACTTTTAATGCAACCAAGATGTAAGACTTTAGTAAATGGCTTCCCTCTCAGTTATAATTATTCAATGTGAAATACTCGGCTGCAGAGCGAAATGAAATTAGAAATCTGTTAGAGATTTCATTTTATAACATATGAAGCGTTTTAAGATCAAAAAGCATATTGTTAGATGTTTAAAACTAACACTTAAATGACATCTAAAGAATGCAGGAAAATACACTGGCGGAAAGTGAAAAAAGAACTCCAAGAAGGAGACGTCTGATACCAACGAAATTTATACATAACGGAATACAGAGGATAACGTGATCAAAACATTATGGCAAAATACAGCTGTATTTGCTGGTAAACTGAAAAATAACATTTCCATGTAACATGGTTAGTACGAGGTTGAACCGCCACGAACTGCGTCACACTGTGCAATTCTGGCATGGAGTCTGTCGTACAGATGTTGGATGTAAGTTTGGGGTATTGAGTTCCAAGCATCCTCAACCTGGACGCCTCAATCGGGGATGGTCGTGGCTGGAAAGTGAAAAAAGAACACCAAGAAGGAGACGTCTGATACCAACGAAATTTATACATAACGGAATACAGAGGATAACGTGATCAAAACATTATGGCAAAATACAGCTGTATTTGCTGGTAAACTGAAAAATAACATTTCCATGTAACATGGTTAGTACGAGGTTGAACCGCCATGAACTGCGTCACACTGTGCAATTCTGGCATGGAGTCTGTCGTACAGATGTTGGATGTAAGTTTGGGGTATTGAGTTCCAAGCATCCTCAACCTGGACGCCTAAATCGGGGATGGTCGTGGCTGGCCGTGGAGACCGGATAAGTCGTTGTCCCATAAAATCCCATACGTGCTCAATGGGGGACAAATCCGGTGGCCATGGAAGTTGTCTCACACCCTGAAGTGCATGTTGCGTTGCACGTGCCGTGTGTGGGCGTGCGTTATCTTGATGGAAAACACCACGATGGACTGACCTTACAAATGGCACAACAACGGGCTGAATGATGTTGTTGATGTAGGAGGTGCTGTTTAACGTACCTGGTACAAACCCTAGTTGTGTACGGGAGTGATAGCTGATCGCTCCTCACACCAGGAGACCAGGTGTAGGCCCTGTGTGTCGCTGGCGGATGCAAGAAGGGTGGAGACGCTCCCCTGTACGTCTGCGAACACGCATACGGCCATCGGAGGCTCCCAAGCAAAATCTGCTTTCATCGCTGAACACGACAGATCGCCATTGTGTTCTCCAGTGCAGACGTTGGCGACACCACTGCAGCCGTTCCTGACGGTGGGCTGGAGTCAGAGGTACACATGCCAGAGGCACACGTGCACGTAGTCCTGCATCCAGTAGACGGTTGAGGATTGTTCGCACAGTCACCTCAGGTGCAGCGGAAGCTCGGATTTGCGTCGCAGTGGATGTTCTGCTTGACAACGCCGCTCTTCTTATGCGTCGATCGGTCCGCTCATCAGTCCGTCTGTGACTCCCGGTTCCACGTCTTCTCGTGTGGGAATGTTCCTCGGACCATCTACGCCACCATCGTACCACCACCGATACTCCCCGTCCAATTCGCTCCGCAATACGACGATACGACCACCCGGCCTCGCGGAGTCCGACTAGACGACCTCGCTCAAAGTCCGATAACTGCTGAAATCGTACACGTCTTCCATGTCCAGGCATTGTAGCTTCTTCAGGGTCTTCGCACGTGTCCGTACGCTGACGACTGATTACATTCACTTCGCCGTACTCCTTAAATACCACCGACGATAATTTGCATATTATGCCATGCTGCGGCGTAAGCGCTCACCGGTTGGTCCCGAAATTAACATCAAACCTACGTAAACTGGACCCCATTAACATATAAAAATTTCATGATCGTCCACCAATTCCTTCTTGGTGTTCTTTTTTTACTTTCCGGCAGTGTACATAGCAAGAAATGAAATTCACAAATTATCCAAGGAACGTTCAATAGTGTAACTTGTCTAATCCGAAGAAAACCCCATGTTTGTATTCTCGTATTTTCAACAATTACCTTTTAAAAGGGGTCTCAACTACATCAAGGTATTGGTGGCGAGGAGATGATACCCACTGTGGGGTACTGGGAAGACGTAGGCCGTGTTGTACCGTATGAGGTTTTGTGAGGGTACAATTTAGCTGTTTGTGGTGAGCTCATAGATGATGAGATCTTGGCTGATGTTATGAATAAGAAGGGCAGCTGTGTATCTTTAGATGAAGAACTGGAACGGCCAGAACTTCCTGCAGAGCGTCTTCCATGTTCAGTAGAGGCCTTGGTTCATCTCCAACAGTTAAGGAAGTTCGTTGAATGACAGCAGAATGTAAGTGACTCTCTATTCCATTCACTCGATAAACTTCAGGAATTTACACTTACCCATAACAAAAATTCTAAGAAGCAAGACAAATTTCATGTTTTTTTATAAAAAGTATGTGCATTTACAGTACTGTACTTTTTTGTATGTTATGTATAAATATGTTGCTTTTTACAGTACTTGAATGTGCCCATATTCTAACTTGCCTAATTCGAATTTGTCGACAATTCGAATTATTTTTGTTCTCCCTTCAGCTTCGAATTATTCAAGTTACACTGCATTTAGAGGGTTGTTGACTTACTACTCAACTTTGCCAAACCGCAAGGTAGTTTAAGCGCAAACACAATTCCTCTTGAAATTATAATAACAACTTCGTAGATTGAATCACTTTATGATCCCCGAAAACAACACTTTTTCGACGTCCAGGTAATCTTTCCCTCTCGTAGTATCAATATAGCATGTGATCCTAATTAAAACAATACATCTTTACACTGGACGTAGCTTTTCAATGACCTCTGACTCACTGCCAGTCGTTGCCAAAAGGTACGAGAGTTGGGCGACGGATCACTTTGTCCGTGTTCATTTCGTCCACGCTCACTTCGTCCAGTTCATTTCGTCCGCTGTTCACTTTGTCCACTGTTCACTTCGTCCGCTGTTCACTTTGTCCAATGTTCACTTCGTCCGCTGTTCACTTTGTCCAATGTTCACTTCGTCCAATGTTCACTTCGTCCAATGTTCATTTCGTCCACCGTTCACTTTGTCCGTGTTCATTTCGTGCACGCTCACTTCGTCCAGTTCATTTCATCCGCTGTTCACTTTGTCCACTGTTCACTTTGTCCACTGTTCACTTCGTCCGCTGTTCACTTTGTCCACTGTTCACTTCGTCTGCTGTTCACTTTGTCCAATGTTCACTTCGTCCAATGTTCATTTCGTCCACCGTTCACTTTTTCCACTGCTCACTTCGTCCGCTGTTCACTTCGTCCAATGTTCATTTCGTCCACTGTTCACTTCGTCCATTGTTCACTTCGTCCGCTGTTCACTTAGTCCAATGTTCACTTCGTCCGCTGTTCACTTAGTCCAATGTTCACTTCGTCCAATGTTTATTTCGTCCACTGTTCACTTCGTCCAATGTTCATTTCGTCCACCGTTCACTTTGTCCACGTTCATTTCGTCCGCTGTTCACTTTGTCCAATGTTCACTTGGTCCAATGTTCATTTCGTCCACCGTTCACTTTGTCCACTGTTCACTTCCACCGCTGTTCACTTAGTCCAATGTTCACTTCGTCCGCTGTTCACTTAGTCCAATGTTCACTTCGTCCGCTGTTCACTTCGTCCGCTGTTCACTTAGTCCAATGTTCACTTCGTCCGCTGTTCACTTAGTCCAATGTTCACTTCGTCCAATGTTCATTTCGTCCACTGTTCACTTCGTCCAATGTTCATTTCGTCCACCGTTCACTTTGTCCACGTTCATTTCGTCCGCTGTTCACTTTGTCCAATGTTCACTTAGTCCAATGTTCATTTCGTCCACCGTTCACTTTGTCCACTGTTCACTTCCACCACTGTTCACTTAGTCCAATGTTCACTTCGTCCGCTGTTCACTTAGTCCAATGTTCACTTCGTCCGCTGTTCACTTAGTCCAATGTTCACTTCGTCCAATGTTCATTTCGTCCACTGTTCACTTTGTCCAATGTTCATTTCGTCCACTGTTCACTTCGTCCAATGTTCATTTCGTCCACCGTTCACTTTGTTCACGTTCATTTCGTCCGCTGTTCACTTTGTCCAATGTTCACTTAGTCCAATGTTCATTTCGTCCACCGTTCACTTTGTCCACTGTTCACTTCCACTGCTGTTCACTTAGTCCAATGTTCACTTCGTCCGCTGTTCACTTAGTCCAATGTTCACTTCGTCCGCTGTTCACTTAGTCCAATGTTCACTTCGTCCGCTGTTCACTTAGTCCAATGTTCACTTCGTCCAATGTTCATTTCGTCTACTGTTCACTTCGTCCAATGTTCATTTCGTCCACCGTTCACTTTGTCCACGTTCATTTCGTCCGCTGTTCACTTTGTCCAATGTTCACTTAGTCCAATGTTCATTTTGTCCACCGTTCACTTTGTCCACTGTTCACTTCCACCGCTGTTCACTTAGTCCAATGTTCACTTCGTCCAATGTTCATTTCTTCCACTGTTCACTTCGTCCAATGTTCATTTCGTCCACCGTTCACTTTGTCCACGTTCATTTCGTCCGCTGTTCACTTTGTCCAATGTTCACTTAGTCCAATGTTCATTTTGTCCACCGTTCACTTTGTCCACTGTTCACTTCCACCGCTGTTCAATTAGTCCAATGTTCACTTCGTCCGCTGTTCACTTAGTCCAATGTTCACTTCGTCCGCTGTTCACTTAGTCCAATGTTCACTTCGTCCAATGTTCATTTCGTCCACTGTTCACTTCGTCCAATGTTCATTTCGTCCACCGTTCACTTTGTCCACGTTCATTTCGTCCGCTGTTCACTTTGTCCAATGTTCACTTAGTCCAATGTTCATTTCGTCCACCGTTCACTTTGTCCACTGTTCACTTCCACCACTGTTTACTTAGTCCAATGTTCACTTCGTCCGCTGTTCACTTAGTCCAATGTTCACTTCGTCCGCTGTTCACTTAGTCCAATGTTCACTTCGTCCAATGTTCATTTCGTCCACTGTTCACTTTGTCCAATGTTCATTTCGTCCACTGTTCACTTCGTCCAATGTTCATTTCGTCCACCGTTCACTTTGTTCACGTTCATTTCGTCCGCTGTTCACTTTGTCCAATGTTCACTTAGTCCAATGTTCATTTTGTCCACCGTTCACTTTGTCCACTGTTCACTTCCACCGCTGTTCACTTAGTCCAATGTTCACTTCGTCCGCTGTTCACTTAGTCCAATGTTCACTTCGTCCGCTGTTCACTTAGTCCAATGTTCACTTCGTCCAATGTTCACTTCGTCCGCTGTTCACTTAGTCCAATGTTCACTTCGTCCGCTGTTCACTTAGTCCAATGTTCACTTCGTCCGCTGTTCACTTAGTCCAATGTTCACTTCGTCCAATGTTCATTTCGTCCAATGTTCACTTCGTCCAATGTTCATTTCGTCCACCGTTCACTTTGTCCAACGTTCATTTCGTCCGCTGTTCACTTTGTCCAATGTTCACTTCGTCCACTGTTCATTTCGTCCACCGTTCACTTTGTCCACGTTCATTTCGTCCTTAGAATGTGTGACAATGTTACGAATATGACGTACTTAGAATAAAAACAGTCTAAAAAAGGCTAGGCCTAGGGCCCATGAAATAATGTTTAGTGCCTGAGCAAATGCGCAGTATTACACTGCCGGACAATTGCTAAGGACGGATGACAATAGCAACGATAGCAACCATAAAATGGAAGGCAGGAAAATGTGGAAATTAGCATAAGTGCGGGATACAGTAAGACGTGTTGTTTTGGATTGCCGAACTTGTTCGTGACGTCATAGCGCTGATAAGAGATATAAAGGATTTGACGCGTATTGACCGTTGTTGTTCAAACGCAAAGTTGAAAGGGAAAGAATCAATTGACGAACTTGCAATTTTCAGTATGTCTTCCCGACATCACCTAGATGATTTTACGCGTGGCCGTATTATTGGCAAGATTGAAGAAGGGCGAAAAAGAACAGATGTTGCCAGGGAGTTCGACGTCAGCCACAGTGTTGTTTCAAGGCTTTGGAAATCATTTCAAACAAATGGAGAGTGTAGCAAACGTCACGGGGGAGGTCGTGTTCGCAGGACGACACCTGCAGAAGATCGGTACATAGTGCTATCAACAAAAAGACACCGGCGCAGCACAGCTAGTGAGGTAGCAAATCAGTTTATGGCTGCTACTGGCAAGCGGATCTCCCGAAAAACTGTCGCCAGACGTTTGCATGAAGGAGGACTATACGCCCGCCGTCCTGTTGTGTGCATCCCATTGTCCAGACGTCACCGTACTGCCCGTTTGCAATGGTGCCATCAACATCGCAATTGGACTGATAACGACTGGTCTGCTGTCCTCTTCTCAGATGAGAGTAGATACAGTCTATCGTCTGATTGTCGACGACAACTGATCTGGCGTGATAGTGGTACTGCATATTGTCCAGCAAACATACAGGATATCCGACATGTAGTGTCATGGTATGGGCTGGCATCATGATCAATGGCCGTACGTCCCTCTATGTGCTTCCAACTGGGACTATGACTGGCCAACGATACATTAATGATGTTCTGCTACCTCATGTTTGCATGTTCCGTGGTGCTGTCGGTGATAGATTCATTTTCATGGACGACAACGCAACATGTCATCGAACAGTCGCTGTCCAGGAGTGTCTTGAGAGCCTCGTATGGCCAGCACGTTCTCCAGATCTGAATCCCATTGAAAATGTGTGGGATGCTTTGGGGAGGAGTCTTGCTGGTCGCCAATGCCCTCCAATAAACAAGGACACCCTCATCCGTGCACTGACAGAGGAATGGGATAAATTACCCCAACAGCTGCTTGATAATGTTGTGCAAAGCATGACACGACGTGTGGAATCTTGCATCGCCCTCCATGGTGGCCATATCCCGTATTGACATCTTACGCCGGAACGCCTGCGGACGGTAATTGCATTTTTTCACGTTTACGTATTCTGCACAAAATGGCCTGTTTGTCCCTTGAACACGTTCCAAAGCCTTCTGGATTTCAGAGCACAATAAATTGTCTTTCTTGTAATGTCCTGGCATTCTGACATTATTTTATTTCACTTGGCATCCAACCACACTTACTTTTTTATGCGCTATATAGCCGTTTATGATCCGTCCGTAGCAATTGTCCAGCAGTGTATTACCTTGATTTGATATGTAAATATTATGAATATGACATGATTAGAATAAAAACTGTCAAAAGGCCTACACATGAGGCATTGTAATTAGTATTTAGTGCCTAAGTAAGTAAAAGAGAAATAATAATAACTTGGCATCTTATGTAAATATTTAGTACCTAAGTAAAAGTCCATCGTTATTAAAAAATCTCACCTTATAGTCCTTTTCCGAACATAGCGTGAGTCATGCTGTAGTGATTGACATCGTACCACACAAAAGAGTTAAAAACCACTTCAAAGTTAAGTTCCTTGTTTTACTTTAAATAACATTTCAAATTGTTATATTTTAATCAAGAAACTATAACAGAAAAAAGAAATCGCTTGCAAGCAATGTCCACTGACCTTTTCTTCTGCCTATAACAAAAGCTCCATGAAAACAAAAATTTCGACGGAATTCCATTCATTCTGAGGACGAAATGAACGTGGACAAAGTGAACTGTGGACGAAATGAACATTGGACAAAGTGAACATTGGACTAAGTGAACAGCGGACAAAGTGAACGTTGGACGAAATGAACGTGGACAAAGTGAACTGTGGGCGAAATGAACAGTGGGCTAAGTGAACATTGGACTAAGTGAACAGCGGACAAAGTGAACGTTGGACGAAATGAACGTGGACAAAGTGAACTGTGGACGAAATGAACATTGGACGAAGTGAACATTGGACTAAGTGAACAGCGGACAAAGTGAACGTTGGACGAAATGAACGTGGACAAAGTGAACTGTGGACGAAATGAACATTGGACTAAGTGAACATTGGACTAAGTGAACATTGGACTAAGTGAACAGCCGACAAAGTGAACGTTGGACGAAATGAACGTGGACAAAGTGAACTGTGGACGAAATGAACAGTGGACTAAGTGAACATTGGACTAAGTGAACAGCGGACAAAGTTAACAGCGGACAAAGTGAACAGCGGACAAAGTGAACGTTGGACGAAATGAACGTGGACAAAGTAAACTGTGGACGAAATGAACATTGGACGAAGTGAACATTGGAAGAAGTGAACATTGGTCTAAGTGAACAGCGGACAAAGTGAACGTTGGACGAAATGAACGTGGACAAAGTGAACGTTGGACGAAATGAACGTGGACAAATTGAACTGTGGACGAAATGAACAGTGGACTAAGTGAACATTGGACGAAGTGAACAGCGGACAAAGTGAACGTTGGACGAAATGAACGTGGACAAAGTGAACTGTGGACGAAATGAACATTGGACGAAGTGAACATTGGACTAAGTGAACAGCGGACAAAGTGAACGTTGGAAGAAATGAACGTGGACAAAGTGAACTGTGGACGAAATGAACATTGGACGAAGTGAACATTGGACTAAGTGAACAGCGGACAAAGTGAACAGCGGACGGAATGAACGTGGACAAAGTGAACTGTGGACGAAATGAACATTGGACGAAGTGAACATTGGACTAAGTGAACAGCGGACAAAGTGAACGTTGGACGAAATGAACTGGACGAAGTGAGCGTGGGCGAATTGAACACGGACGAAGTGACAGGGAACCCGAGGGTTGTACCGAAAGTAATGCAAAAGTAGCCATAGCTTTTTTATTAACAGACAGAGGTCTTTCAAATTGCACATGCTGGTGGAGTTACTCTTCCTCTATACAAACGTACTATTCAACATAGTCTCCATCACAAGCGATGCATTTGCGCCATCGTTAAACCCAACTCTCGAATTCTGTTTGAAAACATTCAGGTGTGGCTGTTGTATACCTACGTCTTCACAGCCACTTTCACCTCGTCTGTGTCATCAAATCGTTGACCCCGTAGACTGTCCTTTATTGGAGAGAACAGATGAACTCAGAGGGTGCTAGATGTGGGCTGTACAGTGGAAGCGGGAACACCAACCGGCCTAATCTGCTGATCTCCTGATTTTTCCCCAAAGATCAGTGGTCCCGAATTGTCATGGCGAATGTGAATCACTTTCAGAATCTTGTTCGGTCTCCTCCTTCTTATGGCTTCTCTGAGCTTGTTGATTTCCTGCACTGAGATGAGCTTCCCATAGCTGAAGTTTCCTCTGAAATGCGTTAACATTATCAATAATATCAGTGACTAGTATATCTTGGCCTTGTAGTTTGATACTCAAATCGTTTAAGTATCCAGTTAGTCGTCGGGGGAAGACACATGAACCGTTTTTGCATTCCTTTTCACGCAACAATAACCATGCTTAATAACAGTTATGTTCTTCGTGAATAAACTTGTTACTTATAAAGCGGATGATTTTGCTAAATATTACTACTTTATGTTTGTATTACATTTTATACACTGAGTGGCCACTTTATTATGACCACCTGACAGTTTTAAACAAATGAGCTATGGCTGCACGCTTTTGCCGCCAGACGGCGAGGCTAGTATAAAAATGGAAAGCTTAGTACTTGCGACAGTAGTAGAGGTGATTTTTTTGGGGGACGAGATGGGTAAAAAATACAATTTGACGGACTTTCAACGTGGGATGATTGTAGTAGCTCGGAGCCATGGAGCGAGTATCACCGAAACCGCAGCATTCGTGAAATGTTCCAGAGCAGTTGTTGTTAAAGTGTTTAAAGACTGGACTGTCAGCCAAAAAAACGGGTCTCTACGTGCAACGTGTGGTCGTCATCGACTAGTGACTGCTCGGGCGGAACGGAGAGTGTTCAGACTGGTAACAGACAACAGAAGGGCAACAGTGCAGCAAATTACAGACCATCTTAATCAAGGATCCCCTCAAATAATCTCTGCACGCACTGTTCGCCGTACACTGCATCGGATGGGATATGGCAGCCGAAGACCTGTTCGAACACCTTTGCTGTCTGCAGTTAACAAGGGAAAACGTCTCCAGTTTGCACAAGGATTGGACAGTCGATGATTGGAAACAAATTATGTGGTCCGATGAATCACGTTTTCAGTTGCACCATGCCGATGGCCGAGTGAGAATTTGGCGGAAACAGCACGAAAGCATGGACTCCAAATGCATTGCTACAACCATTCAAGCTGGTGGAGGCAACGTTATGGTTTGAGGAATGTTTTGCGCCTTTTAATTCGTGTTGATCAACGTCTGACTGTCACATCATATCTAAACATCGTTGCGGAGCAAGTGCATCCTGTCATGCGGATGGTTTATCCCAATGGCAACTTTCAACAAGATAATGCGTCCTGCCATAGTGCTCGTACTGTACCGGATTGGTTTCAGGAACATGCCGGTGAGTTTACTTTGCTTAGGTGGCCCCCACAATCTCGAGATTGAGAATTTGTATGATGAAGTTGAACGAGCCATCAGACAGCTGGATCCACAACCCTGCAATCTCACACTCCTGAAAAGTGCTGTTTATCAAGCATGGTCTCAGATTGCACAAACCACCTATCAACATCTCGTGGAGTCCATGCCACGAAGAATCGACGCAGTATTAAAGGCAAAACGTGGACCAACAAAGTACTGAAGGGGTGGTCATAATGAAGTGGCTACTCAGTGTATATTATCATATAATTGAAAAAAGGGTGATTTATTTTCATTTTGTAATCATTCATGCGGGCCGCGAGTTTGAGAGAACTGGACTACATTGAAGGCAGCAGCAATACTTTCCTACTATGACACTTATACGACTCACGCGTATTCTATCCTTACATCAGATTTCCTCGAAACACAGTTGTCAACAATATCTTTATTACCATTAATATTTTTAGATCGTTGAAATGTTACAATTCACGAGTTAATACATTTTGTTTCCTCTTTCAGTTATACCAAAAGATGTCACGGTTCAAAAAACTGAGGAACCGCGTAAGTACTGTGATTCTGGAAAACTAATCCAAATATTTATTGATAGACTTCTATTTCTTTTGCACATAATGAAAAACAGTTTTTTAATAAGATGGCACCCGTCCCCGAAGTTCTTTAATGCTACGTTGCGGAATGTACAAAGTATTTCAATCATTGAATTCGAAAAACAAGAATATAGGTACAAATTTTGAAGATGACAATCCGATTTTTGGCGTAAATGTGACAAGGATGGTAAGTCAGATAATATCCGAAAACTTGAAAATTTTCATCGTCCTAGAGCGGGACTCGAACCCGCGTCTTTTAGAAAACGCCCGGGTATGCTAACCATTACACCACCCAGAACGACCAAGTTTCAAATTTCCGATCAAGTTTCAACTTGGTCGTTCTGGGTGGTGTAGTGGTTAGCATACCTAGGCGTTTTCTGGGAGACGCGGGTTCGAGTCCCGCTCCAGGACGATAAAAATGTTCAAGTTTTCGGATATTATCTGACTTACCATCCTTGTCACATTGACGCCAAAAATCGGATTGTCATCTTCAAAATTTGTATTATATGGCGTAATCCCGTATTTCTTTCATGATTTTTCTGCTTCTCCGGGCAAACACGGGATAAGATTCTTAAATTCCAGATTCGCTAAACATGAATGCCGGTTGCTTCGACTAGCGAATCCTGTGATGGTTATATTCAAATTGATCGGAAACTTGAAACTTGGTCGTTCTGGGTGGTGTAGTGGTTAGCATACCCGGGCGTTTTCTGGGAGACGCGGGTTCGGGTCCCGCTCCAGGACAATGAAAATGTTCAAGTTTTCGGATATTATCTGACTTACCATCCTTGTCACATTTACGCCAAAAATCGGATTGTCATCTACAAAATTTGTATTATATGGCGTAATCCCGTATTTCTTTCATGATTTCTTTCAAGAATATAGGTATTAATGGGGATTGTTAAATTCGCTTGCTGAAGGCATAGTCAAATTTTTGTTTGTAGGTTTAATGACCACCGTGAGTAACTCAGTGTGCCATAAACAGTCGCCCGTCCCTAATTAGGAGCCACTGGTTCCAGGGATGGGAGAGAGGCAGAGCCGTAAGAGAAACACAACATCCACGCCACACCGGGATTCGAACCCAGACCCTTCTCGGACGATTGATCAGAAGCCATCACTTAGACCACTGCGCCACCGGGGTGGCTCAAATTTTTGCAACTCAGAATCATCTTTACACCCCCTCCCACTCTTAGAGCTGCAAATTACAGGGTGTGCCAAAAAAGGTGTAACCAATTTCAAATGACGATAACTTTGGACACAAAACTAATATCAGCGTTCTGTTTGTCGCAGGTGGTGAGGAACACCGTTGCGTTTTCTAGGAGTGTACCCAATGGATTCTGTTTTATTGAAACCCGATCCGAAACGCAGGTTCAGCGGAATTTCAGAACAAAATATGGGAGGAAACCGAGCACACGTAACAACATCAGAAAGTGGTACAAGCCATTCAAGGAAACTGGTAGTGTTCACACAAAGAAAAGTCATCGCTGGTTCCAGAAAGGTAGCAGATTGTGAGACAAACATTCACTCGCAGCACGCCAATCAGACAAGCAGCATGATAGCTGCCCATCCCCAAGTCGTTAGTGATCAGAAAGTGTTACATCAGAGATTGGAAGTGCACCCGTATGAACTGCAGATATTCCATGACATAACCCCAGATGATAATGTGAAACGTACTAGGGGTGTTCAAATGAAAAGGTACGAAACGTCATAAGAACGTAACCGTTAACATATTTGCCTATGCCGCTATGGGAGAACGTAGCGACACATCTAGGGATGCGATTGGAGTCGCCGGCGTGGATAGGAGCATGCGCGGGTGCCCGCATGCGCAGGAGAGAGCAGAGGCTCTTTTAAAGAGCGCCGTCCAATTGACTACTTGTTGAATTCCTCCAGCACAGACGAACCATTAACTCCGATGTGTACTGTGAGACACTCCAAAGCCTACGCAGGTCCATGAAGAACAAAAGACCGGGGCTGCTCACGGAGGGTGTGGTTATGCTCCATGATAACGCGCGTCCACACGTCTCCAGGGTCACACACGCGGAACTGGCCAAGTTCCAGTGGGAGCAGCTCGACCATCCGCCCTACAGCCCGGACATGTCACCCTGTGATTTCCATGTGTTTGGTCCCCTGAAAAAACATCTGAAAGGGAAGCGCTTCCACTCGGACGACGAACTCAAGGACGCTGTGCAGGACTGGGTCTCGTCACGGCCACAGGAATTCTGGGAACAAGGAATCCTTCGGCTCGTTAATCAATGGGATCGTTGTGCTACGGCTTATGGTGTATACTTTGAATAAAGTCTTCATTTATACCCACAGTGTCGTTTCGTACCTTTTCATTTGAACACTCCTTGTATATAGTTTGCTGAACAGATATTGGAGAACATTGCAAGTACCGAATCTTTCGTGAGACAATTCTGTTTCTCGGATAAGTGCACTTTCCCTCCTTCTGGAAAGGTTAATGAACAGCATATAAGAATTTGGGAAACTGAACACCCTTCATTACACAATGGAATATGAACATGCTAGCCCAATATTGAATGTTTGGTGTGGCATGATGGTGGGCACTGTTATTGGACCCTTTTCCTTTCAGGTAGCGACCGTGAGAGCTGATGATGGACACGATTGAGCAGTTTGTGTATCCCCAGTTGGATGAACTTGCAACTCCTGTCATTTCCCAACAAGATGGGGGAACACCTCGCTGGGCTTTGATTGTAAGGAGGTCTCTGGATACCAAATTTCCCAATCGATAGATTGGGCGTGGTAGTACACTGCTGGACAATTGCTAAGGACGGATCATAAACGGCTATAAAGCGCATAAAAAAGTAAGTGTGGTTGGATGCCAAGTGAAATAAAATAATGTCAGAATGCCAGGACATTACAAGGAAAACAATTTCTTGTGCTCTGAAATCCAGAAGGCTTTGGAACGTGTTCAAGGGACAAACATGCCATTTTGTGCAGAATACGTAAACGTGAAAAAAATGCAATTACCGTCCGTAGGCGTTCCGGCGTAAGATGTCAATACGGGATATGACCACCATGGAGGGCGATGCAAGATTCCACACGTCGTGTCATGCTTTGCACAACATTATCAAGCAGCTGTTGGGATAATTTATCCCATTCCTCTGTCAGTGCACGGATGAGGGTGTCCTTGTTTATTGGAGGGCATTGGCGACCAGCAAGACTCCTCCCAAAACATCCCACACATTTTCAATGGGATTCAGATCTGGAGAACGTGCTGGCCATACGAGGCGTTGAATATCCTCGCTCTCAAGACACTCCTGGACAGCGACTGTTCGATGACATGTTGCGTTGTCGTCCATGAAAATGAATCTATCACCGACAGCACCACGGAACATGCGAACATGAGGTAGCAGAACATCATTAATGTATCATTGGCCAGTCATAGTCCCAGTTGGAAGCACATAGAGGAACGTACGGCCATTGATCATGATGCCAGCCCATATCATGACACTACATGTCGGATATCGGTCTCTTTCCTGTATGTTTGCTGGACAATATGCAGTACCACTATCACGCCAGATCAGTTGTCGTCGACAATCAGACGATAGACTGTATCTACTCTCATCTGAGAAGAGGACAGCAGACCAGTCGTTATCAGTCCAATTGCGATGTTGATGGCACCATTGCAAACGGGCGGTACGGTGACGTCTGGACAATGGGATGCACACAACAGCACGGCAGGCGTATAGTCCTCCTTCATGCAAACGTCTGGCGACAGTTTTTCGGGAGATCCGTTTGCCAGTAGCAGCCATAAACTGATTTGCTACCTCACTAGATGTGCTGCGCCGGTGTCTTTTTGGTGATAGCACTATGTACCGATCTTCTGCAGGTGTCGTACTGCGAACACGACCTCCCCCGTGACGTTTGCTACACTCTCCATTTGTTTGAAATGATTTCCAAAGCCTTGAAACAACACTGTGGCTGACGTCGAACTCCCTGGCAACATCTGTTATTTTTCGCCCTTCTTCAATCTTGCCAATAATACGGCCACGCGTAAAATCATCTAGGTGATGTCGGGAAGACATACTGAAAATTGCAAGTTCGTCAATTGATTCTTTCCCTTTCAACTTTGCGTTTGAACAACAACGGTCAATACACGTCAAATCCTTTATATCTCTTATCAGCGCTATGACGTCACGAACAAGTTCGGCGATCCAAAATTTGCATACGCACAACACGTCTTACTGTATCCCGCACTTATGCTAATTTCCACATTTTCCTGCCTTCCATTGTATGGTTGCTATCGTTGCTATTGTCATCCGTCCTTAGCAATTGTCCGGCAGTGTATATTGCAATGGACGCCATGCTCACCGGATTTCTTACTTTTTCACGAGACTTCATGAAGGTTGAATTTTACAGCACTTCTATTGCTGGCATTGCTGACTAAAACAGGAGGATTACACACGCACTGCAGAACGTTAATGCGGACATTCTCGATCGAACATGGTTGGAACTGGAATATTGTTTAGATATTGTTCGCGTGACAAACGCTGCCCAAGTCAAATGTCTATAAAACTCGATGACCACTTCCGTCAATTCACACAAGTTGTGTATTGAGATCATTCATTTATTTATTTATTTACCATTTTTAGCTATTACATGAAGTATTACTACAATAAATACAATTACACTGGTGTGCAAAAATTAAGGACGAAGAGGAGAAATTAGCATAACAGTGGAACGAGCAGGCAGAACGGACCGAAAGACCACTCAGGAGATAGACTAGGGTCCGGTACGGTAGGGCATGCGCATATATGCAGCATGACGTGGTGGGGGGGGGGTGGAAGGGTATAAAGCACACGAACGGTGTACGCTCAGCAATTCGGTGAAAGCTATTGAACGGTGTACATCGGTTTGAACGACGTCGAGTTGCTGCCACCGTGTGATATGGCCAACAGGCAATCCAGTAGACGACATCTGGATGACTTTACCCGAGGTCGCGTCATTGGGAAGTTCGAAGAAGGTCGAAGTGTGACTAGTGTGGCAAAGGAGTTCGGGATCGCCCACAGCATCGCTTCACGAGCTTGGAGAGCATTTCAAACGACAGGAACAGCTGTCCGAGAGTTTAGCAGTGGTCGTCCACGAGCAACCACGACGGCGGACGACCGGTATATTGTCCTACAGGCGAGAAGAGACAGACTGCAGACAGCGGGAGAAATCGCAAAGGCACATGCAACAGACAACTGGACGTCCGTTATCGCGTTTTACCGTGGCCAGGAGGCTGCACAAAGGTGGTCTATTTGCACGACGACCAGTACGGTGTGTGCCATTAACGCCTGCTCATCGGAGACGGCGGTTTCTGTGGTGCCAGGAACACAAGAAATGGACACATCAGCAGTGGGGTCGAGTTCTCTTTACTGATGAGAGACGATTTAGTCTGAAGAGCGATTCTGGTCGTATACACATCTGGAGAAAGCAGGGAACACGCAATCGTACCTCCAACATCATCGAAAGGGATCGGTTTGGGGGTGGCGGAATTCTCGTTTGGGGCGGTATCATGCTTGGTAGCCGTACTGACCTCCACATCTTTCAAGGAGGTTCAGTTACTGGTGTGTCCGCTATTGTACCGGGGTTCTCGTGCCTCACGTGCACTGTTTAGAGGTGCTGTGGGTACTAAGTTCCTCTTCATGGACGACAATGCTACACCTCATCGTACAGTGGCTGTCGCAGAGCTGTTGGAGAGTGAATATATTCAACGCATGGATTGGCCCGCAAGGTCCCCGGACCTAAATCCAATCGAACACGTGTGGGACCTTCTCGGGAGACAATTGGCAGCACGTCACCAGCCGCCAGCAACGATTCCGCAGCTGCGATTGGCGCTAGAAGATGAATGGGCCGCGATGCCTCAACAGCTCCTTGACAACCTCGTCCTCAGCATGGATAGACGTTGTAAATCCTGCAACGCAGTCAGGGGGGATCATATCCCCTACTAAAGACTGGATTTTTCTTGGCAGCCAACTGTCACATGGACGTTTCTGTCTTCTGTCCAGTTGTGCTCGAAGCTGCCTTTTCAATAAAGTGCCTTTGTATCCTTTGGATTCCTTGTTTGGAAGGTTTTGCTCAATTTTCCCATATTCTTACATCTTGGGGATCTTATGGTATGATTTGAGTCGATGTGGAGCAACTTCTGCACGACGTTACATTCGAAAAACCGTCTCGTCCTTAATTTTTGCACGCCAATGTACAATCGTGGCCAAAAGTCCTGCACCAGTAAACCGAAAGTCAATTTTTGATGTTTGAAGTCAACTTATACAGCATAATGGTAAAGTCAGGAATACATATTATACATCATTTTAAATGAAATTATATGCTGAATTCAAAACGCTGTACAAAATGTTATTATCAGTAATAGAAGTGAAGTTACAAACAAAGATGTTTAAGTGAGGAAACAAATGCAGTTCTGGAAAAGCGTTCGCGCCCCGCTAATCCCATATACCTTTCTCCGACATCCGCTAGAGAGATACACTATCTACCAACAAGTAATTGGACACTTGTGATAGCAAAGGAAAACGAAGTTTATTCACCTTCAGTAGTTGGTGGAGCCTCCACGAGCGGCGATTACAGCTGCGACCCTCCGGGGCGTACTCTCAACTAGGCGTTGTACGACGGCTTGCGGTATTTTCTTCCACTCGGCTTAGAGAAGACAGGTCAGTTCCATCACCGATTTCCGACGGTGGGGGCACCCCTTAAGTCGACGCTCCAACTCGTCCCAGAGGTGCTCAATAGGGTTAAGGTCCGGGCTCTGCGCAAGCCAGTCCATTCGATTAACCCCATTGTCACCATACCAAGCCATGGTGGACCTTGCAACATGACAGGTGGCATTGTCATCCTGAAAGTAACATGGGTCCACCCCGTAAAACTGCCACAACGTAGGAAGCGCATGGTCATCCAAAATGGTGCAGTAGGTCTCGGCGTTGAGTCTACCAGGAATTGCGACCAAGGGTCCCGTGCCATACCAGGAGAAACACCCCCATAGCATAATTCCACCGCCGCCGAACTTCACAGTTGGCACAATACATTCCGGCAGGAGGCGTTCTCCAGGCAGACGCCAAACCCAGACCCTGCCATCCGAACGGTAGAGGGTGAACCTTGATTCGTCGCTCCAGAGAACCTGTTTCCACTGTTCAACGGTCCACTGTCGAAGTTCTTTGCACCACGTTAGCCGAGCAGCGCTATTGGACTTGGTGATCAAAGGCTTGTGGGTCCATGATAACCGAGCAGATGGGCTTCCTTACGGATGGTATTCATCGAAAGAACACTCCCGGATGCCTGTTGAAACTCCTCGCGGATGTGGCCCATCGATTTGGTGCGGTTCCTCCGAATTTCTCTGGCCAGCACCCGTCGGTCTCTAACTCCCAGTTTTGTGGGCCTGCCGGGTCGGGGCACATTCCGACAGTCACCTCTCATCTTCCACTTGCCAATCACGTAGGCCACTGTCGATTTTGGGTACTTCAACTCGCTGGATATGCCATCGGCCATTTCTGTGATACCCGACGATTACACCTTTCTCGAAATCAGAGAGCTCCGAACTGCGTGGCATCTTGCATGCGACTGGTTGCGTTGTTGTTTCCCACACGATATTTAACGGCGGCGGCCGGGACGTGTATCAGGACCGCAGATATCGTCGATTGCAGGGGTGTCCAATTACTTGTTGGTAGATAGTGTACGAAACATGTGGAAATCACTTACAGTTAATTCAGGACTCTAGGGTAAGGGGGGAATATGTCCTAGCACAATGATACCACAGCTTAGCCGTCTAACCGGCCTTATTTAGTGAGCCCGGTGCGGCCTGGCATATGATGTGCCATTTGGTATTATTTAATTTTTCTATTGTATTTTATTAAATTGGGAAAATTAAGTAATGAAATATTATTGAAAATATTTAGTTAAATGTAAGCCTAAAAATACCGGGTGCGCCATGTAAAAGAGGCCCCGTGGCCAGACGTTGTTAGGTGGTATATAAAGTAAATTTTTCCGTAATTTTTGTCCACGCCGGGGCTCGAACCTGGGTCCCCTCATTTCGGAATAAGTCACTCTACCAATTGAGCTACGCGGACGTTCGTTCTGACTGCTATCTGCCTTTATGTCGTGTGCGTGCTGCTGGGCAGGTACGTCGCACACACCCTCCCCCAAAATAGGGCCAGGGGCATGGCCCACGGGTCAGCCGTGACCATGAATTGTTGCAGGCAGCCATCCACCGTAGAACGTGCACTTGAGAACTCCCAGTCAATCTGGTGTGTGGAATGCTACGTCACACACATTTCTTTCTCGAAGCGCTAGAGAAGGGATTCTCTTACTTTTCCTATCTCGCGGTGTTGAAAGAACATCACACCTTTGCCAGATTTTGAACGGCCGGGTCATCCGGAAAGTTCGGGCGCCATTATAACGAAGTAAATTTCTCCGCCATTTTTGTTCACGTCGGGGCTCGAACCCGGGTCCCCTCATTCCAGAATAAGTCGCTCTACCAATTGAGCTACGCGGACGTTCGTTATCGCTGATATCTGCCTTTATGTCGTGTGCGTGCTGCTGGCAGGTACGTCACAGCGGGTTAAAGTTGTTCGGAGAATTTCCATTTAAAACCGCTTTGTTCCACTTCTAACCGGTTTCTGCGTGTACAGATGCAAAGGAATTCTCCGGAGTGGTTAGTCACAGCCAGAGCAGTGTAGGTACGCGGTCATAAGTGTAAGTGAAGAGAGAACGAAGGCAACGGAAATGGTTTTAAGTACGGCTGATTTTTATTGTGGAACAGTAATTCAGAAATAACTCATACAAGGTTTTAAATGAGTTCTTTACAGAAAAATTTCCACATTGTGCATCACCGGCAAAATCAGTTGTGCAGAAGTTAGTGCGGAAATTTCGTGAAACCAGCACGATGTGCAACAGGAAATAAAACAAACCGAAGACAATTCGTACTGAAGACAATTTCAAGGGTGTGTGCACAATGATGTTACAAAGCCTTCGGAAGTCGATTCGCCGATTATCGTCTGCAACGGAAATATCTGCCACGTCATGCTGACACATACTTAAGGTGGATTTGCATTTTTGGCTGTACAAAGTTATGGTGCTCCAAGAACTTAAAACTCCAGATTATGCAAAACGGATGCAATATTGTAAGTCGTTTCAGGAGATCATTGTCAGCGGTGAAATGGACCCAACACTTTATTACATGACAGATGAAAGATTCATCTGTCCGGGTATGTCAATGAGCAAAACAGCAAGATTTGGACCGACACGAATCCCAGATGGACAATACACTCCTCTGTACGACCAAAAGATAGGCGTTTGGTGTACTGTGTCTGCGAACTGGATAGTAGGCTCATCTTTTTCAATGACACCATCAACTCGGAGCGCTACTGTTCAGCAACTGCGCAACCAGTTTGTTGCCGCACTTACAGAAGAAGAGCAAACATATGCTTTCTTTCAGCAGGATGGTGCAACGGCGCATACTGCGCGGAACAGTCTGCGTGTTGTGCATGAAGTGTGAGTACAGAACTGTATCGAAGGGACTATGGCCACCCAGATCAACCGACCTGTGACTTTTATCTGTGGGGAGCATTGGAAGGGAAAGTGTACGCAACTAATCCACACACAGTTGATGAATTAAAAGTGAACATTACGGATGCCATAGCCCAGATTACTGCCGATGAGCTGTGGCCCGTTATGAAGAACATGTTCCGCCGTGTGCAGCTTTGCCTTGCCGTCCGAGGACAGCACTTTCAGCAATTGTTGAAAACGCAGGTAAATTACTCCTGTTTTCTGCCATTTCAACTATTCTTTACCACGTATAGTAACATTGTCTTATAACGAAGTGAATTTCTCCATCATTTTTATCCGCGCCGGGGTTCGAACCCGGGTCCACTCATTCCGGAATAAGTTGCTCTACCAATTAAGCTACGCGGACATGTATTCTGATTCCTATCTGCCTTTATGTCGTGTGCGTCCTTCTGGCAGGTACGTCGCATCTCCTGGTACGTTACATCATCTCCCCCTTCTTTTTCTTTTTTTCTTTCGAAGTGCTGCTCATATTTTTCCTATCTCGCGGTGTGGAAATAACATCACACCAATGCGAGATTTTGAACGGTCGGGTCATCCGGGTAGTTCGGGCGCCATTATAACGAAGTGAATTTCCCCGTCATTTTTATCCGCGCCGGGGTTCGAACCCGTCCACTCATTCCGGAATAAGTTGCTCTACCAATTAAGCTACGCGGACATGTATTCTGATTCCTATCTGCCTTTATGTCGTGTGCGTCCTTCTGGCAGGTACGTCGCATCTCCTGGTACGTTACAGTCTGACTGTTGTCGAGTATTATACTCGGGCTTCTTTTCTATGGCACACCTTGTATTAACTAAACTCTGACAATTATCGAAGAATATAAAATTTAAAAAAGAAAGAAAAGGAAGAATATGCGGGATCAAAACATCCCTTTCTATGAACTAGGAAGCTGTGACGCTACAAAAGTCAATCATTGCGAAGTGACACAGATTTAAATTTCCCGCAAGAGCACGCATAAAAATTTATGGAAGTCTATTTAGTCTAACCGGCTCTCCATTTGGGTCAGAAGAGCCGCGGGTGGCCGAGTGGGTAACGTTCGTGTCTGCCACGGAAAGGACCTCAGGTTCGATCCCAGGCAGGTACGAACGCTTGATCCACTAAATGCCCGCCGTGTGTCGGATGGGCACGTTTAACCGTCGGACCCCGGGTACTTCTCCCCCCTGGTAATAAATAAGGGCGTCTTCCTTCCCCTTTCTACCTCGCTTCCGTGTCACTTTCCTATCGGGCACTCTAGCCCAAATCTCCTAGCTTCCTAGTTCCAAGGGTTGTTCAAGACCTGGGGTCAGACACTCCTTCCTATAATCCTCTACATATGATCTGATCTGATCTGTTTAGAGGATTACGTCGCTTCCATGTCACTTTCCTATCGGGCACTCTAGCCCAAATCTCCTAGCTTCCTATTTCTAAGGGTTGTTAAAGACCTGGAGTCAGACACTCCTTCCTATAATCCTCTACATCTGATCTGATCTGTTTAGAAGGTTACGTAACTTTCGTGTCATTTTCCTATCGGGCACCTTAGCCCAAATCTCCTAGCTTCCTATTTCTATGGGTTGTTTAAGACCTGGGGTCAGACACTCCTTTCCTAAAATCCTCTACATATGATCTGATCTGATCTGTTTAAAGGGTTACGTCGCTTCCATGTCACTTTCCTATCGGGCACTCTAGCCCAAATCTCCTAGCTTCCTATTTCTAAGGGTTGTTAAAGACCTGGGGTCAGACACTCCCTTCCTATAATCCTCTACATATGATCTGATCTGATCTGTTTAGAGGGTTACGTCGCTTACATGACACTTTCCTATCAGGCACCTTAGCCCAAATCTCCTAGCTTCCTATTTCTAAGGGTTGTTAAAGACCTGGGGTCAGACACTCCCTTCCTAAAATCCTCTACATATGATCTGATCTGATCTGTTTAGAGGGTTACGTCGCTTCCATGTCACTTTCCTATCGGGCACCTTAGCCCAAATCTCCTAGCTTCCTATTTCTAAGGGTTGTTAAAGACCTGGGGTCAGACACTCCCTTCCAAAAATCCTCTACATATGATCTGATCTGATCTGTTTAGAAGGTTACGTCGCTTCCATGTCACTTTCCTATCGGGCACCTTAGCCCAAATCTCCTAGCTTCCTATTTCTAAGGGTTGTTAAAGACCTGGGGTCAGACACTCCCTTCCTAAAATCCTCTACATATGATCTGATCTGATCTGTTTAGAAGGTTACGTCGCTTCCATGTCACTTTCCTATCGGGCACCTTAGCCCAAATCTCCTAGCTTCCTATTTCTAAGGGTTGTTAAAGACCTGGGGTCAGACACTCCCTTCCTAAAATCCTCTACATATGATATGATCTGATCTGTTTAGAGGGTTACGTCGCTTCCATGTCACTTTCCTATCGGGCACTCTAGCCCAAATCTCCTAGCTTCCTATTTCTAAGGGTTGTTAAAGACCTGGGGTCAGACACTCCCTTCCTAAAATCCTCTACATATGATCTGATCTGTTTAGAGGGTTACGTCGCTTCCATGTCACTTTCCTATCGGGCACTCTAGCCCAAATCTCCTAGCTTCCTAGTTCCAAGGGTTGTTCAAGACCTGGGGTCAGACACTCCCTTCCAAAAATCCTCTACATATGATCTGATCTGATCTGTTTAGAAGGTTACGTCGCTTTCGTGTCACTTTCCTATCGGGCACCTTAGCCCAAATCTCCTAGCTTCCTATTTCTAAGAGCTGTTTAAGACCTGGGGTCAGACACTCCCTTCCTAAAATCCTCTACATATGATATGATCTGATCTGTTTAGAGGGTTACGTCGCTTCCATATCACTTTCCTATCGGGCACCTTAGCCCAAATCTCCTAGCTTCCTATTTCTAAGGGTTGTTAAAGACCTGGGGTCAGACACTCCTTCCTAAAATCCTCTACATATGATCTGATCTGATCTGTTTAGAAGGTTACGTCGCTTCCATGTCACTTTCCTATCGGGCACCTTAGCCCAAATCTCCTAGCTTCCTATTTCTAAGGGTTGTTAAAGACCTGGGGTCAGACACTCCCTTCCAAAAATCCTCTACATATGATCTGATCTGATCTGTTTAGAAGGTTACGTCGCTTCCATGTCACTTTCCTATCGGGCACCTTAGCCCAAATCTCCTAGCTTCCTATTTCTAAGGGTTGTTAAAGACCTGGGGTCAGACACTCCCTTCCTAAAATCCTCTACATATGATCTGATCTGATCTGTTTAGAGGGTTACGTCGCTTACATGACACTTTCCTATCGGGCACTCTAGCCCAAAACTCCTAGCTTCCTATTTCTAAGGGTTGTTAAAGACCTGGGGTCAGACACTCCCTTCCTAAAATCCTCTACATATGATCTGATCTGATCTGTTTAGAGGGTTACGTCGCTTACATGACACTTTCCTATCGGGCACCTTAGCCCAAATCTCCTAGCTTCCTATTTCTAAGGGTTGTTAAAGACCTGGGGTCAGACACTCCTTCCTAAAATCCTCTACATATGATCTGATCTGATCTGTTTAGAGGGTTACGTCGCTTCCATGTCACTTTCCTATCGGGCACCTTAGCCCAAATCTCCTAGCTTCCTATTTCTAAGGGTTGTTAAAGACCTGGGGTCAGACACTCCCTTCCTAAAATCCTCTACATATGATCTGATCTGATCTGTTTAGAGGGTTACGTCGCTTACATGACACTTTCCTATCGGGCACTCTAGCCCAAAACTCCTAGCTTCCTAGTTCCAAGGGTTGTTTAAGACTTGGGATCAGACACTCCCTTCCTAAAATCCTCTACAATCAATCAATCAATTTATGTCAGAAAATATTCCTACAAAAGAATCTGAGAACTGATGCAAATCATGCACAATTGTTTTTAAGTTACTACAATTTCATGAAATGTTTAATCTACTGTGAACGGTTTTACTTCTTCCTTTTTAATCAATACCCACTATCTTAATGTTGTTCAATGTGAAATAAGTTTGTTTCTCTCATACAGTGACGAGTTGTCTGAAATCTGAAAACAATTTCGCATTGAACTGGTATTTATATCGAGGACATTGTTATAGTATTCATGCTTCTCATCGGTACAGCTGGAACATGGCAAAGATGTTTTGCCGAGACAATGGTGCTTTCTTAGCATCCATTCATTCTCATGAAGAACTCAACTTTCTGCTTCGTCTGGTGAGTACTACTTTCCCTCTCTCCAAAAAACATTAAGAATAAAATATTTTATTACCACCTCCACTACAGCTTATACCACTCAGGAGATAGACTAGGATCCGGTACGGTAGGGCATGCGCATATATGCAGCATTACGTAGGGGGGAGTGTCGGAAGGGTATAAAGCACACGGGTGGTGTACGCTCAGCAATTCGGTGAAAGCTATTGCACGGTGTACATCGATTTGAACGACGTCGAGTTGCTGCCACCGTGTGATATGGCCAACGGGCAGTCCAGTAGACGACATCTGGATGACTTTACCCGAGGTCGCGTCATTGGGAAGTTGGAAGAAAGTCGAAGTGTGACTAGTGTATCCAAGGAATTCGGGATCGCTCACAGCATCGTTTCACGAGCTTGGAGAGCATTCCAAACGACAGGAACAGCTGTCCGGGAGTTTAGCAGTGGTCGTCAACGAGCAACCGCGGCTGCGGACGACCGGTATATTGTCCTACAGGCAAGAAGAGACAGACGGTAGACAGCGGGAGAAATCGCAAGGCACATGCAACAGACAACTGGACGTCCGTTACCGCGTTTTACTGTGGCCAGGAGGCTGCACAAAGGTGGTCTATTTGCACGACGACAAGTACGGTGTGTGCTATTAACGCCTGCTCATCGGAGACGGCGGTTTCTGTGGAGCCAGGAACACAAGAACAGGACACATTAGCAATGGGGTCGAGTTCTCTTTACGGATGAGAGCCGATTTAGTCTAACGAGCGATTCTGGATGCATACACATCTGGAGAGAGCAGGAAACACGTAATCACACCTCCAACATCATCGAAAGGGACCGGTTTGGAGGCAACGGAGTTCTCGTTTGGGGCGGTATCATGCTTGGTAGCCGTACTGACCTCCACATCTTCCAAGGAGGTTCAGTCACTGGTGTCCGCTATTGTACCGAGGTTCTCCTGCCTCACGTGCGTCTGTTTTGAGGTGCTGTGGGTCCTGAGTTCCTCTTCATGGACGACAACGCTACACCTCATCGTACAGTGGCTGTCGCAGAGCTGTTGGAGAGTGAAGATATTCAACTCATGGATTGGCCCGCAAGGTCCCGGGACCTAAATCCAATCGAAGACATGTGGGACCTTCTTGGGCGACGCTTGGCAGCACGTCACCAGCCACCAGCAACGATTCGGCAGCTGCGATTGGTGCTACAAGAGGAATGGGCGGCGATGCCTCAACAGCTCCTTGACCACCTCGTCCTCAGCATGGATAGACGTTGTAAATCCTGCAACGCAGTCAGGGGTGATCATATCCTCTACTAAAGACTGGGTTTTGCTTGGCAGCCGCCTGTCACATGGTCGTTTCTGTCTTCTGTCCAGTTGTGCTTGAAGCTACTTTTTCAATAAAGTGCCTTTGTGTCCTTTGGATTCCTTGTTTGGACGGTTTTGCTCACTTGTCCCCTATTCTTAGATCTTTTGGATCTTATGGTATGATTTGAGTCGATGTGGAGCACTTCTGCACGACGTTACATTCGAAAAACCGTTTCAACTTTAATTTTTGTACCCTAGTGTAATACACATTTTCACATCATTTAAAATGTTTTTTACATAAATCTTCAGTTTTAAATAGAACTTCCGAATATTTTCTGCTGTAGCAACCTGTGAGCCGACAGATGGTAAGTTTCGCGTTTTCAAGTTTCGCAACACATCAAAGCCGACAGACGGCAGCACAACCAGACTGCTTCTTCATCTCAGATGAGAGAAGATGTCTGCTTTCCTTATCTCTCATCTGAGATGAGAGACAAGGGAAGAAGACTGAGTCATTTGTCATTTCGTGCGTAATTTCGTATCGTTTCTTCCTAAATCATTTCGGTCACAGTTTTTAAGAAAATCAACATTCCCAAAATTAAGTCAACTATATCATCCAAATTAAAGGCATTTATTAAAGAGTTTCCCGATGAAGGACTAAAAATTGAGGTAAATATTATGTGTGTGTGTGTGTGGTGTGAGATGACTGAGATATTAGGAAAGGTACCCAACTACATTGAAGAAATCATGAAAGCAAGATGTTTAAAAAAATGCCTGGAAACTATTTCAACTATAAAAAACATTCTCCAGGGAACTTCAGCTGGCAGTTTTGCTGTTTTAAAAGAGAAGGATTTTTCGCCATCGGATATATAATGAATTCCGCTTCCTTCAAGTTATAATGAATTCAATGCTTCTTCTACTAATGCTTCTAATGCTTGTTGTTTGTTAATTATATCATGAATAAACTTTCCTGCTAGTAGTGTAGTAATAATAATGAACAAGCTTTTAACTGCTAGTAATGTTGTAGTAGTAATTAAGATGAATAAAGTCTTACTGCTAGTTGTTAATAATAACAACTAATGAAATAAACCTAACAGCCAGGCAGAGATCTGACAAAACTATTAACTGAGAAAAACGTACTTACTAAGACAATTTTTTATTTGGTAAACTTCTGTTATTTATCCACACTCACTTCATCGGTCACAGAACTACTCGATATCTGGCTCTCACATAAACGAAGATCTCTTTACACACGAAACAAAGCTCTCACGCACATAAACAACCGCTCTCTTAGGTATCGTTGAACGCGCCTATTTATACTGGCTACCACCACGTCATGACTTACACTCATTGCCAGATTTCATTCAGCGGGAGAAATAACATCTCGTTCAGTAAGAAGATAATTTACATAGGAAAATAAAATATTGCCGCCCCGGTGGCGCAGACCTCTGATCATTCGTCCGTAAGGGGTCCGGGTTCGAATCCCGGTGAGGTATGGATGTTGTGTTTGTCTTACGGCACTGGCTCTCTCCCTTCCCTGGAACAAGTGACCCTAAATTAGGGACCATTGAGTTGCTCACGGTGGTCGTTAAACCTCCAATCAAAAAAAAAAAAAAAAAATAACCAGAGATAGTAAAAATCAAAAGGAAAGTGAATCTAGAGTATGCGTTACAGATATAGCGGGGTTTAAGTTTTCGCCAATCATCATATGTGACCTCTAGAGATCGTTTAACCAATATAAAGGTATTTTGAAAGAAAACGGGAGGAGCTTTGTTTTCCGCAACATGAAGTGTTATGTTGTTTCTAGTTGTGATAGCACTAGCGTAAGTAAGTTAAAAACCTTGGTTTTGAATAAAGTAATTTGAAATTTGTAAAGTCTTTTTTTTTTAATTTCTTATGACTGTATAAGTAAAGAATTTATATAAAGTTATTAAAAAAAAAAGAAATATATCGCATATTTAAGTTCATGATAATTTTTGGTATTTTCCTACATATCTCCTCATTTTTAATAAATATTGTATGTAAATATTTTGAAATGTTTATTGCATGTATATCCAAGCCCTAATCATTACATACAAAGTACATCTCGTTATGCTGACCGTGTTTTCAGTCCAAGATGGGTGTTCTAAACCCGAGATAAGGCTCATATCATACAAGACACGTTTGAGAAACGCCGCCCCGGTGGCGCAGTGGTCTAAGGTGCTGGCCTCTGATCATTCGTCCGTAAGGGGTCCGGGTTCGAATCCCGGTCAGGCATGGATGTCGTGTTTTTCTTACGGCACTGGCTCTCTCCCTTCCCTGGAACAAGTTACCCTAAATTAGGGACAGGCGACTGCTTATAGCCTATTGAGTTGCTCACGGTGGTCGTTAAACCTCCAATAAAAAAAAACACGACTATGATTTGCATATTTTCTCATGACTGATCATGCTCCTCGATGTAAAACTATTTCGGAGCCATATGGGTGGGTATGTGCGACGTATGTACTCTTCGCTACAGATACTGGACAAGCTTCTGGCAGGCAGAACTTCTAGAGATACGGAGAGTCATACCATTTAGCATCTCCTAGGAATTTGTGAAGTCCATATCTCGCCGCATGGTCGCAGCTCACACATGACCAATGATTTGCCAGGAAAGTGGTCATAATGTTGTACTTCTACAATGTGGGTTGCATACAATTAAACGCACATGGTTGCTTTACGTACTGTATGTACACTGAAGGGCAATTAGAGACAGCTGGCGTTATGCAAATGTGGAGCTGTGGGCGGCCCTGTAAACGGAAACGACATGACGTATGCAGCGATCAGACAATATAAGGAGCGATGCGACGGGAATCAGTAAGAGTCGGACGCAGTATGGGTAAGACGAAGGATCTAAGCGCATTTGATCGTGGGAAAATTGTCCGTGTCCGACGAGTGGGTCACTCCATCACGGAAGTCGTGCAGGCACTGGGATTTTCACGAGCCACTGTGTCACGGGTGCACCGTGAGTACATCATATCCGGTAAAACCATCCCTGCAAGGGCCAAATACCGTGGACAACAGCGTGTGGATGAGCGGAGTCATCGTCGGCTAGCTCGCATTGTAACAGCGGATAGACGGGCCACAGTGCAAGAAATCACTCTGCAATTTAACGCTGCTGCACAAAAACGTGTAAGCAGCCACACCATTCAGAACCATCTCCTCGCTATGGGGTACAGAAACCACGAGGGTACCGCTGCTGACCGCACATCACAGGGTGCATGGGCGCGGGAACATCGCCACTGGACCCTAGACATGTGGGGAAATGTTGCCTGGACTGATGAGTCGAGATTCACGTTGGTACATGCGGATGGCAGGGTACGAGTACGGCGCAAACCACATGAAGCGATGGATCATTCTTGCCAGCAGGGTACTCTTCAAGCTGGTGGGGGTGGCATTCTCGTCTGGGGACTGTTTACGTGGACTGAAATGGGACCCCTGGTACATGTGACATCTTCCCTTACAGGTCAACGTTACCGGGATATCCTGGACGACCATTTGCTCCCGTTTGTGCGTCTTCAACATCACACTGGGGACCTGATCCTGCAACAAGACAATGCAGCTCCCGAATTGTATCCAAATGGTTGGATGAACAGTCCACCGACGTGACCTCGCTTCATTGGCCAGCTAGGTCACCTGACCTCAATCCCATCGAGTACATTTGGGATGCTATCGAGAGAGACGTTCGAGGCTCTGTCTGACCCCCCCCCCCCGTCCATTCATCAAATCTTCGTGAACTGTGGGAGGTTGTTCAGGGGTCGTGGATCCGTATGGTTTCCCAACGCTTCCGGTGTCTTGTCGAGTCCATGCCGAGACGAATCGCCGCCGTCATCAGGGCGAAAGGTGGTGCTACACGTTACTAGACAGGTATCTCTAATTCAATTGCTCTTCAGTGTGTGTGTGTGTGTGTGTGTGTGTGTGTGTGTGTGTGTGTGTGTGTGTGTGTGTCGATCTTTTTTTCCCTTTAACTCTGTGTATTTCCGAAATGTTCATAAAAAAGATGATGTAAATAACTTTCCAGTCAGGATTAATAATCTGCCACTTAAAATTGTAGACAAAGTTCAGTATCTTGGTGTTTGGTTTGATCAATTCTTTAACTGGAATACGCATGTTCAGTTTGTTTTAAAACAAGTTTCCTTACAGGTTGGCCTGCTTGGTAAAATTAAGCATCTGTTCCCTATAAATGTCCTTAAAACATTTTACTATGCTTTTATTTACACCCATCTCTCCTATTGTCTGGAATCCTGGTATTCAAATATAAGTGCAAACAATAAGTTATGCTTGCTCAAATTACAGAAGAAATCTGTTCGCCATATGCTGAACACAGATTACATGTCTCATTCAAAACCATTATTTCTAAAACTAAATATTCTAAAAATTCATGAAATTTTTACCTTGAAACTAGGTATAATGTTTTTTAAAATAATGCATCTTAAACTGCGTGTTTTTCAATCTGACATCAGATATCTGGATTATTCTATCTTCACCAGATCTGTTGCTAACAACAAATTATGTCAGCCGTGTGTTAGACTTAATTATGGTTTAAATAGCATATTGTACACTGAGTGGACACTTTATTATGACTACATGACAGTTTTAAGCAAATGAGCCATGGCTGCACGCTGTTGCCGCCAGAGGGCGAGGCTAGTATAAAAAGGGAAAGCTTAGTGCTTGCGACAGTAGTAGAAGTGATTTTTGGGTGAAGAGATGGGTAAAAAATGCGATTTGACGGACTTTCAACGTGGGATGATTGCAGGAGCTCGGAGCCATGCAGCGAGTATCACAGAAACCGCCGCATTCGTGAAATGTTCCAGAGCAGCTGTTGTTAAAGTGTTTAAAGACTGGACTGTCAGCCACAAAACTGGGTCTCTACGTGCAACGTGTGGTCGTCATCGACTAGTGACTGCTCGGGCGGAACGGAGAGTGTCCAGACTGGTGACAGACAACAGAAGGGCAACAGTGCAGCAAATTACAGACCATCACAATCAAGGATCCCCTCAAATGATCTCTGCGCGCACTGTTCGCCGTACACTGCATCGGATGGGATATGGCAGCCGAAGGCCTGTTCGAACACCTTTGCTGTCTCTGCAGTTAACAAGAGAAAACATCTCCAGTTCGCACAAGGATTGGACAGTCGATAATTGGAAACAAATTATGTGGTCCGATGAATCACGTTTTCAGTTGCACCATGCCGATGGCAGAGTGAGAGAATTTGGCGGAAACAGCACGAAAGCATGGACCCCAAATGCATTTCTACAACCCTTCAAGCTGGTGTTATGGTTTGGGGAATGTTTTCCTGGCATTCTTTGTGCCCTTTAATTCGTGTCTAACTGGCACATCATATCTAAACATCGTTGCGGACCAAGTGCATCCTGTCATGTGGATGGTTTATCCCAATGGCGATGGCTACTTTCAACAAGATAATGCGTCCTGCCATAGTGCTCGTATTGTACAGGATTGGTTTCAGGAACATGCCGGTGAGTTTACTTTGCTTAGGTGGCCCCCACAATCTCCAGATTGAGAATTTGTGGGATGAAGTTGAACGAGTCATCAGACAGCTGGATCCACAACCCTGCAATCTCACACTCCTGGAAAGTGCTATTCATCAAGCATGGTCTCAGATTCCACAAACCACCTATCAACATCTCGTGGAGTCCATGCCACGAAGAATCGACGCAGTATTAAAGGCAAAAGGTAGCCCAACGAAGTACTGAGGGGGTGGTCAAAATAAAGTGGCCACTCAATGTATAAAGCCATTATCCTATGGAATAATCTCCCAGATAGCATGAGATCTATGGAAAATATCAGAATGTTTCCTTGTCTCTGCGAAATTACATTGTAAATCATCCTGATCTCCATAATGTATCTCAATCCTATCACTAAATTGCAGTTCCAAACATGCTGCCAACAGTGGTGCTTCTATTATAATATTACTTGCCTTTATGCAGGGTGATTTCAGGTAAGCAAAGACAAATCGGAATCACATAGGAATGCAAGGTTGCAAACGTCATCTTCAAGTGCTAGTGTACAGAGAGGACGTGAAATGAAAGAGCAGCACGTAACAGAACAAAATGCTTTTTTACTCACAAGACATTTACGAAATGCATTGAGGTCAGAGAAGATGTCCAAAGTTGCTACCATCAGCTGTAACAAACGCTTGGTATCATAGGGGCATGGTATCACGTACATGTGGACAATTCTTGGTGTGTCTCGGACGTCCGAAGCATCTACCGAGATACGTGCTACACTATCTACCAACAAGTAATTGGACACCTGTGATAGCAAAGGAAAACGAAGTTTATCCACCTTCAATAGTTGGTGGAGCCTCCACGAGCGGCGATTACAGCTGCGCATCCTCTCAACCAGGCGTTGTACGACGGCTAGCGGTATTTTCTTCCACTCGGCTTGGAGAACACAGGTCAGTTCCTTCACCGATTTCGGACGGTGGGGGCACCCCTTAAGTCGACGCTCAAACTCGTCCCAGAGGTGCTCGATAGGGTTAAGGTCCGGGCTCTGCACAGGCCAGTTCATTCGATTAACCCCATTGTCACCATACCAAGCCATGGTGGACCTCGCAACATGACAGGTGGCATTGTCATCCTGAAAGTAACATGGGTCCACCCCGTAAAACTGCCACAACGTAGGAAGCGCATGGTCATCCAAAATGGTGCAGTAGGTCTCGGCGTTGAGTCTACCAGGAATTGCGACCAAGGGTCCCATGCCATACCTGGAGAAACACCCCCATAGCATATTTCCACCGCCGACGAACTTCACAGTTGGAACAATACATTCCGGCAGGCGGCGTTCTCCAGGCAGACGCCAAACCCAGACCCTGCCATCCGAACGGTAGAGGGTGAACCTTGATTCGTCGCTCCAGAGAACCTGTTTCCACTGTTCAACGGTCCACTGTCGACGTTCTTTGCACCACGTTAGCCGAGCAGCGCTATTGGACTTGGTGATCAAAGGCTTGTGGGTCCATGATAACCGAGCAGATGGGCTTCCTTACGGATGGTATTCATCGAAAGAACACTCCCGGATGCCTGTTGAAACTCCTCGCGGATGTGGCCCATCGATTTGGTGCGGTTCTTCCGAATTACTCTGGCCAGCACCCGTCGGTCTCTAACTCCCAGTTTTGTGGGTCTGCCGGGTCGGGGCACATTCCGACAGTCACCTCTCATCTTCCACTTGCCAATCACGTAGGCCACTGTCGATTTCGGGTACTTCAACTCGCTGGATATGTCACGTATGGATCGGCCATTTCTGTGATACCCGACGATTATACCTTTCTCGAAATCAGAGAGCTCCGAACTGCGTGGCATCTTGCATGCGACTGGTTGCGTTGTTGTTTCCCACACGATGTTTAACGGCGAAGGCCGTGACGTGTATCAGGACCGCAGAGATCGTCGATTGCAGGGGTGTACAATTACTTGTTGGTAGATAGTGTATAAGGTCCTCATCACCTTCAACGGGGTTTTCGTACACCAGTTCTTTGATGTAACACCAGAAGAAGTAATCAAGACATGTTAAGTCCGGTGATCTTGCAGTGCAATGAACGGGAGCACCACGCCCGATCAACTGATGTCCAAATGTCATGTTTAAGTGATGACGAACGTCATTGCTGAAATGGGAGGGGGCCCCTTCGTGCTGGAACCATATTGCACGGCGCAGCGACTGAGGGACCTTCGCTTCTTTCAATAGCTCTGGCAAGACATCCTCCAGAAATATGCGTTAACTCCTTCCGTCCAGACGAGGAGGCATGAGGTATGGGCGAATTAAGTGGTCCCCTACAAAATGCCCGAGCAAACAGTAACAGAAAAACGGTTTTGTGCTGCACGTGGTCGTACAGCATGGGGGTTCTCCACCGCTCGCACATGCGCGTTACGTGCGTTGAATCAGCCTTCCCATGTAAAGCGCGCTCCGTCTGTGAACAGCACAGAAGCAGGAAATTGGGGTTCTTCCGCACTCTTCTGCAGGTTCCATTGCGCAAATGCAATGCGCTGAGGGTAATTCTCAGGGTTTAGTATCTTAATGTGCTGCACATGATATGGATGTAATTGATCTTCGTGCAGAACCTTCCATACGGTGGATTGGGACAGACTAGGGGCGTAGGAATGGGGAGGCTCAACGGGCACAAGCCCCCCTCCCTAATATTACACTGGTGGAAAGTGAAAAAGGAACACCAAGAAGGAGACGTCTGATACCAACGAAATTTATACAGCATAATAACGGAATACAGAGGATAACGTGATCAAAACATTATGGCAAAATACAGCTGTATTTGCTGGTAAACTGAAAAATAACATTTCCATGTAACATGGTTAGTACGAGGTTGAACCGCCATGAACTGCGTCACACTGTGCAATTCTGGCATGGAGTCTGTCGTACAGATGTTGGATGTAAGTTTGGGGTGTTGAGTTCCAAGCATCCTCAACCTGGACGCCTCAATCGGGGATGGTCGTGGCTGGAAAGTGAAAAAAGAACACCAAGAAGGAGACGTCTGATACCAACGAAATTTATACAGCATAATAACGGAATACAGAGGATAACGTGATCAAAACATTTTGGCAAAATACAGCTGTATTTGCTGGTAAACTGAAAAATAACATTTCCATGTAACATGGTTAGTACGAGGTTGAACCGCCATGAACTGCGTCACACTGTGCAATTCTGGCATGGAGTCTGTCGTACAGATGTTGGATGTAAGTTTGGGGTGTTGAGTTCCAAGCATCCTCAACCTGGACGCCTCAATCGGGGATGGTCGTGGCTGGAAAGTGAAAAAAGAACACCAAGAAGGAGACGACTGATACCAACGAAATTTATACAGCATAATAACGGAATACAGAGGATAACGTGATCAAAACATTTTGGCAAAATACAGCTGTATTTGCTGGTAAACTGAAAAATAACATTTCCATGTAACATGGTTAGTACGAGGTTGAACCGCCATGAACTGCGTCACACTGTGCAATTCTGGCATGGAGTCTGTCGTACAGATGTTGGATGTAAGTTTGGGGTGTTGAGTTCCAAGCATCCTCAACCTGGACGCCTCAATCGGGGATGGTCGTGGCTGGAAAGTGAAAAAGAACACCAAGAAGGAGACGTCTGATACCAACGAAATTTATACAGCATAATAACGGAATACAGAGGATAACGTGATCAAAACATTATGGCAAAATACAGCTGTATTTGCTGGTAAACTGAAAAATAACATTTCCATGTAACATGGTTAGTACGAGGTTGAACCGCCATGAACTGCGTCACACTGTGCAATTCTGGCATGGAGTCTGTCGTACAGATGTTGGATGTAAGTTTGGGGTGTTGAGTTCCAAGCATCCTCAACCTGGACGCCTCAATCGGGGATGGTCGTGGCTGGAAAGTGAAAAAAGAACACCAAGAAGGAGACGTCTGATACCAACGAAATTTATACAGCATAATAACGGAATACAGAGGATAACGTGATCAAAACATTATGGCAAAATACAGCTGTATTTGCTGGTAAACTGAAAAATAACATTTCCATGTAACATGGTTAGTACGAGGTTGAACCGCCATGAACTGCGTCACACTGTGCAATTCTGGCATGGAGTCTGTCGTACAGATGTTGGATGTAAGTTTGGGGTGTTGAGTTCCAAGCATCCTCAACCTGGACGCCTCAATCGGGGATGGTCGTGGCTGGAAAGTGAAAAAAGAACACCAAGAAGGAGACGTCTGATACCAACGAAATTTATACAGCATAATAACGGAATACAGAGGATAACGTGATCAAAACATTATGGCAAAATACAGCTGTATTTGCTGGTAAACTGAAAAATAACATTTCCATGTAACATGGTTAGTACGAGGTTGAACCGCCATGAACTGCGTCACACTGTGCAATTCTGGCATGGAGTCTGTCGTACAGATGTTGGATGTAAGTTTGGGGTGTTGAGTTCCAAGCATCCTCAACCTGGACGCCTCAATCGGGGATGGTCGTGGCTGGAAAGTGAAAAAAGAACACCAAGAAGGAGACGTCTGATACCAACGAAATTTATACAGCATAATAACGGAATACAGAGGATAACGTGATCAAAACATTATGGCAAAATACAGCTGTATTTGCTGGTAAACTGAAAAATAACATTTCCATGTAACATGGTTAGTACGAGGTTGAACCGCCATGAACTGCGTCACACTGTGCAATTCTGGCATGGAGTCTGTCGTACAGATGTTGGATGTAAGTTTGGGGTGTTGAGTTCCAAGCATCCTCAACCTGGACGCCTCAATCGGGGATGGTCGTGGCTGGAAAGTGAAAAAAGAACACCAAGAAGGAGACGTGTGATACCAACGAAATTTATTCAGCATAATAACGGAATACAGAGGATAACGTGATCAAAACATTATGGCAAAATACAGCTGTATTTGCTGGTAAACTGAAAAATAACATTTCCATGTAACATGGTTAGTACGAGGTTGAACCGCCATGAACTGCGTCACACTGGGCAATTCTGGCATGGAGTCTGTCGTACAGATGTTGGATGTAAGTTTGGGGTGTTGAGTTCCAAGCATCCTCAACCTGGACGCCTCAATCGGGGATGGTCGTGGCTGGAAAGTGAAAAAAGAACACCAAGAAGGAGACGTCTGATACCAACGAAATTTATACAGCATAATAACGGAATACAGAGGATAACGTGATCAAAACATTATGGCAAAATACAGCTGTATTTGCTGGTAAACTGAAAAATAACATTTCCATGTAACATGGTTAGTACGAGGTTGAACCGCCATGAACTGCGTCACACTGTGCAATTCTGGCATGGAGTCTGTCGTACAGATGTTGGATGTAAGTTTGGGGTGTTGAGTTCCAAGCATCCTCAACCTGGACGCCTCAATCGGGGATGGTCGTGGCTGGAAAGTGAAAAAAGAACACCAAGAAGGAGACGTCTGATACCAACGAAATTTATACAGCATAATAACGGAATACAGAGGATAACGTGATCAAAACATTATGGCAAAATACAGCTGTATTTGCTGGTAAACTGAAAAATAACATTTCCATGTAACATGGTTAGTACGAGGTTGAACCGCCATGAACTGCGTCACACTGTGCAATTCTGGCATGGAGTCTGTCGTACAGATGTTGGATGTAAGTTTGGGGTGTTGAGTTCCAAGCATCCTCAACCTGGACGCCTCAATCGGGGATGGTCGTGGCTGGAAAGTGAAAAAAGAACACCAAGAAGGAGACGTCTGATACCAACGAAATTTATACAGCATAATAACGGAATACAGAGGATAACGTGATCAAAACATTATGGCAAAATACAGCTGTATTTGCTGGTAAACTGAAAAATAACATTTCCATGTAACATGGTTTGTACGAGGTTGAACCGCCATGAACTGCGTCACACTGTGCAATTCTGGCATGGAGTCTGTCGTACAGATGTTGGATGTAAGTTTGGGGTGTTGAGTTCCAAGCATCCTCAACCTGGACGCCTCAATCGGGGATGGTCGTGGCTGGAAAGTGAAAAAAGAACACCAAGAAGGAGACGTCTGATACCAACGAAATTTATACAGCATAATAACGGAATACAGAGGATAACGTGATCAAAACATTATGGCAAAATACAGCTGTATTTGCTGGTAAACTGAAAAATAACATTTCCATGTAACATGGTTAGTACGAGGTTGAACCGCCATGAACTGCGTCACACTGTGCAATTCTGGCATGGAGTCTGTCGTACAGATGTTGGATGTAAGTTTGGGGTGTTGAGTTCCAAGCATCCTCAACCTGGACGCCTCAATCGGGGATGGTCGTGGCTGGAAAGTGAAAAAGAACACCAAGAAGGAGACGTGTGATACCAACGAAATTTATACAGCATAATAACGGAATACAGAGGATAACGTGATCAAAACATTTTGGCAAAATACAGCTGTATTTGCTGGTAAACTGAAAAATAACATTTCCATGTAACATGGTTAGTACGAGGTTGAACCGCCATGAACTGCGTCACACTGTGCAATTCTGGCATGGAGTCTGTCGTACAGATGTTGGATGTAAGTTTGGGGTGTTGAGTTCCAAGCATCCTCAACCTGGACGCCTCAATCGGGGATGGTCGTGGCTGGAAAGTGAAAAAAGAACACCAAGAAGGAGACGTCTGATACCAACGAAATTTATACAGCATAATAACGGAATACAGAGGATAACGTGATCAAAACATTATGGCAAAATACAGCTGTATTTGCTGGTAAACTGAAAAATAACATTTCCATGTAACATGGTTAGTACGAGGTTGAACCGCCATGAACTGCGTCACACTGGGCAATTCTGGCATGGAGTCTGTCGTACAGATGTTGGATGTAAGTTTGGGGTGTTGAGTTCCAAGCATCCTCAACCTGGACGCCTCAATCGGGGATGGTCGTGGCTGGAAAGTGAAAAAAGAACACCAAGAAGGAGACATCTGATACCAACGAAATTTATACAGCATAATAACGGAATACAGAGGATAACGTGATCAAAACATTATGGCAAAATACAGCTGTATTTGCTGGTAAACTGAAAAATAACATTTCCATGTAACATGGTTAGTACGAGGTTGAACCGCCATGAACTGCGTCACACTGTGCAATTCTGGCATGGAGTCTGTCGTACAGATGTTGGATGTAAGTTTGGGGTGTTGAGTTCCAAGCATCCTCAACCTGGACGCCTCAATCGGGGATGGTCGTGGCTGGAAAGTGAAAAAAGAACACCAAGAAGGAGACGTCTGATACCAACGAAATTTATACAGCATAATAACGGAATACAGAGGATAACGTGATCAAAACATTATGGCAAAATACAGCTGTATTTGCTGGTAAACTGAAAAATAACATTTCCATGTAACATGGTTTGTACGAGGTTGAACCGCCATGAACTGCGTCACACTGTGCAATTCTGGCATGGAGTCTGTCGTACAGATGTTGGATGTAAGTTTGGGGTGTTGAGTTCCAAGCATCCTCAACCTGGACGCCTCAATCGGGGATGGTCGTGGCTGGAAAGTGAAAAAAGAACACCAAGAAGGAGACGTCTGATACCAACGAAATTTATACAGCATAATAACGGAATACAGAGGATAACGTGATCAAAACATTATGGCAAAATACAGCTGTATTTGCTGGTAAACTGAAAAATAACATTTCCATGTAACATGGTTAGTACGAGGTTGAACCGCCATGAACTGCGTCACACTGTGCAATTCTGGCATGGAGTCTGTCGTACAGATGTTGGATGTAAGTTTGGGGTGTTGAGTTCCAAGCATCCTCAACCTGGACGCCTCAATCGGGGATGGTCGTGGCTGGAAAGTGAAAAAAGAACACCAAGAAGGAGACGTCTGATACCAACGAAATTTATACAGCATAATAACGGAATACAGAGGATAACGTGATCAAAACATTTTGGCAAAATACAGCTGTATTTGCTGGTAAACTGAAAAATAACATTTCCATGTAACATGGTTAGTACGAGGTTGAACCGCCATGAACTGCGTCACACTGTGCAATTCTGGCATGGAGTCTGTCGTACAGATGTTGGATGTAAGTTTGGGGTGTTGAGTTCCAAGCATCCTCAACCTGGACGCCTCAATCGGGGATGGTCGTGGCTGGAAAGTGAAAAAAGAACACCAAGAAGGAGACGTCTGATACCAACGAAATTTATACAGCATAATAACGGAATACAGAGGATAACGTGATCAAAACATTTTGGCAAAATACAGCTGTATTTGCTGGTAAACTGAAAAATAACATTTCCATGTAACATGGTTAGTACGAGGTTGAACCGCCATGAACTGCGTCACACTGTGCAATTCTGGCATGGAGTCTGTCG
This sequence comes from Macrothele yani, assembly GCA_039090855.1. NCBI lineage: Eukaryota > Metazoa > Arthropoda > Arachnida > Araneae > Macrothelidae > Macrothele > Macrothele yani. The sequence continues at coordinate 111,799,887 of CM077033.1, read as the reverse complement.
TACAGATGTTGGATGTAAGTTTGGGGTGTTGAGTTCCAAGCATCCTCAACCTGGACGCCTCAATCGGGGATGGTCGTGGCTGGAAAGTGAAAAAAGAACACCAAGAAGGAGACGTCTGATACCAACGAAATTTATACAGCATAATAACGGAATACAGAGGATAACGTGATCAAAACATTATGGCAAAATACAGCTGTATTTGCTGGTAAACTGAAAAATAACATTTCCATGTAACATGGTTAGTACGAGGTTGAACCGCCATGAACTGCGTCACACTGTGCAATTCTGGCATGGAGTCTGTCGTACAGATGTTGGATGTAAGTTTGGGGTGTTGAGTTCCAAGCATCCTCAACCTGGACGCCTCAATCGGGGATGGTCGTGGCTGGAAAGTGAAAAAAGAACACCAAGAAGGAGACGTCTGATACCAACGAAATTTATACAGCATAATAACGGAATACAGAGGATAACGTGATCAAAACATTATGGCAAAATACAGCTGTATTTGCTGGTAAACTGAAAAATAACATTTCCATGTAACATGGTTAGTACGAGGTTGAACCGCCATGAACTGCGTCACACTGTGCAATTCTGGCATGGAGTCTGTCGTACAGATGTTGGATGTAAGTTTGGGGTATTGAGTTCCAAGCATCCTCAACCTGGACGCCTCAATCGGGGATGGTCGTGGCTGGAAAGTGAAAAAAGAACACCAAGAAGGAGACGTCTGATACCAACGAAATTTATACAGCATAATAACGGAATACAGAGGATAACGTGATCAAAACATTTTTTCAAAATACAGCTGTATTTGCTGGTAAACTGAAAAATAACATTTCCATGTAACATGGTTAGTACGAGGTTGAACCGCCATGAACTGCGTCACACTGTGCAATTCTGGCATGGAGTCTGTCGTACAGATGTTGGATGTAAGTTTGGGGTGTTGAGTTCCAAGCATCCTCAACCTGGACGCCTCAATCGGGGATGGTCGTGGCTGGAAAGTGAAAAAAGAACACCAAGAAGGAGACGTCTGATACCAACGAAATTTATACAGCATAATAACGGAATACAGAGGATAACGTGATCAAAACATTTTGGCAAAATACAGCTGTATTTGCTGGTAAACTGAAAAATAACATTTCCATGTAACATGGTTAGTACGAGGTTGAACCGCCATGAACTGCGTCACACTGTGCAATTCTGGCATGGAGTCTGTCGTACAGATGTTGGATGTAAGTTTGGGGTGTTGAGTTCCAAGCATCCTCAACCTGGACGCCTCAATCGGGGATGGTCGTGGCTGGAAAGTGAAAAAAGAACACCAAGAAGGAGACGTCTGATACCAACGAAATTTATACAGCATAATAACGGAATACAGAGGATAACGTGATCAAAACATTATGGCAAAATACAGCTGTATTTGCTGGTAAACTGAAAAATAACATTTCCATGTAACATGGTTAGTACGAGGTTGAACCGCCATGAACTGCGTCACACTGTGCAATTCTGGCATGGAGTCTGTCGTACAGATGTTGGATGTAAGTTTGGGGTATTGAGTTCCAAGCATCCTCAACCTGGACGCCTCAATCGGGGATGGTCGTGGCTGGCCGTGGAGACAGGATAAGTCGTTGTCCCATAAAATCCCACACGTGCTCAATGGTAAGGCCATCGAAGTTGTCTCACATCCTGAAGTGCATGTTGCGTTGCACGTGCCGTGTGTGGGCGTGCGCTATCTTGCTGGAAAACACCACGAAGGACCGACCTTACAAATGGCACAACAACGGGCTGAATGATGTTGTTGATGTAGCAGGTGCTGTTTAACGTACCCGGTACAAACACTAGTTGTGTACGGGAGTAATAGCTAATCGCTCCCTATACCAGGAGACCAGGTGTAAGCCCTGTGAGTCGCTGGCGGATGCAAGAAGGGTGGAGACGCTCCCCTGTGCGTCTGCGAACACGCATACGGCCATCGGAGGCTCCCAAGCAGAATCTGCTTTCATCGCTGAACACGACAGATCGCCATTGCGTTCTCCAGTGCAGACGTTGGCGACACCACTGCAGCCGTTCCTGACGGTGGGCTGGAGTCAGAGGTAACCACGCCAGAGGCATACGTGCACGTAGTCCTGCATCCTGTAGACGGTTGCGGATTGTTCGCACAGTCACCTCAGGTGCAACGGCAGCTCGGATTTGCGTCGCAGTGGATGTTCTGCTTGACAACGCCGCTCTTCTTATGCGTCGATCGGTCCGCTCATCAGTCCGTCTGTGACTCCCGGTTCCACGTCTTCTCGTGTGGGAATGTTCCTCGGACCATCTACGCCACCATCGTACCACCACCGATACTTCCCGTCCAATTCGCTCCGCAATACGACGATACGACCACCCGGCCTCGCGGAGTCCGACTACACGACCTCGCTCAAAGTCCGATAATTGCTGAAATCGTACACGTCTTCCATGTCCAGGCATTGCAGCTTCTTCAGGGTCTTCGCACGTGTCCGTACGCCGACGACTGATTACATTCACTTCGCCGTACTCCTTAAATACCACCGACGATAATTTGCATATTATGCCGTGCTGTGGCGTAACGGCTCACCGGTTGGTCCCGAAATTAACATCATACTTACGTAAACTCGACCCCATTAACATATGTAAATTTAATGATCGTCCGCCAATTCCTGCCTGGTGTTCTTTTTTCACTTTCCGCCAGTGTATATATAAGTTTTGTGTTTCAATGTTTAGTTTGGCCGCTTTTACATTTTTTCTCCAGAGTAGAGGAAAACCAAAATTTAAAACATTTTTTTTTTAAATGAATGTTAATTCTAGAACATAGAGAGGGATGGTGTGTCCTTGTGTGTTAGTGTGTGTGTGTGAGAGGGGGAGGGGGGGGGAACTTCAGCTGTTTAAAGTGTCTGAAATCACAATGTCACATTAAGGTCAAACGTATCTGCAGTGTTCAATTTTTCTTGGACGGCCATGAGCTTGAGTAGGAGTGTGAACTCACAAGTATACGTTAGCTTGCTGACGGGGTCGGCACGAAATAAGCAACCCTTTTATTCCCCACCACTGGCCTGGCCCCGAGTGCATTCAGGGATATTCTGGGGGGTCGGAGATTCCAAGACTTGGGTTGGGTGATTTGACAAGGGTAAAGCATGCCTGCCATGCAGCATAAATCTAGACCTGAACTATCACTTAACCACAGCAGTGAGGAAACCGGTCCCCGCCAGCTTCCTTTCCCCTCCCAGCTTCCCTTGCAATGCTCATTGACATCGACTGACGGGGAAACAATAATGCAAGCTAATCTCAAAGTTAACATTCATTCTTAGTGCAGTCTGGGTCTCCTTTGCATTGCCCGGTTTTTTTTATTTGTTTGTTCAGAATCTATAACGAAGCAAATTTCTCCGTCATTTTTGGTCCATGCTGGGGTTCGAACCCGAGTCCTCTTATTCCGGAACAAGTCGCTCTACCATCTGAGCTACGCAGACGTTCGTTCTCGCTGCTATCTGCCTTTATGTCGTGTCCGTCCAAGCACGTCAAATCCCCTCCCCCGAAAGAGGGCCGGGGCATGGCCCACGGGTCAGCCGTGACCATGAATCGTTGCAGGCAGCCATCCGCTGTAGAACGTGCACTTGAGAACTCCCAGTCAATCTGCTGTGTGGAATGCAACGTCACACACATTTATTTTTGGAATCGCTGAAGAAGGGATTCTTTTATTTTTCTTATCTCGCGGTGTGGAAAGAACATCACACCATTGCGAGATCTTTAACTGCCCGGTCATCCGGGAAGTTCGGGCGCCATTGTAACGAAGTAAATTTCTCCGTCATTTTTGGTCCACGCCAGGGCTCGAACCCGAGTGTGCTTATTCCGGAACAAGTTGCTCTACCAATTAAGCTACGCGGACGTTTGTTCTGACAATTATCTGACTTTATGTCGTGTGCGTCCTACGGGGCAGACACGGGGAATCCCCCCCCCCAAAAGAGGGCCGGGGCATGGCCCACGGGTCAGCCGTGACCATGAATCGTTGCAGGCAGCCATCCGCTGTAGAACGTGCACTTGAGAACTCCCAGTCAATCTGGTGTGTGGAATGCAACGTCACACACAGTTATTTTTCGAAGCGCTGGAGAAGGGATTCCCTTATTTTTCCTCTCTCGCGGTGTGGAAAGAACATCACACCATTGCGAGATTTTGAACGGTCGGGTCATCCGGGAAGTTCGGGCGCCATTGTAACGAAGTAAATTTCTCCGTCATTTTTGGTCCACGCCGGGGATCGAACCCGAGTCCACTTACTCCGGAACAAGTCGCTCTACCAACTGAGCTACGGAGACGTTCGTTCTCGCTGCTATCTGCCTTTATGTCGTGTGCGTCCTGCGGGCAGGCACGTCACAAATCATAGAATGTCTTCCAAAAGAACAAGAAATGATTTATTTGCTTTCTTTACTAAAAATCCCTAAATTAAATGAAAGTTGCGAAGACGTACATATTAAATCTAAAATATTCCTACTAGAACAAGAATTGCCGTCGGATAATGTTCATCCTGATGACAGAAACAGCGCAGGAGCTGCATCATTATCTTCAGCTGATCCAGATAAAAAAATGGTGGAAACTGGAGGTGGAATTTCCAGCAATCTACATCAAAAGAAAGTAGGTGATCTCGATATAGGACAGTACGGTGGTGTTCATCTAAGCGATGAAGACAATTGCTGGAAGCCAGATTCATTTATTTTTTTTTCCTGTAAACGGTAATGAAAAGAAAAGAAAATTCCAGTACCAAATCCGACAGACCCAGCAGCCGATGGGCAATTGCTCATGTGTTGGCACTTGGAGTGTCTCCTACATGACTTAACACATTCTCTTCAATGTCAGAAGTGGGTACCCATCGTTCCCGACACCTGGAAAGCCCCTGGAAAGAACCAGTGTCGCATAACCTCTGTGGCACTCGTCTCATGGGGTACCATACCTGGTGCACTCGTACTGCAGCTCGTCCGTTGCAGTCAGCTGCTCCGTATGCGAGGTGCATATCAGCCGTTTCCGCTGCCGTGAACTCACCCATCCCACTACCTCTGCCTGCGTTTTACAGATGACGCTATCCCGAAAGAACGTATGGGAAGTCTCGCGGACGAACAACGCCACCTACCGAATGAAGATGGTGTTTCCGACCCTACATTGCTATGTGATTCCGATTTGTCTTTGCGCAGGCTACCCCTCCCAGAAGTTTGTACACGCTTAGCTGAATCACCCTGTATATTTTATATACTATACAGGTCAAATTAATTGGGACAAGCTATTTTATTCTCAGAATTGTAATATGATCGCCAGTTGATGTCGGAAACCCGCGTAAACCGGTTTTATCAGCTGGGAGGTGGTGTGACTGTTACAACTTGATAGTAAGAATGTGGTTTGACCGGTTTTAAACAGGAAATAGGCACTTCAGCTTCAGTTGTGAGCTTTGGTGTGTGACAGGTGGATGTTAGTTTTTGCTCTCTGTGAGTACGTGTTGCTTTCGTGTATTGAAAAATGGATATTTCCCCCCAACGAAGCGTGCAAAAATAATTGCTCTGAAGGATCACACTTCTATGACAGTGAGAGATATCGCTTCTGCAGTTGGTGTAGGCAAATCAAGACTGCTTACGCGATGCAATGCATCTGGATCATCGTCTCCAAAAAAGAGAGGTAAATGTGGAAGAAAACGAAAAACAACTCCACGAACCGATAAATATCTAATCAGAAATAGTAAAATGAATCCAAAAAAAAAAAAAAAAAAAAACAAGCACCTGCCTTCAAAGAGATTTATTGGCTAGTGGTTGCGATGTTAGTGATTCAACTGTACGCCGTAGGCTTCTGGAAGTTGGCAGGAAGGCAAGAAGACCAACGAAAAAACAATATTTGAATGCGAAAATGAAGATAAAACGTTTAGCATGGGCCAAAATATATAAATCATGGACAGCTGACGACTGGAAAAAGGTAATTTTCAGGGATGAAACTCATTTATTTGTGCAGGGAAATGTCGTTAGACGAAGCAACTTAAGACCTCAGCATGTCAAACAAACTGTAAAACACCCTCTGAAACAGATGTTTTGGGGTTTTTCCACATCAAATGGCACTGGAAGCTTAGTTCCTGTTCAAGGTATGATGAATTCAACCAAGTACGTAGAAATATTACAACACAGGATTGTTCCATTCTTGCAAACTTTTGACGGGACATTTCAACATGACTTGGCCTCATGTCACAATTCGAAATTGGTCAAGCTGGAAAATCAAATTCATTTGCTTGATTGTCCTGGAACTTCACCAGACTTAAATCCCATAGAAAACTTGTGGAATATTTTGAAGAGAAGTTTAGGTAAAATGGAACCAAAGAACGCATGATAACGAATGCTATAAAAGTGTGGTTTATGAAGTCAAATATGTGCTCTCAATTAGTGGAGTCAATGCCAAAACGAATTCAAGAGGTCATTTCTGCTAAAGGAGGACATACTTCATACTAATACAGGTATTTATCAGTGTATATCAAGGCATAGAATGATATAAAGGCATAGTTTTGGAAGAAAGAGTGATTTTTTACTTTGTACTAATTAATTTGCACAATATAGTACTTTATTCCTTTCTTATGTCTCATAGAGGGATATAAGAGAGGAATAAAGTATAACTTATGTGTTCAGATTCCTCCTGGTGTATTGCATTTTCATAGGACTGTAAGTTTTAAATGTGTGCAATAAAATGATTGTATTGTTTTGCATATCCCTAACTTTTGCTGATCATTTTATTTTCATGACTTTCGTTGTGAAGAGATGACCAAACCGACCAAATTTCTTATGTCACAAAGGTTTTGTTCATTTCTTGATTTTTCTTTCACATAGGCATTTAACTTTTTCCTACTTGATTGACTTTTCAGTTTTCATATCACAGTGTGGAGAACAGCAGTTTCTGGATTGGGTTGAGAGCAAAGGGTCTTCGCTCTTCCTACCAGTGGGACGATGATTCACCGGTTGATTTTGCTCACTGGGATGATGAGGACGATTACGATGCCAAGATCAATATCGATACCTGCATTTCCTTTGACTCATTTACAGGTAATTTTTCGCTTCTTTACTTTCTTTTTTCAGTTCTTAAAACGGCGGGTAGACAATAGGACCCTCTCTCCCGAAAGAGGTCGCTTTTTGGGGCACATTTTCGAACGAAAAGGTAAAGTTCTAGAGAGTGGCGTGGAGTGCTCATTTAGCTTCCGTGTGTGCTGTTATGACAAAAAACAAGCAAAAATTTTATTATGTATCCCCACCAGCAAAATTTACGCATTGATTTTGAACATAAGAAGACATTTTTTTTTTTTTTACCGGTCGTCTAATTACTTAAGGTAAAGATCTTTACCTACACTCCATTGTAAGAAAAATCTGAATTTCCTGTTCAAACACTAGAGTGATGAACGAATTTTCGGTGTTTGTTTTCATGAATTTAAAGTACAGGACGATACCTACCTTCTTTAACTACACTGCTGGCCACCCAAAATGCAACACCAAGAAGGACACGAGATAGCAAAGCCAGATTTATTAGACACATAACAACAGATACTGTAACGTATACTCTAGATTCAGTTTCCTTTTGATTTTACTATCTCTTGTTATTTTATTTTCCTATGCAAATTATCTTCTCACTTAACGAGATGTTGTTTCTCCCGCTGAATGATATGTGGCAACGAGTGTAAGTCATGAAGTTTGGTATGCAGTATATATATGCGCGCTCAAGTATACCAAAGAGCTTCGTTTTATATGTGATAGGTTCTTCCATTATTATTGTTATGTGATTTATCTACGATAGTACGAAAGTTCGGGCTATCAGTAGTTGAGTTTTGTTGGAGTGTGTATTTAAGTAATACCAGGAGTTCCCCAATAAAAGGTTAAAAGTGAGTACGTTTTCTCAGTTCATATTATTGTCAGACCTCTGTCTGGCCGTTAAGTCTATTTCATGGAGTGTCTCCATTAAGTCCAGGGTGTATTGTGTTTACCGCTCTAATAAGGAGCCTTCAAGGTACTAATGTACTAAAACCGAAGATATAGTACTGATATTCAAGATAATGAGGAACGCTGAGTAAAAAGAAGTTCCATATTCAATGAATTTATTGCACGTGCGAGTCTTACCTAAACAAACTCTAGCACTTTGAAGATTAAGCACACTTTAGCTACGTCAAGTAACCTTTGAATAACCCTAACGTGACTTAACGTAAGCTTTCCTGCACTACACGTCCAGCGGAGGACTTTATTCATTATAATACAAAGATGAAACGAGTGAGCTTACAGGCCCGTGCGACTTGCGGAACACGCACACATCAATAGTTCGTGTGGCCCCCATGGTTGGCAATAACGGCCGCGGAATCGAACGAAAGAGGTTTTGGATAAGGGCTTGGGGTATGTCGGTCCAGGCTGCTTCCACGCGTTGCCACAGTTCATCACGTGTGGTGCTTGCCGGGCCACTCGGTTGCCGATCAGCGACCAGACATGTTTGATGGGCGACATATCCGGAGAACAGGCGGGCCACGGCAGCAGTGACACCTGGTGGGCCGTGAAGAATTGTTCCACGATGCGTACCACGTGCGAGATCACACATTGTCCTGTTGAAACGTGGCCGCTGGCAGGTCCTGTCGGTAAGGAAGGACTACAGGCTCCAAAACGTCGGAGATGTAGCGGTGGCAGTTGACTATGCCTGCAATGCGTACCACAGGGATGCGGGTGTCATATCCAATTGCGCCACAAACCATAACGCCAGGCGACGGACCGGTATGGCGATGCATAATGCAAGCGTCATACAGTCCCTAGCCGCGGTGCCGCCACACCCGGATCCGATCATCGTGGTGTTGCAGGCAGAAGCGGAATTCGTCGGAGAAGACACTGCCGTGCCATTGCGTAGTCCAGGTGCGGCGTTCAACGGCCCAATGCAGCCGCACTCGCCGGTGGTGTAACGTCAATGGTAATCAGAACAATGGGCGCCGTGCGACAAGTCCCCGCATTTCAAACGACAGGAACAGCTGTCCGAGAGTTTAGCAGTGGTCGTCCACGAGCAACCACGGCGGCGGACGACCAATATATTGTCCTACAGGCGAGAAGAGACAGACGGCAGACAGCGGGAGAAATCGCAAGGCACATGCAACGGACAACTGGACGTCCGTTATCGCGTTTTACCGTGGCCAGGAGGCTGCACAAAAGTGGTCTATTTGCACGACGACCAGTACGGTGTGTGCCATTAACGCCTGCTCATCGGAGACGGCGGTTTCTTTGGTGCCAGGAACACAATAACTGGACACATCAGCAATGGGGTCGAGTTCTGTTAACGGATGAGAGCCGATTTAGTCTGACGAGTGACATACTCTGGACGCATACACATCTGGAGAGAGCAGGGAACACTTAATCACACCTCCAACATCATCGAAAGGGACCGGTTTGAAGGTGGCGGAGTTCTCGTTTGGGGCGGTATCATGCTTGATAGCCGTACTGACCTGCATATCTTCCAAGCAGGTTCAGTCACTGGTGTCCGCTATTGTACCAAGGTTCTCCTGCTTCACGTGCGTCTGTTTAGAGGTGCTGTGGGTCCTGAGTTCCTCTTCATGGACGACAACGCTACACCTCATCGTACAGTGGCTGTCGCAGAGCAGTTGGAGAGTGAAGATATTCAACGCATGAATTGGCCCGCAAGGTCCCCGGACCTAAATCCAATCAAACACGTGTGGGACCTTCTCGGGAGACGCTTGACAGCACGTCACCAGCCTCCAATAACGATTCCGCAGCTGCGATTGGCGCTACAAGAGGAATGGGCCGCGATGCCTCAACAGTTCCTTGACAACCTCGTCCTCAGCATGGACAGACGTTGTAAATCATGCAACGCAGTCAGGGGTTATACTAAAGACTGGATTTTTCTTGGCAGCCAACTGTCACATGGACGTTTCTGTCTTCCGTCCAGTTGTGCTCGAAGCTACCTTTTCAATAAAGTGCCTTTGTATCCTTTGGATTCCTTGTTTGGACAGTTTTTCGCACTTGCCCCATATTCTTACATCTTGGGGATCTTATGGTAGGATTTGAGTAGATGTGGAGCATTTCTGCACGACGTTACATTCGAAAAACCGTCTCGCCCTTAGTTTTTGCCCGCCAGTGTATGTTTGGTATGAGAGCGGAATTGCATAAACATCAGCTTCATTTTTGATCAGAAGTCTGTCAGAGAATTTTAAAAGTATGATATGTAGGGGTTTCGGTAACCTTATGCCCACACCGAGTACCATCTTTCTTAGGGCGTTTTTCCAAAACCAACGACGTCTCCCTGGAGTTGCAAAAATTTTACCCAGTGCCTATATGAGTTCAACCCTCAAAACCAGCACGTGCCAAAATTAACACATCACGTGACTTCTCATTCAGAACACGCTGTGTTGCGTAATAATTCTTTATGTGTCTCCTGTAACCATTCTCAAACTTAAATTCTAATCGTTCCAGCATTTCAGTTTGTGTTGCGCTCTTAGCCTTCAGAAAGCCATCCCTTGATGAGCGAAAGCTTGGAAAATTGTATTAGGTGCTTGAATTATTTTCCGCTGTTGCTCAGTTAAGCGCAGCAGTGATTCCCTGTAACCATGGCCACACGTGAGCTCCCTTGCACACGCTAGTACCGTCCGCAGTCGGGGCGAAGCATTGTGTGACACGCGATCGGAGGGCACACGAGTTTGTATCGCATTCACGATGTCGAGTTTCGTACCAAGAAAGGAACATTTGCAGGAAACATTACTCTTCTGCTTTCATCTCAAGAAATCTGCAGTGATCGTTTGCTAGTGCAGTCCTATGGGGAACATGCCCTATCGGAAACAACATGCAGAGAGTGGTTCCGACGCTTCAAAGCCAACGAATATGACGTGAAGGACAAAGAGCGCCCTGGGCAGCCAAAAGTTCGAAGATGGCGCATTTGAGGCCTTATTGGATGAGGATTAATGTCAGACGCTCCACGAGTTGTGTGAAAACACTAAGGGTCGATGGGAATGATCCAAAAGCTCGGAAACTGGAACCCATATGACAAAGTTATTCTTTCCCACGACAACGCTAAATCTCATGTCGCCACATCCGTGAAGGAACTCTTGGAGGCACTTGGCAGGGACTTCTTACCACACCCACCATATTCCCCGGACATTGCTCCCTCGGACTTCCATTTGTTCCGGTCGCTACAACATGGCCTCTCAGAGCAGCACTTCCTTTCAGTCGCGGATATCCAAAAATGGCTCGATGAATGGTTCGCCTCGAAAGAACCTGCATTTTTCTACCACGGAATCCATTTGTTACCCCAAAGGTGGGAAAGGGTCGCAGCTGCCAACGGACACTACTTTGAATAGACTATCCTGTACCGTTCAGTGGCAACACACAGTTGTTTGTTTTGCAAAAAACAGCGGGGAATAATTCAAGGACCTAATAATTTTGATTTCTTACACCGATAAAGCGGTTTATCACTTCAGTCTTGTACGTTGAAGAGCAATTGAATTAGACATACCTGTCTAGTAATGTGTAGCACCACCTTTCCCTCCGATGACGGCGGCGATTCGTCTCGGCATGAACTCGACAAGACACCGGAAGCGTTGGGAAGCCATACGGATCCACGACCCCTGAACAAGCTCCCACAGTTCACGAAGATCTGATGGAGGGGGGTCAGAGCCTCGAACATCTTTCTCGATGACATCCCTGATGTGCTCGATGGGATTGAGCTCAGGGGACGTAGCTGGCCAAGGAAGCAAGGTCACGTCGGTGGAGTGTTCATCCAACCATTCGGATACAATTCGGGAGCTGCATTGTCTTGTTGCAGGATGAGGTCCCCAGTGGGATGTTGAAGACGCACTAACTGGAGAAAATGGTCGTCCAGGATATCCCGGTAACGTTGACCTGTGAGGGACGATGTCACACGTACCAGGGATCCCATTTCAGTCCACGTAAACAGTCCTCAGACGAGAATGTCACCCCCACCAGCTTGAAGAGTACCCTGCTGGGAAGAATGATCCATCACTTCCTATGGTTTGCGCCGTACTCGTATCCTGCCATCCGCACGTACCAACGTGAATCTCGACTCATCAGTCCTGGCAACATTTTCCCACATGTCTAGGGTCCAGTGGCGATGTTCCCGCGCCCATGCACCCTGTGATGTGCGGTCAGCAGCGGTATCCTCGTGGGACGATGGTTTCTGTACCCCATAGCGAGGAGATGGTTCTGGATGGTGTGGCTGCTTACACGTTTTTGTGAACCAGCGTTAAATTGCCGAGTGATTTCTTGCACTGTGGCCCGTCTATCCGCTGTTACAATGCGAGCTAGTCGACGATGACCCCGCTCATCCACACGCTGTTGTCCACGGCAGTTGGCCCTTGAAGGGATGGTTTTACCGGATTCGACGTACTCACGGTGCACCCGTGACACAGTGGCTCGTGAAAATCCCAGTGCTTGCACGACTTCTGAGATGGAGTGACACATTGGTAGGGGCCAGACAATTGTCCCACGATCAAATGCGCTTATATCCTTCGTCTTACCCATACTGCGTCCGACTCTTACTGATTCCCGTTGCATCACTTCTTATATTGTCGGATCGCTGCATACGTCATGTCGTTTCCGTTTACAGGCCCCCCCCTTCCGACAGCGCCACATTTTCATAACGCCAGCTGTCTCTAATTCAATTGCTCCTCAGTGTACATGTGGTGTATTTATCAGTTCTGTTACATGATATCACTCTTTTTATTTAGGGACTTCCTTAGAGAATTTAATAGGATCGCTTAGACGGAGGAGCCATCCCATTATGACCACCCCGTGCCTGGAGAAATGAAAGCGCCTGAAGACCGAACGGTAGCGCACCCGAATTTCTCAGAATACAACCGGAGTACCGACTTCCGGGTGGCAGAGCGTCAGGAGTCAGAATGGGGAAAGCTGCCGACTTATCGGAGTTTGACATAGGACAAATTGTGACGCCACGGCCCCTGGGAACTATGATCTCGGAAACGACGTGGCATATGACTTGTTCACGTGCCGCTGTAGTGAGTACACATCAAACGTGGTGCACAGATGGCGAAACGACGAACCATCCGTGTGTCGTCCGCAGCTCATTGATCCCAGAGGGGAGTCGAGACTGTCGCGCATTGTTCACAGCGACCGCAGGGCCACAGAGCGACAAATCACCTGCAGCTACAACAGTGTTTATCAGGGAAATGTGTCACAGAACGCAGTTCATAGCAGCCTTCTGCGCATGGGCATGCGTAGTCGAAGACCCAGCCGGGTCCTCACGCACACTGCACGTCATCTCCAGCAAACGCATAAAATGGGCCCAAGATCATCGAGATTGGACCGTAGATCATTGGACGAAAGCGGCTTGCTCAGACGAATCCAGATTCCTGGAGCATCACGAAGATGACCGAGCGCGGATACGCAGATTAACCAATGGAGGATCCTGGATGCACTGTTGTGCGGAAACAGGCCGGAAGAGGAAATGTTATGCTGTGAGCGACGATATCTTAAAACACTTGTGACGTGCCTGCCCCGCAGGACGCACACGACATAAAGGCAGATAGCAGCGAGAACGAACGTCTGCGTAGCTCAGTTGGTAGAGCGAATTTTTAAGTGGACTCGGGTTCGATCCCCGGCGAGCACCAAAAATGACGGAGAAATTTACTTCGTTATAATAGCGCCCGAACTTCCCGGATGACCCGGCCGTTAAAGATCTCGCAATGGTGTGATGTTCTTTCCACACCGCGAGAGAGAAAAAATAAGAGAATCCCATCTCCAGCGCTTCGAAAAATAAATGTGTGTGACGTTGCATTTCACACACCAGATTGACTGGGGTTCTCAAGTGCACTTTCTTCAGCGGATGGCTGCCTACAACGATACATGGTCCCGGATGACCCGATGCCCCCGGTCCTCTTTCGCGAGGGGGAATGTAACGCGCCTGCCCCGCTGGACACACAGGACATAAAGGCAGGTAGCAGCGAGAACGAACGTCTGCGTAGCTCAGTTGGTAGAGCGATTTGTTCCGGAATAAGAGGACTCGAGTTCGATCCCCGGCGTGCACCAAAAATGACGGAGAAATTTACTTCGTTATAATAGCGCCCGAACTTCCCGGATGACCCGGCCGTTAAAGATCTCGCAATGGTGTGATGTTCTTTCCACACCGCGAGAGAGAAAAAATAAGAGAATCCCATCTCCAGCGCTTCGAAAAATAAATGTGTGTGACGTTGCATTTCACACACCAGATTGACTGGGAGTTCTCAAGTGCACTTTCTTCAGCGGATGCCTGCCTACAACGATACATGGTCCCGGATGACCCGATGCCCCCGGTCCTCTTTCGCGAGGGGGGAATGTAACTCGCCTGCCCCGCTGGACACACAGGACATAAAGGCAGGTAGCAGCGAGAACGAACGTCAGTTGGTAGAGCGAATTGTTCCGGAATAAGAGGACTCGGGTTCGATCCCCGGCGTGCACCAAAAATGACGGAGAAATTTACTTCGTTATAATAGCGCCCGAACTTCCCGGATGACCCGGCCGTTAAAGATCTCGCAATGGTGTGATGTTCTTTCCACACCGCGAGAGGAAAAAATAAGAGAATCCCATCTCCAGCGCTTCGAAAAATAAATGTGTGTGACGTTGCATTTCACACACCAGATTGACTGGGGGTTCTCAAGTGCACTTTCTTCAGCGGATGGCTGCCTACAACGATACATGGTCCCGGATGACCCGATGCCCCCGGTCCTCTTTCGCGAGGGGGAATGTAACGCGCCTGCCCCGCTGGACACACAGGACATAAAGGCAGGTAGCAGCGAGAACGAACGTCTGCGTAGCTCAGTTGGTAGAGCGAATTGTTCCGGAAAAAGTGGACTCATGTTCGATCCCCGGCGTGCACCAAAAATGACGGAGAAATTTACTTCGTTATAATAGCGCCCGAACTTCCCGGATGACCCGGCCGTTAAAGATCTCGCAATGGTGTGATGTTCTTTCCACACCGCGAGAGAGAAAAAATAAGAGAATCCCATCTCCAGCGCTTCGAAAAATAAATGTGTGTGACGTTGCATTTCACACACCAGATTGACTGGGGGTTCTCAAGTGCACGTTCTTCAGCGGATAGCTGCCTACAACGATACATGGTCCCGGATGACCCGATGCCCCCGGTCCTCTTTCGCGAGGGGGAATGTAACGCGCCTGCCCCGCTGGACACACAGGACATAAAGGCAGGTAGCAGCGAGAACGAACGTCTGCGTAGCTCAGTTGGTAGAGCGATTTGTTCCGGAATAAGAGGACTCGAGTTCGATCCCCGGCGTGCACCAAAAATGACGGAGAAATTTACTTCGTTATAATAGCGCCCGAACTTCCCGGATGACCCGGCCGTTAAAGATCTCGCAATGGTGTGATGTTCTTTCCACACCGCGAGAGAGAAAAATAAGAGAATCCCATCTCCAGCGCTTCGAAAAATAAATGTGTGTGACGTTGCATTTCACACACCAGATTGACTGGGAGTTCTCAAGTGCACTTTCTTCAGCGGATGCCTGCCTACAACGATACATGGTCCCGGATGACCCGATGCCCCCGGTCCTCTTTCGCGAGGGGGAATGTAACTCGCCTGCCCCGCTGGACACACAGGACATAAAGGCAGGTAGCAGCGAGAACGAACGTCAGTTGGTAGAGCGAATTGTTCCGGAATAAGAGGACTCGGGTTCGATCCCCGGCGTGCACGAAAAATGACGGAGAAATTTACTTCGTTATAATAGCGCCCGAACTTCCCGGATGACCCGGCCGTTAAAGATCTCGCAATGGTGTGATGTTCTTTCCACACCGCGAGAGAGAAAAAATAAGAGAATCCCATCTCCAGCGCTTCGAAAAATAAATGTGTGTGACGTTGCATTTCACACACCAGATTGACTGGGGGTTCTCAAGTGCACTTTCTTCAGCGGATGGCTGCCTACAACGATACATGGTCCCGGATGACCCGATGCCCCCGGTCCTCTTTCGCGAGGGGGAATGTAACTCGCCTGCCCCGCTGGACACACAGGACATAAAGGCAGGTAGCAGCGAGAACGAACGTCTGCGTAGCTCAGTTGGTAGAGCGAATTGTTCCGGAATAAGTGGACTCGGGTTCGATCCCCGGCGTGCACCAAAAATGACGGAGAAATTTACTTCGTTATAATAGCGCCCGAACTTCCCGGATGACCCGGCCGTTAAAGATCTCGCAATGGTGTGATGTTCTTTCCACACCGCGAGAGAGAAAAAATAAGAGAATCCCATCTCCAGCGCTTCGAAAAATAAATGTGTGTGACGTTGCATTTCACACACCAGATTGACTGGGGGTTCTCAAGTGCACGTTCTTCAGCGGATGGCTGCCTACAACGATACATGGTCCCGGATGACCCGATGCCCCCGGTCCTCTTTCGCGAGGGGGAATGTAACGCGCCTGCCCCGCTGGACACACAGGACATAAAGGCAGGTACCAGCGAGAACGAACGTCTGCGTAGCTCAGTTGGTAGAGCGAATTGTTCCGTAATAAGTGGACTCGGGTTCGATCCCCGGCGTGCACCAAAAATGACGGAGAAATTTACTTCGTTATAATAGCGCCCGAACTTCCCGGATGACCCGGCCGTTAAAGATCTCGCAATGGTGTGATGTTCTTTCCACACCGCGAGAGAGAAAAAATAAGAGAATCCTTTCTCCAGCGCTTCGAAAAATAAATGTGTGGGATGTTGCATTCCACACACCAGATTGACTGGGAGTTCTCAAGTGCACTTTCTTCAGCGGATGCCTGCCTACAACGATACATGGTCCCGGATGACCCGATGCCCCCGGTCCTCTTTCGCGAGGGGGAATGTAACGCGCCTGCCCCGCTGGACACACAGGACATAAAGGCAGGTAGCAGCGAGAACGAACGTCTGCGTAGCTCAGTTGGTAGAGCGAATTGTTCCGGAATAAGAGGACTCGGGTTCGATCCCCGGCGTGCACGAAAAATGACGGAGAAATTTACTTCGTTATAATAGCGCCCGAACTTCCCGGATGACCCGGCCGTTAAAGATCTCGCAATGGTGTGATGTTCTTTCCACACCGCGAGAGAGAAAAATAAGAGAATCCTTTCTCCAGCGCTTCGAAAAATAAATGTGTGGGATGTTGCATTCCACACACCAGATTGACTGAGAGTTCTCAAGTGCACTTTCTTCAGCGGATGCCTGCCTACAACGATACATGGTCCCGGATGACCCGATGCCCCCGGTCCTCTTTCGCGAGGGGGAATGTAACGCGCCTGCCCCGCTGGACACACAGGACATAAAGGCAGGTAGCAGCGAGAACGAACGTCTGCGTAGCTCAGTTGGTAGAGCGAATTGTCCCGGAATAAGTGGACTCGGGTTCGATCCCCGGCGTGCACGAAAAATGACGGAGAAATTTACTTCGTTATAATAGCGCCCGAACTTCCCGGATGACCCGGCCGTTAAAGATCTCGCAATTGTGTGATGTTCTTTCCACACCGCGAGAGAGAAAAAATAAGAGAATCCCATCTCCAGCGCTTCGAAAAATAAATGTGTGTGACGTTGCATTTCACACACCAGATTGACTGGGGGTTCTCAAGTGCACGTTCTTCAGCGGATAGCTGCCTACAACGATACATGGTCCCGGATGACCCGATGCCCCCGGTCCTCTTTCGCGAGGGGGAATGTAACGCGCCTGCCCCGCTGGACACACAGGACATAAAGGCAGGTAGCAGCGAGAACGAACGTCTGCGTAGCTCAGTTGGTAGAGCGAATTGTCCCGGAATAAGTGGACTCGGGTTCGATCCCCGGCGTGCACCAAAAATGACGGAGAAATTTACTTCGTTATAATAGCGCCCGAACTTCCCGGATGACCCGGCCGTTAAAGATCTCGCAATGGTGTGATGTTCTTTCCACACCGCGAGAGAGAAAAAATAAGAGAATCCCATCTCCAGCGCTTCGAAAAATAAATGTGTGTGACGTTGCATTTCACACACCAGATTGACTGGGGGTTCTCAAGTGCACTTTCTTCAGCGGATGGCTGCCTACAACGATACATGGTCCCGGATGACCCGATGCCCCCGGTCCTCTTTCGCGAGGGGGAATGTAACGCGCCTGCCCCGCTGGACACACAGGACATAAAGGCAGGTAGCAGCGAGAACGAACGTCTGCGTAGCTCAGTTGGTAGAGCGAATTGTTCCGGAATAAGTGGACTCGGGTTCGATCCCCGGCGAGCACCAAAAATGGCGGAGAAATTTACTTCGTTATACACTTTAGGCCCCATTATCCCAATAGCGCAATCCCTGACAGCTGTCAGGTATCAGAACATCGTTACGGATGGATCAAGTTCACCCATTCGTGGCAATTGTGTTCCCTGCTGGTGATGGACATTAGCAACAGGATAATGCGCCGTGCCACCCTGCGTGAATTCTCAAGGAGTGGTTCGAGGAACATGCTGATGTCTTTCTGCAAATGCCCTAGGCTCCAAATTTACCTGACATGAACCCAATTGAACAGTTCTGGTTCGACTTGGAAAAGTCGGTTCGCGCTAAATCACTACCACCTCGAAATGTACTGGAACTGGAGGATCTGCTGTTGACAATAAGGTAACAGATACCTCAGGATACCTATCGCCACTCATGGAATCGATGCCTCTCCGAGTGGCCGTATTTTTTGCGGGCTAAAGGAGGTGCTATAGCTTATTAGGTACGTGGTCGTGATGTGTTGGGTCATTGGTGTATTATCAGAACTCAATCATCATAGAGCACAAAAAATGCTCTATTATTTTTAGCACAATGTGCACTTTTTTAGCGCGCAACATAACTGAAATGCTTTATTTTTCTGCCTAATTGAATTGTTCATTGCTCTGATCTGAAATGTACTCTTCGTTGAAAGCTTATAAATATTGCAGGTCTGTGGAAGAAGAATCACTGTGACCGTTTAAATCATGTAATATGCAAGAGTATGAATGAAGTTTTTTACGTGTTTTCCACACCATCTCCCACACCGCCATTGAAAGGATTCTGTCCTGACGATTGGTATGCATTTGGTAAGTATTATGATTGTATTCTTCATTACATATTCAATTTCACACACTTCATGAAACTTTACAAATTGAAGTTTCTGGGAAACGATACTTTTATTTGCCCTTTACAAATATTAGGAAAGCACAATCATCTTTCCGTTTAGAAAAAAGCAGATCGCCATAAAAAAAAGTACTAATTTCCACCATGAAGTAATGGTGTTTTTGTATTGACAATAATAAAGAAATGAAAAATATTTATAGCAAACGGACATTTGACGTGGACTACGAACATCAAACAGAAGTCTTCGCTCTTTCCACGTTTATAAGTGAGTCACGGAAAAATTCTCATTGGCCGCCACCGGGAGTCGAACCCAAGTCTTCCAGTTACGCGCCGGATATGCTTCCGCTACACCACAGCGGCCTCGAATTCCTCCAGACTCACACACGCTAACTGCCAAGCCAAGTTGGCAGGTTGCTTCTTAGAGCCCCGCACAATGCTGGGGATTCACCAAAGATGGTAAGCAGCAACTGAATAAATAATTAGAAGGCGAATGAATAACTAATACAGACATTTAACGTGGACCAGGAACATCAAACAAAGATCTTCGCTCTTTCCACGTTTATAAGTGAGTCACGCAAAAATTATCATTGGCCGCCACCGGGAGTCGAACCCAGGGTCTTCCAGTTACGCGCGGGATATGCTTCCGCTACACCACAGCGGCCTCGAGTTCCTCCAGACTCACACACGCTAACTGCCAAGCCAAGTTGGCAGGTTGCTTCTTGGAGCCCCGCACAATGCTGGGGATTCACCAAAGATGGTAAGCAGCAACTGAATAAATAATTAGAAGGCCAATGAATGATTAATACGGACATTTGAGTTGGACTAGGAACATCAAACAGAAGTCTAGCTTTTTCCACGTTTATGTGTCACGAAAAAATTCTCATTGGCCGCCATTTCTTAAGCTGCTGCTTACCATCTTTGGTGAATCCCCAGCATTGTGCGGGGCTCCAAGAAGCAACCTGCCAACTTGGCTTGGCAGTTAGCGTGTGTGAGTCTGGAGGAATTCGAGGCCGCTGTGGTGTAGCGGAAGCATATCCGGCGCGTAACTGGAAGACCCTGGGTTCGACTCCCGGTGGCGGCCAATGAGAATTTTTCCGTGACTCACTTATAAACGTGGAAAGAGCGAAGATCTTTGTTTGATGTTCTTGGTCCACGTTAAGTGTCTGTATTAATTATTCATTCGCCTTCTAATTATTTGTTCAGTTGCTGCTTACCATCTTTGGTGAATCCGCAGCATTGTGCGGGGCTCCAAGAAGCAACCTGCCAATTGACTTGGCAATTAGTGTATGTGAGTCTGGAGAATTCGAGGCCGATGTGGTGCAGTGGAAACAAATCCGGTGCGTAACTGGAAAACCCTGGGTTCGATTCCCGGTAGCGGCCAATGAGAATTTTTCCGTGACGCACTTATAAACGTGGAAAGGGCGATGCCTTCTGTTAGATATTTATAGCAAAGGTGTAAAGGATGGATATAATCAAGACAACACAGACAGAATACATAGACCTCTAAGAAATCGTATAATGTCTACGATAACGAAATCAACTAGTTAGACAACGAGATACGCAGGATCCATTACATATGGCCCAGGGTTAACATATTAGTTAAAAAAATTATTACGTAGGTACAAGATCTCAAAAGCAATGAAATCACCAAATACGTTATCACAAATAATATGAAATTGCAAGGAAAGGGTGTGAGAAAGAAAAAGCAGATGCGGGTCTACACACATTTGCCCCCCCTCATTATGCATACGACGAACCCACTGCCGTACAGATCATTCGTCCATCACCCCTTCGTTACATTACTGTTACGTATTTGAAAGATATTTGTGACATCATGTTACGTGTTTACTACGTTGAACATTATAGTTTTAATAAACGTTGTAAAATTACAATAAAAAATATTGCACTCGATAGCTGTTTCAAAAGCAACAACAGTCGTATTCACAAGTTCAACGCAGACCGTGGTTCATTGAGAACAGTAGCGGCGTTTATACACTATCTACCAACAAGTAATTGTACACCCCTGCAATCGACGATATCTGCGGTCCTCATAAATGTCACGGCCGCCGCCGTTAAATATCGTGTGGGAAACAATAACGCAACCAGTCGCATGCAAGATGCCACGCAGTTCGGAGCTCTCTGATTTCGAGAAAGGTGTAATCGTCGGGTGTCACAGAAATGGCCGATGACATATCCAGCGAGTTGAAGTACCCAAAATCGACAGTGGCCTACGTGATTGGCAAGTGGAAGATGAGAGGTGACTGTCGGAATGTGCCCCGACCCGGCAGACCCACAAAACTGGGAGTTAGAGACCGACGGGTGCTGGCCAGAGAAATTCGGAAGAACCGCACCAAATCGATGGGCCACATCCGCGAGGAGTTTCAACAGGCATCCGGGAGTGTTCTTTCGATGAATACCATCCGTAAGGAAGCCCATCTGCTCGGTTATCATGGACCCACAAGCCTTTGATCACCAAGTCCAATAGCGCTGCTCGGCTAACGTGGTGCAAAGAACGTCGACAATGGACCGTTGAACAGTGGAAACAGGTTCTCTGGAGCGACGAATCAAGGTTCACCCTCTACCGTTCGGATGGCAGGGTCTGGGTTTGGCGTCTGCCTGGAGAACGCCTCCTGCCGGAATGTATTGTGCCAACTGTGAAGTTTGTCGGTGGTGGAATTATGCTATGGGAGTGTTTCTCCTGGTATGGCACGGGACCCTTGGTCGCAATTCCGGGTAGACTCAACGCCGAGACCTACTGCACCATTTTGGATGACCATGCGCTTCCTACTTTGCGGCAGTTTTACGGGGTGGACCCATGTTACTTTCAGGATGACAATGCCACCTGTCATGTTGCGAGGTCCACCGTGGCTTGGTATGGTGACAATGGGGTTAATCGAATGGACTAGCCCCGGACCTTAACCCTATCGAGCACCTCTGGGACGAGTTGGAGCGTCGACTTAAGGGGTACCCCCACCGTCCGAAATCGGTGAAGGAACTGACCTGTCTTCTCCAAGCCGAGTGGAAGAAAATACCGCTAGCCGTCGTACAACGCCTGGTTGAGAGTATGCGGAGCTGTAATCGCCGCTCGTGGAGGCTCCACCAACTATTGAAGGTGAATAAACTTCGTTTTCCTTTGCTATCACAGGTGTCTAATTACTTGTTGCGGTAGATAGTGTATATTCCGATTATCTTATTTAATTTTATGTAAAAGTGGAACTAAATATTTAAATATGAATCCAGTACATATAACAAAAATTTGGAGCGGTGTGGAGCAAATATTTCAAGGGACGTTCAGGCCCCTGAGCACCCCCGTTGTTTACGCCAGTGAATGCAACCCTTAGTTGACCCAGCGCCCTCTGTGAGCAAACGGGTATTACCTTCTGGACGACTTACGTAATGACGTACACAGTGTGGCAAAGAATTTTTAAGACTGGGTCTGCAAAATGAAATAGAAACAAGAAATTATAATTTGTTTTGGTTTGTTATTCAAAATAAGTCCCTCCGGCTTCAATACACTTGTTACAGCGATTTAATAATGATTCGAATGACTGTTCCAGTTCACTTTGCGGAATTGCCTCCAAAGCACGCGTCGAATCTGTTTCTATGGTCGAAATATCATTAAAATGACACCCTTTTAACGTCATTTTAAGTTTGGGGAACGAAGAAAAGTCGCAGAGTGCTAAATCAGGCGAATACGGTGGACGATTCAACACACAGACGTTATTTTTCGCCAAAAATCTACGAACAAGAAGTGAGGTGTGACTGGGTGCATTAGCGTGCAACAAACACCAACTGTTTTCATCCCGATATTCTGGACGAATGCGACAAATTCTGCCCATCAAACGCCTCAAAACATTTAAATAAAACTCACCAGTAATTGTTTGTCCACTTGGAACAAATTCTTTGTGGATAATACCCTTACTATCGAAGAATGTAATGAGCATTGTTTTGATTTTCGATGGAACTTTTCTTGGTTTTTTGGCTTGTGGCGAGTTTTTTGACTTCTATTCCGCACTTTGTCACTTTGTTTTAGGATCATATTGAAAACACCATGTTTCATCACCTGTAACAATCCATTTTAAGAAGTTTGGATCATTTTCAGCGGCTGAAATGATGTCTCTGCAATGTGCACTTCTCCTTGATTTTTGTTCATTGGTTAACGTGTGTGGAACAAATTTAGCACAGACTTTTGTTTTGCCCAAATCTTCATGCAGGATGGTTCGAATCGTTTCTTTGTTGATGTTTAAAGACTCTTCCTTCATTCTTAGTGACGCACATCGATTGTTTGCCACGAAATCACGCACTTTTTCAATAATCTCAGGTGTCCCAGATGAACTTGATCTTCCGGTATGCTTATCACCTTCTAGCGTCCAAAAAACGTTTGTGCCACAGGAAAACATTTGATCTACTTAAACAAAACTCACCGTAAACTTGTTTCATCATTTGGTACGTTTCCGAGGCACTTTTACCAAGTTTTGCGTTGAATTTAATAAGAGCCCTTTGTTCCATCTTAATAATTGAACATGAAAAAAATTTGACTTCTCTAATGAACGGCCGTTTCGTTTGAGTTACTTTAACAACTGCGCAGTACTTTTGGCAGAAAGCAAGCGGATGGTCACGGTTTATAACGCATTCGCGATTACACTGGTGGCGCCACCGTAGGCTGAAATCTAGCGCCAGTCTTAAAAATTCTTTGACGTACTGTGTATTAAACCGAAAAACGTTATAACTGTATATGTGACATTGTCACTTCATGCATTTCTTGCGTCTTCAATTGCTTTTCTTTTCTCCAGCATTATCTGAAATATTTTTCTCTTTCTCATCCGAAGGCGACAAGTGTTACAAAGTGTTTGGAGCACAGTCTTCTGAAAGAGAAACATGGACAAATGCTAACAGAAAATGTTCGGAAATGGGATCAACAATGATTTCAATCCACAGTAGAGATGAGCAAGGTAAGATTTGTTCATTTGACTAAATTGTGTTTACTCAAGAGCATTATATTAGTAGCTCCCAACATTTGTTTTAGCCAACCCCTTGTCTTTCACAATTGCTACACTACAGCAAACAGTTGTGGTTATTTCAAATTAATTCCTATTGAAAAATATTTGCATCACTGCAACACATAACAGGAAGAAACTAATAAATAGTAACTGCACACCTACTGTACTCGAAATAATATAACTATGACAGTGATCCGAATTTCCTGGAGTACAATACAAATCAAAGTTTCCAAGATTTCGCACATCAACTACACTGCTGGCCACCTAAAATGCAACACCAAGAAGAAAGCATCCGATTGGCCTGAAATTCGCAGCATGCGTCGCCCGCGAGAGGACATGCAAACGATTAGCATTGCAGGGCATATGCAAATCATGTGCGCCCGGCACGCCACCGAGAAGCACTATAAGAAGGGTGCACAGAAGGCTGGCTGTAAGTAGTGGAAGTGTGTTGTGCTGCCGGACCTGTGCGTGGGAAGCTTCCTGATGCCTCGTCGCAGAATACGGCAGTCATTCCAGCACGTTTCGGAGTTCGACCGAGGACGAATAGTGGCATATCGCGAGAGCGGTTTATCGTACCGAGACATCGGCGCCCGTGTGGGACGACATCCAGCCACAGTGAGGTGCGTACGGATTCGGTGGGTGCAGGAGGGACGGACAGTCCGACGTGAGCGATTGCCGCAGACGCGGCACACCACCGAACGAGAGGAGCGTCATGTTGTGCGGCGGGCATTGAAGGCTCGCATCGCCACATCACGAACGTTAACGCAGGAATTAGGGTGTGTTGCGCAAGAACCTGTGTCAGCATGTACCGTTCGAAGTCATCTGCAGGAGCGGGAACGAACTTGTCGCACGGCGCCCATTGCTCCGATTACCATTGACGTTACACCACCGGCACGTGCGGCTGCAGTGGGCCGTTGAACGCCGCACCTGGACTACGCAAATGGCACGGCAGTGTCTTCTCCGACTAATCCCGTTTCTTCCAGCAATACCACGATGGTCGGATCCACGTGTGTCGGCACCGCGGCGAGAGACTGTATGCCGCCTGCATTATGCATCGCCATACCGGTCCGTCGCCTGGGGTTATGGTTTGTGGTGCAATTGGATATGAGACCCGCACCCCTCTGGTACGCATCGCCGGTACACTCAACAGTCACCGCACCATCTCCGACGTTTTGGAGCCTGTAGTCCTCCCTTACCGACAGGACCTGCCAGCGGCCACGTTTCAACAGGACAATGTGCAATCCCGCACGTGGTACTAGGTACATTAAACCTTCCTTTTCTAGGTGTTCATATTATTCTGTCCAGCCGCTGTACTTTTTCTGCTTTTTATCTGCCCTTGCATTGAATCATCTTTGAGCAGACTACTGTTTAATGACTCAATGGATAATTGATCTTTTATTTCTGCGTTAGATTTCCTCTCACTGTTACTTCTGGATGTGGGCCATAGTATGTGGATCGGAATGTATTCTGCAGTTGCCGGTCACATGTTTCATTGGACTGATGGCTCTTCTATGGAGTTCACTAACTGGGACGCAAATGAACCAAACTTCCGCTACGGAAAGGTTTTCATAATTTTCATTTTACCTTATCAGTGGCATTTTTCATGTTGATTTTTTTGGTATACGTTGCATTTTTCATGTTGAGTTTTTTGGTGTACGTTGCATTTCAGCTAGTACAGGGCATTCAGAAGAAAAGCAACCAAAAGCTAAAACTTTGAAGAAACACATGCCTTAGACGTCCGCACGGCACCGGGCCTTTGTTCACTTCTATTATACCGTGCAAATTAATTGAGACAAGCTATTTTATCCTCAGAATTGTAATGTGATCGCCAGTTGATGTCGGAAACCCACGTAAACTGGTTTTATCAGCTGTCAGGTGGTGTGACTGTTAGAACTTGATAGTAAGAATGTGGTTTGACCGCTTTTAAACAGGAAATAGGCACTTCAGCTTCAGTTGTGAGCTTTGGTGTGTGACAGGTGGATGTTAGTTTCTGCTCTCTGTGAGTACGTGTTGCTTTCGTGTATTGAAAAATGGATATTTCCCCAAGGAAGCGTGCAAAAATAATAGCTCTTAAGGATCACACTTCTATGACAGTGAGAGATATCGCTTCTGCAGTTGGTGTAGGCAAATCAAGTGTATCAAGACTGCTTACGCGATACAATGCATCTGGATCATCGTCTTCAAAAAGGCGAGGTATATGTGGAAGAAAACGAAAACCAACTCCACGAAACGATAAATATCTAATCAGAAATAGTAAAATGAATAAAAAAACAAGCACCGACCTTCAAAGAGGTTTATTGGTTAGTAGTTGTGATGTTAGTGATTCAACTGTACACTGTAGGCTTCTGGAAGTTGGCCGGAAGGCAAGAAGACCAACGAAAAAACAATATTTGAATGCGAAAATGAAGATAAAACGTTTAGCATGGGCCAAAAAATATAAATCATGGACTGCTGACGACTGGAAAAAGGTAATTTTCAGGGATGAAACTCATTTATTTGTGCATGGTTACCAAGCAAATGTCGTTAGACGAAGCAACTTAAGACCTGAGCGTGTCAAACAAACTGTAAAACACCCTCTGAAACAGATGTTTTGGGGTTTTTTCACATCAAATGGAACTGGAAGCTTAGTTCCTGTTCAAGGTATGATGAATTCAGCCAAGTACGTAGAAATATTACAACGTAGGATTGTTCCATTCTTGCAAACTTTTGACGGGACATTTCAACATGACTTGGCCCCATGTCGCAATTCGAAATTGGTCAAGCTGGAAAATCAAATTCATTTGCTTGATTGGCCTGGAAATTGACCAGACTTAAATCCCATAGAAAACTTGTGGAATATTTTGAAGAGACGTTTAGGTAAAATGGAACCAAAGAACGCATGATAACGAATGCTATAAAAGTGTGGTTTATGAAGTGAAAAATATGTGCTCTCAATTAGTGGAGTCAATGCCAAAACGAATTCAAGAGGTCATTTCTGCTAAAGGAGGACATACTTCATACTAATAGAGGTATTTATCAGTGTATATCAAGGCATAAATCACTGAACTGGGAAAATAAATCACTGAACTGGGATAAAGATTAATGGAGATTATCTAACCCACCTTCGTTTTGCTGATGACGTAGTCATTTTTGCAACTACCCCATCAGAGCTGCAGAGTATGATCCAAGAACTTGCTGACAACAGTAAAGAAGTGGGATTAAAAATGAACTTTCAGAAGACAAAAGTGATGTTCAATGCTTTTACAAGAAATGAAGATTTATCGATTGATGGAGAAAAGCTGGAGATAACAGATACGTACGTTTATCTTGGACAGCAGATATCAAGTGAGGGTCACATTGATGAAGAAATTAATCGGCGTACAAAACTTGCCTGGAGAGCTTTTGGAAGAAACAGCATAATTTTCAAGAGCAATATGCCATTATGTCTTAAAAGAAAAGTGTTTGATCAATGCATCCTTCCAGTGCTTACGTATGGTGCAGAGACGTGGACCTTAGCTAAAAGAGACATACAAAGGCTGCAGACAACTCAAAGCAGCATGGAGAGGTGCATGCTTGGTGTAACCAGTAGAGATAAGAAGAGGAACACGTGGATCCGAAAAATGACGAGAGTGGAAGACATCATGATCAGAGTTAAATCCCTGAAATGGCAATACTGCCAGAAGGACAGACCATCGATGAACAGCCGAAATTTTAGATTGGATTCCAAGGGACAGGAAAAGACCCAGAAGAAGACCACATGGGAGATGGGTGGATGAAATTCGAAAATATGCGGGAGTGACATGGAGGAGACTGGCACAAGACAGACCGTTGTGGAGGAAACTTGGGGAGACCTTCGTCCAGCAGTGGATTGATAATGGTTGACAATGATGATGATGATGATGATGAAGGCATAGAATGATATAAAGGCATAGTTTTGGAAAAAAAAGAGTGATTTTTTACTTTGTCTCAATTAATTTGCACAGTATGGTAAGTTGGGAAAACGGGCCGGGCCGGACCTTCAAAATTTAATGGAAAACAGACACGGTCCGGGCAAGGTTTTTTTTTTTTTATTAGCAAAACAATCTCTGTACGATGCATTTCTCGTTTGGAAATCTCACGACATACAGCAGCAGGATAAGATTGAATAATTTCCTCTGATGAAAAAAACGAAGTTTTACTGCATCCTCCCTTCCTACAAAACAATTGGAGTGGGTCGGCTCGCTTAGTTTTTCAATGTGAATGTGGTCCCTTCTCTCTCTCTAACTTCCACCCTCCTCTCATGCTTCAGGACAGGCTGTTCTTCAGCATTTCTAAACCAAGCCCCCCCCCCTCCCTCCGCTCGCAAACTATCTATAACGAAGTAAATTTCTCCGTCATTTTTATCCGCGCCAGGATTCGAACCCGGGTCCCCTCATTCCGGAATAAGTTGCTCTACCAATTGAGCTACGCGGACGTTTTATTCTGATTCCTATCTGCCTTTATGTCTTGTGCGTCCTTCTGGCAGGTACGTTACATCATCTCCCCCTTATTTATTTATTTTTTTTTTCGAAGTGCTGGAGAAGGGATTCTCTTATTTTTCCTATCTCAAGGTGTGGAAATAACATCACACCAATGCGAGATTTTGAACGGTCGGGTCATCCGGATAGCTCGGACGCCATTATAACGAAGTGAATTTCTCCGTTATTTCTGTCCACGCCAGGATTCGAACCCGGGTCCCCTCATTCCGGAATAAGGTGCTCTACCAATTGAGCTACGCGGACGTTTTATTCTGATTCCTATCTGCCTTTATGTCTTGTGCGTCCTTCTGGCAGGTACGTTACATCATCTCCCCCTTATTTATTTATATTTTTTTTTTTTTCGAAGTGCTGGAGAAGGGATTCTCTTATTTTTCCTATCTCAAGGTGTGGAAATAACATCACACCAATGCGAGATTTTGAACGGTCGGGTCATCCGGATAGCTCGGACGCCATTATAACGAAGTGAATTTCTCCGTTATTTCTGTCCACGCCAGGATTCGAACCCGGGTCCCCTCATTCCGGAATAAGTTGCTCTACCAATTGAGCTACGCGGACGTTTTATTCTGATTCCTATCTGCCTTTATGTCTTGTGCGTCCTTCTGGCAGGTACGTTACATCATCTCCCCCTTATTTATTTATTTATTTTTTTTTCGAAGTGCTGGAGAAGGGATTCTCTTATTTTTCCTATCTCAAGGTGTGGAAATAACATCACACCAATGCGAGATTTTGAACGGTCGGGTCATCCGGATAGCTCGGACGCCATTATAACGAAGTGAATTTCTCCGTTATTTCTGTCCACGCCAGGATTCGAACCCGGGTCCCCTCATTCCGGAATAAGGTGCTCTACCAATTGAGCTACGCGGACGTTTTATTCTGATTCCTATCTGCCTTTATGTCTTGTGCGTCCTTCTGGCAGGTACGTTACATCATCTCCCCCTTATTTATTTATTTTTTTTTTTTCGAAGTGCTGGAGAAGGGATTCTCTTATTTTTCCTATCTCAAGGTGTGGAAATAACATCACACCAATGCGAGATTTTGAACGGTCGGGTCATCCGGATAGCTCGGACGCCATTATAACGAAGTGAATTTCTCCGTTATTTCTGTCCACGCCAGGATTCGAACCCGGATCCCCTCATTCCGGAACAAGTTGCTCTACCAATTGAGCTACGCGGACGTTTTATTCTGATTCCTATCTGCCTTTATGTCTTGTGCGTCCTTCTGGCAGGTACGTTACATCTCCTGGTACGTTACATATCTTTTTTATTGTTTTGGTCGGCGGCACTTTGTTCTCAAGATGTGTGAAACGCTTTTAAGTTGTGTTAAATGGCACGGGAGAAGTGAGCTGGGAGAAACTTACTTCTGTGTATAAATCTGTGCCGTGTTTTCCCCATTTGTACTATCAGGCAGCCGTTTTCAAAACTTCTGTGACCCTAATTAGCTGGCCAGTCTGTCGTTGTTTTCCCCTTAGCATATGCTCAGTTCAGTTTTGCTGATAAATGCTCTTCCATACTTATTACGGAGTTTAAGAAAGCGAAAGAATTTCGCGAAAAAATCGCTTCCGGAGAATATGTTCTTATAGACAATGTAAAGGGGAAAAGCGATATCTCGAAATTTTATTAAATTACTGTCCCGTTCTGAAACTAGTCGGCCGGTAAACGTTGTGCAGTGCACTAAATGCAAAAACTTTTTGAGTTACGATGGCACAAAGTCCGGAACATCGCATTTTAAGCGGCACAAATGTGTCACCCCCCCCCCACACACACACACACACGCAAGACATATTGAGTTCCAGCGATATGGTATGCCAATACAAATAGGTGCAGTCTATAAAGCCATAAAATCTTCTCCCAGTAGAACGATGGGACTCATAATTCTGGATATTTCGTACTTTTCGAATTAACCCCCCCCTCCTTATCCCCAAGGATATTTCTGAGTCCGGCGGTAAGGAATGATAATTTGAAAACCCAGAAAATTTAAAAGTCATGGAAATTGTCCTTTTCATGCAATATTTTTGAGTATATAAGCCCCCCCCCCCCTCCTCCTCCTTGGACGTCACGTGACTTATACAGAGTTCGAGAAATATTCTGAATTAGCGTTTATTGTAATAGAATACGTGGAGCAATAAAGAAAACGAAAACTCTTGAGGAGTCAAATGACCGAGCGCACCAGGTGTCAAATTCGTGTTTTGGTAATTGTTGAAATTTTGCGGTACGGCCCGGGCCTTGGAAACAGGAGAAATATACGGACCGGGCCGGGCCGGGCCGGGCCTTGGAAACAGGAGAAATATACGGGTCGGGCCGGGCTGTGCATTGAAAGCAGGACAAATATACCGGCCGAGCCGAGCCGGGCCGGGCCTTGGAATCAGGAGAAATATACGGGCCGGGCCTTGGAATCAGGAGAAATATACGGGCCATGCAGGGCCGGGCTTTGGAAGCAGGAGAACTATATGGGCCATGCCGGGCCGGGCTTTGGAAGCAGGAGAACTATACGGGCCGGGCCTTGGAAACAGGAGAAATATACGGGCCGGGCCTTGGAATCAGGAGAAATATACGGACCATGCCGGGCCGGGCTTTGGAAGCAAGAGAACTATACGGGCCGGGCTTTGGAAACAGGAGAAATATACGGCCCGGGCCTTGGAATCAGGAGAAATATACTGGCCATGCCAGGCCGGGCTTTGGAAGCAGGAGAAATACGGGCCGGGCTTTGGAAGCAGGAGAACTATACGGGCCGGGACTTGGAAACAGGAGAAATATATGGGCAGGGCCTTGGAATCAGGAGAAATATACGGACCATGCCGGGCCGGGCTTTGGAAGCAAGAGAACTATACGGGCCGGGCTTTGGAAACAGGAGAAATATACGGCCCGGGCCTTGGAATCAGGAGAAATATACTGGCCATGCCAGGCCGGGCTTTGGAAGCAGGAGAACTATACGCGCCGGGCCTTGGAAACAGGAGAAATATACGGGCCGGGCCTTGGAATCAGGAGAAATATACGGACCATGCCGGGCCGGGCTTTGGAAGCAAGAGAACTATACGGGTCGGGCTTTGGAAACAGGAGAAATATACGGGCCGGGCCTTGGAATGAGGAGAAATATACGGGCCATGCCGGGCCGGGCTTTGGAAGCAGGAGAACTATACGGGCCGGGCCTTGGAAACAGGAGAAATATACGGGCCGGGCCTTGGAATCAGGAGAAATATACGGACCATGCCGGGCCGGGCTTTGGAAGCAAGAGAACTATACGGGCCGGGCTTTGGGAACAGGAGAAATATACGGCCCGGGCCTTGGAATCAGGAGAAATATACTGGCCATGCCAGGCCGGGCTTTGGAAGCAGGAGAAATACGGGCCGGGCTTTGGAAGCAGGAGAACTATACGGGCCGGGACTTGGAAACAGGAGAAATATATGGGCAGGGCCTTGGAATCAGGAGAAATATACGGGCCATGCCGGGCCGGGCTTTGGAAGCAGGAGAACTATACGTGCCGGGCCTTGGAAGCAGGAGAACTATACGCGACGGGCCTTGGAAACAGGAGAAATATACGGGCCGGGCCTTGGAATCAGGAGAAATATACGGACCATGCCGGGCCGGGCTTTGGAAGCAAGAGAACTATACGGGTCGGGCTTTGGAAACAGGAGAAATATACGGGCCGGGCCTTGGAATGAGGAGAAATATACGGGCCATGCCGGGCCGGGCTTTGGAAGCAGGAGAACTATACGTGCCGGGCCTTGGAAACAGGAGAAATATACGGGCCGGGCCTTGGAATCAGGAGAAATATACAGGCCATGCCGGGCCGGGCCTTGGAATCAGGAGAAATATGCGGGCCATGCCGGGCCGGGCTTTGGAAGCAGGAGAACTATACGCGCCGGGCCTTGGAAACAGGAGAAATATACGGGCCGGGCCTTGGAATCAGGAGAAATATACGGGCCATGCCGGGCCGGGCTTTGGAAGCAGGAGAACTATACGGGCCGGGCTTTGGAAACGGGAGGAATATACGGGCCGGGCCTTGGAATCAGGAGAAATATACGGGCCATGCCGGGCCGGGCTTTGGAAGCAGGAGAACTATACGCGCCGGGCCTTGGAAACAGGAGAAATATACGGGCCGGGCCTTGGAATCAGGAGAAATATACGGACCATGCCGGGCCGGGCTTTGGAAGCAAGAGAACTATACGGGTCGGGCTTTGGAAACAGGAGAAATATACGGGCCGGGCCTTGGAATCAGGAGAAATATAAGGCCGGGCTTTGGAAGCACTTTGGAAGCAGGAGAACTATACGTGCCGGGCCTTGGAAACAGGAGAAATATACGGGCCGGGCCTTGGAAACAGGAGAAATATACGGACCGGGCCGGGCCGGGCCTTGGAAACAGGAGAAATATACGGGCGGGCTTTGGAAACAGGAGAAATATACGGGCCGGGCCTTGGAAGCAGGAGAAATATACGGGCCATGCCGGGCCGGGCCTTGGTGGAAACAGGAGAACTATACGGGCCGGGCCTTGGAATCAGGAGAAATATACGGGCCGGGCCTTGGAATCAGGAGAAATATACGGGCCATGCCGGGCCGGGCTTTGGAAGCAGGAGAACTATACGGGCCGGGCTTTGGAAACGGGAGGAATATACGGGCCGGGACGGGACGGGACGGGCTTTCCAAATTAGGGCCCATGCAGACCTCTAACATGTCTCCCACAACGTTTCATAATATGATCAATCGCACTCAGCATTCTTTTAACTGTAGCATACTTTCTTCTATCAGAATGGTCAAAAATGAAGCGATACTCGCGTAAGGCGTCCACACACTTTTTAGGACTGGTTTGAAAGGCCTTCTCTTTAACAAGCCTCACAGCTGAATGCCATGAATGTCACATTAATATGTAATGAAATATTTTATCATACTATATTTGACGTTTTTTGCCGTTATTATACACTGGCGTGCAAAAATTAAGGACGAGACGGGTTTTTTTTTAATGTAACGTCGTGCAGAAGTGCTCCACATCGACTCAAATCATACCATAAGATCCCCAAGATGTAAGAATATGGGACAAGTGAGCAAAACCGTCCAAACAAGGAATACAAAGGATACAAAGGCACTTTATTGAAAAGGTAGCTTGGAGCACAACTGGACAGAAGACAGAAACGTCCATGTGACAGGCGGGTGCCAAGAAAAATCCAGTCTTTAGTATAACCCCTGACTGCGTTGCATGATTTACAACGTCTGTCCATGCTGAGGACGAGGTTGTCAAGGAGCTGTTGAGGCTTCGCGGCCCATTCCTCTTGTAGCGCCAATCGCTGCTGCGGAATCGTTGGTGGCGGCTGGTGACGTGCTGCCAAGAGTCTCCCGAGAAGGTCCCACACGTGTTCGATTGGATTTAAGTCCGGGGACCTTGCAGGCTAATCCATGCGTTGAATATCTTCACTCTCCAACAGCTCTGCGACAGCCACTGTACGATGAGGTGTAGCATTGTCGTCCATGAAGAGGAACTCAGGACCCACAGCACCTCTAAACAGACGCACGTGAGGCAGGAGAACCTCGGTACAATAGCGGACACCAGTGACTGAACCTCCTTGGAAGATGTGGAGGTCAGTACGTCTACCAAGCATGATACCGCCCCAAACGAGAACTCCGCCACCTCCAAACAGGTCCCTTTCGATGATGTTGGAGGTGTGATTGCGTGTTCCCTGCTCTCTCGAAATGTGTATACATCCAGAATCGCTCGTCAGACTAAGTCGGCTCTCATCCGTAAAGAGAACTCAACCCCATTGCTGATGTGTCCAGTTCTTGTGTTCCTGGCACCACAGAAACCGCCGTCTCTGATGAGCAGGTGTTAATGGCACACACCGTACTGGTCGTCGTGCAAATAGACCACCTTTGTGCAGCCTCCTTGCCGCGGTAAAACGCGATAACGGACGTCCAGTTGTCTGTTGCATGTGCCTTGCGACTTCCCTCGCTGTCTGCCGACCAGTCGTTCGCCGCCGTGTTTGCTCGTGGACGACCACCGCTAAACTCTCGGACAGCTGTTCCTGTCGTTTGAAATGCTCTCCAAGTTTGTGAAACGATGCTGTGAGCGATCCCGAACTCCTCGGCCACACTAGTCACACTTCGACCTTCTTCCAACTTCCCAATGACGCGACCTCGGGTAAAGTCATCCAGATGTCGTCTACTGGATTGCCTGTTGGCCATATCACACGGTGGCAGCAACTCGACGTCGTTCAAACCGATGTACATCGTACAATAGCTTTCACCGAATTACTGAGCGTACACCGCCCGTGAGCTTTATGCCCTTCCGACACTCCCCTCCCACCTTTACGTCATGCTGCATATATGCGCATGCTCTACCGTACCGGACCCTCGCCTATCTCCTGAGTGGTCTTTCGGTCCGTTCTGCCTGCTCGTTCTGCTATTATGCTAATTTCTCCTGTTCGTTCTTAATTTTTGCACACCAGTGTACATACAGTATTTACGGTTTTACAATAAGGCTTGAAGAATTGTTCAACAAGGAGTGAGACTTTGACTAGAGTGCGTTTACGCTTTCTAATTTTGTCAATGGGCGGCACTAGTGTACAGGCGCTTTAAAGGCTATGAAACTGTATAACGAAGTAAATTTCTCCGTCATTTTTGGTCTACGCCGGGATTCGAACCCGAGGCCGCTTATTCCGGAACAAGTCGCTCTACCAACTGAGCTACGCAGACATTTGTTCTGATTCCTATCTGCCTTTATGTCGTGTGCGTCCTGCTGGCAGGTACGTTACATCTCCCCCCCCGAAAGAGGGCCGGGGGCATGGCCCACGGGTCAGCCGTGACCATGAATCGTTGCAGGCAGCCATCCACTGTAGAACGTGCACTTGAGAACTCCCAGTCAATCGGCTGTGTGGAATGCAACATCACACATTTTTATTTTTCGAAGCGCTGGAGAAGGAATTCTCTGATTTTTCCTGTCTCGCGGTGTGGAAATAACATCACAATAATGCGAGATTTTGAACGGCCGGGTCATCCGGATAGTTCGGGCGCCATTATAACGAAGTAAATTTCTCCGTCATTTTTGGTCTACGCCGGGATTCGAACCCGAGGCCGCTTATTCCGGAACAAGTCGTTCTACCAACTGAGCTACGCAGACATTTGTTGTGATTCCTATCTGCCTTTATGTCGTGTGCGTCCTGCTGGCAGGTACGTTACATCTCCCCCCCCCCCGAAAGAGGGCCGGGGGCATGGCCCACGGGTCAGCCGTGACCATGAATCGTTGCAGGCAGCCATCCACTGTAGAACGTGCACTTGAGAACTCCCAGTCAATCTGCTGTGTGGAATGCAACATCACACATTTTTATTTTTCGAAGCGCTGGAGAAGGAATTCTCTGATTTTTCCTGTCTCGCGGTGTGGAAATAACATCACACCAATGCGAGATTTTGAACGGCCGGGTCATCCGGATAGCTCGGGCGCCATTATAACGAAGTAAATTTCTCCGTCATTTTTGGTCTACGCCGGGATTCGAACCCGAGGCCGCTTATTCCGGAACAAGTCGCTCTACCAACTGAGCTACGCAGACATTTGTTGTGATTCCTATCTGCCTTTATGTCGTGTGCGTCCTGCTGGCAGGTACGTCACAACTGCACTACAGCTTAGTTGTTACGGAAGGCTTGTGACGTGTTGGACTACACTGAAGGGCCAAAAGTCATGGGATGCAAATTTCTAACTGCCGTTGACGTCATATAAAGGCTTCGACGCCTGACAAGATTTTTATCGGTTGCGAGGTATAATATCGTAAGTCAGGTTGAACAACCGCCAGTAGGATTATGGCAAACCGACTTTAAGCATCGGAGTTTGAGCGAGGCATTGTAGTGGCAGCCAGACGGATAGGACATTCAATTTCAGAAGTTGTGCGAACATCCAGCGTTCCTTGATCCACAGTGTCACGCGTGAACCGAGAATATCTCGTGGAAGCATCACC
The DNA here is from genome assembly GCA_039090855.1 of Macrothele yani. NCBI lineage: Eukaryota > Metazoa > Arthropoda > Arachnida > Araneae > Macrothelidae > Macrothele > Macrothele yani. The sequence goes on along the minus strand of CM077033.1, from coordinate 111,763,408 downwards.
ACCCAACGTGACAACGCATATGGCCGACCACGGGTGCTGAGTGACGTCACCAGCAGCGTCTAACCAGGATTGTCCGAATCTGACAACAAATCTCCAAGCTCGTAAATCCAAAAATAAATTGGAGACGTTTATAACAAAAATTTAACTTCTAATTCAGCAGTGGGCAACAGCTGTTAACGACATAACGACGCAGTGAATTGCAATAAACTTACCGATGTTGAAACCTTGCTGAAATCTTTCACGCCTACACGCTTGATGAGCTACACGACCGTATTTTATAAAAGTGTGCTTTTGACTTGAATGACTATGCTAGTGTGATCAAAAGGCAAAACCCCACGTGAAATCCGCCATGACGTTAAGCACAGGAAACAAACCAAACTGAATATTCATCGGATCAACTGGTCCGCACGCTCCCCAGATTTCAGCCCCATGTAACACGTCTGGGACTTACCGGCAACCTTACTGCACGTTATTTCGGACATATTCCTTGAATTCACACCACTTATGTTTTACAGGATAACCATACCGGATGGAGATCAGAACGTACCGCTTTCCTTCATTTGATTAGTGGCAACTTTGTGACCTCCTGTTGTGTTTTGCCACAATATTGCCTTCGATTTGCTCAAATGGCTTCTATGTTGTTTGAATGGTAATGTTTCTGGTCCAACTTTCACACATTCATGTTAACGGTACAAATACATTTCAACAGAAAATATATGGGTCGTTTCTCACTATGACCTAGTCATGACGCAGAAGGTTGTCTCAATTACGAACAACTACGGACATCTGGTGGTAGAATGATGTACTAAGACTGCGCTATACGATAACCCCTATGAACGTTCAATTTGCTATGAAAACGAACGAAAGACTAATTAATTCAGACATTTGACGTGGACTAGGAACATCAAACAGAGGTCTTCGCTCTTTCCACGTTTATAAGTGAGTCACGGAAACATTCTCATTGGCCGCCATTTGTTCAGTTGCTGCTTACCATCTTCGGTGAATCCCCAGCATTGTGCGGGGCTCCAAGAAGCAACCTGCCAACTTGGCTTGGCAGTTAGCGTGTGTGAGTCTGGAGGAATTCGAGGCCGCTGTGGTGTAGCGGAAGCATATCCGGCGCGTGACTGAAAGACCCTGCGCTCGACTCCCGGTGGCGGCCAATGAGAATTTTTCCGTGACTCATTTGTAAACGCGGAAAGAGCGAAGATCTTTGTTTGATGTTCCTGGTCCACGTTAAATGTCTGTATTAATTATTCATTCGCCTTCTAATTATTTGTTCAGTTGCTGCTTACCATCTTTGGTGAATCCCCAGCATTGTGCGGGGCTCCAAGAAGCAACCTGCCAACTTGGCTTGGCAGTTAGCGTGTGTGAGTCTGGAGGAATTCGAGGCCGCTGTGGTGTAGCGGAAGCATATCCGGCGCGTGACTGAAAGACCCTGGGTTCGACTCCCGGTGGCGGCCAATGAGAATTTTTCCGTGACTCATTTGTAAACGCGGAAAGAGCGAAGATCTTTGTTTGATGTTCCTGGTCCACGTTAAATGTCTGTATTAATTATTCATTCGCCTTCTAATTATTTGTTCAGTTGCTGCTTACCATCTTTGGTGAATCCCCAGCATTGTGCGGGGCTCCAAGAAGCAACCTGCCAACTTGGCTTGGCAGTTAGCGTGTGTGAGTCTGGAGGAATTCGAGGCCGCTGTGGTGTAGCGGAAGCATATCCGGCGCGTGACTGAAAGACCCTGCGTTCGACTCCCGGTGGCGGCCAATGAGAATTTCTCCGTGACTCACTTATAAACGTGGAAAGAGCGAAGATCTTTGTTTGATGTTCCTGGTCCACGTTAAATGTCTGTATTAGTTATTCATTCGCCTTCTAATTATTTCTTCAGTTGCTGCTTACCATCTTTGGTGAATCCCCAGCATTGTGCGGGGCTCCAAGAAGCAACCTGCCAACTTGGCTTGGCAGTTAGCGTGTGTGAGTCTGGAGGAATTCGAGGCCGCTGTGGTGTAGCGGAACTGGAAGACCCTGGGTTCGACTCCCGGTGGCGGCCAATGAGAATTTTTCCGTGACTCACTTATAAACATGGAAAGAGCGAAGATCTTTGTTTGATGTTCCTGGTCCACGTTAAGTGTCTGTTTTAATTATTCATTCGCCTTCTAATTATTTCTTCAGTTGCTGCTTACCATCTTTGGTGAATCCCCAGCATTGTGCGGGGCTCCAAGAAGCAACCTGCCAACTTGGCTTGGCAGTTAGCGTGTGTGAGTCTGGAGGAATTCGAGGCCGCTGTGGTGTAGCGGAAGTATATCCGGCGCGTGACTGAAAGACCCTGCGTTCGACTCCCGGTGGCGGCCAATGAGAATTTTTGCGTGACTCACTTATAAACGTGGAAAGAGCGAATATCTTTGTTTGACGAACGAAAGACGTTCTGGGATAATTTGGATACGGGTATCTCATCCCTGTCCGAAAACAAGAGAACCCCTTTCGATGAACTGTACTACGTAAACCACGATACATTTAGTGTCTAGCTCAGAGCAAACGCCCGCAATGTTAACTCGCATTTTCTTTTTTTTTTTTATGTTTTAGTGATATTTTAAAATTATTTAGATATTCGAGCGTCTTTTTGTTACACATCGACCATTCCATAAAAACTGAGAGTAAACTCACAGAAATAAAAAATATATATAGGTACAGCAAAACATATGTTACTCTTCCTCAAAGTATCTTCCTTCTGATGATATCTTTTTTCTTTTTGATTGGAGGTTTAACGACCACCGTGAGCAACTCAATGGGCTATAAGCAGTCGCCCGTCCCTAATTTAGGGTCACTGGTTCCAGGGAAGGGAGAGAGCCAGTGCCGCAAGACAAACACAACATCCATGCCTCACCGGGATTCGAACCCGGACCCCGTTCGGATTAATGATCAGAGGCCATCGCTTAGACCACTGCGCCACCGGGGGCTTCCTCTGATGATATGCAACGGTCTCATCCTTCAGTCCACTTTCCAAAGCATGTGGCGTAGGCATTTTATGGAAGCTGCTTTAGCCACACCTGTACAACTTGAATAACGTCAGCACCTGTGTTGAGTGTTGCGGCATGAAACTTCTCCTTCATTGTTGGAAACAACCAAAAATTACACGGGGCGAGGTCAGTACTGTAGGGTGGCTGTGGCATGATTTCAATACTGCATTTCGTAAGGAACTGTTGAACACAAACCGCCTGATGTGGGTGTGTGTTATCATGGTGTAAGGTACCTTTGCCTGCCAGTTTCGGTCGCTTAATCGATATGCGTTTTCGCAGATGCTTCAAGCCTGAAATGTTATACTCAGCATTGACAGTATTTGTGGAGGAACGCCGTTCTTTATGATAAAAAAATATTATCATCATCACCTTTCCAGGAATCTTCATTTGGCGGTCTCTTTTCAGAGGAGGCGAGCCTGGGTGTTTCCAGAAACTCGTTGCGCGCTTCGTGAGGAATCGAAATACTGGACCCATGTTTCATCGGCAGTTATTACTGTGTTTAGAAAGTTTGAATCCTTTTCAATAAATTGGTTGAATTATGACGCACTTGAACTTTTTCTAAAAATTGTTCTCTTGTCAGGTGATGAGGTACTCATCTGTAACACGTACTTTGCAGCAGTAATTTGTCGCGTAAAATGCGGAATGCAGACATTTTTGAATTATTAGTTGACGCCGCTTTGTCTTCACACGTCATTCATCAATCTTCTTGCAGGATTTTCCAAACAAGTGTTAACAACAACACTTTCAGGTCGACCAGACTATTCAACACAAGTAGTGCTGCCGACAAACGCCCCTTTTTGAAATCATGGGGCCGTCTACAAATCGTTGACTCGCCCAAGCATATATACACTCACTACCAACAAGAAATTGGACACCTGTGATAGCAAAGTAAAACGAAGTTCATTCACCTTCAATAGTTGGTGGAGCCTCCACGAGCGGCGATTACAGCTGCGCATACTCTCAACCGGGCGTTGTACGACGGCTAGCGGTATTTTCTTCCACTCGGCTTGGAGAAGACAGGTCAGTTCCTTCACCGATTTCGGACGGTGAGGGCACCCCTTAAGTTGGCGCTACAACTCGTCCCAGAGGTGCTCGATAGGGTTAAGGTCCGGGCTCTGCGCAGGCCAGTCCATTCGATTAACCGCATTTTCACCGTACCAAGCCATGGTGGACCTCGCAACATGACAGGTGGCATTGTCATCCTGAAAGTAACATGGGTCCATTCCGTAAAACTGCCACAACGTAGGAAGCGCATGGTCATCCAAAATGGTGCAGTAGGTCTCGGCGTTGAGTCTACCAGGAATTGCGACCAAGGGTCCCGTGCCATACCAGGAGAAACACCCCAATAGCATAATTCCACCGCCGCCGAACTTCACAGTTGGCACAATACATTCCGGCAGGAGGCGTTCACCAGTCAGACGCCAAACCCAGACCCTGCCATCCGAACGGTAGAGGGTGAACCTTGATTCGTCGCTCCAGAGAACCTGTTTCCACTGTTCAAAGGTCCACTGTCGACGTTCTTTGCACCACGTTAGCCGAGCAGCGCTATTGGACTTGGTGATCAAAGGCTTGTGGGTCCATGATAACCGAGCAGATGGGCTTCCTTACGGATGGTATTCATCGAAAGAACACTCCCGGATGCCTGTTGAAACTCCTCGCGGATGTGGCCCATCGATTTGGTGCGGTTCTTCCGAATTTCTCTGGCCAGCACCCGTCGGTCTCTAACTCCCAGTTTTGTGGGTCTGCCGGGTCGGGGCACATTCCGACAGTCACCTCTCATCTTCCACTTGCCAATCACGTAGGCCACTGTCGATTTTGGGTACTTCAACTCGCTGGATATGTCATCGGCCATTTCTGTGATACCCGACGATTACACCTTTCTCGAAATCAGAGAGCTCCGAACTGCGTGGCATCTTGCATGCGACTGATTGCGTTGTTGTTTCCCACACGATATTTAACGGCGGCGGCCGTGACGTGTATCAGGACCGCAGGTATCGTCGATTGCAGGGGTGTCCAATTACTCGTTGGGATATAGTGTATTTGTAAGCTGTTTACATTAAATCAACTGTCTCTGGAGCCCTTTTACCCAAACGAGAACAAAAATTCATCGCACAACGCATATCACTTCCTAACCCTTAATCACTGAACTCCATAGCTGCATGGCAAAATGCGGACGTATCTTAATCAACTGCGCAGTAACAAAACCAGAATCGTCTTCCTTAATTCAGTTAGTCGTCTAAGTGGTTATTTCACCCCTTCTCACTGTTACTAACTCATAAAAAATTACTCTCAGTGTTTATGGAACGGACTTTGTAGTGGTCGCAGATTCTTAAATCAATGCCAAATTACCTCTCCGTTATGTGTCCATCAATGTAGGACCAAACACCATTTTCCTATGTTCTTATTTCTATTCAGTAAATTCATTCCTTTTGCTGTCCTAATAAAAACCTTCACTTTTCCAGGAAGAATGTGTACATATGGTTATGGGTACCTATAATTTAGGCAAATGGAATGACAACCTGTGCAGCTGGCCATCTGCGTATATCTGTCAAGCGCCCAAAGGTAAACTGAAGCTTCTGTTTTCAATTTTTCTTCTGTTTGCTTAACGCACTTGATTTTCCTTCCTACATATTTTCGGTGAAATTCGTAGAATTTTCATGAAGCATGTTCCCGTCTTTAAACGAAACTGAAAATTCCTTTTACAATTAGCGTGTGCCATAAATAATTTGCATTAAAATTCCCATTGCTTCAGGTAAGACAATTATTGTCCAACTGGAGCCCCCCCCTCCCCGAGTCGCCTGAAAATGAAGAATATACCAACTTTGATTTCTGACTCAAACTTATTAGTGTGTCTCGTCTTTTCCCTTTATCGTCTCCCACCGGCACGCGTCTGTCCGTTTGCCGAGTTGTTGCCATGGAAACATAGACGCTGGCTGCAAGGAATGCTGGGGAAAGACAACTGGATTCATTTTTTATGGCATTGGCGGAGATGACGTCTCCACTGTTGTTGCTCTAAAAGAAACGTGCATGTTTGGGTGTTTTGGAATTGTTATTTCTACCCAGTGCGTCAAAGAAATTTTTAGGCTGGCGCTAGATTTCAGCCTACGGTGGCGCCACCAGTGTAATCGCGAATGCATTATAAACCGTGACCATCTGCTTGCTTTCTGCCAAAAGTACTGCGCAGTTGTTAAAGTAACTCAAACGAAACGGCCGTTCATTAGAGAAGTCAAATTTTTTTCATGTTCAATTATTAAGATGGAACAAAGGGCTGTTATTAAATTTAACGCAAAACTTGATAAAAGTGCCTCGGAAACGTACCAAATGATGAAACAAGTTTACGGTGAGTTTTGTTTAAGTAGATCAAATGTTTTCCTGTGGCACAAACGTTTTTGGACGCTAGAAGATGATAAGCATACCGGAAGACCAAGTTCATCTAGGACACCTGAGATTATTGAAAAAGTGCGTGATTTCGTGGCAAACAATCGATGTGCGTCACTAAGAATGACGGAAGAGTTTTTAAACATCAACAAAGAAACGATTCGAACCATCCTGCATGAAGATTTGGGTAAAACAAAAGTCTGTGCTAAATTTGTTCCTCACACGTTAACCAATGGACAAAAATCAAGGAGAAGTGCGCATTGCACAGACATCATTTCAGCCGCTGAAAATGATCCAAACTTCTTAAAATCGATTGTTACAGGTGATGGAACATGGTGTTTTCAATATGATCCTAAAACAAAGCGACAAAGTGCGGAATGGAAGTCAAAAAACTCGCCACAAGCCAAGAAAAGTTCCATCGAAAATCAAAACAATGCTCATTACATTCTTCGATAGTAAGGGTTATTATCCACAAAGAATTTGTTCCAAGTGGACAAAAAATTACTGGTGAGTTTCATTTAAATGTTTTGAGGCGTTTGATGGGCAGAATTCGTCGCATTCGTCCATAATATCGAGATGAAAACGGTTGGTGTTTGTTCCACGATAATGCACCCAGTCACACCTCACTTCTTGTTCGTAGATTTTTGGCGAAAAATAACGTCCGTGTGTTGAATCATCCACCGTATTTGCATGATTTAGCACCCTGCGACTTTTCTTTATTCCCAAAATTTAAAATGACGTTAAAAGGGTGTTATTTTGATGATATTTCGACCATAGAAGCAGCTTCGACGCGTGCTTTGGAGGCAATTCCGCAAAGTGAACTGGAACAGGTATTCGAATCATTATTAAATCGCTGTAACAAGTGTATTGAAGCCGGAGGGACTTATTTTGAATAACAAACCAAAACAAATTATGATTTCTTGTTTCTATTTCATTTTACAGACCCAGTCTTAAAAATTCTTTGACGCACTGCGTATGTTGCTCGTTCAATATGTTTCCCGATGCAGTCAAAGTCGTTAAAAACATATGGGAGGCAGAGTATGCACAGTGCTATCAGGCGCGATCCATCCCAGCCTCGTAACCGTTCTCATTGCTCCTCTACATAAGAACATGCAGACTTAGCGCCGCGAGGAATGAGGGCCATCTGGGGAAGAACCGGGCTCGCATCATTAGCATGTCAGGTGCACGCTTGTTGGAGACGAGGTGCAAGGAAGAGGTGTGTGACGTCATACAGCACGAATGGGCAAATGAACGGGCACTGACATCCACAGGAAACTCGTTGCTGTGTGTATGGATTCCTTTAATGTCTGTGCAGATGGTGAGAAGGGGGTGTAACATGTTCGCTGAAAGCAGAGCGGACATTTCTGGCCAAGATCGATCTGATCGTCCCTTCACTGCCAGTTGTGCTGAAGCCGTCGCTGCAGTGAATGAACTGATCCAAGCAAACAGGAGAATCCAGGTTCGTGACGTGCTGCGAACATTGGACATTTCCTTAGGAACAGCTGACAAAATCATCCATGAGGGTTTGGGATACCGCGAAGTTGGAGCACGTTGGATTCCCAGTCAACTCACTCCGGAACACAGGCAGATGGGAATGGACTGCAGTCTGGATGGTCTAATGCACTGCCATAAATACGGACATGCTTTCCTCGTGTACATTGTGGCCGCGGATGGCTTAGTGGCTAGCGAGTCAGGCTATCGATGCAGGGTCCCCAGGTTCGAACCTGGGCTGATCTTTCAGAGATGGTGTGATTTACTAAAAATCGCTGAATATCCGCCGTGCATCGGACGAGCACGTTAAGTGGCGGCCCCCAGGGTGGACCCACTAGTTAAATGGGTATCCTTTCCTATGCCCCCCCCTGAAATTCTGTCACCCTCTATGTGCAACATTGTACTTGTACGGTGGCGCCATCTACTGTACTCTAATCTCACTACAAACTGTTCTGTCAAAAGTCGCTGGACTTGCTCTTCATTCCTTCCGTTTCTGTGTGCAACATCGTACTTGTACGGTGGCGCCATCTACTGTACTCTAATCTCACTACAAACTGTTCTGTCAAAAGTCGCTAGACTTGCTCTCATTCCTTCCGTTTCTATGTCCTGCCCAAAAGGCGATCTCTCTGCAGGTGGCTGGGACCTAAACTCTACTACCTGTGGACGGAAGTCCTACAAGAAAATGACAAATACTGTAGTCGTGCGCATTGTGACAGCGGATGAAACTTTGGTTCATCACTTCACTCCCGAATTCAAGAGGACATCGATGGAATGGGAACATCCGGGGTCCCCGTGCAGAAGAAAGTCAAGGCGACGCCATCGGTAGGTAAGGTGATTGTGACAGTGTTCTGAGATGTCATGGATGTTCTGCTCATTGATTTTCTGAAACGTGCGCACATGATCAATGCCGCTCGGTATTTTCAAACCTTGGAAAAGAGTGAAAGCGGAAATTCGACGCAAGCGTCCTGACCTCCTCTCAGCTGGTGTCGTCCTACTCGACGACAATGCCCGCCCACACTCGGCTGCAGAAACACAGGCAAAAATTGCAGCATTGAGGTGGGAACGGCTGCCACATCCACCCTACAGCCCTGATTTGGCGCCTTCAGACTTTCATCTGTTTCCAACGCTGTAGAGGATGTTGCAAGGTCGACATTTGTAAACTGATGCTGCGGTCCAGGCTGCCGTGAGACAGTTTTAAAGAGCCTGAGCGCGGATTTTTGTGCAGAGGGTTTCGATAAATTGGTGCAGCGTTGGGAGAAATGCCTCAACGTTGATGGAAATTATGTGGAGAAGTAGTGGCGAAGTCTTGTTACCCCCTTACCGGAACCATGTGTGGTACCAGCGAACACACCCTGGAACAGCGGATTGTTGTCAGTGTCTGGGTACACGAACATCCACACACAAGGAAGACAATGCTTGTTGTGCCTGCCGATTTTCAACAACGATTCAACAAAGAGGCCACTCCAAATTAGACTCTTGCTGCGGTGAGAACACAAACTCTTCGAAGCAGGCAACATCAAGAATAAACCACGAACGGGAAGCCCATCAACCAGAGTGCAACAGTGTCAAGCGGTCGAGGAATCAGTTATCAGGTCACCGACAAAATCGCTCCGCAAACTATCAGCGGAGCTTGGAATACCACGATCGACACTGCATAAGCACACGAAGAATGACCTGAATTTGCACGCATATCGCCCGATGTTCGTTCAGGAGTTATCAGACATCGATTTAAACCGCAGACGGGATGCATGTGCAATGATGCTTCAGACATTTGCCACAAATCCCAAAACGTGGAAAGGTCATTTTCAGTGATGAATGTGCGATATACCGCAGCTGTCGATCACGGAAGGTTGTGTTCTGGTCCAAGGAAAACCCACATTATGTAGAAGAATTGGAACATCATCCTCCGCATTTCATGAATAGTCGACATCTGTTTGGACCGTATTTCTTTGATGGTCCAGTGAATCAGCCAGCTTATGTGGACATGCTGAAAGTCTGGTTTGTGCCACAACTTGGAAATCTTGGCATTCTGAATGACGTATGGTTCCAATAGGATGGGGCACCCGCCTATTACGCAATCACTGTTCCGGAATACCTTGGTGAGGTCTTTCGGGATCGCTGGATCGGCCGAGGTTCGGCAGTGCTGCCCGCTCCCCTTGAATGAATACCTCGAAGCCCAGATCTCTCAACGTGTGATAATGCTCTTTTGGGGTTTCGTAAAGAAGGTTGTTGCACAGCAGCGCTACCAAACCACTGATGAACTTAAACAAGCAGTGAGACGTGCTTTCTCTCGTATCACCCCGCAACTGCTTCGGAAAATGTCCCGCAGAACATGGCGTACAATTATTCTCTGTCACGAGAATGACGGCCCCCAAGCGGATCCACTGGATGTTTAAGGATGCCTCAACATATAACTCAACGTATACATCATACACTACCTACCAACAAGTAATTGAACACCTGTGATAGCACAGGAAAACGAAGTTTATTCACCTTCAATAGTTGGTGGAGCCTCCACGAGCGGCGATTACAGCTGCGCATACTCTCAAACAGGCGTTGTACGACGGCTAGCGGTATTTTCTTCCACTCGGCTTGGAGAAGACAGGTCAGTTCCTTCACCGATTTCGGACGGTGGGGGCACCCCTGAAGTCGACGCTCAAACTCGTCCCAGAGGTGCTCGATAGGGTTAAGGTCCGGGCTCTGCACAGGCCAGTCCATTCGATTAACCCCATTGTCACCATACCAAGCCATGCTGGACCTCGCAACATGACAGGTGGCATTGTCATCCTGAAAGTAACATGGGTCCACCCCGTAAAACTGCCACAACGTAGGAAGCGCATGGTCATCCAAAATGGTGCAGTAGGTCTCGGCGTTGAGTCTACCAGGAATTGCGACCAAGGGTCCCGTGCCATACCAGGAGAAACACCCCCATAGCATAATTCCACCGCCGCCGAACTTCACAGTTGGCACAATACATTCCGGCAGGAGGCGTTCTCCAGGCAGACGCCAAACCCAGACCCTGCCATCCGAACGGTAGAGGGTGAACCTAGATTCGTCGCTCCAGAGAACCTGTTTCCACTGTTCAAAGGTCCACTGTCGACGTTCTTTGCACCACGTTAGCCGAGCAGCGCCATTGGACTTGGTGATCAAAGGCTTGTGGGTCCATGATAACCGAGCAGATGGGCTTCCTTACGGATGGTATTCATCGAAAGAACACTCCCGGATGCCTGTTGAAACTCCTCGCGGATGTGGCCCATCGATTTGGTGCGGTTCTTCCGAATTTCTCTGGCCAGCACCCGTCGGTCTCTAACTCCCAGTTTTGTGGGTCTGCCGGGTCGGGTCACATTCCGACAGTCACCTCTGATCTTCCACTTGCCAATCACGTAGGCCACTGTCGATTTTGGGTACTTCAACTCGCTGGATATGTCATCGGCCATTTCTGTGATACCCGACCATTACACCTTTCTCGAAATCAGAGAGCTCCGAACTGCGTGGCATCTTGCATGCGACTGGTTGCGTTGTTGTTTCCCACACGGCCGTGACGTGTATCAGGACCGCAGATATCGTCGATTGCAGGGGTGTCCAATTACTTGTTGGTAGATAGTGTACAACAGATACATAGCTCACTTACGTTTCTTATTACAGTGGGGTGGGGGTGGGGGATAAGAAGACATTGTGGACACCCTGTACCTACCTAAAGATATATCGTTTTCATGTGTATCTTACTGAATAAAAAGTTCAGGGTATAGGGAAACTTATATGGCCGCCCCGGTGGCGCAGTGGTCTAAGGCGCTGGCCTCTGATCATTCGTCCGTAAGGGGTCTGGGTTCGAATCCCGGTGAGGCATGGATGTTGTGTTTGTCTTACGGCCCTGGCTCTCTCCCTTCCCTGGAACCAGTGACCCTAAATTAGGGACGGGCGACTGCTTATAGCCCATTGAGTTGCTCACGGTGGTCGTTAAACCTCCAATCAAAAAAAAAAAAAAAAAAAAAAAAAAAAAAACTTATATGTTTAACGACCCTCGTAAAAAGAAGTAGCACGAAGAATTTTTTATTTCTTTGTGTGTTTTGTGCTGTGCCAAAGTGTGAAAACCAGGATACCAGCTATGATGAGATAGAGATATAAATTGCGTTAAATTTACAGTTTAAAGAGCTGCAAAAACAATAATACGCCGTAACATAAAATGGAGAGAACTCGTGTTGATTGAGAACTCTTTCATCCTATGACTAACGTATTCTTGTTATCGTTACTAATGAAATATAATTGACTGCTTTTGTCATCGTATGAATAAACGTAAAAGTATTAATTGCCACATTCGGAAGTGTTATCTATTATGATTGCTCATGTACCGTGGCAAAGCAACGATCGTTTTTATTTGTTTTTTTTTTAATGTACGTACAGTGCTCATCGTTGAAACTCGAAGTATTATACTTCAAGATAGCAACAAGTTAGTAAATTCATGAAATTCATTGATTATGATATGCTTTCCAACAAACCAGAAATCATTACTCAAGTTATCACTCAAGTTATGAGAATAATGGCTGTTTAATAAATCTCGCTCCTGTGCCCTGACATTTGACCCAAATTCGATGATATTCAACAGAACCGGTTCAGTATACCTCCAAAACAACATACAAACGTTTTGTCGGAATAGAAGCATTTTTGGTCAGCTTATGATGATAATGGCTGTGGAATAAATCGCGGTCGTGTTCCCTGACCTTTGATCCCATTTCAATGATATTCAACAGAATCGGTTCAGTATACGTGGACCTTAACTAAAAGAGACATACAAAAGTTTTTCGCAATAGAAGCATTTTAGTCAGGTTATGAGGATAATGGCTCTGGAATAAATAGCGGTCTTGTGCACTGACCTTTGACCCCATTTCGATGATATTCAACAGAATCGGTTCAGTATATCTCCGGAACAACATACAAAAGTTTTTCGCAATAGAAGCATTTTAGTCAGGTTATGGAGGATAATGGCTCTGGAATAAATAGCGGTCTTGTGCACTGACCTTTGACCCCATTTCGATGATATTCAACAGAATCGGTTCAGTATATCTCCGGAACAACATACAAAAGTTTTTCGCAATAGAAGCATTTTAGTCAGGTTATGAGGATAATGGCTCTGGAATAAATAGCGGTCTTGTGCACTGACCTTTGACCCCATTTCGATTATACTTCAACAGAATCGGTTCAGTATATCTCCGGAACAACATTGATTACAATAAGTTTTTCGCAATAGAAGCATTTTAGTCAGGTTATGAGGATAATGGCTCTGGAATAAATAGCGGTCTTGTGCACTGACCTTTGACCCCATTTCGATGATATTCAACAGAATCGGTTCAGTATATCTCCGGAACAACATACAAAAGTTTTGTCGCAATAGAAGCATTTTAGTCAGGTTATGAGGATAATGGCTCTGGAATAAATAGCGGTCTTGTGCACTGACCTTGACCCCATTTCGATGATATTCAACAGAATCGGTTCAGTATATCTCCGGAACAACATACAAAAGTTTTGTCGCAATAGAAGCATTTTTAGTCAGGTTATGAGGATAATGGCTCTGGAATAAATCGCGGTCTTGTGCACTGACCTTTGACCCCATTTCGATGATATTCAACAGAATCGGTTCAGTATATCTCCGGAACAACATACAAAAGTTTTGTCGCAATAGAAGCATTTTTAGTCAGGTTATGAGGATAATGGCTCTGGAATAAATCGCGGTCCTGTGCACTGACCTTTGACCCCATTTCGATGATATTCAACAGAATCGGTTCAGTATATCTCCGGAACAACATACAAAAGTTTTGTCGCAATAGAAGCATTTTTAGTCACGTTATGAGGATAATGGCTGTGGAATAAATAGCGGTCCTGTGCACTGACCTTTGACCCCATTTCGATGATATTCAACAGAATCGGTTCAGTATATCTCCGGAACAACATACAAAAGTTTTGTCGCAATAGAAGCATTTTTAGTCACGTTATGAGGATAATGGCTCTGGAATAAATCGCGGTCTTGTGCACTGACCTTTGACCCCATTTCGATGATATTCAGCAGAATCGGTTCAGTATATCTCCGGAACAACATACAAAAGTTTTGTCGCAATAGAAGCATTTTTAGTCAGGTTATGAGGATAATGGCTCTGGAATAAATCGCGGTCTTGTGCACTGACCTTTGACCCCATTTCGATGATATTCAACAGAATCGGTTCAGTATATCTCCGGAACAACATACAAAAGTTTTGTCGCAATAGAAGCATTTTTAGTCACGTTATGAGGATAATGGCTGTGGAATAAATCGCGGTCTTGTGCACTGACCTTTGACCCCATTTCGATGATATTCAACAGAATCGGTTCAGTATATCTCCGGAACAACATACAAAAGTTTTGTCGCAATAGAAGCATTTTTAGTCACGTTATGAGGATAATGGCTGTGGAATAAATCGCGGTCTTGTGCTCTGACCTTTGACCCCATTTCGATGATATTCAACAGAATCGGTTCAGTATATCTCCGGAACAACATACAAAAGTTTTGTCGCAATAGAAGCATTTTTAGTCACGTTATGAGGATAATGGCTGTGGAATAAATAGCGGTCCTGTGCACTGACCTTTGACCCCATTTCGATGATATTCAACAGAATCGGTTCAGTATATCTCCGGAACAACATACAAAAGTTTTGTCGCAATAGAAGCATTTTTAGTCACGTTATGAGGATAATGGCTCTGGAATAAATAGCGGTCTTGTGCACTGACCTTTGACCCCATTTCGATGATATTCAACAGAATCGGTTCAGTATATCTCCGGAACAACATACAAAAGTTTTGTCGCAATAGAAGCATTTTTAGTCACGTTATGAGGATAATGGCTGTGGAATAAATCGCGGTCTTGTGCACTGACCTTTGACCCCATTTCGATGATATTCAACAGAATCGGTTCAGTATATCTCCGGAACAACATACAAAAGTTTTGTCGCAATAGAAGCATTTTTAGTCACGTTATGAGGATAATGGCTCTGGAATAAATAGCGGTCCTGTGCACTGACCTTTGACCCAATTTCGATGATATTCAACAGAATCGGTTCAGTATATCTCCGGAACAACATACAAAAGTTTTGTCGCAATAGAAGCATTTTTAGTCAGGTTATGAGGATAATGGCTGTGGAATAAATAGCGGTCTTGTGCACTGACCTTTTACCCAATTTCGATGATATTCAGCAGAATCGGTTCAGTATATCTCCGGAACAACATACAAAAGTTTTGTCGCAATAGAAGCATTTTTAGTCACGTTATGAGGATAATAGCTGTGGAATAAATAGCGGTCTTGTGCACTGACCTTTGACCCCATTTCGATGATATTCAGCAGAATCGGTTCAGTATATCTCCGGAACAACATACAAACGTTTTGTCGCAATAGAAGCATTTTTAGTCACGTTATGAGGATAATGGCTGTGGAATAAATAGCGGTCTTGTGCACTGACCTTTGACCCCATTTCGATGATATTCAACAGAATCGGTTCAGTATATCTCCGGAACAACATACAGAAGTTTTGTCGCAATAGAAGCATTTTTAGTCACGTTATGAGGATAATGGCTGTGGAATAAATCGCGGTCCTGTGCACTGACCTTTGACCCCATTTCGATGATATTCAACAGAATCGGTTCAGTATATCTCCGGAACAACATACAGAAGTTTTGTCGCAATAGAAGCATTTTTAGTCACGTTATGAGGATAATGGCTCTGGAATAAATCGCGGTCCTGTGCACTGACCTTTGACCCCATTTCGATTATATTCAACAGAATCGGTTCAGGATATCTCCGGAACAACATACAAAAGTTTTGTCGCAATAGAAGCATTTTTAGTCAGGTTCTGAGGATAATGGCTGTGGAATAAATCGCGGTCCTGTGCACTGACCTTTGACCCCATTTCGATGATATTCAATAGGACCGCTTCAGGATATCTCCGGAACAACATGATGAAGTTTTGTCGCAATCGAAGCATTTTACGTAAGTTATGGCACATGAAGGCGATGAATGGATTCCGCTCATATGTCCTGATCTTTGACCCCATTTCGTCCATTTTCAGTAGGGTTCATCCCCAGGTTGTCCCCTAGCACATACTAAAATTTCATCGAAATCGACCCATTTTTATGCGAGTTATCGTCTGAACAGACAGAGAGAAGGACAAAGCTGGAGCATATACGCTTTTTTCAATCTAAGGTTGGAAAGCGTTAAAAATGATGGGATCAAACTGGAAATGTCATAATGCATTGTCCATCGAAAAGCGTTTTATTTATCTTCATTGAGGCTGTTAAATACAATGGACAAAAATATCGAATTTAATAACGGGCGAAAAACGTGCCCTCACTCATGGGTAAATCAAAACATTTTTAAGTAAACTTGGTGTCGAATATGGTGATTGGCTTCTGCATAATCGAATCCGTTCTTGGTGTTCTGGGAAGTGTTTAATTTCTACTTTCCAACTTTAGGAAAAAGCTGTAAATAAAATGCAATTCATACTGCGGTTATTAAGTAGTGAGATCGAATTTAAAAAAAAATGGATAAGCAGAGAAACTTTCGTGAACATATTTTATTCTATCGGTCGTTTGCTCTCGTAGCACTGTAGCTTCTGAGTGTTACGCACCAAATAGCTATCCCACTCAAATTATATACTCAGCTAAATTAATCGACCTGACAGCCAAAAAAGAGTCGATGTAAACTTAAGAAAATCACTTTTTTTACGCTTTCCAAACGTAGGTTGAAAAAGCGTATATGCTCCAGCTTTGTCCGTCCGTCCGTCTGCCTGTCCGTCCGTCCGTCCGTCCGTCCGTCCGTCTGTCGGCACGATAACTCGCGTAAAAATTTTTCGATTTCGATGAAATTTTAGTACGTGGTAGAGTACCATCTGGGGACGAACCCTATTCAAAATGGACGAAATGGGGTCAAAGGTCACGGCATAGGAGCGGATCTATTCCTTTTGCCCTTATGCGTCATAACTTGCGTAAATATAGTTTGATGTCGAGAAAAATTTAGTATAATGTAGGGGACTACCTGGGAATGACACCTATCGAAAATGGGTGAAATGGGGTCAAAGGTCACTGAATAGGAGCGGGATCTATTCCTTTGCCCTTATGCGTCATAACTTGCGTAAATATGATTCGTTGATGTCGAGGAAATTTTAGTATATTGTAGGGGACCACCTGGGAATGAGCCCTATTGAAAATGGGTGAAATGGGGTCAAAGGTCGGGACATAGGAGCGGGATGCATGCCATTGCCTTTATGCGTCATAACATGCGTAAAAATGGTTCGATTTCGATAAAATTTTATTATGTGGTAGGGGACCACCTGGGGACGATCTTATGACGTCACAATCTCGCGCTTCATATGTTGGCGCGCGGTCGCGCCATCTGTCTCATTACGTCACGTGTTGTGTGTGGATCCTATTAAAGTTTTATGACGTCACACTTTTGCGAGCAGATGGTCGCGATTCCCATCTGCCTCATTACGTCACGCTTTGTGTGTGTATGTTCGTCCGCACGATAACTCACGTAAACATCGTTCGATTTCGATTAACTTTTAGTATGTGGAAGGGGATCACCTGGCAAGGAACCCTGCTGAACGCGAACGAAATGGGGTCAAAGGTTAGCGCATAGGAGCGGATCCATTCCACTGCTCTTATGCGTCATAACTAACGTAAAAAAAGTTCGATTTCGATTGCATTTTAGTATATGGTAAGGGACCACCTGGGGACAAACCCTATTGAAAATGGGCGAAACGGGGGTCAAAGGTCAGGACATAGGAGCGGAATCACTTCCATCGCCATTGTGCGTTATAACTTACGTAAAAAATTCTTCGATCTGGATGAAATGTTAGTATGTTGTAGGGGCCTGCCTGAGGACGAATCCTATTGAAAATGGGCGAAATGGGGTCAAAGGTTAGGACACAGGAGCGGGATCTATTCCATAGCCCTTATGCATCATAACTTACGTAAAAATGCTTCGATTGCGACAAAACTTTTGTATGTTGTTCCGGAGGTATACTGAACCGGTTCTGTTGAATATAATCGAAATGGGATCAAAGGTCAGGGCGCAGGAGCAAGATTTATTCCACAGCCATTATCCTCATAACTTGAGTAATGATTTCTGGTATGTTGGAAAGCGTATCATAATCAATGCATTGCATGATTTTACTGACTTTTTTTATTATCCAGGTACTTCAGGTCAATAAGGTATTTACGATAATGATCGCAGCAGCACAATAAATAACGAGTAGCTTAACTTTTCAATGAAATTCACAACTTGAACCTTCAGATCGGGTGTCTAAATTGCAGCCCTAATACTTCTTTACATGTAGAAAGTCGTGAAAAGACAACGTGAAACAGCGTTATTCTATCCATTACTTACCACACACTCGCTGCTGGCTTCGCACATTTTATGCAGCGATCTTGCTTGTCGACTGCGCACATGTCATTCACCCTTGACTTCAAGACTGTTGCCACAAAACATTCAGCGAGAAAGAAAATATAACGTTAAGATCTAAACGCCAAAACAGAACTCAAAATTTACATAGGGAAAAGCAACCAAAAATGAAGGTTAAATTACAATATACTGTATTTTACAAAATGGAAGAATACTGCAATGTGGCATTGAAAAGTTTGGGAGATATAGTGTCACCTTGTCTCACTCCCTTTCCATTTTTCATAAACATGGTTTCAAGAAGTCAAATGCCTTTTCATAACCAATAAATGCAAAACATAATTGAAGTTCATACTCATTATCTTTTTTTAGCACGTCTTTTGTAAAAAAAGATCGTGCTTCTGTTATCGGTTTGTCCGTCCGTCTGTGCCCACGATTTTTCTGCAACTATTAGTCCGATTTGAAAATTTCTTTTTGCGTTCGGAAGCTTGAAATATGCAAATGCTGATCCTTTATTTCGTTTTTTCTTTTTACGATGTACAATTCTGCCACTAGAGGGCGTAAATGCAGATGATGTCGAATTCAAAAATACGTTTTATTCCACATATTTGCTTCTAAAAATCCGATTGAAAAATTCATTTATCTTTCGATTCCATTTATGTCGAAGAGTATTTTAGATATAGTAACTTTTTCAAATTACGCATAGATTTTCCGCTAGGGGGCGTACAATTAAATTACATTTTTTTCCAATAACTCTTCATCTAAAACTCCCATTTGATTTTTTTTTTCCAGCGGATACATCTTTTGATGGAAAATCTTTTGCATGTAATTTCAAATTTTGGGTAAAGAATACTTTGGCCACCAGGGGGCGTAAGTGTTAATTTTTGCTTCTGATGTATTTGCCATAAAATCGGAGCTTCTAAAATATCGATTGAAAAAATTCTTTCGCGGACTGAAGCCACTCACATCGATAAACCTTTTCGGAATATTTTCTTCCTAAAATATTCCACAGTTTCTCCGCCAGGGGACGTAGATGTGTATCGTATTTTGGTCAATATCTGTATTTCTAGGAGTCCGATTTGAAAAAATTCCTTCTTTGTTGGATAGTGTTTTCCGTGTGACATGTTTTTCATATAATTTCAAAATTTTCAAGTAATTCTTAGACTTTCCGCTAGGGTGCGTAAAAGTAAATTGCGTTTCTCCTTATTTCTCTGCTTCTAAATCTCCGATTTGAGAAATTCTTTCTGCACCGGATACAGCTCCTGGTGGGAAATCGTTTGCACATGACTTCTAATTTTTGTAAAAAAAAATGGTTTGGCCACCAGGGGGCGTAAATCTTAATTTTTCCTTCTGTTGTATTTGCAGCAAAATATGAGCTTCTAAATTCTCGATTGAAAAAAATGTCGTTTGTTGACCAATACTAGTCATGTCGACAAACCTTTTAGAAACATTTTCTTCTTAAAATAGTGCATGGTTTCTACGCCAGGAAGCGTAGATGTATATCTTATTTTTGTCAATATCTCTACTTCTAAAAGTCGGATTTGAAAAATTCCTTCTTTGTTGGATAGTGTTCCCTGATGCGAAATGTTTTCCTATAAATTCAAAAATTTCAAGTAAATCATGGACTTTGCGATAGGGCTCACAAAAGTAAAGTGCGTTTTCTGCTCTAAAACTCCGATTTGAAACATTCTTCCTGTATCGCATACAAGACCTGATGGAAAATATTTTTCACATAATTTCTAATGTTTTGTAAAGAATGGTTTGGCCACCAGGGGTCATAAGTGTTAATTTCTGCTTCTGAAGTATTTGTTGCAAAATCTGGGCTCCTGAAAACTCTACTAATTTTTTTTTCTTGGACCGATACCGCTTATACGGATGAACCTTTTAAGAATACTTTCTTCCTAAAATAATGCATGGTTTTCCACCAGGGGACGTAAAGTCACATCTTGTTTTTGTCGATATCTCTGTTTCTAAGAGTTCGTAAGCTCACGATTCCGTTTGCAGGAATATCTGAGGGATTAAAAACCCGACCCGATTGAAAATCTTCTCTTCTTTGGTCAGAGCTATTGTTTTCCATACCGGTTCCATTGACTTTAAATAGCTTTGATAAATTTAATTTGCCTCAGAACGGATTCAAAAGACGTGCTTATTACACCCGAAAATTCGGTGTCATCTTTCTTGTTTATTAGTCCTTCCAGTACATGGATGTGATCTATAGTGCTGTCACCACCGTTGAATGAAGCTTGTTCTCTTGGTTGAGCTAAATCGGGTATTTCTTTCAAGTTAATGGGAAATGATTAAGCTCCTGATATCCCCAATCTTTTTTTTTATGTAGCAGGATCATTTTAGCATTTTTCGAATCATCAGGAATCTTTTCTTCATTCGGACATCTGATGAAAGCTTGGGTGAATGCAGATCCTGTTTTTCCACACGCTTGTAAAATGTCCACAGCAATTCCATCTTCTCGGTGATCTTCCCGTGTCATATCCTTAATTGCATGTGCAAATTCTGCCCAGATGACTGGAAGAACTTTGGTGCTCGTACATTTATTTATATCTGGAACAGATGTATCATCAATTTCATGTAGTTCAGTGTAAAACTCTTTGACTCTATTCAAAATTTCGCACCTATATCTTGTTACAATATCGTCGTTTGTGAGTACTAAATTCTGTTTTCTCCCATTACTGAGACGTCACTTTGCTTTCTTCAGGATTTCCTTTTCTTCAATTGCTGTTTTCACCAGGTCACAATTGAATTTCTTTTTACTTCAGTAATATTCTTTGGCATTCTTCTTTGTATAGCTCTACAAATTCCACTTTGAAATTTGCGTTTACCTACATTTCCATTCTGTTTTTGCACCAATTATTTGTTTATATACACAGTGTGGCAAATAATTTTTAAGACTGGGTCTGTAGAATTAAAATAGAAACAAGAAATTATAATTTGTTTTGGTTTGTTATTCAAAATAAGTCCCTCCGGCTTCAATACACTTGTTACAGCGATTTAATAATGATTCGAATGCCTGTTCCTGTTCACTTTGCGGAATTGCCTCCAAAGCACGCGTCGAAGCTGCTTCTATGGTCGAAATATCATCAAAATAACACCCTTTTAACGTCATTTTAAGTTTTGGAAATAAAGAAAAGTAGCAGGGTGCTAAATCAGGCGAATACGGTGGATGATTCAACACACAGACGTTATTTTTCGCCAAAAATCTACGAACACGAAGTGAGGTGTGACTGAGTGCATTATCGTGCAACAAACACCAACTGTTTTCATCCCGATATTCTGGACGAATGCGACGAATTCTGCCCATCAAACGCCTCAAAACATTTAAGTAAAACTCACCAGTAATTGTTTGTCCACTTGGAACAAATTCTTTGTGGATAATACCCTCACTATCAAAGAATGTAATGAGCATTGTTTTGATTTTCGATGGAACTTTTCTTGTTTTTTTGGCTTGTGGTGAGTTTTTAGACTTCCATTCCGCACTTTGTCGCTTTGTTTTAGGATCATATTGAAAACACCATGTTTCATCACCTGTAACAATCGATTTTAAGAAGTTTGGATCATTTTCAGCGGCTGAAATGATGTCTCTGCAATGTGCACTTCTCCTTGATTTTTGTTCATTGGTTAACGTGTGTGGAACAAATTTAGCACAGACTTTTGTTTTGCCCAAATCTTCATGCAGGATGGTTCGAATCGTTTCTTTGTTGATGTTTAAAGACCCTTCCGTCATTCTTAGTGACGCACATCGATTGTTTGCCACGAAATCACGCACTTTTTCAATAATCTCAGGTGTCCTAGATGAACTTGGTCTTCCGGTATGCTTATCATCTTCTAGCGTCCCAAGAACGTTTGTGCCACAGGAAAACATTTGATCTACTTAAACAAAACTCACCGTAAACTTGTTTCATCATTTGGTACGTATCCGAGGCACTTTTACCAAGTTTTGCGTTAAATTTAATAACAGCCCTTTGTTCCATCTTAATAATTGAACATGAAAAAAATTTGACTTCTCTAATGAACGGCCGTTTCGTTTGAGTTACTTTAACAACTGCGCAGTACTTTTGGCAGAAAGCAAGCAGATGGTCACGGTTTATAACGCATTCGCGATTACACCGGTGGCGCCACCGTAGGCTGAAATCTAGCGCCAGTCTTAAAAATTCTTTGACGCACTGTGTATATGTATTTAGCTATTAGTGCCGTTTGTTTTGTCGTAGTTTCCATAAGAACTTCCGTAAGGTTTCTGTTAGCTTCAGAGATGTATATTTCTTGTGTACAGAAAATAGGTTTCTCTGACCTAATTTGAATAACTACACTGCTGGCCACCCAAAATGCAACACCAAGAAGGAAGCATCCGATTGGCCTGAAATTCGCAGCATGCGTCGCCCACGAGAGGACATGCAAACGATTAGCATTGCAGGGCATATGCAAATCATGTGCGCCCGGCATGCCACCGAGAAGCACTATAAGAAGGGTGTACAGAAGGTGGGGTGTAAGTAGTGGAAGTGTGTTGTGCTGCCGGACCTGTGCGTGGGAAGCTTCCTGATGCCTCGTCGCAGAATACGGCAGTCATTCCAGCACGTTTCGGAGTTCGGTAGAGACCGAATAGTGGCTTATTACGACAGCGGTTTATCGTACCGAGACGTCAGCGCCTGTGTGGGACGACATCCAGCCACAGTGAGGCGAGTATGGATTCGATGGGTGCAGAAGGGACAGACGGGCCGACGTGAGCGATTGCCGCAGCCGCTGCACACATCCAAACGGGAGGACCGGCATGTTGTGCGGCGGGCATTGATGGCTCGCACCGCTGCATCACGAAAGTTAGCGCAGGAATTAATTATTGTTGCGCAACAACCTGTGTCAGCACGTACCGTTCGACATCGTCTGCAGGAGCGGGGACTTGTCGCACGGCGCCCATTGCTCCGATTACCATTGACGTCGCACCACCGGCGAGTGCGGCGGCAGTGGGCCGTTAAACGCCGCACCTGGACTACGCAATGGCAGGACAGTGTCTTCTCCGACGAATCCCGCTTCTGCCTGCAACACCACGATGGTCGGATCCACGTGTGGCGGCACCGCGGCGAGAGACTGTATGACGCCTGCATTATGCATCGCCATACCGTTCCGTCGCCTAGCGTTATGGTTTGGGGTGCAATTGGATATGACACCGGCACCCCTCTGGTACGCATCGCCGGTACACTCAACAGCCACCGCTTCATCTCCGACGTTTTGGAGCCTGTAGTCTTCCCTTACCTGCAGGACCTGACAGCAGCCACGTTTTAACTGGGCAATGCGCGCCCGCACGTGGCACGCATTGTGCAAAAATTCTTCATGGCCCACCAGGTGTCACTGCTGCCGTGGCCCGCCTGTTCTACCGATATGTCGCCCATCGAACACGTCTGGTCGCTGATCGGCAACCGAGTGGTCCGGCAAGCACCACCCGTGATGAACTGTGGCAACGTGTGGAAGCAGCCTGGACCGACATACCCCAAGCTCACATCCAAAGCCTCTTCCGTTCGATGCCGCGGCCGTTTATGCCAGCCATGGGGGCCACACGAACTATTGATGTCTGCGTGTTCCGCAAGTCGCACGGGCCTGTAAGCTCAATCGTTTCATCTTTGTATCTGTTGTTATGTGTCCAGTAAATCTGGCTTTGCTATCTCGTCTCCTTCTTGGTGTTGAATTTTGGGTCGCCAGCAGTGTATATTACAAAAGGTGGATTATTAAGGTACTATCTAGGGTACAGTGTTGTATTGCAAGAAATAATAATGGAAGATAAATTATTTTTCAAATATAAAAATCAATTTTCCTGATACCTGCATTTCTTTCTCAGATCCCATGCTACTGAAGCCTGGTATAGAGGCGACGTCTTGTGGTAGACCTGACAACTGGTTCAAAGTGGGTACATCATGCTTCAAAATATACAACGAAGACGACGATCGCCTAACCTGGCTACAAGCACAAACTTACTGCTTAAGTATAGAGAGTAATCTGGCCTATGTAGGAAATCGTGCTGCGATGTCTTGGATACGTCACCATCTCAAAGGCCTACAAGGGTACTTTTGGATTGGAATGAGAGAAAAGGTGAGAAGTGAGCTATCATCTAAATTCAAGTATTGTATCACAGCTAAGGTCATTGCTACATGAGAACTTAAGATCAGCATGTGCAGTTTCAAGTGTCAGTTCAAATTTGTCACATTCCATAAAGATCTCTCCAAAACAGTTACATATGTAAAAAGTTTACACAGTATATTTCAACATTTCGGTTCCCCAAAATGGAAACAGACGCGAAATATACTTCTCAAGTGAACAACGGAACTGCTGCTTTAAAACAGACGTTTCAGGTATTTTGATGATCAATGCCTTTAGTGTTTCACGAATTCCATTTTGAAAGAGGAGAGCAAAGGAAAATTTGTTGCCAGTGCTCAAACTTGACATTCAGAATTTCGAGTTCTCCCCTGGATGGTAATATCTGAAAACACTGAAGACAGATTTTGGCTCTCAGCTCTTCATTGAATTGCAGAGATTTGGGCCTCAAAGAAATATTATCTAATAAATCAAAGTTACTGATGATGTTAGATATAGCATATTCACAAAATGTCTCCATTTACAGCCATCTTGAAACACAACTTGAGTTACGCTAAGGTCCACTAGATACCCTACTCAAGATCTTTTGCATTTCATACTTATTATCTTCACTGAATGGAGACTTTTCTGAATTGGTCCTCTCATAGAGTCCTTGGACTTGCGCTATCTAAATTCTTTGCCACTTGGGCTGAATAAATTCTCTCAGCAAGCATCTTATCAATCGTTCTTTCAACATGGTTAAACCATGACAATATCTTTGTCACCACCTTGATTACGAAACTTTGCTCGGCATCACACATTTTCAACGCATCTCCGTTCTTGACATGACCAGAACGTGACTTACCACTAAGCATCCGTAAGTAACGATTCTCTCCAGCACACAAACAGTTCCTATGTCTCGTATGCAGGATGCAAACAGCTCCTATGGCTCTTATGCAGGATACCAACAACCCCCTGTCTCTTATGCAGGATACCAACAACTGCTGTGGCTCTTATGCAGGATACAAACAACTCCTATGTCTCTTACACAATACAGACAACAGCTATGCCTCTTGTGCAGGATACAAAGAACTCCTATGTCAAACAGAAGTAATCGTTCTTTCCACGTTTCTATAAGTGAGTCACGGAAAAATTCTCATCGGCCGTCGCCGGGAAAAGAACCCAAGGTCTTCCAGTTACGCGGAGGACATGCTTTCACTGCACCACAGCGGTCTCGAATTCCTCCAGAATTACATACGACTAACTGGCAAGCCACTTGAAGCTGCTTACCATCTTCGGTGAATCCCAAGCATTGTGCAGGGCTTCAGGAAGCAACCTGCCAAGTGGCTTGGCAATTAGTCGTATCTGAAGTCCGGAGGAATTCGAGGCCGCTGTGGTGCAGTGGCAGCATGTCCGGCGCGTAACTAGAAGACCCTGGGTTTGATTCCCGGTGGCGGCCGTTGATAATTTTCCCGTGACTCACTTATAAAAATGTGGAAAGACCGACGACTTCTGTTTGATGTTCCTGGTCCACGTCACTTGTCTGCATTAACTCCTATGTCTCTTATGCACTGTACAAACAACTCATATGCCTGTTAGGCACTATACAAACAACTCCTATGTTTCTTTTGCAGAACACCAACAACTCCTGTGTCTCTTATGCCGTATACAAAAAAATCATGTGTCTCTTATGCAGTATACAAACAACTCCTGTCTCTTATGCAGTATAAAAACAACTCCTATGTCTCTTATGCAGTATACAAATAACTCCTGTCTTTTATGCAGTATACAAACAACTCCTATGTCTCTTATGCAGTATACAAACAACTCCTATGTCTCTTATGCAGTATACAAACAAATCCTGTGTCTCTTATGCAGTATACAAACAAATCCTGTGTCCCTTATGCAGTATACAAATAACTCATATGTCTCTTATGCAGTATACCAACAACTCCTATGTCTCTTATGCAACATACCAACAACTCCTATGTCTCTTATGCTTTATACAAACAACTCCTGTCTCTTATGCAGTATACAAACAACTCCTATGTCTCTTATGCAGTATACAAACAAATCCTGTGTCTCTTATGCAGTATACAAACAAATCCTGTGTCTCTTATGCAGTATACAAATAACTCATATGTCTCTTATGCAGTATACCAACAACTCCTATGTCTCTTATGCAACATACCAACAACTCCTATGTCTCTTATGCTTTATACAAACAACTCCTGTCTCTTATGCAGTATGCAAACAACTCATATGTCTCTTATGCAGTATGCAAACAACTCATATGTATTTTATCCAGTACACAAACAACTCCTATGTCTCTTATGCAGTATACAAACAACTCCTATGTCTCTTATGCAGTATACAAACAACTCCTATGTCTCTTATGCTTTATACAAACAACTCCTGTCTCTTATGCAGTATACAAACAACTCCTGTGTCTCTTATGCAGTATACAAACAACTCCTGTGTCTCTTATGCAGTATACCAACAACTCCTATGTCTCTTATGCTTTATGCAAACAACTCCTGTCTCTTATGCAGTATACAAACAACTCCTGTCTCTTATGCAGTATGCAAACAACTCCTGTGTCTCTTATGCAGTATACAAACAACTCCTGTCTCTTATGCAGTATGCAAACAACTCCTGTGTCTCTTACGCAGTATTCAAACAACTCCTGTCTCTTATGCAGTATGCAAACAACTCCTGTGTCTCTTATGCAGTATACAAACAACTCCTGTCTCTTATGCAGTATGCAAACAACTCCTGTGCCTCTTATGCGGTATACAAAGAACTCCTGTCTCTTATGCAGTATGCAAACAACTCCTGTGTCTTTTATGCAGTATACCAACAACTCCTATGTCTCTTATGCTTTATACAAACAACTCCTGTCTCTTATGCAGTATGCAAACAACCCCTGTGTCTCTTATGCAGTATACCAACAACTCCTATGTCTCTTATGCTTTATACAAACAACTCCTGTCTCTTATGCAGTATGCAAACAACTCCTGTGTCTCTTATGCAGTATACAAACAACTCCTGTCTCTTATGCAGTATGCAAACAACTCCTGTGTCTCTTATGCAGTATACAAACAACTCCTGTGCCTCTTATGCGGTATACAAAGAACTCCTGTCTCTTATGCAGTATGTAAACAACTCCTGTGTCTTTTATGCAGTATACATACAACTCCTGTCTCTTATGCAGTATGCAAACAACTCCTGTGTCTCTTACGCGGTATTCAAACAACTACTGTCTCTTATGCAGTATGCAAACAACTCCTGTGTCTCTTATGCAGTATACAAACAACTCCTGTCTCTTATGCAGTATGCAAACAACTCCTGTGCCTCTTATGCGGTATACAAACAACTCCTGTCTCTTATGCAGTATGCAAACAACTCCTGTGTCTCTTATGCAGTATACAAACAACTCCTGTCTCTTATGCAGTATGCAAACAACTCCTGTGTCTCTTATGCAGTATACAAACAACTCCTGTCTCTTATGCAGTATGCAAACAACACCTGTGTCTCTTATGCAGTATACAAACAACTCCTGTCTCTTATGCAGTATGCAAACAACTCCTGTGTCTCTTATGCAGTATGCAAACAACACCTGTATCTCTTATGCAGTACACAAACAACTCATATGTATTTTATGCAGTACACAAACAACTCCTATGTCTCTTATGCAGTATACAAACAACTCATATGCCTTTTATGCAGTATACA
This sequence comes from Macrothele yani, assembly GCA_039090855.1. Lineage (NCBI taxonomy): Eukaryota > Metazoa > Arthropoda > Arachnida > Araneae > Macrothelidae > Macrothele > Macrothele yani. The sequence goes on along the minus strand of CM077033.1, from coordinate 111,735,306 downwards.
AACAATTTCTATGTTTCTTTTGCAGAACACAAGCAACTCCTATGTCTCTTATGCAGTATACAAGCAACACCTGTGTCTCTTATGCAGTACATAAACAACTCCTGTGTCTCTTATGCAGTACACAAACAACTCATATGTCTCTTATGCAGTGCACAAGCAATTCCTATGTCTGTTATGCAGTATGCAAACAACTCCTGTCTCTTATGCAGTACACAAATAACTCATATGTCTCTTATGCAGTATACAAACAACACCTATGTCCCTAATGCAGTATACAACAACTCCTATGCTTCTTTTGCAGAACACAAACAACTCCTGTGTCTCTTATGCAGTATGCAAACAACTCCTGTCTCTTATGCAGTATTCAAACAACTCCTGTCTTTTATGCAGTATGCAAACAACTCCTGTGTCTCTTATGCAGTATACAAACAACTCATATGTCTCTTATGCAGTATACAAACAACTTCTATGTCTCTTATGCAGTATACAAACAGCTCCTATGTTTTGTTTGCGGAACACAAACAACTCCTATGTCTCTTATGCAGTATACAAAAACTCCTATGTCTCTTAGGCAGTTTACAAACAACTCTTGTGTCTCTTAGGCAGTTTACAAACAACTCCTGTGTCTCTTATGCAGTATACAAATAACTCATATGTCTCTGATGCAGTATACAAACAACTCATATGTCTCTTATGCAGTATACAAACAACTCATATGTCTCTTATGCAGTATACAGACAACTCCTATGTCTCTTATGCAGTATACAAACAACTCCTGTGTCTCTTTTGCAGAACACAAACAACTCCTGTGTCTCTTATGCAGTACACAAATAACTCATATCTCTTTTGTGCAGTATACAAACAACTCCTGTGTCTCTTGTGCAGTATACAAATAACTCATATGTCTGTTATGCAGTATAAAAACAACTGCTATTCATCTTATGCAGTGTACAAACAACGCCTATGTCTCTTATGCAGTATACAACAACTCCTATGTTTCTTTTGCAGAACACAAACAACTCCTGTGTCTCTTATGCAGTATACAAACAACTCCCGTCTCTTATGCAGTATTGAAACAACTGCTGTCTTTTATGCAGTATGTAAACAACTCCTGTGTCTCTTATGCAGTATACACACAACTCATATGTCTCTTATGCAGTATACAAACAACTTCTATGTCTCTTATGCAGTATACAAACAACTCCTATGTTTTGTTTGCGGAACACAAACAACTCCTATGTCTCTTATGCAGTATACAAAAACTCCTATGTCTCTTAGGCAGTTTACAAACAACTCCTGTGTCTCTTATGCAGTATACACACAACTCATATGTGTCTTATGCAGTATAAAAACAACACCTGTGTGTCTTATGCAGTATACAAACAACAGCTATGTCTCTTATGCAGTATAAAAACAACACCTATGTTTCTTATGCAGAACACAAACAACTCCTATATCTCTTATGCAGTATACAGGTTTTACTTCAATTCAGCAGAATGAGAAAAATTACACAGCCATTCGCAGCCATTTTATCAACCACTGTCCTGTGAAAACCTCCTACAAGAACTGCTTAGAGTTTTTAAAGACGCTACTATAAAATCAGTACGGAAAAGTATCGACAAAATTCTGGTGGGTTAAGTGGCAAAACAGCAGTAGCAATACCCAGATCATAATCAGGGAATGTTTTCTGGTGGAAAAAAGGTAAAAATTAGCGCAAATTCAAGTGTTTGGGACAGGCGAGTAAATTGTGGAAAATGAAAGGGTTCTTGAAACAGATGTTACATCGTGTAATTTCTGCATGGACCACATTCTGAAAACGTGATATTTTTTGTTGACTCAAAGTAAAACAGTAACAGGAAATTCTTAAAGTGATGTACGCCAACCACACCAACACAAAGGTGAGAAATGAGGTCACCAAAACCTTCCACCACGAGTTGGTCTCGTCTGATGTGGAGTGCAGCTAGGTCACAGGTAAATATGGAACCGTGGGTAAAGGAAACTTGCACGAAAAGCGCCAGAGAGGCACTCTAGGAATTAACCCCGTAGAGACAAGTAACCCCAGGGTACCTGTTGTGATTAGGGCGCCGTCTCAACGACGCCTGAAGTGCTACTTTATCAAGCAACTTTGTTCATTGCGTTTGTGAATAGCGATTAATAAATTTGATCTTAGGTTCGTCGTCGACTTGCTTGTCTCCAGGTAGCTGGAAATAAATACTGTACTTAGAGGGAACCAGGGGGTGAATCTGCTAGGATATCTAGGTAAACACTTCCCTACAATATCTTGTTCTAAGTGTGCATGCTTGATGATGTGCACATCAACAAGCAGTTACAATTAGAGAAAGATCAATTAAAGAAGCTTAATTACGTAGACACTGAAGTAACAAGATCTTCAAGAAATACTTACACTTAGATTCGGATGAGTTAAATATGCTTAAACACATATTAGTCACGGAAGTAACAAGACTTTGAACAAACATGTACACTTATGTCAAGATGAATTAAATATGCTTAATCACGTAGCAGTCACGGAAGTAACAAGACTTTGAACAAACATGTACACTTATGTCAAGATGAATTAAATATGCTTAATCACGTAGCAGTCACGGAAGTAACAAGACTTTGAACAAACATGTACACTTATGTCAAGATGAATTAAATATGCTTAATCACGTAGCAGTCACGGAAGTAACAAGACTTTGAACAAACATGTACACTTATGTCAAGATGAATTAAATATGCTTAATCACGTAGCAGTCACGGAAGTAACAAGACTTTGAACAAACATGTACACTTATGTCAAGATGAATTAAATATGCTTAATCACGTAGCAGTCACGGAAGTAACAAGACTTTGAACAAACATGTACACTTATGTCAAGATGAATTAAATATGCTTAATCACGTAGCAGTCACGGAAGTAACAAGACTTTGAACAAACATGTACACTTATGTCAAGATGAATTAAATATGCTTAATCACGTAGCAGTCACGGAAGTAACAAGACTTTGAACAAACATGTACACTTATGTCAAGATGAATTAAATATGCTTAATCACGTAGCAGTCACGGAAGTAACAAGACTTTGAACAAACATGTACACTTATGTCAAGATGAATTAAATATGCTTAATCACGTAGCAGTCACGGAAGTAACAAGACTTTGAACAAACATGTACACTTATGTCAAGATGAATTAAATATGCTTAATCACGTAGCAGTCACGGAAGTAACAAGACTTTGAACAAACATGTACACTTATGTCAAGATGAATTAAATATGCTTAATCACGTAGCAGTCACGGAAGTAACAAGACTTTGAACAAACATGTACACTTATGTCAAGATGAATTAAATATGCTTAATCACGTAGCAGTCACGGAAGTAACAAGACTTTGAACAAACATGTACACTTATGTCAAGATGAATTAAATATGCTTAATCACGTAGCAGTCACGGAAGTAACAAGACTTTGAACAAACATGTACACTTATGTCAAGATGAATTAAATATGCTTAATCACGTAGCAGTCACGGAAGTAACAAGACTTTGAACAAACATGTACACTTATGTCAAGATGAATTAAATATGCTTAATCACGTAGCAGTCACGGAAGTAACAAGACTTTGAACAAACATGTACACTTATGTCAAGATGAATTAAATATGCTTAATCACGTAGCAGTCACGGAAGTAACAAGACTTTGAACAAACATGTACACTTATGTCAAGATGAATTAAATATGCTTAATCACGTAGCAGTCACGGAAGTAACAAGACTTTGAACAAACATGTACACTTATGTCAAGATGAATTAAATATGCTTAATCACGTAGCAGTCACGGAAGTAACAAGACTTTGAACAAACATGTACACTTATGTCAAGATGAATTAAATATGCTTAATCACGTAGCAGTCACGGAAGTAACAAGACTTTGAACAAACATGTACACTTATGTCAAGATGAATTAAATATGCTTAATCACGTAGCAGTCACGGAAGTAACAAGACTTTGAACAAACATGTACACTTATGTCAAGATGAATTAAATATGCTTAATCACGTAGCAGTCACGGAAGTAACAAGACTTTGAACAAACATGTACACTTATGTCAAGATGAATTAAATATGCTTAATCACGTAGCAGTCACGGAAGTAACAAGACTTTGAACAAACATGTACACTTATGTCAAGATGAATTAAATATGCTTAATCACGTAGCAGTCACGGAAGTAACAAGACTTTGAACAAACATGTACACTTATGTCAAGATGAATTAAATATGCTTAATCACGTAGCAGTCACGGAAGTAACAAGACTTTGAACAAACATGTACACTTATGTCAAGATGAATTAAATATGCTTAATCACGTAGCAGTCACGGAAGTAACAAGACTTTGAACAAACATGTACACTTATGTCAAGATGAATTAAATATGCTTAATCACGTAGCAGTCACGGAAGTAACAAGACTTTGAACAAACATGTACACTTATGTCAAGATGAATTAAATATGCTTAATCACGTAGCAGTCACGGAAGTAACAAGACTTTGAACAAACATGTACACTTATGTCAAGATGAATTAAATATGCTTAATCACGTAGCAGTCACGGAAGTAACAAGACTTTGAACAAACATGTACACTTATGTCAAGATGAATTAAATATGCTTAATCACGTAGCAGTCACGGAAGTAACAAGACTTTGAACAAACATGTACACTTATGTCAAGATGAATTAAATATGCTTAATCACGTAGCAGTCACGGAAGTAACAAGACTTTGAACAAACATGTACACTTATGTCAAGATGAATTAAATATGCTTAATCACGTAGCAGTCACGGAAGTAACAAGACTTTGAACAAACATGTACACTTATGTCAAGATGAATTAAATATGCTTAATCACGTAGCAGTCACGGAAGTAACAAGACTTTGAACAAACATGTACACTTATGTCAAGATGAATTAAATATGCTTAATCACGTAGCAGTCACGGAAGTAACAAGACTTTGAACAAACATGTACACTTATGTCAAGATGAATTAAATATGCTTAATCACGTAGCAGTCACGGAAGTAACAAGACTTTGAACAAACATGTACACTTATGTCAAGATGAATTAAATATGCTTAATCACGTAGCAGTCACGGAAGTAACAAGACTTTGAACAAACATGTACACTTATGTCAAGATGAATTAAATATGCTTAATCACGTAGCAGTCACGGAAGTAACAAGACTTTGAACAAACATGTACACTTATGTCAAGATGAATTAAATATGCTTAATCACGTAGCAGTCACGGAAGTAACAAGACTTTGAACAAACATGTACACTTATGTCAAGATGAATTAAATATGCTTAATCACGTAGCAGTCACGGAAGTAACAAGACTTTGAACAAACATGTACACTTATGTCAAGATGAATTAAATATGCTTAATCACGTAGCAGTCACGGAAGTAACAAGACTTTGAACAAACATGTACACTTATGTCAAGATGAATTAAATATGCTTAATCACGTAGCAGTCACGGAAGTAACAAGACTTTGAACAAACATGTACACTTATGTCAAGATGAATTAAATATGCTTAATCACGTAGCAGTCACGGAAGTAACAAGACTTTGAACAAACATGTACACTTATGTCAAGATGAATTAAATATGCTTAATCACGTAGCAGTCACGGAAGTAACAAGACTTTGAACAAACATGTACACTTATGTCAAGATGAATTAAATATGCTTAATCACGTAGCAGTCACGGAAGTAACAAGACTTTGAACAAACATGTACACTTATGTCAAGATGAATTAAATATGCTTAATCACGTAGCAGTCACGGAAGTAACAAGACTTTGAACAAACATGTACACTTATGTCAAGATGAATTAAATATGCTTAATCACGTAGCAGTCACGGAAGTAACAAGACTTTGAACAAACATGTACACTTATGTCAAGATGAATTAAATATGCTTAATCACGTAGCAGTCACGGAAGTAACAAGACTTTGAACAAACATGTACACTTATGTCAAGATGAATTAAATATGCTTAATCACGTAGCAGTCACGGAAGTAACAAGACTTTGAACAAACATGTACACTTATGTCAAGATGAATTAAATATGCTTAATCACGTAGCAGTCACGGAAGTAACAAGACTTTGAACAAACATGTACACTTATGTCAAGATGAATTAAATATGCTTAATCACGTAGCAGTCACGGAAGTAACAAGACTTTGAACAAACATGTACACTTATGTCAAGATGAATTAAATATGCTTAATCACGTAGCAGTCACGGAAGTAACAAGACTTTGAACAAACATGTACACTTATGTCAAGATGAATTAAATATGCTTAATCACGTAGCAGTCACGGAAGTAACAAGACTTTGAACAAACATGTACACTTATGTCAAGATGAATTAAATATGCTTAATCACGTAGCAGTCACGGAAGTAACAAGACTTTGAACAAACATGTACACTTATGTCAAGATGAATTAAATATGCTTAATCACGTAGCAGTCACGGAAGTAACAAGACTTTGAACAAACATGTACACTTATGTCAAGATGAATTAAATATGCTTAATCACGTAGCAGTCACGGAAGTAACAAGACTTTGAACAAACATGTACACTTATGTCAAGATGAATTAAATATGCTTAATCACGTAGCAGTCACGGAAGTAACAAGACTTTGAACAAACATGTACACTTATGTCAAGATAGATGAATTAAATATGCTTAATCACGTAGCAGTCACGGAAGTAACAAGACTTTGAACAAACATGTACACTTATGCTTATACAAGAATGATACACTTATGTCAAGATGAATTAAATATGCTTAATCACGTAGCAGTCACGGAAGTAACAAGACTTTGAACAAACATGTACACTTATGTCAAGATGAATTAAATATGCTTAATCACGTAGCAGTCACGGAAGTAACAAGACTTTGAACAAACATGTACACTTATGTCAAGATGAATTAAATATGCTTAATCACGTAGCAGTCACGGAAGTAACAAGACTTTGAACAAACATGTACACTTATGTCAAGATGAATTAAATATGCTTAATCACGTAGCAGTCACGGAAGTAACAAGACTTTGAACAAACATGTACACTTATGTCAAGATGAATTAAATATGCTTAATCACGTAGCAGTCACGGAAGTAACAAGACTTTGAACAAACATGTACACTTATGTCAAGATGAATTAAATATGCTTAATCACGTAGCAGTCACGGAAGTAACAAGACTTTGAACAAACATGTACACTTATGTCAAGATGAATTAAATATGCTTAATCACGTAGCAGTCACGGAAGTAACAAGACTTTGAACAAACATGTACACTTATGTCAAGATGAATTAAATATGCTTAATCACGTAGCAGTCACGGAAGTAACAAGACTTTGAACAAACATGTACACTTATGTCAAGATGAATTAAATATGCTTAATCACGTAGCAGTCACGGAAGTAACAAGACTTTGAACAAACATGTACACTTATGTCAAGATGAATTAAATATGCTTAATCACGTAGCAGTCACGGAAGTAACAAGACTTTGAACAAACATGTACACTTATGTCAAGATGAATTAAATATGCTTAATCACGTAGCAGTCACGGAAGTAACAAGACTTTGAACAAACATGTACACTTATGTCAAGATGAATTAAATATGCTTAATCACGTAGCAGTCACGGAAGTAACAAGACTTTGAACAAACATGTACACTTATGTCAAGATGAATTAAATATGCTTAATCACGTAGCAGTCACGGAAGTAACAAGACTTTGAACAAACATGTACACTTATGTCAAGATGAATTAAATATGCTTAATCACGTAGCAGTCACGGAAGTAACAAGACTTTGAACAAACATGTACACTTATGTCAAGATGAATTAAATATGCTTAATCACGTAGCAGTCACGGAAGTAACAAGACTTTGAACAAACATGTACACTTATGTCAAGATGAATTAAATATGCTTAATCACGTAGCAGTCACGGAAGTAACAAGACTTTGAACAAACATGTACACTTATGTCAAGATGAATTAAATATGCTTAATCACGTAGCAGTCACGGAAGTAACAAGACTTTGAACAAACATGTACACTTATGTCAAGATGAATTAAATATGCTTAATCACGTAGCAGTCACGGAAGTAACAAGACTTTGAACAAACATGTACACTTATGTCAAGATGAATTAAATATGCTTAATCACGTAGCAGTCACGGAAGTAACAAGACTTTGAACAAACATGTACACTTATGTCAAGATGAATTAAATATGCTTAATCACGTAGCAGTCACGGAAGTAACAAGACTTTGAACAAACATGTACACTTATGTCAAGATGAATTAAATATGCTTAATCACGTAGCAGTCACGGAAGTAACAAGACTTTGAACAAACATGTACACTTACATCAAGATGAATTAAAGATGCTTAATCATGTAGGAGTCAGTGAAATAACAGGGTTTTGAAAAAGCACTTAAAGCAAGATGAATTAAAGATGATGCTTAATCACGTAGGTAAAGTAACTAGACTTTATAATTGAATGGACAAAAATTCTAGATACATTGTATTTCAATCTATTGTCTAGTATTCGACCAATACTAGATATAAATAAAGTTTGTAGCAAACATGTTTTATGTTATTTGTGGCAGTTACATATCTGAGCTCCCTTTTGGTTTACAGTGTGCAGAAATGAAGATAAATGTGTGAAAACCTATTACTTTTTTCCCAACATTCAGTTTTGGAGGGGAATCTTAGTTCAGGAATAAGAAATGGAGGAAATGCGTACCAATAGGAAATGTAAAAAAAAGCTGTTGAAATAATTAAACATCCGTCGGATTATCGTACGAGCTACAGATTAAAAACTACATTCAAAGTTAAAACCTCTGTAGAATAGTTACTTGACATACCGGTACGGAAAGGGAATCTGTTTTATCAGCATGTCAAGGAAGTCTTTGATTCTTACCTAGAATGTAGTACTTGATAGCCATGAATGTTTGTTAGTATGGAGTATATATAGTTAATTATTTTTACCCTGCATAAACACACAGATTAAAGCTGCGAATTTCACTTATTTGCTTTGTAGTCACGATATTTTTGGTTTTATTAGGAGAACAAGAATTATGCTTGGATAGGAAATCCCTTCGTGGTTTACACGAACTGGTTATTCGATCAGCCTCAAGAGGTGTCCCCTCGCGAGAACTGTGTGGCCATTAATACTGAAGGCCAGTGGATTGTGATGAATTGCTATGAGAGTCATCCATTCATATGCAGTACCGATCCAGGTAAGTCAAGCAATAATTCCCATCTACTTCTCAAATCTGACACCGATATAAGATTTCATCAAATTAAAACTATGCATTTTTGCAGATATTTAAGAAGAGATGAATACAACTGCAGTTTACGACGTCATCCTTCATTCTTTGCAACACACAAAAGTGAGAACAGATCAAGCAGGTTCGAATAATACTTCTGGAGATGCCATGGTCTCTTAACCGTAAAGCCGCAAGGTGTAGGAATTTGCAGTTGTTTACATGATACGTATGGAATTTCAACTGTCTGTATTTTGGAATTGCGTGGTTTTGGGTTGCAGAAACCGTGTTAACATCAAACCGGAATGAATTATACTTTTTACACGAGTGAAGTTTACAATTTCAACGTTATGTTTTGTTTAGAATTCGCCCTAATGTTCGTTTATTTCAATTCACAATAAGAATTGGAAGGAGCCTCAAAATAATTAACAATTTTATAAATTCAGCATTTCCTCATACACAGTGCGTTAAAGAATTTTTAAGACTGGCGCTAGATTTCAGCCTACGGTGGCGCCACCAGTGTAATCGCGAATGCGTTATAAACCGTGACCATCTGCTTGCTTTCTGCCAAAAGTACTGCGCAGTTGTTAAAGTAATTCAAACGAAACGGCCGTTCATTAGAGAAGTCAAATTTTTTGCATGTTCAATTATTAAGATGGAACAAAGGGCTGTTATTAAATTTAACGCAAAACTTGGTAAAAGTGCCTCGGAAACGTACCAAATGATGAAACAAGTTTACGGTGAGTTTTGTTTAAGTAGATCAAATGTTTTCCTGTGGCACAAACGTTTTTTGGACGCTAGAAGATGATAAGCATACCGGAAGACCAAGTTCATCTAGGACACCTGAGATTATTTAAAAAGTGCGTGATTTCGTGGCAAACAATCGATGTGCGTCACTAAGAATGATGGAAGAATCTTTAAACATCAACAAAGAAACGATTCGAACCATCCTGCATGAAGATTTGGGCAAAACAAAAGTCTGTGCTAAATTTGTTCCACACACGTTAACCAATGAACAAAAATCAAGGAGAAGTGCACATTGCAGAGACATCATTTCAGCCGCTGAAAATGATCCAAACTTCTTAAAATCGATTGTTACAGGTGATGAAACATGGTGTTTGCAATATGATCCTAAAACAAAGCGACAAAGTGCGCAATGGAAGTCAAAAAACTCGCCACAAGCCAAAAAAAAACAAGAAAAGTTCCATCGAAAATCAAAACAATGCTCATTACATTCTTCGATAGTAAGGGTTATTATTCACAAAGAATTTGTTCCAAGTGGACAAACAATTGCTGGTGAGTTTTATTTAAATGTTTTGAGGCGTTTGATGGTCAGAATTCGTCGCATTCGTCCAGAATATCGGGATGAAAACAGTTGGTGTTTGTTGCACGATAATGCATCCAGTCACACCTCACTTCTTGTTCGTAGATTTTTGGCGAAAAATAACGTCTGTGTGTTGAATCATCCACCGTATTCGCCTGATTTAGCACCCTGCTACTTTTCTTTGTTCCCAAAACTTAAAATGACGTTAAAAGGGTGTTGTTTTGATGATATTTCGACCATAGAAACAGCTTCGACGCGTGCTTTGGAGGCAATTCCGCAAAGTGAAGGCATTTGAATCATTATTAAATCGCTGTAACAAGTGTATTGAAGCCGGAGGGACTTATTTTGAATAACAAACCAAAACAAATTATAATTTCTTGTTTCTATTCTATTTTACAGAACCATTCTTAAAAATTCTTTGCCACACTGTGTATACGAATAAAAATCAGTCCAAATTGCAGTCGCCATCGTTCGCCACGACCTACTGCCATTGTTTGGGCAGCTATGGGATAACTTCTCTATAAAATTGTGCAGGTTTGGAGGTAAAGAAGTGAGCAAGTGCACGGTCGACATCGTCCGTGTTGGGGAACTGTGTCCGTCCGGGAAATGGTGCAACGAACGGAAATTATGGTAATTGCTTGGCCCAATGTCTAGGGAATGTGCTAAGTGCGGTAGCAACTCTCAATCCAGGTCTCTGATCTTGTGATAGGTCACACTTACAGCGTGAGAGCTCGCTCCATCCTGTAGGACGACGTCCTCACGGTTCTGCAGTGCTGGTTTCGACGTCAGTGACGTAACGTCCAGCTGACGGAAGTACAAATGGACGGTAAGAGTGGTATTTTCTGGCAGCAGCTCAAAAGCACGACACCTCGCACATCCTACCAAACGGACAGCAGGCCCTTACGTCGTGAGTGTAAGCCGGATTTGGAGGTCGGCATGGGCTTCTGTTTTTGGGTCCAACCACTGTGTCCGGTCGCTAACATTGTCATGCGGGATCCATTTCTCGTCACATGTCACAATGCGGTTCGAGAACGGTTCAACTTTGTCACGCGCAAGCAGAGAAACGAACGCACTCATGCGATTTGGTCTCTGCTCAACTGTGAGTTGATGGGGTACTCAAACTGCCCTATTGTACACCTTCCCAATTTGACAGAGGTGCGTGATAATGATCGTGTGTGTAGACCTCAGCTGTTCGGCCAACTTCCGCGTGGTCACACGTGGGTAGATATCTACCAATCTTCTACATCTCCTCTATAAACTGTTATGCAGGAGCTACCACGACGAAACTCATACAGCATGCAAAGGAGGATGTGCTCTTTGTCCACTTCCATGTTTGCTATAGCTTACACTCTTCTACTTCTGACACCTAACTGCCACTGACTTAGGCTTTCTACCTGCTGTTATCATGCCAGTGTGCTGAGCAATCTCCGTGGCCAATGTGCGTCGGGGCCTGGTGTTCGATTTCGGGTACCTCGTCATCGTACGTTACTTCTTTTCCAACCCAAACCATAAAAATTTAAATCTTGCCAGTTAGGGTGAACACGTAAGAGAAAAACTGGTACACCAGTCTAATACGACGGGGCGCTGACTCCACTAACTTCTGGAAATATAATGAACACCATATTTTCTGCAGACCTTTCAACAATTTCGGTGTATTCCGAGGTCTCGGATTCTTGTATTCGATAGCGCGTTGCATGGCTTTCCAAATGTGTTCTATCACGTCCAGATTTGGGGACTTGGGTGGGAATGGCAACACCTCGAACTCAGATGAATGCTCCTCTAAACATAATGTGGCGTCCTGACACTTCCGTGGAGGTGAATTGTCCTGTTGGAACAGGCCCAACCCATCAGCTTGAATGCAGGACATAAACGGGTGTACCTCGTCAGAAAGGATGCGCACATAGAGTTGGCCGGTCACAGACGTTTGTAGACGTACCAGGGGTCCCAGTGAAGTCCAGTTAAACACACCCCATACTATTATGGACACACCACCAGCCGGTACTGTTCCCTGTAGACAGGCGAGATCCATGGCTTCGTGGGGTTTACGCCACACACGAATCCTTCCATCTGCCCGATACAGTTGGAAACGCGACTCGTCAGACCATGCTACTTGTTTCCAGTCATCAAGTGTCCAGTGGCGGTGTTGCCGTGCACAAGCGAGGTGCATAGCTCTGTGTCGTGCACCCATCAAAGGGACTTGAATTGGGCGTCGGCTCCCAAAGCCCATATCGTGCAAGGTACGTTGCACAGTCCAGACGCTGATGCTTGTTGAGACTCCAGCATTGAATAATCATTATACCTGCAAAAGTGTTGCACGCCTATCGCGTGAAACGATTTCTGAAAATCGACGACGATCATGTTCACCCAATGTTTTTTTACGGCCACATTGGTTTCGTAGGCTGGAGGTTTTGCCGGAATTCTTGTAGTCACGGTACACCCTTGCAATGGTCGTCCGTGAAAATACGTTCTTCGTTTCTACCTCCGAAATACTATGGCCCATCTCACGAGCGCCAACTATGACACCGCGTTGAAAATCGCTTAAATCGTTATTACTTGTCATTCTCATGCCGAAAACAGCTCTGACAGCTGGCAAGGATGTCTATCTCTTTATACACTATCTACCAACAAGTAATTGGATACCTGTGATAGCAAAGGAAAACGAAGTTTATTCACCATCAATAGTTGGTGGAGCCTCCACGAGCGGCGATTACAGCTGCGACCCTCCGGGGCATACTCTCAACCAGGCGTTGTACGACGGCTAGCGGTCTTTTCTTCAATTCGGCTTGGAGAAGACAGGTCAGTTCCTTCACCGATTTCGGACGGTAGGGGCACCCCTTAAGTCGACGCTCCAACTCGTCCCAGAGGTGCTCGATAGGGTTAAGGTCCGGGGCCAGTCCATTCGATTAACCCCATTGTCACCATACCAAGCCATGGTGGACCTCGCAACATGACAGGTGGCATTGTCATCCTGAAAGTAACATGGGGCCACCCCGTAAAACTGCCACAACGTAGGAAGCGCATGGTCATCCAAAATGGTGCAGTAGGTCTCGGCGTTGAGTCTACCAGGAATTGCGACCAAGGGTCCCGTGACATACCAGGAGAAACACCCCCATAGCATAATTCCACCGCCGCCGAACTTCACAGTTGGCACAATACATTCCGGCAGGAGGCGTTCTCCAGGCAGACGCCAAACCCAGACCCTGCCATCCGAACGGTAGAGGGTGAACCTTGATTCGTCGCTCCAGAGAACCTGTTTCCACTGTTCAACGGTCCACTGTCGACGTTCTTTGCACCACGTTAGCCGAGCAGCGCTATTGGACTTGGTGATCAAAGGCTTGTGGGTCCATGATAACCGAGCAGATGGGCTTCCTTACGGATGGTATTCTTCGAAAGAACACTCCCGGATGCCTGTTCAAACTCCTCGCGGATGTGGCCCATCGATTTGGTGCGTTTCTTCCGAATTTCTCTGGCCAGCACCCGTCGGTCTCTAACTCCCAGTTCTGTGGGTCTGTCGGGTCGGGGCACATTCCGACAGTCACCTCTCATCTTCCACTTACCAATCACGTAGGCCACTGTCGATTTTGGGTACTTCAACTCGCTGGATATGTCACGTATGGATCGGCCATTTCTGTGATACCCGACGATTACACCTTTCTCGAAATCAGAGAGCTCCGAACTGCGTGGCATCTTGCATGCGACTGGTTGCGTTGTTGTTTCCCGCACGATATTTAACGGCGGTGGCCGTGGCGCGTATCAGGACCGTAGATATCGTCGATTGCAAGGGTGTCCAATTACTTGTTGGTAGATAGTGTATATTGGGTGTGTGTATAAGTCCTAACCGTTTTTGTAGGCTACAAAGAAAGGAGGAGAAAACAACAAATAAAGTACCTCGGATTTCACATAATTGTCATAATTCTGTATTCCCTTTTGCCGTCTGTCTATCAGTAGATGAATCCCACGGCAGGATAACTCCTGTGTTTTAGAGTCAAAAAAGTCAAGTAATGCCGTTTTCACATCGTCCACATAATCGAAGGTTGGGAAAGCGAAGGCATTCTATAACGATCGAAAAATTCGATGTCACTTGTTCTCGCAATCTGTTCAACTGTTTGCAGTAGAGATCAGAATTTATCGTTTGTTTTGGTGCCAACACCTCCCAGTGGATTATTCACTGGACATCTCACCAAACACTCAACAAAACCTTTTTGGGATACAGTTCTCCTTTTGAGGTCAAAGGAGCAGGCTCCGCATTTTGGCAAACGGTCCGTCGACGCTTTACGTTATGGTAGAGTACCCATTTTTCATCACCTGTTACAATTCGTCCCAAAAACGGTTCATTTCTGTGACGAGAAAGCGAAGAAATGCATGTCCAGAATCTCTCCTCTCGTTGTTTTTCAGAAAGCTGGTGCGGGACCCAGTTATCGAACTTAGTGATGAACCCAAGCTCACGCATCCGTCTCTTTCGACGGTTGTTCTGTGTACCGACAAAGTTTTCGCTAATTCTGAAGAGTTGGATGTGGGTCATTCGTTATGGCTTGGTCCACGTCCTCTTCAGAAATCACGGATGAACGTCCAGGACGTGGTTGAATTTTACAGCTTCTGTCTCCGTCCCGGAATTTCCGGAACCAACGGCGACATCCTCCCCATAGACTTGACAGATGTTGCGGCAAGCAGCGGCTTAAGTGCTGCCTTTATCGAACTCGTACAGTAAACAATGTCCAATGTGCTCTTTATCGCATGCCATGTTACACCCGTCCGTATTTTCCGTTACGAATGACTTACTCGGACAAACGTAATGCCTCTATATACTCTACTGCTCTTAGCTTTATTGGCCGAAAATTCGGCATCTGTGACGTAATTACTCCTATCACAATTTGCATCTACACTGCTGGCCACCCAAAATGCAACACCAAGAAGGACACGAGATAGCAAAGTCAGATTTACTGGACACATAACAACAGATAAAAAGATGAAACGATTGAACTTACAGGCCCGTGCGACTTGCGGAACACGCAGACATCAATAGTTCGTGTGGCCGATGGCTGGCAATAACGGACGCTACACGCTGCGGCATCGAACGAAAGAGGCTTTGGATGTGGGCTTGGGGTATGTCGGTCCAGGCTGCTTCCACACGTTCCCACACGGGTGGTGCTTGCCGGGACACTCGGTTGCCGATCAGCGACCAGACGTGTTCGATGGGCGACATATCGGGAGAACAGGCGGGCCACGGCAGCAGTGACACCTGGTGGGCCGTGAAGAATTTTTGCACGTTGCGTGCCACGTGCGGGCACGCATTGTCCTGTTGATACGTGGCCGCTGGCAGGTCCTGCAGGTAAGGGAGAACTACAGGCTCCAAAACGTCGGAGATGAAGCGGTGGCTGTTGAGTGTACCGGCGATGCGTACCAGAGGGGTGCGGGTGTCATATCCAATTGCTCCCCAAACCATAAGGCCAGGCGACGGAGCGGTATGGCGATGCATTATGAAGGCCTCATACAGTCTCTCGCCGTGGTGCCGCCACACGTGGATCCGACCATCGTGGTGTTGCAGGCAGGAGAAGACAATGTCGTGCCATTCCGTAGTCCAGGTGCGGCGTTCAACGGCCCACTGCCGCCGCACTCGCCGGTGGTGTAACGTCAATGGTAATCGGAGCAATCGGCGCCGTGCGACAAGTCCCCGCTCCTGCAGACGATGTCAAACGGTACGTGCTGACACAGTTTGTTTCGCAACACACCCTAATTCCTGCGCTAACGTTCGTGATGTGGCGGTGCGAGCCGTCAATGCCCGCCGCACAACATGCCGCTGCTCTCGTTCGGTGGTGTGCCGCGGCTACGGCAATCGCTCACGTCGGTCCGTCCGTCCCTCCTGCACCCACCGAATCCATACTCGCATCACTGTGGCTGGATGTTGTCCCACACGGGCGCCGAAGTCTCGGTACGATAAACCGCTGTCGCGATAAGCCACTATTCGTCCTCTGTCGAACTCCGAAACGTGCTGGAATGACTGCCGTATTCTGCGACGAGGCATCAGGAAGCTTCCTACGCACAGGTCCGGCAGCACAACACACTTCCACTACTTACACCCCACCTTCTGTGCACTCTTCTTATAGTGCTTCTCGATGGCGTGCCGGGCGCACATGATTTGCATATGCCCTGCAATGCTAATCGTTTGCATGTCCCCTCGCGGGCGACGCATGCTGCGAATTTCAAACCAATCGGATGCTTCCTTCTTGGTGTTGCATTTTGGGTGGCCAGCAGTGTATTACAAAAACGGGTGAACTTTTGCACACACCGAATACTTTCCTGATTAAAAAACACATCTTGAAAGAATGAGTGATGAGATGCTTACTAAGAAAAAAATTTCAGCTTAAGTGGCAGGAAAGAAAAGTACAGAAAGGCCAAGGAAGTCATGATAGGACCAGATTTACAAATGTCTTCATAAGAAAAAGATGGTGAGTATGAAGTAGAGAAGGTCTTGTTTACATCGTGTGATAGATGTAAGTGAATCCCGAGCTGTCTGCCAAGATCGCTGTAAATGGAGACGTTAAATACGGCTACAATACGTAAATAAGCAGTTAAAAATTTATCGGGTGGCCTGTCTTTCTTTGTGGAGCTATACTCTGAATTTTAGAAAACTGCTCAGTTATACAGTATCTAAGGACGGATGACAATAGCAACGATAGCAACCATAAAATGGAAGGCTGTACAAATTAGTTAAGTTGCGGGATACAGTAAGACGTGTTTCTTTTGGATTAAAACGTTGTTCGTGACGTTCATAGCTGATTAAGAGATATAAAGTGGACATCATGACCGTTGTTGTTCAAACGCAAAGTTGCGAGAATCAGATTAGAATGCAATTTTCAGTATGTCTTCCTGACATCACCTAGATGATTTTACGCGTGGCCGTATTATTGGGAATGATTGAAGAAGGGCGAAAAATAACAGATGTTGACAGGGACACGTCAGCCACAGAAGGGATTTCAACTGGTGTCGTAAATCATTTAAAACATACACTGGAGAAAGTGTAGCAAACGTCACGAAGGAGACGTCGTGTTCGCAGTACGACACCTGCAGAAGATCGGTACATAGTGCTATCAACGGAATAAAGACACCGGCGCAGCACAGCTAGTGAGGTAGCAAATCATTTTATGGCTGCTGTATTTGCTGGTAAAGCGGATCTCCCGAAAAACTGTCGCCAGACGTTTCCATGAAGGAGGACTAGTACGCCCGCCGTTGTTGTGTGCATCCCATTGTCCAGACGTCACACGTACCGCCCGTTTGCAATGGTGCCATCAACATCGCAATTGGACTGATAACGACTGGTCTGCTGTCCTCTTCGCAGATGAGAGTAGATACAGTCTATCGTCTGATTGTCGACGACAACTGATCTGGCGTGATGGTGGTGGCTGGCATATTGTCCAGCAAACATAAGGATATCCGACATGTAGTGTCATGGATGGGCTGGCCTCATGACCAATGGCCGAAACGTCCCTCTATGTGCATAATAACTGGGAATGACTGGATAACGATCAAAACATTAATGATGTTCTGCTACCTCATGTTCGTATGTTCCGTGGTGCTGTCGGTAAAAATAGACATTTTCCATGGACGACAACGCAACATGTCATCGAACAGTCGCTGTCCAGGAGTGTCTTGAGAGCCTGCGTATGGCCAGCACGTTCTGGCAGATGGAGTCCCATTGAAAATATGTGGGATGCTAAGTTATGGAGGAGTCTTGCTGGTCGCCAATGCCCTCCAATAAACAAGGACACCCTCAATCCGTGGCACTGGACAGAGTGAAATGGGATAAATTACCCCAACAGACGTCTTGATAATGAAATTGTGCAAAGCATGACACGACGGAATCTTGCATCGCCCTCCATGGTGGCCATACGTGATCAAAACATCTTACGTCGGCAAAATACAGCCTGCGGACGGTATTTGCATTTTTTACGTTAAAAATAACATTCTGCACATGTAACATGGCCTGTTTGTCCCTTGAACTGCGTTCCAAAGCCTTCTGGATTCTCAGAGCACAATGGAGTCTTTCTTGTAATGTCCTGGCATTCTGACATTATTTTATTTCACTTGGCATCCAACCACACTTACTATTTTATGCGCTATATAGCCGTTTATGATCCGTCCTGGAAAGTGAAAAAGCAATTGTCCACCAAGAAGGAGACGTCTGATGTACCAATTTCTGTTGTTGTTCGGCATGCTTTTCTTTTGATTAAAACGTTGTATGGTTCAAAATACAGCTGTATTATGATATAAAGTGGACATCATGAATATAAATTGCGAAATGTCATGGATTAGAATATTTTTTGAACCGATGAAGTCACCACCGCGAGAAACTTAATAGACTATGGAGTCTGTCGTACAGATGTTGGATGTAAGTTTGGGGACACTAAGTTCCACAGAAGGGATCCTCAACCTGGACGCCTCAATACAAACACATACACTGGCTGGAAAGTGAAAAAAGAACACCAAGAAGGAGACGTCTGATACCAACGAAATTTATACAGCATAATAACGGAATACAGAGGATAACGTGATCAAAACATTATGGCAAAATACAGCTGTATTTGCTGGTAAACTGAAAAATAACATTTCCATGTAACATGGTTAGTACGAGGTTGAACCGCCATGAACTGCGTCACACTGTGCAATTCTGGCATGGAGTCTGTCGTACAGATGTTGGATGTAAGTTTGGGGTATTGAGTTCCAAGCATCCTCAACCTGGACGCCTCAATCGGGGATGGTCGTGGCTGGAAAGTGAAAAAAGAACACCAAGAAGGAGACGTCTGATACCAACGAAATTTATACAGCATAATAACGGAATACAGAGGATAACGTGATCAAAACATTATGGCAAAATACAGCTGTATTTGCTGGTAAACTTAAAAATAACATTTCCATGTAACATGGTTAGTACGAGGTTGAACCGCCATGAACTGCGTCACACTGTGCAATTCTGGCATGGAGTCTGTCGTACAGATGTTGGATGTAAGTTTGGGGTATTGAGTTCCAAGCATCCTCAACCTGGACGCCTCAATCGGGGATGGTCGTGGCTGGAAAGTGAAAAAAGAACACCAAGAAGGAGACGTCTGATACCAACGAAATTTATACAGCATAATAACGGAATACAGAGGATAACGTGATCAAAACATTATGGCAAAATACAGCTGTATTTGCTGGTAAACTGAAAAATAACATTTCCATGTAACATGGTTAGTACGAGGTTGAACCGCCATGAACTGCGTCACACTGTGCAATTCTGGCATGGAGTCTGTCGTACAGATGTTGGATGTAAGTTTGGGGTATTGAGTTCCAAGCATCCTCAACCTGGACGCCTCAATCGGGGATGGTCGTGGCTGGAAAGTGAAAAAAGAACACCAAGAAGGAGACGTCTGATACCAACGAAATTTATACAGCATAATAACGGAATACAGAGGATAACGTGATCAAAACATTATGGCAAAATACAGCTGTATTTGCTGGTAAACTTAAAAATAACATTTCCATGTAACATGGTTAGTACGAGGTTGAACCGCCATGAACTGCGTCACACTGTGCAATTCTGGCATGGAGTCTGTCGTACAGATGTTGGATGTAAGTTTGGGGTATTGAGTTCCAAGCATCCTCAACCTGGACGCCTCAATCGGGGATGGTCGTGGCTGGAAAGTGAAAAAAGAACACCAAGAAGGAGACGTCTGATACCAACGAAATTTATACAGCATAATAACGGAATACAGAGGATAACGTGATCAAAACATTATGGCAAAATACAGCTGTATTTGCTGGTAAACTTAAAAATAACATTTCCATGTAACATGGTTAGTACGAGGTTGAACCGCCATGAACTGCGTCACACTGTGCAATTCTGGCATGGAGTCTGTCGTACAGATGTTGGATGTAAGTTTGGGGTATTGAGTTCCAAGCATCCTCAACCTGGACGCCTCAATCGGGGATGGTCGTGGCTGGAAAGTGAAAAAAGAACACCAAGAAGGAGACGTCTGATACCAACGAAATTTATACAGCATAATAACGGAATACAGAGGATAACGTGATCAAAACATTATGGCAAAATACAGCTGTATTTGCTGGTAAACTTAAAAATAACATTTCCATGTAACATGGTTAGTACGAGGTTGAACCGCCATGAACTGCGTCACACTGTGCAATTCTGGCATGGAGTCTGTCGTACAGATGTTGGATGTAAGTTTGGGGTATTGAGTTCCAAGCATCCTCAACCTGGACGCCTCAATCGGGGATGGTCGTGGCTGGCCGTGGAGACCGAATAAGCCGTTGTCCCATAAATTCCCACACGTGCTCAATGGGCAGGCCATGGAAGTTGTCTCACACCCTGAAGAGCATGTTGCGTTGCACGTGCCGTGTGTGGGCGTGCGTTATCTTGCTGAAAAACACCACGATGGACCGACCTTACAAATGCCACAACAAAGGGCTGAATGATGTTGATGTAGGAGGTGCTGTTTAACGTACCCGGTACAAACACTAGTTGTGTACGGGAGTGATAGCTGATCGCTTCACACACCAGGAGACCAGGTGTAGGCCCTGTGTGTCGCTGGCGGATGCAAGAAGAGTGGAGACGCTCCCCTGTGTGTCTGCGAACACGCATACGGCCATCGGAGGCTCCCAAGCAGCATCTGCTTTCATCGCTGAAAACGACAGATCGCCATTGAGTTCTTCACTGCAGCCGTTCCTGACGGTGGGCTGGAGTCAGAGGTACACATGCCAGAGGCACACGTGCACGTAGTCCTGCATCCAGTATACGGTTACGGATTTTTCGCACAGTCACCTCAGGTGCAACGGCAGCTTTGATTTGCGTCGCAGTGGATGTTCTGCTTGACAACGCCGCTCTTCTTATGCGTCGATCGGTCCGCTCATCAGTGCGTCTGTGACTCCCAGTTCCACGTCTTCTCGAGTGGGAATGTTCCTCGGACCATCTACGCCACCATCGTACCAAAACCGATACCTCCCGTCTAATTCGCTCCGCAATACGACGATACGACCACCCGGCCTCGCGGAGTCCGACTAGACGACCTCGCTCAAAGTCCGATAACTGCTGAAATCGTACACGTCTTCCGTGTCCAGGCATTGCAGCTTCTTCAGGGTCTTCGCACGTGTCCGTACGCCGACGACTGATTACATTCACTTCGCCGTACTCCTTAAACACCACCGACGATAATTTGCATATTATGCCGTGCTGTGGCGTAAGCGCTCACCGGTTGGTCCCGAAATTAACATCACACCTACGTAAACTCGACTCCATTAACATATGTAAATTTCACGATCGTCCGGCAATTCTTCTTGGTGTTGTTTTTTCACTTTCCACCAGTGTATTTCAAAACACCCTGAATTCGAATGATTTGAAGCCAACGCTAGGTACCATTTGGGTCACTGGGATAGCTAAAGAGACGTTCGTTTGCTTCATGTCCCGCATCTTTTTATTGTTTGTCTCATCAAAACTAAGATCGTGTGTCTTGGCATTTACCTTTTATTTTAAACACTCTGTTTGATTATTTTTTAATTTCTACTTTCAGAACGTCCAACTCTCGCTCCAGATGAAGAAAATAGGATATGCCCGAATACCTCCCGGAAATGGAACGACTTTGGAGGACAGTTCTGCTATATCGTTGAAATGAAAAACAAAGTTCAATGGCAGGACGCAAGACAAAATTGCTTCCACGAAGGTAAGGATTTATAGAACCAGCTTTAACGTTCGCGTGGCCCAATGCAACAATATTTGTTGACATCATGAAAGAAATACGGGATTACGCCATATAATACAAATGTTGAAGATGACAATCCGATTTTTGGCGTAAATGTGACAAGGATGGTAAATCAGATAATATCCGAAAACTTGAACATTTTCATCGTCCTGGAGCGGGACTCTAACCCGCGTCTCCCAGAAAACGCCCGGGTATGCTAACCACTACACCACCCAGAACGACCAAGTTTCAAGTTTCCGATTAATTTGAATATAACCATCACAGGATTCGCTAGTCGAAGCAACCGGCATTCATGTTTAGCGAATCTGGAGGTTAAGAATCTTATCCCGTGTTTGCCCGGAGAAGCAGATAAATCATGAAAGAAATACGGGATTACGCCATATAATACAAATTTTGAAGATGACAATCCGATTTTTGGCGTAAATGTGACAAGGATGGTAAGTCAGATAATATCCGAAAACTTGAACATTTTCATCGTCCTGGAGCGGGACTCTAACCTGCGTCTCCCAGAAAACGCCCGGGTATGCTAACCACTACACCACCCAGAACGACCAAGTTTCAAGTTTCCGATTAATTTGAATATAACCATCACAGGATTCGCTAGTCGAAGCAACCGGCATTCATGTTTAGCGAATCTGGAGGTTAAGAATCTTATCCCGTGTTTGCCCGGAGAAGCAGATAAATCATGAAAGAAATACGGGATTACGCCATATAATACAAATTTTGAAGATGACAATCCGATTTTTGGCGTAAATGTGACAAGGATGGTAAGTCAGATAATATCCGAAAACTTGAACATTTTCATCGTCCTGGACTCGAACCTGCGTCTCCCAGAAAACGCCCGGGTATGCTAACCACTACACCACCCAGAACGACCAAGTTTCACATATGGCGTAATCCCGTATTTCTTTCATGATTTATCTGCTTCTCCGGGCAAACACGGGATAAGATTCTTAACCTCCAGATTCGCTAAACATGAATGCCGGTTGCTTCGACTAGCGAATCCTGTGATGGTTATATTCAAATTGATCGGAAACTTGAAACTTGGTCGTTCTGGGTGGTGTAGTGGTTAGCATACCCGGGCGTTTTCTGGGAGACGCGGGTTCGAGTCCCGCTCCAGGACGATGAAAATGTTCAAGTTTTCGGATATTATCTGACTTACCATCCTTGTCACATTTACGCCAAAAATCGGATTGTCATCTTCAAAATTTGTATTATATGGCGTAATCCCGTATTTCTTTCATGATTTATCTGCTTCTCCGGGCAATCACGGGATAAGATTCTTAACCTCCAGATTCGCTAAACATGAATGCCGGTTGTTTCGACTAGCGAATCCTGTGATGGTTAAATTCAAATTGATCGGAAACTTGAAACTTGGTCGTTCTGGGTGGTGTAGTGGTTAGCATACCCGGGCGTTTTCTGGGAGACGCTGGTACGAGTCCCGCTCCAGGACGATGAAAATGTTGAAGTTTTCGGATATTACCTGACTTACCATCCTTGTCACATTCACGCCAAAAATCGGATTGTCATCTTCAAAATTTGTATTATATGGCGTAATCCCGTATTTCTTTCATGATTTATCTGCTTCTCCGGGCAAACACGGGATAAGATTCTTAACCTCCAGATTCGCTAAACATGAATGCCGGTTGCTTCGACTAGCGAATCCTGTGATGGTTATATTCAAATTGATCGGAAACTTGAAACTTGGTCGTTCTGGGTGGTGTAGTGGTTAGCATACCCGGGCGTTTTCTGGGTGACGCAGGTTCGAGTCCCGCTCCAGGACGATGAAAATTTTCAAGTTTTCGGATATTATCTGACTTACCATCCTTGTCACATTTACGCCAAAAATCGGATTGTCATCTTCAAAATTTATATTTTTTGACGCCTCCGCAAACCTTTTGTTTCATTCTTGTGTGCTGGATTGTATGTTTTTCAGCCACATATGAAAAATATGCAATATAGGTTAACAGTTGGTTACACTGATCCCAAATTCAACCCTCCTTTTTTTTTTAGCTTAGCTTTAGAAGTCAGGGCTGTACTAGCAGTCGCTCTCCCAGAATGGTACAGGTGCATAAATTCTTTCTCTAAGAGGTGTAAACAAATAGAAATGCACAGCGCGTGAATAAATTCCCGAAGATTGTAACTCTATATAACGAAAAGCTATTCACTACAGAATTTTCTTTTCTTTTTTGAAAACTTAAGTTACAGTGTGCCGTACTACAGAGGTGAATACATGTGTCAAGATGACAAATCTGCAGCGAAACATCCTGTCCACGTAACTCAGTTGGGAGAGCAACTTACTCCGGAATGAGGTGACACGGAAAAAACTTCTGTTTTCACATTGGCGCCCGATTGAGGAAAATTCATCCAATGGCTGTTGGGCTCTTCGAAAAATGTGTGATATTTGTTCCATACATTAAAATACAGGCATTTGACGTGGATCAGGAACATCAAACAGAGGTCATCGCTCTTTCCGCATTTATAAGTGAGTCACGGAAAAAATTCTCATTAGCCGCCGCTGGGAATCGAACCCAGGGTCTTCCAGTTATGCGCCGGACATGCATCCACTGCACCACAGCTGCCTCGAATTCCTCCAGACTAGCACACATTAACTGCCAAGCCAATTTGGCAGGTTGCTTCTTGGTGCGGAGCTCCGAGAAGGAACCGTCATATGTGAGTCTGGAGGAATTCGAGGTCGCTGTGGTGCAGTGGAAGCATGTCCGGCGCGTAACTGGAAGACCTGGGTTCGATTCCCGGTGGCGGCGAAAGAGAATTTTCCCGTGACTCACTTATAAACGTGGAAAGGGCGATGACCGCTGTTTAACGTTCCACAGATTATTTGGTATTAATGAAAACTTCCTACTTCGCTTCAAAGACAAATAAAAAAATAATACGAGGAAGACGATGCGACGTACTACAAAAACTAAAAGGGGTGTGATGTGACGTACTCGAACCCCAGTAGCAGTAGACGATAATTCGCAGTTGAGTTCGGGTCTTTACAATTTGCCATCATTCGCCACAGCTTAGTTTCTCCTGAGGGCACCAGCAAATGCATTGACACTTCGGCGGGAGCAACAGAGAATCTCTCTTTGTAGAAGATTGCCGACAAATCTACATACAGGCTGATAGATTTCGGCATCATGCCGGGAAATAATATCCCAACGAGGTCGGGAACGCCGCCTCTCAAACAAGGATGGTCTCCATCATCCGCAGATGAGACGATCTGCTAAAAGAGTCGAACAATCCAAATTAATCGCAGCACGCTCATAAGGTTTCGATCAAAATGGCGAAGTGAAAGAAATACAGAATTTGTCTGCTGAAAATGCAGTAACCGCTGCTGCAATCTCTTCAACGCAAACATGATCACAGAATTTAAATGGGAAATATTCTTCACAAATACATGGGAAATCCTCGAGTACATTTTTGTTCAACAATCAGATTTCAGTATTCAGTTCACACTCTTCTCCATATAGTGTCCTATCTCAGAACTACATCGTGCTGAGGCTTTAGTTACTTGGAACTTCACTGTCCCGATTGGCGCAATGGTAGCATGCTCGACTGAAACCGAGAGATGCGGGTTCGATTCTAGCTCCAGGAGATTTAATTTTATAGTTTTCTGAGATGTCACATGGAGTAAAGGGAACTAAAAACAGTTCGTACAACCATTAAAAATTTAATGCGAACATCGCTTACACAGACAAACAGCGCAGTCCACGACTCCGTACAAGTTCGTGTCATCTGTGAATGTCGAAGTGAAGAATTCGATACACATAGTAGACCTACTTGGTAGATTGGTATGAAACAGAGTTATCAGGATACAAAGTAAGAGTATCAGCCATCGAAAATGGAATGCAAACATCACCAACACAGACAAACAGCGCTCCCCGCAACTCAGAACGAGTTCGAGTCATCTTTGAAAGCCGAAGCGAAGAATCCGATGCACATCGTAGACCTACTGGGTAGATTGGTATGAAACAGTGTTCTCAGGGTACGAAGTAAAGATATCAGCCATCGAAAATGGAATGCAAACATCATTAACCCAGACAAACAGCGCTCCCCGCAACTCAGTACGAGTCCGAGCCATCTTTGAAGGCCGAATTGAAGAATCCCGTGCACATTGTAGACCTACTGGGTGGATTGGTATGAAACAGTGTTCTCAGGGTACGAAGTAAAGATATCAGCCATCGAAAATGGAATGCAAACATCAGCAACACAGAGAAACAGCGCTCCCCGCAACTCAGAACGAGTTCGAGCCATGTTTGAAGGCCGAATTGAAGAATCCGATGCACATTGTAGACCTACTGGGTAGATTGGTATGAAACAGTGTTCTCAGGGTACGAAGTAAAGATATCAGCCATCGAAAATGGAATGCAAACATCAGCAACACAGAGAAACAGCGCTCCCCGCAACTCAGAACGAGTTCGAGCCATGTTTGAAGGCCGAATTGAAGAATCCGATGCACATTGTAGACCTACTGGGTAGATTGGTATGAAACAGTGTTCTCAGGGTACGAAGTAAAGATATCAGCCATCGAAAATGGAATGCAAACATCAGCAACACAGAGAAACAGCGCTCCCCGCAACTCAGAACGAGTTCGAGCCATGTTTGAAGGCCGAATTGAAGAATCCGATGCACATTGTAGACCTACTGGGTAGATTGGTATGAAACAGTGTTCTCAGGGTACGAAGTAAAGATATCAGCCATCGAAAATGGAATGCAAACATCAGCAACACAGAGAAACAGCGCTCCCCGCAACTCAGAACGAGTTCGAGCCATGTTTGAAGGCCGAATTGAAGAATCCGATGCACATCATAGACCTACTGGGTAGATTGGTATGAAACAGTGTTCTCAGGGTACGAAGTAAAGATATCAGCCATCGAAAATGGAATGCAAACATCAGCAACACAGAGAAACAGCGCTCCCCGCAACTCAGAACGAGTTCGAGCCATGTTTGAAGGCCGAATTGAAGAATCCGATGCACATCATAGACCTACTGGGTAGATTGGTATGAAACAGTGTTCTCAGGGTACGAAGTAAAGATATCAGCCATCGAAAATGGAATGCAAACATCAGCAACACAGAGAAACAGCGCTCCCCGCAACTCAGAACGAGTTCGAGCCATGTTTGAAGGCCGAATTGAAGAATCCGATGCACATTGTAGACCTACTGGGTAGATTGGTATGAAACATTGTTCTCAGGGTACGAAGTAAAGATATCAGCCATCGAAAATGGAATGCAAACATCAGCAACACAGAGAAACAGCGCTCCCCGCAACTCAGAACGAGTTCGAGCCATGTTTGAAGGCCGAATTGAAGAATCCGATGCACATTGTAGACCTACTGGGTAGATTGGTATGAAACAGTGTTCTCAGGGTACGAAGTAAAGATATCAGCCATCGAAAATGGAATGCAAACATCAGCAACACAGAGAAACAGCGCTCCCCGCAACTCAGAACAAGTTCGAGCCATGTTTGAAGGCCGAATTGAAGAATCCGATGCACATTGTAGACCTACTGGGTAGATTGGTATGAAACATTGTTCTCAGGGTACGAAGTAAAGATATCAGCCATCGAAAATGGAATGCAAACATCAGCAACACAGAGAAACAGCGCTCCCCGCAACTCAGAACGAGTTCGAGCCATGTTTGAAGGCCGAATTGAAGAATCCGATGCACATTGTAGACCTACTGGGTAGATTGGTATGAAACATTGTTCTCAGGGTACGAAGTAAAGATATCAGCCATCGAAAATGGAATGCAAACATCAGCAACACAGAGAAACAGCGCTCCCCGCAACTCAGAACGAGTTCGAGATATGTTTGAAGGCCAAATTGAAGAATTCGATGCACATTGTAGACCTACTGGGTGGATTGGTATGAAACAGTGTTCTCACGGTACGAAGTAAAGATATCAGCCATCGAAAATGGAATGCAAACATCATTAACCCAGACAAACAGCGCTCCCCGCAACTCAGTACGAGTTCGAGCCATGTTTGAAGGCCGAATTGAAGAATCCGATGCACATTGTAGACCTACTGGGTGGATTGGTATGAAACAGTGTTCTCAGGGTACGAAGTAAAGATATCAGCCATCGAAAATGGAATGCAAACGTCACCAACACAGAGAAACAGCGCAACTCAGAACTCCATACAACTTTCGGTCATCTATGAATGCCGAAATGTAGGATCCCATACGTAGAATAGATTTACCAGTGAGGGGGTAGAGTTCTCAGGGTACAAACTCAGAAGACTATCAACCTGTACACCAATAGGATGCCGGGAAGATTCATTAAAATCTTAAATCTCTCCTATTTGCGACGAACAGATTCCTGCATCCTTCGCTGGGGTAGACATTCGGAGTCTAAACGTTAAAAACCGATTCTTAAAATGTTTAATTTAAAAATGTTTGACACCAATACATTCTAAGTACGCAGAACTTGGCTATAATTTTGTTTGAGCCATTATTCTTAGCGAATTTTACCACAATCAGAAATTAACTGTATTTGTTTTTTACTGTTTTGACTTCATTCGTTAACATCAACACTCATATAAATGCTAAACTAAGATGGAATATTTATAAACCTGATTGATTTTTTTTTTCTAGGTGGATTTTTGGCAAGTTTTCATGATGCTGATGAAATGCGACTCATACAGTATCACATTAAGGATGCGGACATGCCCCTGTACATTGGACTTGGTCAAAAACCTGATGGTCTGTTGCTACCTTTGGACTATTGTTTTTTATTGACACGATGAACTTCTTTTATTATGCTTTCTCATTACATAATACACTGACGGGAAAAAAATCCCAACACCAAGAAGGGGTTGTGTTAGATAAACGACAGTTAATAGGCGGTGAGAGTACATCTGTAAGATGACGTCTATGCAAATTTCGCGCTCGGCGCATACGTGTGGCGCTAGTAGCGCCCTCGGAACATGCAAAGCAGGTTTGCTGTAAATACGCGCTGTAACGTTCGTGAGCGTTAGTTATCGTTGAGATTCGACGTAGTGTGTTGATGTTAGTCAAGAATGCCTTTAAGAAGACGAAGAAGCCATTATCAACAGCTCACGGAGTTTGAACGAGGTCGTGTAATAGGGCTACGAGAAGGTGGATTTTCTTTCCGCAATATTGCAGAACGACTTGGCAGGAATGTAGCCACTGTGCATGATTGTTGGCAGCGGTGGTCAAGGGAAGGTACTGCCTCAAGAAGACCGGGTTCCGGCCGGCCACGTGGCACTACTGAGAGTGTACGGCGTATGGCCGTGGCGCATCGTACCGCGTCTGCGGCAGCAATTCGAGCAGCAGTTGCCACCACAGTGACACAACGAACTGTTACAAATCGGTTACTTGAAGGACAGCTCCGAGCCAGACGCCCTGTAGCGTGCATTCCTCTTACTCCAAACCACTGCCTTTTGCGACGTCAGTGGTGTCAGGCTAGAGCTCATTGGAGGACGGAGTGGAGATCTGTTGTGTTTTCTGATGAAAGCCGGTTCTGCCTGGGTGCCAGTGATGGCCGTGTGTTGGTTAGAAGGAGGCCAGGTGAGCGCCTGCAACCAACCTGTCTGCGGCCAAGACACACTGGACCTACACCTGGAGTTATGGTCTGGGGAACAATTTCCAATGACAGCAGGAGCACTCTCGTGGTTATCCCACGCACCCTGACCGCACAGTTGTACGTCGGTCTGGTGATTCAACCTGTTGTGCTGCCATTCATGAACAGCATTCCAGGGGGTGTTTTGCAACAGGATAACGCTCGCCCGCATACCGCTGTTGTAACCCAACATGCTCTACAGAGTGTCGACATGGCTTGCTAGATCACCAGATCTTTCACCAGTCGAGTAGGTACGGGACATCATTGGACGACAACTCCAGCGTCACCTCCAACCAGCATTAACCGTCCCTGTATTGACCGACCAAGTGCAACAGGCATGGAACTCCATCCCACAAACTGACATCCAGCACCTGTACGACACAATGCATGAACGTTTGCGTGCTTGCATTCAACATTCTGGCGGTTATTAATGTACCAGCATTTCACATTTAAAATGGCTCTTCTCGCGCTTACAATAAGCTGTGATCTTGAAACCTTAATCGATTAAATATGTTACCTATACAAATGTATTGCCGCCATTTCATTCCTCTACAACTATTTTTTCGTGGTGTTGGGATTTTTTTCCCCGTCAGTGTACGAAGCCCGATCCTAAAGTTCCGAGACTAAGCCGATATACAACAAAATACTTACGTTACTTAAGTCTGGCTATGATCTCCCTCAAAGTGGTCTCCTTGGGTAGCGATATACCGCTGCCAGCGTTTTTGCCACAGTTGGAACGTTCCCTGGAAGTCCTGTTCGCGAATCGTGTCAAGCACTGTCTGCGATTCGCGCTTGATCTCGTCCACGGTTTTAAAATGGCTGCCCTTGAGCTTCAGTTTCATCTTCGGGAACAGAAAGAAGTCGCAGGGGGGGGCTAAATCCGGCGACCAAGGCGGGTGCGGACGGATGGTCATGCTGTTCCGGCTGCAAAACTGGCGTGTTGCTAACGCTCTGTGAGCTGTTGTGTTGTCGTGATGAAGCAGGAAATCGCCCGTGCGCCACATTTTAGGTTGTTTGCGGCGAATGTCCTCCCTAAGACGCCGCAGAACATCGCAGTAAAAAAAGGGCGGTGACGTTCTGGGCCTGGGAAACGGATTCACGGAGCGCAACTCCACGAATGTCGAAGAACACGATGAACATGTTTTTTGGTTGCACTCCGGACTTGTCAGGCCTTCTCAGGCTCTTACACTGCTACGACTGTTTTTTTGGTCTCCGGATCGTAACCGTAGACCCAGCTCTCGTCCGTAGTGCGTACCAGCTTCGTTCAATCTGCTCTTTCAGTGCCACCACACTTGATAACTGCCATCTATTCGCATACACATCACGAACTAGGATACCCCAGAGGTTCTCGATGGGGTTCACATCTGGACTGAGGGCTGGCCAATCCATTACGGTCACATGATCAGTGTTAAACTAGCTTTTATTCCAAATACGTGGCGACAGTTAATAAATAAATACATCGCTCTTTCCACGTTCCAGAAACACACAGCAACCGAAAAATTGTTTTTTAGCAGCCGCTGTGGATTTTTAGCCGCCGCTGCGGATTTTTAGCAGCCGCTGTGCATTTTTAGCCGCCGCTGTGGATTTTTAGCCGCCGCTGTGGATTTTTAGCCGCCGCTGTGGATTTTTAGCCGCCGCTGTGGATTTTTAGCCGCCGCTGCGGATTTTTAGCCGCCGCTGTGGATTTTTAGCCGCCGCTGTGGATTTTTAGCAGCCGCTGTGGATTTTTAGCAGCCGCTGTGGATTTTTAGCCGCCGCTGTGGATTTTTAGCCGCCGCTGTGGATTTTTAGCCGCCGCTGTGGATTTTTAGCCGCCGCTGTGGATTTTTAGCCGCCGCTGTGGATTTTTAGCCGCCGCTGTGGATTTTTAGCAGCCGCTGTGGATTTTTAGCCGCCGCTGTGGATTTTTAGCCGCCGCTGTGGATTTTTAGCAGCCGCTGTGGATTTTTAGCCGCCGCTGTGGATTTTTAGCAGCCGCTGTGGATTTTTAGCAGCCGCTGTGGATTTTTAGCCGCCGCTGTGGATTTTTAGCCGCCGCTGTGGATTTTTAGCAGCCGCTGTGGATTTTTAGCCGCCGCTGTGGATTTTTAGCAGCCGCTGTGGATTTTTAGCCGCCGCTGTGGATTTTTAGCCGCCGCTGTGGATTTTTAGCAGCCGCTGTGGATTTTTAGCCGCCGCTGTGGATTTTTAGCCGCCGCTGTGGATTTTTAGCCGCCGCTGTGGATTTTTAGCCGCCGCTGTGGATTTTTAGCCGCCGCTGTGGATTTTTAGCAGCCGCTGTGGATTTTTAGCAGCCGCTGTGGATTTTTAGCAGCCGCTGTGGATTTTTAGCCGCCGCTGTGGATTTTTAGCCGCCGCTGTGGATTTTTAGCAGCCGCTGTGGATTTTTAGCCGCCGCTGTGGATTTTTAGCAGCCGCTGTGGATTTTTAGCCGCCGCTGTGGATTTTTAGCCGCCGCTGTGGATTTTTAGCAGCCGCTGTGGATTTTTAGCAGCCGCTGTGGATTTTTAGCCGCCGCTGTGGATTTTTAGCCGCCGCTGTGGATTTTTAGCAGCCGCTGTGGATTTTTAGCCGCCGCTGTGGATTTTTAGCCGCCGCTGTGGATTTTTAGCAGCCGCTGTGGATTTTTAGCAGCCGCTGTGGATTTTTAGCCGCCGCTGTGGATTTTTAGCCGCCGCTGTGGATTTTTAGCCGCCGCTGTGGATTTTTAGCCGCCGCTGTGGATTTTTAGCCGCCGCTGTGGATTTTTAGCAGCCGCTGTGGATTTTTAGCCGTCGCTGTGGATTTTTCGGTTGCTGTGTGTTTCTGGGACGTGGAAAGAGCGATGTATTTATTTATTAGCTTTTCGTTGCTGCAGACCGATGAATAGAGGCATTGTCTTGCTGGAACAGATAATCAACACCGGCTAGAGTTTCGGCAAACGGTAGAAGGTGGCTGCTGAGTATGTCCTGATACGTTTCGGAGTTTTTCCTGCCTTGCAGAAAAGCGATATCCGTTGTCCCATTGAACGCAAAAGCTCTCCAGACCATTGCATATCCCCTCCTTTCTGTCTGCTCAAGAAAGTGCATAGCTCGCGTCGTAAATCATGCCGATTGCAGTTCCAACCGTCAGGGCAGTCCAGGTTGAACTTCTTCTCATCGGAGAAAATAGTTGTGATCCACTCGACCTTCCAGTGCATGTGGCTGCTTGCCCATAACAAACTAGCTTCCTTGTGGCGCCGCGTGAGGAGTGGCAGAAGGCGCATTTTACGGAGCACAATGTTGCGACTTTCCTTGATTCGTCGATGAAATGTGTCCTTTGAGACGGTGACACCAACAGTCCGAGAAACTTGACGTAGTGATAACCTTTGGAATGAAACTAAACGCATGATGGCTCGATCATCTCGTTTGGTTGTTATTCGAGGCGTTTTCAGGCCGTTTTCTGGCGTTTCGATAAAGTCTTATAAATGACTACCCTACTCCTCCCCATGGCTTTGCAAATTTTCGCTACAGGCAATCCATTTTGCTATCAGTCTTCAAATCTTCTGCATCTCCTCACCAGAAAGTTAACTGCTGCGTGGCATTTCGGCAAATGAATGTCTGACGGCAGGTCCGCGCTGTCTTTCGTTGGCTTCACAGAATTACGGCGCATGCGCGTGCCACATTTGGAGAGTGTCTTTCAGTCGCTGAGCTGGGAAAACAAGAGGATAAAGATTAATGGAGATTATCTAACCCACTTTCGTTTTGCTGACGACGTAGTCATTTTTGCAACTACCCCATCAGAGCTGCAGAGTATGATCCAGGAACTTGCTGACAAGAGTAAAGAAGTGGGATTAAAAATGAACTTTCAGAAGACAAAAGTGATGTTCAATGCTTTTACAAGAAATGAAGATTTATCGATTGATGGAGAAAAGCTGGAGATAACACACACGTACGTTTATCTTGGACAGTAGATATCAAGTGAGGGTCACATTGATGAAGAAATTAATCGGCGTACAAAACTTGCCTGGAGAGCTTTTGGAAGAAACAGCATAATTTTCAAGAGCAATATGCCATTATGTCTTAAAAGAAAAGTGTTTGATCAATGCATCCTTCCAGTGCTTACGTATGGTGCAGAGACGTGGACCTTAACTAAAAGAGACATACAAAGGCTGCAGACAACTCAAAGCAGCATGGAGAGGTGCATGCTTGGTGTAACCAGGAGAGATAAGAAGAGGAACTCGTAAATCCGAAAAATGACAAGACATCATGATCAGAGTTAAATCCCTGAAACGGCAATGGGCTGGACATACTGCCAGAAGGACAGACACAGCCGAAATTTTAGATTGGATTCCAAGGGACAGGAAAAGACCCAGAAGAAGACCACATGGGAGATGGGTGGATGAAATTCGAAAGTATGCGGGAGTGACATGGAGGAGACTGGCACAAGACAGACCGTCGTGGAGGAAACTTGGGGAGACCTTCGTCCAGCAGTGGATTGATAATGGTTGACAATGATGATGATGATATTTATGAGATACCTAAAATGACACTATTTCACTTCGTGGTGTTCTTTTCACACAATCCGGTTATCTCGACGGATCGAAACATTTGTTGTAGGGTTATTTCCAATTAGGTACCACTTCAGCTTCCTACCAATATTCGTACTGCGTTCACAGCGCAAAGTCCACTGTCTCTATATTTATGCGACGCACCTTATCAGGAAACCAGTACACATTTATTCACCGAAATATTGGCCGCTAGCATCAATGACCTTTTGCCATTTTTCAGGCAACAAATGAATGCCCCTGTGATAGAAGGACTCTGGTTTTAAGATGAAGAACGCAATGACGACATTTTCCAAATCTGGAACTGTGGTAAACCGCTGTTGGACTGGGGCTCGTTGCACAGAGCGAAACACGTGAAAGTCTAATGTCCAGGGGTCAAGCCTGTTGCGGTACAAACTTCCAGTGTAACTATTCAAGGGTTGATTTCGTGGTAGAACCTACATGTGGCCTGGCATTATTGTGTAACAGAACGCCTGGGCGGCGTCTTTTACCTGTCCATGGGCGTTTTTGCTCGATATCGGCGTTCAGTTTCATCAACTGATCGCTATATCGTTGTGCAGTGATTGTTTCACCCTGTTTCGACAGCTCGAAGTACAGTATCTTTTTTCCTGTGGATATCCTGTTTGGCAGTGGATGTTGATGGGTGGTCTGGTTCGACCCAAGATGGTTTGCATACGGGGCATTCGCAATAGACCCATTTTTCATCCCCGGTGACAACCTTCCACAACAAATGTTTCCCTTGAAACCTCTCCAGCAACGACATGCAGATGCACAATCGTTGCATCCGTTAAAGTATGCGGAACCCACTTACCAATCTTCTAGATCTTCTCCAAGGCCTGTAGACGCCGTACAACCGTCGATTGAGCCACTTCCAAACGTTTCGCCAGTTGCGTGGTCGATTGTGTGGCATCCTTTTTGCAACAGCAATTCCATCTCCTCGTCTGCAAGTTCCTGCGGTCTACCTGCACGTGGCAGGTCTTCCGAGCTTAGATCACCTTTCTTAAACTTGGCAAACCGTACTCCGCTCACCCATAACCGTTTCGCCATACGCCTGACATATTGAACCGTACGCTTCACCCTCATTTTTCCTTAAATTAAACGTGAATAACAAACAGTGTCGCAAATGAACTTTATTTACTACACTGAAGAGTAATTAAATTAGAGACAGCTGGCGTTATGCAAATGTGGCGCTGTGGGCGGCCCTGTAAACGAAAACGACATGACGTATGCAGCGATCCCACAATATAAGGAGTGATGCGACGGGAATCGGTAAGAGTCGGACGCAGTATGGGTAAGACGAAGGATCTAAGCGCATTTGATCGCGGGTAAATTGTCGGGGCCCGACGAATGGGTCACTCCATCTCGGAAGTCGTGCAGGCACTGGGATTTTCACGAGCCACTGTGTCACGGGTGCACCGTGTGTACATCGAATCCCGTAAAACCATCCCTGCAAGTGCCAACTGCCGTGGACAACAGCGTGTGAATGAGCGGGAACATCGTCGGCTAGCTCGCATTGTAACAGCGGATAAACGGGCCACAGTGCAAGAAATCACTCGGCAATTTAACGCTGGTGCACAAAAACGTGTAATCAACTACACCATCCAGAACCATCTCCTCGCTATGGGGTACAGAAGCCATCGTTCCACGAGGGTACCGCTGCTGACTGCACATCACAGGGTGCAAAGATTAGCATGGGCGCGGGAACATCGCCACTGGACCCTAGACATGTGGGGAAATGTTGCCTGGACTGATGAGTCGAGATTCACGTTGGTACATGCGGATGGCAGGATACGAGTACGGCGCAAACCACATGAAGTGATGCATTCTTCTTGCCAGCAAGGTACTCTTCAAGCTGGTGGGGCGGCAATCTCGTTTCGGGACTGTTTACGTGGACTGAAATGGAACCCCTGGTACGTGTGACATCGTTCCTCACAGGTCAACGTTACCGGGATATCCTGGACGACCATTCGCTCCCGTTTGTGCGTCTTCAACATCCCACTGGGGACCTCATCCTGCAACAAGACAATGCAGCTCCCGAATTGTATCCAAATGGTTAGATGAACACTCCACCGGCGTGACCTCGCTTCCTTGGCCAGCTAGGTCATCTGACACCAATCCCATCGAGCATATCTGGGTTGCCATCGAGAGAGATGTTCGACCCTCCATGAAATCTTCATGAACTGTGGGATGTTGTTGAGGGGTCGTGGATCCATATGGCTTTCCAACGCTTCCGGTGTCTTGTCGAGTCCATGCCGAGACGAATCGCCTCCGTCATCAGGGCGAAAGGTGGTGCTACATGTTACTAGACAGGTATGTATCTCTAATTCAATTGCTCTTCAGTGTATATCGTAACTCTTTTTCGTGTGCTAAATTGGTGTTACGCTATGTCTAAAACCATGACTAATGAAATGTTGAACTAAATGAGAATTCGATGCAATAGTTGCACAGGATAGATCAAATTAAGGTTTTACGACCAGCTGAAACATATACAAAAGCCAAACTTACGATAACCTTTCATTGGTCCAGCAACAATTGATGAAATCCACAATATAGCACTGCGAGTTTTACACTTCACATATAATACCTTAATTATCTATCGTATAATCTATCTTAACAGCGATCGAAAATCACACAAAGCAACTGCTATATTGTCCTTTTTATCTAACGTTCTTTTCGCATTCATACGTCACCCTGTCTGACCTCAAGAGTGTTGCCAACTTCATTCGGGTGAGAGAGAGAAAATATCACGTTAAGTTTAGAAATTGCAAAAAAGAACAAACTCAAATTTACGTAGGAAACGGAACTAAAAGTGAAAGTTAATTTACAATATACACTGAAGTGCCAGAAAAACTGGTACACCAGTCTACTACTTGGTAGGACCCCCACGGGAGCGCAGGACTGCAGAAATACGACGGGGCATGGACTCCCCTAGCTTCTGGAAATATGCTGTAGAAAATGCACACCGTACTTCCTGCAGAGCGTTCCACAATTCGGGTGTATTCCGAGGTCTCGGATTCCTGTGTTCGATAGCGAGTTGCATGGCATCCCAAATGTGTTCTATCACGTTTAGCTCTGGGGACTTGGGTAGGAATGGCAACACCCCAAACTCAGATGAATGCTCCTCTAACCATAATGTGGCGTCCCGACACTTGTGTGGAGGTGCATTGTCCTGTTGGAACAAGCCCAATCCATCAGCATGAATGCAGGACATGAACGGGTGTACCTCGTCAGAAAGGATGCGCACATAGCGTTGTCCGGTAACAGACGTTTGTAGACGTATCAGGGGTCCCAGTGAAGTCCAGATAAACGCACGCCATACCATTACGAACATCCCACCAGCCGGTACAGTTCCATGTTGACAGGCGGGATCCATGGCTTAATGGTGTTTGCTCCACACATGAATCCTTCCATCTGCCCGATACAGTTGGAAACGCGACTCGTCAGACCAGGCTACTTGTTTCCAGTCATCAAGTGTCTAGTGGCGGTGTTGCCGTGCCCAAGCGACGTGCATAGCTCTGTGTCGTGCACCCATCAAACGGACTCGAGTTGGGCGTCGGCTCCCAAAGCCCATATCGTGCAGGGTACGTTGCACAGTCCGGACGTTGATGCTTGTTGAGACTCCAGCATTGAATTCCGATTATACCAGCGAGAGTGTCGCGTGAAACTATTCTTGACAGCCGACGATGGTCACGTTCACCCAATGTCTTTTTACGGCCACACTGGTATCGTAGGTTGGAGGTTTTGCCGGAATTCTTGTAGTCCCTTGCAATGGTAGTCCGTGAAAATCCGAACTTCGTTTCTACCTCCGAAATACTATGGCCCATCTCACGAGCGCCAACTATGACACCGCGTTGAAAATCGCTTAAATCATTATTAATTGTCATTCTCATGCCGAAAACAGCTCTGACAGCTGGCAAGGATGTCTATCTCTTTATACACTGAGTGGCCACTTTATTATAACCACCCCCTCAGTACTTCGTTGGGCCACCTTTTGCTTTTTATACTGCGTCGATTCTTCGTGGTATGGACTCCACGAGATGTTGATAGGTGGTTTGTGGAATCTAAGACCATGCTTGATGAATAGCACTTTCCAGGAGTGTGAGATTGCAGGGTTGTGGATCCAGCTGTCTGATGGCTCGTTCAACTTCATCCCACAAATTCTCAATCTGGAGATTGTGGGGCCACCTAATCAAAGTAAACTCACCGGCATGTTCCTGAAACCAATCCTGTACAATACGAGCACTATGGCAGGACGCATTATCTTGTTGAAAGTAGCCATCGCCATTGGGATAAACCATCCACATGACAGGATGCACTTGGTCCGCAACGATGTTTAGACATGATGTGCCAGTCAGACACCAATTAAAGGGCACAAAGCATGCCAGGAAAACATTCCCCAAACCATAACGTTGCCTCCACCAGCTTGAAGGGTTGTAGCAATGCATTTGGGGTCCATGCTTTCGTGCTGTTTCCACCAAATTCTCACTCGGCCATCGGCATGGTGCAACTGAAAACGTGATTCATCGGACCACATAATTTGTTTCCAATTATCGACTGTCCAATCTTTGTGCGAACTGGAGACGTTTTCTCTTGTTAACTGCAGACAGCAAAGGTGTTCGAACAGGCCTTCGGCTGCCATATCCCATCCGATGCAGTGTACGGCGAACAGTGCGTACAGAGATCATTTGAGGGGATCCTTGATTAAGATGGTCTGTAATTTGCTGCACTGTTGCCCTTCTGTTGTCTGTTACCAGTCTGGACACTCTCCGTTCCGCCCGAGCAGTCACTAGTCGATGACGACCACACGTTGCACGTAGAGACCCAGTTTTTTGGCTGACAGTCCAGTCTTTAAACACTTTAACAACAGCTGCTCTGGAACATTTCACGAATGCGGCGGTTTCGGTGATACTCGCTCCATGGCTCCGAGCTCCGACAATCATCCCACGTTGAAAGTCCGTCAAATCGCATTTTTTTTCCATCTCGTCACCCAAAAATCACCTCTACTACTGTCGCAAGCACTAAGCTTTCTCTTTTTATAGTAGCCTCGCCCTCGGGCGGCAACAGCGTGCAGCCATAGCTCATTTGCGTAAAACTGTCAGGTGGTCATAATAAAGTGGCCACTCCGTGTATACGCTCTGGCGAACGCAACTGAGTACGCGCATAGGTGACGTTGCTATGTATTTTGCATAAGCTGAAGTACCCGGCAAAGAGAAAATAACAATTTCAGTGTTTTTTTTTACAGGAAGTTTTGGATGGACGGATGGATCTGCAGTTGATTACGTCAACTGGGCATCTGGTGAACCTAACAGTCATGAAGAAATGTGTGTCGAAATGCACACTGATGTTGGAACGTGGAATGACATTAAATGCAAGGAATCCAGGGGATACATTTGCTCAACGCGGAAAAGTAAGTTAATCACAACTCAACTCTTAATTAAATACAAAATTCGCCACATCTGACTTCTGTTTCAACGGAGCAGATGACTGTGGTTCGCAGACAATATTTCAATCTTTTAATCTAGAAATACTCCTGGCTGAATATTTCATTTCATTTTTATTTTCAGTTGTGACCATATATACCAAAAGGGTCTGGTATGATTCGTCCAAAGACGATGGGTCCAATGCCGTTTCGTCTAAAGAGACGATTCGTCCAAAGGTGCGATTAGTCCAATGGTACGACTGGTCCAATGCCGCTTCGTCCAATGGGACGATTGGTCCAATGCCGTTTCGTCCAATGGGACGATTGGTCCAATGTCGATTCGTCCAATGGTACGACTGGTCCAATGCCGCTTCGTCCAATGGGACGATTGGTCCAATGCCGATTCGTCCAATGGACGATTGGTCCAATGCCGATTCGTCTAAAGAGACGATTCGTCCAAAGGTACGATTGGTCCAATGCCGATTCGTCTAAAGAGACGATTCGTCCAAAGGTACGATTAGTCCAATGGTACGATTGGTCCAATGCCGCTTCGTCCAATGGGACGATTGGTCCAATGCCGTTTCGTCCAATGGACGATTGGTCCAATGCCGATTCGTCCAATGGACGATTGGTCCAATGCCGATTCGTCTAAAGAGACAATTCGTCCAAAGGTACGATTAGTCCAATGGTACGATTGGTCCAATGCCGCTTCGTCCAATGGGACGATTGGTCCAATGCCGTTTCGTCCAATGGACGATTGGTCCAAAGGTACGATTCGTCCAATGGTACGATTGGTCCAATGCCGATTCGTCCAATGGTACGATTGGTCCAATGCCGATTCGTCCAATGGTACGATTGGTCCAATGCCGATTCGTCCAATGGGACGATTGGTCCAATGCCGTTTCGTCCAATGGACGATTGGTCCAATGCCGATTCGTCTAAAGAGACGATTCGTCCAAAGGTACGATTAGTCCAATGGTACGATTGGTCCAATGCCGCTTCGTCCAATGGGACGATTGGTCCAATGCCGATTCGTCCAATGGGACGATTGGTCCAATGCACGATTCGTCCAATGGGACGATTGGTCCAATGCCGATTCGTCCAATGGGACGATTGGTCCAATGCCGATTCGTCCAATGGGACGATTGGTCCAATGCCGTTTCGTCCAATGGACGATTGGTCCAAAGGTACGATTCGTCCAATGGGACGATTGGTCCAATGCCGATTCGTCCAATGGGACGATTGGTGCAATGCCGATTCGTCCAATGGGACGATTCGTCCAATGCCGATTCGTCCAATGTTACGATTGGTCCAATGCCGATTCGTCCAATGGGACGATTGGTCCAATGCCGATTCGTCCAATGGTACGATTGGTCCAATGCCGCTTCGTCCAATGGGACGATTGGTCCAATGCCGATTCGTCCAATGGTACGATTGGTCCAATTCCGTCCTATCTGTCCGAAGTGCTACTCGTGCTATAAAAGTCTCATCTGTTGTGATTCTATCTCCGATGTTACACGAAAGAACCGGTAGTCCAAAGAATGTGAAATAATGTTACATTTCATGCGTAATATTGTGGTTACAGAACCCTTTTTTTTCTTTTTTTGGTGTCGCGTTTTCTTGTTATACTGTCCTTGCTGCCGTATGAAGTTACTGATGTAACAGTCGTTCTATGAACTTCAATGTTTCTCTTTTGCATGAAATAATATAAAATACTAGTGTTCCGTTTCTGTTTGTAGAATGCAGTGGGGTTTTCCGCCAACTGACCAATAGAAACAACCGGTCGGGGTTTGGACAGAGGCCTTTTCAACAGTTTTTATTCCAGCGATGTCATATTCATAACGTTTACATAGCAAATCAAGTTAATAATATTGCGCTTTTACTTAAGCACGAAATATTATTTCATAGACCCTAGGCCTAGACCTTTTCAACAGTTTTCATTCCAGCGATGTCATATTCATAACGTTTACATATCAAATCAAGTTAAAAATATTGCACTTTTACTTAAACACGCAATATTCATTCATAGGCCATAGGCCTAGGCCTTTTTAACAGTTTATATTCTACCGATGTCATATTCATAACGTTTACATATCAAATCAAGTTAATAATATTGCGCTTTTACTTAAACACGAAATATTAATTCATAGGCCATAGGCCTAGACCTTTTCAACAGTTTATATTCTACCGATGTCATATTCATAACGTTTACATATCAAATCAAGTTAATAATATTGCGCCTTTACTTAAACACGAAATATTCATTCATAGGCCATAGGCCTAGGCCTTTTAAACAGTTTTATATTCTACCGATGTCATATTCATAACGTTTACATATCAAATCAAGTTAATAATATTACGCCTTTACTTAAGCACGGAATATTAATTCATAGACCCTAGGCCTAGGCCTTTTCAACAGTTTTTATTCTACCGATGTCATATTCATAACGTTTACATATCAAATCAAGTTAATAATATTACGCTTTTACTTAAGCACGGAATATTAATTCATAGACCCTAGGCCTAGGCCTTTTCAACAGTTTTTACTCTACCGATGTCATATTCATAACGTTTACATATCAAATCAAGTTAATAATATTGCGCTTTTACTTAAACACGAAATATTCATTCATAGGCCCGCGGCCTAGGCCTTTTTAACAGTTTATATTCTACCGATGTC
Organism: Macrothele yani; assembly: GCA_039090855.1. NCBI lineage: Eukaryota > Metazoa > Arthropoda > Arachnida > Araneae > Macrothelidae > Macrothele > Macrothele yani. Next base: position 111,692,677 of record CM077033.1, on the reverse strand, counting down.
ATATTCATAACGTTTACATATCAAATCAAGTTAATAATATTGCGCTTTTACTTAAGCACGGAATATTAATTCATAGACCCTAGGCCTAGGCCTTTTCAACAGTTTTTATTCCAGCGATGTCATATTCACAAGTTTACATATGAAATCAAGTTAATAATATTGAGCTTTTACTTAGGCACGAAATATTAATTCATCGGCTCTAGGCCAAGACCTTTTTAGGACTTTTTATTCTACCGATGTCATATTCATAACGTTTACATATTAAATCAAGTTAAAAATATTGCGCTTTCATTTAAGAACGAAATATTTATTTATAGGCCCGCGGCCTAGGTGCCTAGCAAAGACCTCAGAAAAGATACGATGAGTGTCTGTTATAAGGTTTCATAGAATATTTACAAATACCAAAAATCTAGGTTGCAAATTGAAATCTTCAAAAAATGCCCGCGGCCTAGGTGCTTTGCAAACAGCTGAGAAATACTCCATTGAGTGCCTTTTACCAGGTTTATGTAAAATGTTTACAATTACTAAATATACGGAAATTATCTTTCAAAAGGATATAAAGAGGAGAATAATTTAAATTATTATTCCTTTCTGGAAAATAAAAAAGTTTACCGTTGGTAAGATGATTCCATTGGACGAATCGGTGTTGGACCAATCGTCCGTTTGGACGAATCGGCATTGGACGAATCGGGCATTGGACCAATCGTCCCTTTGGACGAATCGGCATTGGACGAATCGGCATTGGAGCAATCGGCATTGGAGCAATCGTCGTTGGACGAATCGTCCGGGACCGATACCAAAAGCAGTACCATAATAATAACAGTGTAATTAGTGACAACTGGGAAGCACGCGGCAAAAGGTCTGAATTGGCCTAACATAGCCTTCGGCACCCATAATAAAGATCGTATAACACAGGAACAGATATAACTAATTTTCTGACATCATACACTATCTACCAACAAGTAATTAGACACCCCTGCAATCGACGATATCTGCGGTCCTGATACACGTCACGGCCGCCACCGTTAAATATCGTGTGGGAAACAACAACGCAACCAGTCGCATGCAAGATGCCACGCAGTTCGGAGCTCTCTGATTTCGAGAAAGGTGTAATCGTCGGGTATCACAGAAATGGCCGATGACATATCCAGCGAGTTGAAGTACCCAAAATCGACAGTGGCCAACGTGATTGGCAAGTGGAAGATGAGAGGTGACTGTCGGAATGTGCCCCGACACCCGGCAGACCCACAAAACTGGGAGTTAGAGACCGACGGGTGCTGGCCAGAGAAATTCGGAAGAACCGCACCAAATCGATGGGCCACATCCGCGAGGAGTTTCAACAGGCATCCGGGAGTGTTCTTTCGATGAATACCATCCGTAAGGAAGCCCATCTGCTCGGTTATCATGGACCCACAAGCCTTTGATCACCAAGTCCAATAGCGCTGCTCGGCTAACGTGGTGCAAAGAACCGTCGACAGTGGACCGTTGAACAGTGGAAACAGGTTCTCTGGAGCGACGAATCAAGGTTCACCCTCTATCGTTCGGATGGCAGGGTCTGGGTTTGGCGTCTGCCTGGAAAACGCCTCTTGCCGGAATGTATTGTGCCAAATCTGAAGTTCGGCGGCGGTGGAAATATGCTGTGGGGATGTTTCTCCTGGTATGGCACGGGACCCTTGGTCGCAATTCCTGGTAGACTCAACGCCGAGACCTACTGCACCATTTTGGATGACCATGCGCTTCCTACGTTGTGGCAGTTTTACGGGGTGGACCCATGTTACTTTCAGGATGACAATGCCACCTGCTATGTTGCGAGGTCCACCATTATTTGGTATGGTGACAATGGGATTAATCGAATGAACTGGCCTGCGCAGAGCCCGGGCCTTAACCCTATCGAGCAGCTTTGGGACGAGTTGGAGCGTCGACTTTAGGGGTGATCTCATCGTCCGAAATCGGTGAAGGAACTGACCTGTCTTCTCCAAGCCGAGTGGAAGAAAATACCGCTAGCCGTCGTACAACGCCTGGTTGAGAGTATGCCTCGCAGCTGTAATCGCCGCTCGTGGAGGCTCCACCAACTATTGAAGGTGAATAAACTTCGTTTTCCTTTGCTATCACAGTTGTCCAATTACTTGTTGGTAGACAGTGTATAAGTAAATTGGTAAGTAGTAAATAAAAACTTTAAAGAAAGAAAGGTCCCCACGAATAGTTTGGTATTGTGTAAGTATTGGTTTGTCGAAAAAGTCATGACGTATTTTAACCATGTTTTGCAAAGGTCATTTATTGATAGAAAGAACAAAGATCATTAAATGATATAATGCAGAATGCCTCGTTCATAGAAGGACCTGTCTTTCGTGGCGAAAAACTGTGCAAGGTGCTGATTTACAGCCTCATCTGAAATGAACGTTATACCACGCAAGGACTGTTGAAGAGAGCGAAACAAGTGGAAGTCTGACGACGCAAGGTCAGGCGAGTATGCTGGGTGTGTGGCAACACATCCCACCCAAGCTCCAATAATTTTTGGCGGGTGATCAAACTTGTGTGTGGTCTCGCGTTGTCGTGACGGAACACAACACCTTTACGATGAACGAGCTCTGGACGTTTCTGGATGATGGATTCGTTCAAACTGTCCAATTGTCGACAGTACACATTCGAATTGATTGTTTGGTTCCGTGGTAGGAGCTCGAAAAACACCACACCTTTAAAATCCCACCACACTGAGACCAGAACCTTCCGCTGATTAATGTCTGCTTTGGATGTCGTTTGAGGCGAAGCAGCAAGTCGGGACCAAGACCGTTTGCGCAGCACATTGTTGTACACACTCCACTTTTCGCCACCAGTTATCAGTCGCTTCAAAAAAGGATCGCTTTCCTCATGTTTAATGAGCATATCGCAGATGTTTATACGCGCCATCAATTGAGCTTCTTTGAGTTCATGAGGATCCCACACATCGAGCTTGCTTACGTATCCCAGCTTCTTCAAGTGGTCGTGAACGCTTGAATGATGGATGTGCAATGTGTCTGCAATCTCTCATGTCGTGTAACGTGGGTTTGACTCGATCAATGCCTTGATTTGGTCGTCATCAACCGCGGTGGGCCTCCCCAACCGAGGAGCATCGTTGAGGTCAAAATCTCCAGCACTGAATTTCGCGAACCACCGCTGGCACTGACGTTCTTGTAGAGCATTATCACCGTACACTTTAGGCAACTTTTCACAAGCTTGACGCGCGTTCTTCCCTTTACGGAAGTAAAACAGTAAAATATGGCGAAAATGCACAGTTTGGTCTTCCATCTTGAAGTTGATGTCAAATCTCCGCAAATCAACCAAATCGCTCACTATTCCTTTTAGACTGCAGCTAGAACTGGCATGTGTCGAATGCCACAGCGATAACAGCGCATGCCTCTAGTACTTGCAAAACCTCCCAACCGCCATCGGGTGGAAAAATACGTCATGACTTTTCCGACAACCCAATGGAATTTTATCCTAGTTTCGCAATTTTTCACTGCAAATAAGAGCATAGGTATCATCATCATCATCATAATTGTCAACCATTATCAATCCACTGCTGGACGAAGGTCTCCCCAAGTTTCCTCCACAACGGTCTGTCTTGTGCCAGTCTCCTCCATGTCACTCCCGCATACTTTCGAATTTCATCCACCCATCTCCCATGTGGTCTTTTTCTGGGTCTTTTCCTGTCCCTTGGAATCCAATCTAAAATTTCGGCTGTCCATCTATGGTCTGTCCTTCTGGCAGTATGTCCAGCCCATTGCCATTTCAGGGATTTAACTCTGATCATGATGTCTTGTCATTTTTCGGATCCACGAGTTCCTCTTCTTATCTCTCCTGGTTACACCAAGCATGCACCTCTCCATGCTGCTTTGAGTTGTCTGCAGCCTTTGTATGTCTCTTTTAGTTAAGGTCCACGTCTCTGCACCATACGTAAGCACTGGAAGGATGCATTGATCAAACACTTTTCTTTTAAGACATAATGGCATATTGCTCTTGAAAATTATGCTGTTTCTTCCAAAAGCTCTCCAGGCAAGTTTTGTACGCCGATTAATTTCTTCATCAATGTGACCCTCACTTGATATCTGCTGTCCAAGATAAACGTACGTGTTATCTCCAGCTTTTCTCCATCAATCGATAAATCTTCATTTCTTGTAAAAGCATTGAACATCACTTTTGTCTTCTGAAAGTTCATTTTTAATCCCACTTCTTTACTCTTGTCAGCAAGTTCCTGGATCATACTCTGCAGCTCTGATGGGGTAGTTGCAAAAATGACTACGTCATCAGCAAAACGAAGGTGGGTTAGATAATCTCCATTAATCTTTATCCCTTTGTTTTCCCAGTTCAGTGATTGAAAGACATTTTCCAATGTGGCATTAAAGAGCTTCGGAGATATGGTGTCACCTTGTCTCACTCCCTTTCGAAAAGTAAACAAGATAACCTTCAAGAATTAGTCAAAAAAAACTATGATAGAGCTAGTTCTTCCTCAATAGATAAACTTTTAGTTTTTTCTTAAAAAGCCTAATATTATTAATAGCAGTAAGACGGTGAGGAAAAGTATTCCATAATTTACGGCCAGAGTAATTTATGTTATTTTTAAATTTTTCTGTATGTGTGAATACCGGTACTAATAAATGGACAATGCCATCGCTATGTCCACGTTATTTTATAATTATTTTTTATATACACTGGCGGAAAGTGAAAAAAGAACACCAAGAAGGAGACGACTGATACCAACGAAATTTATACAGCATAATAACGGAATACAGAGGATAACGTGATCAAAACATTATGGCAAAATACAGCTGTATTTGCTGGTAAACTGAAAAATAACATTTCCATGTAACATGGTTAGTACGAGGTTGAACCGCCATGAACTGCGTCACACTGTGCAATTCTGGCATGGAGTCTGTCGTACAGATGTTGGATGTAAGTTTGGGGTATTGAGTTAAAAGCATCCTCAACCTGGACGCGTAAATCGGGGATAGTCGTGGCTGGCCGTGGAGACCGGATTAGTCGTTGTCCCATAAAATCCCACACGTGCTCAATGGGGGACAAATCCGGTGGCCATGGAAGTTGCCTCACATCCTGAAGTGCATGTTGCGTTGCACGTGCCGTGTGTGGGCGTGCGTTATCTTGCTGGAAAACACCACAATGGACCGACCTTACAAATGGCACAACAACGGGCTGAATAATGTTCTTGATGTAGGAGGTGCTGTTTAGCGTACCCGGTAAAAACACTAGTTGTGTACGGGAGTGATAGCTGATCGCTTCACACACCAGGAGACCAGGTGTAGGCCCTGTGTGTCGCTGGCGGATGCAAGAAGGGTGGAGACGCTCCCCTGTGCGTCTGGTAACACGCATACCGCCATCAGAGGCTCCAAAGCAGAATCTGCTTTCATCGCTGAACACGACAGATCGCCATTGCGTTCTCCAGTGCAGACGTTGGCGACACCACTGCAGCCGTTCCTGATGGTGGGCTGGAGTCAGAAGTACACATGCCAGAGGCACACGTGCACGTAGTCCTGCATCCAGTAGACGGTTGCGGATTGTTCGCACAGTCGCCTCAGGTGCAACGACAGCTCGGATTTGCGTCGCAGTGGATGTTCTGCTTGACAACGCCGCTCTTCTTATGCGTCGATCGGTCCGCTCATCAGTCCGTCTGTGACTCCCGGTTCCACGTCTTCTCGTGTGGGAATGTTCCTCGGACCATCTACGCCACCGTCGTACCACCACCGATACTTCCCGTCCAATTCGCTCCGCAATACGACGATACGACCACCAGGCCTCGCGGAGTCCGAGTAGACGACCTCGCTCAAAGTCCGATAACTGCTGAAATCGTACACGTCTTCCATGTCCAGGCATTGCAGCTTCTTCAGGGTCTTCGCACGTGTCCGTACGCCTACGGCTGATTACATTCACTTCGCCGTACTCCTTAAATACCACCGACGATAATTTGCATATTATGACGTGCTGTGGCGTAAGCACTCACCGGTTGGTCCCGAAATTAGCATCACACCTGTAACGTACCAGGAGATGTGACGTACCTGCCAGAAGGACGCACACGACATAAAGGCAGATAGGAATCAGAATAAAATGTCTGCGTAGCTCAATTAGTAGAGCAACTTATTCCGGAATGAGTGGACCCGGGTTCGAACCCCGGCGCGGATAAAAATGACGGAGAAATTCACTTCGTTATAATGGCGCCCGAACTATCCGGATGACCCGACCGTTCAAAATCTCGCATTGGTGTGATGTTGTTTCCACACCGCGAGATAGGAAAAATAAGGGAATCCTTTCTCCAGCACTTCGAAAAAAAAAAATAAGTAGGAGATGATGTAACGTACCTGCCAGAAGGACGCACACGACATAAAGGCAGATAGGAATAAGAATAAAATGCCTGCGTAGCTCAATTGGTAGATCAACTTATTCCGGAATGAGTGGACCCGGGTTCGAATCCTGGCGCGGATAAAAATGACGGAGAAATTCACTTCGTTATACACCTACGTAAACTCGACCCCATTAACATATGTAAATTTCATGATCATCCGCCAATTCCTTCTTGGTGTTCTTTTTTTACTTTCCGGCAGTGTATATTTTATAAATATTTTATTTTTATGATCCGATCGTCCATTTACATTATCTCCACGTATTTGATATAAATTCACCATTTCTATCGCCCTTTGGATTTATCAGCTACAATTAAATAGCTGTTGTGTCAAATGCCACCAGATGACATCTCAGTTATCGAGAGATCTGGGATTCATATCCAGTGGTGTCGAAACACAATTTTTCAGTTGCTATTCGTTGTTTATAAATAACGTGGACAAAGCGATGACCTCGCCCATTTACTCCTCACTGGTTGTCGTGTAAAATATTCCCTCTAAAAAGTTTCTAATGTAAAGTTCACTTGAATGGAAGAAAATAAAATTTCTACGTATGAATAACAGCATAATTTCTGGTTCTACCTAACCCTTGCTATTCAGAGGGAAGTCTTTTGCAACTGCTTACAATACCACTTACAACTCATAAACTGCTGAAAAATACAAATTAGCCGCTTTCAAATCCTACACACCCAAAGATTAATATTATTTGCAATAGTCTTTCTTTTCTTACAGGAAGAATATGTCTTTCAATCACTGAACTGGGAAAACAAAGGGATAAAGGTTAATGGAGATTATCTAACTCCCCTTCGTTTTGCTGACGACGTAGTCATTTTTGCAACTACCCCATCAGAGCTGCAGAGTATGATCCAGGAACTTGCTGACAAGAGTAAAGAAGTGGGATTAAAAATGAACTTTCAGAAGACAAAAGTGATGTTCAATGCTTTTACAAGAAATGAAGATTTATCGATTGATGGAGAAAAGCTGGAGATAACAGACACGTACGTTTATGTCGAACAGCAGATATCAAGTGAGGTTCACATTGATAAAGAAATTAATCGACGTACAAAACTTGCCTGGAGAGCTTTTGGAAGAAACAGCATAATTTTCAAGAGCAATATGCTATTATGTCTTAAAAGAAAAGTGTTTGATCAATGCATCCTTCCAGTGCTTACATATGGTGCAGAGACGTGGACCTTAACTAAAAGAGACATACAAAGGCTGCAGACAACTCAAAGCAGAATGGAGAGATGCATGCTTGATGTAACCAGGAGAGATAAGAAGAGAAACTCGTGGATCCGATAAATGACAAGACATCATGATCAGAGTTAAATCCCTGAAATGGCAATGGGCTGGACATACTGCCAGAAGGACAGACCATCGATGGAGAGCCGAAATTTTAGATTGGATTCCAAGGGACAGGAAAAGACCCAGAAGAAGACCACGTGGAAGATGGGTGGATGACATTCGAAAGTATGCGGGAGTAACATGGAGGAGACTGGCACAAGACAGACCCTTGTGGAGGAAACTTGGGGAGACCTTCGTCCAGCAGTGGATTGATAATGGTTGACAAAGATGATGATGTATCGGAAGAACACATAATCTTTCTCCAATTAATATCCGCGGAGTAATCAGTAATTGTGAGTCATAAAAAATAGTCACTTTTTGGTTCTCCAAAACTAACATGTTGAAGGTTATATGCCTAAAATGCGGTAATTTTACACGAACTGAACGGAATCTTTAAGTCCTTTGCGTATAAGCTAGCTGATGAAACAGCTTAAACTGATCTAACAGAGAGAGACTCAATTAACCACCATAATTCTCCAGCTGTTATTGTTATTCTCTACAACACCACCTACGTGGTTGTAACATCTTACACTGGAAATACATGCGATGTACATGTATGTAGTGTAAGCTGACCAGAAGTCCCGAATTGTTGAGGACAGTCCTCAAATTTAGTTTGCTGACCACAAGTCTCGAATTGTTGAGGACAGTCCTCAAATTTAGTTTGCTGACCCCCAAAACTAAATTTGAGGACTGCAAATTGTCCTTAAATTTTGATGTCTGTCCTCAAGTGTCCTCGAATTGCACTTCCTCATTAGCCCATTAGATTTCTAATGAAAAATGTTCTAAAAAATAGTTTCCGTTGTACTAATTTTCCAACATGCTTCTAGTGAAAACAAATTTTGACTGTTTTTTCTTTTTTTTTTTCCCCGAGTTTAATGCAAAACGTGAGCAACTCTAAGGACTATAAGGTGACATTCGTTCTAGGGAAGGGACAGTGCAACTCTTATAGGACGAACATACCATTCTTGCCTCATTCGAGACTCGAACCCCTGCCAACTACACTGGTGTGCAAAAATTAAGGACGAAGAGGAGAAATTAGCATAACAGCGGAACAAGCAGGCAGAACGGACCGAAATACCGCTCAGGAGATAGACTAGAGTCTGGTACGGTAGGGCATGCGCATATATGTAGCAGAACGTAGGGGGGAGAGTCTCGGAAGGGTATAAAGCACACTGGCGGTGTACGCTCAGCAATTCGGTGAAAGCTATTGCACGGTGTACATCGGTTTGAACGAGGTCAAGTTGCTGCCACCGTGTGATATGGCCAACAGGCAATCCTGTAGACGACATCTGGATGACTTTACCCGAGGTCACGTCATTGACAAGTTGGAAGAAGGTCGAAGTGTGACTAGTGTGGCCGAGGAATTCGGGATCGCTCACAGCATCGTTTCACGAGCTTGGAGAGCATTTCAAACGACAGGAACAGCTGTCCGAGGGTTTAGAAGTGATCTTCCACGATAAACCACGGCGGCGGACGACCGGTACATTGTCCTACAGGCGAGAAGAGACAGACGGCAGAGAGCAGGCGAAATCGCAAGGCACATGCAACAGACAACTGGATGTTCGTTATAGCGTTTTACGGTGGCCAGGAGGCTGCACAAATGTGGTCTATTTGCACGACGACCAGTACGGTGTGTGCCATTAACGCCTGCTCATCAGAGACGGCAGCTTCTGTGGTGCCAGGAACACAAGAACTGGACACATCAGCAATGGGGTCGAGTTCTCTTTACGGATGACAGCCGATTTAGTCTGACGAGCGATTGTATACGTATACACATCTGGAGAGAGCAAGGAACACGCAATCGCACCTCCAACATCATCGAAAGGGATCGGTTCGGGGGGGCGGAGTTCTCGTTTGGGGCGGTATCATGCTTGGTAGCCGTACTGACCTCCACATCTTTCAATGAGGTTCAGTCACTGGTGTCCGCTTGTACCGAAGTTCTCCTGCCTCACGTTCGTCTGTTTAGAGGTGCTGTGGGTCCTGAGTTCCTTTTCATGGACGAGAACGCTACATCTCATGGTACAGTGGCTGTCGCAGAGCTGTTGGAGAGTGAAGATATTCAACGCATGGATCGGCCCGCAAGGTCCCCGAACTTAAATCCAATCGAACACGTGTGGGACCTTCTCGGGAGACGCTTGGCAGCACGTCACCAGCCGCCAGCAACGATTCCGCAGCTGCGATTGGCGCTACAAGAGGAATGGGCCGCGATGCCTCAACAGCTCTTTGACAACCTCGTCCTCAGCATGGACTGACGTTGTAAATCCTGCAACGCAGTCAGGGGTGATCATATCCCCTACTAAAGACTGGATCTGTCACATGGACGTTTCTGTCCAGCTGTGCTCGAAGAGACCTTTTCAATAAAGTGCCTTTGTATCCTTTGGATTCCTTGTTTGGAAGGTTTTGCTCAATTTTCCCATATTCTTACATCTTGGGGATCTTATGGTATGATTTGAGTCGATGTGGAGCAACTTCTGCACGACGTTACATTCGAAAATCCGTCTCGTCCTTAATTTTTGCACGCCAGTGTAGTATGAATCGACAGTGCCAAATTTCTACTGTATACTTGTTCTGAGTTCCTCCAGAAACTTTAGCAAAATGAAAAATTCGCCATGCAATTACTTCATTAGTGCATCTTGATTTTAATTCAGAACATCTATTATAAGTGTACAACTTAATTTTCGTCCCATAACCGCAAGCGATCATAGAACGTCTGCAAATGAAAATAGCTATGTGCGATAATGGCTGATTTCAGCGCCATACAACAGCTTTCCAGGCAACTGTAACCGCTCACAGCTGTAGTGAGAGAAGGGACGAAAGTTGACGGTGAAAGCAATGTCGTTCGAGAAACAACATTTGAAGCACTTCCTCCTGTTCGGCGTTCCAGCTGAAAACAAGTGCCCAGAAAATGATCTGTGCTGCTTCGTGTGAGGCTGCTGTGTCCTACAGTACGTGTAAGAAGAGCGGTTTAAAGCAGGGAAATTTCAATCTCCGTAAAGCAGAACATCTGAGACAGCGACATAAAGTTGACGATGAGGAACTGGAACAACTGATGGACGCGGATCCCTGTCGCACACAGTCAGAGCTCGGGAGTAACACGTTGCAAAGCGGCTGTACAAGCTTGGACGGATTCACAATAAGGGACGTTGGGTGCCCTACCAACTCACAGCTGCGAACAAGTCTAGGCGCTACGATGTTGCTGTGTCCTTGCTCTGCAGATTCAAGAAGAAGGATTTCCTCCACAAGAGTTTTACCTGTAATGAGAAGTGGATCCTCTACAATAATGTTCATATGGTGGGATCAGCAAAGTGTCGTACACTACGAGTTGCTCAAACCTGGTGAAACGGTCAATGCTGAGTGTTATTGTCAGCAACTCATTCGTGTGAGTGACGCAATGGAGGCGAAAAGGCCATACACAGGCAAGGACAGAAGGTCGGTCCTGTTGCTTCAGGATAACGCGCGTTCTCATACCGCGAAAACGACTTTAAACACGATCACCGACCTGGGATGGGAGATTTTGTCCCACCCGTCGTATTCTCCAGACTTCTCCCCGTCGGATTATCATCTTTTTCGCTCCCTGCAACATCCCCTGAGTGATACGCACTTCACCTCTGTCGAGGAGGTCCACACAAGTATTGAAGACTTTATCAAATTCGAAACAGCCCTCTTTTTTCTTCAGTGACATCCTGACCGATGGCTCAAATGCATCCAACACGACGGGGATTATTTCCCTGATTAGGTACGTATTCGATTTGCTATAATTTGCTGTCAACGTGCCTGTGGCCGAGAATTAAGTTGCATACCTAATACCTAGGGTAAGGTATTTCACTTTTGCTAACACACAGCCGAGTCACATTATTTTGACCACCTCCTATTTTTGACGTCAACAGCGCGTAGCCAATGAAAGAAGAGACTTGTCATGGACTGGCTTGGAGGGTATATAAAGTGTGCTGTAAGCATTTTGAAAACATATCAGTCGTTACTGTGATGGACAAAAGGAGCGTTTTATCAGATTTGCAAAAAAGGGATACTTATCGGCTTTCTGGCCAAGGGTGGCAGCATTTCCGAAACAGCGCAGTTTGTGACCTGTTCGCGTGCTGCTGTGGTTAAAGTGTATCGTGATTGGAGAAATGGTAGCACTGCGAATAAGCGACGAGGAAACTGTGGAGCGCCACGTGCCATTGATGTGAGAGGTGAATGTCGTCTTCGAAGATGCGCGAGGGCCGATTGACTCGCTACAGTGCAGCAATAATTCACTGGCTGAATGAACCAGCGGGCTGCTGAAAATGTGTCTAAAAAGCCACTTCAGCGAACCCTGCTGCGTATGCGGCTTCGATGAAGACGGATGGTCACTGCACCTATACTAACGAAGGTGCATCTGCAGAAAAGGCTTACATTTGCACTGCAGTATCGGAATTGGACCTCCGCTGATTGGCAAAAGGATTGCCTTCTCCGATGAGTCACGTTTTCTGCTTCATCGAACGGATGGACGTTGGCGTATAAGGCGAGAAACATCAGAGAACAAAACTCTTCAAACACTGCTGGAAGAACACAAGCTGGTGGGGACAGCGTTAGGGTTTGGACCTCCGCTGATTGGCAAAGGTATGCCTTCTCCGATGAGTCACGTTTTCTGCTTCATCGAGCGGATGGACGTTGGCGTATAAGGCGAGAAACATCAGAGAACAAAACTCTTCAAACACTGCTGGAAGAACACAAGCTGGTGGGGACAGCGTTAGGGTTTGGACCTCCGCTGATTGGCAAAGGTATGCCTTCTCCGATGAGTCACGTTTTCTGCTTCATCGAACGGATGGACGTTGGCGTATAAGGCGAGAAACATCAGAGAACAAAACTCTTCAAACACTGCTGGAAGAACACAAGCTGGTGGGGACAGCGTTAGGGTTTGGACCTCCGCTGATTGGCAAAGGTATGCCTTCTCCGATGAGTCACGTTTTCTGCTTCATCGAACGGATGGACGTTGGCGTATAAGGCGAGAAACATCAGAGAACAAAACTCTTCAAACACTGCTGGAAGAACACAAGCTGGTGGGGACAGCGTTAGGGTTTGGACCTCCGCTGATTGGCAAAGGTATGCCTTCTCCGATGAGTCACGTTTTCTGCTTCATCGAACGGATGGACGTTGGCGTATAAGGCGAGAAACATCAGAGAACAAAACTCTTCAAACACTGCTGGAAGAACACAAGCTGGTGGGGACAGCGTTAGGGTTTGGACCTCCGCTGATTGGCAAAGGTATGCCTTCTCCGATGAGTCACGTTTTCTGTTTCATCGAACGGATGGACATTGGCGTATAAGGCGAGAAACATCAGAGAACAAAACTCTTCAAACACTGCTGGAAGAACACAAGCTGGTGGGGACAGCGTTAGGGTTTGGACCTCCGCTGATTGGCAAAGGTATGCCTTCTCCGATGAGTCACGTTTTCTGCTTCATCGAACGGATGGACGTTGGCGTATAAGGCGAGAAACATCAGAGAACAAAACTCTTCAAACACTGCTGGAAGAACACAAGCTGGTGGGGACAGCGTTAGGGTTTGGACCTCCGCTGATTGGCAAAGGTATGCCTTCTCCGATGAGTCACGTTTTCTGCTTCATCGAACGGATGGACGTTGGCGTATAAGGCGAGAAACATCAGAGAACAAAACTCTTCAAACACTGCTGGAAGAACACAAGCTGGTGGAGACAGCGTTAGGGTTTGGACCTCCGCTGATTGGCAAAGGTATGCCTTCTCCGATGAGTCACGTTTTCTGCTTCATCGAACGGATGGACGTTGGCGTATAAGGCGAGAAACATCAGAGAACAAAACTCTTCAAACACTGCTGGAAGAACACAAGCTGGTGGGGACAGCGTTAGGGTTTGGACCTCCGCTGATTGGCAAAGGTATGCCTTCTCCGATGAGTCATGTTTTCTGCTTCATCGAACGGATGGACGTTGGCGTATAAGGCTAGAAACATCAGAGAACAAAACTCTTCAAACACTGCTGGAAGAACACAAGCTGGTGGGGACAGCGTTAGGGTTTGGACCTCCGCTGATTGGCAAAGGTATGCCTTCTCCGATGAGTCACGTTTTCTGCTTCATCGAACGGATGGACGTTGGCGTATAAGGCGAGAAACATCAGAGAACAAAACTCTTCAAACACTGCTGGAAGAACACAAGCTGGTGGGGACAGCGTTAGGGTTTGGACCTCCGCTGATTGGCAAAGGTATGCCTTCTCCGATGAGTCACGTTTTCTGCTTCATCGAACAGATGGACGTTGGCGTATAAGGCGAGAAGCATCAGAGAACAAAACTCTTCAAACACTGCTGGAAGAACATAAGCTGGTGGGGACAGCGTTAGGGTTTGGACCTCCGCTGATTGGCAAAGGTATGCCTTCTCCGATGAGTCACGTTTTCTGCTTCATCGAACGGATGGACGTTGGTGTATAAGGCGAGAAACATCAGAGAACAAAACTCTTCAAATACTGCTGGAAAAACACAAGCTGGTGGGGGCAGCGTTACGGTCTGGGGAATATTTTCGTGGCATTTTCTGGGTCCCCTCATACCGCTGGAAGGCACTATGGACAGAAATTTCTATGAATCTTTCCTTGCAGACCACGATTCTATCCCTGTGGCGGATAGGATCTTCCTGCACGACAATGCGACCTGTCACACAGCTAGAAATATCCGAGAGTGATTGGAAGCGTACGATGAAGACTTCGAAGTACTTGCCAGGCCCCTTAATTCTCCAGACTTAAACCCAATTGAACATCTGCGAGACCAACTGGATCATGTTGTTCTCTCTATGGATCCTTCATCACGCATCCTCCAGCAGCTGTCAGATGCACTGCAGTCATCATGGCTCCACATTCCTGTGAACACCTTTTAGCACGTTATTGAGTCACTCCCAGACCGTCTAGCTGCTGTCCGCGCTGCTCACGGCGGTTACTCTGGATATTGGCTGGTGGTCACAATAATGTGACTTGACCGTGTAAAAAGGAAAGTTAAATTAGAGTATACGTCCCAGTAGTCTGATTCCCTTATAGTTCTGTTTTATCAGTTCCATTACGCAAGAAATGATTCAAAACGAGTAATACCCCTGACACGGACATCATGCCTTTAGGTAGAAACAAGTTATCCAGACATCTTATATCTTCTTCCATAGGTTCGCCGCCCATGTTTTAGCATTCTTAGCAGAAAAGGTAATCACATAGGGAGGATTCAGGACAATCAAATGACCACCCACTCCAGTGGCGCACTGATCTAACCGATGGCTTCTGATCATTCGTCCGAAAGGGGTATGGGTTCGAATCCCGGTGAAGCATGGATGCTGTGTGTGCCTTAAGGCACTGGCTCTCTCGCTTCCCTGGAACCAGTGGCCTAAAATTAGGGACGGGTGACTGCTTACATCCCATTAAGTTGCTCACGGTGGTCGTTAAACCTCCAATTAATAATAATAATAATAAAAGAGACCGCTTAGAATGACAAACCTAAGTAAAAGCAATACTTTCTGATGCGCAAATTCACTCGTTCCTGTTGCGTTCCGCCCATTTCTTAGACAGCGAATATATTCGTCTGAGCTAATTTCAGCATATTTTGTTAACTCCAAGTTATTTCGTTCCAGTATGTTTAAGGGTTCAAGTAAGTCACACAAACTGCCTTTGTGGGGGCCATATTTATAATACAAATACCAAACATTTACTTTGAACTGTTACGTGTCGTTAAATGCATTGCTAACACAAATGTCTATTTATTTTTAGTTCATTCAGTGAAATCCTCAACTGTTGATCCGCAGAAGAGAACATCAAATAAAAAAGGTGAGTTTCTCTTTCGTTTTCTTATTTCATTTCTTTTATCACATTATCAAGTTGGTATATACATATATATACACTGACAGAAAAAAAATCCCAACAGCACGAACAAATAGTTGTAGAGGAATGAAATGGCGGCAATACATTTGTATAGGTAACATATTTAATCGATTAAGGTTTCAAGATCACAGCTTATTGTAAGCGCGAGAAGAGCCATTTTAAATGTGAAATGCTGGTACATTAATAACCGCCAGAATGTTGAATGCAAGCACGCAAACGTTCATGCATTGTGTCGTACAGGTGCTGGATGTCAGTTTGTGGGATGGAGTTCCATGCCTGTTGCACTTGGTCGGTCAATACAGGGACGGTTAATGCTGGTTGGGGGTGACGCTGGAGTTGTCGTCCAATGATGTCCCATACGTGCTCGATTGGTGAAAGATCTGGTGATCTAGCAGGCCACGGCAACATGTCGACACTCTGTAGAGCATGTTGGGTTACAACAGCGGTATGCGGGCGAGCGTTATCCTGTTGGAAAGCACCCCCTGGAATGCTGTTCATGAATGGCAGCACAACAGGTTGAATCACCAGACCGACGTACAACTGTGCCGTCAGGGTGCGTGGGATAACCACGAGAGTGCTCCTGCTGTCATAGGAAATTGCTCCCCAGACCATAACTCCAGGTGTAGGTCCAGTGTGTCTCGGCCGCAGACAGGTTGGTTGCAGGCGCTCACCTGTCCTCCTTCTAACCAACACACGGCCATCACTGGCACCCAGGCAGAACCGGCTTTCATCAGAAAACACAACAGATCTCCACTCCGTCCTCCAATGAGCTCTAGCTTGACACCACTGATGTCGCAAACGGCAGAGGTTTGGAGTAAGTGGAATGCACGCTACAGGGCGTCTGGTTCGGAGCTGTCCTTCAAGTAACCGATTTGTAACAGTTCGTTGTGTCACTGTGGTGGCAACTGCAGCTCGAATTGCTGCCGCAGACGCGGTATGATGCGCCACGGCGTATGGCCGTGGCGCTCTCTGTTGGCTGGCGAAATCCTCCTACCTCAATCCCATAAAGCACTTGAGGTGCTATTTGGAATGACAGGTTCGACGTGCCGACCACAACCACGTCATCTGCGGGACATCCGTACATGTGTGCCTCGGACAACCTTCCAGGTTCTCACTGCGTCCATGACACGACGTCTCACCGCGGTCATCAGGGCCAAGGGTGGTTATTCCCATTATTAGGTATGTGTTCATATTATTCTGATACGACCGTGTATGGCAAAGACGATTGAAATCGATACAATTCGCAGTTTAAAATATTTTGCTGTGGTTTTTTAAGTGTGCTTGGTATAAAACTGTATCGTATTTTAATTGATGCAGATATGATAGAAAATGGCGGCATTTTCAATTTTTTAATTGATGCAGATATGATATACAATGGCGGCATTTTCAATTTTTTAATTGATGCAGATATGATATACAATGGCGGCATTTTCAATTTTCTAATTGATGCAGATATGATATACAATGGCGGCATTTTCAATTTTTTAATTGATGCAGATATGATATACAATGGCGGCATTTTCAATTTTTAATTGATGCAGATATGATATAAAATGGCGGCATTTTCAATTTTTAATTGATGCACATATGATATACAATGGCGGCATTTTCAATTTTTTAATTGATGCAGATATGATTACAATGGCGGCATTTTCACTTTTTTAATTGATGCAGATATTATTACAATGGCGGCATTTTCAATTTTTTAATTGATGCAGATATGATATACAATGGCGGCATTTTCAATTTTTAATTGATGCAGATATGATATAAAATGGCGGCATTTTCAATTTTTTAATTGATGCACATATGATATACAATGGCGGCATTTTCAATTTTTCAATTGATGCAGATATGATTACAATGGCGGCATTTTCACTTTTTTAATTGATGCAGATATGATATACAATGGCGGCATTTTCAATTTTTAATTGATGCAGATATGATATACAATGGCGGCATTTTCAATTTTTTAATTGATGCACATATGATTACAATGGCGGCATTTTCAATTTTTTAATTGATGCAGATAGCATATACAATGGCGGCATTTTCAATTTTTTAATTGATGCAGATATGATATACAATGGCGGCATTTTCAATTTTTAATTGATGCACATATGATATACAATGGCGGCATTTTCAATTTTTTAATTGATGCACATATGATATACAAAGGCGGCATTTTCAATTTTTTAATTGATGCAGATATGATATACAATGGCGGCATTTTCAATTTTTTAATTGATGCAGATATGATATACAATGGCGGCATTTTCACTTTTTTAATTGATGCAGATATGATATACAATACGGCATTTTTAGTGTTTTAATTGATGCAGATATGATATACAATGGCGACATTTTCAATTTTTTAATTGATGCAGATATGATATACAATGGCGGCATTTTCAATTTTTTAATTGATGCAGATATGATATACAGTGGCGGCATTTTCAATTTTTTAATTGATGCAGATATGTTACACGATGGCGGCATTTTCAACATTTTAATTGATGCGCATATGATATACAATGCGGCATTTTCAATTTTTAATTGATGCAGATATGATATACAATGATATGATAATTAATTGATGCAGATATGATATACAATACGGCATTTTTAGTGTTTTAATTGATGCAGATATGATATTCAGTGGCGGCATTTTCAATTTTTTAATTGATGCAGATATGATATACAATGATATGATATTTAATTGATGCACATATGATATACAATGGCGGCATTTTCAATTTTTTAATTGATGCAGATATGATTACAATGGCGGACTTTTCAATTTTCCAGATGTGCAAAGTGAAGTAAATGCTGGTGGAATCATGGGGATAGTCATCTGCGTTTTGGTGGTGCTAGCCGTAGCTGCCGTTTCCTGCTATTATCTCTGTCCTCACACAAAGCTTAAAAGTTGGTTTCCTGCCATGCCGTTCCTAAAGTGAACTATCGTGAAGCACTAGATAATGGTGACGCCAACTGCTCAAAAACGGGAACAGATTTCCAGAATGTGTTACCACTACACCATGGAAAACAAGTCACTCGACTGAATACGTGCATACAAATGAACTGGAGTTCAATTCAAATTAAAAATAAATTGTAGGAAAGACAGCTTCAAACTACGGAACAATAATATCCACAAAGGGATAATTTATTCAAAATAAATCTTTCAAAAAAATAAGTTTAACATGACTTGTGTTAATTTATTTCTTACTTTAAACTGAAAACCAAATTAAAGTATCTCGTTAAATATAGTGATGATTAAAAGCACGCTATCAATGTTTTATATAGACTGAAGTGCCAGGAAAACTGGTACACCAGTCTCATCGAGATCAGGAGAGAAGTCGACTTTTTTTTTTTTTTCTTATTTTGTCACAAAAGATCTACCTTAACGCCTAAGCTACTAGCAAAGTTTGGAAAAAAAAAGAAAGAAGGCGGAATAACTTCCAACTTTTTGAATTGGCGTTTCTTCTGTTCTTTAAATGAAAAAAAAAAAAACTTTTCGGTGAGTTGTGAAAGAGTTTGATTTTTGTAAACCCATAGGACTCTTAGGGTGTTGGGGTACCCAGTTCAGGTGGAGGTCTTGCCAACCCTTAACACGGCTATGCCTAGTATGTGTTGAAGGGATAGTATCATTATTAATCAATAAGTGCAGATGTAGGAAGGCTGCCTTTGAGTGTATCGCTCTTTGACTGACTGAAAGAAAATTGGGGGGGGGGTTGCTACCTAATATGTGTTGGAGGGATAGTGTAAATGGACAATAAAATAAAAATCAGTAATATGAGATACTGTATTTGCACTAAATACATTAATCATTAGTGTCCGTGGTTTTGTTTTGTTCCCTTGGCCAAATCAATAAATTTACATATTTTCCTGTAAATTACGAAAAAATAACATTATTATTATCTACTATCAGGCTTAATTTTTACTTCTAAAGTGTACAGTGGTCACCCCATGACCACAAGTAATTGATTGAATAGGAATATCCGCAGAAGTTAAGAAACCTGAATAACAACTAATCGCCATTTTTAAAGAGGGCTACCAATTTTGTTACAGGAAAAATCTGGATGGCATAGCCAAAAATGTTCATTAATGTGTAGATTAAAGGTGCGCCAAAATTTATGCTTCCATCATATAGGCATAATTGTTTCACCTTACTCAAAGAAAAATGATTGATTTTTAATATAATTATGGCTGTATTATAGCTAGTATTAAGCATCCCATTCTATAACTTAAAGATACTTTTATCGATGTGCAAATTTTCCTCCTTCGGAATACATTAATTGCGAAGAAAATATGTAAAGAAGTTTTACAATTGAAAACAAGCCAGAGTTCATAGGTGGAAATGCCCTTAATGATCTGCAAAGAAGATTAACTCCCAAGATCACACTTAGAAATTCAACACATTTTAAAAATTGGCCACTGTTCACGTTCCTCTAAGTTAAAAATAAAATGTGTCCCATCATTATGAGACACGCTCCTCTTAATTAAAAATAAAATGTGTCCCATCATTATGAGACAATCTCTTCTTAATTAAAAATAAAATGTGTCCCATCATTATGAGACACGCTCCTCTTAATTAAAAATAAAATGTGTAACATCATTATGAGACACGCTCCTCTTAATTAAAAATAAAATGTGTCCCATCATTATGAGACGCGCTCCTCTTAATTAAAAATAAAATGTGTCCCATCATTATGAGACACGCTCCTCTTAATTGAAAATAAAATGTGTCCCATCATTATGAGACACGCTCCTCTTAATTAAAAATAAAATGTGTCCCATCATTATGAGACAATCTCTTCTTAATTAAAAATAAAATGTGTCCCATCATTATGAGACACGCTCCTCTTAATTAAAAATAAAATGTGTAACATCATTATGAGACACGCTCCTCTTAATTAAAAATAAAATGTGTCCCATCATTATGAGACGCGCTCCTCTTAATTAAAAATAAAATGTGTCCCATCATTATGAGACAATCTCTTCTTAATTAAAAATAAAATGTGTCCCATCATTATGAGACACGCTCCTCTTAATTAAAAATAAAATGTGTAACATCATTATGAGACACGCTCCTCTTAATTAAAAATAAAATGTGTCACATCATTATGAGACACGCTCCTCTTAATTAATTATAAAATGTGTCACATCATTATGAGACACGCTCCTCTTAATTAAAAATAAAATGTGTAACATCATTGTGAGACACGCTCCTCTTAATAAAAAATAAAATGTGTCCCATCATTATAAGACACACTCCTCTTAATTAAAAACAAAATGTGTGCCATCATTATGAGACACGCATCTCTTAATAAAAAATAAAATGTGTCCCATCATTATGAGACACGCTCCTCTTAATTAAAAATAAAATGTGTAACATCATTATGAGACACGCTCCTCTTAATTAAAAATAAAATGTGTCACATCATTATGAGACACGCTCCTCTTAATTAATTATAAAATGTGTCACATCATTATGAGACACGCTCCTCTTAATTAAAAATAAAATGTGTAACATCATTATGAGACACGCTCCTCTTAATAAAAAATAAAATGTGTCCCATCATTATAAGACACACTCCTCTTAATTAAAAACAAAATGTGTGCCATCATTATGAGACACGCATCTCTTAATAAAAAATAAAATGTGTCCCATCATTATGAGACACGCTCCTCTTAATTAAAAACAAAATGTGTCCCATCATTATGAGACACGCATCTCTTAATAAAAAATAAAATGTGTCCCATCCTCCTCTTAATTAAAAATATAATGTGTCCCATCATTATGAGACACGCATCTCTTAATAAAAAATAAAATGTGTCCCATCATTATGAGACCAGCTCCTCTTAATTAAAAATATAATGTGTCCCATCATTATGAGACAAGCTCTTCTTAATTAAAAATAAAATGTGTCCCATCATTATGAGACACGCTCCTGTTAATTAAAAATAAAATGTGTCCTCATCATTATAAGACACGCTCCTCTTAATTAAAAATATAATGTATCCCATTATTATGAGACACGCTTCTCTTAATAAAAAATAAAATGTGTCCCATCATTATGAGACACGCATCTCTTAATAAAAAATAAAATGTGTCCCATCATTATGAGACAAGCTCTTCTTAATTAAAAATAAAATGTGTCCCATCATTATGAGACACGCTCCTCTTAATAAGAAATAGAATGTGTCCTCATCATTATGAGACACGCTTCTCTTAATTAAAAGTAAAATGTCCCATCATTATGAGACACGCTCCTCTTAATTAAAAATAAAATGTGTCCCATCATTATGAGACACGCTCCTCTTAATTAAAAATAAAATGTGTCCTCATCATTATAAGATACGCTCCTCTTAATTAAAAATATAATGTATCCCATTATTATGAGACACGCTTCTCTTAATAAAAAATAAAATGTGTCCCATCATTATGAGACACGCTCCTCTTAATTAAAAATATAATGTGTCCCATTATTATGAGACACGCTTCTCTTAATAAAAAATAAAATGTGTCCCATCATTATGAGACAAGCTCTTCTTAATTAAAAATAAAATGTGTCCCATCATTATGAGACACACTCATCTTAATTAAAAATAAAATGTGTCCCATCATTATGAGACACACTCCTCTTAATGAAAAATAAAATGTGTCCCATCATTATGAGACACGCTCCTCTTAATTAAAAATATAATGTGTCCCATCATTATGAGACACGCTCATCTTAATTAAAAATAAAATGTGTCCCATCATTATGAGACACACTCCTCTTAATGAAAAATAAAATGTGTCCCATCATTATGAGACACGCTCCTCTTAATTAAAAATATAATGTGTCCCATCATTATGAGACACGCTCCTCTTAATTAAAAATAAAATGTGTCCCATCATTATGAGACACGCTCCTCTTAATTAAAAATAAAATGTGCCCCATTATTATGAGACACGCTCCTCTTAATTAAAAATAAAATGTGTCCCATCATTATGAGACACGCTCCTCTTAATTAAAAATAAAATGTGCCCCATCAATATGAGACACGCTCCTCTTAATTAAAAATAAAATGTGTCCCATTATTATGAGACACGCTCCTCTTAATTAAAAATAAAATGTGTCCCATCATTATGAGACACGCTCCTCTTAATTAAAAATAAAATGTGTCCCATCATTATGAGACACGCTCCTCTTAATTAAAAATAAAATGTGTCCCATCATTATGAGACACGCTCCTCTTAATTAAAAATAAAATGTGTCCCATCAATATGAGACACGCTCCTCTTAATTAAAAATAAAATGTGTCCCATCATTATGAGACACGCTCCTCTTAATTAAAAATAAAATGTGTCCCATCATTATGAGACACGCTCCTCTTAATTAAAAATAAAATGTGTCCCCATCAATATGAGACACGCTCCTCTTAATTAAAAATAAAATGTGTCCCATTATTATGAGACACGCTCCTCTTAATTAAAAATAAAATGTGTCCCATCATTATGAGACACGCTCCTCTTAATTAAAAATAAAATGTGTCCTCATCATTATGAGACACGCTCCTCTTAATTAAAAATAAAATGTGTCCCATTATTATGAGACACGCTCCTCTTAATTAAAAATAAAATGTGCCCCATCAATATGAGACACGCTCCTCTTAATTAAAAATAAAATGTGTCCCATTATTATGAGACACGCTCCTCTTAATTAAAAATAAAATGTGTCCCATCATTATGAGACACACTCCTCTTAATTAAAAATAAAATGTGTCCCATCATTATGAGACACGCTCCTCTTAATTAAAAATATAATGTGTCCCATTATTATGAGACACGCTCCTCTTAATTAAAAATAAAATGTGTCCCATCATTATGAGACACGCTCCTCTTAATTAAAAATAAAATGTGTCCTCATTATTATGAGACACGCTCCTCTTAATTAAAAATATAATGTATCCCATCATTATGAGACACGCTCCTCTTAATTAAAAATAAAATGTGTCCCATCAATATGAGACACGCTCCTCTTAATTAAAAATAAAATGTGTCCCATTATTATGAGACACGCTCCTCTTAATTGAAAATAAAATGTGTCCCATCATTATGAGACACGCTCCTCTTAATTAAAAACAAAATGTGTCCCATCCTTATGAGACATGCTCTATAAATATCGAGCCAAATGTAAAAATAAGTTTAGTACACCTAACTGCGCATCACAGATATTTCAAAGAGCGTGAATAATTATTCTCTTGAATACCACTGTCCGGTGAAAACGTTTTTTTATCCGACTGATTGATGCGGAGATGTCGTCGTGCCTACGTCGGCCGGTCAAAGTGATATAATCAGTCACGTAAAAATTTTCAAAGAACGTAATGACGCAGAAACCAAATGACACATCATTGGTAAATTATGAATGAAAACAACTGTAAGAAAAATGTGTGTTACTTAAAATGAGAAATTTGTTAATTCACTTGTAAAGAAAGAGGAGTATTCTTTTCAAAGTATGGAAAACCTCTTTCTTGCCATTCTTCCTCATTTTATCACGCGGCGCAACCAGTCCTCTTGAAGGGCAAAATGATTTTCTACAAGAAAATTGACACCGAATTTTCGGGTGTTATGAGCACGTCTTTTGAACCAGTTCTGACGCGAATTAAATTTATCGAATCTGTTCAGAGTCAATGGAGCCGGTATGGAAAACAGTAATATCTGGCCGAAGAAATTATTTTTTTCAGTCGGGTTTTTAAATCCCGCAGGTATTGCTGTTAACGGAATGGTGAACTTACGCCCTCTGATGGCAGACCTGTGTGTTAAAAAACTGAAATTATAATAAAAACATTTCGCAGTGGAGACCCGCTCGGAGAAAGGAAGAATTTTTTAAATCGGACTCTTAGAAACAGAGGTATCGACAAATATAAGATATGCATCTACGCACCCTGGTGGGAAAACCACGTACTATTTTAAGAAGAAAGTGCTCTCAAAAGATTTTTCGATGTGATCGGTATCTGCCCAGGAAACAATTTTTTCAATCGAGTTTTCAGGAGCCCAGATTTTGCTGCAAATACATCAGAAGCAGAAATTAACACTTATGCCCCCTGGTGGCCAAACCATTCTTTACAAAATATTAGATATTACGTATATGAAAAAAATCCCTCATCAGGAGCTGTGTGCTATACAGGAATAATTTTTAAAATCGGAGTTTTAGAAGCAGAAATATCATGGAAAACGCAATTTACCTTTACGCCCTCTAGCGGAAAGTCTATGAATTACTTGAAAATTTTGAAATTACATGAAAACATTTCGCACTGGAGATGCTATCCAACAAAGATGGAATTTTTCAAATCTGACTCTTTTTAAGCAGAGATATCGACAAATATAAGACATGCATCTACGCCCCCTGGTGGGAAACACATGCATTATTTCAATAAGAAAGTATTCTCAAAAAGGTTTTCCATGTGAGCGGTATCGGTCCGGGAAAGAATTTTTTCATTCGAGTTTTCAGGAGCTCAAGTTTTGCTGCAAATACATCAGAAGCAGAAACTGACGCTTACGCCCCCTGGTTGCCAAACCATTTCTGACCAAAAATTAAAAACTATATGCAAATGATTTCCTATCTGGAGCTGTATCCGCTGAAGAAAAAAAAATTCAAATCGGAGTTTTAGAAGCAGAGATATGGGGGAAACGCAATTTACTTTTACGCTCCCTGGCGGAAAGTCCATGAATTACTTGAAAATTTTGAAATTATATGGAAAACATGTTGCACTGGGAACTCTATCCAATAAAGAAGGAATTTCTCAAATCGGACAGTTAGAAGAAGAGATATTGACAAAAATATGGTATACATCTACGCCCCCTGGAAGAGAAACTATGCAATATTTTAAGAAGGAAACACTCTGAAAAGGTTTATTAACTGGAGTGGCATCGTTCCGCGAACGAACTTTTTTAATCGAGATTTTGAAAGCTCAGATTTTGTGGCAAATGCGTCAGAAGCAAAAAATAACGCGTACCCTGTTGGTATTATCGCTGGGGTTCCTAATTGGGTTCACCCGGCGTAATATTGGGAGCCAAGGGGTGTCGAGTGGATTGTGATTCTGCGATTCCCTGATTTAGGGCTGACGCAGCATCAGAATCCACTGACGGGGCGTTGTGTTTCACACAGCAGATTTTCCTTTGGGAGTCAAAGGGTCCGCTGTGTGCCGCAATATTTTTGTGAAAGTCTAGATTTAAAATAAAAAGCATAACTGCAGTGATTTTCTAAGTTCCGGTTCCAAAAGATATATATATTCTCCAAATAATCTAGGGTTGAGCACACATATTGTAGTTAACGATACACTCATCATGGAACTGAGACAAAATTAACAACAAAAACAATTTATTGGTTATGATTTGGCATAATAATAAATATACGCTCATGATACTAGCAAAAATGATTTAAGACTCTCTGACAGGAACCTGTACTAAACTGAGTATTTGTTAAAAAAATTATTTACTCTATGTGTGGACTGCTCCGATAAAGATTTTATGAGGGGACACCAAAAAAAAAAGAATAGGATGGATTTCCTACCTTAACCTCCGAATCTGGCCTAGATATCGCGCTGCTGACCACTCCTGAGCCGGGAGAATTCTCGTCCGCCAAACACTTATCGTGGTTCCTCCACATAGGGTACTGGTCTGCGATGTCTGCCCCGGTCCGTCAAACTTGGTGAGGGCCCTCGTCATCCTTTGCCGGGTTCCTTTCCGTAGCACCTCGTTTTGGATCCTCCATCCATGTCGGGACACGGTACGTAGTTACGGATGTCCTGCTGCAATATTTGGCAGCGATTAAGCTGCCAGTCTCTGATACCTCATGGCTGTGTCCACGTTTTGGACCACAAAAAAAAAAAACCCAAGTGACAAGTCACCAGTAATAAAAAACAAGTGCAAGTCAAGCACCTCGACTTAGAAGAACAAGTGAAAAGATGAAAGTGCCGAAGTTCTTCTCTTCCCTGGTAAAAATTTCGACGACCCCCAAGAAGACTCACACTACCTCAAAATATCCCATCATCCAATCACTAGCTGGCAAACGCAAGCCTCCCTGAATTAAATTCCCCAGTGTAGATCTTACTGGTCAGAGAATTAACATTTTGATCTTCCATTCGTTAGGGGGCCAAGATTCCTACCCGTTCCAGACCGGCCATAAATCCTTACCCCAATTAAACTGTTAGGCCCGGTTCCAACAAGTCTCCAGTCGGGCCCAACACGCATTGTTGATGCTATAGACGGTGTACACTTCTATTGCCCCAATAAAACATACTTCAAAGCCAGCTCGCCGATGGCTGTCGCCAGCGTTTACTCCTTACAGTGTCTGTCTGTCCTGTGCCGCCTTGTGCTGGGAGAGGGGGGACGGAGAGGAAAAAAAAAAGAAAAGATTCACCCGAAAGTATGTGGCAAAATAAAACGTACTCCTTCTTCAAAAAAATACATGAATGAATAAAAATGAATAAATAAATAAATAAATGAATAAATAAATGAATTAATAAATAAATGAATAAATAAAATAATAATTAAATAAATAAATAAACTAGGGAATGGGTTTTCGACCTAAATGTGCAGCGCTCAGTTTGGGCGCTGTCACATTGGCCAACCTGTCCTTTACCAAAAATTAGAAATTACATGCAAAAGATTTTCCATCAAGAGCTGTATCAGGTGAAGAAAAAAATTTTCAAATCGGAGTTTTAGAAGTAGAGATATCGGCGAAAGATACGCTCCCTTGCAGAAAATCTATGCGTAACATGAAAAAGTAACTATACTTAAAATACTCTTTGATACAAATTTAATCGGAGGGTAAAAGAATTTTTTCAATATGATGTCTAGAAGCAAATATAATGAATAAAATTTATTTTGAACTCGATATCATCTGCATTTACGCCCTCTAGCGGCAAAATTGTACATCGTAAAGAAAAAAAAAACGAAATGAAGGAACATCATTCGCCTATTTCAAGCTTTCCAATGCAAAATTAATTTTTCAAGTGGGACAAATAGTTTTGTAGATAAAATAGATCAAATAGTTTTGTGTCTTCAGACGGACGGACGGAAGGACAAACCGATAACTTAAACACGATCGTCTTTTTGCAAAAGACATGCTAAAAATAGCTGAAGGGATCGCAGACATTTATGTTTCAATCTAGAAACGAAGTGCGAGATACCGTACCTTAAAAGAAGGGTAAGATGATTTATGGCTTTATAAAAGCTCCGAATGTTAAAAAACAACAGGGAAAAAAAAAATCAAAGTTGGCTTCACGCTATGACAGAAGGCGAACCTGTGACTACAATAATAAAGCAAGGCTTTGCGTGAAACGATCAGCGACAGATGTTTACAAAAAAGCACGTGCTTAGAAGGCAGCCATGACATCAGGACTGCGAAGAAAATGGATGCTTTGGAAGATCCGCGTTTCGGTTGCAAGCAGAGAAACTTTAATTAGAGGCCACCGACGTAGCCACTTACGCCGAAAGTCATGTAATGAGTTCCGTTTCTGCGCATGCTCTCTCTCTTTCAGTCTCCGTGGAGCCCATGTTGGCAGCAATGTTCTTTAAGATTGAGCTTGGCTTTGATATATGCCCGTGAAGATTGTTGGACACTTGGTGAGCTTAGCTTATTACGTCTTACACACTTGGCATCGCGCAACGAATAACTTCTTTTTTTTTTTTTTTTTTGCTTTTTAAATTTTTAACTCCAATTAACTCCACTTAACTGATTTTATTCTTGTTCATCTTAAAAAGAAAATTCCGCGTTTTGTGTCCAGGCATATAGAAGAAAAGACAGACGTGTTTTGTAACACCGTCATACTAATCTATCATACCTTAACAAAAACGCTGTAACACGATTTTTGTGAATCCTAACTACCCACAAAGGACTGTTTCACATTATATTCCCATAATTGTTTTTAAATTCCCCACCAACTAATACACCGTACTGCGGTTTCTTGCGCTTTGCAACTGTAACAAGATACCAGAAATCATTACTCGAGTTATGAGGATAATGGCTGTGGAATAAATCTCGCTTCTTTGTCCCGACCTTTGATCCCATTTCGATTATATTCAGCAGAATTGGTTCAGTATACCTCTGGAACAACATACTAAAGTTTTGTCGCAATAGAAGCATTTTTAATCAACTTTTGAGGATAACGGCTGTGGAATAAATCTGGCTCCTGTGCCCTGACCTTTGACCCCATTTCGATTATATTCAGAAGAATTGGTTCAGCGTTTTTATCTCCGAAAAAACATGATAACGTTTTGTCGCAATCGAAGCATTTTTACGTAAGTCGTGACGCATCAGCGAAATAGCATGGATCCCGCTCATATGTCCTGATCTTTGACCCCATTTCGTCCATTTTCAATAGGGTTCGTCCCCAGGTTGTCCACTACCTCATACTAAAATTTCATCGAAATCGAACCATTTTTACGCGAGTTATCGTGCGGGCGGACAAAGATGGAGCGTGGTTTATGTTGTTCCGGACAGCTACTGAACCGGTTCTGATTAGTATCATCGAAACGGGGTCAAAGGCCAGGACACAAGAGCAAGATTTATTCCACAGCCATTATCCTCATAGTAACTTGACTAAAAATGCTTCTATTGCGACAAAACTTTAGTATGTTGTTCTGGGGGTATACTGAACCAATTGTGTTTAATATCATCGAAATGGGATCAAAGGTCAGGACACCGGAGCAAGATTTATTCCACAGCCATTATCCTCATAGTAACTTGACTAAAACTTTAGTATGTTGTTCCGGAGGTATACTGAACCATTTCTGTTTAATATCATCGAAATTGGGTCAAAGGTCAGTGCACAGGTGCGAGATTTATTTCACAGCCATTATCCTCATAGGAACTTGATTAAAACTGCTTCTATTGCGACAAAACTTTAGTATGTTGTTCCTGAGGTATACTGAACCGGTTCTGTTGAATATAATCGAAATGGGATCAAAGGTCAGGACACAGGAGCGAGATTTATTCCACAGCCATTATCCTCATAACTTGACTAAAAATGTTTCTATTGCGACCAAACTTTAGTATATTGTTCCGGAGGTATACTGAACCGGTTCTGTTGAATATCATCGAAATGGGGTCAAATGTCAGGGCACAGGAGCGAGATTTATTCCACAGCCATTATCCTCATAACTTGACTAAAAATGTTTCTATTGCGACCAAACTTTAGTATATTGTTCCGGAGGTATACTGAACCGGTTCTGTTGAATATCATCGAAATGGAGTCAAATGTCAGGGCACAGGAGCGAGATTTATTCCACAGCCATTATCCTCATAACTTGACTAAAAATGTTTCTATTGCGACCAAACTTTAGTATGTTGTTCCGGAGGTATACTGAACCGGTTCTGTTGAATATCATCGAAATGGAGTCAAAAGTCAGGGCACAGGAGCGAGATTTATTCCACAGCCATTATCCTCATAACTTGACTAAAAATGTTTCTATTGCGACAAAACTTTAGTATGTTGTTCCGGAGGTATACTGAACCGGTTCTGTTGAATATCATCGAAATGGAGTCAAAAGTCAGGGCACAGGTGCGAGATTTATTCCACAGCCATTATCCTCATAACTTGACTAAAAATGTTTCTATTGCGACCAAACTTTAGTATGTTGTTCCGGAGGTATACTGAACCGGTTCTGTTGAATATCATCGAAATGGAGTCAAAAGTCAGGGCACAGGAGCGAGATTTATTCCACAGCCATTATCCTCATAACTTGACTAAAAATGTTTCTATTGCGGCAAAACTTTAGTATGTTGTTCCGGAGGTATACTGAACCAATTCTGTTTAATATCATAGACATTGGTCAAAGGTCAGTGCCCAGGTGCGAGATTTATTTCACAGCCATTATCCTCATAGGAACTGGACTAAAACTGCTTCTATTGCGACAAAACTTTAGTATGTTGTTAATGAGGTATAGTGAACCGGTTCTGTTGAATATCATGGAAATGGGATCAAAGGTCAGGACAGAGGTGCGAGATTTATTCCACAGCCATTATCTTCATAATTTGAGTAATGATTTCTGGTATGTTGGAGAGCATATCATATTCAATGCATTGCATGATTTTACTAACTTGTCAATATTAATGCGTTCTTGAACCACATGTCGTAAATGAAAACCTTCACAACCTGAAGGCGTTAAAATTCACCGATTCAAACCACCATATATTAAGAACTCTGTTCTGAAGTACTATTGAATATTTTTAAAACGGCCGTCCCATAAAAACTGAGTGTAAAATCTCACAAAATGAAGAAGTATAGCTACAGCAAAATATATGTTATTCTTTCTCAAAGTATCTTCCCTCAGATGATATGCAATGGTGACATTGTTCAGTTCACTTTTCAAAGCATGTGGCGGAGGCATTTTGTGGAAGCTGCTTTAGTGTCCCCTGTAGAGCTTGAATAACGTCAGCATCTGTGTTGAAGCACGTAACTTCCTCTTCATTGTTGGAAACAACCAGAAATCGCACGGGGCGAGGTCAGGACTGCAGGTCATCTGTGGCATGTTCTCAATACTGCATTTCCTAAGAAACTGTTGAACACAAGCAGCCACATGTGGCCGGGCGTTATCATGGTGTAGGGTCCACTTGCCCACCAGTTCCGGTCGCTTAATCGATATGTGTCGTCGCAGAAGCTTCAAGACTGAAATGTAATACTCAGCATTGACAGAAATTTGTGGAGGACAGTCATGCTGATAGACTACACTTTTACGATCAAATAAAATTATCATCATCACCTTCCCAGCTGATTTGGTTTGGCTGACGTTTCTCGGAGGAGGCGAGCATGTATGTTTCCAGACACTTGTTGCGCGCTTTGTGAGGGGGTAGAAATAGTAGACCCATGTTTCATCGGCAGTTATTACTGTGTTAAAAAGTCTGGATCCTTTTCAATCAATGTACATTAGGACAAAGTCCTCTATAATACTGTTACACACGTTGTAGTATATGAGCTTCGAAAAAACAAGCTGACTTCAATGATAATGGAATATTTATATTTCAACTTAAGAATATTTCTACATGTACAGTACATATACATTTAAATGTTGAAACCTCACATAGGTTATATCCAGTGAGACATAAAAATCAGCAATGAAGTATATGGAGCAACACATATTGCGCTCAGCTTACTCCGGTTTCAGTCCCTCTGGCTTGGAATCAATCCTGCTTCTTGTCCAGTGTTGTACCACATCATTGAAGGTATTCCACGTTCAAAGTTCAACACAAACACGAACATGAGCACAATTCTACAAGAAGGGGGTGATGAGTTAAAATAGTTTTGAGACCATTGTCAAGACCAGATTACGTTGACGCAGCCAGAATTTTAGCAGTTGAAACATTCCGCTGTTCAATATCAAGCTATTATGAAGTATCAAGATTAAAAGATTTAAAAAGTCAACAAGTTCCTCCTTGCTCGTCCCGACATGTTTCAAGCTACACTGTGCCCATCTTCAGCTGTCGGTTCTAAGAGACATCCCTGTAATAAAGCAATTATGCATAGAGCAGGTGTATACGGTATATCCACGAAAAACAACGACACCGGTAATACTAATAATATCTACATAGGTAGTACTAAAAGACGACTAAAAACAAGAATGGAAGAACACAAGATAAATTGGAAAAAGGGTGAGCAACGAACATCTCTTATTACATATTGCATTAATAATAATTCTATCCCCGTGTGGGAAAATGCCAAAATATATACTACGCATAACACACATAAAAAGATATTGTATTCTGAGTCTGTTGTGATAGAAAAAACCAGAGGATTTAATTGCAATGAACAAGCACCATTCCAATTGCCGTTTGCCTGGCGATGCATAATAACAAAAGAAAAAGAAAGTGAACAAAAGTATATAAAAACTAAATTTGTTGAAAAAATCTCATCCAACAACGATTAATAATGAAATTACAGAAAAAGAACACCAGATGGTGCAACAATAGCAAAAGTCGTAAATCACATGATTAACCTACGCACAGATACAGGACCAATGAGTCAACTGGTGACAGGGAGGTAATCAGTTCAATAAAAGCATATGGAGGTCTCTTTCAACAGACCGCTGAAGATGGGCACAGTGCAGCCTGAAACATGTCGGGACGAGCAAGGAGGAACTTGTTGACTTTTTAAATCTTTTAATATTGATACTTCATAATAGCTTTGTATAGAACAGCGGAATGTTTCAACTGCTAACGTTCTGGCTGCGTCAACGTAATCTGGTCTTGACAATGGTCTCAAAACTATTTTAACTCATCACCCCCTTCTTGTAGAATTGTGCTGATGTTCGTGTTTGTGTTGAACTTTGAACGTGGAATACCTTTAATGATGTGGTACAACACTGGACAAGAAGCAGGATTGATTCCAAGACCAAAGGGACTGAAACCGGAGTAAGCTGAGCGCAATATGTGTTGCTCCATATACACTGACGGAAAAAAATCCCAACACCACTAAAAAATAGTTGTAGAGGAATGAAATGGCGGCAATACATTTGTATTGGTAACATATTTAATCGATTAAGGTTTCAAGATCACAGCTTATTGTAAGCGCGAGAAGAGCCATTTTAAATGTGAAATGCTGGTACATTAATAACCGCCAGAATGTTGAATGCAAGCACGCAAACGTTCATGCATTGTGTCGTACAGGTGCTGGATGTCAGTTTGTGGGATGGAGTTCCATGCCTGTTGCACTTGGTCGGTCAATACAGGGACGGTTAATGCTGGTTGGGGGTGACGCTGGAGTTGTCGTCCAATGATGTCCCATAGGTGTTCGATTGGTGAAAGATCTGGTGATCTTGCAGGCCATGTCGACACTCAGTAGAGCATGTTGGGTTACAACAGCGGTATGCGGGTGAGCGTTATCCTGTTGGAAAACACCCTCTGGAATGCTGTTCATGAATGGCAGCACAACAGGTTGAATCACCAGACCGACGTACAACTGTGCCGTCAGGGTGCGTGGGATAACCACGAGAGTGCTCCTGCTGTCATAGGAAATTGCTCCCCAGACCATAACTCCAGGTGTAGGTCCAGTGTGTCTCGGCCGCAGACAGGTTGGTTGCAGGCGCTCACCTGGCCTCCTTCTAACCAACACACGGGCATCACTGGCACCCAGGCAGAACCGGCTTTCATCAGAAAACACAACAGATCTCCAATGAGCTCTAGCTTGACACCACTGACGTCGCAAACGGCAGTGGTTTGGAGTAAGTGGAATGCACGCTACAGGGCGTCTGGCTCAGAGCTGCCCTTCAAGTAACCGATTTGTATCAGTTCGTTGTGTCACTGTGGTGTCAAGACGCGGTACGATGCGCCAAGGCCATACGCCGTACACGGCGGTCTTCCCTCTCAGTAGTGCCACGTGGCCGGCCGGAACCCGGTCTTCTTGAGGCAGTACCTTCCCTTGAACACCGCTGCCAACAATCATGCATAGTGGCTACATTCCTGCTAAGTCGTTCTGCAATATTGCGGAAAGAAAATCCACCTTCTCGTAGCCCTATTACACGACCTCGTTCAAACTCCGTGAGCTGTTGATAATGGCTTCTTCGTCTTCTTAAAGGCATTCTTGACTAACATCAACACCCTACGTCGAATCTCAACGATAACTAACGCTCACGAACGTTACAGCGCGTATTTACAGCAAACCTGCTTTGCATGTTCCAAGGGGCGTTACTAGCGCCACACGTATGCGCCGAGGGCGAAATTTGCATAGACGTCATCTTACAGATGTACTCTCACCGCCTACCAACTGTCGTTTATCTAACACAACCCCTTCTTGGTGTTGGGAATTTTTTTTTCCGTCAGTGTTCTTCATTCCTGATTTTTATGTCTCACTGGATATAACCTATGTGAGGTTTCAACATTTAAATGTATAGATGCGTAACATCACAGCCTCTCCTTGACAAATGTCAACCCCGCCTTCTCGTGGTACATCCTGTTCCCACTAAAGGGGCTCTGACGACCGCCA
Organism: Macrothele yani; assembly: GCA_039090855.1. Taxonomy (NCBI): domain Eukaryota; kingdom Metazoa; phylum Arthropoda; class Arachnida; order Araneae; family Macrothelidae; genus Macrothele; species Macrothele yani. The sequence continues at coordinate 111,658,122 of CM077033.1, read as the reverse complement.
ATAGCGGTATAACTATACCATCGGGATTAGAGGAAATGCTATCCCACACTCACCAACCCGCTTGGCCAGCGTGATGAGTTATGGCCAAACCCCTCCAAAATGACTCCACAACTTAAATCTTGGCCCTCAGTCTCCGGCAGCTGGAATGTACCTGGTCAAGGCAGCGGCCAGTGCGACATGAAGGCAGAGGGTGCTAAGAATCCCCGGAGGACCGGACTAGGCTGCCATCTGATGCTGACCTTGGCTACGTACAACGGACGCTCCCTATCTTCTGATTCAAGGCTTCTTGAATTAGAAGAGGAACTACAAAGGATCAATTGGGACATCGTCGGGCTAAGTATTGTAAGGAGAAAAAGGAGAAGATCTCATTGAACTGAAAAGTGGACATCTCTTCTACTATCGTGGGACAGATACTGGCAGAACTAGTGGTGTTGGATTTATAATAAACAAGAAACTGAAGGATAAAGTTGTAGAAGTTGAAAGTTCCTCGGACAGAGCTGCACGACTCGTTATCCAACTCTCGAGAAGATACCAGGCTCAGATTATTCAAACTTATGCACCCACCACAAGTCATGCTGAAGAAGAAATTGAAGAATTTTATGAGGAAATTCGTGATCTAAATAATAAAGGTAAGCAGCACTTGAAGATAATTATGGGAGATTTCAATGCAAAAATAGGGCAACAGCAACAGAATGAAACTTCAGTAGGTAAATTCGGTCACGGCAACAGAAACCAGCGTGGAAATACTCTCGTTGAGTTTGCAGAGGCAGAAGGGTTTTTCATCTTGAACTCCTTCTTCAAGAAAAAGCCACACAGGAAATGGACATGGAGACATCCAAATGGGACGACAAGTGAAATTGATTTTATTATGTGTAACAAAAAATTCGTCATAGAAGACTGCAGTGTGCTAAACAAGTTCAACACAGGCAGTGACCATAGATTGGTGAGATGTAAGATGCACCTCAACACTAAACTCGAACGTAGCAAGCTCATAAGACAAACAAAATGTATTGACATAACCAACCTTAAAAAACACCATAATACCTTCAAATTGGAACTGAAGAACAGATTCTCTGCTTTAGAAGGCCTAACATCGAAAGAAGTGGATATTTCTGAAGTTAACAGAAAAGTAACCAAAGCTCTTATGGAAACAGCAACAAAATTAGCTGGGTCTCAGAACAAATTGCATGTGAACAAATTATCAGGAAAACCAAAATGTTGATGCAAAAAAGAAGAGTGATGAGGACAACTAAAGAAGATGTGACTTCCAAAGTGGAATATATAGAGCTATGCAAGACAGTACGAAAAGTATCACTGAAGACGTAAGGAAATTCAACTGTGAACTAGTAAGAAAAGCAATTGAAAACAACCAAAGCCTAAAGATAGCAAAGGGACATCTCAGTAAGGGGAAAAAACAGATTATGGCACTGAGAAAAGAAGATGGTTCTGTAACAAGAAATAGAGGCAAAATTTTGACAAGAGTGAAAGATTTCTACTCCAAATTATATGAAAGGGATGATACATGTACTCCAGACATCATGAAAGGTACCAGTACCAGAGTTCTTCCAGTCCTTCCAGCAGAAGTTGCACATGCAATCAAGAACATGAAGCGGGGAAAAGCTCCAGGAGAAGATGGAATTACTGTAGACATCATACAAGAAGCAAGTGGAGAAATTGAAACAGTACTCGCCCAAATTTTCACTCGATGCCTTAATGAAGGGAAAATTCCTGAGGATTGGAACAACGCTACAATGATCTTGCTACATAAAAAAGGTGACATTGAGGATCTCAGGAACTACAGACCTATCAGCCTCCTATCAGTGGTTTATAAAATCTTCACTAAAGTTCTTTCACACCGCTTGAAGGTGACACTGGACATGGCTCAACCGAAAGAACAAGCGGGATTCATGAGTGGCTACAGCACAATAGATCATATCCACGTACTGAGAGAACTAATTGAAAGAGCGAGGGAATACGAGCTTCCATTGTGCATGGCTTTTATCGATTATGAAAAGCCTTTGATTCGGTGAAACCATCAGCAGTTGCAATGGCTCTGAAATCCTGCGGTATTGAAGATGCATACATTAATATTATTAATAACATCTATGAAAATGCAAGTGCAAAGATTCGGCTGTTTGAAAATACAACACACATAAAAATTGGAAAAGGAGTGAGACAAGGTGACACCATATCTCCGAAGCTCTTTTAATGCCACATTGGAAAATGTCTTTCAATCACTGAACTGGGAAAACAAAGGGATAAAGATTAATGGAGATTATCTAACCCACCTTCGTTTTGCTGATGACATAGTCATTTTTGCAACTACCCCATCAGAGCTACAGAGTATGATCCAGGAACTTGCTGACAAGAGTAAAGAAGTGGGATTTAAAATGAACTTTCAGAAGACAAAAGTGATGTACAATGCTTTTACAAGAAATGAAGATTTATCGATTGATGGAGAAAAGCTGGAGATAACAGACATGTACGTTTATCTTGGACAGCAGATATCAAGTGAGGGTCACATTGGTGAAGAAATTAATCGGCGTACAAAACTTGCCTGGAGAGCTTTTGGAAGAAACAGCATAATTTTCAAGAGCAATATGCCATTATGTCTTAAAAGAAAAGTGTTTGATCAATGCATCCTTCCAGTGCTTACGTATGGTGCAGAGACGTGGACCTTAACTAAAAGAGACATACAAAGGCTGCAGACAACTCCAAAGCAGCATGGAGAGGTGCATGCTTGGTGTAACCAGGAGAGATAAGAAGAGGAACACGTGGATCCGAAAAATGACAAGAGTGGAAGACATCATGATCAGAGTTAAATCCCTGAAATGGCAATGGGCTGGACATACTGCCAGAAGAACAGACCATCGATGGACAGCCGAAATTTTAGATTGGATTCCAAGGGACAGGAAAAGACCCAGAAGAAGACCACATGGAAGATGGGTGGATGAAATTCGAAAGTATGCGGGAGTGACATGGAGGAGACTGGCACAAGACAGACCGTTGTGGAGGAAACTTGGGGAGACCTTCGTCCAGCAGTGGATTGATAATGGTTGACAATGATGATGATGATGATACTGTACATGTAGAAATATTCTTAAGTTCAAATATAAATATTCCATTATCATTGAAGTCAGCTTGTCTTTTCGAAGCTCATATACTACAACGTGTGTAACAGTATTATAGAGGACTTTGTCCTAATATACATTGCCTATCTTCCACGTAATTTATTGTTCAAATATATGTACAGTAGCGAACAAAAGTATTTGGCAAAACACTTTTTCGACCATAATATTTTTTCTGCTGGACCAAATCGGGTCATTTTGGGATATGATATGTGTTATTCAGTTGTAAACATGACCCATATGCAGATGGATCGGAAACCTTAACACAGATCAGGTACCGAGCTTAATCTCAAAGATCATACAAATTGACCAACATAGTAGGTGTGTATCGCATTCATTTAATGCAACGATAACAGAAAACAAGTACGAGAAAACGACAAAACAATAACTAATACTTAGTCGGATGACCACGAGACTTAATAACATCGAGTCCACTAGCTTCTCGACGGTGACCTGCGGAATTCGCACCCATTCTGCAGACAGCTGGTCGAACTTCTGGGCCCTATTCCAGCAGGTTTTCTTCGCACACCGCCTCTCCAGCTCCTCCCACATGTGCTCGATGGGGTTGAGGTCTGGAGATTGGCTTGGTCAGTCTAGAAGTGTGACCTGTTGCTGCCGGAAGGCTGCCTTCGCTATTCTGGAGGTGTGCTTCGGGTCGTTCTCTTGCTGCATGATCCATCCGGGTGGCATGTTCTGGTTTGCCCATGGGAAGACATCGTTGATGAGCATGTTCGCGTAGCTCTGGCCTGTCATTATTCCGTCAATCTTGATGATGGGGCCCATTCCATTGCGAGAGAAGGCGCCGTAAACCATGAGCCATCCTCCTCCGCGCTTGACAGTCGTCTGAAAGAACTGGGGGTTGAATCTCTGGCCACACGGACGTCGTACGTATCGGATTCCATCACTTCCGAACAAGTTGAACTTGCTCTCGCCGGTGAAAAGCACCTTACTCCAGTCCGCCGCGGTCCAGTGTAGATGACGGCTCGCGAACGCGACTCTGGCTCGTCGATTCTTGACTCCCATGAGTGGTTTCTTGGCGGGGCGTCTTCCATTCAATCCACCAGCAATGACGTAAGATAGTCATTCGGCTGACGTTCAGGTCGTCGCTGCCGCGGAATTCGATGGCGATGTCCACCAGTCAAGGTTGGATCAGCACGAGATCGATGGAGGATGCGTCTATCCTGACGCAACGTAGTGGAACGAGACCTACCGCATTGAGGACTGTTCTCGACGGTCCGCGTCTTCTTATAACGTTACAGGATAGCTGAAATGGACTGGTGTCGGATCTTCAGGGCCCTCGCAATGTCGGTGACGCGCATTCCGGATTCCATCATGTTCACGAGCTCCAATAGGGATCTCCGCCTCTTTACCCATTTCTGAAAACCTAAGATTGATTTATTATCACGCTACACATCGCAAGAAAAACATTAATACATGCAGCAAACAAATGGGTAATAATTGGCGACTCTTGAATATGGCCCCATTTCGAACGACAAATTCGCTCTGAGCGAAATACAAACTGCGCAGCATTATAACATACGAATCAACACATATCATATCCCAAAATGACCCGATTTGGTCCAGCAGAAAAGGAATTGTGGTCGAAAAAGTGTTTCGCCAAATACTTTTGTTCGCTATTGTATGTATAGACTGAACTTCTACTAAAATCCTTTTCAATCATTTGTTTCCACTCATGACAAACTGAACTCTGGCTAGCAATTGTTTTCTCGTCAGGAGATAAGGTAGCCATCTTGAACACACACGACGCAGCAGTAATTTATCGCGTAGAAGGCGAAATGCCGACCTTTTTGAAATATTAGTTCACGCCACCATATCTTCACACGTCCGTCATTCATGTATCTTCTTGCAGGTTTGCCCAAAACAGTGTTAACAATACCCTCCGTAACAACACTCCCGACAACCGACCTTCTGACATTCTTCAAGATGACCTCTCTGCATTTGAGAAGCAAGGCTCTCCAACTAAAATTCCTGTACGGCATCATAAATGGAGAGATAGATTATACTCAAATTGTAAACCAATTAATTTTTCGTGTCCCATATTTACCGAGGACAAAATGTGAACTATTTGAAGTGGCATTTTGCAGAACTGATGCTAGAAAAAAATCTCCGTTATGTAAAATGTATAGGCTTCACAACTCACTTGAAGAATGTCCGGATATTTTTAATGTAAGTAATACACAGTGCGTCAAAGAATTTTTAAGACTGGGTCTGTAAAATGAAATAGAAACAAGAAATTATAATTTGTTTTGGTTTGTTATTCAAAATAAGTCCCTCCGGCTTCAATACACTTGTTACAGCGATTTAATTATGATTCGAATGCCTGTTCCAGTTCACTTTGCGGAATTGCCTCCAAAGCACGCGTCGAAGCTGTTTCTATGGTCGAAATATCATCAAAATAACACCCTTTTAACGTCATTTTAAGTTTTGGGAACGAAGAAAAGTCGCAGGGTGCTAAATCAGGCGAATACGGGTGGATGATTCAACACACAGACGTTACTTTTCTCCAAAAATTTACGAACAAGAAGTGAGGTGTGACTGGGTGCATTATCGTGCAACAAACACCAACTGTTTTCATCTCGATATTCTGGGCGAATGCGACGGATTCTGCCCATCAAACGCCTCAAAACACTTAAATAAAACTCACCAGTAATTGTTTGTCCACTTGGAACAAATTCTTTGTGGATATTACCCTTACTATCGAACAGTGTAATGAGCAATGTTTTGATTTTCGATGGAACTTTTCTTGATTTTTTGGCTTGTGGCGAGTTTTTTGACTTCCATTCCGCACTTTGTCGCTTTGTTTTAGGATCATATTGAAAACACCATGTTTCATCACCAGTAACAATCGATTTTAAGAAGTTTGGGTCATTTTCAGCGGCTGAAACGATGTCTCTGCAATGTGCACTTCTCCTTGATTTTTTGTTCATTGGTTAACGCGTGCGGAACAAATTTAGCACAGACTTTTGTTTTGCCCAAATCTTCATGCAGCATGGTTCGAATCGTTTCTTTGTTGATGTTTAAAGACTCTTCCATCATTCTTAGTGACGCACATCGATTGTTTGCCACGAAATCACGCACTTTTTCAATAATATCAGGTGTCCTAGATGAACTTGGTCTCCCGGTATGCTTATCATCTTCTAGCGAATCTCTTCCGTCCAAAAACGTTTGTGCCACAGGAAAACATTTGATCTACTTAAACAAAACTCACCGTAAACTTGTTTCATCATTTGGTACGTTTCCGAGGCACTTTTACCAAGTTTTGCGTTAAATTTAATAACAGCCCTTTGTTCCATCTTAATAATTGAACATGAAAAAAATTTGGCTTCTGTAATGAACGGCCAGTTTCGTTTGAGTTACTTTAACAACTGCGCAGTACTTTTGGCAGAAAGCAAGCAGATGGTCACGGTTTATAACGCATTCGCGATTACACTGGTGGCGCCACCGTAGGCTGAAATCTATAGCGCCAGTCTTAAAAATTCTTTGACGCACTGTGTATTTTTTTTCATAAAGCAGGTTTTGCAAGATTGTGAATATCACTTGGTAATTATCACTGTTAATATAAATATAGCAATTCCTGTAACTAGATTTACCGTCTGTAGGGATGAGCTTACAAAAAATAAATAAATAAACACTTTTGGGAGGACCAGGCCTGGGGTGCAAGTTCTGCCGATAAATGCCTTTATCGCACAACGTATTTCAATTGCTAACTCTGAATCACTAACTTCATAGCTGTATGGCGAAATGCAGATGTAAACAACTGCGCGATAACAAAACCAGAATCGTCTGCCACGTCTAATGACTGTTGCCACAGACTCTTCCTTAATTCAGACAGTCGTCTGCGTGGTTATGTTTTCCCAGTGCACTGTTGCCAACTCAAACGAAAAAATTACTCTCATGTTTTATGGAACGATCTCTGTATTAAAATTCATTTCGTCCAAAAGAATTTGGTACTCCGAAGATATATTTATGCCTTTTTCAAATTACTTCTTGAACAACTGTCGTAGATCAAATAGTATGTAGAACGGCCAAGCTTCATATGAATAACAAATTACGTTATAATCCATGCCCTTTATTCTATCCAAATGTAAGAGTGATACGATTGTGGAACTACACTGGCAGAAAGTGAAAAAAGAACACCAAGAAGGAATTGGCGGACGATCATGAAATTTACATATGTTAATGGGGTCGAGTTTACGTAGGTGTGATCTTAATTTCGGGACCAACCGGTGAGCGCTTACGCCACAGCACGGCATAATATGCAAATTATCGTCGGTGGTATTTAAGGAGTACGGCGAAGTGAATGTAATTCGGCGTACGGACACGTGCGAAGACCCTGAAGAAGCTGCAATGTCTGGACATGGAAGACGTGTACGATTTCAGCAGTTATCGGACTTTGAGCGAGGTCGTCTACTCGGACTCCGCGAGTCCAGGTGGTCGTATCGTCGTATTGCGGAGCGAATTGGACGGGAAGTATCGGTGGTGGTACGATGCTGGCGTAGATGGTCCGAGGAACATTCCCACATGAGAAGACGTAGAATCGGGAGTCACAGACGGACTGATGAGCTGACCGATCGACGCATAAGAAGAGTGGCGGTGTCAAGCAGAACATCCACTGCGACGCAAATCCGAGCTGCCGTTGCACCTGAGGTGACTGTGCGAACAATCTGCAACCGTCTACTGGATGCAGGACTACGTGCACGTGTGCCTCTGGCATGTGTACCTCTTGCTCCAGCCCACCGTCAGGAACGGCTGCAGTGGTGTCGCCAACGTCAGCACTGAAGAACACAATGGCGATCTGTCGTGTTCAGCGATGAAAGCAGATTCTGCTTGGAAGCCTCCGATGGCCGTATGCGTGTTCGCAGACGCACAGGGGAGCGTCTCCATCTTTCTTGCATCCGCCAGCGACACACAGGAGACCAGGTGTGGGGATTGATAGCTGATCACTCCCCACACCTGGTCTCCTGGTGTGGGGAGTGATCAGCTATCACTCACGTACACAACTAGTGTTTGTACCGGGTACGTTAAACAGCCCCTCCTACATCAACAACATCATTCAGCCCGTTGTTGTGTCATTTGTAAGATCGTTCCATCGTTGTGTTTTCCAGAAAGATAACGCACGTCCACACACGGCACGTGCAACGCAACATGCACTTCAGGGTGTGAGGCAACTTCCATGGCCACCGGATTTGTCCCCCATTGAGCACGTGTGGGATTTTATGGGACAACGACTTATCCGGTCTCCACGGCCAGCCACGACCATCCCCGATTGAGGCGTCCAGGTTGAGGATGCTTGGAACTCAATACCCCAAACTTACATCCAACATCTGTACGACAGACTCCATGCCAGAATTGCACAGTGTGACGCACTTCATGGCGGTTCAACCTCGTACTAACCATGTTACATGGAAATGTTATTTATCAGTTTACCAGCAAATACAGCTGTATTTTGCCATAATGTTTTGATCACGTTATCCTCTGTATTCCGTTATTATGCTGTATAAATTTCGTTGGTATCAGACGTCTCCTTCTTGGTGTTCTTTTTTCACTTTCCAGCCACGACCATCCCCGATTGAGGCGTCCAGGTTGAGGATGCTTGGAACTCAATACCCCAAACTTACATCCAACATCTGTACGACAGACTCCATGCCAGAATTGCACAGTGTGACGCAGTTCATGGCGGTTCAACCTCGTACTAATCATGTTACATGGAAATGTTATTTATCAGTTTGCCAGCAAATACAGCTGTATTTTGCCATAATGTTTTGATCACGTTATCCTCTGTATTCCGTTATTATGCTGTATAAATTTCGTTGGCATCAGACGTCTCCTTCTTGGTGTTCTTTTTTCACTTTCCGCCAGTGTATTTATAACTGCAAGAGTATGTAGCAGTAATGATATACCCGCTTTACGGTTTCGTAATCAGGCTCACATTTATAAGGACGAAATATGGCATCCCCCCCCCCCCCAGCCTTTACACAAAAATATAATAATTAAAAGACTGCTTTATTTTATTAAAATAACAAAATAAAAATTGTGACGAGCAATTTTTAACAATGCCTTACTGTTTAGTTATTGTTACTAATGTTGCTATTATATTTAAAATTTCGGGGGTGTTTTCTCTATTGTCATCGACGACGTACGGTGTGCGTTGACCAGTTACGCCACCATACACTGCACGAAGAAAATATAGTTATGACTGTATTTTCTTCAAGGCAATTACAAGTATGTCAAGAAAGAGAAACCAATGTCATGATGCGAATCCAACTTCAGTCTCAAATTGACTTTGGGTGTGCACTTTGTTTTCGTGTGTTTAAGCAAACTTTATTTTTATTGCGATAAAGCTGGCATTGCGCTGTAAGATCATTTCCAATGTTTTGGTGCCTTAATGTGTTTATTTATCTGTTTGTCTGAAGTTTCAAAGGAGGGATTGTTTCTGCGAAAGACGATTTTGACACAGATAACTGTCCTGGCGAGCGAGGTGTCTTGCGTCTCAGTAGACAACGGTCTTGAAAGTGTCTCAGATGTCTCCGTTTGCGATTTCGGCGGTTTCGGGACGGCAGAGAAGTCCGACGCCGTCAGCGCTATCATCTGTCGTTTCCTGTGGATGACGAGAAGCAGAGGAGAAGTCAGTTTCAGGACAGCAATACGGATGAATGTGACTGAATGAGGAAGAAGGGATGCAATGTATTCTCGTCCTTGTCACAACAGCAGGTCCTCAGACACGAATGATGCTCATTCTTAAATTATCATTCAATTCAAAGGATGAGGAAGAAGGTATGCGATGTATTTTCGCCCTGTGTTACAAAAACAGTGTAACGTACCAGATGTGACGTACCTGCCAGAAGGACGCACACGACATAAAGGCAGATAGGAATCAGAATAAAATGTCCGCGTAGCTCAAATGGTAGAGTGACTTATTCCGGAATGAGGGGATCCGGGTTCGAATCCTGGCGTGGACAAAAATAACGGAGAAATTTACTTCGTTATAATGGCGCCCGAACTATCCGGATGACCCGACCGGTCAAAATCTCGCATTGGTGTGATGTTATTTCCACACCGCGAAATAGGAAAAATAAGAGAATCCCTTCTCCAGCACTTCGACAAAAAAATAATAATAATAATAAGGGGGAGATGATGTAACGTACCAGGAGATGTGACGTACCTGCCAGAAGGACGCACACGACATAAAGGCAGATAGGAATCAGAATAAAATGTCCGCGTAGCTCAAATGGTAGAGTGACTTATTCCGGAATGAGGGGATCCGGGTTCGAATCCTGGCGTGGACAGAAATAACGGAGAAATTTACTTCGTTATAATGGCGCCCGAACTATCCGGATGACCCGACCGGTCAAAATCTCGCATTGGTGGGATGTTATTTCCACACCGCGAGATAGGAAAAATAAGAGCAGCAGTTCGACAAAAAAAAAAAAAAAATAAAAAAAAAAAAATAAGGGGGGAGATGATGTAACGTACCAGGAGATGTGACGTACCTGCCAGAAGGACGCACACGACATAAAGGCAGATAGGAATCAGAATAAAATGTCCGCGTAGCTCAAATGGTAGAGTGACTTATTCCGGAATGAGGGGATCCGGGTTCGAATCCTGGCGTGGACAGAAATGACGGAGAAATTTACTTCGTTATAATGGCGCCCGAACTATCCGAATGACCCGACCGGTCAAAATCTCGCATTGGTGGGATGTTATTTCCACACCGCGAGATAGGAAAAATAAGAGCAGCAGTTCGACAAAAAAAAAAAAAAAAAAAAAAAAAAAAAAAAAAAAAAAATAAGGGGGCGATTATGTAACGTACCAGGAGATGTGACGTACCTGCCAGAAGGACGCACACGACATAAAGGCAGGTAGGAATCAGAATAAAACGTCCGCGTAGCTCAATTGGTAGAGTGACTTATTCCGGAATGAGGGGATCCGGGTTCGAATCCTGGCGTGGACAGAAATAACGGAGAAATTCACTTCTTTATAAAATATCCTCAGACATGAACGACGATCATTCTTCTGATTCTGTAAGAACTCGTCTTTAAACTGATTACAGTCTGGACTAGTGTTTCCAAAACTTTGCTCCATGGAAAACTCACTAAAATGTTTTTTTTTACATCCCAAGAGATCCCTACCTATGCGAACGAAAGCATTTGGAGGCCGGAAAAGTTGACAGCGGCGAGCGCAGTTTAGTTGCTGTTAAATTATTCTCAAGAAAATTTAAGTGTAAAGATCTGATTTACAGGTAAATTCAGTTGGCAACAATTTAGCAAAATATAAAATAATTTTAAATGTGTGTGAGTTAACTTACAGTACCAAAACTATGATGCATTTTTCCTGTCATTTTTTGTACTCTCAAGGCTCAAAATATCAAATCAAAATAAAGTTTTGCTTTTAGGGACATACAAATAGTTGAAAACTGAATAACTGGGTTGTGTAGTGAGTGGTTAGCATACCCGGTCGATATCTGGGAGACGCGAGTTCGATTCCCGATCCAGGAAGACGAAATTTTCAAGTTTTCGGATATTATCTGACTTACCATCCTTGTCACATTCACGCCAAAAATCGGATTGTCATCTTCAAAATTTGTATTATATGGCGTAATCCCGTATTTCTTTCATGATTTATCTGCTTCTCCGGGCAAACACGGGATAAGATTCTTAACCTCCAGATTCGCTAAACATGAATGCCGGTTGCTTCGACTAGCGAATCCTGTGATGGTTATATTCAAATTGATCGGAAACTTGAAACTTGGTCGTTCTGGGTGGTGTAGTGGTTAGCATACCCGGGCGTTTTCTGGGAGACGCGGGTTCGAGTCCCTCTCCTGGACGATGAAAATGTTCAAGTGTTCGGATATTATCTGACTTACCATCCTTGTCACATTTACGCCAAAAATCGGATTGTCATCTTCAAAATTTGTATTATATGGCGTAATCCCGTATTTCTTTCATGATTTATCTGCTTCTCCGGGCAAACACGGGATAAGATTCTTAACCTCCAGATTCGCTAAACATGAATGCCGGTTGCTTCGACTAGCGAATCCTGTGATGGTTATATTCAAATTGATCGGAAACTTGAAACTTGGTCGTTCTGGGTGGTGTAGAGGTTAGCATACCCGGGCGTTTTCTGGGAGACGCGGGTTCGAGTCCCGCTCCAGGACGATGAAAATGTTCAAGTGTTCGGATATTATCTGACTTACCATCCTTGTCACATTTACGCCAAAAATCGGATTGTCATCTTCAAAATTTGTATTATATGGCGTAATCCCGTATTTCTTTCATGATTTATCTGCTTCTCCGGGCAAACACTGGATAAGATTCTTAACCTCCAGATTCGCTAAAAATGAATGCCGGTTGCTTCGACTAGCGAATTCGGTGATGATTATATTCAAGTTAATCGGAAACATGCGACTTAGTCGTTCTGTGTTGTGTAGTGGTTTGCATACTCGGGCGGTGTCTGCGTGACGCGGGTTCGATTCCCTCTCCAGGACGACGAAGTTTTCGGATATTATCTGATTTACCATCCTGGTCATATTTACACCAAAAAATACGGATTGTCATCTTCAAAATTTGTTCTGTACTGGTGTAATCCCGTATTCCATTCATAACTGAATAACTGGTTTGTTTGAAAAGTGATAAGTACTGAAGTGTCAATTTAACGAGGTGGATATCTGCTTTTGATTGCCTTTTTCTTTCCAACTCTACAGATTAGCTATTTCCTCACCAGTTCATGAAAAACCCATGCTCAAAGAACTATCTTTTAAATGCCAAAATCTTAGTGTTAATCATTTCTCTTCTTGTTTTACTCGTACTTGGCTCCCATAATTTTTACTGCTTTTCATGCTTGTTTTCCGTACTGCAATGCCTTTGTTTCATAAACTTCAACATTTGTCCATCTTCAAGGGTCTCTTGAAAATATCGTAAGGTGAGTGGAATTTTAGATAAATAAAACAGCCAAGGTTTGTATAAGAACGCTAACTACAAATCTCTGTGAGCGAAGACAGCAAATCTTATAATGAAGTAAATTTCTCCGTCATTTTTATCCGCGCCAGGATTCGAACCCGGATCCCCTCATTCCGGAATAAGTTGCTCTACGAATTGAGATACGCGGACGTTTGTTCTGACTACTATCTGCCTTTATGTCATGTGCGTCCTGCTGGCAGGTACGTCACATCTCCCCCCCCCGAAAGCGGGCCGGGGGCATGGCCCACGGGTCAGCCGTGACCATGAATCGTTGCAGGCAGCCATCCACTGTAGAACGTGCACTTGAGAACTCCCAGTCAATCTGGTGTGTGGAATGCAACGTCACACACATTTATTTTTCGAAGCGCTGGAGAAGGGATTCTCTGATTTTTCTTATCTCGCGGTGTGGAAATAACATCACACCATTGCGAGATTTTGAACGGTCGGGTCATCCGGATAGTTCGGGCGCCATTATAACGAAGTAAATTTCTCCGTCATTTTTATCCGCGCCAGGATTCGAACCCGGATCCCCTCATTCCGGAATAAGTTGCTCTACCAATTGAGATACGCGGACGTTTGTTCTGACTACTATCTGCCTTTATGTCGTGTGCGTCCTGCTGGCATGTACGTCACAATCTATAAGATAGCAAACGATCTTGTACTATACTGCGCAAGTTAATTGGGACAAAGTAAAAAATCACTCTTTTTTCCAAAACTATGCCTTTATATCATTGTATGCCTTGATATACACTGATAAATGCCTGTATTAGTATGAAGTATGTCCTCCTTTAGCAGAAATGACCTCTTGAATTCGTTTTGGCATTGACTCCACTAATTGAGTGCACATATTTTTGACTTCATAAACCACACTTTTATAGCATTCGTTATCATGCGTTCTTTGGTTCCATTTTACCTAAACGTCTCTTCAAAATTATCCACAAGTTTTCTATGGGATTTAAGTCTGGTGAATTTCCAGGCAAATCAAGCAAAATGAATTTGATTTTCCAGCTTGACCAATTTCGAATTGTGACATGGGGCCAAGTCATGTTGAAATGTCCCGTCAAAAGTTTGCAAGAATGGAACAATCTTACGTTCTAATATTTCTACGTACTTGGTTGAATTCATCATACCTTGAACACGAACTAAGCTTCCAGGTCCATTTGATGTGAAAAAACCCCAAAACATCTGCTTCAGAGGGTGTTTTACAGTTTGTTTGACATGCTCAGGTCTTAAGTTGCTTCGTCTAACGACATTTTCTTGGTAACCCTGCACAAATAAATGAGTTTCATCACTGAAAATTACCTTTTTCCAGTCGTCAGCAGTCCATGATTTATATTTTTTGGCCCATGCCAAACGTTTTATCTTCATTTCCGCATTCAAATATTGTTTTTTCGTTGGTCTTCTTGCCTTCCGGCCAACTTCCAGAAGCCTACGGCGTACGGTTGAGTCACTAACATCACAACCACTAGCCAATAAATATCTTTGAAGGTCGGTGCTTGTTTTTTTTTTTTTTTTTTTTTTGATTCATTTTACTATTTCTGATTAGATATTTATCGGTTCGTGGAGTTGTTTTTCGTTTTCTTCCACATTTAGGAGACGATGATCCAGATGCATTGTATCGCGTAAGCGGTCTTGATACACTTGATTTGCCTACACCAACTGCAGAAGCGATATCTCTCAGTGTCATAGAAGTGTGATCCTTCAGAGCAATTATTTTTGCACGCTTCGTTGGGGGGGAAATATCCATTTTTCAATGCACGAAAGCAACACGTACTCACAGAGAGCAAAAACTAACATCCACCTGTCACACACCAAAGCTCACAACTGAAGCTGAAGTGCCTATTTCCTGTTTAAAACCGGTCAAACCACATTCTTACTATCAAGTTCTAACAGTCACACCACCTCACAGCTGATAAAACCGGTTTACGCGGGTTTCCGACGTCAACTGGCGATCACATTACAATTCTGAGAATAAAATAGCTTGTCCCAATTAATTTGCACGGTATCGTAGCTTCCACTAAACATCGTTTGTAAAATACCTCCCGGAAATAAATCAATCTGAGCATCAATATTGCTGAGATCGGGGAATTGCACTTTTTACTCAGTTAATGACTTGGCCTCCCGACCGTCACTTTTTGAATAAAAATAGAGAACCTATTCTGGAACAATCTGGTAGCAGAAAGATCGAGAAAACACTAGAAACTTCGAGAATTTTGAGTAGCAGTCGGAAGCCGAAAGAAATCTTAGAACTGGACCTGCGAATAACAGGAATAGTGTCCAGAGTGCTGCTGTTTTTCTCTCGGCGGCCTGGAGCTGGATATTCTGTCGCCACCGGTGAGGTAGCTTCGTAAGAAAGCAAAGGTTCATCCCAGAAAGCAAATGTTCAACCAAGTGTAAGGAAGGTCATGCAGCAGGTTTCATCCGATAACAAGTTAGTAAAATAATACAATGCATTGAATATGATACGCTTTCCAACATACCCGGAATTATTACTCAACTTACAAATTTTGAAGATGCCAATCCGATTTTTGGCGTAAATGTGACAAGGATAGTAAGTCAGATAATATCCGAAAACTTTCATCGTCCTGGAACGGGACTCGAACCCGCGTCTCCCAGAAAACGCCCGGGTATGCTAACCACTACACCACCCAGAACGACCAAGTTTCAAGTTTCCGATCAATTTGAATATAACCATCACAGGATTCGCTAGTCGAAGCAACCGGCATTCATGTTTAGCGAATCTGGAGGTTAAGAATCTTATCCCGTGTTTGCCCGGAGAAGCAGATAAATCATGAAAGAAATACGGATTACGCCATATAATACAAATTTTGAAGATGACAATCCGATTTTTGGCGTAAATGTGGCAAGGATAGTGTCAGATAATATCCGAAAACTTGAAAATTTTCATCGTCCTGGAACGGGACTCGAACCCGCGTCTCCCAGAAAACGCCCGGGTTTGCTAACCACTACACCACCCAGAACGACCAAGTTCCAAGTTTCCGATCAATTTGAATATAACCATCACAGGATTCGCTAGTCGAAGCAACCGGCATTCATGTTTAGCGAATCTGGAGGTTAAGAATCTTATCCCGTGTTTGCCCGGAGAAGCAGATAAATCATGAAAGAAATACGGGATTACGCCATATAATACAAATTTTGAAGATGACAATCCGGTTTTTGGCGTAAATGTGACAAGGATGGTAAGTCAGATAATATCCGAAAACTTGAAAATTTTCATCGTCCTGGAACGGGACTCGAACCCGCGTCTCCCAGAAAACGCCCGGGTATGCTAACCACTACACCACCCAGAACGACCAAGTTTCAAGTTTCCGATCAATTTGAATATAACCATCACAGGATTCGCTAGTCGAAGCAACCGGCATTCATGTTTAGCGAATCTGGAGGTTAAGAATCTTATCCCGTGTTTGCCCGGAGAAGCAGATAAATCATGAAAGAAATACGGGATTACGCCATATAATACAAATTTTGAAGATGACAATCCGGTTTTTGGCGTAAATGTGACAAGGATGGTAAGTCAGATAATATCCGAAAACTTGAAAATTTTCATCGTCCTGGAACGGGACTCGAACCCGCGTCTCCCAGAAAACGCCCGGGTATGCTAACCACTACACCACCCAGAACGACCAAGTTTCAAGTTTCCGATCAATTTGAATATAACCATCACAGGATTCGCTAGTCGAAGCAACCGGCATTCATGTTTAGCGAATCTGGAGGTTAAGAATCTTATCCCGTGTTTGCCCGGAGAAGCAGATAAATCATGAAAGAAATACGGGATTACGCCATATAATACAAATTTTGAAGATGACAATCCGATTTTGGCGTAAATGTGGCAAGGATAGTGTCAGATAATATCCGAAAACTTGAAAATTTTCATCGTCCTGGAACGGGACTCGAACCCGCGTCTCCCAGAAAACGCCCGGGTTTGCTAACCACTACACCACCCAGAACGACCAAGTTTCAAGTTTCCGATCAATTTGAATATAACCATCACAGGATTCGCTAGTCGAAGCAACCGGCATTCATGTTTAGCGAATCTGGAGGTTAAGAATCTTATCCCGTGTTTGCCCGGAGAAGCAGATAAATCATGAAAGAAATACGGGATTACGCCATATAATACAAATTTTGAAGATGACAATCTGATTTTTGGCGTAAATGTGACAAGGATAGTAAGTCAGATAATATCCGAAAACTTGAAAATCCTGAAAAGCGAATCCTGTGATGGTTATATTCAAATTGATCGGAAACTTGAAACTTAGTCGTTCTGGGTGGTGTAGTGGTTAGCATACCCGGGCGTTTTCTTGGGAGACGCGGGTTCGAGTCTCGATCGAGGACGATGAAAATGTTCAAGTTTTCGGATATTATCTGACTTACCATCCTTGTCACATTTACGCCAAAAATCGGATTGTTATCTTCAAAATTTGTATTATATATGGCGTAATCCCGTATTTCTTTAATGACTTATTCCTCAACTTATTACTCAAATTATGAAGATATGACGATAATTGCTGTGGAATAAATCTCACTCCTGTGCCCTGACCTTTGACCCCATTTCGATTACATTAAACAGAATTGATTCAGTATACCTCCGGAACAACATACTAAAGTTGTGTCGCAATCGAGGTATTTTTAGTCAAGTTATGAGGATAATGGCTGTGGAATAAATCTCGTTCCTGTGCCTTGACCTTTAACCCCATTTCGATGATATTAAACAGAACCAGTTCAATATACCTCCAGAATAATATGATAAAATTTTGTCTTAATCGAAGCATTTTTAAGTAAGTTGTGACACATAAGGGCGATGTAATGGATACCTCTCCTATGTCCTGACCTTTGACCCCATTTCACCCATTTTCAATAGAGTGCGTCCCGAGGTTGTCCCCTATCATATAGTGAAGTTTCATTGAAATCGAACATTTTTAAGCGAGTTATTGTGCTGACAGACAGACAGACAAAGCTGGAGCATATACGCTTCTTCAACGTACGGTTGGAAAGCGGAAAAAAGACATACAAAGATTGCAGACAACTGAAAAAAGCATGGAGAGATGCATACTTGGTGTAACCAAGAAAGATAAAAAGAGGAACTCGTGGATAAAGAAAATAACAAGAGTGGAAGACATCATGATGAGAGCAAAGCCCATGACTGACAATGTCTTGGACATTTGCCAGGAGAATGTGTAACGTATACTCTAGATTCAGTTTCTTTTTTATTTTACTATCTCTTATTTTATTTTCCTATGCAAATTATCTTCTCACTTAACGAGATGTTATTTCTCCCGCTGAATGATATGTGGCAACGAGTGTAAGTCATGACGTGTGGTATGCAGTATATATAGGCGCGCTCAACTATACCAAAGAGCTTCGTTTTATATGTGATAGGTTCTTCCTAATTATTGATATGCAATTTACCTACTTTTCTACGATAGTACGAAAGTTCGGGCTGTCAGTAGTTGTGTTATTTTGGAGTGTGTATTTGAGTAATACCAGGAGCTCCATAATAAAAGGTTAAAAGTGAGTACGTTTACTTAGTTCATTTTATTGTCAGACCTCTGTCTGGCCGTTAAGTCTATTTCATTGAGTGTTTACGTTAAGTCCAATGTATATTGTGTTTACCGCTCTAATAAGGAGCCTTCAAGGTACTAATGTACTAAAACCGAAGATATAGTACTGATAGTCAAGATAATGAGGAACGCTGAGTAGAAAGAAGTTCCATATTCAATGAACTTATTGCACGTGCGTGTCTTACCTAAACAAACTCTAGCACTTTGAAGATTTGGCACACTTTACCGACGTCAAGTAACCTTTCAATAACCCTAACGGGACTTAACGTAAGCTTTCCTGCACTACACGTCCAGCCGGAGAATTCTATTCATTATAAATGGACCACCGATGAACAACTGAAATTTTAGACTAGATTCTAAAGGACAGGTAAATACCCAGAAGGATATCACGTGGAAGATGCGTGGATGCAGGAGACTGGACTAAGGCGGTTCATTGTTGAAGAAACTTGGGGAGACCTTCATCCAGCAGTGGATTGGAAATGATTGACAATGATGATGATGACATATCCAAATTTATAATTCAAAGCAGATTTTTCCGGGTTGGGTGGTGACTCTGTAATTGAATGGCTTACTGAAATTTGCTAGTTGTGTGGGGATTTAGGAATGGTCCCTCGGGATTGGAAGGATGCTGTCATTGTTCCCTTGTATTGGGTTGTCGGAAAAGGCATGTCGGATTTGAGCCATGTTTTCCAAAGGTCATTTATTGATAGAAAGAACAAAGATCAATCAATGATATAATGCCCGTTTTGTTCGATAACCTTCTACCATCTTTCAGTGAGCTGCAGAATGCCTCGTTAATAGAAGGACCTGTCTTTCGTGGCGAAAAACTATACAAGGTGCTGATTTACAGCCTCATCTGAATTGAACGTTATACCACGCAAGGACTATTGAAGAGAGCGAAACAAGTGGAAGTCTGACGACGCAAGGTCAGGCGAGTATGCTGGGTGTGTGGCAACACATCCCACCCAAGCTCCAATAATTTTTGGCGGGTGATCAAACTTGTGTGTGGTCTCGCGTTGTCGTGATGGAACACAACACCTTTACGATGAACGAGCTCTGGACGTTTCTGGATGATGGATTCGTTCAAACTCTCCAATTGTCGACAGTACACATTCCAATTGATTGTTTGGTTCCGTGGTAGGAGCTCGATAAACACGACACCTTTAAAATCCCACCACACTGAGACCAGAACCTTCCGCTGATTAATGTCTGCTTTGGATGTCGTTTGAGGCGAAGCAGCACGTCGGGACCAAGACCGTTTGCGCAGCACATTGTTGTACACACTCCACTTTTCGCCACCAGTTATCAGTCGCTTCAAAAAAGGATCGCTTTCCTCACGTTTAATGAGCATATCGCAGATGTTTATACGCGCCGTCAATTGAGCTTCTTTGAGTTCATGAGGAGCCCACACGTCGAGCTTGCTTACGTATTCCAGCTTTTTAAGGTGGTCGTGAACGCTTGAATGATGGATGTGCAATGTGTCTGCAATCTCTCCTGTAACATGGGGTTGACTCGATCAATGCCTTGATTTCGTCGTCATCAACCTCGGTGGGCCTCCCGGGCCGAGGAGCCCCGTTGAGGTCAAAATCACCAGCACGGAATTTTGCGAACCACCGCTGGCACTGAGGTTCTTGTAGAGCATTATCACCGTACACTTTACGCAACTTTTCACAAGCTTGACGCGCGTTCTTCCTTTTACGGAAGTAAATCAGTAAAGTATGGCGAAAATGCACAGTTTGGTCTTCCATCTTCAACTTGATGTCAAATCTCCGCAAATCAACCAAATCGCTCACTATTCCTTTTAGACTGCAGCTAGAACTGGCATGTGTCGAATGCCATAGCGATAACAGCGCATGCCTCTAGTACTTGCAAAACCTCCCAACCGCCATCGGGTGGAAAAATACGTCATGACTTTCCCGACAACCCAATATAAGGGAAAAGGTGATCAGACTGGCTGCAAGAACTATCGTGGTATTAGCCTACTGAGTGTGCCAGGGAAAGTGTTTGGTAAGGTCGTCATTGAAAAAGTATGGGGTCTTACATCAGAGAAAGTGTGGGATATTCAGAGTGGTTTTATGCCTGGTAAAGGCAGCAATAATCAAATTTCTGCATTACGCAGGATGATTGATAAGTATCTGGCTGTTGGTAAGAAAGTTTTTGCTGCCCTCATAGATTTAGAGAAAGCTTACCAACGAGTTTTTCTGGAAGGTATTAAATGAATATGGTGTTACTGGGAATCTACTTAATAGTATAAAAGCCATGTATGCTGGCAGTAAAGCTTGTGTACGAGTGAATGGTGCTTTATCAAAATGGTTTTCTATTGGTGCAGGAGTCAAACTAAGTTGTGTAATGTCCCCATGGTTGTTTAATACACTGGGTGGCCACTTTATTATGACCACCTGACAGTTTTAAGTAAATGAGCTATGGCTGCACGCTGTTACCGCCAGAGAGCGAGACTAGTATAAAAAGGGAAAGCTTACTGCTTGCGACAGTAGTAGAAGTGACTTTTGGCTGACGAGATGGGTAAAAATTGCGATTTGACGGACTTTCAACGTGGGATGATTGTAAGAGCTCGGAGCCATGGAGCGAGTATCACCGAAACCGCCGCATTCGTGAAATGTTCCAGAGCAGCTGTTGTTAAAGTGTTTAAAGACTGGACTGTCAGCCAAAAAAATGGGTCTCTACGTGCAACGTGTGGTCGTTATCGACTAGTGACTGCTCGGGCGGAACGGAGAGTGTCCAGACTGGTAACAGACAACAGAAGGGCAACAGTGCAGCAAATTACAGACCATCTCAATCAAGGATCCCCTCAAATGATCTCTGCACGCACTGTTCGCCGAACACTGCATCGGATGGGATATGGCAGCCGAAGGCCTGTTCGAACACCTTTGCTGTCTGCAGTTAACAAGCGAAAACGTCTCCAGTTCGCACAAGGATTGGACAGTCGATAATTGGAAACAAATTATGTGGTCCGATGAATCACGTTTTCAGTTGCACCATGCCGATGGTCGAGTGAGAATTTGGCGGAAACAGCACGAAAGCATGGACCCCAAATGCATTGCTACAACCCTTCAAGCTGGTGGAGGCAACGTTATGGTTTGGGGAATGTTTTCCTGGCATGCTTTGGACCCTTTAATTCGTGTTGATCAACGTCTAACTGGCACATCATATCTAAATATCGTTGCGGACCAAGTGCATCCTGTTATGTGGATGGTTTATCCCAATGGCGATGGCTACTTTCAACAAGACAATGCGTCCTATTATAGTGCTCATATTGTACAAGATTGGTTTCAGGAACATGCTGGTGTGTTTACTTTTCTTAGGTGGCCCTCATAATCTCCAGATCTCAACCCCATTGAGAATTTGGGGGATGAAATTGAACGAGCCATCAGACAGCTGGATCCACAACCCTGCAATCTCACATTCCTGGAAAGTGCTATTCATCAAACATGGTCTCAGATTCCACAAACCACCTATATCAACATCTCGTGGACTCCATGCCACGAAGAATCGACGCAGTATTAAAGTCAAAACGTTGCCCAACGAAGTACTGAAGGGGTGGTCATAATAAAGTGGCCATTCAGTGTATAGTTATGGATGCCTGCATGCGTGATGCCAAAATAGATAATAGTGGTTTATGTCTTGGTGATATCCGTGTGTGTAGATTGCTGTATGTTGATGACACTGTCCTGTTGGCAGAGAGCAAAAGTGAGTTGCAGAGTATGTTGACTGGGATGCACGAAGTTTGCATGCAATTCAAACTGAGTATAAATAAGGGAAAAACCAAAGTTATGGTGTTTGAGAGAGGAACGGGTAGCACTGAATGTAATGTAAGTATAAATGGCACTGTGATTGACCAGGTGAGTGAGTTTGTGTATTTAGGAAGCATGTTTGACAGAGAGAACAAGTTGGATGGTGAAATCAGTAGGCGAGTGAATTCTTCTTTGAAAGTCATAGCTGCTCTGGGAGGTTTTCACAGGAATGATGGGTTCTCTAGAGAGTCCCGCATGGCTGTGTATGAGAGTGTAATTGTTCCTACTCTGATGTACGGCAGTGAAACCTGGGTACTGCAGAAGAAACATAGGAGTCGTTTGTGTGCTGGAGAAATGCGTTACTTATGTGGGGTTTGTGGAAAGACACGTTCTGATTGTGTGAGGAATGAAGATGTGTTGCAGTTGTGTGATGTGAAGCAAAATGTTGTTAGCAAGGTGAAGACCAATATGCTTCCGTGGTTTGGCCATGTTGAAAGAATGAGTGATGAGATGTTTACTAAGAAATTCTTTTTAGCCCAAGTGGCAGGAAGGAAAGGCAGAGGAAGGCCAAGGAAGTCATGGGAGGATCAGATTCAGGAGTGCCTGCATGAGAAAAAGAATACGAGTATGAAGTATAGAAGATCTTGTGTACGCCGTGTAATGGATGTCAGTGAAGCCCGAGTTGTACGTCAAGATCGCTGTAAATGGAGAAGTTTGATACGGCAACAGTAAGTAAAAATTACCTGGTAGTTTGTAATTCTTTGCGGAGCTAACCTCTGAATCTCAGATAACTGTTTAGTGATATGTATGGGTCTAATTATGCAACGGCCGGGTTCGGGTCCAAATTTTTTTACTCGCTTCTAACTCTGGTATTCATCTTATTTACAAGTATCTACCTAAACGATGTTTTTCTAAGTGACTGCAAATTCTACTGACGCTGCGAAATAGAAATACATCTACATTCAGAAGAGATTATTGACTTTTAAATTCAATAATTAAAGCTTAATGATTCCAACCTCGAGTTGCAGGATTTTTTGTTGAAACACATTTAATTACGCTTCTGGCAGAACGGCATTTTTCTTTGTGAACTGCATTGCTGCTTAAAAATCGTGATTGCTATATAGGACGTGTAAGCATACTAAAAATCCACAGCAAGCATTCTATCTCAAATTTATTTTCCTATTTAGCGATATAATTTTTTTGCTGAAAGTAATTGAACACAAAAAAAAAAAAACATTTCAGAATGTCAAACTACGCCCCCGGAAAAAAATAATATCTTTGAGGCCCTTTTGCAATAATCTATTTTTTTTTCAGTTACTGAAATTTTTAAATTCCATATTGCACTAGAATTTGCGGGTGTTCTGTAATTCAAATTCTTTGGAACCTATTGGTATTTTTCGCAAAAACAAAATTGTTACACTTTATTGCGGGTTGCACAAATGTACACGTCGTAATTACACTGGCGGAAAGTGAACAAAGAACACCAAGAAGGAATTGGCAGACGATCATGAAATTTACATATGTTAATGGAGTCGAGTTTACGTAGGTGTGATCCTGATTTCGGGACCAACCGGTCAGCGCTTACGCCACAGCACGGCATAATATGCAAATTATCGTCGGTGGTATTTAAGGAGTACGGCGAAGTGAATGGAATCAGTCGTCGGCGTACGGACACGTGCGAAGACCCTGAAGAAGCTGCAATGCCTGGACATGGAAGACGTGTACGATTTCAGCAGTTATCGGACTTTGAGCGAGGTCGTCTAGTCGGACTCCGCGAGGCCGGGTGGTCGTATCGTCGTATTGCGGAGCGAATTGGACGGGAAGTATCGGTGGTGGTACGATGGTGGCGTAGATGGTCCGAGGAACATTCCCGCACGAGAAGACGTAGAACCGGGAGTCACAGACGGACTGATGAGCGGATCGATCGACGCATAAGAAGAGCGGCGTTGTCAAGCAGAACATACACTGCGACGCAAATCCGACCTGCCGTTGCACCTGAGGTGACTGTGCGAACAATCCGCAACCGTCTACTGGATGCAGGACTACGTGCACGTGTGCCTCTGGCATGTGTATCTCTGACTCTTGCCCACCGTCAGGAACGGCTGCAGTGGTGTCGCCAACGTTTGCACTGGAGAACGCAATGGCGATCTGTCGTGTTCAGCGATGAAAGCAGATTCTGCTTGGGAGCCTCCGATGGCCGTATGCGTGTTCGCAGACGCACAGGGGAGCGTCTCCACCCTTCTTGCATCCGCCAGCGACACACAGGGCAGACACCTGGTCTCCTGGTGTGGGGAGCGATCAGCTATCACTCCCGTACGCAACTAGTGTTTGTACCGGGTACGTTAAACAGCACCTCCTACATCAACAACATCATTCAGCCCGTTGTTGTGCCATTTGTAAGGTCGGTCCATCGTCGTGTTTTCCAGCAAGATAACGCACGCCCACACACGGCACGTGCAACGCAACATGCACTTCAGGGTGTGAGACAAATTACATGGCCACCGGATTTGTCCCCCATTGAACACGTGTGGGATTTTATGGGACAACGACTTATCCGGTCTCCACGGCCAGTCACGACCATCCCCGATTTACGCGTCCAGGTTGAGGATGCTTGGAACTCAATACCCCAAACTTACATCCAACATCTGTACGACAGACTCCATGCCAGAATTGCACAGTGTGACGCAGTTCATGGCGGTTCAAAATCGTACTAACCATGTTACATGGAAATGTTATTTTTCAGTTTACCAGCAAATACAGCTGTATTTTGCCATAATGTTTTGATCACGTTATCCTCTGTATTCCGTTATTATGCTGTATAAAATTCGTTGGTATCAGACGTCTCCTTCTTGGTGTTCTTTTTTCACTTTCCAGCCACGACCATCCCCGATTGAGGCGTCCAGGTTGAGGATGCTTGGAACTCAATACCCCAAACTTACATCCAACATCTGTACGACAGACTCCATGCCAGAATTGCACAGTGTGACGCAGTTCATGGCGGTTCAAAATCGTACTAACCATGTTACATGGAAATGTTATTTTTCAGTTTACCAGCAAATACAGCTGTATTTTGCCATAATGTTTTGATCACGTTATCCTCTGTATTCCGTTATTATGCTGTATAAAATTCGTTGGTATCAGACGTCTCCTTCTTGGTGTTCTTTTTTCACTTTCCAGCCACGACCATCCCCGATTGAGGCGTCCAGGTTGAGGATGCTTGGAACTCAATACCCCAAACTTACATCCAACATCTGCACGACAGACTCCATGCCAGAATTGCACAGTGTGACGCAGTTCATGGCGGTTCAACCTCGTACTAACCATGTTACATGGAAATGTTATTTTTCAGTTTAGCAGCAAATACAGCTGTATTTTGCCATAATGTTTTGATCACGTTATCCTCTGTATTCCGTTATTATGCTGTATAAATTTCGTTGGTATCAGACGTCTCCTTCTTGGTGTTCTTTTTTCACTTTCCATCCACGACCATCCCCGATTGAGGCGTCCAGGTTGAGGATGCTTGGAACTCAATACCCCAAACTTACATCCAACATCTGTACGACAGACTCCATGCCAGAATTGCACAGTGTGACGCAGTTCATGGCGGTTCAACCTCGTACTAACCATGTTACATGGAAATGTTATTTTTCAGTTTACCAGCAAATACAGCTGTATTTTGCCATAATGTTTTGATCACGTTATCCTCTGTATTCCGTTATTATGCTGTATAAATTTCGTTGGTATCAGACGTCTCCTTCTTGGTGTTCTTTTTCACTTTCCAGCCACGACCATCCCCGATTGAGGCGTCCAGGTTGAGGAAGCTTGGAACTCAACTCCCCAAACTTACATCCAACATCTGTACGACAGACTCCATGCCAGAATTGCACAGTGTGACGCAGTTCATGGCGGTTCAACCTCGTACTAACCATGTTACATGGAAATGTTATTTTTCAGTTTACCAGCAAATACAGCTGTATTTTGCCATAATGTTTTGATCACGTTATCCTCTGTATTCCGTTATTATGCTGTATAAATTTCGTTGGTATCAGACGTCTCCTTCTTGGTGTTCTGTTTTCACTTTCTAGCCACGACCATCCCCGATTTAGGCGTCCAGGTTGAGGATGCTTGGAACTCAATACCCCAAACTTACATCCAACATCTGTACGACAGACTCCATGCCAGAATTGCACAGTGTGACGCAGTTCATGGCGGTTCAACCTCGTACTAACCATGTTACATGGAAATGTTATTTTTCAGTTTACCAGCAAATACAGCTGTATTTTGCCATAATGTTTTGATCACGTTATCCTCTGTATTCCGTTATTATGCTGTATAAATTTCGTTGGTATCAGACGTCTCCTTCTTGGTGTTCTTTTTTCACTTTCCAGCCACGACCATCCCCGATTGAGGCGTCCAGGTTGAGGAAGCTTGGAACTCAACTCCCCAAACTTACATCCAACATCTGTACGACAGACTCCATGCCAGAATTGCACAGTGTGACGCAGTTCATGGCGGTTCAACCTCGTACTAACCATGTTACATGGAAATGTTATTTTTCAGTTTACCAGCAAATACAGCTGTATTTTGCCATAATGTTTTGATCACGTTATCCTCTGTATTCCGTTATTATGCTGTATAAATTTCGTTGGTATCAGACGTCTTCTTCTTGGTGTTCTGTTTTCACTTTCCAGCCACGACCATCCCCGATTGAGGCGTCCAGGTTGAGGATGCTTGGAACTCAATACCCCAAACTTACATCCAACATCTGTACGACAGACTCCATGCCAGAATTGCACAGTGTGACGCAGTTCATGGCGGTTCAACCTCGTACTAACCATGTTACATGGAAATGTTATTTTTCAGTTTACCAGCAAATACAGCTGTATTTTGCCATAATGTTTTGATCACGTTATCCTCTGTATTCCGTTATTATGCTGTATAAATTTCGTTGATATCAGACGTCTCCTTCTTGGTGTTCTTTTTTCACTTTCCAGCCACGACCATCCCCGATTGAGGCGTCCAGGTTGAGGATGCTTGGAACTCAATACCCCAAACTTACATCCAACATCTGTACGACAGACTCCATGCCAGAATTGCACAGTGTGACGCAGTTCATGGCGGTTCAAAATCGTACTAACCATGTTACATGGAAATGTTATTTTTCAGTTTACCAGCAAATACAGCTGTATTTTGCCATAATGTTTTGATCACGTTATCCTCTGTATTCCGTTATTATGCTGTATAAATTTCGTTGGTATCAGACGTCTTCTTCTTGGTGTTCTGTTTTCACTTTCCAGCCACGACCATCCCCGATTGAGGCGTCCAGGTTGAGGATGCTTGGAACTCAATACCCCAAACTTACATCCAACATCTGTACGACAGACTCCATGCCAGAATTGCACAGTGTGACGCAGTTCATGGCGGTTCAACCTCGTACTAACCATGTTACATGGAAATGTTATTTTTCAGTTTACCAGCAAATACAGCTGTATTTTGCCATAATGTTTTGATCACGTTATCCTCTGTATTCCGTTATTATGCTGTATAAATTTCGTTGGTATCAGACGTCTTCTTCTTGGTGTTCTGTTTTCACTTTCCAGCCACGACCATCCCCGATTGAGGCGTCCAGGTTGAGGATGCTTGGAACTCAATACCCCAAACTTACATCCAACATCTGTACGACAGACTCCATGCCAGAATTGCACAGTGTGACGCAGTTCATGGCGGTTCAACCACGTACTAACCATGTTACATGGAAATGTTATTTTTCAGTTTACCCGCAAATACAGCTGTATTTTGCCATAATGTTTTGATCACGTTATCCTCTGTATTCCGTTATTATGCTGTATAAATTTCGTTGGTATCAGACGTCTCCTTCTTGGTGTTCTTTTTTCACTTTCCAGCCACGACCATCCCCGATTGAGGCGTCCAAGTTGAGGATGCTTGGAACTCAATACCCCAAACTTACATCCAACATCTGTACGACAGACTCCATGCCAGAATTGCACAGTGTGACGCAGTTCATGGCGGTTCAACCTCGTACTAACCATGTTACATGGAAATGTTATTTTTCAGTTTACCAGCAAATACAGCTGTATTTTGCCATAATGTTTTGATCACGTTATCCTCTGTATTCCGTTATGTATAAATTTCGTTGGTATCAGACGTCTCCTTCTTGGTGTTCTTTTTTCACTTTCCAGCCACGACCATCCCCGATTGAGGCGTCCAGGTTGAGGATGCTTGGAACTCAATACCCCAAACTTACATAAAACATCTGTACGACAGACTCCATGCCAGAATTGCACAGTGTGACGCAGTTTATGGCGGTTCAACCTCGTACTAACCATGTTACTTGGAAATGTTATTTTTCAGTTTACCAGCAAATACAGCTGTATTTTGCCATAATGTTTTGATCACGTTATCCTCTGTATTCCGTTATTATGCTGTATAAATTTCGTTGGTATCAGACGTCTTCCTCTTGGTGTTCTGTTTTCACTTTCCGCCAGTGTAAAATGATTGCTCTGGTTTTATACCGATACAAAGTATCACAAAACACTTACGTCAGAGTTAAGCACATCATGAAAATTTTATTCGTATTGAGAACTAAGGACGACCTCTGAAATACCACACGATCACGAACAGAAAACTCTTAACTTCCGAGAAACATCGTCTCTTGACCTTTTCCGATTTATACAAAAATATAGTACATAAGAAAATTAAAAAGTAGCAATTAAGAATTGCGTTACAAAAAGAGAAAAGTTACCTAAATCGTTTAGTCTTGAACATAAAAAAACACACTTTAACATAACGTTACACTGCTTTGCACCAGAGTTGAAAACGGGCCAAAAATTTCGAACCTCGATGTCCTATAACTGGACCCGACCCGGACCCGTAACTGACACTGAAAAATCGGCATTGAACTATAAATTCGAAACTCAACTTACGTATCATCATCATCATTGTCAACCATTATCAATCAACTGCTGGATGAAGGTCCCCTCAAGTTTCCTCCACAACGTTCTGTCTTGTGCCAGTCTCCTCCATGCCACTCCCGCATACTTTCGAATTTCATCCACCCATCTCCCATGTGGTCTTCTGCTGGGTCTTTCCCTGTCCCTTGGATTCCAATTTAAAATTTCGGCTGTCCATCGATGATCTGTCCTTCTGGCAGTATGTCCAGTCCATTGCCATTTCAGGAATTTAACTCTGATCATGATGTCTTCCACTCTTGTCATTTTTCGCATCCACGAGTTCTTCTTATCTCTCCTGGTTACACCAAGCATGCACCTCTCCATGCTGCTTTAAGTTGTCTGCAGCCTTTGTATGTCTCTTTCAGTTAAGGTCCACGTCTCTGCACCACACGTAAGCACTGGAAGGATGCATTGATCAAACACTTTTCTTTTAAGACATAATGGCATATTGCTCTTGAAAATTATGCTGTTTCTTCCAAAAGCTCTCCAGGCAAGTTTTGTACGCCGATTAATTTCTTCATCAATGTGACCCTCACTTGATATCTGCTGTCCAAGATAAACGTACGTGTCTGTTATCTCCAGCTTTTCTCCATCAATCGATAAATCTTCATTTCTTGTAAAAGCATTGAACATCACTTTTGTCTTCTGAAAGTTCATTTTTAATCCCACTTCTTTATTCTTGTCAGCAAGTTCCTGGATCATACTCTGCAGCTCTGATGGGGTAGTTGCAAAAATGAGTACGCTCTCTTTTAGTTAAGGTCCACGCAGATATCAAGTGAGGGTCGCATTGATAAAGAAATTAATCGGTGTACAAAACTTGCCTGGAGAGCTTTTGGAAGAAACAGCATAATTTTCAAGAGCAATATGCCATTATGTCTTAAAAGAAAAGTGTTTGATCAATGCATCCTTCCAGTGCTTACGTATGGTGCAGAGACGTGGACCTTAACTAAAAGAGACATACAAAGGCTGCAGACAACTCAAAGTAGCATGGAGAGGTGCATGCCTGGTGTAACCATTAGAGATAAGAAGAGGAACTCGTGGATCCGAAAAATGACAAGACATCATGATCAGAGTTAAATCCCTGAAATGGTAATGGGATGGACATACTGCCAGAAGGACAGACCATCGACGGACAGCCGAAATTTTAGATTTGATTCCAAGGGAGAGGAAAAGACCCAGAAGAAGACCACATGGGAGATGGGTGGATGAAATTCGAAAGAATGCGGGAGTGACATGGAGGAGACTGGCACAAGGCAGAACGTTGTGGAGGAAACTTGGGGAGGCCTTCATCCAGCAGTGGATTGATAATGGTTGACATTGATGATGATGATGATGATATATACATATAAACACAATATACATATTCATCCCAATAACTGCTTTGTATTTAATAACTGAAATCCTTTTTTAATGATAAAATTTGGTTAATTGCTAAATTTTAGTGCCATTTTTAGTGCCACCATTTTGCGTAATCCAGAAGTAATGGTGACTATGAGCGTGGCCATGGAGTATATTACAAATGGGAATCATTATTTACGATTACAATTTTTTTTAATGTATTTAGATTGCTCACGCTTTCCACGCTTTGATGGAGGTGCGCATACTTTCATATGGTCCGTTAGATTTTTGGTTCCATAATCTTTTATTACACCGTCGACATCTTTCTTTGTGATTATAGTTTTCACATTTTGAACAAGAAGCAAAACCAAACAACACAGAATTGGTTGGTTGGTTGGTTGTTTGATTTTTATGGCGCAAGGGCCATGGTTGGACAAAGAGCGCCAGAAACAAGACAAACACAACACAGAGTTATTTACCCGTTCCTTAATGAGACGAAACTATTTCTATCATTCACTTTTCCCCTGGTGGTTTCGAACAAGTACGTATTTGTTGGCCTCGACGCCTTTCTCAATCTCCTTAATAATAAATCCATCCATATTAACAAATAAGGAGTTAATTTCGACATGACATGTCATGACATATCATCAATCGAAAACCTCTGAATTCTCAATGCAAAAGATGCTATTTGAAAAGTAACTTTTATTCATACAGTGAACTTCGATTGGAGGGAGTGAATCGGCTGAGAAGCAGGCGAATGGCGTTTACCTGTACCTTGCCCGGGACAACCGCACTGTAAAAGAACGCAAAGGAAGGATCTATTTACGATATGGTGTCGGTGTGTTGTCTGACGTCGGTCGGTGGAAATATTCGTTGCTTTAAGAAAAAAACGACAATATTTTTGCGTCGCAAATCATTATTCACTCCGTGGGCACCAGTATCGACTACAGAATTCCACAACGCGAATTTTTCTTTGGAATATATTTTCTCTCTTTTCAAACCGGGTCAAAATTGGGTCAGGAACACCTTGACCTGACCCGTTGGACCCGCAAGACATTGTCGACCTGTTGACTCGTGACCCGTTTCCATCTCTGCTTTGCACATAGTAAAAGCCTTCTCTTTTGACTCTATTATAACAAAAATGAGACAGGTCTCTATTTTTTCGTTGCCGTGAAGAACACCTTTTAGCTCATTATATTCTAAATGATGCTTGTTTATGTGAAAACAAGTCTAATATATAACGCCTTATCCTCATTGATATGAAAATTTCATATATGCAACTGATATTTCATTAACGTATATTGTACATATACACTGAAGAGCAATTGAATTAGAGATACCTGTCCAGTAACGTGTAGCACCACCTTTCGTCCTGATGACGGCGGCGATTCGTCTCGGCATGGACTCGACAAGACACCGGAAGTGTTGGGAAGCCATACGGATACACGACCCCTGAACAAGCGTCCACAGTTCACGAAGATTTCATGGAGGGGAGTCACAGCCTCGAGCATCACTCTCGATGGCATCCCAGATCTGCTCGATGGGATTGAGGTCAGATGACCTAGCTGGCCAAGGAAGCGAAGTCACGTCGGTGGAGTATTCGTCCAACCATTCGGATACAATTCGGGAGCTGCATTGTCTTGTTGCAGGATGGGGTCCCCAGTGGGATGTTGAAGACGCACAAACGGGAGCAAATGGTCGTCCAGGATATCCCGGTAACGTTGACCTGTGAGGGACGATGTCACACTTACCAGGGGTCCCATTTCAGTCCACGTAAACAGTACCCAGACGAAAATGCCATCCCCACCAGCTTGAAGAGTACCCTGCTGGCAAGAAAGATCCATCGCTTCATGTGGTTTGCGCCGTACTCGTATCCTGCCATCTGCATGTACCAACGTGAATCTCGACTCATCAGTCCAGGCAACATTTTCCCACATGTCTAGGGTCTAGTGGCGATGTTCCCGCGCCTATGCTAATCTTTGCACCCTGTGATGTGCGGTCAGCAGCGATACCCTCGTGGGACGATGGCTTCTGTGCCCCATAGCGAGGAGATGGTTCTGGATGGTGTGGCTGCTTACACGTTTTTTGTGCACCAGCGTTAAATTGCCGAGTGATTTCTTGCACTGTGGCCCGTCTATCCGCTGTTGCAATGCGAGCTAGCCGACGATGACCCCGCTCATCCACACGCTGTTTTCCACGGCAGTTGGCCCTTGCAGAGATGGTTTCACCGGATTCGATGTACTCACGGTGCACCCGTGACACAGTGACTCGTGAAAATCCCAGTGACTTCCGAGATGGAGTGACCCATTCGTCGGGTCCCGACAATTTAAAAAAAAAAATTCAGCAGGCTCATTTAAAGATTCGGAAGATAAGTTTGAAATGCATAATCCTGATCCAGATGAAATTTGTAAGTATGTGGAATTGCGAATATGAGAAACACACTCTGAAGCTGTGAATTTGTTACCGTGGTGGAGGAATTCTCAATTTCCTAAGCTAGCTGTCATTGCGAGACGTGTACTATGTATACCAGTCAGTCGTTCTGCTAGCGAGAGGGTGTTTTGTGCAGCAATTTAAGTTTTAGAGGAAATAAGATCCAGGTTAAGAGTTGAAGCATTAGACGCGATTCTTTTTTTGAGGAGTTTCGAGATGCCTAAACGGTTTTCATGATGAACTTGCTGTAAACTGCACACACACATAGAATAATATCGTAGCTATTACACAATTACGTGCAAACTTTGTTAATGTTACAAACTGCAGAATATTTCATTTCATTTATTGATCTTGCTGTTACATATTAAAATTAATAATTCTGAATAGTTAAGCATAAACATAAAAATAGCAGCAGGGAAGGTCAAGGAAAAGCCCTCCAGGAGACCAGACCAGCCTTGATCTACCTAGGTTTAAGTCAAGACAAGAACATTGATATAACAGCAAGAGTCAAAAAAGGAAACAAATATCAAATTGAACTTCTAATCACAATATTGATTTACCATCATCTCAAGGGAAAAATGATATTAAAGTAATGAAAAACATGAGTTGTTCCCCCTACCCAATTCTCATTGTACAGATCTCCCGTCCCCCTTGGTCACTGAATCTTCACCTGGTAAGTCCCTCGCATCCCCCCCCCTCAGTCGAATAATCCCTATCAATCAACCTCCCATCTTGTACTAATAAATGGATATCAGTTGTTAAGTAAGTAGTTTTTTAATTTATTTTTGAACAAATTGAAGTTATTAATACACAGTGCGTCAAAGAATTTTTAAGACTGGCGCTAGACTTCAGCCTACGGTGGCGCCACCAGTGTAATCGCGAATGCGTTATAAACCGTGACCATCTGCTTGCTTTCTGCCAAAAGTACTGCGCAGTTGTTAAAGTAACTCAAACGAAACGGCCGTTCATTAGAGAAGTCAAATTTTTTTCATGTTCAATTATTAAGATGGAACAAAGGGCTGTTATTAAATTTAACGCAAAACTTGGTAAAAGTGCCTCGGAAACGTACCAAATAATGAAACAAGTTTACGGTGAGGTTTGTTTAAGTAGATCAAATGTTTTCCTGTGGCACAAACGTTTTTTGGACGCTAGAAGATGATAAGCATACCGGAAGACCAAGTTCATCTAGGACACCTGAGATTATTGAAAAAGTGCGTGATTTCGTGGCAAACAATCGACGTGCGTCACTAAGAATGATGGAAGAGTCTTTAAACATCAACAAAGAAACGATTCGAACCATCCTGCATGAAGATTTGGGCAAAACAAAAGTCTGTGCTAAATTTGTTCCAGACACGTAAACCAATGAACAAAAATCAAGGAGAAGTGCACATTGCAGAGACATCATTTCAGCCGCTGAAAATGATCCAAACTTCTTAAAATCGATTGTTACAGGTGATGAAACATGGTGTTTGCAATATGATCCTAAAACAAAGCGACAAGGTGCGGAATGGAAGTCAAAAAACTCACCACAAGCCAAAAAAACAAGAAAAGTTCCATCGAAATCAAAACAATGCTCATTACATTCTTCGATAGTAAGGGTATTATCCACAAAGAATTTGTTCCAAGTGGACAAAAAATTACTGGTGAGTTTCATTTAAATGTTTTGAAGCGTTTGATGGGCAGAATTCGTCGCATTCGCCCATAATATCGGGATGAAAACAGTTGGTGTTTGTTCCACGATAATGCACCCAGTCACACCTCACTTCTTGTTCGTAGATTTTTGGCGAAAAATAACGTCTGTGTGTTGAATCATTCACCGTATTCGCCTGATTTAGCACCCTGCGCATTTTCTTCGCTCCCAAAATTTAAAATGCCGTAAAAAGGGTGGGGATTTTTTATGATATTTCGACCATAGAAACAGCTTCTACGCGTGCTTTGGAGGCAATTCCGCAAAGCGAACTGGAACAGGCATTCGAATCATTATTAAATCGCTGTAGCAAGTGTATTAAAGCCGGAGGGACTTATTTTGAATAACAAACCAAAACAAATTATAATTTCTTGTTTCTATTTCATTTTACAGACCCAGTCTCAAAAATTCTTTGACGCACTGCGTGTATATTAATTCTTCAGGCAAAGAGTTCCAAAACTCCGGACCAGAATAATTTAGTCTTTGTTTAGTAGTTTGTGTTCTAGGTGTGTAAGTTTCAACAAAGCTTGGTTACGAATATTACAACGGTACGTAGCAGTATTAATTTCTATGAGCTCCTGTCCACAGTTCAATTCAATTCGTTTGTACATAATATTGCCTAAGTTAGAGCGAGTTGCTGATTTATTAGAATATTATATTTGTTCGGGTTGACTCTGGAATATCTGAACGTATTTTGCCCTAGTAAGTTGTCAACGTTTAAATTGTATTTAGAATCTATTAATCGAATGTATTTATTTTGTAGAATTTGCAATTGATTAATATTAGTAAGTGTTGTTTGACCCCAGGATAGTAAGCAGTAATCGAAGTGTGGATGAATTAATATATAATATAATATTTTAACAGATAGATTTGTTAGTACGTGACTAATTATTAATATATTTCTGAATATCATTTTTTTTTATAAAATATCTATGTACAGATTCCATTTTAAATCATTATGAAAAACAATACCCAGATAAGTAAGATTATTAACTAACTCAATCTGATTATTTTGTATGGAAAATAGACGATGTTATCCGTTCTGTCCACGTTATTTTATAAACAACACGTAGCAACTGAAAAAATGTTGTTCCGACACCACTGGGATCGAATCCCAGATCTCTCGATATCTCTCGAGAGATCTGGGGTTTGATCACAGCGATCTCTCGCGAACACACTCGGCTAGTTATCGAGAGATCTGGGGTTCGATCCCAGCGGTGTCGGAACAACAATTTTTCAGTTGCTATGCGTTGTTTATAAAATAACGTGGACAGAGCTATGACATCGTCTATTTACATTATTACCACGTATTCGGAATATATTGAATGGAAAAGTTAAAATTAATAGTTTAAATAAAACGATGATTTCGCACAACTCGTCAAATGAAATGAGAAAACTCACCGTCTATGTACGATATATAATAAAATACGAAAGATATTTACAGTTAAAATACCCCACTAGCACTTTCGGGGTAACACTCACCCTATCATCAGGTGGAGCAGAGGATCATCATCATATGTAGATGATTTTAGGAAGGGAAGGTCTGATCCCAGGTCTTAAACAACCCTTAAAAATAGGAAGCTAGGAGATTTGGGCTAGAGTGCCCGATAGGAAAGCGACACGGAAGCGAGGTAGAAAGGGGGAGGAAGACGCCTTTAATTATTACCGGGGGGAAAGTACCCGGGGTCCGACGGCTTAACGTGCTCATCCGACGCACGGCGGATATTTAGTGGATCGAGCGTTCGTACCTGCTGGGATCGAACCTGAGGTCCTTTCCGTGGCAGTCACGAACGTTGCCCACTAGGCCACCCGCGGCCCTAGGTAGAACACAGGCAATGTAGTACTCCTTTATATAATTGTGCAACGACGCATTATGGGTATAAGTCATCACACGTCGCATGGGTTGTGACCGTTGCCATTATAACAGCATAAAGTGTATAATTTCACTAGTTATTAATTTAAAATATCAGTAGAAGGAATCGTTACAAATACAAAGTTATGGTCAATTTTATCATCACCATCATCATCATTGTCAACCATTATCGATCCACTGCTGGACGAAGGTCTCCCCAAGTTTCCTCCACAACGGTCTGTCTTGTGCCAGTCTCCCCCATGTCACTCCCGCATACTTTCGAATTTCATCCACCCATCTCCCATGTGGTCTTCTTCTGGGTGTTTTCCTGTCCCTTGGAATCCAATCTAAAATTTCGGCTGTTAATCGATGGTCTGTCCTTCTGGCAGTATGTCCAGTCCATTGCCATTTCAGGGATTTAACTCTGATCATGATGTCTTGTCATTTTTCGGATCCACGAGTTCCTCTTCTTATCTCTCCTGGTTACACCAAGCATGCATCTCTCCATGCTGCTTTGAGTTGTCTGCAGCCTTTGTATGTCTCTTTTAGTTAAGGTCCACGTCTCTGCACCATACGTAAGCACTGGAAGGATGCATTGATCAAATACTTTTCTTTTAAGACATAATGGCATATTGTTCTTGAAAATTATGCTGTTTCTTCCAAAAGCTCTCCAGGCAAGTTTTGTACGCCGATTAATTTCTTCATCAATGTGACCCTCACTTGATATCTGCTGTCCAGGATAAACGTACGTGTCTGTTATCTCCAGCTTTTCTCCATCAATCGATAAATCTTCATTTCTTGTAAAAGCATTGAACATCACTTTTGTCTTCTGAAACTTCATTTTTAATCCCACTTCTTTACTCTTGTCAGCAAGTTCCTGGATCATATTCTGCAGCTCTGATGGGGTAGTTGTAAAAATGACTACGTCATCAGCAAAACGAAGGTGGGTTAGATAATCTCCATTAATCTTTATCCCTTTGTTTTCCCAGTTCAGTGATTGAAAGACATTTTCCAATGTAGCATTAAAGAGCTTCGGAGATATGGTGTCAATTTTATATATTGTTGGAATTGTAAATATATATTCTGTATTGACTACTTGCCTGTGGACATATCAAGAATTTGGAAAGAGCGTTTTACTAACCTGAACTTTAAATTATAGCAATATATATTTACAATTCCAACAATGTATAAAATTGATCATAACTTTGTATTTGTAACGAATCCTTGTACTGATATGTTAAACTAATAGCTTGTGAAATAATACTCTTTACGCTGTTATAATGGCAACGGTCACGACACATGCGACCTTTGATGACTTTTACCCATAATGCATCGTTGCACTACTATATAAAGGCGTACTACATTGCCTCTGTTCCACCTGATGATGGGGTAAATGTTACCCCGAAAGTGCTAGTGGGGTATTTTAACTGTAAATATCTTTCGTATTTTATTATATATCGTACATAGACGGTGAGTTTCTCATTTCATTTAACGTAATGTGCGAAGTTATCCTTTTATTGAAACGAATGGAATATTTTGTGTTTCTAAAAGATTTTCTTATCTTCCCCATTTGGCAAAAGCACTGATATCCCTGGTATAGTCGAACGGCATATGCACCGATTATTTATTTATTTCTAGTCCGCATTTTTGAATACTTGCTTTTATGCATAGTGTTTCGAAGAACATATTAATATTATGAAGCGGATTAACTGAAGTAAAATTTTTTAAGTAATGATTTTTAAACTAATCCTTGATTGGACCATAGCTTTGGTCTGTGCTTAATGCAAATCTTGCTAAGCAATATTTTCTGAGAGCCGGGCTCGGGCGGGCCCGGGCTTAGCAAACACATGTAATAAAAAAAAGCGGGCTCCTAAAATTGAGCCTGAGTCCGAACTCATATCTACTGAGCACGCGCCAGTCATGGGCGTAAAGATAGCCCGCACAAGCCCCGCGTCGCGGGGGCGGCTGTGAATTTTAGGGGGCCCAGATATGCGTATGTATGTTGTTGTTTTTTTATTTAGCAATTTAATTTTAGACAAGAGGTTTTCTACTTGCTCTAAAATATTTTGTTTTAAATTTTCTGTCTTTCGGATACGAAAGTTTTTGAACTGAAAGGGGCCCCATTGACGCAAACGTTTATCTGCGCGCCGATTAGAGATCAGATCAGATCATATGTAGAGGGCCGCCCCGGTGGCGCAGTGGTCTAAGCGATGGCCTCTGATCATTCGTCCGAACGGGGTCCGGGTTCGAATCCCGGTGAGGCATGGATGTCGTGTTTGTCTTACGGCTCTGGCTCTCTCCCTTCCCTGGAGCCAGTGACCCTAAATTAGGGGCGGGCGACTGCTTATGGCCCATTGAGTTGCTCACGGTGGTCGTTAAACCTCCAATCAAAAAAAAAAATATATATATATATATGTAGAGGATTTTAGGAAGGGAGTGTCTGACCCCATGTCTTAAACAACCAATAGGAAACTAGGAGATTTGGGCTAGAGTGACCGATAGGAAAGTGACACGGAAGCGAGGTAGGAAGGGGGAAGAAGACGCCCTTATTTATTACCGGGAGGCCAGTACCCGGAGTCCGACGGACCGTGGCTGGCCTAGTGGGCAACGTTCGTGACTGCCACAGAAAGAGCCTCAAGTTCGATCCTAGGCATGTACGAACGCTCGATCCACTAAATATCCGCCGTGCGCCGAATGGGCACGTTAAGCCGTCGGACACCGGGTACTGACCCCCCCCCCTTCCCGTAGTAAAAAAGGGCGTCTCGTGTGACTTTCCTATCGGGCACTCTAGCCCAAATCTCCTAGCTTCCTATTTCTAAGGGTTGTTTAAGACCTGGAGTCAGACACTCCCTTCCTAAAATCCTCTACATATGATCATATGTGTAAAAAAAAAAAAAAACCTTGGTTCGACGGTTTAACGTGCCCAGCCGACGCACGTCGGATATTTAGTGGTTGGAGCGTTCGTATCTGCCTGGGGTCGAACCTGAGGTCTCTACCTTCGGTCATCGCACACTCAAAGTAAACTTGATGGACTTGCGATTATAAACATTGAAAATTACCGAGCCAAGAAACTAGACGTGACGAAACTGATTGAAATATTCACTAAGAAGAACGTTAGAAGGGAATCCAGATTTTAGTAACATCAGTTTTTTTTTTTTTTTTTTTTTTTTTTTGTAAAGTATGCTTGCTTCTTGAATTTAAAAGACAAGACACTAACAAGTAACAATATCGCTGAAGTATTTAAAACTAGAAAAATGCAAACACACTTGTTTTTCCTCTCTCAAAAATTATTGCATTAAGGAATTAAACAGCTTTAAAGGAAGTTCGGAACAAGATACTCGAAGATCAGTATTTGTTCTTACTTCATTGGATATCGTGAACATTTGTCATTTGGAGATTTTGCACTTTTTTCCCTGAGTAATAAATTTATCGAGGATACTTATCGCAATAAGAGCACACATAATTAAAAGCAGCACATAAGTGATCATAGAATCAATGTATGGAAAATATATTTTTACTAGGGCGAAGTTAAATATTTACCCTCAATTCTTGCATTAATTTTTACTATATTTAGGGCCTGTTAGAGCAATATGCCATTATGTCTTAAAAGAAAAGTGTTTGATCAATGCATCCATCCAGTGCTTACGTATGGTGCAGAGACGTGGACCTTAGCTAAAAGAGACATACAAAGGCTGCAGACAACTCAAAGTAGCATGGAGAGGTGCATGCTTGGTGTAACCAGGAGAGATAAGAAGAGGAACACGTGGATCCGAAAAATGACAAGAGTGAAAGACATCATGATCAGAGTTAAATCCCTGAAATGGCAGTGGGCTGGACATACTGCCAGAAGAACAGACCATCGATGGACAGCCGAAATTTTAGATTGGATTCCAAGGGACAGGAAAAGACCCAGAAGAAGACCACATGGAAGATGGGTGGATGAAATTCGAAAGTATGCGGGAGTGACATGGAGGAGACTGGCACAAGACAGACCGTTGTGGAGGAAACTTGGGGAGACCTTCGTCTAGCAGCGGATTGATAATGGTTGACAATGATGATGATGATCATGAATTTCAACTACTATCATCATCATCATTATTGTCAACCATTACCAATCCACTGCTGGACGAAGGTCTCCCCAAGTTTCCTCCACAAGGGTCTGTCTTGTGCCAGTCTCCTCCATTTTACTCCCGCATACTTTCGAATTTCATCCACCTATCTCTCATGTGGTCTTCTTCTGGGTCTTTTCATGTCCCTTGGAATCCAATCTAAAATTTCGGCTGTCCATCGATGGTCTGTCCTTCTGGCAGTATGTCCAGCCCATTGCCATTTCAGAGATTTAACTCTGATCATGATGTCTTGTCATTTTTCGGATCCACGAGTTCCTCTTCTTATCTCTCCTGGTTACACCAAGCATGCACCTCTCCATGCTGCTTTGAGTTGTCTGCAGCCTTTGTATGTCTCTTTTAGTTAAGGTCCACGTCTCTGCACCATACGTAAGCACTGGAAGGATGCATTGATCAAACACTTTTCTTTTAAGACATAATGGCATATTGCTCTTGAAAATTATGCTGTTTCTTCCAAAAGTTCTCCAGGCAAGTTTTGTACGCAGATTAATTTCTTCATCAATGTGACCCTCACTTGATATCTGCTGTCCAAGATAAACGTACGTGTCTGTTATCTCCAGCTTTTCTCCATCAATCGATAAATCTTCATTTCTTGTAAAAGCATTGAACATCACTTTTGTCTTCTGAAAGTTCATTTTTAATCCCACTTCTTTACTCTTGTCAGCAAGTTCCTGGATCATATTCTGCAGCTCTGATGGGGTAGTTGCAAAAATGACTACGTCCTCAGCAAAACGAAGGTGGGTTAGATAATCTCCATTAATCTTTATCCCTTTGTTTTCCCAGTTCAGTGATTGAAAGACATTTTCCAATGTGGCGTTAAAGAGCTTCGGAGATATGGTGTCACCTTGTCTCACTCCTTTTCCAATTTTTATGTGTGTTGTATTTTCAAACAGCGGAATCTTTGCACTTGCATTTTCATAGATGTTATTAATAATATTAATGTACGCATCTTCAATACCGCAGGATTTCAGAGCCATTGTAACTGCTGATGGTTTCACCGAATAAATATGTATATATATAAAAGTAATTACTGTATATATAGCACAGGGGCGCATTTAGAGGACCCCCCCCCTCCGGAAAATGTTTCATTTTTTTGTTTTTGGTTAAAATGCGACAGAAAAAATACCTTAATTTAATAAAAATGTATCAACTTACATTAGAAAACAAAATGCTTTAATTTTTCTTCAATTCTTCATTAACTTTAATTTTGTTCCAGATGATGGATTTCAAAAACTCCCCCCCCCCCCTCGAAGAAAAATTCAATATACATACCTGATATAGTAATTACTTCTTCAAACATTTCAGGAACAACAAACTGTTCGCAGCTAAAGAAGGGAAAGGGGAGGATCCGCAGGTTTGAAATTTTTATTTGTTGAAATGTATTCAACGCAGTCTTCTTCATGAATCGCGATGATTCGTAGACAATTAGGTATAATTAGTCTACTTATCATATTTTGAAAAATACCATGTGTCATAATACACTTTTTAATAAAATAGACTCTAAGTAATACCATTTGAACAAATATTAAAAAAAATAAAATTGAAGAAATATTTGTATCATAAAAAGAACTTTTTAAAATTTGGCTCGGTAACCTAAAATGTCTCCGTGGGGGGGGGGGGGGGGGGAATGGTCGTTTCCAGGAGGGCTTCGCCCCCTTGGATGTATACCTGAAAGAAACACTGGTCCCAAGACCAGCGGCATGCAAGAATTTGGGTCGTCATAAAAATTTCGGAATTGGGAGAACACAAAGCGAATTTCCCTTATAGTTTCAATACCACTTTAGCAGAAGTGATGAAAATCTACTCAAGCATTGCGAAGTTTCTTTGAGCCCAAGTTCTATTTTAAATCAGCAAGATGCCTCTGCCATCAGAGAAAAAAAAAAAAAAAAAGAGAAGGCGTGTTTGAAGCTATGGGGCCTGTCTTGCATTTGCGGATGAGAATCAGTACCGCCTTTTGCGCCCTCCTTCCAGAGTCCTATTGGCTAAAAGTAGCGAGATACAGACTGTTTCATATGGTGAGGAACCTTTCAGGAGTTGTCATTACCATGTGTTACTCGTCAGCTCCTGGGAGTACATCCGAGCCCTTGATGATGACTTTAATGTGCCGCTAATGACTTATCCCCCGACAACACACTCATCTCTCAATACTTGGTCCACGCGCAAAACTTGCCAACGATAGCAGTCAATTAATCGTTGTGATTGGTGCCGCAGGGTGAAGTTTGCAATTTCTCTTTGTAAGATTGGTCACTTTTTACAATTCATAAGTTCTGTTCTTTGCACCGCAGTACTGATACGCATAAAGACTTCGTGTAAACAAATTTCTCATCCACGTCATTCAATTAAAAAGTAATCACGTACTCAAAACGGAAAAGCCGGAGTCCTAAAATTTTCTGAAATAAAATGCTTTCACACCTAAATGATCTTCTAAAGTGACCGTTTTGAAAGATGTTGTAATATCTAAAGCAACATCGGGCTTTTAATTTAAGCCACATCGGATGAAATCTGATCGACTGACGATGATTTTGTTGTATGGTACCTGACCAACATTAGCCATGGTTGACTTCGGAACACCGCCTTACGTAGACAACACTAAACGATTCACTGTTAGTCATCTTTTAGACTTACCAACATCCGACTGTTGTCTTGTCGGATTAGGAAAGCATATGGACACGTCTTCTTGTGAACGCATTCTTGACAACGATGACGTGGACAAAACCGAAGGTAAGTTGACGATTTTTTTCATTTTAAGTTGTGGCTGAAATTTAAAAGAAAAAAAAAACCGGGAAATTTAGGGGCTGAAATCATAAGCTTCCACACGGAGGGGGCGGGGATAGGGTCACCCGCGCCCACCTTGAGAATCTGAATATGCTACTGCAATTCTTGAGAAGACTGCAAAGATTGATTTCTAACTGTTCTTTCGCGTTTCTGCGATTGCTAGAAGCCTTACGAAAACGCAGGGTAGAAATTTTCATCATAATGAAATTTCACAAGGCATTTTGCACAGTTGGAAACGGGTCAAAAATTTTGGACATGGACCCAGCCGTCACATAATTGGACCCAACCCGGGCCTGACCTGGACAGACTTACTTTGAGCTATAAACTCGAATATATCATTATCATTGTCAATCATTATCAATCCATTCCTGTGTGAAGGTCTGCCCACGTTTCTTCCACAACGGACTGCCTTGGGCCAGTCTCCTACATCCACCCATCTCCCACGTGGTCTTCTTCTGGGTCTTTTC
This sequence comes from Macrothele yani, assembly GCA_039090855.1. Classification (NCBI taxonomy): domain Eukaryota; kingdom Metazoa; phylum Arthropoda; class Arachnida; order Araneae; family Macrothelidae; genus Macrothele; species Macrothele yani. The sequence goes on along the minus strand of CM077033.1, from coordinate 111,614,039 downwards.
CTGTTCCTCGAAGTCCAGTCTAAAATTTCGGTTGTTCATCGGTGGTGCGTTCTCTAGCCAATATGTCTAGCCCATTGCCATTTCGGGGATTTTACTCTGATCATGACGTATTCTACTCTTGTCATTTTCCTTTTACGCGAGTTTCTGTTTTTATCTTTTTTGTATTCCACTCTTGTCATTTCTCTTTTCCGCGAGTTTCTGTTTTTATCTTTCATGTATTCCACTCTTGTCATTTTTCTTATCCATGAGTTCCTCTCTTTATCTTTCTTGTATTCCACTCTTGTCATTTTTCTTATCCACGAGTTCCTCTCCTTATCTTTCTTGTATTCCACTCTTGTCATTTTTCTTATCCATTAGTACCTCTTTTTATCTTTCTTATATTCCACTCTTGTCATTTTCCTTATCTAGGAGTTCCTCGTTTTATTTTCTTGTATTCCACTCTTGTCATTTTCCTTATCTAGGAGTTCCTCGTTTTATTTTCTTGTATTCCACTATTGTCATTTTTCTTATCTATGATTTTCTCTCTTTATCTTTCTTGTATTCCACTCTTGTCATTTCTCTTTTCCGCGAGTTTCTGTTTTTATCTTTCATGTATTCCACTCTTGTCATTTTTCTTATCCATGAGTTCCTCTATTTATTTTTCTTGTATTCCACTGTTGCCATTTTTCTTATCCATGAGTTCCTCTCTTTATCTTTCTTGTGTTCCACTCTTGTCATTTTTCTTCTCCATTAGTTCCTCTTTCTCTTTTTCTTGTATTCCAATCTTGTCATTTTTCTTATCCACGAGATCCTCTTTTTATCTTTCTTGTATTCCACTCTTGTCGTTTTCCTTATCTAGGAGTTCCTCGTTTTATTTTTCTTGTATTCCACTATTGTCATTTTTCTTATCCATGAGTTCCTCTCTTTATCTTTCTTGTATTCCATTCCTGTCATTTTTCTTATCCATGAGTTCCTCTATTTATTTTTCTTGTATTCCACTCTTGTCATTTTTCTTATCCACGAGTTCCTCTATTTATTTTTCTTATCCACGAGTTCCTCTATTTATTTTTCTTGTATTCCACTCTTGTCATATCCACCTGGAACAGGTTTTATACAATTTGTTTAGAATCACTCCCTTAGGGAACACTATAAACAGACTCATGTTGAAGTGATTCTTTAAAAATGAGAGAAAAGAGAGGAAACCAATAAGTATGAAAGACTTGTACACAGTATGGTAAACTATGAAAGTCAAAGATCTGAAGAATATATTTTCAATCACAGTAATCATCCTTGGTGTATTCAATGATCGACAAAGATCTGCTCAAATTTCTTCCAGAACTCAGTATTTAACTTATTTTTCCCTTAGTAGCTGATTGATCACTGAGATTCTCTGGTATTTAATAAAATTTTTCAGTTGTGTATGTTCGGGTTTTGAGTTCAATATTTCCACAATAGCAATGTCAAGAGATGCATTGCCCCCCTACCCTAATATTTAAAAGAATTGAAAAACTTATAGTTGAGTAGTGAGTGATGAGGGAAAGGAATGCATCATTTTTAATATTGAATTATATTCTTGTATTTTTAATCATTGCGGGATCCAAAGATGTTCAATCTATACAAGCTCATAGCAATACCGTAATATCCACCTGGAACAGGTTTTATACAATTTGTTTAGAATCACTCCCTCAGGGAACACTAAAAACAGACTCATGTTGAAGTGATTCTTTAAAAATGAGAGAAAAGAGAAGAAGAAGCCAATAAGTATGAAAGACTTGTACACAGTATGATAAACTATAAAAGTCAAACATCTGAAGAATATATTTTCAATCACAGTAATCATCCTTGGTGTATTCAATGATCGACAAAGATCTGCTCAAATTTCTTCCGGAACTCAGTATTTAACTTGTTTTTCCCTTAGTAACTGATTGATCGCTGAGATTCTTCTGGTATTTGATAAAATTTTTCAATTGTGTATGTTCGGGTTTTTAGTTCAATATTTCCACAATAGCAATGTTAAGAGATGCATTGCCCCCTACCCTAATATTTAAAAGAATTGAAAAACTTATATAGTGAGTGATGAGGGAAAGGAATGCATCATTTTTAATATTGAATTATATTCTTGTATTTTTAATCATTGCGGGATCCAAATATGTTCAATCTATATACAAGCTCATAGCAATACCGTAATATCCACCTGGAACAGGTTTTATACAATTTGTTTAGAATCACTCCCTCAGGGAACACTAAAAACAGACTCATGTTGAAGTGATTCTTTAAAAATGAGAGAAAAGAGAAGAAGAAGCCAATAAGTATGAAAGACTTGTACACAGTATGATAAACTATGAAAGTCAAACATCTGAAGAATATATTTTCAATCACAGTAATCATCCTTGGTGTATTCAATGATCGACAAAGATCTGCTCAAATTTCTTCCAGAACTCAGTATTTAACTTATTTTTCCCTTAGTAGCTGATTGATCACTGAGATTCTCTGGTATTTAATCAAACTTTTCAGTTGTGTATGTTCGGGTTTTGAGTTCAATATTTCCACAATAGCAATGTCAAGAGAGGCATTGCCCCCTACCCCAATATTTAAAAGAATTGAAAAACTTACAGTTGACTAGGGAGTGATGAGCGAAAGGAATGCATCATTTTTAATATTGAATTGTATTCTTGTATTTTTAATCATTGTGGGATCCAAAGATGTTCAATCTATACAAGCTCATAGCAGTGCCGTAACAACCTTTTTTTATCTGGGAGGGCGAAACTTGAAATTACGCTCCTTCGAGTTCAAAATTACGCCCCTTCGAGTTCAAAATTACACCTCTTCGAGTTCAAAATAACGCCCCTTCGAGTTCAAAATAACGCCCCATCGAGTTCAAAATAACGCCCCATCGAGTTCCACTCAAATAATACTTGGTTTTTATTTTTTCACACACTGCCGTTGTAGTAAAATATTATGATCGTTCAAAAATCACACTTCAGGTTTTTGACATAATTTTATTAAAAATGTAAAAGCTAGGTAAGTACCCAAGAACTACAGGTTGTAAACACCACATAAAGCGTAAACGTTTTGTGAACTCCGACAGAACAACACTTCACAGAAATGCAGAAATGGAAAACAAACCAGCTCAGAGCGAATGAATTGAGGCTGGTGAACGTAACAATAGGAAGAAGCTTTAGGAATAGGGCTTGAAAAAATTCCGTTAAACATTAAACGCTAAGAGATGATTATTTAGCTCTTCGTCCCAATGACGTGTTCAGAAAGGGCATGGAGATAAAGCTTACTAGCATATTGCTTACTATTCCTCCTTTCACGGTTTTGGAAAATTCCCTGCATGGATGATATGTTCATACCTCATAGTGTATGTTACTCTATACCCTGGTAAACTGCATGGAATTCTGTATGAAACTAACCAAAGTCTTAAAAAATGCTGAACTGTGTAACTTTCTTTTTTAATTACAATTTCTATTTTTTACATTCCCAGATCATGAATTTTTCTGTAAAGAACCGAATGACATACCGAGGAATTATTGCAATCATTGTTTTATTTCTTAAGAATTTTTTTGGCATTACACAAACAATAGCAGATCATTTTCGTATTTGGAATTAGTTTCAATCTATGAGATTGCATACATTCTTTTGCTATAAATATAATTGAATGCTGATATATTATTAGAAATATACGAGAGAATCATCATCAACAACAGCAACAACCAGTCCACTGCTGGATGAAGGTTCCCTATAGTTTCTTCCACATCGGCCTCTCTCCGCCAGTTTCCTCCATGTCACTCCCGCATACTTTCGAATTTCATCCATCCATCTCCCATGTGGTCTTCTTCTGGGTCATTTCCTGTCCCTTGAAATCCAGTCTAGAATTTCGGTTGTCCATCGGTGGTCCGTCCTTCTGGCAACATGTGATTTTACTCTGATCATGATATCTTCCACTCTTGTCGTTTTCCTTATCCATGAGTTCCTCTCTTTATCTTTCTTGTATTCCACTCTTGTCATTTTTCTTATCCATTAGTACCTCTTTTTATCTTTCTTGTATTCCACTCTTGTCATTTTCCTTATCTAGGAGTTCCTCGTTTTATTTTCTTGTATTCCACTCTTGTCATTTTCCTTATCTAGGAGTTCCTCGTTTTATTTTCTTGTATTCCACTCTTGTCATTTTCCTTATCTAGGAGTTCCTCGTTTTATTTTCTTGTATTCCACTCTTGTCATTTTCCTTATCTAGGAGTTCCTCGTTTTATTTTCTTGTATTCCACTATTGTCATTTTTCTTATCCATGATTTTCTCTCTTTATCTTTCTTGTATTCCACTCTTGTCATTTTTCTTATTTATAAGTTCCTCTATTTATTTTTCTTGTATTCCACTCTTGTCATTTTTCTTATCCATGAGTTCCTCTATTTATTTTTCTTGTATTCCACTGTTGCCATTTTTCTTATCCATGAGTTCCTACGGGAGAACATATATCAAAAAAGTACCAAGAATGGTTTTTATCTTGCCCATTAAAGCCTATTCGGGTTTTGGTTGGTGTAGTATTTAAAGGAATCAAATAATGAGAATGTTTTTTTTTTTTTTGATTGGAGGTTTAACGACCACCGTGAGCAACTCAATGGGCTATAAGCAGTCGCCCGTCCCTAATTTAGGGTCACTGGATCCAGGGGAGGGAGAGAGCCAGTGCCGTAAGACAAACACAACATCCATGCCTGACCGGGATTCGAACCCGGACCCCTTACGGACGAATGATCAGAGGCCAGCGCCTTAGACCACTGCGCCACGGCTGAGAATGTTTTCTTATCTGAAAAATATATCAGCTATAGCACACTGGTTCGTATTTGTATTGTATTTAACATACTAGTTATATTTGTAAACTGCGTTTTGAATTTTTTATTGCACTTTTATGGTTTTCATTTGACTCGTGGTCATGGGCGCCGACAGGAGGGGTCACAGGGGTCACTTGAACCCCCCCTGTAGAATATTTTTGTCCCTTTATTTTATTTTATTGTATTTTATTTATTACTTTTTCTTTACACTCACAGAACTAGACCACAAGGAAAGATGAAATTTCGGGCGTTTAATTTAATATCCCAATTTTATTGGAAATTTGGAATTGGAAAACGATAACGTGAAAGCGGAAAACCTAGCAAACCGTAAGGCATGGGCTCCGACGGGGTATCACAGGGGTCACATGACCTCCTGTAGAATTATTTTGTTTTATTTTATTTATTACTTTTTTTTTTACACTCACAGAACTAGACCACAAGGAAAGATGAAATTTCGGGCGTTTAATTTAATATCCCAATTTTATTGGAAATTTGGAATTGGAAAACGATAACGTGAAAGCGGAAAACCTAGCAAACCGTAAGGCATGGGCTCCGACGGGGTATCACAGGGGTCACATGACCTCCTGGAGAATTATTTTGTTTTATTTTATTTAATACTTTTTTTTTACACTCACAGAACTGTAACACAAGGAAAGATGAAATTTGGGGCGTTTAATTTAATATCCCAATTTTATTGGAAATTTGGAATTGGAAAACGATAACGTGAAAGCGGAAAACCTAGCAAACCGTAAGGCATGGGCTCCGACGGGGTATCACAGGGGTCACATGACCTCCTGTAGAATTATTTTGTTTTATTTTATTTATTACTTTTTTTTACACTCACAGAACTGTAACACAAGGAAAGATGAAATTTGGGGCGTTTAATTTAATTCGCTCTGTAGTATCAATACTAGCTGTAGAGCATCCTAAGCATCTTTTACAAAAGAAACCTTCTTCCTTCGCATTTTCAGCTTTTCCTACATCATCTTTACTATCAGTGTTTTCGTAAGAATGGTTTCTCTGGAAGTTCTCAAAATTAATTTTTAGCAACAGAGTCAAAAGTTTGTATTTTTACTTGCGAATTCAGCTAAATGTTTCACGACAGAACTCTTATAAAATACGTTAGGTCATGTTACGAAAGTAAGCAGCTGTCAGTTTTGTATCTGTTTCCCCTAAAAGTAAATAGAGAAAGAAAGAAAGTATTAAAAAGAAAGAAAAGAAAAAGAAAAGAAATTAAGAAGGGAAGGAATTAAGAAAGATGAAGCAAGAAAGAAATTATTAAAAAGAAAGAAAAGAAGAATAAAAGAAATTAAGAAGGGAAGGAATTAAGAAAGATGAAGCAAGAAAGAAATTATTAAAAAGAAAGAGAAGAAGAGTAAAAAAAATTAAGAAGGGAAGGAATTAAGAAAGATGAAGCAAGAAAGAAATTATTAAAAAGAAAGAAAAGAAGAATAAAAGAAATTAAGAAGGGAAGGAATTAAGAAAGATGAAGCAAGAAAAAATATTAAAAAGAAAATAAAGAAGAATAAAAGAAAGTAAGTAAATAAGAAAGAAAGTAAGTAATTAGGAAAGAAGGAAAAAATTAAGAAAGAAAGAAAGAAATATGGACATTAAGAAAGAACGAAAGAAAAATTAAGAAAGAAAGAAATATAGAAATTAAGAAAATGCGAAAGAAAAATTAAGAAAGAAATATAGATATTAAGAAAGAAGTTAAGAAAGAAAGAAATATGGACATTAAGAAATAAAGAAAGAAAATTAAGAAAGAAAGAAATATAGAAATTAAGAAAGTGCTAAAAAAATTAAGAAAATGCTAAAAAAATTAAGAAAGAAAGAAATATAGAAATTAAGAAAATGCGAAAGAAAAATTAAGAAAGAAATATAGATGTTAAGAAAGAAGAAAAAAATAAGAAAGAAAGAAATATAAATTAAGAAAGAAAGAATGAAATAAATAAATAGAGAAAACAAGAAAGAAAGAAAGAAATTGAGAAAGAAATAATGAAATAAAGAAAGAAAGAAAGTAAATAAGAAAGAAAGAAATTAAGAAAGAAAGTAAGTAATTAGGATAGAAGGAAAAAAATTAAAAAAGAAAGAAAGAAATATGGACATTAAGAAAGAACAAAAGAAAAATTAAGAAAGAAATATAGATATTAAGAAAGAAGTTAAGACAGAAAGAAAGAACGAAAGAAAAATTAAGAAAGAAAGAAATATAGAAATTAAGAAAATGCGAAAGAAAAATTAAGAAAGAAATATAGATATTAAGAAAGAAGTTAAGAAAGAAGGAAAAAAAATAAGAAAGAAAGAAATATAAATTAAGAAAGAAAGAATGAAATAAATAAATAGAGAAAGAAAGAAAGAAATTAAGAAAGAAATAATGAAAGAAAGAAAGAAAGAAATTAAGAAAGAAATAATGAAATAAAGAAAGAAAATAAGAAAGAAAGAATGAAATAAAGAAAGAAAGAAAATAAGTAAGAAAGAAACTGACCTTGCGTGATGGAAATAGTTTTTGTGTTTTGCGTCCGTTGTTCCTATGTTTTCCTTAAAAATCGAACTCTACCTACGAAATTTCAAATGAAATCCTTTTCTTTTTGCTACGTATTGTGTAACTATTTTTATCAAAAACTGCCATGCAGTATTGAAATTTTATTGTTCAGATGATTCCGTGATCCAGGCAATAATTTGCTGGTAAAATGTGTAGGAAGAAACATATTTCTGCAGTGCATAAAACGGCGCAGTCTTGTTTCTTAGACGATGATCATTCAGCATTCCTATAGTAAGCATGAGCTTTCTCCATTTCTCTCTGTATAGGATCATTGTAGACCACACTCCTGTATTCAGTTTGGTTCTATCCTTTCCACAATGTCTCTCCATCTTCTTCGTAGCCGTCTGCTTAGTTTTGTTCCAGTTTGTAACATTTGAAATAATTCAGTGCTTAACTTCTTCTATTCGCACATCCTTTCGACCTATACCCAAACAATCTCAGTTTTGACGTCTCTAACATATGTCAAATTTAATCGCCCTTTAGAATTTCTGTACCTTATGTAAATTTCGTTACTTCTCAGTTGAATATTTTTCTATTGAATGGAACATTGCTTTTCTTAACAACTTGCACGTTTTGGCAACGTTGACAGAGAGTCAAATGAAAATTAAAAGCCAAGACGAGAGTGTCGAAGGTGGGAAGATGAAGAATGTATAGAATACATATATTGGTGTAAAAATGAAAAACGTCTAAAGGGCGGATATTATAGATATCGTGGAGATTGCTGTTTGCGAAAAATATAAGAGCTTGCTGTTACGGGTCATCTGATGATTGTTAACTAAACGCAAAGATGAAACGTATTTGTGGCTAATAATCTACATAAGTTACTATTTAAGCTACATAAGTTACTTATTCCTTTCACGCTGGCTCTTCAATTGAAATTAGTTACTTAGTACGTTGTGTCCAAAAGTTTAGCTAAGAACATTATAAACACTGATTTCATTAACTAACAAAGTTATTTGTTGTGACCTCTTCTCGATTCATCTGTTTAGGTCTAAATGTTCTCCTCAGAATCTTGTTTTCAAAACGTTGAAGTAATTTCGCATCGCTGTCTGTCAAAGGTTCAGTAAAGTATAAAACGATAAGCCTGACAATAGTTTTACAAATATCTGACTGATTCTGTACTATAAAATTTTGGAAGAAATCGGACGGTGCAAGGGATGAAATACACCTGCCCACTGGACGAGTGGGCATCTGGATATTCGTGCGAGCCAGGACGCGAACCGAAGACGAAGCATGTGAGGCTAGCTTGTCCTATGGCGATAGCTTTTCATTTCTTCTCATAGCTCTTAATCTCTTCTTACAGCCCTTCTTAGCGTTATCATAGCTCTTAATCTCTTCTCATAGCCCTTCATTGCTTCTCGTAGCTCTTCTTCTGTTCTCATAGGTCTTGATCACTTCTCATAGCTGTTAAACGCTTCTCATAGCTCTTTATCGCTTTTCATGGACCTTTATCCTCCTCATAGCTCTTAATCTCTTCACATAGCCCTTCATCGGTTCGCACAGCTCTTTATCGCTTCTTATAGCTCTTCATCACTTATCATCGCTCTTCATCACTTCTTCTAGCATCACATCGCTTCTCATAGGTCTTTATCGCTTCTCATAGGTCTTCATCGCCTCTCATAACTCTTCATCTCTCTCTCATAGGTCTTGATCGCTTCTCATAGCTTTAATCCCTTCCCATGGCTCTTAATCGCTTCTCATGGCTCTTTATTGCTTCTCATTGCTCTTCATTGCTTTTCATGGCTCGTAATCGCTTCTCATAGCTCTTCATCGCTTCTTATAGTTTTTTATCGCTTCTCGTAGCTCTTCATCGCTTCTTATAGTTTTTTATCGCTTCTCGTAGCTCTTCATCGCTTCTTATAGTTTTTTATCGCTTCTCGTAGCTCTTCATCGCTTCTTATAGTTTTTTATCGCTTCTCGTAGCTCTTCATCGCTTCTTATAGTTTTTTATCGCTTCTCGTAGCTCTTCTTCTGTTCTCATAAGTCTTGATCACTTCTCATAGCTGTTAATCGCTTTTCATAGCTGTTAATCACTTCTCATAGCTGTTAATCGCTTCTCATAGCTCTTTACCGCTTTTCATGGACCTTTATCCTCCTCATAGCTCTTAATCTCTTCACATAGCCCTTCATCTGTTCTTATAGCTCTTCATCACTTCTCATCGCTCTTCATCACTTCTCATCGCTCTTCATCATTTCTTCTAGCATCACATCGCTTCTCATAGGTCTTTATCGCTTCTCATAGCTCTTCATCACTTCTCATCGCTCTTCATCACTTCTTCTAGCACCACATCGCTTCTCATAGGTCTTAATCGCTTCTCATACCTCTTCATCTCTCTCTCATAGGTCTTGCTCGCTTCTCATAGCTCTTTATCTCTTTTCATGGCTCTTAATTGCTTCTCATGGCTCTTTATTGCTTCTCATAGCTCTTCATCGTTTTCATGGCTCTTAATTGCTTCTCATAGCTTTTCATCACTTCTTATACACTTGTCGGAGTTCTTCATCGCTTCTCGTAGCTTTTCATCACTTCTTATACACTTGTCAGAGTTCTTCATCGCTTCTCGTAGCTTTTCATCACTTCTTATACACTTGTCAGAGTTCTTCATCGCTTCTCGTAGCTTTTCATCACTTCTTATACACTTGTCAGAGTTCTTCATCGCTTCTCGTAGCTTTTCATCACTTCTTATACACTTGTCAGAGTTCTTCATCGCTTCTCGTAGCTTTTCATCACTTCTTATACACTTGTCAGAGTTCTTCATCGCTTCTCGTAGCTTTTCATCACTTCTTATACACTTGTCAGAGTTCTTCATCGCTTCTCGTAGCTTTTCATCACTTCTTATACACTTGTCAGAGTTCTTCATCGCTTCTCGTAGCTTTTCATCACTTCTTATACACTTGTCAGAGTTCTTCATCGCTTCTCGTAGCTTTTCATCACTTCTTATACACTTGTCAGAGTTCTTCATCGCTTCTCGTAGCTTTTCATCACTTCTTATACACTTGTCAGAGTTCTTCATCGCTTCTCGTAGCTTTTCATCACTTCTTATACACTTGTCAGAGTTCTTCATCGCTTCTCGTAGCTTTTCATCACTTCTTATACACTTGTCAGAGTTCTTCATCGCTTCTCGTAGCTTTTCATCACTTCTTATACACTTGTCAGAGTTCTTCATCGCTTCTCGTAGCTTTTCATCACTTCTTATACACTTGTCAGAGTTCTTCATCGCTTCTCGTAGCTTTTCATCACTTCTTATACACTTGTCAGAGTTCTTCATCGCTTCTCGTAGCTTTTCATCACTTCTTATGCACTTGTCAGAGTTCTTCATCGCTTCTCGTAGCTTTTCATCACTTCTTATACACTTGTCAGAGTTCTTCATCGCTTCTCGTAGCTTTTCATCACTTCTTATACACTTGTCAGAGTTCTTCATCGCTTCTCGTAGCTTTTCATTGCATCTTATAGCCCTTCATCACTGTTCACAGCTCTTAATCGCTTTACAGGTGAAGTCAGTCATTTTTTTTAAAGATTTGCATCTGAAATCGTCAAATTGTGTTTCGGTTTTAATTACAAACCGCAATAGAGTTATTATTGTGTAATTATTATCATAATTGTTAACTATTATTGGTACTTATCATCATCATCATCATCATCATTGTCAACCATTATCAATCCACTGCTGGATGAAGGTCTCCCCAAGTTTCCTCCACAACGGTCTGTCTTGTGCCAGTCTCCTCCATGTCACTCCCGCATACTTTCGAATTTCATCCACCCATCTCCCATGTGGTCTTCTTCTGGGTCTTTTCCTGTCCCTTGGAATCCAATCTAAAATTTCGGCTGCGTCCGTCCTTCTGGCAGTATGTCCAGCCCATTGCCATTTCAGGGATTTAACTCTGATCATGATGTCTTCCACTCTTGTCATTTTTCGGATCCACGAGTTCCTCTTCTTATCTCTCCTGGTTACACCAAGCATGCACCTCTCCATGCTGCTTTGAGTTGTCTGCAGCCTTTGTATGTCTCTTTTAGTTAAGGTTCACGTCTCTGCACCATACGTAAGCACTGGAAGGATGCATTGATCAAACACTTTTCTTTTAAGACATAATGGCATATTGCTCTTGAAAATTATGCTGTTTCTTCCAAAAACTCTCCAGGCAATTTTTGTACGCTGATTAATTTCTTCATCAATGTGACCCTCACTTGATATCTGCTGTCCGAGATAAACGTACGTGTCTGTTATCTCCAGCTTTTCTCCATCAATCGATAAATCTTCATTTCTTGTAAAAGCATTGAACATCACGTTTGTCTTCTGAAAGTTCATTTTTAATCCCACTTCTTTACTCTTGTCAGCAAGTTCCTGGATCATACTCTGCAGCTCTGATGGGGTAGTTGCAAAAATGACTATGTCATCAGCAAAACGAAGGTGGGTTAGATAATCTCCATTAATCTTTATCCACTTGTTTTCCCAGTTCAGTGATTGAAAGGCATTTTCCAATGTGGCATTAAAGAGCTTCGGAGATATGGTGTCACCTTGTCTCACTCCCTTTTCCAATGTTTATGTGTGTTGTATTTTCAAACAGCCGAATCTTTGCACTTGCATTTTCATAGATGTTATTAATAATATTAATGTATGCATCTTCAATACCGCAGGATTTCAGAGCCATTGCAACTGCTGATGGTTTCACCGAATCAAAGGCTTTTTCATAATCGATAAAAGCCATGCACAATGGAAGTTCATATTCCCTCGCTCTTTCAATTAGTTCTCTCAGTACATGGATATGATCTATTGTGCTGTAGCCACTCCTGAATCCAGCTTGTTCTCTCGGTTGAGCCATGTCCAGTGTTACCTTCAAGCGGTGTGAAAGAACTTTAGTGAAGATTTTATAAACTACTGATAGGAGGCTGATAGGTCTGTAGTTTCCGAGATCCTCAATGTCACCTTTTTTATGTAGCAGGATCATTGTAGCGTTGTTACAATCCTCAGGAATCTTCCCTTCATTAAGGCATCGAGTAAACGTTTGGGGGCGAGTACTGTTTCGATTTCTCCACTTGCTTCTTGTATGATGTCGACAGTAATTCCATTTTCTCCTGGAGCTTTACCCCGATTCAAGTTCTTGATTGCATGTACAACTTCTGCTGGAAATACTTATCATAATTGTTACCTATTATTGCGTAATTATTACCATAATTTAGTTATATATTTCTGTGTATATTTTATGGTGGAGAGGCAACATTTTTTGTTCAGGGTTTAACGAGTACCATGGGCAACTAACTCCCATGGCTATGAGCAGTTGTTCGACCGTAATAAACGATTACATGAAAGGGGGAATAACCTGTGCCGTAGGACAAACTACCGCTCATACCATATCCGGGACTCAAACAGTGGCCAACTCTCACAAAAGATCGGAAGAAAGCTCCTCTGACCACTCGGCTGCAGATGCGGCTGGTTGACTTCGATTACGCGGTGTAGTTGAAACCATAAAAAATAAAATCTTCATGTAAGTGCTGTACATACCCGTATCACTCTTGCGATTGTGTTACCGGACCAGGTCAATTTTTTTACGCTTTGCAACCGTAGGTTGCAGAAGCCTATATGCTCCAGCTTTGACCGCCTGTCTGTCTGTTCGTCCGTCTGCCCGTTCGCACGATAACTAGCGTACAAATGGTTCGATTTCGATGAAATTTTATTATGTGATAGGAGACCACCTGGGAACGAACCCTACTAAAAATGGACGAAATGAGGTCAAAGATCAGGACATAGGAGCGGAATCCATTTTATTGCCCTTATGCGCCATAACTTGCGTAAAAATTGTTCGATTTCGAAGAAATTTTAGTATGTGGTAGGGGACCACTTGTGGACGAAACCCTATTGAAAACGGACGAAATGGGGTCAAAGGTGAGGACATAGGTGCGGGATGCATTCCATTGCCCTTATGCATCATAACTTCCGTAAATATGATTCGATTTCCATAAAATTTTAGTATGTGGTAGAAGACCACCTGGAGACAAACCCTGTTGAAAATGGACGAAATGGAGTCAAAGGTCACGGCATAGGAGCGGGATCCATTCCATTGCCTTATGCGTCATAACTTGCGTAAATAGGGTTCGATTTCGATGAAATTTTAGTATGTGGTAGAGGACCACCTGGGGACAAACCCTATTGAAAATCGGTAGAGTGGGGTCAAAGGTCAGGACATAGGAGCGGGTGCATTTCGTTGTCCTTAAGCGTCATAACTTGCGTAAAAATGGCTCGATTTCGATGAAATTTTAGTATGTGGTAGAGGACTACCTGGGGACAAACCCTATTGAAAATCGGTAGAGTGGGGTCAAAGGTCAGGACATAGGAGCGGGCTGCATTCCGTTGTCCTTAAGCGTCATAACTTGCGTAAAAATGGCTCGATTTCGATTAAATTTTAGTATGTGGTAGGGGACCACCTGGGGACGAGCCTACTGAAAATGGACGAAATGGGATCAAAGTTCAGGACATAGGAGTGGGATCCATTCCATCGCCCTTATACCTCATAACTTACTTAAAAATGCTTCGATTGAGACAAAAGCTTATCATGTTGTTCCAGAGGTACACTGAACCGGTTCTGTTGAATATTATCGAAAGGGGTCAAAGGTCAGGGCACAGGAGCGGGATTTATTCTACAGAGTGATTTTAAAATTGGCGAATTCTTCAGTGTCTTCTCGCTTGTCCGAATTGAAAGAAATATTTTTCAATAGATCTCTTTAATATGATCTGCTCATGCAAGGTAATTCCCCTGATCGTTTCTTCTCTTGCGCCAAGTGAAGGTCTCCACAAGGTGTCATGGAACTCATAAATTAATCCTGGGCGTACGGGTAGCCCCTGCAAGCCCCGAATGTTGGGGGGGCTCATTACAAAGAGGAGCCTCCCCTCTAGCCTCAATAGAAGAATTTTCCAAACGTTTTGCTGGAAGTTCGAAATGAAGTATTTAAAGTAATAGCCAGAAATTTTTGACGCTAGCTTTGAATGAAGCATTAAAAAGAAAAGCATTTTTTGGTGTTTTTGTTTTCAGTAAATAAGGGTAAAAGGCTGTAGGAATGCATCAGCACATCTAGAATAGTAAGAATACAAAATACATAGTACAAAATGGTACATAAAACGTAATCCAATAACAGTTGTTGGATTGAAAACAATAGCTAACCATTAACACCACAAAACACATTTAACTGATATGGGTGATTGACGGAAGACAATCATATTTAGAGGGATTGCAACACATCCGCATTAACAAAACTGCTGCAGTAAGAACATTACAAGCAGTAAAAATATTGTGAAAGCTGCAATATACTGTAATTGGATAGCTAAATTCGAAGATGACACACTTGATACAAAGTGCACCGTTAAATTAAAATAACTATATACAGAATTACACGAAAACGTTAAGCAGCACAATTTCAAAAAAAAGGCCAATACTCCAGTAGATATGCACAAAGCACGATACAGGTGTTCCCATACTGGGAACCATTCGAAAAACTCAAACAGAGCGCCAGTGTCCGTAGAAACCTATACGTTTAAGACGCATACACTGAAGATCAATTGAATTAGAGACAGCTGGCGTTATGCAAATGTGGCGCTATGGGCGGCCCTGTAAACGGAAACGACATGACGTATGCAGCGATCCGACAATGTAAGGAGTGATGCGACGGGAATCAGTAAGAGTCGGACGCAGTATGGGTAAGACAAAGGATCAAAGCGCATTTAATCGTGGGCAAATTGTCGGGGCCCGACGAATGGGTCACTCCATCTCAGAAGTCGTGCTGGCACTGGGATTTTCACGAGCCACTGTGTCACGGGTGCACCGTGAGTACATCGAATCCGGTAAAACCATCCCTACAAGGGCCAACTGCCGTGGACAACAGCGTGTGGATGAGCGGGGTTACCGTCGGCTAGCTCGCATTGTAACAGCGGATAGACGGGCCACAGTGCAAGAAATCACTCGGCAATTTAACGCTGGTGCACAAAAACGTGTAAGCAGCCACACCATCCAAAACCATCTCCTCGCTATGGGGTACAGAAGCCATCGTCCCACGAGGGTACCGCTGCTGACCGCACATCACAGGGTGCAAAGATTAGCATGGGCGCGGAAACATCGCCACTGGAACCTAGACATGTGGGAAAATGTTGCCTGGACTGATGAGTCGAGATTCACATTGGTACATGCGGATGGCAGGATACGAGTATGGCGCAACCCACATGAAGCGATGGATCTTTCTTGCCAGCAGGGTACTCTTCAAGCTGGTGGGTATGGCATTCTCGTCTGGGGAGTTTACGTGGACTGAAATGGGACCCCTGGTACGTGTGACATCGTCCCTCACAGGTAAACGTTACCGGGATATCCTGGACGACTCTTTGCTCCCGTTTGTGCGTCTTCAACATCCCACTGGGGACCTCATCCTGCAACAAGACAATGCAGCTCCCGAATTGTATCCGAATGGTTGGATGAACACTCCACCGACGTGACCTCGCTTCCTTGGCCAGCTAGGTCACCTGACCGAGCACATATGGGATGCCATCGAGAGAGATGACTCCCCCACCCCCACCCCCGCATCAAATCTTCGTGAACTGTGGGAGCTTGTTCAGGGGTCGTGGATCCGTATGGCTTCCCAACGCTTCCGGTGTCTTGTCGAGTCCATGCCGAGACGAATGGCCGCCGTCATCAGGGCGAAAGGTGGTGCTACACGTTACTAGACAGGTAACTCTAATTCAATTGCTCTTCAGTGTATAACAGCACGCTAATTTATAAGGTACAAAATCGTTAGCGTAACACACAACATCAAGATGTATATGCCCTAAATTGACAAAAGTCACTGGACACCCCTTCAAAAACAAATGAACGGATCCGCTGCGTTGTTAAGATGCGCGGTACATCTGCAAACGGTATGAAAACTAGCCTACAGCTGACCGCGATCACATTGCACTGTAAAGTTGAGTAAAAATATCGCGTCGGGAGAGAACTGACTTTGAGAAAGGAAAGGTTTTTGGGTGTTATATTAGTGGGCTCTCCATAAGAGAAACCGAGAGGAACTTAAACATACCCTAGTCAACTGTTTTGGATGTACTGAATAAGTGGAAGACACACGAAGCAGCAAAACGTACCGGCAGACCAAAGAAAATCAGTGATAGAGGACGTCGAAGCCTCAGGAGAGTCGTTACAGCTAATCAAAGGAATACTGCACGAGACTAAATTTGAAAATGGTATAAGTGAGCTTCTTTACCGCTTCTTTGTCGCGGCGGGAGAGAACTGACTTTGAGAAAGGAAAGATTGTTGGGTGTTATATTAGTGGGTTGTCCATAAGAGAAACCGAGAGGCGTTTAAACATACCCAAGTCAACTGTTTTGGATGTACTGAATAAGTGGAAGACAAATGAAGCAGCAAAACGTACCGGCAGACCAAAGAAATTCAGTGGTAGAGGACGTCGAAGCCTCAGGAGAGTCGTTACAGCTAATCAAAAGAATACTGCACGAGACTAAATTTGAATATGGTACAAGTGAGCTTCTTTACCGCTTCTTTGTCGCGGCGGGAGAGAACTGACTTTGAGAAAGGAAAGATTGTTGGGTGTTATATTAGTGGGTTGTCCATAAGAGAAACCGAGAGGCTTTTAAACATACCCAAGTCAACTGTTTTGGATGTACTGAATAAGTGGAAGACACGTCAAGCAGCAAAACGTACCGGCAGACCAAAGAAAATCAGTGATAGAGGACGTCGAAGCCTCAGGAGAGTCGTTACAGCTAATCAAAGGAATACTGCACGAGACTAAATTTGAATATGGTATAAGTGAGCTTCTTTACCGCTTCTTTGTCGCGGCGGGAGAGAACTGACTTTGAGAAAGGAAAGATTGTTGGGTGTTATATTAGTGGGTTGTCCATAAGAGAAACCGAGAGGCGTTTAAACATACCCAAGTCAACTGTTTTGGATGTACTGAATAAGTGGAAGACAAATGAAGCAGCAAAACGTACCGGCAGACCAAAGAAAATCAGTGATAGAGGTCGTCGAAGCCTCAGGAGAGTCGTTACAATTAATCAAAGGAATACTGCACGAGACAAAATTTGAAAATGGTATAAGTGAGCTTCTTTACCGCTTCTTTGTCGTGGCGGGAGAGAACTGACTTTGAGAAAGGAAAGATTGTTGGGTGTTATATTAGTGGGTTGTCCATAAGAGAAACCGAGAGGCGTTTAAACATACCCAAGTCAACTGTTTTGGATGTACTGAATAAGTGGAAGACAAATGAAGCAGCAAAACGTACCGGCAGACCAAAGAAAATCAGTGATAGAGGTCGTCGAAGCCTCAGGAGAGTCGTTACAATTAATCAAAGGAATACTGCACGAGACAAAATTTGAAAATGGTATAAGTGAGCTTCTTTACCGCTTCTTTGTCGTGGCGGGAGAGAACTGACTTTGAGAAAGGAAAGATTGTTGGGTGTTATATTAGTGGGTTGTCCATAAGAGAAACCGAGAGGCGTTTAAACATACCCAAGTCAACTGTTTTGGATGTACTGAATAAGTGGAAGACAAATGAAGCAGCAAAACGTACCGGCAGACCAAAGAAAATCAGTGATAGAGGACGTCGAAGCCTCAGGAGAGTCGTTACAGCTAATCAAAGGAATACTGCACGAGACTAAATTTGAAAATGGTATAATTGAGCTTCTATACCGCTTCTTTGTCGCGGCGGGAGAGAACTGACTTTGAGAAAGGAAAGATTGTTGGGTGTTATATTAGTGGGTTGTCCATAAGAGAAACCGAGAGGCTTTTAAACATACCCAAGTCAACTGTTTTGGATGTACTGAATAAGTGGAAGACACGTCAAGCAGCAAAACGTACCGGCAGACCAAAGAAAATCAGTGATAGAGGACGTCGAAGCCTCAGGAGAGTCGTTACAGCTAATCAAAGGAATACTGCACGAGACAAAATTTGAAAATGGTATAAGTGAGCTTCTTTACCGCTTCTTTGTCGCGGCGGGAGAGAACTGACTTTGAGAAAGGAAAGATTGTTGGGTGTTATATTAGTGGGTTGTCCATAAGAGAAACCGAGAGGCGTTTAAACATACCCAAGTCAACTGTTTTGGATGTACTGAATAAGTGGAAGACAAATGAAGCAGCAAAACGTACCAGCAGACCAAAGATAATCAGTGATAGAGGACGTCGAAGCCTCAGGAGAGTCGTTACAGCTAAAAAACGATCGAGAAATAGCTACAAGAAAACTTAGGTTTATTGATCTTCCTCTTACTATAATTGTAAGAAAGAGAAGAATGAAAATAGAATTGGATGGGGGGGATAAAAAAATGAATAGTATTAAATAAGATAGAAGAAATAGTTCTAATCTAATTAATATCATAATAATATTAGTTCGTCATCATATGATTCTTAGAAGTCTAGTTAAAATAATAAATTTAATAAAGATTGAGGAAATTCCTGCATCCAAAGCTGGTGTTTATTAAACTATTAAGAATATTGACAATAGTGATTGTTATTTTTTGTTTAGGGGTTTTAGGAGTTTCTCAGCCTATAAGAATAGTCACATTAATGGTTATAATTACTTTGGGATTTATGTTTTTAATGTACGCTCATTTAAAGAGAATATGATTTGGGTATTTATTGATATTGGTAATTTTAAGAGGATGGCCGTGTGTGGGTTTGGCGGTAGCCGGGGGAACGCTGTTTACCACAGTCTACTGCTCCTACGGTCAAGTTTGGAGCTGGAAGTGATCTCGTGTGGGGGCGTTTTTCGTGGGATCGTCCCGGCCCATTGTTTATCGTGGACAAACCTATTAACCAACCCGTCCACCTCGATATTCTGGAGAATAACGCGCTACCAACTCTGTGGCAATACTTTTGAACCGAGCCTTATTGGTACCAACAGGATAATGCACCGAGCCATATAGCAAGGGTTGTCACGGCGTGTAATTCCGCATCGTGCGTGGACTGGCCAGCAGAGAGCCCTGATCTTAATCCCATAGAGCACTTATGGGATGAAATAGAGCACCGCATAAGAAGTTTGGAACCAAGTCCCGCCACTAAGCAAGAGTTAGCGGCAGCATTATGTACTGAATGGAAGCACATACCTACAGCTGTATTTCAAAACCTTGTCGAAAGCATGTCTTGAAGTGTCAGTGCATGCATTAAGGCCAATAAATGCAATGTTGTGTTTCTCATGTAGGTGTCCGGTGACTTTTGTCAATATAGGTTATATTGATATTAGTATAATCTCTTAAGAAACACTATACAGCCTTCAGCATGGACTAGAAACAAATACATCAGATACAATGGGGACGTATAATAATGGTAAATTGAAAAAAGCAGCGATAAACAAATACACAACAATTTCACAGTAATGAACACTGAAAGAATCAGCAGAAAAGTAGATCAACCCGAGGTACTGATTCCGTAGTTCAGTATACCAGTTGAAGACCACAAAAAAATACAGTAAGGGTTGGGAGCATTATTGATACCTCCCCCGCCCCCTCCCCCCAACGAAAAACCACTGTAGCTTACAACTTTACAGGAGAGTAAAGCAAACATCTCGAGAAAGATAATATCATCTGTCACAGGAGTAAAGATTACCGCAAGATATACCCATGAGAAAGAACTACAATTTGCAGCATTATTATACCACTACTCCTGATGTTACAATATTATAGGGAAAGATAAGATATTAAATCAGAAAATGGGTAAAATCTTCGAGAAATCATTTTCTCTTTAGTTTATAAAAACAGGGTGAAGCGAAAGCTATTCCAGAGGACTTTGTCCCGTTTTTACTGCCGTAGCAATAGTTCCTGTACATGTATGTACACAGTGCGTCAAAGAATTTTTAAGACTGGGTCTGTAAAATGAAATAGAAACAAGAAATTATAAATTGTTTTGGTTTGTTATTCAAAATAAGTCCCTCCGGCTTCAATACACTTGTTACAGCGATTTAATAATGATTCGAATGCCTGTTCCAGTTCACTTTGCGGAATTGCCTCCAAAGCACGCGTCGAAGCTGTTTGTATGGTCGAAATATCATCAAAATAACACCCTTTTAACGTCATTTTAAGTTTTGGGAACAAAGAAAAGTAGCAGGGTGCTAAATCAGGCGAATACGGGGATGATTCAACACACAGACGGTTTTTTTCGCCAAAAATCTACGAACAAGAAGTGAGGTGTGACTGGGTGCATTATCGTGCAACAAACACCAACTGTTTTTATCTCGATATTCTGGACGAATGCGACGAATTCTGCCCATCAAACGCCTCAAAACATTTAAATAATACTCACCAGTAATTGTTTGTCCACTTGGAACAAATTCTTTGTGGATAATACCCTTACTATCGAAGAATGTAATGAGCATTGTTTTGATTTTCGATGGAACTTTTCTTGTTTTTATGGCTCGTGGCGAGTTTTTTGACTTCCATTCTGCACTTTGTCGCTTTGTTTTAGGATCATATTGAAAACACCATGTTTCATCACCTGTAACATTCGATTTTAAGAAGTTTGGATCATTTTCAGCGGCTGAAATGATGTCTCTGCAATGTGCACTTCTCCTTGATTTTTGTTCATTGGTTAACGTGTGTGGAACAAATTTAGCACAGACTTCTGTTTTGCCCAAATCTTCATGCAGGATGGTTCGAATCGTTTCTTTGTTGATGTTTAAAGACTCTTCCATCATTCTTAGTGACGCACATCGATTGTTTGCCACGAAATCACACCCTTTTTCAATAATCTCAGGTGTCCTAGATGAACTTGGTCTTCCGGTATGCTTATCATCTTCTAGCCTCTCTCTTCCGTCCAATAAACGTTTGTGCCACAGGAAAACATTTGATCTACTTAAACAAAACTCACCGTAAACTTGTTTCATCATTTGGTACGTTTCCGAGGCACTTTTACTAAGTTTTGCGTTCAATTTAATAAGAGCCCTTTGTTCCATCTTAATAATTGAACATGAAAAAAATTTGGCTTCTCTAATGAACGGCCGTTTCGTTTGAGTTACTTTAACAACTGCACAGTACTTTTGGCAGAAAGCAAGCAGATGGTCACGGTTTATAACGCATTCGCGATTACACTGGTGGCGCCACCGTAGGCTGAAATCTAACGCCAGTCTTAAAAATTCTTTGACGCACTGTGTATATTACCGAGATAATGTGAAAGAAATATCAGTTGAATAAATGAAAGTTTTACATCAATTGGAATAAGGTGTCACATATTACACTTGTTTGCACATAACTGGGCATCTTTCGGAATATAATGAGCTAAAAGGTGTTCTTAGGGGGAACGAAAAAATTAGAGACCTGTGCCATTTTTTTTTATAAAAGAGTCACAGGAAAAGACTTATTATGCACAAAACATTGTAACGTTATATTAAGTGTTTTTTTTTTATATATAAGTTTCAAGTTTCCGATCAATTTGAATATAACCATCACAGGATTCGCTAGTCGAAGCAACCGGCATTCATGTTTAGCGAATCTGGAGGTTAAGAATCTTATCCCGTGATTGCCCGGAGAAGCAGAAAAATCATGAAAGAAATACGGGATTACGCCATATAATACAAATTTTGAAGATGACAATCCGATTTTTGGCGTAAATGTAACAAGGATGGTAAGTCAGATAATATCCGAAAACCTGAAAATTTTCATCGTCCTGGAGCGGGACGATGAAAAACCGTTTTTTGGGAGACGCGGTTTCGAGTCCCGCTCCAGGACGATGAAAATGTTCAAGTTTTCGGATATTATCTGACTTGCCATCCTTGTCACATTTACGCCAAAAATCGGATTGTCATCTTCAAAATTTGTATTACTTTTTAATTTGCTTACTTATGTTCCGTATTTTCGTATAAATCGGAAAAGGTCATTAGAAACTCTCTCACGGAAGTTGCGTGTTTGTAATCGTAAGGCATTTCAATGAAATTTGCATGATATGATTAACTTTGACGTAAGAGTTTTGTAATACCTCGTATTGGTTTAAAACTAGGGAAACTATTGATTACAACGTGTACATTTATGCAAACACACAATAAAATGTAAATTCTGTTTTTACGAAAAATAACCATAGTTTTCAAAGAATTTGAATTACAAGACGCCCCTAAAAACCTAGTATAACACGGAATTTATAAATTTCAGTAAGTGAAAGAAAAAGATTTCGCAAAAGAGGCTCGAAAATTATGTTTTTTTGCGAGGGGGTGGGAGAGTTTTTCAGGTACGCCACTGAAGTTAATCATATGTGATCGCATCGCGATCGCAGACGCTGAGTCCGACCCCTAGCAACGGGCTGTGTCGCGCGATCTGCCCGCCCGGCCGTCGGAGAACCGCCGACCGGGCCGGAGTACCGCTCGGCGAGGTAATGTGCAAAGCCGAGTAAGTCTGGATGACTGGGAGAGTTGTCTCTCGAACACCTCCCTTTTTCGTTTGGGACGACGAACGTGTGTCCCTTTAAATTAAATATCCAAAAAGTAAATATATCTCAAATTACAATATCTACTGCTCTCTCTCTCTGTCTCTCTGTTTGCTTTCAATTATTAAAATTTTTAATTTCAATATTATTAACTAGGTTTCACGGGTGTTTTAATACGAGAAGATGCTGAAAAGTTCTCGGACAGACCCATTTCCTCTAACTGTAGCATTATTTTGTCACTTCATCTCGAAAGAGTGTTCATCTGCATTTTAAAGAGTGCCAATTTTCAGATTAATAGCTCTCTTTTACGCTTCCCAACCGTAGGCTGAAGAAGTATACATGCTCCAGCTTTGTCCGTCTGTCCGTATAGATAACTTGCGTGAAAATGGCTCGATGAAATTTTAGTATGTGGTAGGGGATCACCTGGGGACGAACCCTATTACAAACGGACGAAATGGGGACGAAAACCAGGACATAGGTGCGGGATGCATTCCATTGCCCTTATGCATCATCATCATCATTATCATCATTCTCAACCATTATCAATCCACTGCTGGACGAAGGTCTCCCCAAGTTTCCTCCACAACGGTCTGTCTTGTGCCAGTCTCCTCCATGTCACCCCTGCATACTTTCGAATTTCACCCACCCATCTCCCATGTGGTCTTCTTCTGGGTCTTTTCCTGTCCCTTGGAATCCAATCTAAAATTTCGGCTGTTCATCGATGGTCTGTCCTTCTGGCAGTATTGCCATTTCAGGGATTTAACTCTGATCATGATGTCTTGTCATTTTTCGGATCCACGAGTTCCTCTTCTTATCTCTCCTGGTTACACGAAGCATGCACCTCTCCATGCTGCTTTGAGTTGTCTGCAGTCTTTGTATATCTCTTTTAGTTAAGGTCCACGTCTCTGCACCATACGTAAGCACTGGAAGGATGCATTGATCAAACACTTTTCTTTTAAGACATAATGGCATATTGCTCTTGAAAATTATGCTGTTTCTTCCAAAAGTTCTCCAGGCAAGTTTTGTACGCCGATTAATTTCTTCATCAATGTATATGGTTTAGAGTTGTCTGCAGCCTTTGTATGTCTCTTTTAGTTAAGGTCCACGTCTCTGCACCATACGTAAGCACTGGAAGGATGCATTGATCAAACACTTTTCTTTTAAGACATGATGGCATATTGCTCTTGAAAAATAGGCTGTTTCTTCCAAAAGCTCTCCAGGCAAGTTTTGTACGCCGATTAATTTCTTCATCAATGTGACCCTCACTTGATATCTGCTGTCCAAGATAAACGTACGTGTCTGTTATCTCCAGCTTTTCTCCATCAATCGATAAATCTTCATTTCTTGTAAAAGCATTGAACATCACTTTTGTCTTCTGAAAGTTCATTTTTAATCCCACTTCTTTACTCTTGTCAGCAAGTTCCTGGATCATACTCTGCAGCTCTGATGGGGTAGTTGCAAAAATGACTACGTCATCAGCAAAACGAAGGTGGGTTAGATAATCTCTATTAATCTTTATCCCTTTGTTTTCCCAGCTCAGCGACTGAAAAACACCCTCCAATGTGGCATTAAAGAGCTTCGGAGATATGGTGTCACCTTGTCTCACTCCCTTTCCAATTTTTATGTGTGTTGTATTTTCAAACAGCCGAATCTTAACATGCGTAAATATGGTTCGATTTCCATGAAATTTTAGTATGTGGTAGGGGACTACCTGGGAATGAACCCTGTTTAAAACGGACGAAATGGGGTCAAAGGTCACAACATAGGAGTGGGATCCATTCCATTGCCTTATGCGTCATAACTTACGTAAATATGGTTCGATTTCGATGAACTTTTAGTATGTGGTATAGGACCACCTGGGGACAAACTCTATCGAAAATGGACGAAATGGGGTCAAAGGTTACGACATAGTAGCGGGATCCATTCTATTGCCTTATGCGTCATACCTTGCGTAAATATGGTTCGATCTCGATGAAATTTTAGTATGTTGTAGGGGACCACCTGGGGACGAATCCTGTTGAAAACCGGTAGAGTGGGGTCAAATGTCAGGACGTAGGAGCGGGATGCATTCCGTTGTCCTTAAGTGTCATAACTTGCGTAAAATGGCTCGATTTCGATTAAATTTTAGTATGCGGTAGGGGACCACCTGGGGACGAGCCTACTGAAAATGGACGAAACGGGATCAAAGTTCAGGACATAGGAGTGGGATCCATTCCATCGCCCTTATGCGTCATAACTTACGTAAAAATGCTTCGATTGCGACAAAACTTCATCATGTTGTTCCAGAGGTACACTGAACCGGTTCTGTTGAATATAATCGAAATGGAGTTAAAGGTCAGGTCATAGGAGCGTGATTTATTCTACAGCCATTATTCTCATAACTTGAGTAATGATTTCTGGTATGTTGGAAAGCGTATCATAATCAATGCATTGCATGATTTTACTAACTTGTTTTTTAGCAGATGTTTGACGTCCTGAATGAATCATGTGAATGCAAACGTGGAACTCCGGGCTGTCATAAAATTTCTGCTCCTGCAGAAGAAAACTGCAAAGGAAATCTATGGGTGTTCTATGAAAATGCAAGTGCAAAGATTCGGCTGTTTGAAAATACAGCACACATAAGAATTGGAAAGGGAGTGAGACAAGGTGACACCATATCTCCGAAGCTCTTTAATGCCACATTGTAAAATGTCTTTCAGTCACTGAACTGGGAAAACAAAGGGATAAATATTAATGGAGATTATCTTACTCACCTTCGTTTTGCTGATGACATAGTCATTTTTCTAACTACCCATCACAGCTGCAGAGTATGATCCAGGAACTTTCTGACAAGAGTAAAGAAGTGGGATTAAAAATTGAACTTTCAGAAGACAAAAGTGATGTTCAATGCTTTTACAAGAAATGATGGTTGGTTGGTTGGTTGTTGGATTTTATTGGCGCAAGGGCCAGGTTTGGCCAAAGAGCGCCAGACAAAGAACTATCAGCCACAGATTTTTAAAAACGTGGAAAATGATTAAGAGCAGACAGGCTTGGTAAAAGTTGAAAAAGAGTATGATGAAAGCTGTGAAGACAAGGTAGTTAATTAGGTTTATATAAAAATTTATTAATTTACTATTATAATTATTTTTTTTTTTTTTAAACACAACTACACAAAGGATGAGTCACTCTCCTCCCCCCACACTCCTCTGCAATGCTGGCAGAGGGCGGGGACGAACTGTCACTCTCTTCCCCCCCCCCCCCATGTTCCTCTGCAATGTTGTTTGAGGCTGGGGACGAACTGTCACTCTCCTCCCCCTATGTTCCTCTATAATGTTGGTTGAGGGTGGGGACCTCGCTGAGGCCGAGACAGTTGGATGGACACTGCACACCTTTGCGGATTGAGGGCCGGGTCGTCCGCACGTGCAGGCTTTCTGCTTTAAACTGGAAGAGAGGGTCGGCTGCAAAAGAGAAGGCCCAGAATCAGGTAGTCGAAAAATCGCGAGCTCGGGGAAAAACACCTGTGTCGCTTGGTCAGCTGTAGATCGCTTGGCAAGCGCTGCGAGAGCTACAGGGCGCGGAACAAAGGGCTGCACGGGTTGTGGCTGAGACTGAACAACTGCGGCAAAAGTACGCTGGCGGGTGTTGGGAATACCCAACTTGGCCTTGGCAGCAGGGTACGAGAGGCCTTCCAGGGTCTTGAGGCGCTGGATCGCCATCTCGTCCTTCCATTTCATACAGTTGCGGGAGTAAGCTGCATGGGCCTCACCGCAGTTAACACAGCAGGCCGCAGAAGTGCAACCTTCCCCGTCATGTTCACTGGAGCCACAATTTGCGCAACGAGCGGAACTCTTACAGAAACGTTGTGAATGCCCGTACCTCTGGCACCTGAAACAGCGCAGAGGACTGGGAATGTACGGGCGAACTCCACAGACCAAGTAGCCAGCCTTGATTTCGGTCGGAACTTTCGGGGAGTTAAAAGTCAAGATGACATTTTTTGACTTAATCATGGAACCATCACGCCGGAACATCATACGACGAGCAGCAATAACACCTTGATCAGCAAGTTCAGTCACGAATTCGTCTTCACTGCATGGCAAGAGATCAAACTCCGAAATAACACCCCGAGAGGTGTTAAGAAACGGGTGAGGTGTCACTTTTACAGGAATGCCTTGAAGACTAGTGAGGTTCAGAAAAGTGTTACTCTGAGAAACACTGCAAGTTTGGACAAGCAGGTCCCCAGAGCGAAGCTTCCTCACAGACTTCAAGGGGCCAACCGCAGCGTCCAAAGCTTTAGAAATGAAAAAGGGAGATCTGGTGGACAGTCTCTCATGCGGATCGATGGATTCTACAAGCAAGTGAGTAGCATGCGTAGTCACAGCAATTGAGGGGAGACGACGCTTCGGAGCGACTGGTACAGCCGCCGAAGAAGAGGTTCCACATTCTTGGTCCAGGTCAAGGTCTAAAGACCGTTTAAGGGTATGAGACTTGGTAGGTTGAGAAGACGAAGGACAGTCGTTGTCAACTATCATTTTGTCATTTGACTTAAATTTGGAGTTTTTGTTCTTTTTACCCATGGAAAAAAAGGAGGAAGATTCGTCTGCAGACTACTCCAAACACCACCGAGCCCTACAAGGGAGAACTGGAGGTCTGCAAGCCAAGAAAATGACGCTGGACACAGTTCTGGAGCTTATACGTTGCAGATATAGTCCGTTGGCTGTGATCACACGCACTCGGCGGACACTTCGGCCTCCGGGTACCGTCATGCCAACGCCTTTGGCATGATCCCACAGCCCCCGGGCTCACCCTGCCGTGCTATACGACAAAAAAGCCGCAAAAGCCGTGTACACAACTTGGTACAAGACTTCTGACTAGAGGTGGGTTAGTCTCTAGCCTCCCGTTTACAGCGAAGCCGGGGTCGAAGAGGAGTGTTGGTACACAGGAGGCACTTATCCGGTCTCCTGCGACCTCAGCCTCCAGACATCCCATTTCCGCCTCACGGGTCTCCGCACGCGGCAAACATGCAGGTAGGTCTAGCACCCAAACCAGCTAAAAGGAAAAAAAAGAAATCCAAAGAAGACAAATCCTGGAAGGGAACCTAAACGGAATCTCAGCAACCTACGAACTGAGCGGTTAATATAATACAGTTAGTGGTGGAGGGTAACAAAACCACAAGACCGGGGTGTTAGTGCATAACGTGGTAGCGATTAGGTAAAGCATACAACACGGGCAACTAGCCAGTGGAGAAAATAAATAAAAACGAAAAAGCGAGACACAAGACCAGCTCGGGATCGTGGGGCCGCGACTCCCCAACAGCTGGATGAACAGCCGTCCCTGCAAACACCAACAGCACCGAAACAAGAAACAGGCGGTGGCATGACATCAGATGTTGACCAGTCACAAGGTCAGCTCGGGCCGTGGGGGCGCGCTCCCCAAATAACTGGAAAACCAGCTATCCCCGTGCGGGGTTACAAGAAATGAAGATTTATCGATTGATGGAGAAAAGCTGGAGATAACAGACATGTACGCTTATCTTGGACAGCAGATACCAAGTGAGGGTCAAATTGATGAGGAAATTAATCGGCGTACAAAACTTGCCTGGAGAGCTTTTGGAAGAAACAGCATAATTTTCAAGAGCAATATGCCATTATGTCTTAAAAGAAAAGTATTTGATCAATGCATCCTTTCAGTGCTTACGTATGGTGCAGAGACGTGGACCTTAACTAAAAGAGACATACAAAGGCTGCAGACAACTCTAAACCATATACATTGATGAAGAAATTAATCGGCGTACAAAACTTGCCTGGAGAGCTTTTGGAAGAAACAGCATAATTTTCAAGAGCAATATGCCATTATGTCTTAAAAGAAAAGTGTTTGATCAATGCATCCTTCCAGTGCTTACGTATGGTGCAGAGACGTGGACCTTAACTAAAAGAGACATACAAAGGCTGCAGACAACTCTAAGCCATATACATTGATGAAGAAATTAATCGGCGTACAAAACTTGCCTGGAGAGCTTTTGGAAGAAACAGCATAATTTTCAAGAGCAATATGCCATTATGTCTTAAAAGAAAAGTGTTTGATCAATGCATCCTTCCAGTGCTTACGTATGGTGCAGAGACGTGGACCTTAACTAAAAGAGACATACAAAGGCTGCAGAAAACTCCAAACCATATACATTGATGAAGAAATTAATCGGCGTACAAAACTTACCTGGAGAGCTTTTGGAAGAAACAGCATAATTTTCAAGAGCAATATGCCATTATGTCTTAAAAGAAAAGTGTTTGGTCAATGCATCCTTCCAGTGCTTACGTATGGTGCAGAGACGTGGACCTTAACTAAAAGAGACATACAAAGGCTGCAGACAACTCTAAACCATATACATTGATGAAGAAATTAATCGGCGTACAAAACTTGCCTGGAGAGCTTTTGCAAGAAACAGCATAATTTTCAAGAGCAATATGCCACTATGTCTTAAAAGAAAAGTGTTTGATCAATGCATCCTTCCAGTGCTTACGTATGGTGTAGAGACGTGGACCTTAACTAAAAGGGACATACAAAGGCTGCAGACAACTCTAAACCATATACATTGATGAAGAAATTAATCGGCGTACAAAACTTGCCTGGAGAGCTTTTGGAAGAAACAGCATAATTTTCAAGAGCAATATGCCATTATGTCTTAAAAGAAAAGTGTTTGATCAATGCATCCTTCCAGTGCTTACGTATGGTGCAGAGACGTGAACCTTAACTAAAAGGGACATACAAAAGCTGCAGACAACTGTAAACCATATACATGAATGAAGAAATTAATCGGCGTACAAAACTTGCCTGGAGAGCTTTTGGAAGAAACAGCATAATTTTCAAGAGCAATATGCCATTATGTCTTAAAAGAAAAGTGTTTGATCAATGCATCCTTCCAGTGCTTACGTATGGTGCAGAGACGTGGACCTTAACTAAAAGAGACATACAAAGGCTGCAGACAACTCAAAGCAGCATGGAGAGGTGCATGCTTGGTGTAACCAGGAGAGATAAGAAGAGGAACTCGTGGATCAGAAAAATGACAAGACATCATGATCAGAGTCAAATCCCTCAAATGGCAATGGGCTGGACATACTGCTAGAAGGACAGACACAGCCGAAATTTTAGATTGGATTCCAAGGGACAGGAAAAGACCCAGAAGAAGACCACATGGGAGACGGGTGGATGAAATTTGAAAGTATGCGGGAGTGACATGGAGGAGACTGGCACAAGACAGACCGTTGTGGAGGAAACTTGGGGAGACCTTCGTCCCCGGGAAAATCAACGCGGAAAGTGAGTCGTGAAGTGCAGATTTCACAGCCCGTTGTCTGGAAAATTTTGAGAAAGAAGCTGAAAATGATTCCATACAAAATGCAGATGTTGCAAAATCTCACTGACCTTGACTAAGACAAAACGCTTTGAATTTTGTGCCGAAAGGCAGCACCATTTTGAAAATGACGATTTTGCCGATCACTTAGTTTTCACCGATGAAGCTACATTTCACGTGATTGGTCAGGTAAACAAGCACAATGTTCGCTTTTGGGGAACGGAGAATCCCACATTTACCGTGCAATACGTGTGACATTCCCCTAAGGTAAATGTGTTCTGAGCTGTGTCCAAAAAGAAAGTGTACGGCCCCTTCTTTTTTCACGAGAAAACTGTCAGTCTTTTCTGGATATGCTAAGTCTTTATTTGATGCCACACTTGCAGGACGACAGTGACAACTTTATTCTCCAATTGGATGGTGCACCACCGCACTGGTTAGGCGACACACGAGATTATCTCGATGAACATCTTCCTCACCGATGTATTGGACGAGCCGCGGACTACAACATGCCACTGACCCAATGGCCACCCAGAAGTCCTGACCTAACACCTTGCGACTTTTTCCTGTGGGGGTACGTAAAGGACAAGGTATTCGCCCCTCCCCTTCCTGTTGATCTAGCGGAGCTGAAACAGCGTATCACAACCACTATCACTGCATTTGATTCAGATATCTTACCTCGCGTTTGGGCGGAATTGGATTACCGGCTCGATGTGTGTCGTGTGACTAAGGGTGCACACGTATGTTGCCGCCAAAATTCTTCTAAATTTCGGGCACATTGCTGTCGGTATAGAAATGCTCAAATTCGGGATTCAAATGCCAAATTAATTATTTTAATTATGTTAATTAAGTAACATAATTAATTATGTAACTGCTTAGTTGGAGTAATTTGTAATTAGGTGCACGAACTATCATCCCAACCCAGGCCGCATAGGGATTCGCTGGGTTCTTTTCTTTTCTTCACTTTCCCTTCCGCGAGGGAAAGGAGATCTAAATTGCAAACGCCAGGCCAGGTGCAAAACTTCGTAAATCAAGGCGAAAGGTATTTTCTTCCATTCCCGGCATGTGAGAAGCAACAGCATTGCGAATTGCATAATGCTTCCTTAACTAACAATGGCGCAGTGGTGGCTATACGGCGGATTTTTAAGACAGAAATCTGAAAGCTGGTAAGAAGAGAAGGCTAGG
The DNA here is from genome assembly GCA_039090855.1 of Macrothele yani. Classification (NCBI taxonomy): domain Eukaryota; kingdom Metazoa; phylum Arthropoda; class Arachnida; order Araneae; family Macrothelidae; genus Macrothele; species Macrothele yani. The sequence continues at coordinate 111,582,819 of CM077033.1, read as the reverse complement.
CAATAAATGTCACCCAAGAGCGTTGTCGGAGAACATATTTCAGTCGGGCATACGTGCCTTCGAGCAGTCTTCAAGTTTTAAAAGGGTTTTCTCGGATGCTACGATAATAGAACACAACAACGAGGTGACAGTTACGGCCAAATAAATTTTTAAAGGGCTTAACTGAGCAGATGGTTAGTAGGCCCAGAGGAACATCTGCCCAAAGTAGCCACTGTCCGGTAGCAACTGGACAGCGGTCCACTTGCGAACGAGGGGGGAGGTATCCAGAAACCAATGAAGGGGCAAGGGACGTCTTCTCGAGGTAAGGACAAGCCTCGCAGCAGGGTTGGTTGGTTGGTTGGTTGGTTGGTTAGTAGATTTTATTGGCGCAAGGGCCATGGTTGGCCAAAGAGCGCCAGACACAAGACAAACAGACAGAATTAAAAATCGGGGCATAAATCCCCAAATCTGGCTGACCAAGTAAAACCGAACCATGAGTACGAAGGTTGGTTGGTTCCTCGCAGCAGGGCGGTAAGGAAAGCGAAAACTAAAATAAAATGAGAAACTTGGAAGTTTTTTTTTTTGAACGTCGGTCGGTCGCAGTATTTTGGTTGGAGTGGTGTGTGGGAAGTTTGGTTGGAAGTCGCAGCTCTACGGCAGCGGTAGGCAAGAAATGACTAACTATGCATGGTTCCAGAAGTCGGTCGTCACGGAGAAAGGAAGTGTAGACACCCAAGAAAAGTAAGGGGGAAATCTTTGATAACTACCGGTTGTGTTTTATCCACGGGGGATACCAGTCAAAGCCTACGGCCACCAGACAGATCGCTTTCCTCAACCGCCAGATCGGAGCACCACAGCAGAAGTTCTACGTAGGGTAACACATCATCCATTTATTTCAATCCCTTGTATGCTGAGTATTCAGTGAAGATTTAGAATGAAATATTATTGCTCACCTCGTACTCGTTGGATTGTTAGGGTTATTTATAGTTTTACAATTCTCAGGTTAAACCATAACTTCGCCGCCCCGGTGGCGCAGTGGTCTAAGGCGCTGGCCTATGATCATTCGTCCGTAAGGGGTCCGGGTTCGAATCCCGGTGAAGCATGGATGTTGTGTTTGTCTTACGGCACTGGCTCTCTCCCTTCCCTGGAACCAGTGACCCTAAATTAGGGACGGGCGACTGCTTATAGCCCATTGAGTTGCTCACGGTGGTCGTTAAACCTCCAATAAAAAAAAAACAAAAAAACCATAACTTCTTTTTGTAGAGATGTCTTATTATAACTTAAACTGGTCCCACCATTAAATTGTTCTTAAATTAAGAATTATACCCAAAATAAATTTAATATTTGTTTCTTTAAACAACGTGTTTTTCTTCTCGCTGCCCTGCAAATGAGTACGAGTGTCTGTGTATTAGTTTAATTTGAAGTAATACACTGCCGGACAATTGCTAAGGACGGATGACAATAGCAACGATAGCAACCATAAAATGGAAGGCAGGAAAATGTGGAAATTAGCATAAGTGCGGGAAACAGTAAGACGTGTTGTTTTGGATTGCCGAACTTGTTCGTGACGTCATAGCGCTGATAAGAGATATAAAGGATTTGACGCGTATTGACCGTTGTTGTTCAAACGCAAAGTTGAAAAGGAGAGAATCAATTGACTAACTTGCAATTTTCAGTATGTCTTCCCGACATCACCTAGATGATTTTACGCGTGGCCGTATTATTGGCAAGATTGAAGAAGGGCGAAAAATAACAGATGTTGCCAGGGAGTTCGACGTCAGCCACAGTGTTGTTTCAAGGCTTTGGAAATCATTTCAAACAAATGGAGAGTGTAGCAAACGTCACGGGGGAGGTCGTGTTCGCAGTACGACACCTGCAGAAGATCGGTACATAGTGCTATCAACAAAAAGACACCGGCGCAGCACAGCTAGTGAGGTAGCAAATCAGTTTATGGCTGCTACTGGCAAGCGGATCTCCCGAAAAACTGTCGCCAGACGTTTGCATGAAGGAGGACTATACGCCCGCCGTCCTGTTGTGTGCATCCCATTGTCTAGACGTCACCGTACCGCCCGTTTGCAATGGTGCCATAAAATCGCAATTGGACTGATAACGACTGGTCTGCTGTCCTCTTCTCAGATGAGAGTAGATACAGTCTATCGTCTAATTGTCGACGACAACTGATCTGGCGTGATAGCGGTACTGCATATTGTCCAGCAAACATACAGGATATCCGACATGTATTGTCATGGTATGGGCTGGCATCATGATCAATGACCGTACGTCCCTCTATGTGCTTCCAACTGGGACTATGACTGGCCAACGATACATTAATGATGTTCTGCTACCTCATGTTCGCATGTTCCGTGGTGCTGTCGGTGATAGATTCATTTTCATGGACGACAACGCAACATGTCATCGAACAGTCGCTGTCCAGGAGTGTCTTGAGAGCCTCGTATGGCTCTCAAGACACTCTAGCACGTTCTCCAGATCTGAATCCCATTGAAAATGTGTGGGATGCTTTGGGGAGGAGTCTTGCTGGTCGCCAATGCCCTCCAATAAACAAGGACACCCTCATCCGTGCACTGACAGAGGAATGGGATAAATTACCCCAACAGCTGCTTGATAATGTTGTGCAAAGCATGACACGACGTGTGGAATCTTGCATCGCCCTCCATGGTGGCCATATCCCGTATTGACATCTTACGCCGGAACGCCTGCGGACGGTAATTGCATTTTTTTCACGTTTACGTATTCTGCACAAAATGGCCTGTTTGTTCCTTGAACACGTTCCGAAGCCTTCTGGAATTCAGAGCACAATAAATTGTCTTTCTTGTAATGTCCTGGCATTCTGACATTATTTTATTTCACTTGGCATCCAATCACACCTACTTTTTTATGCGCTATATAGCCGTTTATGATCCGTCCTTAGCAATTGTCCAGCAGTGTAGTTTTCTTTCCTCACAGATACCCCCATTCAAGCATAAAACTGAAATGTTAGGTTTTTTAATTAAATTTCTTTGCGGCATATGAGTTCTTGCGACAACCTCGTATGAAACACAACGCTTTTAAGTCCCAACGATGAGACTGCGTCGCTTATACTAGGAAACCCAATGTCATTGTTGTCAATCTAGACGATCGAAAATCGTTAACAAAATTTATGCCCCTCAAGTTCCCCACCGGGACTTGGCGTGGTGACACATAGAACATCTGTGACTGTCTCTAAAAAAAAACTTGAAACATTCCGCTACAAATCTGTTACAAATGACATAAAATATCTTACATTGTTCTTATTTTATAGTGCGTTGAAACTGTATACTTCTTTATGAATCACCCTGTATTTCCCTTTGCAGATGACACAGCAGACGGGGAAAATCAAAGAAAAAAACCTAGGAGGAATCGAACGGCATTCACAGCACAGCAACTTAATGCCCTAGAAAAAGTTTTTGAAAGAACTCACTACCCTGATGCTTTTGTTAGAGAAGAACTGGCAAGAAAAGTCAGTCTCAGTGAAGCCAGGGTTCAGGTAAGTAAACACGTTGAAACCTAATTCCATCTTATTTATACTTTTAACGCGTGGCACAGGTTGCGCAGTGGTTTAAGCTCTGATTTCTGACCATTCGGCCTAGATGGGTTCGGGTTCGAATCCCGGTGAGGAAAGGATGTTGTGTTTGTCTTACGGCACTGGTTGTCTTTCTATACTGGAGCCAGTGACCTCAAATTAAGGACGGGCGACTTATTACAGCTCATTGAGTTATTCTTTTACCGACTGTTTTGTTTTCACGAAATTTTCTGTAAATAAACTTTAGGAATGTTCAATTTAACTTCTGCCTCTTTTCTCTCTTCCTATCATTCTGTTCTACACTGACGGAAAAAAAAATCCCAACACCAAGAAGGGGTTGTGTTAGATAAACGACAGTTGGTAGGCGGTGAGAGTACATCTGTAAGATGACATCTATGCAAATTTCGCGCTCGGCGCATAGGTGTGGCGCTAGTAGCGCCCCTCGGAACATGCAAAGCAGGTTTGCTGTAAATACGCGCTGTAACGTTCGTGAGCGTTAGTTATCGTTGAGATTCGACGTAGGGTGTTGATGTTAGTCAAGAATGCCTTTAAGAAGACGAAGAAGCCATTATCAACAGCTCACGGAGTTTGAACGAGGTCGTGTAATAGGGCTACGAGAAGGTGGATTTTCTTTCCGCAATATTGCAGAACGACTTGGCAGGAATGTAGCCACTGTGCATGATTGTTGGCAGCGGTGGTCAAGGGAAGGTACTGCCTCATGAAGACCGGGTTCCGACCGGCCACCTGGCACTACTGAGAGTGTACGGCGTATGGCCGTGGCGCATCGTACCGCGTCTGCGGCAGCAATTCGAGCTGCAGTTGCCACCACAGTGACACAACGAACTGTTACAAATCGCTTACTTGAAGGACAGCTCCGAGCCAGACGCCCTGTAGCGTGCATTCCACTTACTCCAAACCACTGCCGTTTGCGACGTCAGTGGTGTCAAGCTATAGCTCATTGGAGGACGGAGTGGAGATCTGTTGTGTTTTCTGATGAAAGCCGGTTCTTCCTGGGTGCCAGTGATGGCCGTGTGTTGGTTAGAAGGAGGCCAGGTGAGCGCCTGCAACGAACCTGTCTGCGGCCGAGACACACTGGACCTACACCTGGAGTTATGGTCTGGGGAGCAATTTCCTATGACAGCAGGAGCACTCTCGTGGTTATCCCACGCACCCTGACCTCACAGTTGTACGTCGGTCTGGTGATTCAACCTGTTGTGCTGCCATTCATGAACAGCATTCCAGGGGTGTTTTCCAACAGGATAGCGCTCGCCCGCATACCGCTGTTGTAACCCAACATGATCTACAGAGTGTCGACATGTTGCCGTGGCCTGCTAGATCACCAGATCTTTCACCAATCGAGCACGTATGGGACATCATTGGACGACAACTCCAGCGTCTCCCCCAACCAGCATTAACCGTCCCTGTATTGACCGACCAAGTGCAACAGGCATGGAACTCTATCCCACAAACTGACATCCAGCACCTGTACGACACAATGCATGAACGTTTGCGTGCTTGCATTCAACATTCTGGCGGTTATTAATGTACCAGCATTTCACATTTAAAATGGCTCTTCTCGCGCTTACATTAAGCTGTGATCTTGAAACCTTAATCGATTAAATATGTTACCTATACAAATGTATTGCCGCCATTTCATTCCTCTACAACTATTTTTTCGTGGTGTTGGGATTTTTTTTTCCGTCAGTGTATTTTGAACAGATTTATGAGAAATTATTTTCACGTACACATTTCAAACGAAATCTATCTAACTTTTATTCCACTGAAATCAATACTAAACTGAAATTTGTGTCCTTTAAAGCTCTGCGGAAATTATACTTCTTAACGGAAACTGATTCATAATTAGTGGAATATCTACAGAGGTTTTGGGGACTCATTTTCTGCTTTTCAATTACTAGCATTTCGGCAGAGGTTTAGAACAAATCCTATTTTTCGAAATTAGGAGATTTAGATAGATCTTTAGGATAGAAACCTTCTGAAGATTTATTAGTGAAACTAGGACAAAGCTATACAGCAAATTCTCTTTCACAATAAACGTAATTTGGATAAGGGTTTAAAATGAGGATTCTGAATTCTATTAGCATAATTTGGATACGTTTTAGAACACTTTTTTACCCAAGTAACGCACAGGTAAGCCTTCGGGATGGACGCATTGTTTTTTTTTATTACTGGAATTTGGACAAGTCTGTGAAACAAAGGATTTTTCACTAACTGCATTTAAAGAGGCTTTCGGACAGAAACCATGAAGATCGTGATCAGTAAAATTTGAATGGAATTTTGGAAGCCTTGTGAATCACAATTAATGGAACTGAACGGGATGAGGATCGTGATCAGTAAAATTTGAACGGGGTATTTGAAAGGGATGAGGATCGTGATCAGTAAAATTTGAATGGGGTATTTGAACGGGATGAGGATCGTGATCAGTAAAATTTGAATGGGGTATTTGAACGGGATGAGGATCGTGATCAGTAAAATTTGAATGGGGTATTTGAACGGGATGAGAATCTTGATCAGTAAAATTTGAATGGGGTATTTGAACGGGATGAGGATCGTGATCAGTAAAATTTGAATGGGGTGTTTGAACGGGATGAGGATCGTGATCAGTAAAATTTGAATGGGGTATTTGAACGGGATGAGGATCGTGATCAGTAAAATTTGAATGGGGTAATTCCAACCTTGTGAATCATAATTAATGTTACTGAACGGGATGAGGATCGTGATCAGTAAAATTTGAATGGGGTATTTGAACGGGATGAGGATCGTGATCAGTAAAATTTGAATGGGGTATTTGAACGGGATGAGGATCGTGATCAGTAAAATTTGAATGGGGTATTTGAACGGGATGAGGATCGTGATCAGTAAAATTTGAATGGGGTAATTCCAACCTTGTGAATCATAATTAATGTTACTCAACGGGATGAGGATCGTGATCAGTAAAATTTGAATGGGGTAATTCAATCCTTGTGAATCATAATTAATGTTACTGAACTGGATGAGGATCGTGATCAGTAAAATTTGAATGGGGTATTTGAACGGGATGAGGATCGTGATCAGTAAAATTTGAATGGGGTAATTCCAACCTTGTGAATCATAATTAATGTTACTGAACGGGATGAGGATCGTGATCAGTAAAATTTGAATGGGGTAATTCAATCCTTGTGAATCATAATTAATGTTACTGAACGGGATGAGGATCGTGATCAGTAAAATTTGAATGGGGTATTTGAACGGGATGAGGATCGTGATCAGTAAAATTTGAATGGGGTATTTGAACGGGATGAGGATCGTGATCAGTAAAATTTGAATGGGGTATTTGAACGGGATGAGGATCGTGATCAGTAAAATTTGAATGGGGTAATTCCAACCTTGTGAATCATAATTAATGTTACTGAACGGGATGAGGATCGTGATCAGTAAAATTTGAATGGGGTATTTGAACGGGATGAGGATCGTGATCAGTAAAATTTGAATGGGGTATTTGAACGGGATGAGGATCGTGATCAGTAAAATTTGAATGGGGTATTTGAACGGGATGAGGATCGTGATCAGTAAAATTTGAATGGGGTATTTGAACGGGATGAGGATCGTGATCAGTAAAATTTGAATGGGGTATTTGAACGGGATGAGGATCGTGATCAGTAAAATTTGAATGGGGTAATTCCAACCTTGTGAATCATAATTAATGTTACTGAACGGGATGAGGATCGTGATCAGTAAAATTTGAATGGGGTATTTGAACGGGATGAGGATCGTGATCAGTAAAATTTGAATGGGGTATTTGAACGGGATGAGGATCGTGATCAGTAAAATTTGAATGGGGTAATTCCAACCTTGTGAATCATAATTAATGTTACTGAACGGGATGAGGATCGTGATCAGTAAAATTTGAATGGGGTATTTGAACGGGATGAGGATCGTGATCAGTAAAATTTGAATGGGGTATCCTTGTGAATCATAATTAATGTTACTGAACGGGATGAGGATCGTGATCAGTAAAATTTGAATGGGGTATTTGAACGGGATGAGGATCGTGATCAGTAAAATTTGAATGGGGTATTTGAACGGGATGAGGATCGTGATCAGTAAAATTTGAATGGGGTAATTCCAACCTTGTGAATCATAATTAATGTTACTGAACGGGATGAGGATCGTGATCAGTAAAATTTGAATGGGGTATTTGAACGGGATGAGGATCGTGATCAGTAAAATTTGAATGGGGTATTTGAACGGGATGAGGATCGTGATCAGTAAAATTTGAATGGGGTATTTGAACGGGATGAGGATCGTGATCAGTAAAATTTGAATGGGGTATTTGAACGGGATGAGGATCGTGATCAGTAAAATTTGAATGGGGTATTTGAACGGGATGAGGATCGTGATCAGTAAAATTTGAATGGGGTATTTGAACGGGATGAGGATCGTGATCAGTAAAATTTGAATGGGGTAATTCCAACCTTGTGAATCATAATTAATGTTACTGAACGGGATGAGGATCGTGATCAGTAAAATTTGAATGGGGTATTTGAACGGGATGAGGATCGTGATCAGTAAAATTTGAATGGGGTATTTGAACGGGATGAGGATCGTGATCAGTAAAATTTGAATGGGGTATTTGAACGGGATGAGGATCGTGATCAGTAAAATTTGAATGGGGTAATTCCAACCTTGTGAATCATAATTAATGTTACTGAACGGGATGAGGATCGTGATCAGTAAAATTTGAATGGGGTATTTGAACGGGATGAGGATCGTGATCAGTAAAATTTGAATGGGGTATTTGAACGGGATGAGGATCGTGATCAGTAAAATTTGAATGGGGTATTTGAACGGGATGAGGATCGTGATCAGTAAAATTTGAATGGGGTATTTGAACGGGATGAGGATCGTGATCAGTAAAATTTGAATGGGGTATTTGAACGGGATGAGGATCGTGATCAGTAAAATTTGAATGGGGTATTTGAACGGGATGAGGATCGTGATCAGTAAAATTTGAATGGGGTATTTGAACGGGATGAGGATCGTGATCAGTAAAATTTGAATGGGGTATTTGAACGGGATGAGGATCGTGATCAGTAAAATTTGAATGGGGTATTTGAACGGGATGAGGATCGTGATCAGTAAAATTTGAATGGGGTAATTCCAACCTTGTGAATCATAATTAATGTTACTGAACGGGATGAGGATCGTGATCAGTAAAATTTGAATGGGGTATTTGAACGGGATGAGGATCGTGATCAGTAAAATTTGAATGGGGTATTTGAACGGGATGAGGATCGTGATCAGTAAAATTTGAATGGGGTATTTGAACGGGATGAGGATCGTGATCAGTAAAATTTGAATGGGGTATTTGAACGGGATGAGGATCGTGATCAGTAAAATTTGAATGGGGTAATTCCAACCTTGTGAATCATAATTAATGTTACTGAACGGGATGAGGATCGTGATCAGTAAAATTTGAATGGGGTATTTGAACGGGATGAGGATCGTGATCAGTAAAATTTGAATGGGGTATTTGAACGGGATGAGGATCGTGATCAGTAAAATTTGAATGGGGTAATTCCAACCTTGTGAATCATAATTAATGTTACTGAACGGGATGAGGATCGTGATCAGTAAAATTTGAATGGGGTATTTGAACGGGATGAGGATCGTGATCAGTAAAATTTGAATGGGGTATTTGAACGGGATGAGGATCGTGATCAGTAAAATTTGAATGGGGTATTTGAACGGGATGAGGATCGTGATCAGTAAAATTTGAATGGGGTAATTCCAACCTTGTGAATCATAATTAATGTTACTGAACGGGATGAGGATCGTGATCAGTAAAATTTGAATGGGGTATTTGAACGGGATGAGGATCGTGATCAGTAAAATTTGAATGGGGTATTTGAACGGGATGAGGATCGTGATCAGTAAAATTTGAATGGGGTATTTGAACGGGATGAGGATCGTGATCAGTAAAATTTGAATGGGGTATTTGAACGGGATGAGGATCGTGAATCAGTAAAATTTGAATGGGGTACTGAACGGGATGAGGATCGTGATCAGTAAAATTTGAATGGGGTATTTGAACGGGATGAGGATCGTGATCAGTAAAATTTGAATGGGGTATTTGAACGGGATGAGGATCGTGATCAGTAAAATTTGAATGGGGTATTTGAACGGGATGAGGATCGTGATCAGTAAAATTTGAATGGGGTAATTCCAACCTTGTGAATCATAAAATTTGAATGTTACTGAACGGGATGAGGATCGTGATCAGTAAAATTTGAATGGGGTATTTGAACGGGATGAGGATCGTGATCAGTAAAATTTGAATGGGGTATTTGAACGGGATGAGGATCGTGATCAGTAAAATTTGAATGGGGTATTTGAACGGGATGAGGATCGTGATCAGTAAAATTTGAATGGGGTATTTGAACGGGATGAGGATCGTGATCAGTAAAATTTGAATGGGGTAATTCCAACCTTGTGAATCATAATTAATGTTACTGAACGGGATGAGGATCGTGATCAGTAAAATTTGAATGGGGTATTTGAACGGGATGAGGATCGTGATCAGTAAAATTTGAATGGGGTAATTCCAACCTTGTGAATCATAATTAATGTTACTGAACGGGATGAGGATCGTGATCAGTAAAATTTGAATGGGGTATTTGAACGGGATGAGGATCGTGATCAGTAAAATTTGAATGGGGTAATTCCAACCTTGTGAATCATAATTAATGTTACTGAACGGGATGAGGATCGTGATCAGTAAAATTTGAATGGGGTAATTCCAACCTTGTGAATCATAATTAATGTTACTGAACGGGATGAGGATCGTGATCAGTAAAATTTGAATGGGGTATTTGAACGGGATGAGGATCGTGATCAGTAAAATTTGAATGGGGTATTTGAACGGGATGAGGATCGTGATCAGTAAAATTTGAATGGGGTAATTCCAACCTTGTGAATCATAATTAATGTTACTGAACGGGATGAGGATCGTGATCAGTAAAATTTGAATGGGGTATTTGAACGGGATGAGGATCGTGATCAGTAAAATTTGAATGGGGTATTTGAACGGGATGAGGATCGTGATCAGTAAAATTTGAATGGGGTATTTGAACGGGATGAGGATCGTGATCAGTAAAATTTGAATGGGGTATTTGAACGGGATGAGGATCGTGATCAGTAAAATTTGAATGGGGTATTTGAACGGGATGAGGATCGTGATCAGTAAAATTTGAATGGGGTATTTGAACGGGATGAGGATCGTGATCAGTAAAATTTGAATGGGGTATTTGAACGGGATGAGGATCGTGATCAGTAAAATTTGAATGGGGTATTTGAACGGGATGAGGATCGTGATCAGTAAAATTTGAATGGGGTATTTGAACGGGATGAGGATCGTGATCAGTAAAATTTGAATGGGGTATTTGAACGGGATGAGGATCGTGATCAGTAAAATTTGAATGGGGTATTTGAACGGGATGAGGATCGTGATCAGTAAAATTTGAATGGGGTATTTGAACGGGATGAGGATCGTGATCAGTAAAATTTGAATGGGGTAATTCCAACCTTGTGAATCATAATTAATGTTACTGAACGGGATGAGGATCGTGATCAGTAAAATTTGAATGGGGTATTTGAACGGGATGAGGATCGTGATCAGTAAAATTTGAATGGGGTATTTGAACGGGATGAGGATCGTGATCAGTAAAATTTGAATGGGGTATTTGAACGGGATGAGGATCGTGATCAGTAAAATTTGAATGGGGTATTTGAACGGGATGAGGATCGTGATCAGTAAAATTTGAATGGGGTATTTGAACGGGATGAGGATCGTGATCAGTAAAATTTGAATGGGGTATTTGAACGGGATGAGGATCGTGATCAGTAAAATTTGAATGGGGTATTTGAACGGGATGAGGATCGTGATCAGTAAAATTTGAATGGGGTATTTGAACGGGATGAGGATCGTGATCAGTAAAATTTGAATGGGGTATTTGAACGGGATGAGGATCGTGATCAGTAAAATGTTTGAATGGGGATGAGGATCGTGATCAGTAAAATTGAATGTTATTTGAACGGGATGAGGATCGTGATCAGTAAAATTTGAATGGGGTATTTGAACGGGATGAGGATCGTGATCAGTAAAATTTGAATGGGGTATTTGAACGGGATGAGGATCGTGATCAGTAAAATTTGAATGGGGTATTTGAACGGGATGAGGATCGTGATCAGTAAAATTTGAATGGGGTATTTGAACGGGATGAGGATCGTGATCAGTAAAATTTGAATGGGGTAATTCCAACCTTGTGAATCATAATTAATGTTACTGAACGGGATGAGGATCGTGATCAGTAAAATTTGAATGGGGTATTTGAACGGGATGAGGATCGTGATCAGTAAAATTTGAATGGGGTATTTGAACGGGATGAGGATCGTGATCAGTAAAATTTGAATGGGGTATTTGAACGGGATGAGGATCGTGATCAGTAAAATTTGAATGGGGTAATTCCAACCTTGTGAATCATAATTAATGTTACTGAACGGGATGAGGATCGTGATCAGTAAAATTTGAATGGGGTATTTGAACGGGATGAGGATCGTGATCAGTAAAATTTGAATGGGGTATTTGAACGGGATGAGGATCGTGATCAGTAAAATTTGAATGGGGTATTTGAACGGGATGAGGATCGTGATCAGTAAAATTTGAATGGGGTAATTCCAACCTTGTGAATCATAATTAATGTTACTGAACGGGATGAGGATCGTGATCAGTAAAATTTGAATGGGGTATTTGAACGGGATGAGGATCGTGATCAGTAAAATTTGAATGGGGTATTTGAACGGGATGAGGATCGTGATCAGTAAAATTTGAATGGGGTATTTGAACGGGATGAGGATCGTGATCAGTAAAATTTGAATGGGGTATTTGAACGGGATGAGGATCGTGATCAGTAAAATTTGAATGGGGTAATTCTATCCTTGTGAATCATAATTAATGTTACTGAACGGGATGAGGATCGTGATCAGTAAAATTTGAATGGGGTATTTGAACGGGATGAGGATCGTGATCAGTAAAATTTGAATGGGGTAATTCCAACCTTGTGAATCATAATTAATGTTACTGAACGGGATGAGGATCGTGATCAGTAAAATTTGAATGGGGTATTTGAACGGGATGAGGATCGTGATCAGTAAAATTTGAATGGGGTATTTGAACGGGATGAGGATCGTGATCAGTAAAATTTGAATGGGGTATTTGAACGGGATGAGGATCGTGATCAGTAAAATTTGAATGGGGTAATTCCAACCTTGTGAATCATAATTAATGTTACTGAACGGGATGAGGATCGTGATCAGTAAAATTTGAATGGGGTATTTGAACGGGATGAGGATCGTGATCAGTAAAATTTGAATGGGGTATTTGAACGGGATGAGGATCGTGATCAGTAAAATTTGAATGGGGTATTTGAACGGGATGAGGATCGTGATCAGTAAAATTTGAATGGGGTAATTCCAACCTTGTGAATCATAATTAATGTTACTGAACGGGATGAGGATCGTGATCAGTAAAATTTGAATGGGGTATTTGAACGGGATGAGGATCGTGATCAGTAAAATTTGAATGGGGTATTTGAACGGGATGAGGATCGTGATCAGTAAAATTTGAATGGGGTATTTGAACGGGATGAGGATCGTGATCAGTAAAATTTGAATGGGGTATTTGAACGGGATGAGGATCGTGATCAGTAAAATTTGAATGGGGTATTTGAACGGGATGAGGATCGTGATCAGTAAAATTTGAATGGGGTATTTGAACGGGATGAGGATCGTGATCAGTAAAATTTGAATGGGGTATTTGAACGGGATGAGGATCGTGATCAGTAAAATTTGAATGGGGTATTTGAACGGGATGAGGATCGTGATCAGTAAAATTTGAATGGGGTATTTGAACGGGATGAGGATCGTGATCAGTAAAATTTGAATGGGGTATTTGAACGGGATGAGGATCGTGATCAGTAAAATTTGAATGGGGTATTTGAACGGGATGAGGATCGTGATCAGTAAAATTTGAATGGGGTATTTGAACGGGATGAGGATCGTGATCAGTAAAATTTGAATGGGGTAATTCCAACCTTGTGAATCATAATTAATGTTACTGAACGGGATGAGGATCGTGATCAGTAAAATTTGAATGGGGTATTTGAACGGGATGAGGATCGTGATCAGTAAAATTTGAATGGGGTATTTGAACGGGATGAGGATCGTGATCAGTAAAATTTGAATGGGGTAATTCGGGATGAGGATCCTTGTGAATCAGTAAAATTTGAATGTTACTGAACGGGATGAGGATCGTGATCAGTAAAATTTGAATGGGGTATTTGAACGGGATGAGGATCGTGATCAGTAAAATTTGAATGGGGTATTTGAACGGGATGAGGATCGTGATCAGTAAAATTTGAATGGGGTATTTGAACGGGATGAGGATCGTGATCAGTAAAATTTGAATGGGGTATTTGAACGGGATGAGGATCTTGATCAGTAAAATTTGAATGGGGTATTTGAACGGGATGAGGATCGTGATCAGTAAAATTTGAATGGGGTATTTGAACGGGATGAGGATCGTGATCAGTAAAATTTGAATGGGGTATTTGAACGGGATGAGGATCGTGATCAGTAAAATTTGAATGGGGTATTTGAACGGGATGAGGATCTTGATCAGTAAAATTTGAATGGGGTATTTGAACGGGATGAGGATCGTGATCAGTAAAATTTGAATGGGGTGTTTGAACGGGATGAGGATCGTGATCAGTAAAATTTGAATGGGGTATTTGAACGGGATGAGGATCGTGATCAGTAAAATTTGAATGGGGTATTTGAACGGGATGAGGATCGTGATCAGTAAAATTTGAATGGGGTAATTCCAACCTTGTGAATCATAATTAATGTTACTGAACGGGATGAGGATCGTGATCAGTAAAATTTGAATGGGGTATTTGAACGGGATGAGGATCGTGATCAGTAAAATTTGAATGGGGTATTTGAACGGGATGAGGATCTTGATCAGTAAAATTTGAATGGGGCATTTGAACGGGATGAGGATCGTGATCAGTAAAATTTGAATGGGGTATTTGAACGGGATGAGGATCTTGATCAGTAAAATTTGAATGGGGTATTTGAACGGGATGAGGATCGTGATCAGTAAAATTTGAATGGGGTATTTGAACGGGATGAGGATCGTGATCAGTAAAATTTGAATGGGGCATTTGAACGGGATGAGGATCTTGATCAGTAAAATTTGAATGGGGTATTTGAACGGGATGAGGATCGTGATCAGTAAAATTTGAATGGGGTATTTGAACGGGATGAGGATCGTGATCAGTAAAATTTGAATGGGGTATTTGAACGGGATGAGGATCTTGATCAGTAAAATTTGAATGGGGTATTTGAACGGGATGAGGATCGTGATCAGTAAAATTTGAATGGGGTATTTGAACGGGATGAGGATCTTGATCAGTAAAATTTGAATAAGGTATTTGAACGGGATGAGGATCGTGATCAGTAAAATTTGAATGGGGTATTTGAACGGGATGAGGATCGTGATCAGTAAAATTTGAATGGGGTATTTGAACGGGATGAGGATCGTGATCAGTAAAATTTGAATGGGGCATTTGAACGGGATGAGGATCGTGATCAGTAAAATTTGAATGGGGTATTTGAACGGGATGAGGATCGTGATCAGTAAAATTTGAATGGGGTAATTCCAACCTTGTGAATCATAATTAATGTTACTGAACGGGATGAGGATCGTGATCAGTAAAATTTGAATGGGGTATTTGAACGGGATGAGGATCGTGATCAGTAAAATTTGAATGGGGTATTTGAACGGGATGAGGATCGTGATCAGTAAAATTTGAATGGGGCATTTGAACGGGATGAGGATCGTGATCAGTAAAATTTGAATGGATTATTTGAACGGGATGAGGATCTTGATCAGTAAAATTTGAATGGGGTATTTGAACGGGATGAGGATCGTGATCAGTAAAACTTGAATGGGGCATTTGAACGGGATGAGGATCGTGATCAGTAAAATTTGAATGGGGTATTTGAACGGGATGAGGATCGTGATCAGTAAAATTTGAATGGGGTATTTGAACGGGATGAGGATCTTGATCAGTAAAATTTGAATGGGGTATTTGAACGGGATGAGGATCTTGATCAGTAAAATTTGAATGGGGCATTTGAACGGGATGAGGATCGTGATCAGTAAAATTTGAATGGGGTATTTGAACGGGATGAGGATCGTGATCAGTAAAATTTGAATGGGGTATTTGAACGGGATGAGGATCTTGATCAGTAAAATTTGAATGGGGTATTTGAACGGGATGAGGATCGTGATCAGTAAAATTTGAATGGGGTATTTGAACGGGATGAGGATCGTGATCAGTAAAATTTGAATGGGGTATTTGAACGGGATGAGGATCTTGATCAGTAAAATTTGAATGGGGTATTTGAACGGGATGAGGATCGTGATCAGTAAAATTTGAATGGGGTATTTGAACGGGATGAGGATCGTGATCAGTAAAATTTGAATGGGGTAATTCCAACCTTGTGAATCATAATTAATGTTACTGAACGGGATGAGGATCGTGATCAGTAAAATTTGAATGGGGTATTTGAACGGGATGAGGATCGTGATCAGTAAAATTTGAATGGGGTATTTGAACGGGATGAGGATCGTGATCAGTAAAATTTGAATGGGGTATTTGAACGGGATGAGGATCGTGATCAGTAAAATTTGAATGGGGTAATTCCAACCTTGTGAATCATAATTAATGTTACTGAACGGGATGAGGATCGTGATCAGTAAAATTTGAATGGGGTATTTGAACGGGATGAGGATCGTGATCAGTAAAATTTGAATGGGGCATTTGAACGGGATGAGGATCGTGATCAGTAAAATTTGAATGGGGTATTTGAACGGGATGAGGATCGTGATCAGTAAAATTTGAATGGGGTATTTGAACGGGATGAGGATCGTGATCAGTAAAATTTGAATGGGGTAATTCAATCCTTGTGAATCATAATTAATGTTACTGAACGGGATGAGGATCGTGATCAGTAAAATTTGAATGGGGTATTTGAACGGGATGAGGATCGTGATCAGTAAAATTTGAATGGGGCATTTGAACAGGATGAGGATCGTGATCAGTAAAATTTGAATGGGGTATTTGAACGGGATGAGGATCGTGATCAGTAAAATTTGAATGGGGTATTTGAACGGGATGAGGATCGTGATCAGTAAAATTTGAATGGGGCATTTGAACGGGATGAGGATCGTGATCAGTAAAATTTGAATGGGGTATTTGAACGGGATGAGGATCGTGATCAGTAAAATTTGAATGGGGTATTTGAACGGGATGAGGATCGTGATCAGTAAAATTTGAATGGGGTAATTCAATCCTTGTGAATCATAATTAATGTTACTGAACGGGATGAGGATCGTGATCAGTAAAATTTGAATGGGGTATTTGAACGGGATGAGGATCGTGATCAGTAAAATTTGAATGGGGTATTTGAACGGGATGAGGATCGTGATCAGTAAAATTTGAATGGAATTTTGGAAGCCTTGTGAATCACAATTAATGGAACTGAACGGGATGAGGATCGTGATCAGTAAAATTTGAACGGGGTATTTGAAAGGGATGAGGATCTTGATCAGTAAAATTTGAATGGGGTAATTCAATCCTTGTGAATCATAATTAATGTTACTGAACGGGATGAGGATCGTGATCAGTAAAATTTGAATGGGGTATTTGAACGGGATGAGGATCGTGATCGGTAAAATTTGAATGGAATTTTGGAAGCCTTGTGAATCACAATTAATGGAACTGAACGGGATGAGGATCGTGATCAGTAAAATTTGAACGGGGTATTTGAAAGGGATGAGGATCGTGATCAGTAAAATTTGAATGGGGTAATTCAATCCTTGTGAATCATAATTAATGTTACTGAACGGGATGAGGATCGTGATCAGTAAAATTTGAATGGGGTATTTGAACGGGATGAGGATCGTGATCAGTAAAATTTGAATGGGGCATTTGAACGGGATGAGGATCGTGATCAGTAAAATTTGAATGGGGTGTTTGAACGGGATGAGGATCGTGATCAGTAAAATTTGAATGGGGTATTTGAACGGGATGAGGATCGTGATCAGTAAAATTTGAATGGGGTAATTCAATCCTTGTGAATCATAATTAATGTTACTGAACGGGATGAGGATCGTGATCAGTAAAATTTGAATGGGGTATTTGAACGGGATGAGGATCTTGATCAGTAAAATTTGAATGGGGTATTTGAACGGGATGAGGATCGTGATCAGTAAAATTTGAATGGGGCATTTGAACGGGATGAGGATCGTGATCAGTAAAATTTGAATGGGGTATTTGAACGGGATGAGGATCGTGATCAGTAAAATTTGAATGGGGTATTTGAACGGGATGAGGATCGTGATCAGTAAAATTTGAATGGGGTAATTCAATCCTTGTGAATCATAATTAATGTTACTGAACGGGATGAGGATCGTGATCAGTAAAATTTGAATGGGGTATTTGAACGGGATGAGGATCTTGATCAGTAAAATTTGAATGGGGTATATGAACGGGATGAGGATCGTGATCAGTAAAATTTGAATGGGGTATTTGAAAGGGATGAGGATCGTGATCAGTAAAATTTGAATGGGGTATTTGAACGGGATGAGGATCGTGATCAGTAAAATTTGAATGGGGTAATTCAATCCTTGTGAATCATAATTAATGTTACTGAACGCCATGAGGATCGTGATCAGTAAAATTTGAATGGGGTATTTGAACAGGATGAGGATCGTGATCAGTAAAATTTGAATGGGGTATTTGAACGGGATGAGGATCGTGATCAGTAAAATTTGAATGGGGTAATTCAATCCTTGTGAATCATAATTAATGTTACTGAACGGGATGAGGATCGTGATCAGTAAAATTTGAATGGGGTATTTGAACGGGATGAGGATCGTGATCAGTAAAATTTGAATGGGGTATTTGAACGGGATGAGGATCGTGATCAGTAAAATTTGAATGGGGCATTTGAACGGGATGAGGACCGTGATCAGTAAAATTTGAATGGGGTATTTGAACGGGATGAGGATCGTGATCAGTAAAATTTGAATGGGGTATTTGAACGGGATGAGGATCGTGATCAGTAAAATTTGAATGGGGTAATTCAATCCTTGTGAATCATAATTAATGTTACTGAACGGGATGAGGATCGTGATCAGTAAAATTTGAATGGGGTATTTGAACGGGATGAGGATCGTGATCAGTAAAATTTGAATGGGGTATTTGAACGGGATGAGGATCGTGATCAGTAAAATTTGAATGGAATTTTGGAAGCCTTGTGAATCACAATTAATGGAACTGAACGGGATGAGGATCGTGATCAGTAAAATTTGAACGGGGTATTTGAAAGGGATGAGGATCTTGATCAGTAAAATTTGAATGGGGTAATTCAATCCTTGTGAATCATAATTAATGTTACTGAACGGGATGAGGATCGTGATCAGTAAAATTTGAATGGGGTATTTGAACGGGATGAGGATCGTGATCGGTAAAATTTGAATGGAATTTTGGAAGCCTTGTGAATCACAATTAATGGAACTGAACGGGATGAGGATCGTGATCAGTAAAATTTGAACGGGGTATTTGAAAATGATGAGGATCGTGATCAGTAAAATTTGAATGGGGTAATTCAATCCTTGTGAATCATAATTAATGTTACTGAACGGGATGAGGATCGTGATCAGTAAAATTTGAATGGGGTATTTGAACGGGATGAGGATCGTGATCAGTAAAATTTGAATGGGGCATTTGAACGGGATGAGGATCGTGATCAGTAAAATTTGAATGGGGTGTTTGAACGGGATGAGGATCGTGATCAGTAAAATTTGAATGGGGTATTTGAACGGGATGAGGATCGTGATCAGTAAAATTTGAATGGGGTAATTCAATCCTTGTGAATCATAATTAATGTTACTGAACGGGATGAGGATCGTGATCAGTAAAATTTGAATGGGGTATTTGAACGGGATGAGGATCTTGATCAGTAAAATTTGAATGGGGTATTTGAACGGGATGAGGATCGTGATCAGTAAAATTTGAATGGGGCATTTGAACGGGATGAGGATCGTGATCAGTAAAATTTGAATGGGGTATTTGAACGGGATGAGGATCGTGATCAGTAAAATTTGAATGGGGTATTTGAACGGGATGAGGATCGTGATCAGTAAAATTTGAATGGGGTAATTCAATCCTTGTGAATCATAATTAATGTTACTGAACGGGATGAGGATCGTGATCAGTAAAATTTGAATGGGGTATTTGAACGGGATGAGGATCTTGATCAGTAAAATTTGAATGGGGTATATGAACGGGATGAGGATCGTGATCAGTAAAATTTGAATGGGGTATTTGAAAGGGATGAGGATCGTGATCAGTAAAATTTGAATGGGGTATTTGAACGGGATGAGGATCGTGATCAGTAAAATTTGAATGGGGTAATTCAATCCTTGTGAATCATAATTAATGTTACTGAACGCCATGAGGATCGTGATCAGTAAAATTTGAATGGGGTATTTGAACAGGATGAGGATCGTGATCAGTAAAATTTGAATGGGGTATTTGAACGGGATGAGGATCGTGATCAGTAAAATTTGAATGGGGTAATTCAATCCTTGTGAATCATAATTAATGTTACTGAACGGGATGAGGATCGTGATCAGTAAAATTTGAATGGGGTATTTGAACGGGATGAGGATCTTGATCAGTAAAATTTGAATGGGGTATTTGAACGGGATGAGGATCGTGATCAGTAAAATTTGAATGGGGTATTTGAACGGGATGAGGATCGTGATCAGTAAAATTTGAATGGAATTTTGGAAGCCTTGTGAATCACAATTAATGGAACTGAACGGGATGAGGATCGTGATCAGTAAAATTTGAACGGGGTATTTGAAAGGGATGAGGATCTTTATCATTAAAATTTGAATGGGGTAATTCAATCCTTGTGAATCATAATTAATGTTACTGAACGGGATGAGGATCGTGATCAGTAAAATTTGAATGGGGTATTTGAACGGGATGAGGATCGTGATCGGTAAAATTTGAATGGAATTTTGGAAGCCTTGTGAATCACAATTAATGGAACTGAACGGGATGAGGATCGTGATCAGTAAAATTTGAACGGGGTATTTGAAAGGGATGAGGATCGTGATCAGTAAAATTTGAATGGGGTAATTCAATCCTTGTGAATCATAATTAATGTTACTGAACGGGATGAGGATCGTGATCAGTAAAATTTGAATGGGGTATTTGAACGGGATGAGGATCGTGATCAGTAAAATTTGAATGGGGCATTTGAACGGGATGAGGATCGTGATCAGTAAAATTTGAATGGGGTATTTGAACGGGATGAGGATCGTGATCAGTAAAATTTGAATGGGGTATTTGAACGGGATGAGGATCGTGATCAGTAAAATTTGAATGGGGTAATTCAATCCTTGTGAATCATAATTAATGTTACTGAACGGGATGAGGATCGTGATCAGTAAAATTTGAATGGGGTATTTGAACGGGATGAGGATCTTGATCAGTAAAATTTGAATGGGGTATTTGAACGGGATGAGGATCGTGATTAGTAAAATTTGAATGGGGCATTTGAACGGGATGAGGATCGTGATCAGTAAAATTTGAATGGGGTATTTGAACGGGATGAGGATCGTGATCAGTAAAATTTGAATCGGGTATTTGAACGGGATGAGGATCGTGATCAGTAAAATTTGAATGGGGTAATTCAATCCTTGTGAATCATAATTAATGTTACTGAACGCCATGAGGATCGTGATCAGTAAAATTTGAATGGGGTATTTGAACGGGATGAGGATCTTGATCAGTAAAATTTGAATGGGGTATTTGAACGGGATGAGGATCTTGATCAGTAAAATTTGAACGGGGTATTTGAAAGGGATGAGGATCGTGATCAGTAAAATTTGAATGGGGTAATTCAATCCTTGTGAATCATAATTAATGTTACTGAACGGGATGAGGATCGTGATCAGTAAAATTTGAATGGGGTATTTGAACGGGATGAGGATCGTGATCAGTAAAATTTGAATGGGGTAATTCAATCCTTGTGAATCATAATTAATGTTACTGAACGGGATGAGGATCGTGATCAGTAAAATTTGAATGGGGTATTTGAACGGGATGAGGATCTTGATCAGTAAAATTTGAATGGGGTATTTGAACGGGATGAGGATCGTGATCAGTAAAATTTGAATGGGGTATTTGAACGGGATGAGGATCGTGATCAGTAAAATTTGAATGGAATTTTGGAAGCCTTGTGAATCACAATTAATGGAACTGAACGGGATGAGGATCGTGATCAGTAAAATTTGAACGGGGTATTTGAAAGGGATGAGGATCTTTATCAGTAAAATTTGAATGGGGTAATTCAATCCTTGTGAATCATAATTAATGTTACTGAACGGGATGAGGATCGTGATCAGTAAAATTTGAATGGGGTATTTGAACGGGATGAGGATCGTGATCGGTAAAATTTGAATGGAATTTTGGAAGCCTTGTGAATCACAATTAATGGAACTGAACGGGATGAGGATCGTGATCAGTAAAATTTGAACGGGGTATTTGAAAGGGATGAGGATCGTGATCAGTAAAATTTGAATGGGGTAATTCAATCCTTGTGAATCATAATTAATGTTACTGAACGGGATGAGGATCGTGATCAGTAAAATTTGAATGGGGTATTTGAACGGGATGAGGATCGTGATCAGTAAAATTTGAATGGAATTTTGGAAGCCTTGTGAATCACAATTAATGGAACTGAACGGGATGAGGATCGTGATCAGTAAAATTTGAACGGGGTATTTGAAAGGGATGAGGATCGTGATCAGTAAAATTTGAATGGGGTAATTCAATCCTTGTGAATCATAATTAATGTTACTGAACGGGATGAGGATCGTGATCAGTAAAATTTGAATGGGGTATTTGAACGGGATGAGGATCGTGATCGGTAAAATTTGAATGGAATTTTGGAAGCCTTGTGAATCACAATTAATGGAACTGAACGGGATGAGGATCGTGATCAGTAAAATTTGAACGGGGTATTTGAAAGGGATGAGGATCGTGATCAGTAAAATTTGAATGGGGTAATTCAATCCTTGTGAATCATAATTAATGTTACTGAACGGGATGAGGATCGTGATCAGTAAAATTTGAATGGGGTATTTGAACGGGATGAGGATCGTGATCAGTAAAATTTGAATGGGGCATTTGAACGGGATGAGGATCGTGATCAGTAAAATTTGAATGGGGTATTTGAACGGGATGAGGATCGTGATCAGTAAAATTTGAATGGGGTAATTCAATCCTTGTGAATCATAATTAATGTTACTGAACGGGATGAGGATCGTGATCAGTAAAATTTGAATGGGGTATTTGAACGGGATGAGGATCTTGATCAGTAAAATTTGAATGGGGTATTTGAACGGGATGAGGATCGTGATCAGTAAAATTTGAATGGGGCATTTGAACGGGATGAGGATCGTGATCAGTAAAATTTGAATGGGGTATTTGAACGGGATGAGGATCGTGATCAGTAAAATTTGAATCGGGTATTTGAACGGGATGAGGATCGTGATCGGTAAAATTTGAATGGGGTAATTCAATCCTTGTGAATCATAATTAATGTTACTGAACGCCATGAGGATCGTGATCAGTAAAATTTGAATGGGGTATTTGAACGGGATGAGGATCTTGATCAGTAAAATTTGAATGGGGTATTTGAACGGGATGAGGATCTTGATCAGTAAAATTTGAACGGGGTATTTGAAAGGGATGAGGATCGTGATCAGTAAAATTTGAATGGGGTAATTCAATCCTTGTGAATCATAATTAATGTTACTGAACGGGATGAGGATCGTGATCAGTAAAATTTGAATGGGGTATTTGAACGGGATGAGGATCGTGATCAGTAAAATTTGAATGGGGCATTTGAACGGGATGAGGATCGTGATCAGTAAAATTTGAATGGGGTATTTGAACGGGATGAGGATCGTGATCAGTAAAATTTGAATGGGGTAATTCAATCCTTGTGAATCATAATTAATGTTACTGAACGGGATGAGGATCGTGATCAGTAAAATTTGAATGGGGTATTTGAACGGGATGAGGATCTTGATCAGTAAAATTTGAATGGGGTATTTGAACGGGATGAGGATCGTGATCAGTAAAATTTGAATGGGGCATTTGAACGGGATGAGGATCGTGATCAGTAAAATTTGAATGGGGTATTTGAACGGGATGAGGATCGTGATCAGTAAAATTTGAATCGGGTATTTGAACGGGATGAGGATCGTGATCAGTAAAATTTGAATGGGGTAATTCAATCCTTGTGAATCATAATTAATGTTACTGAACGGGATGAGGATCGTGATCAGTAAAATTTGAATGGGGTATTTGAACGGGATGAGGATCTTGATCAGTAAAATTTGAATGGGGTATTTGAACGGGATGAGGATCGTGATCAGTAAAATTTGAATGGGGTATTTGAACGGGATGAGGATCGTGATCAGTAAAATTTGAATGGGGTATTTGAACGGGATGAGGATCGTGATCAGTAAAATTTGAATGGGGTAATTCAATCCTTGTGAATCATAATTAATGTTACTGAACGCCATGAGGATCGTGATCAGTAAAATTTGAATGGGGTATTTGAACTGGATGAGGATCGTGATCAGTAAAATTTGAATGGGGTATTTGAACGGGATGAGGATCGTGATCAGTAAAATTTGAATGGGGTAATTCAATCCTTGTGAATCATAATTAATGTTACTGAACGGGATGAGGATCGTGATCAGTAAAATTTGAATGGGGTATTTGAACGGGATGAGGATCGTGATCAGTAAAATTTGAATGGGGCATTTGAACGGGATGAGGATCGTGATCAGTAAAATTTGAATGGGGTATTTGAACGGGATGAGGATCGTGATCAGTAAAATTTGAATGGGGTATTTGAACGGGATGAGGATCGTGATCAGTAAAATTTGAATGGGGTAATTCTATCCTTGTGAATCATAATTAATGTTACTGAACGGGATGAGGATCGTGATCAGTAAAATTTGAATGGAGTATTTGAACGGGATGAGGATCGTGATCAGTAAAATTTGAATGGGGTATTTGAACGGGATGAGGATCGTGATCGGTAAAATTTGAATGGGGTAATTCTATCCTTGTGAATCATAAATAATGTTACTGAACGGGATGAGGATCGTGATCAGTAAAATTTGAATGGAGTATTTGAACGGGATGAGGATCGTGATCAGTAAAATTTGAATGGGGTATTTGAACGGGATGAGGATCGTGATCAGTAAAATTTGAATGGGGTATTTGAACGGGATGAGGATCGTGATCAGTAAAATTTGAATGGGGTAATTCTATCCTTGTGAATCATAATTAATGTTACTGAACGGGATGAGGATCGTGATCAGTAAAATTTGAATGGAGTATTTGAACGGGATGAGGATCGTGATCAGTAAAATTTGAATGGGGTATTTGAACGGGATGAGGATCGTGATCAGTAAAATTTGAATGGGGTAATTCTATCCTTGTGAATCATAATTAATGTTACTGAACGGGATGAGGATCGTGATCAGTAAAATTTGAATGGGGTATTTGAACGGGATGAGGATCGTGATCAGTAAAATTTGAATGGGGTAATTCTATCCTTGTGAATCATAATTAATGTTACTGAACGGGATGAGGATCGTGATCAGTAAAATTTGAATGGGGTATTTGAACAGGATGAGGATCGTGATCAGTAAAATTTGAATGGGGTATTTGAACGGGATGAGGATCGTGATCAGTAAAATTTGAATGGGGTAATTCAATCCTTGTGAATCATAATTAATGTTACTGAACGGGATGAGGATCGTGATCAGTAAAATTTGAATGGGGTATTTGAACGGGATGAGGATCTTGATCAGTAAAATTTGAATGGGGTATTTGAACGGGATGAGGATCCTCATCAGTAAAATTTGAATGGGGTATTTGAACGGGATGAGGATCGTGATCAGTAAAATTTGAATGGGGTATTTGAACGGGATGAGGATCGTGATCAGTAAAATTTGAATGGGGCATTTGAACGGGATGAGGATCGTGATCAGTAAAATTTGAATGGGGCATTTGAACGGGATGAGGATCGTGATCAGTAAAATTTGAATGGGGTATTTGAACGGGATGAGGATCGTGATCAGTAAAATTTGAATGGGGTATTTGAACGGGATGAGGATCGTGATCAGTAAAATTTGAATGGGGTAATTCTATCCTTGTGAATCATAATTGATGTTACTGAACGGGATGAGGATCGTGATCAGTAAAATTTGAATGGAGTATTTGAACGGGATGAGGATCGTGATCAGTAAAATTTGAATGGGGTATTTGAACGGGATGAGGATCGTGATCAGTAAAATTTGAATGGGGTAATTCAATCCTTGTGAATCATAATTAATGTTACTGAACGCCATGAGGATCGTGATCAGTAAAATTTGAATGGGGTATTTGAACAGGATGAGGATCGTGATCAGTAAAATTTGAATGGGGTATTTGAACGGGATGAGGATCGTGATCAGTAAAATTTGAATGGGGTAATTCAATCCTTGTGAATCATAATTAATGTTACTGAACGGGATGAGGATCGTGATCAGTAAAATTTGAATGGGGTATTTGAACGGGATGAGGATCGTGTTCGGTAAAATTTGAATGGAATTTTGGAAGCCTTTTGAATCACAATTAATGTAACTGAACGGGATGAGGATCCGGCGAGTAATTGGAAGACCCTAGGTTCGACTCCCGGTGGCGACCAATGATAATTTTTCCGTGACTCTCTTATAAACGTGGAAAGAGCGAAGATCTTTGTTTGATGTTCCTGGTCCACGTTAAGTGTCTGTATTAATTATTCATTCGCCTTCTAATTATTTCTTCAGTTGCTGCTTACCATCTTTGGTGAATCCCCAGCATTGTGCAGGGCTCTAAGAAGCAATCTGCCAATTGGATTGGCAATTAGTGTATGTGAGTCTGGAGGAATTCGAGGCCGCTGTGGTGTAGCGGAAGCATATCCGGCTCGTAACTGGAAGAACCTGGGTTCGACTCCCGGTGGCGACCAAAGAGAATTTTTCCGTGACTCACTTATAAACGTGGAAAGAGCGAAGATCTTTGTTTGATGTTCCTGGTCCACGTTAAATGTCTGTATTAATTATTCATTCGCCTTCTAATTATTTGTTCAGTTGCTGCTTACCATCTTTGGTGAATCCCCAGCATTGTGCAGGGCTCTAAGAAGCAATCTGCCAATTGGATTGGCAATTAGTGTATGTGAGTCTGGAGGAATTCGAGGCCGCTGTGGTGTAGCGGAAGCATATCCGGCGCCTAACTGGAAGACCCTGGGTTCGACTCCCGGTGGCGACCAATGAGAATTTTTCCGTGACTCTCTTATAAACGTGGAAAGAGCGAAGATCTTTGTTTGATGTTCCTGGTCCACGTTAAGTGTCTGTATTAATTATTCATTCGCCTTCTAATTATTTCTTCAGTTGCTGCTTACCATCTTTGGTGAATCCCCAGCATTGTGCGGGGCTCCAAGAAGCAACCTGCCAACTTGGCTTGGCAGTTAGCGTGTGTGAGTCTGGAGGAATTCGAGGCCGCTGTGGTGTAGCGGAACTGGAAGACCCTGGGTTCGACTCCCGGTGGCGACCAATGAGAATTTTTCCGTGACTCTCTTATAAACGTGGAAAGAGCGAAGATCTTTGTTTGATGTTCCTGGTCCACGTTAAGTGTCTGTATTAATTATTCATTCGCCTTCTAATTATTTCTTCAGTTGCTGCTTACCATCTTTGGTGAATCCCCAGCATTGTGCAGGGCTCTAAGAAGCAATCTGCCAATTGGATTGGCAATTAGTGTATGTGAGTCTGGAGGAATTCGAGGCCGCTGTATTGTAGCTGAAGCATATCCGCCGCGTAACTGGAAGACCCTCTGTTCGACTCCCGGTGGCGGCCAATGAAAATTTTTCCGTGAGTAACTTATAAACGTGGAAAGAGCGAAGATCTTTGTTTGATGTTCCCGGTCCACGTTAAATGTCTGTATTAATTATTCATTCGCGTTCTAATTATTTCTTCAGTTGCTGCTTACCATCTTTGGTGAATCCCCAGCATTGTGCGGGGCTCCAAGAAGCAACCTGCCAACTTGGCTTGGCAGTTAGCGTGTGTGAGTCTTTGAGGAATTCGAGGCCGCTGTGGTGTAGCGGAAGCATATCCGGCGCGTAACTAGAAGACCTTGGTTCGATTCCCGGTGGCGGCCAATGAGAATTTTTCCGTGACTCACTTATAAACGTAGAAAGAGCGATGACTTCCATTTGAAATGAAATAATTTTGATTTTACGAAAAATACTCGTAGGAATTTGATTTAATAAAATACCAGTAAAGCCTACTCAATAATACGGAAGTTAAAATCTTGAGTAATTGAATGCTAGTGGATTTTCGCGAAAGAGCCTCAAAAGCTTTTTTTTTGTGGGGTGAGGGGGGCTCGAGTTTTTCCGGCACGCCACTGGTTGTGCAACATTGGCAATCTCTGAGTAACTTGTTCGATTTCACAGACGCACGTAACGTGTCGACAAAAAATACATTGACGTAGGTGATAGGTAAATAGACAAATTAAGTGGGTCGCGGGTGGCCTAGTGGGCAACGTTCGTGACTCTCACGGAAAGGACCTCAGGTTCGATCCCATGCAGGCATGGGTGCTCGATCCACTAAATATCCGCCGTGCTTCGGAGGGGCACGTTAAGCCGTCGGACCCCAGGTACTGGCCCCCATGTAATAAATAAGGGCGTCTTCCTCCCCTTTCTACGTCGCTTTCGTGTCACCTTCCTATAGGGCGCTCTAGCCCAAATCTCTTAGCTTCTTACTTCTAAGGGTTGTTTAAGACCTGGAGTCAGACATTCCCTTCCTAAAATTCATATGATCATGAACTGAAAACATAGGGCCGCGGGGGTGGCCTAATGGGCAAAGTTCGTGTGACTGCCGAGGAAAGGACCTCAGGTTCGATCCCTGGCAGGTACGAACGCTCGATCCACTAAAATACCCGCCGTGCGTCGGATGAGCACGTTAAGCCGTCGGACCCCGGGTACTGGCCCCCCTGTAATAAATAAGGTCATCTTCCTCCCTCTTTCTACTTCGCTTCCGTTTCGCTTTCCTATCGGTCATTCTAGCCCAAATCTCCTAGCTTCCTATTTCTAAGGGTTGTTTAAGACCTGGGGTCAGACACTCCTTTCCTAAAATCCTCTACATATGATCTGATCTGATCTGATCTGTTTAGAAGGTTACGTCGCTTCCATGTCACTTTCCTATCGGGCACTCTAGCCCAAATCTCCTAGCTTCCTATTTCTAAGGGTTGTTTAAGACCTGGGGTCAGACATTCCCTTCCTAAAATCCTCTACATATGATCTGATCTGATCTGTTTAGAGGGTTACGTCGCTTCCATGTCACTTTCCTATCGGGCACTCTAGCCCAAATCTCCTAGCTTCCTATTTCTAAGGGTTGTTTAAGACCTGGGGTCAGACACTATTTTCCTAAAATCCTCTACATATGATCTGATCTGATCTGATCTGTTTAGAAGGTTACGTCGCTTCCATGTCACTTTCCTATCGGGCACTCTAGCCCAAATCTCCTAGCTTCCTATTTCTAAGGGTTGCTTAAGACCTGGGGTCAGACACTTCTTTCCTAAAATCCTCTACATATGATCTAATCTGATCTGTTTAGAGGGTTACGTCGCTTCCATGTCACTTTCCTATCGGGCACTCTAGCCCAAATCTCCTAGCTTCCTATTTCTAAGGGTTGTTTAAGACCTAGGGTCAGACACTCCCTTCCTAAAATCCTCTACATATGATCTGATCTGATCTGTTTAGAGGGTTACGTCGCTTCCGTGTCACTTTCCTATCGGGCACTCTAGCCCAAATCTCCTAGCTTCCTATTTCTAAGGGTTGTTTAAGACCTGGGGTCAGACACTCCCTTCCTAAAATCCTCTACATATGATCTGATCTGATCTGTTTAGAGGGTTACGTCGCTTCCATGTCACTTTCCTATCGGGCACTCTAGCCCAAATCTCCTAGCTTCCTATTTCTAAGGGTTGTTTGAGACCTGGGGTCAGACACTCCCTTCCTAAAATCCTATACATATGATCTGATCTGATCTGTTTAGAGGGTTACGTCGCTTCCATGTCACTTTCCTATCGGGCACTCTAGCCCAAATCTCCTAGCTTCCTATTTTTAAGGGTTGTTTAAGACCTGGGGTCAGACACTCCCTTCCTAAAATCCTCTACATATGATCTGATCTGATCTGTTTAGAGGGTTACGTCGCTTCCATGTCACTTTCCTATCGGGCACTCTAGCCCAAATCTCCTAGCTTCCTATTTCTAAGGGTTGTTTAAGACCTGGGGTCAGACACTCCCTTCCTAAAATCCTCTACATATGATCTGATCTGATCTGTTTAGAGGGTTACGTCGCTTCCATGTCACTTTCCTATCGGGCACTCTAGCCCAAATCTCCTAGCTTCCTATTTCTAAGGGTTGTTTAAGACCTGGGGTCAGACACTCCCTTCCTAAAATCCTCTACATATGATCTGATCTGATCTGTTTAGAGGGTTACATCGCTTCCGTGTCATTTTCCTATCGGGCACTCTAGCCCAAATCTCCTAGCTTCCTATTTCTAAGGGTTGTTTGAGACCTGGGGTCAGACACTCCCTTCCTAAAATCCTATACATATGATCTGATCTGATCTTTTTAGAGGGTTACGTCGCTTCCATGTCACTTTCCTATCGGGCACTCTAGCCCAAATCTCCTAGCTTCCTATTTCTAAGGGTTGTTTAAGACCTGGGGTCAGACACTCCCTTCCTAAAATCCTCTACATATGATCTGATCTGATCTGTTTAGAGGGTTACGTCACTTCCGTGTCACTTTCCTATCGGGCACTCTAGCCCAAATCTCCTAGCTTCCTATTTCTAAGGGTTGTTTGAGACCTGGGGTCAGACACTCCCTTCCTAAAATCCTATACATATGATCTGATCTGATCTTTTTAGAGGGTTACGTCGCTTCCATGTCACTTTCCTATCGGGCACTCTAGCCCAAATCTCCTAGCTTCCTATTTCTAAGGGTTGTTTAAGACCTGGGGTCAGACACTCCTTCCTAAAATCCTCTACATATGATCTGATCTGATATGTTTAGAGGGTTACGTCGCTTCCATGTCACTTTCCTATCGGGCACTCTAGCCCAAATCTCCTAGCTTCCTATTTCTAAGGGTTGTTTAAGACCTGGGGTCAGACACTCCCTTCCTAAAATCCTCTACATCTGATCTGATCTGATCTGTTTAGAGGGTTACTTCACTTCCGTGTCACTTTTCTATCTGACACTGTAGCCCATATCTCCTAGCTTCCTATTTCTAAGGGTTGTTTAAGACCTGGGGTCAGACACTCCCTTCCTAAAATCCTCTACATATGATCTGATCTGATCTGTTTAGAGGGTTACTTCACTTCCGTGTCACTTTTCTATCTGACACTGTAGCCCATATCTCCTAGCTTGCTATTTCTAAGGGTCGTTTAAGACCTGGGGTCAGACACTCCCTTCCTAAAATCCTCTACATATGATCTGATCTGATCTGTTTAGAGGGTTACCTCGCTTCCATGTCACTTTCCTATCGGGCACTCTAGCCCAAATCTCCTAGCTTCCTATTTCTAAGGGTTGTTTGAGACCTGAGGTCAGACACTCCCTTCCTAAAATCCTCTACATATGATCTGATCTGATCTGTTTAGAGGGTTACGTCGCTTCCATGTCACTTTCCTATCGGGCACTCTAGCCCAAATCTCCTAGCTTCCTATTTCTAAGGGTTGTTTAAGACCTGGGGTCAGACACTCCCTTCCTAAAATCCTCTACATATGATCTGATCTGATCTGTTTAGAGGGTTACATCAAGCTTCCGTGTCATTTTCCTATCGGGCACTCTAGCCCAAATCTCCTAGCTTCCTATTTCTAAGGGTTGTTTGAGACCTGGGGTCAGACACTCCCTTCCTAAAATCCTCTACATATGATCTGATCTGATCTGTTTAGAGGGTTACGTCACTTCCGTGTCACTTTCCTATCGGGCACTCTAGCCCAAATCTCCTAGCTTCCTATTTCTAAGGGTTGTTTGAGACCTGGGGTCAGACACTCCCTTCCTAAAATCCTATACATATGATCTGATCTGATCTTTTTAGAGGGTTACGTCGCTTCCATGTCACTTTCCTATCGGGCACTCTAGCCCAAATCTCCTAGCTTCCTATTTCTAAGGGTTGTTTAAGACCTGGGGTCAGACACTCCCTTCCTAAAATCCTCTACATATGATCTGATCTGATCTGTTTAGAGGGTTACTTCACTTCCGTGTCACTTTTCTATCTGACACTGTAGCCCATATCTCCTAGCTTGCTATTTCTAAGGGTCGTTTAAGACCTGGGGTCAGACACTCCCTTCCTAAAATCCTCTACATATGATCATTATTAAAAAAAAAAAAATTAAGTGAAAGGAAAGAGAATGAGTATAGGTGATCACGATCCTCGGCAAACTTTCTTTCATGTTTTTCTTTCCTGGTTACATCTGCATCTCATCAAGCAAATTCAGAGGCAACTTGTGTGGTCTCCGGTTTTCTACGAAAGGTTAGAGAATGTGTCATGTGAAGTTTCTTCACGACGGTAACAGAGGACGAAAAAAATGGAGAAATAGCTGCGCTGATCTATTTTCTATGTTTTTGGCTTTGCGCCTATGTGAAGGGGAATCCACAATGACAATTCTTTCTATGCTACTGAAACATGCACACTTTTAGTGAGTAAGTTCAACAAATCGAATGACTTCCGTTCATTGACTTAAAAGTTAGATTCCGAGGCTTTAACTGGGAGAACATTTCTTCGAAACTTCTCTCGGTCGTGCGACAAATAAAAAAAAATTTCTGTAACTCGTAGTCCTTCGACTGGTGAGCGAATTCATTTGGCAAAACACTTTTCCATCACTATCTTTTACTCCCGAGTTTATAGACATTTATAAACGTTCGTGATTGGAGCAACACGTTTTCCTTAAATCAATTCACCGGCAGACACCATATTCTTCTTATCTATCTATCTATCTACAGTATGTAGGATTCCAAAAATCTCTGATTCACGGATGTAAAAGTATTTGTGATGCTATAGTTCAGGGTTGGCCAACCTTTTTCGAAATTGTGCCAATAAATTCTTAGAAATCACTTCAAAGGCCACCGTAACTAATTTAAATATTGACAACTATTAGCAGCTAAAAATGGGGTTATTTTATATGTTATTGTAAAGTACTGAAACCCATTTCATTGTCAACCATTATCAATCCACTGCTGGACGAAGGTCTCCCCAAGTTTCCTCCACAACGGTCTGTCTTGTGCCAGTCTCCTCCATGTTACACCCGAATACTTTCGAATTTCATCCACCCATCTCCCATGTGGTCTTCTCCTGGGTCTTTTCCTGTCCCTTGGAATCCAATCTAAAATTTCGGCTGTGTCTGTCCTTCTGGCAGTATGTCCAGCCCATTGCCATTTCAGGGATTTAACTCTGATCATAATGTCTTCCATTCTTGTCATTTTTCGGATCCACGAGTTACTCTTCTTATCTTTCCTGGTTACACCAAGCATGCACCTCTCCATGCTGCTTCTTTTAAGACATAATGGCATATTACTCTTGAAAATTATGCTCTTTCTTCCAAAAGCTCTCCAGGCAAGTTTTGTACGCCGATTAATTTCTTCATCAATGTGACCCACACTTGATATCTGTTGTCCAAGATAAACGTACGTGTCTGTTATCTCCAGCTTTTCTCCATCAATCGATAAATCTTCATTTCTTGTAAAAGTATTGAACATCACTTTTGTCTTCTGAAAGTTTATTTTTAATCCCACTTCTTTGCTCTTGTCAGCAAGTTCCTGGATCATACTCTGTAGCTCTGATGGGGTAGTTGCAAAAATGACTACGTCATCAGCAAAACGAAGGTGAGTTAGATAATCACCATTGATATTTATACCTCTGTTGTCCCAGTTCAGTGATTAAAAGACATTTTCCAATGGGGCGTTAAAAAGCTTGGGATATATATATATATATATATATATATATATATATATATATATATATATATACTAAAGAGCAAAGCTGAAATCATAAGAAAAACTTTACAATTTAAAACGAAAGTTGCAAAACAACCTGAAGATCAAAACGCGCAACGCAGCAGTTATGAAAATTCAGAATTCACATTCTAAAAAGAAGAGACTGAAGCTAAAAAAAAAATTTTTTTAAACTCACACCAAGTACAACATATAAAAGGTTATGTATTGACCGGTGTGAGTAGAAGGAGAGAAAAAAATAATAGTAATAATAACCACTGAATGCAGAAAGTGTCGAGAATACTGAGCCTTGGCTTTATCAAGGACCAGCAAAAACTCTGCATTTTCTCACTTCCACAAAGACCTATTTGGAAATGGGTTTCTGCAAAGTCATGGATGCAAGTAATTAACCCACCTAAAAATATATATATATATATACATATGTCATGTCCTCCGCAGAGTGGTATGACCTAGCTTAAGTTAACAATTTAGATTACATCCATAACTCTCCTGGCCCGACCCATGCTCTTCATCTGTTACTATTAAGCAGAAAGAAGATGATTATAGAAAACTCAAGTTGTAAGAGTGACATAATGAACTAGAAATAATGTTCACTTATTAACAAATAGTGAAGTTCGCCTGAGAGAGATTTTGAACCTGAATAGCAATACAAAAGTATTACAAGTTCTTAACATTGCAATAAAAAAGGAAATATTAATTTTTTTTCTAAAGCACAGATTCTTAAAAGAAAACTGGATTATAAAAACCCCCCTACTCCACTACTTCTGACTACACAAAAACGAGAATAAAATAAAGACAATAATAAACTAAAGAAATGCTGTGTGAAGGTTATGTGACTAAACAATTAGTTGCAATATGTACAAAGTATTTCAGAAGTGCTTTAAGTGCATAATTACGTAGTTAATAAGTCCTTAACTGCATTGAAAATACAGTGCAGACTACAAGAACATTGAAACGGGCGGCTTCTTGTCCTAAGTTCCCTAAAAAACGCGCAAAAATGCCAAGAAAAGAAAGAGTTAAAATACGCAAAAAGTTGATAGACTTGCTAGTGCCTAAAAGCTTAAAGCAAGAAAAGAAAAATGTACAAGAAGTTCAAATATTGAACCCGGAAAAACTAAAAACCAAAAGACAAAGAAGAGAGCTTACCTCTTATGCAACTTTGCTTCTTTCACACTTGAGGAAACATGGCCGACTTTTCAACCCAAACTTCGAAACACCCCTGTCCCTACCCAGTCGCTGGGGGCAGTGTGGGTGGGGCTGAAGGCCTCCACATTCCGAATAAATCCTACTCGCGGATATTTTAACCGGAGAAAAAATATATATAATTAAGATTGTGGACCTGTATGATCAGAAAGAGCAGAATAAACTCTCCAGAACACATGAGAAATATCATGAAATACACAAGTAGTGTATTTAATAATCTTTGCATGTATTTAATCACCTTAGTGAGCTTCTGTAGATTATTCAGAATCCTATTAATTATATATATATATATATATATATATATATATATATATATATATATATATATATATATATATATATATATATATCATCATCATCATTGTCAACCATTATCAATCCACTGCTGGACGAAGGTCTCCCCAAGTTTCCTCCACAACGGTCTGTCTTCTGCCAGTCTCCTCCATGTCACTCCCGCATACTTTCGAATTTCATCCACCCACGTACTGAGAGAACTAATTGAAAGAGCGAGGGAATATGAACTTCCATTGTGCATGGCTTTTATCGATTATGAAAAAGCCTTTGATTCGGTGAAACCATCAGCAGTTACAATGGCTCTGAAAACCTGCGGTATTGAAGATGCATACATTAATATTATTAATAACATCTATGAAAATGCAAGTGCAAAGATTCGGCTTTTTGAAAATACAACACACATAAAAATTGGAAAGGGAGTGAGACAAGGTGACACCATATCTCCGAAGCTCTTTAATGCCACATTGGAAAATGTCTTTCAATCACTGAACTGGGAAAACAAAGGGATAAAGATTAATGGAGATTATCTAACCCACCTTCGTTTTGCTGATGACATGGTCATTTTTGCCACTACCCCATCAGAGCTACAGAGTATGATCCAGGAACTTGCTGACAAGAGTAAAGAAGTGGGATTAAAAATGAACTTTCAGAAGACAAAAGTGATGTTCAATGCTTTTACAAGAAATGAAGATTTATCGATTGATGGAGAAAAGCTGGAGATAACAGACACGTACGTTTATCTTGGACAGCAGATATCAAGTGAGGGTCACATTGATGAAGAAATTAATCGGCGTACAAAACTTGCCTGGAGAGCTTTTGGAAGAAACAGCATAATTTTCAAGAGCAATATGCCATTATGTCTTAAAAGAAAAGTGTTTGATCAATGCATCCTTCCAGTGCTTACGTATGGTGCAGAGACGTGGACCTTAACTAAAAGAGACATACAAAGGCTGCAGACAACTCTAAACCATATACATTGATGAAGAAATTAATCGGCGTACAAAACTTGCCTGGAGAACTTTTGGAAGAAACAGCATAATTTTCAAGAGCAATATGCCATTATGTCTTAAAAGAAAAGTGTTTGATCAATGCATCCTTCCAGTGCTTACGTATGGTGCAGAGACGTGGACCTTAACTAAAAGAGACATACAAAGGCTGCAGACAACTCTAAACCATATACATTGATGAAGAAATTAATCGGCGTACAAAACTTGCCTGGAGAACTTTTGGAAGAAACAGCATAATTTTCAAGAGCAATATGCCATTATGTCTTAAAAGAAAAGTGTTTGATCAATGCATCCTTCCAGTGCTTACGTATGGTGCAGAGACGTGGACCTTAACTAAAAGAGACATACAAAGGCTGCAGACAACTCTAAACCATATACATTGATGAAGAAATTAATCGGCGTACAAAACTTGCCTGGAGAGCTTTTGGAAGAAACAGCATAATTTTCAAGAGCAATATGCCATTATGTCTTAAAAGAAAAGTGTTTGATCAATGCATCCTTCCAGTGCTTACGTATGGTGCAGAGACGTGGACCTTAACTAAAAGAGACATACAAAGGCTGCAGACAACTCAAAGCAGCATGGAGAGGTGCATGCTTGGTGTAACCAGGAGAGATAAGAAGAGGAACACGTGGATCCGAAAAATGACAGGAGTGGAAGACATCATGATCAGAGTTAAATCCCTGAAATGGCAATGGGCTGGACATACTGCCAGAAGGACAGACCATCGATGGACAGCCGGAAATTTTAGATTGGATTCCAAGGGACAGGAAAAGATCCACCAGAAGAAGACCACATGGGAGATGGGTGGATATATATATATATATATATATATAGCAAATGGAAAACTTGTCCCTCTAAGGTTCCATTCCCCCCCCCCCCTCCCCCTCCCCGGCCAAAAAGTCCTGAAAGAAACT
Organism: Macrothele yani; assembly: GCA_039090855.1. Taxonomy (NCBI): domain Eukaryota; kingdom Metazoa; phylum Arthropoda; class Arachnida; order Araneae; family Macrothelidae; genus Macrothele; species Macrothele yani. The sequence goes on along the minus strand of CM077033.1, from coordinate 111,545,542 downwards.
TTGGTTGCGGCCCTGTAAATCGGCGCGTTGTCCTCTGGGAGTGACCATCGGCTGCAGGATGTGCGAACTGTATGAAAGCGAGTACGTTATGAGCTAGCACATGCTGGTAACACATAACGGTTAAGAACTTCTCCAGACAACCCCTAAGGGACCTAATATGTCCCACGAGAAGCCTCCCCAGACCACCACAGAGCCACCGCTGTCACTGAACAGAGCCAACCTGGCAGGACGGGTACATCGCCTCATGGTATCGACGGGACGCCAACACCCTCCTCAGCTCGTTACAGCTGGAAACTGGACTCAACATACCACACTGCGGAGGTCCAGTTTGGATATCTTCATCATCAGGCGAGGGGTAATGCCAAAGCCGTCTCGATCGCTAGAGGTCTAAGCCAACGCTTTTCCGTTTGTGACGTCAACAACTGGGTCATAACAAGACGAACCCGCTATGACTGAAACCGAGAAACAGTCTATTTGCTCGACGTGTGTCTTATACTGTGAGTGCTGAAAACTTCATGTGCGATATCAGCATTTGAAGAGAAGTTAGTACAAAGGTCATCCTGAAAGTAACGCCTTATCCCTCAGGGACGGCGGGTGGCCTAGTGGTCAACTTTCGTGACTGCCACGGAGAAGACCTCGGGTTCGATCCCAGGCAGGTACGAAAGCTCAAAGCGCTAAATATCAGCCGTGCGTCGGATAGGCATGTTAAGCCGTCGGGCACAGGGTGATAAATAAGGGCGTCTTTCTCCCCCTTTCTACCTCGCTTCCGTGTCACTTTCCTATCGGGAGGCTTACTAATCTTTGAAGCATTCGAAATCATTTTCCATCGCATTTGTTGTTTACGTTGCATGCTAAGGTATAAACCGTAGGAGCGATGGCTCTCACCGCTCGCTGCTTTGCTTCCTGCGTGACGTCATTTCGCCAGCCAATAGCAGCTCGTGTCCGCCCGAAATGGCTCAAGCAAAGGATATATCTAAGAAGCTTGGGTGCTCAACATTCAGTTGAATTCCGTAACATTTCAGTGAAAGAAACATTTCTCTTCATGTTTATTTTTGGGTGCAAGAGATTGCGGCATTTGGCCCCGCGAACTGCAGATCTTTAGTGATTAGCTTCTGGGAAAGTATTCGGGGAAATCCAAAAGCCTTTGCGATGTCTCGTGCCATTTGGCTGCTGATTATTTCTCCTGCGGGAAGACGAATGAGTTGCGAGTGATGCCTTCGATGCACTTGTCATGCGAAGTTGTTCGCTGTTTGGTTCAGGTGCATCTTCCCCATCAGATAGAGGGTAAATGACTCACTAATTGCCTCCACTCTGTCTTGGCAAGGAAGCATTTCTAAGAGTGACGGTCATCAATTCAGTGGAGCTTCCTGACATTTTCCTAGGCAACAAAAAACAGTCTTAACTGTTGTGTACCGAGAAATCATTTGGAAGTGATTCAATCAACGCAGAGGTAATAGGACATTTTAACCAAACCTTGACGCTTTCGAAATGGTTAAGAGCTATTTGTCAAGAACAGTTCTTACGAAGACAGTAAAACGATCTGCACTTCTACTTCAGGATAAAAAAAAAAAAAGCTTTCCTTCTTTCTTCTTCAATTTGATTATTAAAATCAGCTACATTTCGAATTTAATGTCAAGTATCATTCACAATGTAGTGATGATCGCTCCTTTCTATCCCTTTCTCAAAATAACTACCGACTCCACATGATTTTGTCAGTTCGGTTCATCAAATCACACACATGAGAAAATAGTGGAATTCGGGCCCTTTATAACAATAACAAAACAGATAGTTTATTTCACTGGAACTATGTGGCTTGGGATCTATCTTGGGCAGCTTAATGGAATGCTTCCTTGACGACAATTACGCGACGCAATAGCAATCGCTCTCCCGAAAGAAATCGATTCGTTCCGATGCCAATTTCACAAACTAACCTCTCTGTGGAAAATCAAGGTCCCGTCTCTCTCTCTCTCTCTCTCTCTCTCTCTTTCCTTCACTCTCAGTCTCTCTCCTTCTTTCTCTCCCACCTCTCTCTTACTCTATCTCTCCCTCTCTCTCTCTCTCTCTCTCTCTCTCTCTCTCTCTCTCTCTCTCTCTCTCTCTCTCTCTCTCTCTCTCTCTCTCTCTCTCTCTCTCTCTCTCTCTCTCTCTCTCTCTCTCTCTCTCTCTCTCTCTCTTTCTCTCTCTCTCTCTCTCTCTCTCTCTCTCTTTCTCTCTCTCTCTCTCTCTCTCTCTCTCTCTCTCTCTCTCTCTTTCTCTCTCTCTCTCTCTCTCTCTCTCTCTCTCTCTCTCTCTCTCTCTGTCTCTCTCTTTTTCTCCATCTCTCTCTGTTTCTCCCTCTCACTCTCTCTCTCTCTCTCTCTCTCTCTCTCTCTCTCTCACTTCCCCTTCTAAACTGTTTCTTCTCTGTTAAAACTTTTTAGAAAATCTCCTCTCCTACTTAATCGGGTTTCGGAGTTATTCCTCACTTACGCGAGACTGCCTGCAAACACCTTTAAGCTCGTATTTCTCTCTTTCTCTCCCTCTCTCTCTCTCTCTCTCTCTCTCTCTCTCTCTCTCTTTCTTTTTCTATCTCTCTCTCTCTCTTTCTCCCTCTCTCTCTCCCTCTCTTTCTCTCTCTTTTTTTCCATCTCTCTCTGTTTCTCCCTCTCTTTCTCTCTCTCTCTCTCTCACTTCCCCTTCTAAACTGTTTCTTCTCTGTTAAAACTTTTTAGAAAATCTCCTCTCCCACTTAATCGGGTTTCGGAGTTATTCCTCACTTACGTGGGACTACCTACAAACACCTTTAAGCTTGTATCTCTCTCTCTCTCTCTCCCCCTTTCACTCTCTTTCTTTCTCTCTCACTTCCCTTTCTAAGCTGTTCCTTCTCTGTTAAAACTTTTTAGAAAATCTCCTCTCCCACTTATCGGGTTTCGGAGTTATTCCTCACTTACGTGGGACTGCCTGCAAACACCTTTAAGCTTGTATTTCTCTCTCTCTCTCTCTCTCTCTCTCTCTCTCTCTCTCTCTCTCTCTCTCTCTCTCTCTTTCTCCCTCTCACTCTCTTTCTTTCTCACTCACTTCCCCTTCTAAGCTGTTCCTTCTCTGTTAAAACTTTTTAGAAAATCTCGTCTCCCACTTAATCGGGTTTCGGAGTTATTCCTCGCTTACGTGCGACTGCCTGCAAACACCTTTAAGCTTGTATTTCTCTCATTAACACACCCTTAACAAGGGTTACTCTGACTTTTTTTAAGTTTTCTCCAACCCATTCGTCAAATCCAATTTCTTTTCGCCAAATGCAGTCTGAAGTCGCCAGCGTTCTTTCTACCCTCCATTGAAATTATGAAACACATAAAATCCTATAATAGGTCTTACATCAGCGATTGCATCACCCTTTTCCCGCAATCTCTTTTCGTCTCACGCGCAATGCAAGCAATGAGTGTTACTTCAAAGTACCCCTGACTGTACATAATCAAAATGTACTTATAGCGTATAATTCATTTATTTAGTGGTGTATGACGAATATATTTTCGCAAAGCTTTCTCTCTCCACTGGAAGGCAATAGGTAGTCCTTTTAGGCTTTTTTAAGGCAATAGGTAAACATTTTATGTCTATGGTGAGTATACGATCTCTATGAATCAGCCTGCGGAGTGCTTAAGACGAAAGCTATATAGCTATCCTATCAGAAGTAAATTTATATTTAGAAGTTTTGTGAAATAATACTATTTAACGGTAATTGAATGTTACTGTGCCGTCAGGTGGCGCAGTGGTCTAGTGATGTGGTCATTTGTCCGTGAAAGGTCCTCGTTCGGTTCCCTATGAGGCATGGATGTTCTGTTTGTCTTACGGCACTGGTTCTCTTCCTTCCCTAGAGACAGTGACCCTAAATTAGAGACAGCCAACTGCTTATAGCCCACCGAGTTGCTTACAGTGGTCGTTAAACCTCCAATCAAAAAAAAAAAAAAAAAAAAAAGGCGATGGAAGTGATTCCGCTCCTATGTCCTGACCTTTGACTCCATTTCGCCCATTTTCAATAGGGTTTGTCCCCAAGTGGTTCCCTACGACATACTAAAATTTATTCGAAATCGAACTATTTTTACGTTAGTTATGACGCATAAGAGCAGTGGAATGGATCTCGCTCCTATGTTCTGACCTTTGACCCCATTTCGTTCGCTTTCAATAGGGTTCCTTCCCAGGTGCTCCCCTACCACATACTAAAATTTCATCGAAATCGAATGATTGTTACGCGAGTTATCGTGCGGACGGACATACGCACACAACGCGTGACGTAATGAGGCAGATGGGAAGCGCGACCATCTGCTCGAAAGAATGTGACGTCACAAAACTTTAATAGGATCCACACACAACGCGTGACGTAATGAGACAGATGGCGTAACCGCGCGCCAACATCTCAATTGCGAGATCGTGACGTCATAAGATTTTTAAGCATAGGTAGCATTAATGGGACGACACCATGGCACTAAAAACGTGGTAATTCGGGTTGGTTATTTAACCCACTAAACAAATTTTCCTAAAGTCGAGATCAAGCTAAATCGATTTCTAGTACCAGAAAACGGTAGGTTAACAACTTTCATCAAAATCCTTACAGCCGTTTTCAAAATAAAATTTATATAGATACAAGAATTGCTCCTTTAAGGTGGACGTCAAGTAATTTTGCTTCCTATACTTCCAATGGAAAAACTTCTGTACACATTTTCTCCACAATCAATGCGTTCCCAAGGATGAAAATTTGAGCATCGATTAAAATAGCTTCATTTTATAACTTGGAATACTTAATATTTTCTAAAACATAACCATAATTGCGCAATCCAACATTTATTTGTCTACTGACGTCATCAAAGTACAGGTCGCGCCATGTTTTTTCTGGTTTCAACACCACCAAAGGAAGCGTTATTGTTTTTTAATATAATTGTGGTTATGCTTTAGAAAATGTTAAGTATTCCAAGTTATAATAAGAAGTTATTTTAATCGATGTTCAAATTTTCATCCCTGGGAACACATTAATTGTGAAGGAAATGTGTACAAAAGTTTTTCCATTGGAAGTATAGGAAGCAAAATTACTTGACGTCCACCTTAATAGTATGGGATAAGGGCGATGGAATGGATCCCAATCCTATGTCCTGACCTTTGACCCCATTTATCCCATTTTGAATAGGGTTGCTCCCCAGGTGGTCCCCTACCACATACTAAAATTTCGTCGAAATCGAACAATTTTTACGCACGTTATGATGCATAAGGACAAGGGAATGTATTCCGTTCCTATGTCCTGACCTTTGACCCCACTTCACCCCTTTTTAATAGGGTTCGTCCCCAGGCGGTCCCCTACCACATACTAAAATTTCATTGAAATCGAACCATATTTACGGAAGTTATGAGGCATAAGGGCAATGGAATGGGTCCCGCTCCTATGTCGTGACCTTTAACCCCATTTGTCCCATTTTCAATAGGGTTCGTCCCCTGGCGGTCCCCTACCACATACTAAAATTTCATCGAAATCAAACACTTATTACGTGAGTTATCGTGCCGACAGAAGGACGGACAAAGCTGAAGCATATACGCTTCTTCAACCTAGCTTGGAAAACGTAAATAATAAGCTCCAATAGAAGATAAAAAAAATGACTAACTCACTCGCATTAATGAAAAAAAGAAAATCATGATCGCGAAATTAGTTTTACCTAAAACGCTAGGGCAGATAATAAGACTTTACCACTCAGTGGTTAAGCGGCGCGGCTTGTGTAGAATTGGCCTAATCGACGTGAGTTCGAGCCAGCCACCGTCGCGAAAGGGATCCCAGGCGTGACGGCAGAGTAATTCATGTTTCTCGATTTTACGAAATTTCTGTCTCAATGGGGAATACTTGAAACGGACTTTTCTGTAATAAACGGAATTACTAACAACGGAAAATCCGAGTATACACCGAAGCTAAAAAAAAAAAAAACCGGGTACTTTTAAAAATGGAAATTTCGTTTAAAAACGAAGACTTGCAGCAATTTTGCTGCTCGTTATTTTCAGTAATGTTCTGTGAATTCATGCTGAACGTTATTTTAAGATATTATCCGTGAATTCATGCTGCACGGTATTTTCAAAAATTTTCCGTGAATTCATGCTGCATGTCACTTTCAGAAACTTTCCTTGAATCTGCATTTAGATTTTTCCGTGAATTAATGCTTTTTATTTTCAGAAATTTTCCATGAATTCATGCTGAACGTTATTTTAAGATATTATCCGTGAATTCATGCTGCACGGTATTTTCAAAAATTTTCCGTGAATTCATGCTGCATGTCACTTTCAGAAACTTTCCGTGAATCTGCATTTAGATTTTCCGTGAATTAATGCATTTTATTTTCAGAAATTTTCCATAAATTGATGCACAACGTTATTTTCAGAAATTTTCCTTGAATTCCTGCAACATGTTATTTTCAGAAAATTCCGTGAATTCATGCTGAAAGTTATTTTAAGATATTATCCGTGAATTCATGCTGCACGTTATTTTCAAAATTTTTCCGTGAATTCTTGCTGCATATCATTTTCAGAAACTTTCCTTGAATCTGTATTTAGATTTTTCCGTGAATTAATGCATTTTATTTTCAGAAATTTTCCATTAATTCATGTTGAACGTTATTTTCAGAAATTTTCCATGAATTCATGCTGCAAGTTATTTTCAGAAATTTTCCGTGAATTCATGCTGAACTATATTTTAAGATATTATCCGTGAGTTCATGCTGCACGTTATTTTCAAAAAAATTCCGTGAATTCAATGCTGCATGTCACTTTCAGAAACTTTCCGTGAATTAATGCAATTTATTTTCAGAAATTTTCCATTAATCCATGCTGAACGTTATTTTCAGAAATTTTCCGTGAATTTATGCTGCACGTTATTTTAAGACATTATCCGTGAATTCGTGCTGCACGTTATTTTCAAAAAAAAAACCGTGAATTCATGCTGCATGTCTCTTTCAGAAACTTTCCTTGAATCTGCATTTAGATTTTCCGTGAATCAATGCATTTTATTTTCAGAAATTTTCCGTGAATTCATACTGCACGTTATTTTCAGAAATTTTCCGTGAATTCATGCTGCACGTTATTTTCAGAAATTTTCCGTGAATTCATGCTGCACGTTATTTTCAGAAATTTTCCGTGAATTCATGCTGAACGTTATTTCCAGATATTATCCGTGAATTCATGCTGCACGTTATTTTCAGAAATTTTCCGTGAATTCATGCTGAACGTTATTTTCAGAAATTTTCCATGAATTCATGCTGAACGTTATTTTAAGATATTATCCGTGAATTCATGCTGGGCGTTATTTTCAAAAAAATTTCCGTGAATTCATGCTGCATGTCACTTTCAGAAACTTTCCTTGAATCTGCATTTAGATTTTCCGTGAATCAATGAATTTTATTTTCAGAAATTTTCCATGAATTCATGCTGAATGTTATTTTCAGAAATTTTCCGTGAATTCATATTTAGAAGTTTTGTGAAATAATACTATAAAACAGTACATTTCGCAATTTCTTAAAGATGATTTTGATTGAATTCTGTTGTCAGTTAAAAATGGATCTCCATTTCCAAGCATTCTGCTGCACGTTATTTTCAGAAACTGTCCGTGAATTTATATTTAGAGACTTAATTTTTTACAATGTGTGTGTGCAGCTGCTTATTCACATTGCGGTTTTGCTTGGAGAAATCACTCCCCGTGTGACGTACCTGCCAGCAGGACGCACACGACATAAAGGCAGATAGGAATCAGAATAATCGTCTGCGTAGCTCAGTTGGTAGAGCGACTTGTCCCGGAATAAGCGGCCTTGGGTTCGACTCCCGGCTTAGATTAAAAATGACGGAGAAATTTACTTCGTTATAATGGCGCCCGAACTATCCGGATGACCTGGCTGTTCAAAAATCTCGCATTGGTGTGATGTTATTTCCACACCGCGAGACAGGAAAAATCAGAGAATTCCTTCTCCAGCGCTTCGAAAAATAAAAATGTGTGATGTTGCATTCCACACAGCCGATTGACTGGGAGTTCTCAAGTGCACGTTCTACAGTGGATGGCTGCCTGCAACGATTCATGGTCACGGCTGACCCGTGGGCCATGCCCCCTGCCCTCTTTCGGGGCAGGGGGAGATGTGACGTACCTGCCAGCAGGACGCACACGACATAAAGGCAGATAGGAATCAGAACAAATGTCTGCGTAGCTCAGTTGGTAGAGCGACTTGTTCCGGAATAAGCGGCCTCGGGTTCGAATCCCGGCGTAGACCAAAAATGACGGAGAAATTTACTTCGTTATAATGGCGCCCGAACTATCCGGATGACCCGGCCGTTCAAAATCTCGCATTGGTGTGATGTTATTTCCACACCGCGAGACAGGAGAAATCAGAGAATTCCTTCTCCAGCGCTTCGAAAAATAAAAATGTGTGATGTTGCATTCCACACAGCAGATTGACTGGGAGTTCTCAAGTGCACGTTCTACAGTGGATGGCTGCCTGCAACGATTCATGGTCACGGCTGACCCGTGGGCCATGCCCCCGGCCCTCTTTCGGGGGGAGGGGGAGATGTGACGTACCTGCCAGCAGGACGCACACGACATAAAGGCAGATAGGAATCAGAATAAAACGTCTGCGTAGCTCAGTTGGTAGAGCGACTTGTTCCGGAATAAGCGGCCTCGGGTTCGAATCCCGGCGTAGACCAAAAATGACGGAGAAATTTACTTCGTTATACCCGTTTAATCTAAGTGTAAGGAACACAATCCACAGTACCGTTCTGATAGACCCCGCAATCCGCAAACTGTTGAAACAGGATGGATTTGCTGTTAAGAAGATATAAGGATGTTCCTTTCTATGGCAAGCGCCGACACGGCCTTATATAGCTGGACAGGCACAGTTCTACGACACCTCCTTGCTTGCGTCACATGCGCGACAGAGAGTGATGCTTGAATTATTTGCATGTCTCACGATGTCAAACCTACCCACCAAGTTTCATTCCTATCGGTTGCTTCCTTCTGAGCTCAATTATTTTTTTTGACGATGAGGGTATGTACTTTTTTTTCCAGTTAATACAAGGTCTGCCGGTCCAGAACATGGCTACCCACTGGGAATTTTCCCGCTATCCCGGCGACCCAGTCCATGCATGGCTCATACCAAAGCTAACCATTGAAGAGGAGAAGATATTTCGAATCAAATATACGAAAATAAAAATTGAGGCAAACTTTTTCATATACTATAACGAAGTAAATTTCACCGTCATTTTGATCCGCGCCGGGGTTCGAACCCGGATCCCCTCATTCCGGAACAAGTCACTCTACCAATTGAGATACGCGGACGTTTTATTCTGATTCCTATCCGCCTTTATGCGTCCTTCTGGAAGGTACGTCACATCTCCTGGTACGTTACAATTCAAGGGAACACGGGGCAAAATTATACTGATGCAAGCAGATTAACAAGAATTAAACGGAGACCGATTATAAGATCAGGGGCTCCGAAAACTGTGACGGCCTTGGTACCCCAAGGGAACACCAGGAAAAACTATACGTATATAGCAAAACAAAAGTATGTAACAAACTATAAATGTATGATAAAAAAATAATTATTCTTATAGTTTCAATAATAATTATAGCGCTGCGAATATAAAAACTATAACAAAAGTGTATAAAAACTATAAGTGTATAAGGAACAGAGTAAACAAGTGTACAGGGAACAAAAAGTTCCAAAAGTGTATAAGGAACAAAAAGTATACAAGGGAACACCAGGCAAAACTATACGTATATAACAAAACAAAAGTGTTTAAAAAACTATAAGTTTATGATAAAAATATAACTATTCTTATAGTTTTAATAATTATAGAGCTGCGAATGTAAAAACTATAAGGAACAAAAGTGTATAAAAACTATAAGTTTATAAGGAACAAAGTATATAGCACAACTATAAGTGTATAAGGAGCAAAGTAAACACGTGTACAGGGAACAAAAAGTTCCAAAAGTGTATAAGGAACAAAAAGTATACAAGGGAACACGAGGCAAAACTATACGTATATAACATTTATGATAAAAATATAACTATTCTTATAGTTTTAATAATTATAGAGCTGCGAATGTAAAAACTATAAGGAACAAAAGTGTATAAAAACTATAAGTTTATAAGGAACAAAGTATATAGCACAACTATAAGTGTATAAGGAGCAAAGTAAACACGTGTACAGGGAACGAAAAGTTCCAAAAGTGTATAAGGAACAAAAAGTATACAAGGGAACACGAAGCAAAACTACACGTATATAGCAAAACAAAAGTGTTTGAAAAACTATAAATTTATGATAAAAATGTAATTATTCTTATAGTTTCAATAATAATTATAGAGCTGCGAATGTAAAAACTATAAGGAACAAAAGTGTATAAAAACTATAAGTGTATAAGGAGCAAAGTATATAGCAAAACTATAAGTGTATAAGGAGAAAAGTAAACAAGTGTTCAGGGAAAGAAAAGTTCCAAAAGTGTATAAGGAACAAAAAGTATACAAGGGAATACGAGGGAAAACTATACGTATATAGCAAAACAAAAGTGCTTAAAAAACTATAAATTTATGATAAAAATATAATTATTCTTATAGTTTCAATTATAATTATAGAGCTGCGAATGTAAAAACTATAAGGAACAAAAGTGTATAAAAATTATAAGTGTATAAGGAACAAAGTATATAGCAAAACTATAAGTGTATAAGGAGAAAAGTAAACAAGTGTTCAGGGAACGAAAAGTTCCAAAAGTGTATAAGGAACAAAAAGTTCCAAAAGTGTATCAGGAACAAAAAGTATACAAGGGAACACGAGGCAAAACTATACGTATATAACATTTATGATAAAAATATAACTATTCTTATAGTTTTAATAATTATAGAGCTGCGAATGTAAAAACTATAAGGAACAAAAGTGTATAAAAACTATAAGTTTATAAGGAACAAAGTATATAGCACAACTATAAGTGTATAAGGAGCAAAGTAAACACGTGTACAGGGAACGAAAAGTTCCAAAAGTGTATAAGGAACAAAAAGTATACAAGGGAACACGAAGCAAAACTACACGTATATAGCAAAACAAAAGTGTTTGAAAAACTATAAATTTATGATAAAAATGTAATTATTCTTATAGTTTCAATAATAATTATAGAGCTGCGAATGTAAAAACTATAAGGAACAAAAGTGTATAAAAACTATAAGTGTATAAGGAGCAAAGTATATAGCAAAACTATAAGTGTATAAGGAGAAAAGTAAACAAGTGTTCAGGGAACGAAAAGTTCCAAAAGTGTATAAGGAACAAAAAGTATTCAAGGGAACACGAGGCAAAACTATACATATATAGCAAAACAAAAGTGTTTAAAAAACTATAAATTTATGATAAAAATATAATTATTCTTATAGTTTCAATTATAATTATAGAGCTGCGAATGTAAAAACTATAAGGAACAAAAGTGTATAAAAACTATAAGTGTATAAGAAACAAAGTATATAGCAAAACTATAAGTGTATAAGGAGAAAAGTAAACAAGTGTTCAGGGAAAGAAAAGTTCCAAAAGTGTATAAGGAACAAAAAGTATTCAAGGGAACACGAGGCAAAACTATACGTATATAGCAAAACAAAAGTGTTTAAAAAACTATAAATTTATGATAAAAATATAATTATTCTTATAGTTTCAATTATAATTATAGAGCTGCGAATGTAAAAACTGTAAGGAACAGAAGTGTATAAAAACTATAAGTGTATAAGAAACAAAGTATATAGCAAAACTATAAGTGTATAAGCAGAAAAGTAAACAAGTGTTCAGGGAACGAAAAGTTCCAAAAGTGTATAAACAAAAAGTATACAAGGGAACACGAGGCAAAACTATACGTATATAGCAAAACAAAAGTGTTTAAAAAACTATAAGTTTATGATAAAAATATAATTATTCTTATAGTTTCAATAATAATTATAGAGCTGCGAATGTAAAAACTATAAGGAACAAAAGTGCATAAAAACTATAAGTGTATAAGGAGCAAAGTATATAGCAAAACTATAAGTGTATAAGGAGAAAAGTAAACAAGTGTTCAGGGAAAGAAAAGTTCCAAAAGTGTATAAGGAACAAAAAGTATTCAAGGGAACACGAGGCAAAACTATACGTATATAGCAAAACAAAAGTGTTTAAAAAACTATAAATTTATGATAAAAATATAATTATTCTTATAGTTTCAATTATAATTATAGAGCTGCGAATGTAAAAACTGTAAGGAACAGAAGTGTATAAAAACTATAAGTGTATAAGAAACAAAGTATATAGCAAAACTATAAGTGTATAAGCAGAAAAGTAAACAAGTGTTCAGGGAACGAAAAGTTCCAAAAGTGTATAAACAAAAAGTATACAAGGGAACACGAGGCAAAACTATACGTATATAGCAAAACAAAAGTGTTTAAAAAACTGTAAGTTTATGATAAAAATATAATTATTCTTATAGTTTCAATTATAATTATAGAGCTGCGAATGTAAAAACTGTAAGGAACAGAAGTGTATAAAAACTATAAGTGTATAAGAAACAAAGTATATAGCAAAACTATAAGTGTATAAGCAGAAAAGTAAACAAGTGTTCAGGGAACGAAAAGTTCCAAAAGTGTATAAGGAACAAAAAGTATTCAAGGGAACACGAGGCAAAACTATACGTATATAGCAAAACAAAAGTGTTTGAAAAACTATAAATTTATGATAAAAATGTAATTATTCTTATAGTTTCAATATTAATTATAGAGCTGCGAATGTAAAAACTATAAGGAACAAAAGTGTATAAAAACTATAAGTGTATAAGAAACAAAGTATATAGCAAAACTATAAGTGTATAAGGAGAAAAGTAAACAAGTGTTCAGGGAACGAAAAGTTCCAAAAGTGTATAAGGAACAAAAAGTATACAAGGGAATACGAGGCAAAACTATACGTATATAACATTTATGATAAAAATATAACTATTCTTATAGTTTTAATAATTATAGAGCTGCGAATGTAAAAACTATAAGGAACAAAAGTGTATAAAAACTATAAGTTTATAAGGAACAAAGTATATAGCACAACTATAAGTGTATAAGGAGCAAAGTAAACACGTGTACAGGGAACGAAAAGTTCCAAAAGTGTATAAGGAACAAAAAGTATACAAGGGAACACGAAGCAAAACTACACGTATATAGCAAAACAAAAGTGTTTGAAAAACTATAAATTTATGATAAAAATGTAATTATTCTTATAGTTTCAATATTAATTATAGAGCTGCGAATGTAAAAACTATAAGGAACAAAAGTGTATAAAAACTATAAGTGTATAAGAAACAAAGTATATAGCAAAACTATAAGTGTATAAGGAGAAAAGTAAACAAGTGTTCAGGGAACGAAAAGTTCCAAAAGTGTATAAACAAAAAGTATACAAGGGAACACGAGGCAAAACTATACGTATATAGCAAAACAAAAGTGTTTAAAAAACTATAAGTTTATGATAAAAATATAATTATTCTTATAGTGTTAATAATTATTATAGAGCTGCGTATATAAAAACTATAAGGAACAAAAGTGTATAAAAACTATAAGTGTATAAGGAACAAAGTATATAGCAAAACTATAAATGTATAAGGAGCAAAGTAAACAAGTGTACAGGGAACGAAAAGTTCCAAAAGTGTATAAGGAACAAAAAGTATTCAAGGGAACACGAGGCAAAACTATACGTACATAGCAAAACAAAAGTGTTTAAAAAACTATAAGTTTATGATAAAAATATAATTATTCTTATAGTGTTAATAATTATTATAGAGCTGCGTATATAAAAACTATAAGGAACAATAGTGTATAAGGAACAAAGTATATAGCAAAACTATAAATGTATAAGGAGCAAAGTAAACAAGTGTACAGGGAACGAAAAGTTCCAAAAGTGTATAAGGAACAAAAAGTATTCAAGGGAACACGAGGCAAAACTATACGTACATAGCAAAACAAAAGTGTTTAAAAAACTATAAGTTTATGATAAAAATATAATTATTCTTATAGTGTTAATAATTATTATAGAGCTGCGTATATAAAAACTATAAGGAACAATAGTGTATAAGGAACAAAGTATATAGCAAAACTATAAGTGTATAAGGAACAGAGTAAACAAGTGTACAGGGAACGAAAAGTTCCAAAAGTGTATAAGGATCAAAAAGTATTCAAGGGAACACGAGGCAAAACTATAGTGATGCAAGTAGATTAACTAGAATAAAACGAAGACCGAATAAAAGATCTAGGGGCCCCAAAACTGCGGCCGAGCAGAGCCGATTTAAGAGGGGGGCTAGGGGGCTGCAGCCCCGGGCCCCGCATATTCAAAGGGCCCCAGAATTAAGTAAGATGCTTGAAGAATTGACAAAGTTCCAGTTTGTTTGTTTTTTCGTTTTTTTTTTTTTTTGTTTTTTTGTAGATAGCACAGCAAAAACTACAAAACTGCCTTGTTAAAAATTTTTTCTATTACTTTTCGCTTTATTAGGAGCAGACCGAAAAAAATATAATCGCCCCCCAAATCTTTGGAAAGCATTACAGATGTTTTCTGTACACATGGGAAAATTTTCATACATTAAGAATTATTTTGAATCATGATAGTTAAAGCACATTATTTTGCCTTCTACTTCGATATAATTTCAACAAGCTAGACCCGGGGGGGGGGGTTAAATCAGGAATGAAGTGGTATCCATTTTTCACCCATGCATTTTTCATTTTCTTGCTACCCCTGATTCGTCCATGAATCATGGAATTGTTCAATGCGTAGGGGATATTTTTATGGCTTCTTCATCATATTCTCGGGATGTTTTATTCCGGGTATTTTTATTCATCCACCCATAGTGAAATTCTAAATGTGTCACTAATACTAGGGCCCCAAAATACTATCCAGCCCCAGGGCCCCCTGTCTCCTTAAATGTTCTCTGCTGCCCAGGGCCTTCAAAAGTGTTAAAACGGCACTGCCTGCCCTCAAAGGGGTCAAGAACTCTAAAAAAAAAAATGACAAAATGAAGTGAATTCAAGGCTGGAACAGAAAAGTGTCTGTTTCCAAATTTCCCTTATCTTGTTTTTCCTCTTCCGTGAAGATTGAGATTTGCGATTCTTATTTCGTCGGCAGAGTTTCTGATCTGAGACTCCGTTTGCTTTCTCCCCACTTTTTTTTTTTTTACTTCTTTTTTTGCGGCGTTTAAGCAAGTAACTTTGAAGGAGTTCATTAGAGTCTAAGAATGTTGCAAACTAAAGAGGGGGTCAGAGGTGATGAAGAGGGGCGCTTGGTCCTCAATTACCCGCTATCAAGCCATCTGCAAAGGCCCTAATGGAGAAGGATGGGAGCTCTTGGCGTCATGGCACCAGAATGGGGAATGGGGGCTAACTTATTTGGTGTCATCTTTCACCTCGCTTCGCTTCCGACGACTTCCGCTCACACAACCGTGCCTCAGCGAGAGTGCCAATCAGATTGACACAACGCCAAACGTCGCTGAATTCGATCGCATGGCTGAAATAACTCTTCACACAGAGCGTGGAATTAGATTATAACAACATTTTAAATGCTTCTTCTTAAGTTTCAGCTCTGCCTTCTTGACTCATTTATTCATTTGTCAGGCTTTTTCTTTGAGCAATGCAGGCAGTGATGTATTCAGGCTTCTTCTCGGGGTTGCTTACGCCCCTTGAAAAGCCATGAACCACGCCCTCCCCCTGACGGTTTTTGGGTGATCTCTGCTTACATTTAGTCTAATTGTTTTCGTTTATAGCTGAATATTTGGAGAAATTAATTACAAAAAACCTAATGAAGAAAAATATAATAATAACAAGTTAGTAAAATCATGCAATGCATTTATTATACCCTTTCCAACGTACCAGAAATCATTACTCAAGTTATGAGGATAATGGCTGTAGAATAAATCTCGCTCCTATGCCCTGACCTTTGGCCCCATTTCGATGATATTAAACTGAACCGGTTAAGTGTACTTCCTGAACAACATGATAAAGTTTTGTCTCAATCAAAGCATTTTTACCTAAGTTATAACGCATAAGGGCGGTGGAAAGGATCCCGCACCTATGTCTTGACCTTTGACCTCATTTCACCCAGTTTCGATAGGGTTCTTTCCCAGCTAACACATAGTGAAATTTCATCGAAATCCCTTAATGCCAGTGTTTCTTTCAGGCATACGTCCAGGGGCAAAGCCCTCCCAGAAACGATCCCCCCCCCCCGAGACATTTTACGTTACCAAACCAAATTTTAATAAATTCAGGCTATGATGAAAAAGGAAATTTCGTTTCTTTTTTATGCTCCAAATACTGTATTTCTCTAATTATATATTTTTAAATATTTGTTCAAATGGTACTAGTTATAGTTTATTTTATTAAAAAGTGTATTGCGAACCATTGTATTCTTCAAAATATTATAAGCAGACTAATCATACCTAATTGTCTGGGAATTTTGATTCAGGAACAAGAGTGCGTTGAATGCATTTTAAGAGATAAATATTTCAAGCCTGAGGAACTTTCCCCTTCCCTCCTTTAGCTGAAAATAGTTTGTTATTCCTGAAATGCTTGAAGAAGTAATTACTATATCATGTATTTATATAGAATTTTCCTTCCTGGGGGGAAGAGGAGGAGAAAAAGAAGTAAGGTTTTTGAAATCCACCAACTGGAACAAAATGAAAGTTAATGAAAAATTGAAGAAAAATTAACGCATTTTTTTTTCTAATGTAAGTCGCATTTTAACCAAAAACAAAAAAATGAAACATTTTCCCGGGGGAGAGGCCCCCCTCTAAATGCGCCATTGTGCTAGATATATAGTAATTACTTCTATATATATAAATCATCATCATCATCATCATTGTCAACCATTATCAATCCACTGCTGGACGAAGGTCTCCCCAAGTTTCCTCCACAACGGTCTGTCTTGTGCCAGTCTCCTCCATGTCACCCCTGCATACTTTCGAATTTCATCCACCCATCTTCCATGTGGTCTTCTTCTGGGTCTTTTCCTGTCCCTTGGAATCCAATCTAAAATTTCGGCTGTCCATCGATGGTCTGTTCTTCTGGCAGTATGTCCAGCCCATTGCCATTTCAGGGATTTAGCTCTGATCATGATGTCTTCCACTCTTGTCATTTTTCGGATCCACGTGTTCCTCTTCTTATCTCTCCTGTTTAAACCAAGCATGCACCTCTCCATGCTGCTTTGAGTTGTCTGCAGCCTTTGTATGTCTCTTTTAGTTAAGGTCCACGTCTCTGCACCATACGTAAGCACTGGAAGGATGCATTGATCAAACACTTTTCTTTTAAGACATAATGGCATATTGCTCTTGAAAATTATGCTGTTTCTTCCAAAAGCTCTCCAGGCAAGTTTTGTACGCCGATTAATTTCTTCACCAATGTGACCCTCACTTGATATCTGCTGTCCAAGATAAAAGTACGCATCTGTTATCTGCAGCTTTTCTCCATCAATCGATAAAACTTCATTTCTTGTAAAAGCATTGTACATCACTTTTGTCTTCTGAAAGTTCATTTTTAATCCCACTTCTTTACTCTTGTCAGCCAGTTCCTGGATCATACTCTGTAGCTCTGATGGGGTAGTTGCAAAAATGACTACGTCATCAGCAAAACGAAGGTGGGTCAGATAATCTCCATTAATCTTTATCCCTTTGTTTTCCCAGTTCAGTGATTGAAAGACATTTTCCAATGTGGCATTAAAGAGCTTCGGAGATATGGTGTCACCTTGTCTCACTAGTAGTTAAAATCGGTATATATAGCAAATGGAAAACTTGCCCCCTCTAAGGTTCCATTTGCCCCTCCCCCCCCGGCCAAAAAGTCCTGAAAGAAACACTGCTGACAACTCGGACTACTTTGGCAATAAAAACCTAATTCCACAAAGTAGAGATGTTATCACTCCAATACATCATCATATTTTTGAAGCTGACATTCAGCTTTATTTCAGTCTTCTGTACCGCTTTCCACGTATACGGTTAAGCCTCGGTGTAGCTAACGTGATGTCAGTACTTCAAATATAACAAAATATTGCTACCTAATTTTTAGCAATAGCGAATTATTAGAAATTATTCGCATCAAAAGTGTTTTTTTTTTTTTTTTGTTTTTCTGGCGGTGGGTGGTTTACACTCTGCGACAAAAAAAAAATCAAAAAAAAAAAATCGGGGCACCTGAAATTGGCATCCAAACGGTGAGTTAGTTAAGTTTTTTTTTTACTACTATGTGCTAATCTAAATAATCTAAAGGTGCCGAAACCAAACGGCAGAGAAATTTCCTCAGATGTTCCTTCTAGGCAATGGGAATTGAAAAACGTTGACGGGTTGCCCACTGAGGCATGATACTCCCCGATCCTGGTATCGCTACATCGAGTAAACCCGGACCAGTCGAACTGATATTTCTGAGTCGCAGCTACGTGAGCTCAATCCCCGATATGCCAAATGTATCCTGTCAGCTAAAGAACGTGCTGAAGAAGATGAACCTCGATGTTGGCAGCAGGTCTCAGACATCTTTATACAATGAAGAGCAATTGAATTAGAGATACCTGTCTAGTAACGTGTAGCACCACCTTTCGCCCTGATGACGGCGGCGATTCGTCTCGGCATGGACTCGACAAGACACCGGAAGCGTTGGGAAGCCATACGGATCCACGACCCCTGAACAAGCTCCCACAGTTCATGAAGATTTGATGGAGGGGGTTATCTCTCTCGATGGCATCCCAGATGTGCTCGGTCAGGTGACCTAGCTGGCCAAGGAAGCGAGGTCACGTCGGTGGAGTGTTCATCCAACCATTCGGATACAATTCGGGAGCTGCATTGTCTTGTTGCAGGATCAGGTCCCCAGTGTGATGTTGAAGACGCACAAACGGGAGCAAATGGTCGTCCAGGATATCCCGGTAACGTTGACCTGTGAGGGACGATGTCACACGTACCAGGGGTCCCATTTCAGTCCACGTAAACAGTCCCCAGACGAGAATGCCACCCCCATCAGCTTGAAGAGTACCCAGCTGGCAAGAAGGATCCATCGCTTCATGTGGTTTGCGCCGAACTCGTATCCTGCCATCCGCATGTACCAACGTGAATCTCGACTCATCAGTCCAGGCAACATTTTCCCACATGTCTAGGTTCCAGTGGCGATGTTCCCGCGCCCATGTTAATCTTTGTTATGTGCAGTCAGCAGCGGTACCCTCGTGGGATGATGGCTTCTGTACCCCATAGCGAGGAAATGGTTCTGGATGGTGTGGCTGCTTACACGTTTTTGTGCACCAGCGTTACATTGCCGAGTGATTTTTTGCACTGTGGACCGTCTATCCGCTGTTACAATGCGAGCTAGGCGACGATGACCCCGCTCATCCACACGCTGTTGTCCACGGCAGTTGGCCCTTGCAGGGATGGTTTTACCGGATTCGATATACTCACGGTGCACTCGTGACACAGTGGCTCGTGAAACTCCCAGTGCCTGCACGACTTCCGAGATGGAGTGACCCATTCGTCGGGCCCCGACAATTTGCCCACGATCAAAGGCGCGTAGATCCTACGTCTTACCCATACTGCGCCCGACTCTGATTGATTCCCGTCGCATCACTCCTTATATTGTCGGATAGCTGCATACGTCATGTCGTTTCCGTTTACACGGCCACCCACAGCGCCACATTTGCATTACGCCAGCTGTCTGTAATTCAATTGATCTTCAGTGTATATCATGCTTAAGGGAAACACTGACAAGACCCCACTTTTCAATTTCATTTCATTTCATTTTTATTTTTCAGTTGTGACCATATACATTAATAGTAGTATTGTAACAATATAACTAGTGACAACTGGTGAGCACAAGGGAAAAGGCCTCAATTGGCCTAGCATAGCCTTTGGCACAAGTAATAAAGATCATACAAATCAGGAACAGACTTTACTGATTTTCTGATATCATATAAGTAAATAGAAATTATAGAGGAAGGTCACCAAGAGTAATTTAGTATTATATAAGTAGAAATTTATCCCAATTTGATTGTCCTCCCCCTTTCCCTTTCCCTTTTTTTCCCATCAAAGAGGACCAAGCACATGAGAAATACAAAAGTATACAAGTTGGCCTTAAATCAGTTGGTCAAAAGAAAAAGAGATATACTATGATAGATCTAGTTCTTCCCCATTAAATAGTTTCAATTTTTTTCTTAAAAAGGTTAATATTATTCATAGCAGTAAGGAAGTATATTCCATAATTTAGGACCAGAATAGTTTATGTTATTTTTAAAATGTTCCGTATATGTAAATACCGGTAGTAATTTAAATCTATTTCTTGTTGGATAAGTATGAGTATGGGTATTAATTTTGATCAAGTCATGATAGAGGTTATACACTAGCGGAAAGTGTAAAAAGAACACCAAGAAGGAATTGGCGGACGATCATGAAATTTACATATGTTAATTGGGTCGTGTTTACGTAGGTGTGATGTTAATTTCGGGACCAACCGGTGAGTGCTTACGCCACAGCACGGCATAATATGCAAATTATCGTCGGGGGTATTTAAGGAGTACGGCGAAGTGAATGTAATCAGTCGTCGGCGTACGGACACGTGCGAAGACCCTGAAGAAGCTGCAATGCCTGGACATGGAAGACGTGTACGATTTCAGCAGTTATCGGACTTTGAGCGAGGTCGTCTACTCGGACTCCGCGAGGCCGGGTGGTCGTATCGTCGTATTGCGGAGCGAATTGGACGGGAAGTATCGGTGGTGGTACGATGGTGGCGTAGATGGTCCGAGGAACATTCCCACACGACAAGACGTGGAACCGGGAGTCACAGACGGACTGATGAGCGGACCGATCGACGCATAAGAAGAGCGGCGTTGTCAAGCAGAACATCCACTGCGACGCAAATCCGAGCTGCCGTTGCACCTGAGGTGACTGTGCGAACAATCCGCAACCGTCTACTGGATGCAGGACTACGTGCACGTGTGCCTCTGGCATGTGTACCTCTGACTCCAGCCCACCGTCCTGAACGGCTGCAGTGGTGTCGTCAACGTCTGCACTGGAGGACGCAATGGCGATCTGTCGTGTTCAGCGATGGCCGTATGCGTGTTCGCAGACGCACAGGGGAGCGTCTCCACCCTTCTTGCATCCGCCAGCGACAGACAGGGCCCACACCTGGTCTCCTGGTGTGGGGAGCGATCAGCTATCACTCCCGTACACAACTAGTGTTTGTACCAGGTACGTTAAACAGCTCCTCCTACATCAACAACATCATTCATCCCGTTGTTGTGCCATTTGTAAGGTCGGTCCATCGTGGTGTTTTCCAGCAAGATAACGCACGCCCACACACAGCACGTGCAACGCAACATGCACTTCAGGGTGTGAAACAACTTCCATGGCCATCGGATTTGTCCCCCATTAAGCACGTGTGGGATTTTATGGGACAACGACTTATCCGGTCTCCACGGCCAGCCACGACCATCCCCGATTTAGGCGTCCAGGTTGAGGATGCTTGGAACTCAATACCCCAAACTTACATCCAACATCTGTACGACAGACTCCATGCCAGAATTGCACAGTGTGACGCAGTTCATGGCGGTTCAACCTCGTACTAACCATGTTACATGGAAATGTTATTTTTCAGTTTACCAGCAAATACAGCTGTATTTTGCCATAATGTTTTGATCACGTTATCCTCTGTATTCCGTTATTATGCTGTATAAATTTCGTTGGTATCAGACGTCTCTTTCTTGGTGTTCTTTTTTCACTTTCCAGCCACGACCATCCCCGAGTGAGGCGTCCAGGTTGAGGATGCTTGGAACTCAATACCCCAAACTTACATCCAACATCTGTACGACAGACTCCATGCCAGAATTGCACAGTGTGACGCAGTTCATGGCGGTTCAACCTCGTACTAACCATGTTACATGAAAATGTTATTTTTCAGTTTACCAGCAAATACAGCTGTATTTTGCCATAATGTTTTGATCACGTTATCCTCTGTATTCCGTTATTATGCTGTATAAATTTCGTTGGTATCAGACGTCTCTTTCTTGGTGTTCTTTTTTCACTTTCCAGCCACGACCATCCCCGATTGAGGCGTCCAGGTTGAGGATGCTTGGAACTCAATACCCCAAACTTACATCCAACATCTGTACGACAGACTCCATGCCAGAATTGCACAGTGTGACGCAGTTCATGGCGGTTCAACCTCGTACTAACCCTGTTACATGGAAATGTTATTTTTCAGTTTACCAGCAAATACAGCTGTATTTTGCCATAATGTTTTGATCACGTTATCCTCTGTATTCCGTTATTATGCTGTATAAATTTCGTTGGTATCAGACGTCTCTTTCTTGGTGTTCTTTTTTCACTTTCCAGCCACGACCATCCCCGATTGAGGCGTCCAGGTTGAGGATGCTTGGAACTCAATACCCCAAACTTACATCCAACATCTGTACGACAGACTCCATGCCAGAATTGCACAGTGTGACGCAGTTCATGGCGGTTCAACCTCGTACTAACCATGTTACATGGAAATGTTATTTTTCAGTTTACCAGCAAATACAGCTGTATTTTGCCATAATGTTTTGATCACGTTATCCTCTGTATTCCGTTATTATGCTGTATAAATTTCGTTGGTATCAGACGTCTCTTTCTTGGTGTTCTTTTTTCACTTTCCAGCCACGACCATCCCCGATTGAGGCGTCCAGGTTGAGGATGCTTGGAACTCAATACCCCAAACTTACATCCAACATCTGTACGACAGACTCCATGCCAGAATTGCACAGTGTGACGCAGTTCATGGCTGTTCAACCTCGTACTAACCCTGTTACATGGAAATGTTATTTTTCAGTTTACCAGCAAATACAGCTGTATTTTGCCATAATGTTTTGATCACGTTATCCTCTGTATTCCGTTATTATGCTGTATAAATTTCGTTGGTATCAGACGTCTTCTTCTTGGTGTTCTTTTTTCACTTTCCGCCAGTGTATTTTATTCTTTTAAACATGATCTTTCCTAAATTATATTCATATAGTTGTTGTATAGTTAATATATTAAATATATTGGGATGTGAAGTTGTTCTATATGTTAAATTGGAAAATTGATTAGTATTAATTTTTTAAATCCAATAACCTGATAAACTTATTTTGATGTTTTTGTAATTTAAGAAAATTATATCGTGTTGTTTTCCCCCCATGTCAAAATACAGTAAGTAAAATAAGTCTGAATGATGGAATAGTATAACGCCAGCATTAGTTTAGGGGTTAAATGTCTAAGAGTGTGACTAATAACTCCGATGTTTCTGGAGATTTGTGCTGAAAGTAGATCTATATGTGTATTCCATTTCAAGTCATCACTTAAAATGGTACCCAAATACTTATGGCAGGGCACCACCTCAATATCATGTCCCGTTAATTTTATTTTCTGTAAGTTAAGTGGAAAAGCAGAATTTTTTCTTAAAATCATTTTTTTTCTGTTCATATTAATAGCTACGGCTCAATCAGTCGTTCATTAAAGTGAAATTATTTTCCAAATGAGAAATAAGTTTATTGATGTCATTACCGTGTAATAAAATAGTAGCATCATCAGCGTATAATTGTATATCAGCATGTTCTAGTAATTTAAAAATATCACTAATATAAATATTAAAAAGCAGAGGAGCAAGAACTGACCACTGTGGTACACCTGAAAACATGTGTTCGAATATAGATTTCATAAGATTAATCTGTGTATACTGTCGTCTGTGAGATAAATAACTCTTTAAAATATCAAGAAAGGAACTCCTAATTCCAATGTCATATAGCCTCTGCACCAGAATTTGATGATTTATTGCATCGAAAGCTTTTGAAATATCAATGAAGAGAGCAAAAGTGTAGTTATTGTGTAATAAATTAGATTCAATGAAGCAGATATTTATGCCATTCGTCTACTACACTATCTACCAACAAGTAATTCGACACCCCTGCAATCGACGATATCTGCGGTCCTGATACACGTCACGGCCGCCGCCGTTAAATATCGTGTGCGAAACAACAACGCAACCAGTCGCATGCAAGATGCCACGCAGTTCGGAGCTCTCTGATTTCGAGAAAGGTGTAATCGTCGGGTATCACAGGAATGGCCGATCCATACGTGACACATCCAGCGAGTTGAAGTACCCAAAATCGACAGTGGCCTACGTGATTAGCAAGTGGAAGATGAGAGGTGACTGTCGGAATGTGCCCCGACCCGGCAGACTCACAAAACTGGGAGTTAGAGACCGACGGGTGCTGGCCACAGAAATTCGGAAGAACCGCACCAAATCGATGGGCCACATCCGCGAGGAGTTTCAACAGGCATCCGGGAGTGTTCTTTCGATGAATACCATCCGTAAGGAAGCCCATCTGCTCGGTTATCATGGACCCACAAGCCTTTGATCACCAAGTCCAATAGCGCTGCTCGGCTAACGTGGTGCAAAGAACGTCGACAGTGGACCGTTGAACAGTGGAAACAGGTTCTCTGGAGCGAGGAATCAAGGTTCACCCTCTACCGTTCGGATGGCAGGGTCTTGGTTTGGCATCTGCCTGGAGAACGCCTCCTGCCGGAATGTATTGTGCCAACTGTGAAGTTCGGCGGCGGTGGAATTATGCTATGGGGGTGTTTCTCCTGGTATGGCACGGGACCCTTGGTCGCAATTCCTGGTAGACTCAACGCCGAGACCTACTGCACCATTTTGGATGACCATGCGCTTCCTACGTTGTGGCAGTTTTACGGGGCTGGACCCATGTTACTTTCAGGATGACAATGCCACCTGTCATGTTGCAAGGTCCACCATGGCTTGGTATGGTGACAATGGGGTTAATTGAATGGACAGAGGCCGGACCTTAACCCTATCGAGCACCTCTGGGACGAGTTGGAGCGTCGACTTAAGGGGTGCCCCCACCGTCCGAAATCGGTGAAGGAACTGACCTGTGTTCTCCAAGCCGAGTGGAAGAAAATACCGCTAGCCGTCGTACAACGCCTGGTTGAGAGTATGCACAGCTGTAATCGCCGCTCGTGGAGGCTCCACCAACTATTGAAGGTGAATAAACTTCGTTTTCCTTGGCTATCACAGGTGTCCAATTACTTGTTGGTAGATAGTGTATAACCGGACGGCTCCAAGCGATACTGCATTGGGATGACTAAGCGTTTATTTAGAATTAGAGTCAACGAACATAAAAGGGACAAAAGGAACGGCAAAGTAACTTCGGCTCTATCCAGAGAAGTGAAGTTCAAGTCCGCTGCTCCTACGTGGGATGACGTAAAGAAATTAGCTTCCTACTCCAAACCAAAATCTACTGCTATTCGCGTAACTTTGGATATCATAACCAACAGCGAGTCGTGCAATAATAGCGTTTCACTGGAATTGCCACGAGTTTGGACCAGTTCTTCAAGTAGTGATTGACTCTTGGATTTCCTTCCATGAATCCGCATGCTAAACGAGCAAAACGAGCAAAACGCCTCGTGTCATTGAATACATGATTACGTTGGCATCTCTTCGTTATTGTCACGTCAAATCACCGCGTTCAAAGTGTTGAAGCATTCTATTATTCATTTTGCTGTCTACCTTCCTTGAAAAAGCCATCTGGTTGACGTGCGAAAGCTTGGAAACTTTGCTTTCTATTCTACACCAAGAAATTTGGGATCACTAGTATAGTTATACTACACTATCTACCAACGAGTAATTGGACACCTGCGATAGCAAAGGAAAACGAAGTTTATTCACCTTCAATAGTTGGTGGAGCCTCAACGAGCGGCGATTACAGCTGTGCATACTCTCAACCAGGCGTTGTACGACGGCTAGCGGTATTTTCTTCCACTCGGCTTGGAGAAGACAGGTCAGTTCCTTCACCGATTTCGGACGGTGGGGGCACCTCTTAAGTCGACGCTCCAACTCGTCCCAGAGGTGCTCTATAGGGTTAAGGTCCGGCCTCTGTCCATTCAATTAACCCCATTGTCACCATACCAAGCCATGGTGGACCTCGCAACATGACAGGTAGCATTGTCATCCTGAAAGTAACATGGGTCCAGCCCGTAAAACTGCCACAACGTAGGAAGCGCATGGTCTTCCAAAATGGTGCAGTAGGTCTCGGCGTTCAGTCTACCAGGAATTGCGACCAAGGGTCCCCCGTGCCATAATAGGAGAAACACCCCCATAGCATAATTCCACCGCCGCCGAACTTCACAGTTGGCACAATACATTCCGGCAGGAGGCGTTTTCCAGGCAGACGCCAAACCCAGACCCTGCCATCCAAACGGTAGAGGGTGAACCTTGATTCCTCGCTCCAGAGAACCTGTTTCCAGTGTTCAACGGTCCCCTGTCGACGTTCTTTGCACCACGTTAGCCGAGCATCGCTATTGGACTTGGCGATCAAAGGCTTGTGGGCGGCAGCACGTCCATGATAACCGAGCAGATGGGCGTCCTTACGGATGGTATTCATCGAAAGAACACTCCCGGATGCCTGTTGAAACTCCTCGCGGATGTGGCCCATCGATTTGGTGCGGTTCTTCCGAATTTCTCTGGCCAGCACCCGTCGGTCTCTAACTCCCAGTTTTGTGGGTCTGCTGGGTCGGGGCACATTCCGACAGTCACCTCTCATCTTCCACTTGCCAATCACGTAGGCCACTGTCGATTTTGGGTACTTCAACTCGCTGGATATGTCACGTATGGATCGGCCATTTCTGTTATACCCGACGATTACACCTTTCTCGATAATCAGAGAGCTCCGAACTGCGTGGCATCTTGCATGCGACTGATTGCGTTGTTGTTTCCCACACGATATTTAACGGCGGCGGCCGTGACGTGTATCAGGACCGCAGGTATCGTCGATTTCAGGGGTGTCCAAATTCTTGTTGGTAGATAGTGTATTTATGTGCAATGATTCACTCATTGACCTGGAACATGCGCAGACCAAACCAGCGGTAGCTACATAAGACCTGGAGTATCCACGGCAGGATTTGCAGTGCATACTTACTACCTGATGAAAGGGCCCATGGGGTCCTGAAAGTTCTTGTGGGGATTTTAATGTTGCGTTTAAATGTAAAGTGCTTTTAAACTTCTCATTAAAGGAAATTCCACCGTGCTGAGACGGCTGACATTGACTAAGTGTATATTTCGGCACGAAACTGTGATCTGATGATAATTAATTTCTGTAAATTTTTCTTTCTTAGGTTTGGTTCCAAAATAGGAGAGCGAAGTTTCGTCGCAACGAACGGACTGTTCTCGCTCAACGGAATCAGCTTCGCCCGCCGCCACCAGACATTGAGCAGCCTGTGGTACCGAGGCCAACCCAAGGAACCGGACTGCTACAGTGGAAGTCTGCACCACCAACATACGGAAATCTTCTTCCTAGCACTGCAACGGCATTCACGCCTGCATGTGCTATGACATCCCAAGTGACTGCCAACGGCGGGATAGGAAGCATGCTGTCCATGATGCCAAACTTTCAAGCTCACGGTCCTCATATGCAATATAGTATGAACAATTTCAGATTACCGGGTCACGAATACGGCTTACGTCATAGTTATGTGTCTGGACCATGACAACTTAACTTCTAAACAAATTCATCTTTCAGAACATGGTTGCTTTACAGGTTTAGAAGATGAATGTGGTGTTCGAATGAAGCAATCAACATTCTAAGCACTAAGGTAACTACTATACTGTGCAAATTAATTGGGACAAAGTAAAAAGTCCCTCTTTTTTTCCAAAACTATGCCCTTATATCATTGTATGCCTTGATATACACTGATAAATACCTGTATTAGTATGAAGTATGTCCTCCTTTAGCAGAAATGACCTCTTGAATTCGTTTTGGCATTGACTCCACTAATTGAGTGCACATAGTTTTGACTTCATAAAACACACTCATTTTACCTAAACGTCTCTTCAAAATATTCCACAAGTTTTCTATGGGATTTAAGTCTGGTGAATTTCCAGGTCAATCAAGCAAATGAATTGGATTTTCCAGCTTGACCAATTTCGAATTGTGGCATGGGGCCAAGTCATGTTGAAATGTCCCGTCAAAAGTTTGCAAGAATGGAACAATCCTACGTTGTAATATTTCTACGTACTTGGCTGAATTCATCATACCTTGAACAGGAACTAAGCTTCCAGTGCCATTTGATGTGAAAAAACCCCAAAACATCTGTTTCAGAGGGTGTTTTACAGTTTGTTTGACATGCTCAGGTCTTAAGTTGCTTCGTCTAACGACATTTCCCTGCACAAATAAATGAGTTTCATCCCTGAAAATTACCTTTTTCCAGTCGTCAGCAGTCCATGATTTATATTTTTTGGCCCATGCTAAACGTTTTATCTTCATTTTCGCATTCAAATATTGTTTTTCGTTGGTCTTCTTGCCTTCCGGCCAACTTCCAGAAGCCTACGGCGTACAGTTGAATCACTAACATCACAACCACTAGCTAATAAATTTACTATTTCTGATTATTAATTTACTATTTCAATATATTTACTATTTCTGATTAGATATTTATCGGTTCGAGGAGTTATTTTTCGTTTTCTTCCACATTTACCTCTCCTTTTTGGAGACGATGATCCATTGTATAAGCAGCCTTGATACACTTGATTTGCCTACACCAACTGCAGAAGCGATATCTCTCACTGTCATAGAAGTGTGATCCTTCAGAGCAATTATTTTTGCACGCTTCCTTGGGGAGATATCCATTTCTCAATACACGAAAGCAACACATACTCACAGAGACCAAGAACTAACATCCACCTGTCACACACGAAAGCTCACAACTGAAGCTGAAGTGTATTTCCTGTTTAAAACTGGTCAAACCACATTCTTACTATCAAGTTTTAACAGTCTCACCACCTCACACCTGATAAAACCGGTTTACGTGGGTTTCCGACATCAACTGGCGATCACATTACAATTCTGAGAATAAAATAGCTTGTCCCAATTAATTTGCACGCGAAAGTCGGTAGTGAGTGATCTCATGTGTGAATAATAATAAAGAAGAAAGACTGCGCAGGATTCAGGACGTTCTGATTACGAGAAAGAGGAAATGTGCAATTTTCATGTAGAACAAAGTTTGTAGTATTTATATTTTAAAGTGTAGCATAAAAGGTTGGAAACTAAATCTCAACCCCTTGTGGATTGGTCAACATTATAAAAGTATCATGGATACCTGTCATTAACTTCTATGTTTCATATTGCAGAATGATTTGATATAGTAATGAAAATGATGCATTTCTAGCTCATTAGTATTTGTGTCACAGTGCTGTTTTAACTCTTTCTTAAATTACTGAAATAGGTTTGAATCAGAATATTGCAAGGTTCCTTGAGCACTGTAAACATCACTATAGTAACTAAAAAATCACAAGTGCATGATTGCACGAGCAGATACTGCGTGGCTAAGGAAATGTATCAATAACTACCATTTACAGTACCAAAATACTGTTCATTACGTGTTTAACTAACAATATTAAGCAGAAGCCAATAGGTTACTGGTAATACACTGCTGGACAATTGCTAAGGACGGATGACAATAGCAACGATAGCAACCATAAAATGGAAGGCAGGAAAATGTGGAAATTAGCATAAGTGCGGGATACAGTAAGACGTGTTGTTTTGGATTGCCGAACTTGTTCGTGACGTCATAGCGCTGATAAAAGATATAAAGGATTTGACGCGTATTGACCGTTGTTGTTCAAGCGCAAAGTTGAAAGGGAAAGAATCAATTGACGAACTTGCAATTTTCAGTATGTCTTCCCGACATCTCCTAGATGATTTTACGCGTGGCCGTATTATTGGCAAGATTGAAGAAGGGCGAAATATAACAGATGTTGCCAGGGAGTTCGACGTCAGCCACAGTGTTGTTTCAAGGCTTCGGAAATCATTTCAAACAAATGGAGAGTGTAGCAAACGTCACGGGGGAGGTCATGTTCGCAGTACGACACCTGCAGAAGATCGGTACATAGTGCTATCAACAAAAAGACACCGGCGCAGCACAGCTAGTGAGGCAGCAAATCAGTTTATGGCTGCTACTGGCAAGCGGATCTCCCGGAAAACTGTCGCCAGACGTTTGCATGAAGGAGGACTATACGCCCGCCGTCCTGTTGTGTGCATCCCATTGTCCAGACGTCACAGTACCGCCCGTTTGCAATGGTGCCATCAACATCGCAATTGGACTGATAACGACAGGTCTGCTGTCCTCTTCTCAGATGAGAGTAGATACAGTCTATCGTCTGATTGTCAACGACAACTGATCTGGCGTGATAGTGGTACTGCATATTGTCCAGCAAACATACAGGAAAGGGACCGATATCCGACATGTAGTGTCATGGTATGGGCTGGCATCATGATCAATGGCCGTACGTCCCTCTATGTGCTTCCAACTGGGACTATGACTGGCCAACGATACATTAATGATGTTCTGCTACCTCATGTTCGCATGTTCCGTGGTGCTGTCGGTGATAGATTCATTTTCATGGACGACAACGCAACATGTCATCGAACAGTCGCTGTCCAGGAGTGTCTTGAGAGCCTCGTATGGCCAGCACGTTCTCCAGATCTGAATCCCATTGAAAATGTGTGGGATGATTTGGGGAGGAGTCTTGCTGGTCGCCAATGCCCTCCAATAAACAAGGACACCCTCATCCGTGCACTGACAGAGGAATGGGATAAATTACCCCAACAGCTGCTTGATAATGTTGTGCAAAGCATGACACGACGTGTGGAATCTTGCATCGCCCTCCATGGTGGCCATATCCCGTATTGACATCTTACGCCGGAACGCCTGCGGACGGTAATTGCATTTTTTTCACGTTTACGTATTCTGCACAAAATGGCCTGTTTGTCCCTTGAACACGTTCCAAAGCCTTCTGGATTTCAGAGCACAATAAATTGTCTTTCTTGTAATGTCCTGGCATTCTGACATTATTTTATTTCACTTGGCATCCAACTACACTTACTTTTTTATGCGCTATATAGCCGTTTATGATCCATCCTTAGCAATTGTCCAGCAGTGTATCAACTAAAAGCAAACTACAAACAGCATATACAAAAGGTCGTCCAGCTTCCACTACTAGTGAATGATATACATTCACTAGCAGAGGAAGCCGGACGACAATGGATGTAGGCCTACTTTTCAAAGTTGGGGTAAGACCTTTTGAATATGCTGTTTGTAGTTTGCTTTTAGTTAATATTACCAGGAACCTATTGAAATATGCTGTTTGTAGTTTGCTTTTAGTTAATATTACCAGGAACCTATTGACTTCTGCTTAATATTGTTAGTTAAACACGTGATGAACAATATTTTGCTACTGTAAAAGGTAGTTCTTGATACATCAGTACAGTAGTAATAAATCATTGAACAGAATGTGCTTTTGCTTAATTTAATCATTACTCCTGGTCACCTGTTATTAGAACATCTCTCATGTTCTATAACTCCTCGCTATTCATTCATGCTTACCGGTCGGGCGCGGAGATCGCGAACCCCTTCACGAATTCTCCTCCAACCTCCGAAACCTCTAACCACTTCGCTCTACTGCCGTCAGAGTCAGATGCCTTCTCACCTCACACACGTCATCATTCCACCTCCAGAAGTCGCGTTCTCCTATTGTATCTGTA
This sequence comes from Macrothele yani, assembly GCA_039090855.1. Taxonomy (NCBI): domain Eukaryota; kingdom Metazoa; phylum Arthropoda; class Arachnida; order Araneae; family Macrothelidae; genus Macrothele; species Macrothele yani. Next base: position 111,513,958 of record CM077033.1, on the reverse strand, counting down.
ACTACTTCTCAAAACGTGCCTACAGCCTCTTTCGAACACCTTCTCGTTGCGTCTCCATCTCCATTCCTAATGACCACCCGAAGGACGGAAGTCCCTCCTAATGAATCGGTTTTAAACTCTAAAAAAAGCCTTCTTTTATAATAGCTATCTATACACGAAATCCTGTGTTTTGTCCACTCCAGGAAGTACGCCGATAAACTAATCGTGTCCGGTGCCTTACTGGCTCTCCCAAATCGAACTCAAAAATCATATCCTTAAGAAGTTTACCACAATTACTTTTAAAACATTGTAAACTGCAAGGATTCGTAATTAATTACATATTCATTAAAATTCAACAATTAAAAGATATTTACATTACATTACATTTCATAAAATAAACATTCCCGTTCAATTACACTATTAATAAAAGTTATTTACATTTACCACCATTACATATGAATCAAGAAATATTATCTCTTCTCTCTATATACACTATCTACCAACAAGTAATTGGACACCAGTGATAGCAAAGGAAAACGAAGTTTATTCACCTTCAATAGTTGGTGGAGCCTCCACGAGCGGCAATTACAGCTGCGTATACTCTCAACCAGGCGTTGTACGACGGCTAGCGGTATTTTCTTCCACTCGGCTTGGAGAAGACAGGTCAGTTCCTTCACCGATTTCGGACGGTGGGGGCACCCCTTAAGTCGACGCTCCAACTCATCCCAGAGGTGCTCGATAGGGTTAAGGTCCGGGGCCAGTCCATTCGATTAACCCCATTGTCACCATACCAAACCACGGTGGACTTCGCAACATGACAGGTGGCATTGTCATCCTGAAAGTAACATGGGTCCACCCCGTAAAACTGCCACAACGTAGGAAGCGCATGGTCATCCAAAATGGTGCAGTAGGTCTCGGCGTTGAGTCTACCAGGAATTGCGACCAAGGGTCCCGTGCCATACCAGGAGAAACACCCCCATAGCATAATTCCACCGCCGCCGAACTTCACAGTTGCCACAATACATTCCGGCAGGAGGCGTTCTCCAGGCAGACGCCAAACCCAGACCCTGTCATCCGAACAGTAGAGGGTGAACCATGATTCATCGCTCCAGAGAACCTGTTTCCACTGTTCACCTGTCCACTGTCGACGTTCTTTGCACCACGTTAGCCGAGCAGCGCTATTGGACTTGGTGATCAAAGGCTTGTGGGTCCATGATAACCGAGCAGATGGGCTTCCTTACGGATGGTATTCATCGAAAGAACACTCCCGGATGCCTGTTGAAACTCCTCGCGGATGTGGCCCATCGATTTGGTGCGGTTCTTCCGAATTTCTCTGGCCAGCACCCGTCGGTCTCTAACTCCCAGTTTTGTGGGTCTGCCGGGTCGGGGCACATTCCGACAGTCACCTCTCATCTTCCACTTGCCAATCACGTAGGCCACTGTCGATTTTGGGTACTTCAACTCGCTGGACATGTCATCGGCCATTTCTGTGATACCCGACGATTACGCCTTTCTCGAAATCAGAGAGCTCCGAACTGCGTGGCATCTTGCATGCGACTGGTTGCGTTGTTGTTTCCCACACGATATTTAACAGCGGCGGCCGTGACGTGTATCAGGACCGCAGATATCGTCGATTGCAGGGGTGTCCAATTACTCGTTGGTAGATAGTGTATAAAACTGACTATGTGTGTCTGTCGGTCGGACTTCACACAGAATTAGGCGACTTAGAGCAACGAAATTTGTTATGAAGGTACCTGTAGACATTTTCTGGTGCACCTCGAAGCGATTTTTTTTTAATTTGAATTTGATTCTTAGTTATTTCATGTTACGCGTCTCTAACCGATCTGTGCGTGTCTTTCCACTTTGTTGACATCCACCTGATCACACCGAACGTTAAGGCATGCAGAAAAGTAGTTCACCAAAATTTTAGGCGTTTCTTTTTTAGAATTCCGTTAGGACTATTTTCATTCGTAAATACATTTACTACGCCCTTTTTTGCAAGCGTTGTTTGCCGATTGTATCATGACCTTGAAGGCGGAGAAGAAAAAAAAATAAAACGTAGCTTCTCAGTCTGCGTTATTAATTCAAAAGTGTCATATGTCAGAAGGTCATCATACTGTGACGAAGTTGTGAGCTAGAAAATAGAACGTTGTTTTAACGTAAATCTAAAAAAGAAATGGCTCAAATTCATTTTGAACTACTTATCTTTGCGCCTTCATGTTGGGTGTGATCAGACTGCATGTAAAGAAAGTGGAAAGGCACATGTTTTTTGTTAAGCGTTGTTTGCCAATTGTATTATGACCTTGAGGGCGGAGAAGAAAAAAAAAGAAACTAGAACGTTTTTCTTCAATCTCCGTTATTAATTCAAAAGTGTCATACATCAGAAGGTCATCATACTATGCCTCAACCTCCAAGAAAGAAACAATGTGTAAGAAGAACACAATGGATAGAGAAAATCAAAGGAGAAGAGAACAAGAAACAGCAGAAGAACGAGAAAGAAGGCTGGAACAAGATAGGATTTTCAGAGCACAATCAAGGGCACAGGAATTATACCAGCAGCAAGAAAGATGACCAACCTTGGGTAAAACTCACCTTTAAAATCATTTTAAGTATTGGGTTGTCGGAAAAGTAGTGACGTATTTTAGCCATGTTTTGCGAAGGTCATTTATTGATAGAAAGAACAAAGATCAATCAATGGTATAATGCCCGTCTTGTTCAATAACCTTTTGCCATCTTTCAGTGAGCTGCAGAATGCCTCGTTCATAGAAGGACCTGCCTTTTGTGGCGAATAACTGTGCAAGGTGCTGATTTACAGCCTCATCTGAATTGAACGTTATACCACACAAGGATTGTTGAAGAGAGCGAAACAAGTGGAAGTCTGACGGCGCGAGGTCAGGCGAGTATGCTGGGTGGGGCAACACATCCCACCCAAGCTCCAATAATTTTCTCACTTGTGTGTGGTCTCGCGTTGTCGTGATGGAACACAACACCTTTACGACGGACGAGCTTTGGAAGTTTCTGGATGACGGATTCATTCAAACTGCCCAATTGCCGACAGTACACATTCCAATTGATTGTTTGGTTCCGTGATAGGAGCTCGAAAAACACGACACCTTTAAAATCCCACAACACTGAGACCAGGAACCTTCCGCTGATGAATGTCTGCTTTGGATGTCGTTTGAGGTGAAGCAGCACGTCGGGACCAAGATCGTTTGCGCAGCACATTATTGTACACAATCCACTTTTCGTCACCAGTTATGAGTCGCTTCAAAAAAGGATCGTTTTCCTCGCGTTTATTGAGCATATCGCAGATGTTTATACGCGCCGTCAATTGAGCTTCTTTGAGTTCATGAGGAACCCACACATCGAGCTTGCTTACTATGTATCCCAGCTTCTTCAGGTGGTCGTGAACACTTGAATGATGGATGTGCAATGTGTCTGCAATCTCTCATGTCGTGTAACGTGGGTTTGACTCGATCAATGCCTTGATTTGGTAGTCACCAATCTCGGTGGGCCTCCCCAAACGAGGAGCATCGTTGAGGTCAAAATCTTCAGCACTGAATTTCGCGAACCACCGCTGGCACTGACGTTCTTGTAGAGCGTAATCACTGTACACATTACGCAACTTTTCACAAGCTCGACACGCGTTCTTCCCTTTACGGAAGTAAAATATGGCGAAAATGAACAGTTTGGTCTTCCATCTTCTCAACTTGATGTCAAATCTCCACAAATCAACCCAATCGCTCACTATTCCTTTTAGACTGCAGCTAGAACTGGCACCCGTCGAATGCCATAGCGATAACAGAGCTGCCTCTAGTACTTTCAAAACTGCCCAACCGCCATCGGGTGCCCAAATACGTCATGACTTTTCTTCTCTCAATCTCAAGACCTCTTCTTCTCTCAATCTCAAGACCTTCCAACAGTTTTGTCTTGAAGAAATGCTTTTGCTAGGTCAGAATTTCTACGGAGTCCCATAGGATTTTATGTCGAGTAGATTAAATATGTCTGTCAAGACCAGTTTTATTTGTCATGTTTTTTATGGCTAATTTATGTTCTTTCAGCCTGGTCTTAAGCTGCCAGCCTGTTTCTCCTACATAGCTAAGATCATATTCACACTTGATATTGTAGACTACTACTCCTTTTAACAAGATGTTAGTTTCTTGCTGCTTTAATTTCGGAAGATAGTTATTGATCTTATTTCCTAAACCTGGAGCTAGTCTGATTTGAATTTTTTTGCTAATCCTTTGAAGTTTTTTGAAAAGGCCCTTATAGTAGGTGATTTTTGTAGTTAACTGACATCCTGGGTGAGGGCTCCGATTCTTTTTATTAATAGTTTAAAAAAATTCCACTATTTGGAGAAGGGTAATTATTATCCTGTAGAATGAGTTTAGTTTTTTTGTTTTTTTTTTTTGTGTGTGTGCCCGCTTGTCTAATTCTGAGGAGTTGAGACCATTGATCTTTTCTACAAGTTGCGAGGCTACATTCCATTTCATGCATTCTGGATGGTTTGACTGGAAGTCCGGCATTTTGTTAGTGGGCTTTTTGAAGACTTTTTCAAGAATTCTCCCACTTTGAAGAATTAAATGTAAGAATTCTCCCACTTTGAAGAATTAATATCAAATGTGAATGTGGTCTTAGCTATGTAGGATAAACAGGCAGACAGCTTAAGTCCAAGCTGAAAGAACATAAAGCAGCCATAAAATACATGACAAAATAAAAACTGGACTTGACAGACGTGTTCAATCTACTGGACATAAAATCCTCTTGGACTCAGTAGAAATTCTGACCCAGCAAAAGCATTTTTCAAGAGAAAACTGTTGGAAGGTCTGGAGATTGAGAGAAGAGGAACTACTTTAAATGGTTTTAAAGGTTGGAGTTTTACCCAAGGTTGGCAACACTTACTGTAGTCTATATTTTGAGGTTACTCACCTTCATTCCCTAAATCTTTTAGGAGGTTTTCGTCTCTACACATTTCCAATACATATTTTTCTTATTTACACTTACACCGTGGTTCGAGGTCGAAAAAAAAAAAAATCATTTTCAACTCACGCAAACTTCACTTCCCTCCCTTCTTTTCCCTATGACCAAATTCAGATTCAAAATAATCCACCACAAATATACACAATTGAACTTCCTAAAACACATTAATCTAATTAAAAACATCAATCAATAAAAACACCTATTTACACATTTCCTAAAACGTCAAAATTAAAAAGCTGTAACCCAAAGTTATTTACAATTGCACATCAGTGCCCAATTAAAATACACCCAAATACCTGACAACCACAGACCTCTCTCCCCTGAGAAACAAGCATAACAACCAAGCACTTTCAGCCACAGCCCAGGCCATCTTCAAGGAGCGGACGCAACAGATGTACCACCTGTCACCATCCACGAAACGTAGCGAACGTTCCAGTGCTCGCGCGACATAGTCTCATTTCCCGTTCTCCGTCGTTCAGGTGCAGTGGCGCCATCTATCAGATGACCCAATAGCCTTCTTTTTCTTTCGTACTTATAAATATCTGTTCCATTTATTTGATTCTTGAAACTAATCATCTTATATTCTAACACATCTTTATTTTTTATATCACATCATTTTTTTCCCCTCTTGCCTTTTCCCCTCTGTTCTTCTCTGTGGCTTTCCTTTCTGATCAAATCCTTCCAATATGTGTTTAAGCTGTTAGGATCATTAACGTTACATAACCTGTGTCTATTTTTTTCTATCAACACTGTCTCCGCCAATCTCAAATGCCTTTCCGTACGAAGATTCTTAATAATTTTTATTTCATCAAACTTTGGGTATTGCCTTTGTTCAATACAGTACTGGAACAATGCAGTTTTTGCTTTTTTTTTCTGCCAATTCCGTAAGTGCTGTTGTAAACGATGTTTTAGTTTATTTTTTAGTGCTTCCTATATATGATAGTGTAGGATTGTTGCTTACAGGAATTTCGTAAACGCCAGCTCTGTCCAAGCACTTCTTGTTTTCTTTCGTATTGATTACGAAATTTTTAATGGTATGTACTTTATTGCCCAATTGGAAATTATATCTATTACACAATTTATTAATTTCAGCTGAAATTCCTTTTATGTACAGAAATGATCCAATATATTTAATCTGCTTATTATTATTTCTTCTTATGTTTGAAGAATTAATACAATTGTTCTGCACTTCCTTAATCCATTTTTTTATTTTTTTACTGGGATATCCATAATTCTTTGCAACATCTGTAATCTGTCCTTTCTGTATTGCATATTTGATGTGTGCGTAATACAGAAAGGATGAATTGAAATATATTACAGATGTTGCAAAGAATTGTGGATATCCCAGTAAAAAAATGGATTAAGGAAGTGCAGAACAATTGTATTAACTCTTCAAACATAAAAAGAAATAATATTAGGCAGATTAAATATATTGGATCGTTTCCGCACATAAGAGGAATTTCAGCTGAAATTAATAAATTGTGTAATAGATATAATTTACAATTGGGCAATAAAGTACATACACCACTAAAAATTTTGTAATCAATACGAAAGAAAACAAGAAGTGTTTGGACAGAGCTGGCGTTTACGAAATTCCTATAAGCAACAATCCTACAGTATCATATATAGGAAGCACTAAAAATAAACTAAAACATCGTTTACAACAGCACTTACGGAATTGGCAGAAAAAAAAAGCAAAAATTGCATTGTTCCAGTACTGTATTGAACAAAGGCAATACCCAAAGTTTGATGAAATAAAAATTATTAAGAATCGTCGTACGGAAAGGCATTTGAGATTGGCGGAGACAGTGTTGATAGAAAAAAATAGACACAGGTTATGTAACGTTAAAGATCCTAACAGCTTAAACACATATTGGAAGGATTTGATCAGAAAGGAAAGCCACAGAGAAGAACAGAGGGGAAAAGGCAAGAGGGGGAAAAATGATGTGATATAAAAAATAAAGATGTGTTAGAATATAAGATGATTAGTTTCAAGAATCAAATAAATGGAACAGATATTTATAAGTACGAAAGAAAAAGAAGGCTATTGGGTCATCTGATAGATGGCGCCACTGCACCTGAACGACGGAGAACGGGAAATGAGACGATGTCGCGCGAGCACTGGAACGTTCGCTACGTTTCGTGGATGGTGACAGGTGGTACTTCTGTTGCGTCCGCTCCTTGAAGATGGCCTGGGCTGTGGCTGAAAGTGCTTGGTTGTTATGCTTGTTTCTCAGGGGAGAGAGGTCTGTGGTTGTCAGGTATTTGGGTGTATTTTAATTGGGCACTGATGTGCAATTGTAAATAACTTTGGGTTACAGCTTTTTAACTTTGACGTTTTAGGAAATGTGTAAATAGGTTTTTATTGATTGATGTTTTTAATTAGATTAATGTGTTTTAGGAAGTTCAATTGTGTATATTTGTGGTGGATTATTTTGAATCTGAATTTGGTCATAGGGAAAAGAAGGGAGGGAAGTGAAGTTTGCGTGAGTTGAAAATGATTTTTTTTTTATTCCGGCCTCGAACCACGATGTAAATAAGAAAAATACGTGTTGGAAATGTGTAGAGACGAAAACCTCCTAAAAGATTTATGGAATAAAGGTGAGTAACCTCAAAATATAGATTCTCTAAACAGCACGTGAATAATTAAGCAGCTAGATGACATTTGACCTTTGCAACGCTGTAAGAATATGTGACTTACTGTAGTGTGCATCCTGATGAAGGGTAGGGTTACTACCTGAAAATTTGATGCTAAGAATTAGCATCCTTATTTCGAAGTAATTCCCATAATCTGTCTAATGTAACTATCATATGATCATCTAGGAAAGTCATTACTATGTGTATACATTGTACAAAATCTAAAGAAAACTTAGAAAAAATTGACAAAGAAGTACAGACACAGACTACAAAAGAATAGACTTATATGACTTTACTGCTATCTACACAATATTGCACGTGAACAAAGGAAAACAGAAAAAAAAAAAACAGTGCAGATGAATAACCGGTCTACGAATCTGAAGCCTCAAAACATTGAACATATATTTCTTTTTATGTTCAACATGTACATTAGGACAATGATCACAAGAGAGATATTTATATCATAGGAATAAATAACTGGAAGAAGCATTTAATATGCAATGATACTTGGCTAAGAATTCTTTTGATAGCAAGACAGTTCTGATGAAGAGACAGAACGATTCTGCAAGTACGGGTACTTCTTCATTGTCACACGGAGGTTTTGGTTCAGGTTACTCAGGGATTTGGTGACTTTTTCCATTTCATTTCTGAATTTGTCTTGCTCCTATAAAACAAAGAAAAAAAAACTGGTTACATCACGCAAAACATATATTCCCAAAAATAAAAATAACTGGTTACATCATGCAAAACATATATTTCCAAAAATAAAAAAAAACTGGTTACTTCATGCAAAACATATATTCCCCAAAATAAAAAAAACTGGTTACGTCATGCAAAACATATATTCCCAAAAATAAAAATAACTGGTTACAATCATGCAAAACATATATTCCCCAAAATAAAAATAACTGGTTACATCATGCAAAACATATATTCCCAAAAATAAAAATAACTGGTTACATCATGCAAAACATATATTTCCAAAAATAAAAAAAACTGGTTACTTCATGCAAAACATATATTTCCAAAAATAAAAATAACTGGTTACATCATGCAAAACATATATTTCCAAAAATAAAAAAAAAAAAACTGGTTACTTCATGCAAAACATATACAGGGTGATTCATAAAGAAGTATACAGTTTCAATGCACTATAAAACAAGAACAATATAAGATATTTTATGTTACCTGTAACAGAATTGTAGGGGAATGTTTCAAGTTTTTTTTAGAGACAGTTACAGATGTTCTATGTTTCTATGTGTGCACCCTTATTTACAGGACACACATCGAGCCAGTAATCCATTTCTGCCCAAACGAGGGGTAAGATATCTGAATAAAGTACAATGATAGTGGCTGTGATACGTTGTTTCAGCTCCGCTAGATCAACAGGAAGGGGAGAGGCAAATACCTTGTCGCTAACGTACCCCTAAAGGAAAAAGTCACAAGGTGTTAAGTCAGGATTTCTGGGAGGCAGTTGGGTCAGTGGCATGTTGTAGTCCAGGGCTCGTCCAATCCATCGGTGAGGAAGATGCTCATCAAGATAATCTTGCACGTCGCCTAACCAGTGCGGTGGTGCACCATCCAATTGGAGAATAAAGTCGTCCTGCAACTGTGGCATCAACCAAAGACTTAACATATCCAGAAAAGAGCCTCCCATGACAGTTTTCTCGTGAAAAAGAAGGGGCCGTACACTTTCTTTTTGGACACAGCACAGAACACAAACAACCCGTAGTTTCATATTTTTTATGCCAATCGCAGATAGATTTTTTGGTTGGAGGTTTGTTTCCGAATCGTGATCGAAAATGCCATTGCACATCAGTTACAGATTCTGTTTTGCTCAATTCAAAAACACAAAACGCCTTCTCCACTGCAGATGCTGCCATTTTGACTGACTAGTCACGTGACACGCGCGCTGTCGCCTACGTGACTTCCCTCAGTAGTGGGACACAAACTTTATGAGTACACCTACCTAACGGTTGGCAGTTGTGGTTCATGTCTTCAACTGTTACTGTTTTACAACATCTGGAAATCATACACTTCTTTATGAATCCCCCTGTATATCCCCCCAAAATAAAAAATAAACTGTTTACATTATGCAAAACATATTCCCAAAAATAAGAATAAAAACTGGTTACATCATGCAAAACATATATTCCCAAAAGTAAAAATAAAACTGGTTACATTATGCAAAACATATATTCCCAAAAATAAAAAATAAACTGGTTACATCATGCAAAGCAAATATTCAAAAAAATAAAATAATCTGATTACATCATGCAAAACAAATATTCCAAAAAAAAAACAAAAACTGTTTGCATCATGCAAAATAAATAAAAAAAAACTGGTTACATCATGCAAAACATATGTTCCCAAAAATAAAAATAAAACTGGTTACATAATATGCAAAACATATTTCCCAAAATAAAAAAAAATGGTTACATCATGCAAAACATATATTCCCAAAAGTAAAAATAAAACTGGTTACATTATGCAAAACATATATTCCCAAAAATAAAAAATAAACTGGTTACATCATGCAAAGCAAATATTCAAAAAAATAAAATAATCTGATTACATCATGCAAAACAAATATTCCAAAAAAAAACAAAAACTGTTTGCATCATGCAAAATAAATTAAAAAAAAACTGGTTACATCATGCAAAACATATATTCCCAAAAATAAAAAATAAACTGGTTACATCATGCAAAGCAAATATTCAAAAAAATAAAATAATCTGATTACATCATGCAAAATAAATTAAAAAAAAACTGGTTACATCATGCAAAACATATATTCCCAAAAATAAAAAATAAACTGGTTACATCATGCAAAGCAAATATTCAAAAAAATAAAATAATCTGATTACATCATGCAAAACAAATATTCCAAAAAAAAAAAAAAAAACTGTTTGCATCATGCAAAATAAATTAAAAAAAACTGGTTACATCATGCAAAACATATATTCCCAAAAATAAAAAATAAACTGGTTACATCATGCAAAGCAAATATTCAAAAAAATAAAATAATCTGATTACATCATGCAAAACAAATATTCCAAAAAAAAAAAAAAAACTGTTTGCATCATGCAAAATAAATTTAAAAAAACTGGTTACATCATGCAAAACATATGTTCCCAAAAATAAAAATAAAACGGGTTACATAATATGCAAAACATATTTCCCAAAATAAAAAAAAAATGGTTACATCATGCAAAACATATTTCCCAAAATAAAAAAAAAATGGTTACATCATGCAAAACATACTTCACCTCCACCTTCCACTGCAAATAGTTACATCATGCAAAACATATATTCCAAAAAATGTGTGCAATTTAGAAATCAATTATATCCACATTTCAGATAACATTTTTTTCAGGTCTTAAGCAATGTATACAACCAAATTTTTTATTACTGGGTTGATGAATAAGTTCATGCCATTTTTTTCACCACACTAAAGGAATGTGTTAAATCAAAAAGGAAAATGGAATCAATCAACTATGTATACCCCCCCCCCCCATTGTTTACGATGGTGTCCCAACGTCTGGATAGATCTGCACACCATTCTTGAAAAAACGTGTAGGTTTTGCAGCAAAGAAATTATCACGGAAATTCTGTGGAGATCACAATATCATTGTTGAACGTTCTACCACGGAGCGCATTCGACAGAGATCGGAACTGGTGATAGTCTGAAGGGGCGACATCTGGGGAATAGGTCAGATGTCAAAGGGTCTCCCATTTCATGTCCTGAATGGCCATTTTGGTCATGTTTGCACTGTAAAGGAGTCCATTATGTTGGAGAAGGACACCATGGTGCCGACGTGGCCATTTCTGCTGAATTGCTCCCTCCACATGGCGGAGTTGCTCACAATAGAGTGCAGTGTTGATGGTCCGATTCCTCGGCAGCATTTCACAGATAATAATGCCTTCCACATCTCACCACACATGCAACATGATTCACAGGATGGTCATGTTTTGGATGTGGTGTGGACATCTTGTTTGGGTTTAACCATTCCCTCCAATACCTGAAATTCATGCACAGGCACCACTTTTCATCTCCAGTAACAATACGTGACAGAAAGGGTTTGCGTGTCTGAGAACATTCGCAATAACGGGTCAGCAAGGAACCACATATGGCAACACGCTGACTCTTGTCCTCGGCGAGAGTGCGAGGCTCCCGAGACTCCAATTTCTCGACCTTTCCCATATGCTCCAGATGTTACAGTATGGTGGCCTGATCACAGTCCATCTTAGTGGTCATTTGTGTGCGGTTTGACGTGGATCCAAGTGAATGCGATAGTTCAAACAATCCTCATCAAACTGAGATGGATGACCTAAGTGTGGAGAGTCCTTGAGGTTTAAATTGCCACCTTGGAACCTCTCAAACCATTTGCGGGCTGTCCTCGGAGCATTAGCATCCTCCCCATACACAGCACAAGTTTGTCGAGCGTGGATCCCTTGTTAAACTTGTAGAGGAGCAGATGCCGGAAATGTTCATCCCTCTCTACTTTACACTCCATACTTCCAGACCTGAAAATAAAAAAAACATTAACCACAATCACACGACGCAATATGATTTAGATACGCGCTATTACTAACTATATTTTGATATACAACTGGCCATCTGTACAATCACTACTGACCTGGGAAACACTTGTGAAATAAAACGGCATGAACTTATGCATCAACCAAATATTTCCACTGTTCCTATTAGTAGTTCTAATTCTGACTATTACTAGATAGCTCTAATCATTCTATTATTCTCTTTTCCTTGCAATAAATTCTACTATTCTCTTTTGCGTGCTGTTAACAAAAAAACAGAGGGGAAAATACTGGAAGAATCAGGGTCCTATGAAATCCCAATTGCACACATATCCCCAATATCGTACATTGGAAGTACGAAAAACAGATTTAAAAAAAAGATTTAAACAACACATTTCCAACTCGCAAAAAAAAAAAAAAAAAAAGAAGCCAAAACTGCTTTAGCGCAGTTCTGCATTGAAAACCAGACTTTTCCAAAATTCGATGAAATCAAAATGCGAAAAAAGAACAAAAAATCTGAAAGGCAAATGAGGAGGGAAGAAGCAATCTTAATCTATAAAAATAAAGCAAGGGTATGTAACCAGAATGACCCTAGCACATTATCTAGCCTGTGGAAAGAACTAATAAGACAAAAAAAAAAAGAACAACAAAAGAAAAACCGACAATAAATACAAAAGAAATAAAAAAAAATGTTATTTTAATGAAACATAGATGGCGCTAGCCAGGCTTGATAACGAAATATATCCAAGAAAGTATATCCGACGAATGGCAACAAGGAGTATCGGACTCCATTAGCGCGAAGTACATCGGTGGAAAAGTCGCCACGCTCCTGAGGATGCCCAGAGACTGGGCGAAAAATTTCAAGAATAAAAAACGGTAAAAATTGATGTGTTTGAATCCTAAAGCGAAGATCCAATTAGTATACTCAGCGAAAAGTGTGAGAAGTAAAGATATTCATCTCATACAACAGACTTTAGGACAATAACATCAACAAAGACCGGAAAACATGTGCGTGAAATGTTTCTCATCGCTAGCAAGGAATGCCAAGGTAAGCATTATCCTCTAGAATATTGTACAAGTTATTTCCACTGTAATAAAAAAAAGGGGGGCGGTGCAGTAGTCAACTAAATGCCATCTTAAGTACTGCATTGCGCAAACAATGTTTTCACATTTTGGCGATAGATGTTGGTACGAATTTCAAAGGTTAATTTTGTTTACAGACATACTGTACGATACAAGGCTTGTTCAACAAAGACTTGGGTTTGTTTTTAAATAGTATAGTTACATATTGGAAACAAAACATAATCACAACATACACCTAACTCCCCTTCATGTAAATGAATTTTCATGAGCCATGTTGCACATGACCTTGAGGTTGGTTGGTTGGTTGATAGATTTTAATGGCGCAAGGGCCATGGTTGGCCAAAGAGCACCAAACAAAAGACATCAAAACAAAACGTAATCAATAAAAAACGTACACAAGATTAAAACCAGGCTGATGTGGTAAAAATGAAACATCAGAGTGAACAAGTTAAAATCTAGATGAGTTTCAAAAAGTCAATTTCTTGTAAAAACGAAAACCACTGCTTTCATGTCGCAGGCTTCGCCAATAATAGTTTGCAGCGTAGCTGCTCCTTCGTCCAACAGATGAGAGTGAAAACGACGAAAACGATGATCACAAAACCGAACACAAGTACACAAAACATGAAGGACAGTGAGACGACAGTTGCACGCCTCACACACCGGGACACCCTCGCCACGCAGCAAAAAGCGGCGAGTAAAACGACAGTGCCCAATGCGGAGGCGTGCAAGAACAACTTCCTCACGACGGTTCTTCCGCAAACTAGACTTCCAGAGTCCGATCTGTGGTTTGATAGAATGCAGCTTATTGCTGCCCTGCCGAGACCACAGGGACTGCCACTTGTCCAGGAGAAATGTCCGGATCAAAGGTCGAAAATCGCGGAAAGACAGTGGCAGCCGAGCTGGGGACATGGCGGAAACAGACCTGGCAGAGAGATCTGCCAGTTCGTTACCCCGGATCCCAACATGGCCAAGAACCCAACAGAATCATCGGACCAGGAAGCCATCACCCTCCAAAGTTCCAAGAAGACGACGGACATCACGGATGACAGCATGGCCTTGAGCAGAATACTCTGGAGAAGCGTCGGTTTGAACCCACCTCTCAGTCAAGTCATGGATATCACAGTGAAACAGCATGCAGCTTTCAAGTTGTGTGTTCGTTTAGGGAAAACGAATTCAAGAAGCATATAAATGTTGGTGCAGGCATACATGGTCATATCAGAAGAATATGACCCCTTTACCTAATAATGGGAATAACCACTCTTCGCCCGGATGACAGAGGTGAGAAGGCGTCGCTTGGATGTAATACATGGGTGCCACTAAAGTGCTTACGCCAAAACTGAAAATCGAGACATAGTGTACGGAGTTGGGCTATATAAATTAATGTGACAAGGGGGAAAAAAAAAGAATATATAATTAAACTACCTCCCTCAACTTTATAAGTTGATAAGACAAAAAACTGAATACTGCCATTTTGGTGATCCGTACAGCTCTTTCCACGGCATTTTTCTTTTTGTTTAATCAAAAATCGAAGTTCAAAATCGGAACTTCAACTGTCCATCGCCGTATATAGTGACACTCAACAGTTTTCTCTGCACAATGAGTAACAAGTAGTGGCGTTTTTAACTTTAACTTCGTTAAGAAAATGGCAAATTGCCTGCTCTGTGATTTGATGTGGCAACAGATGACTAAGGAATGGCAAAACATGCCTTTTAAGTTAAATTAATTCTAAAAATTGCTACTGAGGTAGTCACTCTGCCTTGAATACGATTTTACGGGTCATGGAGATAAAACCGATTCTTTCACGGACACATCGTGAAACGAGTTTGAAATATTTCTCTTACAAAAATTGGAGTGTAAAAATGCAAGCCCCACTGATTTATTTTGAAGCAGAGACTACGAAGTAGGAAAGTAAGCATTTCGTTGAGAAAAATTCTTTAAAAATGCGAATTCGTTATTTTGCACGGTTACGGAAAAATAAATGATCATCATTTGAAACGATAAAAAATGAGGAATACATCCAGGAAGAGAAACAGTAATAAAACGACTCCTTCAGAAAAACTCAAAAAGCGGAAAATCACGGAACATTCTCATGTCCCCTACACTGCGCATTTACACCGAATTTCCAGAAAATGTGATGAACCCCAAAAAACGCACTTTCCGACCGGAAGAGATTTTCCAAAATACGCAAAGGTGTGCGATTGCGATTTTTTTAGAACATTTTGCTCACTTTTAAAACATTTGGTGCAACTCCACAATTTCAATGATTACAGAAATGCACAACTTTCGGAGGAAAAACGAAAACAGAATTTTAAAATATTCTAACAATCATAACAGGTGTCCAAAATTTTCAAAAGACGGAAATCCGTCCCCAGGACGAAAGAATGGCAGCCATGACTAATGAGGACCTGTAAGGTTGCTCGAGGCACACATGACTATTTGGACCACAACAGAACACGGAGATCCCAGAGATGATGTGGTTGTTTTTTGTTGTTGTTTTTTTTTTATTGGAGTTTTAACGACCACCGTGAGCAACTCAATGGGCTATAAGCAGTCACCCGTCCCTAATTTAAGGTCACTGGTTCCAGGGAAGGGAGAGAGCCAGTGCCGTAAGACAAACACAACATCCATGCCTGACCGGGATTCGAACCCGGACCCCTTACGGACGAAGGATCAGTGGCCAACGCCTTAGACCACTGCGCCACCGGGGCGGCGATGATGTGGTTGTAGGTCAGCATGTAGAACCAAATAGTCCCACAAGTGATCTTTGGGATTGAGGCCGCGCAATTTCGCCGGCCACGGGAGAATGGAGACGGCGCTGTTTTGTTCCTGGAACCAGTCATGCACCCCCCCCCTTCGTGACGTGGCAGAGGTCATCGTTCTGTTGGTAGACACCATAACCACCAGGGTAAAGGTTGAACATGAAGGGATGCATGTGTGGTCAGCGAGGATGGACAGGTAGCCATTGGCATACAGGGACCTATCCAGTGCTACCAACCAGGAAAACATACCCCAGATATGCACACAGCCAGTGGCGGCCTGTACTTGACTAACAAGAGTGTCCAGGTGTTGACTCTCGTGCGTCCGACGCCATATCTGCCGCCACCTGTCACATCTGTGGAGTAGAAACCTTCATTTATCGAAGGCAACCTTTTCCACACTTCCACTGTCCAATGACGAAAGTCCCATGCGAACTGCAGGCGTACACTCGGGAGACCCATGCGAAACAGGGCTCCCTCCACTGTTATCAGGGACACATACCTGGGTGCCCAGCGTTTATTTGAGTGGTCAGCAGAGTTTGCCGAAAAAATAATTTCAAGGAGTATTTTTACTCCTTTGGAAAAATTTAGGGAGTAATTTTTAAAAGTGAGGAGTATTTTAGAAAAATTAACGAGTGAAAAAAAAAAAAAAAAGGTGCGAACACACCGGGAAATTATTAAAAAAAAAAACTTTTTTTTTTTCATATTAAAAAATATTCCGGTGGCGCAGTGGTCTAAGGCGATGGCCTCTGATCATTCGTCCGAAAGGGGTCCGGGTTCGAATCCCGGTGAGGCACGGATGTTGTGTTTGTCTTACGGCACTGGCTCTCTTTTTTCTCTGGAACCAGTGACCTTGAATTACTGACGGGCGACTGCTTATAGCCCATTGAGTTGCTCACGGTGGTCGCTAAACCTCCAATCAAAAAAAAAAAGAAAAGAGTGCATTTGGACGTTTTGCTTCTTTTTTTAGTTAAATATCATCATCATCATCATTGTCAACCATTATCAATCCACTGCTGGACGAAGGTCTCCCCAAGTTTCCTCCACAATGGTCTGTCTTGTGCCAGTCTCCTCCATGTCACTCCCGCATATTTACGAATTTCATCCACCCATCTCCCATGTGGTCTTTTTCTGGGTCTTTTCCTGTCCCTTGGAATCCAATCTAAAATTTCGGCTGTCCATCTATGGTCTGTCCTTCTGGCAGTATGTCCAGCCCATTGCCATTTCAGGGATTTAACTCTGATCATGATGTCTTCCACTCTCGTCATTTTTCGGATCCACGAGTTCCTCTTCTTATCTCTCCTGGTTATACCAAGCATGCACCTCTCCATGCTTCTTTGAGTTGTCTGCAGCCTTTGTATGTCTCTTTTAGTTAAGGTCCACGTCTCTGCACCATACGTAAGCACTGGAAGGATGCATTGATCAAACACTTTTCTTTTAAGACATAATGGCATATTGCTCTTGAAAATTATGCTGTTTCTTCCAAAAGCTCTCCAGGCAAGTTTTGTACGCCGATTAATTTCTTCATCAATGTGACCCTCACTTGATATCTGCTGTCCAAGATAAACATACGTATCTGTTATCTCCAGTTTTTCTCCATCAATCGATAAATCTTCATTTCTTGTAAAAGCATTGAACATCACTTTTGTCTTCTGAAAGTTCATTTTTAATCCCACTTCTTTACTCTTGTCAGCAAGTTCCTGGATCATACTCTGCAGCTCTGATGGGGTAGTTGCAAAAATGACTACGTCATCAGCAAAACGAAGGTGGGTTAGATAATCTCCATTAATCTTTATCCCTTTGTTTTCCCAGTTCAGTGATTGAAAGACATTTTCCAATGTGGCATTAAAGAGCTTCGGAGATATGGTGTCACCTTGTCTCACTCCCTTTCCGATTTTTATGTGTGTTGTATTTTCAAACAGCCGAATCTTTGCACTTGCATTTTCATAGATGTTATTAATAATATTAATGTATGCATCTTCAATACCGCAGGATTTCAGAGCCGTGGTAACTGCTGATGGTTTCACCGAATCAAAGGCTTTTTCATAATCGATAAAAGCCATGCACAATGGAAGTTCATATTCCCTCGCTCTTTCAATTAGTTCTCTCAGTACGTGGATATGATCTATTGTGCTGTAGCCACTCCTGAATCCAGCTTGTTCTCTCGGTTGAGCCATGTCCAGTGTTACCTTCAAGCGGTGTGAAAGAACTTTAGTGAAGATTTTATAAACCACTGATAGGAGGCTGATAGGTCTGTAGTTCCTGAGATCCTCAATGTCACCTTTTTTATGTAGCAGGATCATTGTAGCATTGTTCCAATCCTCAGGAATCTTCCCTTCATTAAGGCATCGAGTGAAAATTTGGGTGAGTACTGTTTCAATTTCTCCACTTGCTTCTTGTATGATGTCTATAGTCATTCCATCTTCTCCTGGAGCTTTCCCCCGCTTCATGTTCTTGATTGCATGAGCAACTTCTGCTGGGAGGACTGGAAGAACTCTGGTACCTTTCATGGTGTCTGGAGTACATGTAACATCCCTTTCATATAATTTGGAGTAGAAATCTTTCACTCTTGTCAAAATTTCGCCTCTATTTCTTGTTATAGAACCATCTTCTTTTCTCAGAGCCATAATCTGTTTTCTTCCCTTACTGAGATGTCCCTTTGCTATCTTAAGGCTTTGGTTGTTTTCAATTGCTTTCCTCACTAGCTCACAGTTGAATTTCCTTACGTCTTCAGTGATACTTTTTCGTGTTGTCTTGCATAGCTCTATATATTCCACTTTGGAAGTCACATCTTCTTTAGTTGTCCTCATCTCTCTTCTTTTTTGCATCAACATTTTGGTTTTTCCTGATAATTTGTTCACATGCAATTTGTTCTTAGACCCAGCTAATTTTGTTGCTGTTTCCATTAGAGCTTTGGTTACTTTTCTGTTAACTTCCGAAATATCCACTTCTTCCGATGTTAGGCCTTCTAAAGCAGAGAATCTGTTCTTCAGTTCCAACTTGAAAGTATTATGGTGTTTTTTAAGGTTGGTTATGTCAATACATTTTGTTTGTCTTATGAGCTTGCCACGTTCCAGTTTAGTGTTGAGGTGCATCTTACATCTCACCAATCTATGGTCACTACCTGTGTTGAACTTGTTCAGCACACTGCAGTCTTCTATGACGAATTTTTTGTTACACATAATAAAATCAATTTCACTTGTCGTCCCAATTGGATGTCTCCATGTCCATTTCCTGTGTGGCTTTTTCTTGAAAAAGGAGTTCAAGATGAAAAATCCTTCTGCCTCTGCAAACTCAACGAGAGTATTTCCACGCTGGTTTCTGTTGCCGTGACCGAATTTACCTACTGAAGTTTCATTCTGTTGCCGTTGCCCTATTTTTGCATTGAAATCTCCCATAATTATCTTCAAGTGCTGCTTACCTTTATTATTTAGATCACGAATTTCCTCATAAAATTCTTCAATTTCTTCTTCAGCATGACTCGTGGTGGGTGCATAAGTTTGAATAATCTGAGCCTGGTATCTTCTCGATAGTTGGATAACGAGTCGTGCAGCTCTGTCAGAGGAACTTTCAACTTCTACCACTTTATCCTTCAGTTTCTTGTTTATTATAAATCCAACACCACTAGTTCTGCCAGTATCTGTCCCACGATAATAGAAGAGATGTCCACTCTTCAGTTCAATGAGATCTTCTCCTTTTCTCCTTACCTCACTTAGCCCGACGATGTCCCACTTGATCCTTTGTAGTTCCTCTTCCAATTCAAGAAGCCTTGAATCAGAAGATAGGGAGCGTCCGTTATAGGTAGCCAAGGTCAGCATCAAATGGCAGCCTAGTCCGGTCCTCCGGGGATTCTTAGCACCCTCTGCCTTCATGTCGCACTGGCCGCTGCCTTGGCCAGGTACATTCCAGCTGCCGGAGACTGAGGGCCAAGATTTAAGTTGTAGAGTCATTTTGGAGGTGTTTGGCCAATAAATAAATATATATATATATATATAATACATAAATAACGTAAACACTACAAGCGCATGGAAAGTAATCCCTGGAAATTCTTTGTACCATTTTAGTAAAGAACAACAATGAATTTCCAACTTTGACGTCGATGTAACACAACACATTCTTCATTTTCTAATGAAGTGTCCATGCTCGTTGGCTGCTTTTGTATTTCCACCACTAGTTTTTTGCAGATTTTATTGTTTCCCTTCTGCATTTTTTCTTTTCTACACCATTAGACTGAGTCTAGCCGAAAAAAAAAAAAAAAAAAAAGACTTTAAATTACGCTGTTTCGGCACATCGTTCAATACTACAGTGTCTGATAAAGCTGTTTCAATCTCTACAAATCACGACCACGTACCACGGTCATGATGAAGTACAAATCACGACTCCACGACCACAAGCAAGGCGCTCCGCGATTGCAAAATCGTACTTCACTCATCTGATCGAGCATGAGCTGTAGCAGCAATGGCAGGAGTTTTGCGATGCGATTGCGCTCCCGAAGAGCCGACGACGTCAAGGTGAGGAACGATGTCTCCCTGACGTCACGCCCTGACTGGCTGGCGAGTCAGGCCACCAAAGCTCCGGTTGCGCCAAGAAAACCGCAGCCAGGTACGGTCGTCTACAACGCGAGATCTGGCCTGAGGTAACAAAGGTTACCGCTGATCACATGTTTGAAATACAAAATTCGAATAAAAAGCTGAAAAAAAATTTTTCAGCTTAAAATTCTCGATTCGTATTTTTACGCGTCGGCAAAATTTCAATGCGTAAACACACTTTTCGACACGTCTTAGACGCGTAATTACGCATTTTGGCGAACTCTGGTGGTCAGTTGCTGCACTGTTGTGCGTCAATTGCCCATCACCAGTCGAAGCTCTTTTCTGGCGTCGAAGGCCTTTGAGGCTCCACAGTTATGACATCGGGAGATACTCGGTGTGCCAGCGGTCCAGCCCTGGTACACCCTAACTAAAACACCTCACAAAGAGCCTACGCAGTCTGCTGTTTCGGAGATGCTTCCACCCTTGGCACGGTAGCCAATAATAATTCCTTTTTGAACATCCGTCAAATTGTTACCTCTGCCCATTGTGCTCACGTCACACACTATGGCACATTTTGGCCAGCAGAGTGCACGAGACAAGGTCGTGTGGTCGACCTTGTCTCCTGCACTGCGACACATGCGTGGGCGGGCACACTGTGATTCCGGGGTGGTCGTATTATTTTGTTACGACTGTGTATGGTGAATGTCAGGCCACATTGTACATCACAGTGGCGATTAAAAGAATTTCGCGATTCGTTTCACAAACAAGATGGACCTATGATGTGGCCAACGGCCGCTACAGATCAGATGGCAGGCATTGCAGTCGCAATTATTCGTGAGGATCGTCGGCTCACAGTGAGACAAATGGCAGAAGATTTACAGATTTCAGTAGGAAGTGTTCACAAGAAACTACACGACATCAGTCAGTACAAGATGCATTCCTCGGTTACTAACGCCTGAACAAAAACAAGTGCACGTTGAGGTGTGTGAATTTTTGAAGCAAAAAATTGCTTTAAATGAGGATTAACTGAAGTCAGTGATTACAGGCAGTGAAACCTTTCTTTATCATCACGATCCAGAGGGCAAACAACAGAGCTCTGTACGGAAAGCTCTGTCATCACCAAAGGCAAGATGTGAAAAGCCTGCCAGGAAGGTAATGGTTATCACTTTCTTTGATTATCAAGGAATGGTGTACCAGGATGTCCTGCTGGCGAATATACCACGGTTAATGCAGATAATTGTGAATCCATTTTGACAAAGATGATCGCAAATATCCGTAAGATGCGTCCACACATTCGACAAAATGGTTGGAAACTCAATTGATAACGCTTGTCCTCATGTGGTGCAGAAAGTCACTACTTTCTTGGCTAAAAAAAAATACTGGAACGGTTCCAACCCCCCCTCCCGTACAGTCCAGATTTAGCACCCTGACACTCCCCACCCCCAATCTCGGAAAGAATCTGCGAGGATGTATGTTTACGTCATCTATACGGTTACTGGAACAATGCCCAGGATCACATAATGTGAGCATAAAGTGTGCAAGACGGGTATAACAAGGTCCACACATGGATAACAATTATTTACACTACAGGGTGCCAAAGAATTATTGGACACATTACAAAATTATATAAAACAAAACATTAAACAGATAGAAAGAAACTGACTGTACTAACTTACAATGTAACTACACAAGTTAATAAATTTCGATGTGAGATCCCTTGGTTGCTCGTAGTACGTCCACGTGATACTCGATTTCATGCCATGTATTGGCAAGCATCTGAGGAGTTATGGAATTAATAGCAGCAAATAAAGGTAACCTGATCACGCTAGTTACGTTAACTGAAAACTTTTACAAAAAGTTCGTAAGTTGGAAGCTTTCGACCTTATCTTAGGTCTTCATCACGCCAATGGAGGACTAAGATTGTTGCCAGATTCTACATTTGAATTTTTCCTACTTTTGTTGCCAAAACTGGATGTATCTATCTGCAGAAACGCTGATCTCTCCATTACTCGTTCCGTCTATCGAAAACCTTCTGCGGCCACTAACATCATTCCCTACAAATCTTGCACCCTGCATCTCTACAAGCTTTCAGTCTTGAAGTCCTACATCCACAGGGCTCATATCATTTGCAACAACCAACTCTCTCTTCAAGAAGAACTCTCCAAAATTTCTACAATAGCCCTCTCTCATGGCTTCCCTGCTGTTATAGTCAACTCCCTCATAAAGAAATATGAAAACCATTCGAAAATCGAATGCCTCCTTCCTCACAAGAAAGAAGACCTGAAATTCTGTGGTTCTGTTCCTTACCATCCTTCCTATGCTTATAAGTTACAGATTCTTTTTAGAAGTTTTGGATACCATCTTGCCATTAAATCTACCCCAAACATCTTGAAACTTCTACAAAGGGATAGGGACAAAGTTGAAAGCCTGAACCTCCCAGGAGTTTACTGCATTCCTATCTCTTCTTCTACTGGGGATAACTTATACATTGGAAGCACATACAGGAGCATTAGCCATAGAATTTTAGAACATAAAAAAGATGTTTCGAAAGCCAATCCTAATACTGCCTTGTCTATTTTGACAATGGAAGACACATCTGCAGTTCCCCGCTGGAACGAAGCAAAACAAATTGCTTCTTTTGACAATCGTTTTGCCCTCCGTTACCGTGAAAGCATAGAAATTATGTTCAACTCAATGACTTGCAACTCCGAATCTCCTCTCTACATTCCGTTGATCTGGAGATCAATTCTAAGTTTTGGCAACAAAAATAGGAAAAATTCAAATGTAGAATCTGGCAACAATCTTAGTCCTCCATTGGCGTGGTGAAGACCTAAGATAAGGTCGAAAGCTTCCAACTTACGAACTTTTTGTAAAAGTTTTCAGTTAACGTAACTAGCGTGATCAAGTTACCTTTATTTGTTAATATTGTTACGTGTTTTGCCCATCATCGTCATTAATAGCAGCTGTGATACGCTGCTTCAGTTCCTGCAAATCAGTACAAGGCGTCTGATAGACACAACACTTCACATAACCCCACATGAAATAATCCAAGGGAGTTAGATCTGGAGCGCGTGGAGGCCACGGAATGGGACCACCACGCCCAATCCATCTGTTGGGGAATGCTCATTTAGGCACTTACGTACAGACACTGACCGATGCGGAGGTGCGCCGTCTTGTTGGAAAACGACGTCATATTTTTTTTATCTGGGGTATAAGCGAAATTTTCTAGCATATCCAAGTAAATGTCACCATTTATGGTTTTTTCGCAGAAGAAGAAAAGGTCAATCACTTCTCTTTTTGATAGGACGCGCCACACATTAACTTTTGGAGAATTACGTTCCAGTTCAATAGCAGCCTGAGGCGGTTCACTGCCCCATATCCTACAGTTGTGACGATTCACAAAACCTGATACATGAAATGTGGATTCATCACTAAAAATTACAGTACTGAGAAAGTTTTCGTCGTTTTCCACTCGATTCAGCATATCCACAGCGAAACCATATCGCAGAGTGTGATCATTTACATGCACCTTTTGCATTATTTGAGTTTTATAAGCATGAAACTTTAATTTCTTGTGCATGATATCGTGAACTGTCGATTTCGGAATGCACAGTTCTCTGCTTGCTATACCAGCAGCTTTCCTGGGGCTTCGTCAGAAACTTTCATTAACTTGGTAAACCGTCTTACCGCTGACGCTAGGCCTACCGGCTCTTCCACGATGTTCCACATTGCCAGTTTCTTTAAACTGTTTCATCCACCGCTTAATTGAATTCGTTGATGGAGGATTACAACCATACTCTAAACGGGTACCGTCTTTTAACTTTAATGACAGACTTTAGTTTCGCAAGCCATAACACACACATCGCCTTCTGCTGTACGGATGACGTGTTAGTTAGTTAGTTAATTGATTTTAGTGGCGCAAGGGCCAGGTTTGGCCAAAGAGCGCCAGACACAGAACTATCAGTTAAAGATTTTTTTTTTTTTTTTTTTAGAGGCGGGGTGAAATGATTAGGAGCAGACAGGCTTGGTAAAAGTTAGAAAAGAGAATGATAAAAGCTGTGAAGACTAGTGACTACTGATTGCGCATTTCTCATCAGGCCACACCTAGCGCCATCTATCGAATTCTGGGAATAACAATTCTGCAAAACAAAAATACAGAAACCGTGTCAGTAATACATGACACAGAAAAACAGACAAGGCTCATAGTTTTTTTTTTTTTTTTTTGTACATAATTTTGTAATTACGAAAAATGCAATTCATGAGACTACCTTATATAGGTTGTCTTATGTTATAAACGTGATTTTAATTAAACTATACATAATATCCAAGGTATTTTACCTGATATTGTCAAAGTATTTCTCACATTGTTTGCTCTGTGAGGCACGTGTTCCCGGCCCCGAGATTTCTCGTACGCTACGGACTTTTGGTTAGTTATAAAAAATTTGCAGAAATAAAACAGTTAGGTTATACATTTTCAGTTCCTCATTCATTCACTTGCACATTCAAACGTTTAAAATTTACTATTAATTAAAAGATTTCAGTAGAAAGAGTTATACTCATCGGGTCAGGAGACGTCTTACACGTGGCTGATTGGTTCATTGTTGTGGCGAGCGCTTTCTGCAGTACATTATTTCCACACCAGGGTTCTTCACGTGTGTGGTTTTTGGAGTTGCCTGTCGGGAATCGATGGGAAGGTTTGCCAGCCTGTATGTGTTAGGTGATTTGTTTCCAATGTGTCGCCATCTATTGGATGAGTTGGTAGGTATCAGTCGTAAGTATAATTCTATTGTATTGTGTGTCTGTATGTGTTAGGTGATTTGTTTTCAATGTGTCGCCATCTATTGGATGAGTTGGTAGGTATCAGTCGTAAGTATAATTCTATTGTATTGTGTGTCTGTATGTGTTAGATGATTTTTTTCCAATGTGTCGCCATCTATTGGATGAGTTGGTAGGTATCAGTCGTAAGTATAGTGTGTGTCTCTGTGCGTTAGGTGATTTGTTTCTAATGTGTCGCCACCTATTGGATGAGTTGGTAGGTATCAGTCGTAAGTATAGTGTGTGTCTCTGTGCGTTAGGTGATTTGTTTCTAATGTGTCGCCACCTATTGGATGAGTTGGTAGGTATCAGTCGTAAGTATAGTGTGTGTCTCTATGTGTTAGGTGATTTGTTTCTAATGTGTCGCCATCTATTGGATGAGTTGGTAGGTATCAGTCGTAAGTATAATTCTATTGTATTGTGTGTCTGTATGTGTTAGGTGATTTGTTTCTAATGTGTCGCCATCTATTGGATGAGTTGGTAGGTATCAGTCGTAAGTATAATTCTATTGTATTGTGTGTCTGTATGTGTTAGGTGATTTGTTTCTAATGTGTCGCCATCTACTGGATCAGTGGTAGGTATCAGTCGTAAGTATAGTGTGTGTCTCTATGTGTTAGGTGATTTGTTTCTAATGTGTCGCCACCTATTGGATGAGTTGGTAGGTATCAGTCGTAAGTATAGTGTGTGTCTCTGTGCGTTAGGTGATTTGTTTCTAATGTGTCGCCACCTATTGGATGAGTTGGTAGGTATCAGTCGTAAGTATAGTGTGTGTCTCTATGTGTTAGGTGATTTGTTTCTAATGTGTCGCCATCTATTGGATGAGTTGGTAGGTATCAGTCGTAAGTATAATTCTATTGTATTGTGTGTCTGTATGTGTTAGGTGATTTGTTTCTAATGTGTCGCCATCTATTGGATGAGTTGGTAGGTATCAGTCGTAAGTATAATTCTATTGTATTGTGTGTCTGTATGTGTTAGGTGATTTGTTTCTAATGTGTCGCCATCTACTGGATCAGTGGTAGGTATCAGTCGTAAGTATAGTGTGTGTCTCTATGTGTTAGGTGATTTGTTTCTAATGTGTCGCCACCTATTGGATGAGTTGGTAGGTATCAGTCGTAAGTATAGTGTGTGTCTCTATGTGTTAGGTGATTTGTTTCTAATGTGTCGCCACCTATTGGATGAGTTGGTAGGTATCAGTCGTAAGTATAGTGTGTGTCTCTATGTGTTAGGTGATTTGTTTCTAATGTGTCGCCACCTATTGGATGAGTTGGTAGGTATCAGTCGTAAGTATAATTTTTTTGTGTAAATAGTAAATATTTTTAGGCATCTGTTTCTAGGAACAAATAATAGCCCAAAAATATTTACACAAAAAAATTATACTTACGACTGATACCTACCAACTCATCCAATAGGTGGCGACACATTAGAAACAAATCACCTAACACATACAGGCAGCAAACCTTCCCATCGATTCCCGACAGGCAACTCCAAAAACCACACACGCAAAGAACCCTCGTGTGGAAATAATGGCCCGAAGACGGCGGTAAACGTACCGCAGAAAGCGCTTGCCACAACAATGAACCAATGAACCAAGTGTACAAGACGTCTCCTGACCCGATGAGTATAGCTCTTTCTACTGAAATCTTTTAATTAATACTAAATTTTAAACGTTTGAATGTGCAAGTGAATGAATGTGGAACTGAAAATATATAACCTAACTATATATAAGATAGTACAACTATACTAGTTATCCGAATTTATTGGCGTATATAAAATCAAGGTTTTCAAGCTTTCGCACATCAACCAGATGGCTTTCTCAAGGAAGGTAGACAGCAAACTGCAAACTGGATAATAGAACGTTTCAACAATTTGAACGCGGTGAGTTGACTTGACAATAAACGAAGAGATGCGAACGTAATTATTCAATAAAAACACGAGACATCATGTTCGTATTGCACGCGGAATCCTTGGAAGAAAACAAAAGGCATTCATTATTTGAAGAATTGGTTCCAAATTCGTGGTAATTCTAGCGAGACGCTATCATTGCAGGCCTCATCGTTTGTAATTATCTCCAATGTTTCCCGAATGGCAGTGGATTTTGGAGTAGAGTAGGAAGCTAATTTCTTTATGTCGTCCCACATAGGATCGGCGGACTTGAACTGGACTTCTCTGGATAGGGCCGTGGTTAATTTGCCGTTCTTTATGTCCCTCTCATGCTCGTTGACTCTAATTCTAAATGAACGCTTAGTCATCCCAATGTAGTATCGCTTGGAGCCATCCGGATATTGTAGAGGGACTGCATAAACACCTGCTTCATTGGAAAGTGGGAGCTCGTCAGTATTTCGTTTAAGCATAGCATATAAAGGTGTCGAAGATCTTATGCCGACACCGAGGTTCACCTTGATTTTATGTACGCCAATAAATTCGGATAACTAGTATAGTTGTACTATCTTATATATAGTTGGTGTACAGTTCCTTGTGTTATTATTTATATAACCTAACTGTTTGATGTCTGCAAATTTTTTATAACTAACCAAAAGTCCGTAACGTACGAGACCTCTCTAGGGGCCGGGAGCAAGTGCCTCACAGAGCAAACAACGTGAGAAATACTTTGACAATATCAGGTAAAATACCTTAGATATTATGTATAGTTTAATTTTGTAATGTGTCCAATAATTCTTGGACACCCTGTATTTTGATACTTAACTTTAAATCATTCTCTGCACTTTTTTTATCTCCACTAGTACATTAAAATTAAACTCTATGTGTAGTAAAGAAAAGCACAATGCTTACCTTGAAAGTTTTTGAAAAGTGCTCTTCAAAAGCGTCCTGCACACTGCAAAGATGAAAGAAGACCTATCACCCACTTGTTAATTTACAGCATGAGAAAAAATACTAAGAAGTTAGGTTCAAATAGTTCACATGAGAGTTATAAGCATGCTAATAATTCAATTTACATGTTGTTCAAAACCTTCATATTAGAATGTTCCAACTAATAAAACTTTGTGCATGCTGAACCAAAAATTGATTTACTTAGTGTAGGCCTTTTCAATAAACTAAAGTGTACATAAAATATGCTCTTAGGAAAAAGCTCAACTTCAGAAAATAAAAATAAATAATTAAACAAAATAACTGCAACATCGGTAACAGTGTTGAACTTCCAGGGTTCCCACTCAAAAGTAATAAAAAAATTCCCTGACTTTTCCAGGGTCTCCAGGTGGTTTTTAAAGTTTTCCAGAGTGACATGTTGCAAAGAATTGTTACATTTCATTCCATTCCATTCATTTTTCTGACCAAAGCACACACTTGTAAATTCTTTACGTAATTTGTCTTTATAAAATTACCTGCTTTTCATTAATGACAACTAACTGTGCACATTATTTTCTGTACCAAAGTTCCGTGAACTTTTGTGAATACTACCCACACGGAATTTGTAAATACATTCCCATAAAAACAGGTCATATGTAAGAAAAATCTGTCAGTTGAATTGTTTCAGTTTTTCTATAACACAACACAATGCAGCTAAGCTTAATGATGGAATGGCTCTGTTCAAAGAAACATGTTTCAACAGAACCAACAGACAAAGGATTTTGATCCATCATTTGGTTGGTTCTCTTGTGAAGTGTTTCTTCAAGCAGGAGCCATTGTGCCTAATTGTTCCAGTTACAGCAATTGCCTGCAGAAATTGAACAAAATTAACTGAATTAAACAAAATTTACTGGCAATTTTAAAAATTCAAGTTTGCATCTTTTTTTAGAGAATAAAGGAAATACTTAATATAACTGAAAGTAAGTTCTACCAAATTCTAGGCAGGCAGTAATTGCAAGCAAAAGTTTGAAATCTTGAAAAATTAAGGTTTTTTTTTTTTTTTTTTTTTTTGGTAAAATAAAGTATCCATTGATTTTTACAAAAAAAAAGGGGGGGGTAATTTTCCTTGAGTTTTCCCTGACTTTTACAAAAAAGGGTAATTTTTCCCTGAGTTTTTCCTGATTTTTTGAACTATTTTCAAATTCCCTGAGAATTCCAGGTTTTCCCTGTTTTCCAGGTTGAGTGGGAACCCTGCGAACAATACATGACAGAAAAGGTTTGTGTTACTGAGAACATTCACGATAACAGGTCAGCAAGGAACCACATACGGCAACACGCTGATTCTTGCTGTCCTCGGTGAGAGTGTGACGCAACCAAGATCCCAATTTCTGGACCTTTCCCATATGTTCCAGGTGTCAAACCACTATGGCCGATCACAGTCCATCTCAGTGGGGTGTGGTTTGACGCGGATCCAAGTGGACGAGATGGTTCAAGCCATCCTCATCAAACTGAGATGGACGACCGTTGAGGACAAAATTGACACCTCGGAACCGCTCAAACCGTTTGCGGGCTGGGCTGTCCTCGGAGTAATAGCATCCTCCCCATACACAGCACAAATTTGTCGAGTAGCCTCTGCGGCTGAGATCCCTTGTTAAACTCGTAGAGGAGCAGGTGTGGGAAATGTTCATTCCTCTCTACTTGACACTCCATACTTCCGGACCTGAAAACCAAAAAACCATTAGCTACAATCACACAACGCAATATGATTTACATACACGATATTACTGGCTACATTTTGATAAACAACTGGCCGTCTGCACTGTCACTACTGACTTGGGGAAACACTAGTGAAATAAAATGGCATGAACTTATGCATCAACTTCCATAAAATCGTAAGGTGGAGTGAAAATCTGTACAAACTACGGAAAATCTGTAAAATTTGGCATCTCTGTAGGATGGAAACGTAATGTACCTTAATGCCCCTAGCAGAAAGTCTATGAGTTACTTGAAAATTTTGAAATTATATGAAAAACGTTTTGCACAGGAAACTATCCAATAAAGAAGGAATTTTTCAAATCGGAAAATTAGAAGTAGAGATATTGACAAAAATAAAATACATCCACACCCCCTAGTTCGTCCTAAGGCTTCGAGTGGTGGTTAAAATTAATCTCCCCCATATAATGTTTTCATTAAGGAGGTACGTTCAGTAAGCATATAGCATTCATGCAAAGATCCTCGAGTGTGTGGTCTAGCGTCCGCACATCCGATGATGTTCGTGCGACTGTGGCACAAGCGCTCACCAGATGGCACTGCAGGTCACGTTCTTACTTCCTTGTGATTTCAAATGTAACAGCGGAACACTCGGGGTGTGCTAGCCAAAATGAGCACCACTTGCAGTCTAACAGAGCACTGCAGTTCAACATTGTGATACGAGTTGCTGTTATTAGGTGTACAAATAAGTCTTAAAGCATTTTAAGAAAACGCAACATGTAATTTGAGAGAAAACACAACAATACCTTTACGAATCAAAATATGCGCCGTCATTATCTATCACCTTCTGCCATCGGTCGGGTAGCTGACGTCAGATATGAAGAATACTTCGTCGTGCGACACGATGACGTCGTCGACCCCTTTTTGCACTTCGTCACGTGTCTGGAACCGTACAACAGACAAACCATGTTGCATTGATCGGAACAAATGATAGTCTGAAGGGGCTACGTCGGGACTATACGGCGGGTGCTCCAAAAATTCTCAGCCAAACGTCAATAATGCTTTCTTGACCGGTTTTGCGACATGATGCATAGCGTTGTCACGCTGTAATTTCACGGGACGCAATCCTTTGCCCGTGAATGGACGTTTCCGACAGATCTCCTGGTTCAATTGCAGCAACTGTTGCTTGTAGTGATCAGCAGTAACAGTTTGACCCTGTTCCGATAGTTCTTAAAAGAAAACACACTTCATATCCCACCAGATGCACAGCTAACTTTCTTGGAGTGAATATTGCGTTTCGGTGTCCAAGTCGTTGCTTCAAACAGGGTCTACCCAGTGTTTTTCGCATTTGGGATTGTCGTACCATATCCACTTTTCATCACCCGTAACGATTTGCTATAGGAAAGACTTTCTGTGTTCTTTATTCAACAGATTCAAACACTTCATGACATCCTTGTTCCTCTGGCACCCATTTTCCTTCCTTCCGTCTGAATCTTTCCCACTGCGCGTTAACGATTGGAAACGGTTTGTTGAGTTACCCCCAGTTGTTCAGCTAGTTCTTTTTGCACTTGAGACACATCTTCATCCAACAATATGTTTGCAGTTCCTCGTGTGCAACCTTCTGAAGGGCGGAGCTACATTCTCGATCGCTAACATCAAAATCACCTGCTTAATTTAAATCGTCTAAACCAAAACTCACGTGCTTTTCGATACAATATTCTCCCCCGGAACAGAACAGATTGATGCACATGCTTTTGCAGCACTTTCTCCTTGATGAAATTCGTAACGAATGCAGTGTCCAATAAATGCAGTATCGCTTGCCATCTTTCACCTACCGATGTGCAAGTGCGTTTGACTGTTGGGCAAACTTCTGTGTCACATTTTATACTCTGGACCAGTTAAGAGTCGCATGACAACACGGAGAAATGTCGGATATATTTCCAGATGGCGCTACAGGTCATGTTTTTATTTTCTTGTGATTTCAACGCAGAGACTAAGCTTGCTAGGGTGTGCACGCTTAAAAAAGCAACACTGGTCATACTCGTTTGTGTTTGGAATAGCATGGAGCCATAAACACAATTCCAAACTCCTGCTACGAGTTGCTGTTTTTCTGTCTTTTCATCACTGCGTGGATCGATATGTTTATGAGCACAGATTTAAACATACAATTTGAATTTTGATTTCCATTTAGGATGGGATAATAGTATTGATGATATACACTGAAGAGTAATTGAATTAGAGATACCTGTCTAGTAACGTGTAGCACCCCCTTTCGCCCTGATGACGGCGGCGATTCGTCTCAGCATGGACTCGACAAGACACCGGAAGCGTTGGGAAGCCATACGGATCCACGACCCCTGAACAAGCTAACACA
This sequence comes from Macrothele yani, assembly GCA_039090855.1. Classification (NCBI taxonomy): domain Eukaryota; kingdom Metazoa; phylum Arthropoda; class Arachnida; order Araneae; family Macrothelidae; genus Macrothele; species Macrothele yani. The sequence continues at coordinate 111,481,751 of CM077033.1, read as the reverse complement.
GTTCACCAAGATTTCATGGAGGGGGGGTCATCTCTCTCGATGGCATCACAGATGTGCTTGAGGTCAGGTGACTTAGCTGGCCAAGGAAGCGAGGTCACGTCGGTGGAGTGTTCATCCAACCATTCGGATACAATTCGGGAGCTGCATTGTCTTGTTGCAGGATGAGGTCCCCAGTGGGATGTTGAAGACGCACAAACGGGAGCAAATGGTCGTCCAGGATATCCCGGTGACGTTGACCTGTGAGGGACGATATCACACGTACCAGGGGTCCCATTTTAATCCACGTAAACAGTCCCCAGACGAGAATGCCACCCCCACCAGCTTGAAGAGTACCCTGCTGGCAAGAAGGATCCATCGCTTCATGTGGTTAGCGCCGTACTCGTATCCTGCCATCCGCATGTACTAACATGAATCTCGACTCATCAGTCCAGGCAACAATTTTTTACATGTCTAGGGTCCAGTGGCGATGTTCCCGCACCCATGCTAATCTTTCTGATGTGCGGTCAGCAGCGGTACCCTCGTGGGACGATGGCTTCTGTACCCCATAGCGAGGAGATGATTCTGGATGGTGTGGCTTCTTACATGTTTTTGTGCACCAGCGTTAAATTGCCGAGTGATTTCTTGCACTGTGGCCCGTCTCCACTGTTACAATGCGAGCTAGCCGACGATGACCCCGCTCATCCACACGCTGTTGTCCAAGGCAGTTGGCCCTTGCAGGGATGGTTTTGCCGGATTCGATGTACTCACGGTACACCCGTGACACAGTGGCTCGTGAAAATCCCAGTGCCTGCACGACTTCCGAGATGGAGTGACCCATTCGTCGGGCCATGAGAATTTGCCCACGATCAAATGCGCTTAGATCCTTCGTCTTACGCATACTGCGTCCGACTGTTACTGATTCCCGTCGCATCACTCCTTATATTGTCAGATCGCTGCATACGCCATGTCGTTTCCGTTTACTGGGCTGCCCACAGCGCCACATTTGCATAACGCCAGCTGTCTCTAATTTAATTGCTCTTCAGTGTACTAGGTGTCACATTTTTTGTCAGAGCTTTTGCAGATTGTGTAAATATGGTTAAGGTATCCCACTGCATTGGGGGCACTTTTTTTGAAAAAATGCAAGAACGAGTAATTTTTTTTTTTTTTTTTTTTAGGAAGGCTAACACACAAAAACACAGAAACGTTGAAAAAAAATAATATCAATATAAATTTTCAAGAAATTGGGAAATTTGTGTTTTTAAGGATATATGTTGTTTACAAAAACGCTCTAAATAAAAAAGTAACACATATGTGATGTCATTTTTTTTGCATCAGTATATGTGCATGACTATTATTGTATGAGGTAACCTAAAAGGTAAGAGATGTTCTTAAACACTACTGAGATACACTCATTTCTACATGCATTGTGAATGTTCGACGAATTTCTTCACTATGTTGAATGTAAATATTTGATGCTGACCTTGGCTACCTATAACGAACGCTCCCTATCTTCTGATTCAAGGCTTCTTGAATTGGAAGAGGAACTACAAAGGATCAAGTGGGACATCGTCGGGCTAAGTGAGGTAAGGAGAAAAGGAGAAGATCTCATTGAACTGAAAAGTGGACATCTCTTCTATTATCGTGGGACAGATACTGGCAGAACTAGTGGTGTTGGATTTATAATAAACACGAAACTGAAGGATAAAGTGGTAGAAGTTGAAAGTTCCTCTGACAGAGCTGCACGACTCGTTATCCAACTATCGAGAAGATACCAGGCTCAGATTATTCAAACTTATGCACCCACCACAAGTCATCCTGAAGAAGAAATTGAAGAATTTTATGAGGAAATTCGTCATCTAAATAATAAAGGTAAGCAGCACTTGAAGATAATTATGGGAGATTTCAATGCAAAAATAGGGCAACAGCAACAGAATGAAACTTCAGTAGGTAAATTCGGTCACGGCAACAGAAACCAGCATGGAAATACTCTCGTTGAGTTTGCAGAGGCAGAAGGGTTTTTCATCTTGAACTCCTTTTTCAAGAAAAAGCCACACAGGAAATGGACATGGAGACATCCAATTGGTACGACAAGTGAAATTGATTTTATTATGTGTAACAAAAAATTCGTCATCGAAGACTGCAGTGTGCTGAACAAGTTCAACACAGGTAGTGACCATAGATTGGTGAGATGTAAGATGCACCTCAACACTAAACTGGAACGTGGCAAGCTCATAAGACAAACAAAATGTATTGACATAACCAACCTTAAAAAACACCATAATACTTTCAAGTTGGAACTGAAGAACAGATTCTCTGCTTTAGAAGGCCTAACATCGGAAGAAGTGGATATTTCGGAAGTTAACAGAAAAGTAACCAAAGCTCTTATGGAAACAGCAGCAAAATTAGCTGGGTATAAGAACAAGTTGCATGTGAACAAATTATCAGGAAAAACCAAAATGTTGATGCAAAAAAGAAGAGAGATGAGGACAACTAAAGAAGATGTGACTTCCAAAGTGGAATATATAGAGCTATGCAAGACAGCACGAAAAAGTATCACTGAAGACGTAAGGAAATTCAACTGTGAGCTAGTGAGGAAAGCAATTGAAAACAACCAAAGCCTTAAGATAGCAAAGGGACATCTCAGTAAGGGAAGAAAACAGATTATGGCTCTGAGAAAAGAAGATGGTTCTATAACAAGAAATAGAGGCGAAATTTTGACAAGAGTGAAAGATTTCTACTCCAAATTATATGAAAGGGATGATACATGTACTCCAGACATCATGAAAGGTACCAGAGTTCTTCCAGTCCTCCCAGCAGAAGTTGCTCATGCAATCAAGAACATGAAGCGGGGGAAAGCTCCAGGAGAAGATGGAATTACTATAGACATCATACAAGAAGCAAGTGGAGAAATTGAAACAGTACTCGCCCAAATTTTCACTCGATGCCTTAATGAAGGGAAGATTCCTGAGGATTGGAACAATGCTACAATGATCCTGCTACATAAAAAAAGTGACATTGAGGATCTCAGGAACTACAGACCTATCAGCCTCCTATCAGTGGTTTATAAAATCTTCACTAAAGTTCTTTCACACCGCTTGAAGGTAACACTGGACATGGCTCAACCGAGAGAACAAGCTGGATTCAGGAGTGGCTACAGCACAATAGATCATATCCACGTACTGAGAGAACTAATTGAAAGAGCGAGGGAATATGAACTTCCATTGTGCATGGCTTTTATCGATTATGAAAAAGCCTTTGATTCGGTGAAACCATCAGCAGTTACCACGGCTCTGAAATCCTGCGGTATTGAAGATGCATACATTAATATTATTAATAACATCTATAAAAATGCAAGTGCAAAGATTCGGCTGTTTGAAAATACAACACACATAAAAATTGGAAAGGGAGTGAGACAAGGTGACACCATATCTCCGAAGCTCTTTAATGCCACATTGGAAAATGTCTTTCAATCACTGAACTGGGAAAACAAAGGGATAAAGATTAATGGAGATTATCTAACCCACCTTCGTTTTGCTGATGACGTAGTCATTTTTTCAACTACCCCATCAGAGCTGCAGAGTATGATCCAGGAACTTGCTGACAAGAGTAAAGAAGTGGGATTAAAAATGAACTTTCAGAAGACAAAAGTGATGTTCAATGCTTTTACAAGAAATGAAGATTTATCGATTGATGGAGAAAAACTGGAGATAACAGATACGTATGTTTATCTTGGACAGCAGATATCAAGTGAGGGTCACATTGATGAAGAAATTAATCGGCGTACAAAACTTGCCTGGAGAGCTTTTGGAAGAAACAGGATAATTTTCAAGAGCAATATGCCATTATGTCTTAAAAGAAAAGTGTTTGATCAATGCATCCTTCCAGTGCTTACGTATGGTGCAGAGACGTGGACCTTAACTAAAAGAGACATACAAAGGCTGCAGACAACTCAAAGCAGCATGGAGAGGTGCATGCTTGGTGTAACCAGGAGAGATAAGAAGAGGAACTCGTGGATCCGAAAAATGACGCGAGTGGAAGACATCATGATCAGAGTTAAATCCCTGAAATGGCAATGGGCTGGACATACTGCCAGAAGAACAGACCATAGATGGACAGCCGAAATTTTACATTGGATTCCAAGGGACAGGAAAAGACCCAGGAAAAGACCACATGGGAGATGGGTGGATGAAATTCGTAAATATGCGGGAGTGACATGGAGGAGAGTGGCACAAGACAGACCGTTGTGGAGGAAACTTGGGGAGACCTTCGTCCAGCAGTGGATTGATAATGGTTGACAATGATGATGATGATGATGAAATAGCTATAACCTAACTTTGAACTGACAAACAGCCAAACTTTTAGTTCATTGCAGGCACAACATTGTAAGAAAGATGTATACCAAGTTTCATCAATTTATTTACATACCTTTTGCAGTTATCAGGTTTTCTGTAAAGAGTTCGCGACGAAAATTTCACCCTGCAAAAAACGTGTTTCAAGTGTCACTTCTCGTTTGTTTGACACCTGGGTTTAGGTATTCCGATTGCTATAACTCTATATCTATTCATTGTAGACAAGAAACAAAGGCAGTTTTGGAATCCTAAAAATTGGAGCTTTAAAATGAACGCCTTTTTACAAAATGTGAAATTTGGCACAAAATGTAGTGGGATTTAAGGAAGGTAAGCCTCCTGTAGTATTTAAAACTCATCAAAAAAATACTGAAAATTTGTTCATCATTCTAGTATTTTCTTACAATGGAGTGTACGTAAAGTTATTTACCATAAGTAATTAGAGGACTGCTAAATAAAAGAAATGCTTCTGTATGTTTAAAACAATGCATGAATTTTGCAGCTTGGGATACATAATAAAATTTTTACCCATAACAGAGCAACCCCAACCTAAATGGGCATGCGGTGTCAATGGTGAACATTTATTTAGAAGACGCAAGACGGGAAAATGGGAGACACACAACATAAAAAGAGTTGAAGATATGTTATGCATATGGTATCATCATACCAAGTTCAAACCCTAAACATGCCAATATCTGGGAAAAGGTAGAGTCTCTGTGGATGAATATCACTGTAAGAAGTGTGAAGCTGCTAAGCTAGTTTGCCACAGTAAGGCAAAAGATAGGAAGGGGAAAGTGGAAAGGAATGAACTGGCTTTTTGGAAAGATAGAAAGTCCTTTTGGAAGTACATGAGACTCAGGAAAAATAGGGAAACAAAGTTGTAAGTTGTGTGAAGAATGAGATTGGGGAAATGATATGGGAGCCCAATGAGTTAAGTGACAGATGGGGTGAATACTTCTGTGAGTTATTTGATCAGGAAAGCAAAGATGATTCTGACGCAGAAGCAGATGATGTCACAATGAGGGATGAAAGCACAGGAGGAATCTCAAGAGAAGAAGTGTGTAAAGCTCTAAAATCTCTTCAGAACAGTAAGGCTCCGGGAGTTGATGGCATAACTGCAGAGATGTTGAAATATGGTGGTGACTATAATTGACTGGTTAACTGAAATTTGCCAGTTGTGCTGGGAGTTAGGAATGGTCCCTTTGGGATTGGAAGGATGCTATCATTGCTCCCTTGTATAAGGGAAAAGGTGATCAGACTGAATGCAAGAACTATCGTGGTATTAGCCTACTGAGTGTGCCAGGGAAAGTGTTTGGTAAGGTTGTTATTGAAAAAGTACGGGGTCTTACATCATTGAAAGTGTGGGATGTTCAGAGTGGTTTTATGCCTGGTAAAGGCTGCACTAACCAGATTTTTGCATTACGCACGATGATTGAAAAGTATCTGGCTGTTGGGAAGAAAGTTTTTGCTGCTTTCATAGATTTAGAGAAAGCTTATGACCGAGTGAATAGGACACTTTTGTGGAAGGTATTGAATGAATATGGTGTTACTGGGAAGCTACTTAATAGTGTAAAAGCCATGTATGCTGGTAGTAGAGCTTGTGTACGAGTGAATGGTGTTTTATCAAAATGGTTTTCCATTGGTGCAGGAGTTAGACAAGGTTGTGTAATGTCACCATGGCTGTTTAATATATTTATGGACGCATGCATGCGTGAGGCCAAAATAGATAATAGTGGTTTATGTCTTGGTGATATCAGTGTGTGTAGATTGCTGTATGTTGATGACACTGTCCTGTTGGCAGAGAGCAAAAGTGAGTTGCAGAGTATGTTGACTCGGATGCACAAAGTTTGCATGAAATTCAAACCGAGTATAAATAAGGGAAAAACCAAAGTTATGGTGTTTGAGAGAGGAACGGGTAGCACTGAATGTAATGTAAGTATAAATGGCACTGTGATTGACCAGGTGAGTGAGTTTGTGTATTTAGGAAGCATGTTTGACAGAGAGAACAAGTTGGATGGTGAAATCAGTAAGCGAGTGAATTCTTCTTTGAAAGTCATAGCTGCTCTGGGAGGTTTTCACAGAAATGATGGGTTCTCTGGAGAGTCTCGTATGGCTGTGTATGAAACCGTAATTGTTCCTACTCTGATGTATGGCAGTGAAACCAGGGTACTGCAGAAGAAACATAGGAGTCGTTTGTGTGCTGGAGAAATGCGTTACTTACGTGGGGTTTGTGTCAAGACACGATCTGATTGTGTGAGGAATGAAGATGTATTACAATTGTGTGATGTGAAGCAAAATGTTGTTAGCAAGGTGGAGACCAATATGCTTCGGTGGTTTGGCCATGTTGAAAGAATGAGTGATGAAATGCTTACTAAGAAAATCTTTTCAGCCCAAGTGGCAGGAAGGAAAGGCAGAGGAAGGCCAAGGAAGACATGGGTGGATCAGATTCAGGAGTGTCTGCATGAGAAAAAGATTATGAGTATGAAGTATAAAAGATCTTGTGTACGGCGTGTAATGGACATCAGTAAAGCAGGAGTTGTATGTCAAGATCGCTGTAAATGGAGAAGTTTGATACGGCAACAGTAAGTAAAAATATCTGGAAGTTTGTATTTCTTTTTGGAGCTAACCTCTGAATCTCAGAGAACAGCTTAGTGACATGTATGTATGTATGTACATCGCACAAATCACACAGGCAGATTGTTACTGCAGAAGCCCTTGCTATTGAGAAGTTTAAGTTAAAATGCTGCAATAGTAATTCTCCCATCGATATTCTGCATGCATGGAAACATTTGCTACAGCAGGAAAGAAATAGAGCATCAGAACATAAAAAACTAAAAGCCCAAACCATTAAAAGTTTAGGTTTTATTGAAATTCAGGGACACGAAGTTACGATAGATGGCATTACAGATTGAGTGCGCAGAAGAACCCAAAACACCAACGTACTACAACCCTGGTTTCTTTGTGTGTGTCATGACTAACAGTGGGATCTCACTGCAACATCGAGCTTCCGAGGCAGCATATTGCTTTTGAACGTTATACTTTCATTGAGAAAGACATTAATACATGTTGAAACTAGTCTGGAGATGTGTGGTTCGTTTGGAGATAAGTTGATTAGGCTTTTTAAGTTCTTTTTAGTTCAGGATTTTAAATATCATTTCATTCCTTTGTCCAACTAATCTTTTAGAATTGATATTGTTCGTTCTCGTCTACATGTCGTTTAGATTCAGTTGCATGGGAGGCGTCGTCGTCCTTCATTGTTCATTTGCTTAAAGTATTTCAAATAGTTTTATCCTCGAGTTCAACTTGGTATGCAAAATGGTACCGTATGCTCGACATGGTTATACATGGCTTCGGCACTTAAACAGGTGTTTTATGTTTACATGCCACATATCTTCTTATCAATATTTCAGCCTGGTCGACCATTTCTAATAACCACACATTAGTTATATTAACATGTGAAACAGTACTATCGCTACTTATATTAAGTAGTATTCTTGACAAAAAACACACCTAAACACGCTTTTACGCTTTCTAACCGTACGTTGAAGAAGCGTATATGCTCCAGCTTTGAAAGTCTGTCTGTTCGTCCATCCGCACGATAACTCGCGAAAAAATGGTTAGATTTCGATGAAATTTTAGTATGTGGTAGGGGATCACCTGGGCATGAACCCTATTGAAAACGGACGAAATGGGGTCAAAGTGCAGGACTTAGGAGTGGGATCCATTCCATTGCCCTTATACGTCATAACTTGTGTAAAAATGGTTCGATTTTGATGAAATTTTAGTATGTGGTAAAGGACAACCTGGGGACAAACCCTATTGAAAATGGGCGAAATGGGGTCAAAGGTCACCCAGGACATAGGAGTGGGATTCATTCCTCTTTTGCGTCATAACTTGAATAAAAATGGTTCGATTTCGAATAAATTTTAGTATGTGGTAAGGGATCACCTGGGCAGGAACCCTATTGAAAACGGACGAAATGGGGTAAAAGTTCAGGACTTAGGAGGTGGGATCCATTCCATTGCCCTTATGGGTCATAACTAGTGTAAAAATGGTTCAATTTTGATGAAATTTTAGTATGTGGTAGGGGGATCACCTTGGGACAAACCTTGTTGAAAAATGGGCAAAACGGGGTCAAAGGTCAGGACATAGGAGCAGGATCCATTCCATTGCCCTTATGCGTCATAACTTTTGTAAAAATGGTTTGATTTTGATGAAATTTTAGTATGTGGTAGGGGATCACTTGGGCATGAACCCTATTGAAAACAGACGAAATGGGGTCAAAGTTCAGGACTTAGGAGTGGGATCCATTCCATTGCCCTTATACGTCATAACTTGTGTAAAAATGGTTCGATTTTGATGAAATTTTAGTATGTGGTAAAGGACAACCTGGGGACGAACCCTATTGAAAATGGGCAAAATGGGGTCAAAGGGCAGGACATAGGAGTGGGATTCATTCCTCTTTTGCGTCATAACTTGAATAAAAATTGTTCGATTTCGATTAAATTTTAGTATGTGGTAGGGCATCACCTGGGCAGGAACCCTATTGAAAACGGACGAAATGGGGTAAAAGTTCAGGATTTAGGAGTGGGATCCATTCCATTGCCCTTATGCGTCATAACTAGTGTAAAAATGGTTCGATTTTGATGAAATTTTAGTATGTGGTAGGGGATCACCTTGGGACAAACCTTATTGAAAAATAGGCAAAACGGGGTCAAAGGTCAGGACATAGGAGCGGGATCTATTCCATTGCCCTTATGCGTCATAACTTTTGTAAAAATGGTTTGATTTTGATGAAATTTTAGTATGTGGTAGGGGACAATCTGGGCATGAACCCTATTGAAAATGGACAAAATGGGGTCAAACAAAGTTCAGGACTTAGAAGTGGGATCCATTCTATTGCTCTTATGCGTCATAACTTGTGTAAAAATGGTTCGATTTCAATTAAATTTTAGTATGTGGTAGGGATCACCTGGGGACGAACCTTATTGAAAATGGGCGAAACGGGGTCAAAGGTCAGGACATAGGAGCGGGATCTATTCCATTGCTCTCATGCGTCATAACTTACATAAAATGCTTCGATTGCGACAAAACTTTATCATGCTGTTCCGGGGATGTACTGAACCGGTTCTGTTTAATATAATCGAAATGAGGTCAAAGGTCAGGGCACAGGAGCGAGATTTATTCCACAGCCATTATCCTTATAACTTGGGTAATAACTTGAGTAATGATTTCTGGTATGTTGGAAAGCATATCATAATCAACGCATTGCATGATGCTCTGAAAAATGAAAGCCCCTCATTCCAATTTCTGGAAGGAATTTTATGCACCTTTTGCTTTTGTGAAATGAAATTCATTTGCTGTATATTTCTCATTTACTCTTACACAGTATTTGAAGTTAAGTTTTTAAGAATTGGTCAAACATTATGGCTTCTCTTGTCAGAAGTGCAGGTGTGAATAATGAATGTGGTACACACAAACAACATGCGAATAGTAATTAATGTGCACATGTGCATGCATACAGGCACAGACAAATGCTTGAGGGGTAAAACTCAGTTGTGTCACGGTAATATAATCATGCACAGATATACATTTACAAGTCTGACAATGTCCATGCAAATTCAGATGCAGTTACGATGCAGGAATGAACGTCATACCTTACTAATCCTGAAGCTGTGTAAGCAACCATAATTGAGCATGTAAAAAGATACATTCATTAAAGCATTTCATACAGAGTAAAAAAAAGATAATACATATGCTAAACATATCTACCATGATTTAACAAAACTTAATCCTGCAGAAGAAAGATATATTTTTAATAGTTTCAAAGTTGAGCAACTAAATAACTCCCCTTAACATGACGGTTTTAACTTAACATATAAATGATCACATATCCTGATGATTCTCCAGGTTGTATTAACTACACTTTTACTAACTTATAATATTTTAAAATGTTTACTGCACATGAAAGCAAATATAAGTTCCTTTGGATTTTTGTACCTGTTTATGCAAATCTGTGACAATGAAAGAAAGTGCCATCGAGAATGTCTGTTGTCTGTGAGAATGGCAACAAAAACTAATTCTTGCACCTGTTTATGCAAATGAAATGTTACATTGTCACAGACCTGTTTTTCAGGTCTGTGACAATGAAAGGAAATGACATCGAGAATGTCTGTTGTCTGTGAGAATGGCAACAGAAACTAATTGTTGTAACTGTTTATGCAAATGAAATATGACATTGTCACAGGCCTGTTTCAATGAAAGAAAGTGTCATTGAGAATGTCTGTTGTCTGTGAGAATGGCAACAGAAACTAATTCTTGCACCTGTTTATGCAAATGAAATGTTACATTGTCACAGACCTGTTTTTCAGGTATGTGACAATGAAAGGAAATGACATCGAGAATGTCTGTTGTCTGTGAGAATGACAACAAAAACTAATTCTTGTACCTGTTTATGCAAATGAAATGTTACATTGTCACAGACCTGTTTCAATAAAAGAAAGTGTAATCGAGAATGTCTGTTGTCTGTGAGAATGGCAACAGAAACTAATTCTTGTACCTGTTTATGCAAATGAAATGTTACATTGTCACAGACCTGTTTCAATAAAAGAAAGTGTCATCGAGAATGTCTGTTGTCTGTGAGAATGGCAACAGAAACTAATTCTTGTACCTGTTTATGCAAATGAAATGTTACATTGTCACAGACCTGTTTCAATAAAAGAAAGTGTCATCAAGGATGTCTGTTGTCTGTGAGAATGGCAACAGAAACTAATTCTTGTACCTGTTTATGCAAATGAAATGTTACATTGTCACAGACCTGTTTCAATAAAAGAAAGTGTCATCGAGAATGTCTGTTGTCTGTGAGAATGGCAACAGAAACTAATTCTTGTACCTGTTTATGCAAATGATATATGACATTGTCACAGACCTGTTTCAATAAAAGAAAGTGTCATCGAGAATGTCTGTTGTCTGTGAGAATGGCAACAGAAACTAATTCTAAATATTCAAAGCAAACTGAATTTGTTTGTACCACTTAGTGGTCATCCATGTAACACATCTGAGAAAACATGAAAATTTCACCATCCTGGAGCGGGAAATGAACCCAGCATCTCCCGATTACCAGTCGAGTATGCTAACCATAACACCCCCCAGGACAGTAAAGTTCCAAGCAACTGAGACACAGGAATCTGAAAGGACTCAGATTTTCACTAGTCCAAGCATCCTTGCTTCCTCATAATACTTCGACTTAATTCCCATCTGGACGGATGTAGGTGAAAAAGTTTTCTTACAAGTGTTGCATGGATGCCCAGTAAGTGGTATACGCAAATTCACTTTGCTTTGAATATTCTGTCGATCTTCCATGTATTATGAAGAATATTTCTTGCTTCATTGAAACTAATTCTTGTGCCTGTTTATGCAAATGAACTGTTATATAAAGTATGTCACAGACCTGTTTTTAGGTCTGGCAGAATGGCAACGGAAACTAATTCTTGTGCCTTTTTATGCAAATGTACTATTACTTCAAATATGATACACTGCTGGACAATTGCTAAGGACGGATCATAAACGGCTATATAGCGCATAAAAAAGTAAGTGTGGTTGGATGCCCAGTGAAATAAAATAATGTCAGAATGTCAGGACATTACAAGAAAAACAATTTATTGTGCTCTGAAATCCAGAAGGCTTTGGAACGTGTTCAAGGGACAAACAGGCCATTTTGTGCAGAATACGTAAACGTGAAAAAAATGCAATTACCGTCCGCAGGCGTTCCGGCGTAAGATGTCAATACGGGATATGGCCACCATGGAGGGCGATGCAAGATTCCACACGTCGTGTCATGCTTTGCACAACATTATCAAGCAGCTGTTGGGGTAATTTATCCCATTCCTCTGTCAGTGCACGGATGAGGGTGTCCTTGTTTATTGGAGGGCATTGGCGACCAGCAAGACTCCTCCCCAAAGCATCCCACACATTTTCAATGGGATTCAGATCTGGAGAACGTGCTGGCCATACGAGGCGTTGAATATCCTCGCTCTCAAGACACTCCTGGACAGCGACTGTTCGATGACATGTTGCGTTGTAGTCCATGAAAATGAATCTATCACCGACAGCACCACAGAACATGCGAACATGAGGTAGCAGAACATCATTAATGTATCGTTGGCCAGTCATAGTCCCAGTTGGAAGCACATAGAGGAACGTACGGCCATTGATCATGATGCCAGCCCATATCATGACACTACATGTCGGATATCGGTCCCTTTCCTGTATGTTTGCTGGACAATATGCAGTACCACTATCACGCCAGATCAGTTGTCGTCGACAATCAGATGACTGTGTCTACTCTCATCTGAGAAGAGGACAGCAGACCAGTCGTTATCAGTCCAATTGCGATGTTGATGGCACCATTGCAAACGGGCGGTACGGTGACATCTGGACAATGGGATGCACACAACAGGATGGCGGGCGTATAGTCCTCCTTCATGCAAACGTCTGGCGACAGTTTTTCGGGAGATCCGCTTGCCAGTAGCAGCCATAAACTGATTTGCTACCTCACTAGCTGTGCTGCGTTGGTGTCTTTTTCTTGATAGCACTATGTACCGATCTTCTGCAGGTGTCGTACTGCGAACACGACCTCCCCCGTGACGTTTGCTACACTCTCCATTTGTTTGAAATGATTTCCAAAGCCTTGAAACAACACTGTGGCTGACGTCGAACTCCCTGGCAACATCTGTTATTTTTCGCCCTTCTTCAATCTTGCCAATAATACGGCCACACGTAAAATCATCTAGGTGATGTCGGGAAGACATACTGAAAATTGCAAGTTCGTCAATTGATTCTTTCCCTTTCAACTTTGCATTTGAACAACAACAGTCAATATGCGTCAAATCCTTTATATCTCTTATCAGCGCTATGACGTCACGAACAAGTTCGGCAATCCAAAATTTGCATACGCACAACACGTCTTACTGTATCCCGCACTTATGCTAATTTCCACATTTTCCTGCCTTCCATTTTATGGTTGCTATCGTTGCTATTGTCATCCGTCCTTAGCAATTGTCCGGCAGTATATAACAGGCATGTTTTTAGGTTTGATAGAACAGAAACAGCAATTCCCTCTTACCTTACAGTATGTCAGCCACAATGCTGTACATGTTCAATTTTTGATGTTTGAAGTCAACTTGTACAGCGTAATGTTAAAGTATGGAATACATATTATGCATCATTTTAAAGGAAATTTTATGCTGAATTCAAGTATTTTTACAGAATGTTACTAGCAGTAATAGAAGTGAAGATACAAGCAAAAATGTTCACGTGAGGAAACGCAGATCCAGTTCTGAAAAAGCGTTCGAGCCCCTCTTATCCACTATAGCTTTCTCCGACGTCCGCAAGTGAGATATAAAAGAATGTAGAATTGTCTGCCAACTTAGAACACAGCTACTTGTAGTCAGTTGATGGACGTTTATGAAGAATTCCTGGTCATATTTTAATTTCAGAATGTCCAAGACCCGAAAATTGTTCCTTCCTCTTCAAACCAGAGCAAAACGTATTACTTTGCATGAACTTGGATTCAGTAGTCATAAAATTACTGTTAAATGTGGCTGTGATCATTCCACTGTTTTGCACACCATTAAAAGAGTTACAGAAACTGGATGTGTGGGAAACAGAAAAAGAACTGGTCGACCAAGACTGTGTACTGAATGTGATGATCGCATGTTGATTCGTCGCTCCTTAAAATCAAGGTTTAAAACAGCCACTGATATAAGAAATGAATGGAAGAATAAAGTAGGCATTGTTGCATCTGCACGTAAAGTTCGTCGAAGGCTACAAGAAATGGATGGATTTCACGAAAAACCTTTCCTTACTGAACAACAACGCCTCAGAGAATTGCTTGGGCCAAGGCACACAAGAATTGGACTATTGATGAATGGAAAAATGTTATTGATGAAACAACTGTTACTGTTTCTGCTAATAATGGAAATAATTATGTACGTCGTCGGGCTGGTGAAAGATAGAAGGCATGCTGCAACCGGCCAACAGTCAAGCACTCACATTCGGTGATGTTATGGCTCTGTACTTCAGCCAGTGGGATGGCCGTTTGCACATTGAATGGATCGAAATATGTGGATATTTTGGAATCTGAACTTCTACCATCTGCACAAGACATGGGTTTGCGGAATTTTATCTTTCAGGATGGTAACGCGCCATGCCAAACAAAAATGTGGTAAAAGTTGGTCGACAAGTGATTTAATCAAAAAGTTAGAGGAAAACTTCAGTGGCTGGCACAGTCACCGGATCTTAATCCCATGGAGAATCTGTGGGTGAGATTGAAGCAAAAGATCCATCAACAACGACCCACATCTAAAACAGCATTAAGTGAGTCTGTAAGGGCCATATGGCACTGTGTTATCACCAATGAACAACTAGAGAAGCTCATTAGTTTCATGCCAAGAAGGTGCACTTTGTTACTAAGAAACCGTGGTTATCCAATTAAATATTAAAAGATATTTTGTTTGTTGGTAAGTTATTTCAAGTGTTCTGCAAGTTCAATGATATACTGTACAGTAATTTTACGTTAAATACATACATACATACATATCACTAAGCTGTTCTCTGCGATTAGCTCCAAAAAGAAATACAAACTTCCAGATATTTTCACTTATTGCTGTCGTATCAAACTTCTCCATTTACAGCGATCTTGACATACAACTCGTGCTTCACTAATATCAATTACATGCCATACACAAGATCTTTTATACTTCATAATCTTTTTCTCATGCAGACACTCCTGAATCTGATCCACCCATGTCTTCCTTGGCCTTCCTCTGCCTTTCCTTCCTGCCACTTGGGTTGAAAATATTTTCTTAGTAAGCATTTCATCACTCATTCTTTCAACATGGCCAAACCACTGAAGCATATTGGTCTCCACCTTGCTAACAACATTATGCTTTACATCACACAACTGCAATACATCTTCATTCCTCACACAATCAGATCGTGTCTTGCCACAAACCCCACATAAGTAACGCATTTCTCCAGCACACAAACGACTCCTATGTTTCTTCTGCAGTACCCAGGTTTCACTGCCATACATCAGAGTAGGAACAATTACTGTTTCATACACAGCCATGCGGGACTCTCTAGAGAACCCATCATTTCTGTGAAAACCTCCCAGAGCAGCCATGACTTTCAAAGAAGAATTCACTCGCCTACTGATTTCACCATCCAACTTGTTCCCTCTGTCAAACATGCTTCCTAAATACACAAACTCACTCACCTGGTCAATCATAGTGCCATTTATACTTACATTACATTCAGTGCTACCCGTACCTCTCTCAAACACCATAAATTTGGTTTTTCCCTTATTTATACTCAGTTTGAATTTCATGCAAACTTCGTGCATCCGAGTCAACATACTCTGCAACTCACTTTTGCTCTCTTCCAACAGGACAGTGTCATCAGCATACAGCAATCTGCACACACGGATATCACCAAGACATAAACCACTATTATCTATTTTGGCCTCACGCATGCATGCGTCCATAAATATATTAAACAGCCATGGTGACATTACACAACCTTGTCTAACTCCTGCTCCAATGGAAAACCATTTTGATAAAACACCATTCACTCGTACACAAGCTCTACTACCAGCATAAATGGCTTTTACACTATTAAGTAGATTCCCAGTAACACCATATTCATTGAATACCTTCCACAAAAGTAAAACATTGCTTTTGTGGAAGGTATTGAATGAATATGATGTTACTGGGAATCTACTTAAATGCATTGTACACTAAATTCACAAATTTTTACAAATTCACAATTTTTTTGCTTTTTATGACTAGATGCTGTACTTTTGCTTGTGACTTCACTTCTATTACTGGTAATGACAATCTGTAAAAATATTTGAATTCAGTATAAAATTTCCTATAAAATCATGCACTGTATAATATGTATTTCTAACTTTAACATCATGCTGTATAAGTTGACTTCAAACATCAAAAATTGACTTTCGGTATACTGGTACAGGACTTTTGGCCACGACTGTACCTACTATGTAGGAAGGATTATTCTTCCCTGCTTCAAATAAAAGATGATAAAACTTATTATTTCATTAATAGCAATTTATTTGAGACTGTGTGCAATAGTCAACCAGATAAGCTATGGCCTAACATGCAGATCTTCCAACTTTCAAGAACTGGAATCAGTAAAAATTTTCAGCGAATGTTTAATCAGCAGTTTCCATTGCCTGATGTATCCAACATATTTGATTAAACATATCCAATATATTGATCAAAAGCCGGCTTATTATGCAAATGATTTGTCTATTTCACTCAATTTCAGACTCATTACGATATTTGGCACTATTTTGATACATAATTACCTCACTAGTATGCCATTATTACACTAAACACACAGATAAAAATTTCATTTGTAATTGCAGTTAGATAAAAACGGCAAACATTCATGCAATTAAAATTCAATACTTAAAGACAAAACCATCAATACCCGACTAAAAACTTATAAAGGGAGAAAACCCTTTACAAGTCGGGTAAACTTTACTAAAAGTTAAAATATTTACAGATAAAAAATAGTTACAGTAGCGAACAAAAGTATTTGGCGAAACACTTTTACGACCATAATTTTTTTCTGCTGGACCAAATCGGGTCATTTTGGGATATGATATGTGTTGATTCGTATGTTACAATGCCGCGTAGTTTGTATTTCGCTCAGAGCGAATTTGTCGTTCGAAATGGGCCATATTCAAGAGTTGCCAATTATTACCCATTTGTTTGCTGCATATATTAATTCTAGTAATTAATGACTTCATGGCTTCCCCTTATTACTTTCAGTATTATAAATATTTAACGGGAATAATCGAGGATAAATTTATTAAGGTACATTACCTCTCAAATTTTCGATCTAAACACTAGATGTTCGTCAGGAGTTCTTGCTTCCTTCTACTTCCACAGGCCTGGTGACCAAGTCTGGTGCTGGCTGGAAAATCCATCAGGCTTGGTCACCAGACCTGTGGAAGTAGTAAGACACAAGAACTCCTGACGAAGATCTAGTGTTTAGATCGAAAATTTGAAAGGTAATGTACCTTAATAAATTTATCCTCGTTAAATCCTGTTAAATATTTATAATACTGCATGTATTAATGTTCTTCTTGTGATTTTTATGGGTTTTGCGATGTGTAGTGTGATAATAAGTCAATCTTAGGTTTTCAGAAATGGGTAAAAAGGCGGAGATCCCTATTGGAGCTTGCCGGGCGGCCGTGAACATGACGGAATACGGAATGCGCGTCACCGACATTGCGAGGGTCCTGAAGTTCCGACACCAGTCCATTTCAGCTATCCTGCAACGTTATAAGAAGACTGGGACCGTCGAAAACAGTCCGCAATGCGGTAGGTCTCGTTCCACTACGTTGCGTCAGGATAGACGCATCCACCGTCGATCTCGTGCTGATCCCACCTTGACTGCTGTGGACATCGCCACCAAATTCCGCGACAGCGACGACCTGAACGTCAGCCGAATGACCATCTCCCGTCGTCTCACTGCTGGTGGATTGAATGGAAGACGTCCCGCCAAGAAACCACTCGTCGGAGTCAAGAATCGACGAGCCAGAGTCGCGTTCGCGAGCCGTCATCGACATTGGACCGCGGCGGACTGGAGTAAGGTGCTTTTCACCGACGAGAGCAAGTTCAACTTGTTCGGAAGTGATGGAATCCGATACGTACGACGTCCGTGTGGCCAGAGATTCAACCCCCAGTTCTTTCAGCCGACTGTCAAGCACTGAGGAGGATCACTCATGGTTTACGGCGCCTTCTCTCGCAATGGAATGGGCCCCATCATCAAGATTGACGGAATAATGACAGGCCAGAGCTACACGAACATGCTCATCAACGATGTCTTCCCATGGATAAACCAGAACATGCCACCCGGATGGATCATGCAGCAAGAGAACGACCCGAAGCACACCTCCAGAGTAGCGAAGGCAGCCTTCCAGCAGCAACAGGTCACACTTCTAGACTGGCCAAGCCAATCTCCAGACCTCGACCCCATCGAGCACATGTGGGAGGAGCTGGAGAGACGATGTGCGAAGAAAACCTGCCGGAATAGGGCCCAGACGTTCGACCAGCTGTCTGCAGAACGGGTGCGAATTCCGCAGGTCACCGTCGAGAAGCTAGTGGACTCGATGCAGGCCCGTTGTGCAGCTGTTATTAAGTCTCGTGGTCATCCGACTAAGTATTAGTTATTGTTTTGTCGTTTTCTCGTACTTGTTTTCTGTTATCGTTGCATTAAATGAATGTGATACACACCTACTTTGTTGGTCAATTTGTATGATCTTTGCGATTGAGCTCAGCACCTGATCTGTGTTAAGGTTTCCGATCCATCTGCATATGGGTCATGTTTACAACTGAATAACACATATCATATCCCAAAATGACCCGATTTGGTCCAGCAGAAAAAATATTATGGTCAAAAAGGTGTTTCGCCAAATACTTTTGTTCGCTACTGTAGATCTTTCAATATCACTATGTCCCATTCTCAGACTATATTAGTATGTGCCAGTGTGCTCTACAAATACTCTGTCTATGAACTTCTATGACATAGGTCTAATTTTGAAGAGTGCTCACCACACACTCTAGTGAAAATCAGGTTACAGGAGGAAGTTTCTCAACATTACACAATGAACTTGATATACGTAAGGTAAGTTATAATGTAAGTTTAAAAAATACATACAGGTTATTCCGCCTCATGTCTATCACTTGGAAATAACAATTTCCATGGTTGTGGTATTTCACTAGGTAACGAGTCATTACAACAGACTTCTAAATGAGAGTAGATATACAGTAGTGGACAAAATTGTAAAAACCTTTTGAAAAAGTGTACTTTTGAGGTTTGATGGCTCATAACACAACTTTTTTTGGAGTAAAACCATAAAATTATATATCAATGGAAATATAATTTCATCAAGAATGTAATGCAACAAAGTTTGTTCAATTATCTGTATTCTATGAAAAGGAAGCACAACTTGCTTAGGTTGATATGAAGTAGCTTTCCTTCATTTGAATGTAGCCAATGAGCACGAGTGTTTAGAGAGCCAATCAGGTGTCATCTTGTTTTGGCAATGAACCAATCAGGTCACAGTAGGATTCAGCTATTGATGTCATGTATTTGAGCTGAGAGGAGGACATTTATCAGTGTGTTATGTGATTGCCATCAAGTTGGTCAGGGTTTTTTCTTTTGTGTGTTCTTTCACTTAGTGAGCTTGTAAAATGTAATACAATTAAAGAAATTGCTCAAAGAGTTGACTGGTCACCCAGAAAGTGATCTAAAATAATACTATTAAGTGAACAAGGCTTCAGTTATGAAGAAATTAGAAGAAAAATTGGTGGAAACTTAACCAAAGGTGGCATTTCTAAATTTTTGAAGAGGTACAAGGAGACTCAGTCACTACAAAATCAGACTGGTAAAGGCATGAAAAGGTGCACAACAGCAAGTGATGATTGAAGAATTAAAAGACTGTGCCTAGGTGACAGAAGAAAATCCTCTGGGTGTATACAAGATGCAATGGAACAATGCAATGTGAAGTTGAGTGCAAGGACTGTTCGGCACAGACTGCATGAATTTGGTTTAAAAGCTAGAATTCCACACAAAAAAAAAAAAAAAATCATTTCTATCTCTCAAACAAAGGTTGAAAAGATTAAACTGGGCTAAAACCCATGTTAACTGGACAGCGGAACAATGGGACAGTGTTATTTGGAGTGATTAGACCAAAACCTGTCTGTCTGGTAGTGATGGCATAAAATACATAAGGACAAAAATTGCAGAAGATTTGCATCCTGATTGCATTACATGTACCGTGAAACACTCAGTTAGTGTTATGATCTGGGGTCGTATGACATCAAAAGTACGCAAAAGTACGCAAAAGCACGCAGCAGTACGCAAGCATTTGTTCTAGCGCGAAGAAAATAAAAGCCTAGTTCTCTCGGCTATCAAATGGATTCTGCCACTCAACAACAATCTCCCGTCTCCAAAACGTTGGTAAGCAGTGAATTCTACCACTTGAAACCGCGACATATTTATTATATCATCATCATCATCATTGTCAACCATTATCAATCCACTGCTGGACGAAGGTCTCCCCAAGTTTCCTCCACAACAGTCTGTCTTGTGCCAGTCTCCTCCATGTCACTCCTGCATACTTTCGAATTTCATCTACCCATCTCCCATGTGGTCTTCTGGGTCTTTTCCTGTCCCTTGGAATCCAATCTAAAATTTCGGCTGTCCGTTCTTCTGGCAGTATGTCCATCCCATTGCCATTTCAGGGATTTAACTCTGATCATGATGTCTTCCACTCTTGTCATTTTTCGGATCCACGTGTTCCTCTTCTTATCTCTCCTGGTTACACCTAGCATGCACCTCTCCATGCTTCTTTGAGTTGTCTGCAGCCTTTGTATGTCTCTTTTAGTTAAGGTCCACGTCTCTGCACCATACGTAAGCACTGGAAGGATGGATGCATTGATCAAACACTTTTCGTTTAAGACATAATGGCATATTGCTCTTGAAAATTATGCTGTTTCTTCCAAAAGCTCTCCAGGCAAAGTTTTGTACGCCAATTAATTTCTTCATCAATGTGACCCTCACTTGATATCTGCTGTCCAAGATAAACGTACGTGTTTGTTATCTCCAGCTTTTCTCCATCAATCGATAAATCTTCATTTCTTGTAAAAGAATTGTACATCACTTTTGTCTTCTGGAAGTTCATTTTTAATCCTACTTCTTTTCTCTTGTCAGCAAGTTCCTGGATCATACTCTGCAGTTCTGACGGGGTAGTTGCAAAAATGACTACGTCATCAGCAAAACGAAGGTGAGTTAGATAATCTCCATTAATCTTTATCCCCTTGTTTTCCCAGCTCAGCGACTGAAAGACACCCTCCAATGTAGCATTAAAGAGCTTCGGAGATATGGTGTCACCTTGTTTCACTCCCTTTCCTACTTTTATGTGTGCTGTATTCTCAAACAGCGGAATCTTTGCACTTGCATTTTCATAGATGTTATTAATAATAATAATGTATGCATCTTCACTACCACAGGATTTCAGAGCCATTGCAACTGCTGATGGTTTCACCGAATCAAATGCTTTTTTATAATCGATAAAAGCCATGCACAATGGAAGTTCATATTCCCACGCTCTTTCAATTAGTTCTCTCAGTACGTGGATATGATCTATTGTGCTGTAGTCACTCCTGAATCCAACTTGTTCTCTCGGTTGAGCCATGTCCAGTGTTACCTTCAAGTGCTGTAAAAGAACTTAAGTGAAGATTTTATAAACCACTGATAGGAGGCTGATAGGTCAGTAGTTCCCGAGATCCTCAATGTCACCTTTTTTATGTAGCAGGATCATTGTAGCGTTGTTCCAATCCTCAGGAATCTTCCCTTCATTAAGGCATCGAGTGAAAATTTGGGCGAGTACTGTTTCGATTTCTCCACTTGCTTCTTGTATGATGTCTACAGTAATTCCATCGTCTCCTGGAGCTTTTCCCCGCTTCATGTTCTTGATTGCATGTGCAACTTCTGTTGGAAGGACTGGAGGAACTCTGGTACTGGTACCTTTCATGATGTCTGGAGTGCATGTATTATCCCTTTCATATAATTTGGAGTAGAAATCTTTCACTCTTGTCAAAATTTCGCCTCTATTTCTTGTTACAGAATCATCTTCTTTTCTCAGTGCCATAATCTGTTTTCTTCCCTTACTGAGATGTCCCTTTGCTATCTTTAGGCTTTGGTTGTTTTCAATTGCTTTCCTCACTAGTTCACAGTTGAATTTTCTTACGTCTTCAGTGATACTTTTTCGTACTGTCTTGCATAGCTCTATATATTCCACTTTGGAAGTCACATCTTCTATAGTTGTCCTCATCTCTCTTCGTTTTTGCATCAACATTTTGGTTTTTCCCGAGAGCTTTCCCATTGTTTCAAGCGCGGCACAGATAAAAGCTTTTTGCCGTCTAAACACTTTTGAGTCATGGGAAATAGCTTTCAAACTCTGACCCGTCCCATTTCCGTTTATGGGCTCTTTGTTCTCGTGGAAAACACCTGCACCTCGCCACTTGAATTCCAAGTGCCAGCAGATCTTTTCTTAATATACTGCCCCTTGCAAGTGTTTAAATTATAACTCTCTGTTAATTAAAACCCCCAATCAAGTTTCAATTACTGTTAATTAGCCACGCCTCTCGCCAATTAATTATGCGAAGGGGGAGGGGTGATCGTCACAATACTTTAACAGGGTTCCCACTCAAAAGTAATAAAAAAATTCCCTGACTTTTCCAGGTTCTCCAGGTGATTTTTAAAGTTTTCCAGAGTGGCATGTTGCAAAGAATTGTTACATTTCATTTCATTCCATTCATTTTTCTCACCAAAGCACACACTTGTAAATTCTTTAAGTAATTTGTCTTTATAAAATTACCTGCTTTTCATTAATAACAACTGACTGTGCACATTATTTTCGGCACCAAAGTTCTGTAAACTTTTATGAATACTACCAACACGTAATTTGTAAATACATTCCCATAGAAATAGGTCATATGTAAGAAAAATTATGTCAGTTGAATAGTTTCAGTTTTTCTATAACACAATGCAGCTAAGCTTAATGATGGAATGGCTCTGTTCAAAGAAACATGTTTCAAGAGAACCAACAGACAAAGGGCTTTGATCCATCATTTGGTTGGTTCTCTTGTGAAGTGTTTCTTCAAGCAGGAGCCATTGTGCCTAATACTAATTGTTCCATGTTATAACAACTGCCTGCAGAAATTGAACAAAAGCTTAATAACTGGCAATTTTAAAAATTCAATTTTGCATCTTTTTTTTTTTTTTTTAAATAAAGGAAATACTTAATATAACTGAAAGTAAGATCTACCAAATTCTAGGCAGGCAGTAATTGCAATTGCAAGCCAAAGTTTGAAATCTTGAAAAAATATGGGGTTTTTTTGGCAAAATAAAGTATCCATTGATTTTTACAGAAAAAAGGGTAATTTCCCCCAAGTTTTCCCTGATTTTCACAAAAAAGGGTAATTTTCCCTGAGTTTTCCCTGATTTTTGGAAACATTTTCAAATTCTCTGAGAATTCCAGGTTTTCATTGTTTTCCAGGTTGAGTGGGAACCCTGTTTAATAAAACAAATAGAAGTTAATGCGCATGTGCAATAACAACGAAGTCCAAATCGAGTTCAGTGGGTACAAGCGCATAGTTGGTGGGCGTGACATGGTCCAAAAGTGTTCTCCAAGGAAGGGGGATACACACGGGGGGGGGGGTGTCCATCATTGCAACATCCTTCGCCATTGATGAATATGGGAATACTTTTGGAGAAAAGTGTTGATCGACGATTCCTGGGAGAATCCAGGATAATGGTGTCATTCCAACATGGTAGGTAAGAAGTATTTAAACAAAGTCTTGACAATGATGTATCACCAGAATGCGTCCTAAAATGATATTGGTCTTAGCAAATGCGGCACCCCAAATTACGAGTGTTAGAGCCCGCATAACATAAATCGGGCTCAGCAGGATTAGTAGATTTTAGTGGAACCAAATAGACACCGTGACGGTTCACACATTCAGCACAGTCTCTGTCCTGCCCTGTTTAACAGTGTTAAATAAAGTACGAGACCTTACACCAAACTGGAGTTTGTACTTATGACATATGTTCTTTAAGATATTACATACGGGTGGTACATATGGAATGGATCCCACAAATTGATAGTCACATTTATTGGCAAGCAAAGTTGTCTGTGGTCCGACCAACTGATTTCTTAATAATCAATCGTGTGACGAGGGTAACCAAAATTCAATGCATAACCTTGCTAAGCCTGATTTATGTTATGTGGGCTTTACCACTCGAAATTTGGGGCGCAGCATTTACGAACATCAATATAATCCAAATTTTGAAGATGGCAATCCGATTTTTGGCGTAAATATGACAAGGATGGTAAGTCAGATAATATCCGAAAACTTGAACATTTTCATCGTCCTGGAGCGGGACTCGAACCCGCGTCTCCCAGAAAACGCCCGGGTATGCTAACCACTACACCACCCAGAACGACCAAGTTTCAAGTTTCCGATCAATTTGAATATAACCATCACAGGATTCGCTAGTCGAAGCAACCGGCATTCATGTTTAGCGAATCTGGAGGTTAAGAATCTTATCCTGTGTTTGCCCGGAGAAGCAGATAAATCATGAAAGAAATACGGGATTACGCCATATAATACAAATTTTGAAGATGACAATCCGATTTTTGGCGTAAATGTGACAAGGATGGTAAGTCAGATAATATCCGAAAACTTGAAAATTTTCATCGTCCTGAAAATTTGATTTTCTATGAAAACTATATAAATATCAGCTCGGAGGAGTGAAAACAACCAAAGAGCCCTAAGCCTAGGGTCTGCTTAATAGTTTCAACCTCAGTAAAGCGCATTGCTAAAATCTTGGACTTCTATGCAAGCCTTATGAAAAGTAGCACGGCGGACTGAACATTGCTAGAAAGGCCCAGTCCTAGGGCTTTATAAGTTCCTACTAGTCGTAGTACCCGGTATCTCCCGGGTAAATATTGCTTCGACTAGCGAATCCTGTGATGGTTATATTCAAATTGATCGGAAACTTGAAACTTGGTCGTTCTGGGTGATGTAGTGGTTAGCATACTAGGGCGTTTTCTGGGAGACGCGGGTTCGAGTCCCGCTCCAGGACGACGAAAATGTTCAAGTTTTCGGATATTATCTGACTTACCATCCTTGTCACATTTACGCCAAAAATCGGATTGTCATCTTCAAAATTTGTATTATATGGCGTAATCCCGTAGTTCTTTCATAATCAATATAATCTTAGGAAGCATTCTGGTGTTACATCTTTGTCGATCAACACTTTTCTTCAAAAGTATTCACATATTCATCAATGGCGAAACATGTTGCAACGATGAACCCCCCGTGTTTACCCCTTCCTTGGAGAACACTTTTGGACCAGGTCACGCCCACCAGCTATGCTTGTACCACTGAACTTGATTTGGACTTTGTCGTTATTACACATGCACATTAACTGCTATTTGTCTTGTTAAAGTATATAGGCCACTCACTTCTGTGCTCACTGCTGCATTGTTTCTGATGATGATGCTGTTGAGGCATTGAAAGGTCTTAAACATATATTTATTTTAATTGTACATAGTTTTTATCAGTAAAGTGTATCTGCAGGAGACGGCAATTGTTTTCAAATTTAATAGCATTTGGTGCAGGAGTTAATTTCTTCATAACATTCTCCCCTTCCCACCATTGCTTACCTGAACTATTAGCATTAGCACACTGACACCAGGTTACCCGAGTCTTTGCAATGATAAAATTACAAAATCTGAATTCATCATAATTTTCGGACTAAGAGCCGCATCAGCGTAAGGGCCGCAGGTGAGAAATTTTGCGATCTTGGAAGCAAAAGTTGCCAGAAGGGCCGTACCTGTGAAGTCCTGGTGCTGCTCAGAAAGCTAAATTATCTTCCTTATTTTCAGGAATTAACTCACACCCAACGTGATTATATGTATACTTCAAAGGCTAATTCTGCAACTCAGTGTCGATCTGCTTTATGCATTTATTTTTTCATACTGGCAAAAGCTTTTATTTATACATTTTTTTATTAATCATGCTAATGATGTTATTTGTTTGCCTTTATTAAATGCTCAAAACCATTTATGTAATCAATATAAATCACAGTTAATCTTAAAACTCCAATTAGAATATCGCATTGCTCGTAAAACTGCACAATTGTCTAAATTCCATTCAATGTGGATGTCTGCTACAGGATGGTTCTCTGTTCACCGCAATAGAATCCGTCTTAGAAGTAATTAACTGATAAATTATCACTTGCAATGCTTTCCATTAATGTTTTCTTTAATAATATGTTCTTTCTATGTCTGTTATGCTGTTTTTTCTCATCTACAGATGTTTTTGTTAGAACGAAGTTGCTTTGCGCTTCCTTTTACCAGCTGTCTCGCACGTGTTCGCAGATTTTTTTTTTTTTTATTGGAGGTTTAACGACCACCGTGAGCAACTCGATGGGCTATAAGCAGTCGCCCGTCCCTAATTTAGGGTCACTGGTTCCAGGGAAGGGAGAGAGCCAGTGCCGTAAGACAAACACAACATCCATGCCTCAACGGGATTGGAACCCGGACCCCATTCGGACGAATGATCAGAGGCCATCACTTAGACCACTGCGCCACCGGGGCGGCGTTCGCAGATCTCCCCGCCAACACTTCGAAACAGCCATGTCTCCGCTTTCTCACTTTTTTTCTTCCAAATGGTTTGACCTACTTTCATTTACTGTGCACTCAGCCTTCGCGTTGAACTCCGCTTTTACATGAATGGGAAAGCTCTTTCTTCTTTTTTTACGCTTTCCAACTGTAGGTTGAAGAAGCGAATATGCTCCAGCATTGTCCGTCCATCTGTCCATCCGTCCGCAAGATAACTCCCGATGGTTCGATTTCGACAAAATTTTAGTATGTGGTAGGGGAACCACCTGGGCACGAGCCCTATTGAAAATGGGCAGAATGGGGTCAAACGTCAGGACATAAAAGCGGGATCCATTCCATTGCCCTTATGCGTCATAACTTGCGTAAAAATGGTTCGATTTCGATGAAATTTTAGTATGTGGTAAGGAACCACATGGGGACGAACCCTATTGAAAATGGGCGAAATGGGGTCAAAGGTCAGGACACTGGAGTGGGATCCGTTCCATTGCCCTTGTGCATCATAACTTACCTAAAATGCTTGGATTGCGACAAAACTTTATCATGTTGTTCCGGAGGTATAGTGAACCGGTTCGGTTGAATATCAACGAAATGGGGTCAAAGGTCATTGCACAAAAGCAAGATTTATTCCACAGCCATTATTCTCATAACTTGCATAAAACTGCTTCTATTGCGACAAAACTTGAGTATGTTATTCCTGAGGTATACTGAACCGGTTCTGTTGAATATCATCGAAATGGGGTCAAAGGTCAGGACACAGGAGCGAGATTCATTCCACAGCCATTATCCACATAACTTGAGTAATAATTTCTGGTATGTTGGAAAGCGTATCATAATCAATGCATTGCATGATTTTACGAACTTGTTTCTTTTGTGTTTGTGAAGATTTTGTCTTCAGCCAAGTATTAAATTAATTACCCATTGTTAACATCAGATGACAATGCTACAGCGCTTATTAGCGAGAAAGCATTTCCAGCCGAAGCCTGCAACTTCCACTATTGTCAGTCAACGAAAAAAAAAAAAAAAATTAAAATCGAAGCAAAACTCAGGAGCACAGAGCGAAGAAACACCTGTATCGCATGCCAGATTAACCAAGAAGAGTGAACAGAATTTTGTCTTTCCATCCCGCCAGTATTGTTTGGAATAGGTCACTGCTAATGGAATCATCCTGGGGCAGGCTCTTGCATTGATCATGTTCTTAAGCTTTCGTTAAGGGAAGTGCCCATCAAACCGATCTCCCCAGCCCCAGTGAAAATCAACGTTCCTTCCCTTGGTTGCATCGCACCTTCCTGCATGATGTATGCTGCAACCAACGAAAGAGATAACCTGGGCGCGCTCTCCACAGAAGCCTCGGACGTCACTCTACTGGTCTGTGTGCTTATGTCCCCATTCCACCCCCACTCCCCCAAGCAAAGGGCATTTGAGTCAGGCATTCCTTTCACAAACAAATCTCCTAACCTTAAGACCTACGTGAGCATTTCCTCGTCCTCCCCCACTTTCCCTCCTAAACCAACATCAGGACAGCGGAGTTATGGTTTAAATAGACGTGTCTAACGTATGAGTAGAAGGAGGGGGTCGATCACAGTCGAGTTTGTGAAAAAAAAAAGATGTTTGAAAAAAATTTACTAAGCATCTGCATGAAAAAAAAGAGGGGGAGGGGGAAAGAAACAATCTTATCGAAAACAAATTTGGCATAAGAGCCACACACCCAAAAAAGTTCACTTTTAGTAACGTAAGAGCCGCGGCTTTTAGCCCAAAAATTGCGGTATTTCAAAATTAAGGCAAGCCACTTCTAAACAAATCTATAGCAAAGCTACTACTTTTTTCTTTTCTTTACAAACAACTTCCTGCTAGTCACAACCATCAACCAAGACAACATATCAGCACGCTAAAAGCTAGAACTACTACTAATCAGAGCACAAACAAAAATCAATCGAATTTTATCAGCAACAGGCAATTTACTTTTAAAGTTCCTGATGGTCATAAGAACAATAAACATTATTTACAAATCACATGCATAAAACTTCAGCAATTACACACTTGAGGAAAAGAAATATTAACAGAAAACAAACCTAACGAGGGTTTCTGAAGAGTCGTCGGCAGAGGACGATGATCCTGACAATGACTTGATCTACAGCAGAAAATAAATTTTAACACAATTTTAAAAAGTGCTTTACAGGATGAAATGCAGCTGTTCACATAACATAAATTAAGAGATTTAATACAAATTAACATGGACAATACTGGTTTATGTCTTGGTAATGTTCATGCGTGTAGATTGCTATATGCTGATGACACAGTCCTGCTGGTAGAGAGCAAAAGTGAGTTGCAGAGTACGCTGGCCCAGATGTACCAAGTTTGTATGAATTTCAATACATACATACATACATATCACTAAGCTGTTCTCTGAGATTCAGAGGTTAGCTCCAAAAAGAAACCCAAACTACCAGATAGTTTTTACTTACTGTTGCCGTATCAAACTTCTCCATTACAGCGATCTTGACATACAACTCGGGCTTGACTGACATTCATTACACGCCATACGCACGATCTTCTATACTTCATACTCATAATCTTCTTCTCATGCAGATACTCCTGAATCTGATCCTCCCATGACTTCCTTGGCCTTCCTCTGCCTTTCCTGCCTGCCACTTGGGCTATAAAGATTTTCTTAGTAAGCATTTCATCACTCATTCTTTCAACATGGCCAAACCACAGAAGCATATTAGTCTCCACCTTGCTAACAACATTTTGCTTCACATCACACAACTGAAACACATCTTCATTCCTCACACACTCAGAACGTGTCTTGCCACAAACCCCACGTAAGTAATAAATTTCTCCAGCACGCAAACTACTCCTATGTTTCTTCTGTAGTACCCAGGTTTCACTGCCATACATCAGAGTAGGAACAATTACACTTTCATACACAGCCGTGCGGGACTCTCTAGAGAACCCATCATTCCTGTGAAAACCTCCCAGAGCAGCCATGACTTTCAATGAAGAATTCACTCGCCTACTGATTTCACCATCCAACTTGTTCTCTCTGTCAAACATGCTTTCTAAATACACAAACTCTCTCACCTGGTCAATCACAGTGCCATTTATACTTACATTACATTCAGTGCTACCCATTCCTCTCTCAAACACCATAACTTTGGTTTTTCCCTTATTTATACTCAGTTTGAATTTCATGCAAAATTCCTGCATCCGAGTCAACATACTCTGCAACTCACTTTTGCTCTCTGCCAACAGGACAGTGTCATCAGCATACAGCAATCTGCACACACGGATATCACCAAGACATAAACCACTATTATCTATTTTGGCATCACGCATGCACGCATCCATAAATATATCAAACAGCCATGGAGACATTACACACATGGCTTTTACACTATTAAGTAGATTCCCAGTAACACCATATTCATTCAATACCTTCCACAAAAGTGTCCTATTTACTCGGTCATAAGCTTTCTCTAAATCTATGAAGGCAGCAAAAACTTTCTTCCCAACAGCCAGATACTTTTCAATCATCATGCGTAATGCAAAAATCTGGTTAGTGCAGCCTTTACCAGGCATAAAACAACTCTGAACATCCCACACTTTCAATGATGTAAGACCCCGTACTTTTTTAATAACAACCTGACCAAACACTTTCCCTGGCACACTTAATAGGCTAATACCATGATAGTTCTCGCAGTCAGTCTGATCACCTTTTCCCTTATACAAGGGAGCAATGATAGCATCCATCCAATCCCGAGGGACCATTCCTAACTCCCAGCACAACTCACAAATTTCAGTTAACCAGTCAATTATAGTCACACCACCATACTTCAACATCTCTGCAGTTATGCCATCAACTCCCAAAGCCTTACTATTCTGAAGAGATTTTAGAGCTTTACACACTTCTTCTCTTGAGATCCCTCCTGCGATTTTATCCTTCACTGTGCCATCATCTGCATCTGTCTCAAAATCATCTTTGCTTTCCTGATCTAATAATTCACAGAAGTATTTGCCCTATCGTTCACTTAACTCATTGGGCTCCCATATCATTTACCCAACCCTATTCTTCACACAACTTACAACTTTGTTTCCCCTATTTTTCCTGAGTCTCATGTACTTCCAGAAGGACTTTCTATCTTTCCAAAAAGCCAGTTCATGCCTTTCCACTTTCTCCTTCCTATCTTTTGCCTTACTGTGGCGAACCAGCTTAGCAGCTTCACGCTTCTTACAGCGATATTCATCCACAGAGACTCTACCTTGCAACATCCCCAAATAGGCTTCCTTCTCTCTCTTTACTGCCTCTTCAATCTCACTATTCCACCAAGCATCACCTCTATTTTTACCCACTATTGTGGTGCCACAGACCTCTTTAGCAGCAGTGACAACACAGTTCTTAAAACATTCCCACTTCTTTTCTACATCCCTCTCACCAGACTTCAGATCCTTCAGTCGTTCTCTGAGTAAGTCAGAATAACGCTGATGATATTCAACAAGCCTATCAACCTTTATTCTTTCTATCCTGGGTCTCTTCCTATTAATTTTCCTCCAACCAACATTAAGTTTCACTCGTGACACTACCAAGTAATGATCAGAACCAACATCTGCACCTCTCATCACACGGGTGTCAACAACCAAGTGTTTCAGACGCTGATCGTAGTCAACAAAATCTATCACACTCTTTTGACCAAGAGTACAATTTTCCCAAGTATATGTGTGGATATACTTGAGGTTGAAAAATGTATTAGATACACACAAACCATTCTCAATGCAGATTTCAGTTAATCTTTCACCGTTATCATTCACACAAGGATCATTAAACTTACCCAGAACATTGTCAGAAATTGCATTCTGCACACCTACTCTAGCATTGAAATCCCCTGCTATTATAACTTTTTCTTTAGTACAGCTTTTAGTTCATTCCAGAAATCTTCCTTCTTATCAGAAGGTTCCGAGTCACAAGGAGCATACACTACAACAATTACTATTCTCTGAAGTTTCACTTTCAAACAAATTCAAAGAATTCTCTCACTTATGCAACTATAGTGAATCAAGTTGTACTTCATCTTTTCACTTAAAATCACACCTACACCAGCCTGTCCTCTCACATTATCCAATACTCAAGTCCACACACTCACCATTCCATTCACTACTTCTATACCAATTTCCTTCTTTTTGGTTTCACTCACATACAGCACATCCAGTCTATATTTATTCATCTCCTCAATCACCTCACTCATCTTGCCATTTATACCTCTAGTATTCCATACACCAATCTTACATTCACTCAGCCGAGTTCTCATACACTGTTTAGAAAGTCCAGGTCGATTCCGCAGTGGACCGTCCTTCTCAAGTGTGGTAGATCCACCATATCCCACATTTGAGTCATTTTCAATATTTCTTTTTGTATTTTTTAATCAGGTAAGTACATCAGTGTGGGGGATTAGCCCACAGCTGAGAGTTCCAGTTGGTCATTCAACCTAAGGATTCTGGAACAAAACCCAGTGAGTTGGGGTCTTTTCGCCAATGTCACACAGAACTAGCTTGCACCTCTATAAGATTCACAGAGGCCCTAGTTGCTGTTGTGTGTGCCATTGTTACCACGGAGCGCCCGAGGAGGCAAACCCATCTCTCACTAAGACATCCCCCTGTATGAATTTCAAACTGAGTATAAATAAGGGAAAAACCAAAGTAATGATTTTTGAGAGAGAAACTGGTAGCACTGAATGTAATATAAGTCTAACTGACACTATGATTGACCAGGTAAATGAGTGTGTATTTAGGAAGCATGTTTGACAGAGAGAACAAATTGGATGGTGAAATTAGTAAGTGAGTGAATTCTTCATTGAAAGTCATAGCTGCTCTGGGAGGTTTTCACAGGAAAGATGGGTTCTCTAGAGAGTCCCGCATGGCTGTGTATGAAAGTGTAATTTTCGTACTCTGATGTATGGCAGTGAAGCCTGGGTACTGCAGAAGAAACATAGGAGTTGTTTATGTGCTGGAGAAATGTGTTACTTATGGTAGGATTTGTGGCAAGACATGTTCTGATTGTGTGAGGAATTAAGATGTGTAGCAGTTGTGTGATGTGAAGCAAAATGCTGTTAGCAAGGTGGAGACTAATATGCTTCCGTGGTTTGGCCATGTTGAAAGAATGAGTGATGAAATGCTTACTAAGAAAATCTTTTTAGCCCAAGTGGCAGGAAGGAAAGCCAGAGGAAACCCAAGTCATGGGAGGATCAGATTCAGGAGTGTCTGCATGAGAAAAGATTATGAGTATGAAGGATAGAAGATCTTGTGAATGGCGTGTGATGGATGTCAGTGAAGCCCTTGCTGTATGTCAAGATCGCTGTAAATGGAGAAGTCTGATATAACAGTAAAGAAAAATTATCTGGTAGATTGTATTTCTTTGTCGAGCTAACCTCTGAATCTCAGGGAACAGCTTAGTGGTATGTATGTACACTGAAGAGCAATTGAATTAGAGACTGCTGGCGTTATGCAAATGTGGCACTGTGGGCGGCCCTGTAAACGGAAATGACATGACGTATGCAGCGATCCGACAATATAAGGAACGATGCGACGGGAATCAGTAAGAGTCGGACGCAGTATGGGTAAGACGAAGGATCTAAGCGCATGTGATCGTGGGCAAATTGTCGGGGCCCGACGAATGGGTCACTCCATCTCGGAAGTCGTGCAGGCACTGGGATTTTCACGAGCCACTGTGTCACGGGTGCACCGTGAGTACATCGAATCCGGTGAAACCATCCCTGCAAGCGCGAACTGCTGTGGACAACAGCGTGTGGATGAGAGGGGTCATCGTCGGCTAGCTTGCATTGTAACAGCGGATAGACGGTCCACAGTGCAAGAAATCACTCGGCAATTTAACGCTGGTGCACAAAAACGTGCAAGCAGCTACACCACCCAGAACCATCTCCTCGCTATGGGGTACAGAAGCCATCGTCCCACCAGGGTACCGCTGCTGACCGCACATCACAGGGCGCAGAGATTAGCATGGGCATGGGAACATTGCCACTGGACCCTAGACATGTGGAAAAATGTTGCCTGGACTGATGAGTCGAGATTCACGTTGGTGCATGCGGATGGCAGGATACGAGTACGGTGCAAACCACATGAAGCGATGGATCCTTCTTGCCAGCAGCGTACTCTTCAAGCTGGTGGGGGTGGCATTCTCGTCTGGGGACTGTTTACGTGGACTGAAATGGGATCCCTGGTACGTGTGACATCGTCCCTCACAGGTCAACGTTACCGGGATATCCTGGACAACCATTTGCTCCCGTTTGTGCGTCTTCAACATCCCACTGGGGACCTCATCGTGCAACAAGACAATGCAGCTCCCGAATTGTATCCGAATGGTTGGATGAACACTCCACCGACATGACCTCGCTTCCTTGGCCAGCTAGGTCACCTGACCGAGCACATCTGGGATGCCATCGAGAGAGATGACCCCTCTCCATGAAATCTTCGTGAGCTGTGGGAGCTTGTTCAGGGGTCGTGGATCCGTATGGCTTCCCAACGCTTCCGGTGTCTTGTCGAGTCCATGCCGAGACGAATCGCCGCCGTCATCAGGGCGAAAGGTGGTGCTACACGTTACTAGACAGGTATCTCTGTTTCAACTGCTCTTCAGTGTATGTGTGTTTGACAGAGAGAACAAATTAGATGGCAAAATCAGTAGAACAGTGAACTCTTCATTGAAAACCATGCTCTTTGAACCACTCCTTGATGATTTTGGCACTGTGGCATGGCACGTTATCCTCTGGGTAATGGCCATCACCAGCAGTTAACATAGCTGCCACGAAATGGGCGAGCTTGGTCCGCAATGATGTTCAGATACCTGACAGCTGTCAGGAATTGTGCTATTGGGGTAATGGGGCCTAAAGTGTTCCAAAAAACATTGCCCGCAGCATAAAACCGCCGCCTTGTTTCTGCCCGCGCTCGGCTGTCTACGTGATGCACCAGGAATCTTGATTTGTCAGACCAGACCATTTTCTTCCAATCATCCCCAGTCGAATCTAGATCTTGGGACCATTTCATGCGTTGTTGACGATGATGTGCAATGAGCATGGGGACCCAGCTGGGTCTTCGGCTACGCAGGCCCATGCGCAGAAGATGTGATGAACCGTGTGTTGTGACACGTAGCCCTGATCACCACAGTTGCAGCTGAGGGTGATTTGTTGCACTGTGGCTTGCGGTGGCTGTGAACAATGCGCAACGGTCTCCTCTCCCTTATGGCATCAATGAGCTGCGGAAGGCACACGGCTGGACAAGGGTTCGTCGTTTGGCCATCTGTGCACCACTTTTGATACGTACTCAATACAGCAGCACGTGAACAGCCTGCAAGCCCCGCCTGTTTCCGAGATCGTAGTGGTTTAAGTGAGCTTCTTTACCGATTCTTTGTCGCGGCGGGAGAGAACTGACTTTGAGAAAGGAAAGATTGTTGGGTGTTATATTAGTGGGTTGTCCATAAGAGAAACCGAGAGGCGTTTAAACAGAAACCCAAGTCAACTGTTTTGGATGTACTGAATAAGTGGAAGACACAGGAAGCATCGGAAAACGTACCGGCAGACCAAAGAAAATCAGTGATAGAGGGACTGTATTGTTCAGATGAGGGGTACAGCTGCAAACGGTATAAAAATAAGCCTGCAGCTGATAGCGATCATTTCACACTGTGCGGTTAAGTTAAAATGTTGCGGCGGGAGAGAACTGACTTTGAGAAAGGAAAGATTCTTGGGTGTTATATTAGTGGGTTGACCATAAGGAGAAACCAAGAGGCGTTTAAACATACCTAAGTCAACTGTTTTGGATGTACTGAGTAAGTGGAAGACAAACGAAGCAGCAAAACGTACCGGCAGACCAAAGAAAATCAGTGATAGAGGACGTCGAAGCCTCAGGAGAGTCGTTACAGCTAATCAAAGGAATACTGCACGAGACTAAATTTGAAAATGGTATAAGTGAGCTTCTTTACCGCTTCTTTGTCGCGACGGGAGAGAACTGACTTTGAGAAAGGAAAGATTGTTGGGTGTTATATTAGTGGGTTGTCCAGAAGAGAAACCGAGAGGCGTTTAAACATACCCAAGTCAACTGTTTTGGATGTACTGAATAAGTGGAAGACAAATGAAGCAGCAAAACGTACCGGCAGACCAAAGAAAATCAGTGATAGAGGACGTCGAAGCCTCAGGAGAGTCGTTACAGCTAATCAAAGGAATACTGCACGAGACTAAATTTGAAAATGGTATAAGTGAGCTTCTTTACCGCTTCTTTGTCGCGACGGGAGAGAACTGACTTTGAGAAAGGAAAGATTCTTGGGTGTTATATTAGTGGGTTGTCCAGAAGAGAAACCGAGAGGCGTTTAAACATACCCAAGTCAACTGTTTTGGATGTACTGAATAAGTGGAAGACAAATGAAGCAGCAAAACGTACCGGCAGACCAAAGAAAATCAGTAATAGAGGACGTCGAAGCCTCAGGAGAGTCGTTACAGCTAATCAAAGGAATACTGCACCAGACTAAATTTGAAAATGGTATACGTGAGCTTCTTTACCGCTTCTTTGTCGCGGCGGGAGAGAACTGACTTTGAGAAAGGAAAGATTGTTGGGTGTTATATTAGTGGGTTGTCCAGAAGAGAAACCGAGAGGCATTTAAACATACCCAAGTCAACTGTTTTGGATGTACTGAATAAGTGGAACACACAGGAAGCAGCAAAACGTACCGGCAGATCAAAGAAAATCAGTGATAGAGGACGTCGAAGCCTCAGGAGAGTCGTTACAGCTAATCAAAGGAATACTGCACGAGACTAAATTTGAACATGGTATAAGTGAGCTTCTTTACCGCTTCTTTGTCGCGGCGGGAGAGAACTGACTTTGAGAAAGGAAAGATTGTTGGGTGTTATATTAGTGGGTTGTCCATATGAGAAACCGAGAGGCGTTTAAACATACCCAAGTCAACTGTTTTGGATGTACTGAATAAGTGGAAGACAAATGAAGCAGCAAAACGTACCGGCAGACCAAAGAAAATCAGTGATAGAGGACGTCGAAGCCTCAGGAGAGTCGTTACAGCTAATCAAAGGAATACTGCACGAGACTAAATTTGAAAATGGTATAAGTGAGCTTCTTTACCGCTTCTTTGTCGCCGCGGGAGAGAACTGACTTTGAGAAAGGAAAGATTGTTGGGTGTTATATTAGTGGGTTGTCCAGAAGAGAAACCGAGAGGCATTTAAACATACCCAAGTCAACTGTTTTGGATGTACTGAATAAGTGGAACACACAGGAAGCAGCAAAACGTACCGGCAGATCAAAGAAAATCAGTGATAGAGGACGTTGAAGCCTCAGGAGATTCGTTACAGCTAATCGACGGAGTACTGCACAAGACTTCAGTGTACAGGTGAGTAAAAATGCTGGAACCTCGGTATATACAAATACCATTCGCAGAGAACTTCATTCCATGAGTTACTGTGGTCCTGTGGCTGCTCATAAGCCTTTCATCTCCACTCGGAATGTTACTCGTCGTTTAGCATGGTGTAAAGAACATTTATTGTAGACCATAGATCAATGGAAATGGGCCCTATGGACCCAGATACATGATCCATCAGTCTGACGGCCATGTGTGGGTATGGCCTCAGCTGGGGGAACGCTATTTATCACAGAGTACTGTTCCTACTGTCAAGTTTGGAGCTGGCAGTGTACTCGTGTGCGGCTGTTTTTCATGGTATCATCCTGGCCCATTGGTTATCGTGGACAAACCTTTTAACCAGCATGTCTACCTCGATATTCTGGACAATTATGCCCTACTAACTCTGTGGCAATACTATGGAACCCAACCTTGTTGGTACCAGCAGGATAATGCACCGAGCCATAAAGAAAGGACTGTTGCAGCATGGTTTGACGATAATTCCGCATCGTAAGTGGACTGGCCAGCACAGAGCCCTGATCTTAATCCCACAGAACACCTATGGGATGAATTAGAGCATCGCATGAGAAGTTTGGAAGCAAGGCCTACTACTTAGCAACAGTTAGCAGCAGCATTATGTACTGAAGGGAGGCGCATACCTATGGCTGTGTTCTAAAACCTTTTCGAAAGCATGTCTCGAAGGGTCAGTGCATGCATTAAGGCCAAAAGTGGACCGACAGCGTACTAATGTATGTCAATAAATGCTATGTTGCGTTTCTCTTCTAGGTGTCCGGTGACTTTTGTCAATATAGTGTATACTGGTTTGTGAACTTCACCTGCGTTATCATTCAGTCTCCAGGCACGCTCATTTCTCTAGGCTGGGGGTAGTCATAATGTAATGGCTCATCGATATGCAGTAATGCTTCACAAATAACATGGAAGGCATGTATAAATGTCTTTATCAGCACAGACGTGCATGTTTTCACTGTTTCGCATGCAACCACCTAATCAAAAGAACTTGAAAAATATGAGGTGTGACAATTTAATTCCAGAATACACCTGTAGAAAAAAAGTGCATACCTGTCTAAGTGGCGAACTCTGTTTCTTTATGATCTTTCCTACCAGGGCCAGCACTCTGCTCCCACTGCTAGTTTTCTATGTTTTCAATTCTTCCAAGACATGCAGCATACCGAATGGACAATAAAAATTGTTTAGGAATTTGTTGTTCCATCGTTTCAGATGATGGTGTGGGGAGGGTTTAGCGAAAAAGAACCCATCAAAAACACAAGTGATGGGAAACTGCTGGCCACCAGCTGGTAGTGATGGGTTACTGCTGGCTGAAATCTGCCATTCACGGCCCGGTAGCGGTACGTTGGTGGCAGCACTATCAGTTGGCGAACCATTGATAGCCCTGCAGCATCGCCGTGAATTGTGGGCCTCCAAAGCAAGTGCCACTAGTGGCCCGTTGCTGGCAACCAATGCAACCCCAACAGCAGGTGGAAGCAATGGGGCTGCACAGAAGCAACACTTGCTGTGTCTCTCATGGTACCAGTTAGTTGAAGACGAAGCTATTGTCATCGTGTTATTTTAGTAGATGTTAAGAAAAACAATCGAGGCGAATTAATTTCCTAATGAAATACACCCACTCCATTCCCACGAATAAAAATTCATGGAATGGAGTGGGTGAATAACAAGAAAAAATTTGAAACCGCTTGAAACAAATGTCCTGGAAAACCATTAAAAAAACGTTTGTTGGAAAAAAAAGAACTATACACATACAAAATTTATTAATAATTGGAAAGAAAAAAAAAAGCAATGCTATGTGGATATAATGTACTCATTCATGGGTTGAATACATAAGACTGGAGGAATTCACTTCTAAAAATAACGAGAAGTAAAATAAAATATCTTTCCTCTTTAAAACAAATGTAGCTTTGGACAACGGAAAGGAAAGATACAACGCTAAAAATGTAACAGAATGTGACATGAACCTGGGTAAATATATATATTAATTCAACAATCTCCTTTCAAGACGACAAGGACACTACAAAATTTTGGAAAGCAACTCTAAATATGTACACGCCTTGAAAATGAGTGAAGTTCCCTTAAGGTAAAAAAAAACTATCGTTACGTTGAAAAAATAAATTTATGAATTATATGAAACTGACTTTTATGAAAAATACCTCGCAATATTGTAAAATGAAAGAGGGAAACATTCGATTACATATTCCGCATGAAACAGACAGCTTCAAGCACACGCGCGTGCGTGGCAAATTAGTCCGGACAGTAGAGATCTCAGCTTCCACGCAAACGGCCCTGGTTCATATCCACTCAGATCCAAACGGGCATTTTCCCGGTCTGTTGAGAAAATTTCCCCAGTGCAGTGCTAAAATTCACATGTTTTGTAAGGGTAGAAAAAAAAAAAAAAAGTTGTAGCTTTGGGAAACTGCGGTTATCCTTGATTTTTTTTTTTTTTTTTTTTATGGCTACTACTGGGAAATTGGCGGACAAGATTTGGCAAGCCACCAGTTACGTCACGCGGTTGCTGGCTGCCACTGCAGGCAAACTAGCGGACCACATTAGGCTAGCCATCATTTCTGGCAGCTACTGCCTGTGATGGACAACTGATGGCCCTGTTCTGGCATATGACAACTTATGGGGTGTCAACTGTTGGTCTGAACTAATGGCCCTTCTGTTGGCCGCCCAGACATTTTATTGATGG
This sequence comes from Macrothele yani, assembly GCA_039090855.1. NCBI lineage: Eukaryota > Metazoa > Arthropoda > Arachnida > Araneae > Macrothelidae > Macrothele > Macrothele yani. The sequence continues at coordinate 111,442,014 of CM077033.1, read as the reverse complement.
TTTGACAGTGGCAACATAGTGCTGGGCCATTGCTGACCTAGCAAAACTGTTTTTGCTGGGAAACAGTCTTCCCAGAAATAGTGTTGCAGGCAATTTTATTTAACAGAACGATTAATCAACGGGTTAATCAGCCAGTGAATTTTTGATTAATCAGTTAAAATTTTTAGTTGATTCACACTCCAACAACGCACAGTATACACAGTCTTAAATGTGTTAAAAATAAACAATGCCCCATTATAGTATGAAATATTTATTTCCTGAGCACTGTTACTGACACACTGTAGCGCATGAATTATCCAAAACAAAAAGAAGACCCATAATTACAAATTCTATGCGTCTTTTTGGACCCACATTTTATTTCGGATTTGGCAAAAGTAAAATTTGTGAGGTTTAGGGAAAGAACGAAAACAGCCAGCAATCCACCATACCTCAAGATTATGTAAATGTACAAATGTCCTGATTAATTTATTAAACCTTTCAGCTCTTTCAATCAATATTGGAACAGTTGAAATTTAAATTGGGAAAAACAAACAAACTTACATTTAATGAGAGCACTGTAAACTATTATACTCCACTAAAAGTTGCATATCTACTTCAATGATTGTTTGTTAAAAGTAAAAAAAAAAAAAAAAAACTGTTTAAGAGTAGTTGTGAAAACACAAGTTCGTCCCCTCACTCCAGAGTAAGTCGGCTCTCCCAAATGAGCTACTTGGACAGATAGTCTTGCTGCAGATTTGTCATCTTGACATGTTTTCACCTCTGTAATATGTCTTTTTTTTTTTTTTTTTTTTGATTGGAGGTTTAACGACCACCGTGAGCAACTCAATGGGCTATAAGCAGTCGCCCGTCCCTAATTTAGGGTCACTGGTTCCAGGGAAGGGAGAGAGCCAGTGCCGTAAGACAAACACAACATCCATGCCTGACCGGGATTCGAACCCGGACCCCTTACGGACGAATGATCAGAGGTCAGCGCCTTAGACCACTGCGCCACCGGGCGGCCTGTAATATGTCACATCATCTCCCTTTTAATTCTTTTTCTTTTAAGCAAAGTAGGAAATTTGCATTAATTCCAAACAATGTGTGGAACAAACATCACACATCTTTCAAAGAATCCATACCTGCCAACCTGAGAAAATTCAAATGCGTAAAATTGCGATCGAATGACATTGCTAATGATTTTTTTAAAACTATGCGCGAACGACATTTATGATGATTTTTTTAACTATGCGCATAGAACATTTATAATGAATTTAACTATGTACAAGTAAAAATAAATGCAAATATTTCTGCATTTTATAATGATTAGATGTTTATAATATAAATCAATTATATCACATTTTGATACCATACTCAACGTTTTTCATAGCATACTCAACGTATTCCGTTGTCCACAGTGGAACGACGATTTCCCCAGCATACTCGATGTTTTCCGTCGTCCGTAGCGGACCTACGATTATCATAGCATGCTTTATGTTTTCCATCGTCCGTAGCGGACAGACGATTTCCATAGCATACTGTACATTTTCCATCGTCTGTAGGGGACAGACGATTTCCATAGCATACTGTACATTTTCCATCGTCTGTAGGGGACAGACAATTATCATAGCATGCTTTATGTTTTCCATCGTTCGTAGCGGACAGACGATTTCCATAGCATACTGTACATTTTCCATCGTCTGTAGGGGACAGACGATTTCCATAGCATACTGTACATTTTCTGTCATCTGCAGTGGGTTGACGATTTCCATAATATACTCGATGTTTTCCGTCGTTTTAATAGCATGATTGATGTTTTCTATCGTCTGTAGCGGACTGACGATTTCCATAGCATACTCTACGTTTTCTTTCGTCCGTAGCAGACAGACGATTTCCATAGCATACTTTACATTTTCCATCGTCTGTAGGGGACAGACGATTTCCATAAGCATACTGTACATTTTCTGTCATCTGCAGTGGGTTGACGATTTCCATAACATACTCGATAAGTTTTCCGTCGTTATCATAGCATGCTTTATGTTTTCCGTCGTCCGTAACAGACAGACGATTTCCATAGCATACTGTACATTTTCCATCGTCTGTAGGGGACAGACGATTTCCATAGCATACTGTACATTTTCCATCGTCTGCAGGGGACAGACGATTATCATTGCATGCTTTATGTTTTCCATCGTCCGTAGCGGACAGACGATTTCCATAGCATACTGTACATTTTCTGTCATCTGCAGTGGGTTGACGATTTCCATAATATACTCGATGTTTTCCGTCGTTATCATAGCATGCTTGATGTTTTCTATCGTCTGTAGCGGACTGATGATTTCCATAGCATACTCTACGTTTTCCTTCGTCCGTAGCAGACAGACGATTTCCATAGCATACTGTACATTTTCCATCGTCTGTAGGGGACAGACGATTATCATAGCATGCTTTATGTTTTCCATCGTCCGTAGCGGACAGACGATTTCCATAGCATACTGTACATTTTCCATCGTCTGTAGGGGACAGACGATTTCCATAGCATACTGTACATTTTCTGTCATCTGCAGTGGGTTGACGATTTCCATAACATACTCGATGTTTTCCGTCGTTATCATAGCATGCTTGATGTTTTCTATCGTCTGTAGCGGACTGACGATTTCCATAGCATACTCTACGTTTTCCTTCGTCCGTAGCAGACAGACGATTTCCATAGCATACTGTACATTTTCCATCGTCTGTAGGGGACAGACGATTTCCATAGCATACTGTACATTTTCCATCGTCTGTAGGGGACAGACGATTTCCATAGCATACTGTACATTTTCTGTCATCTGCAGTGGGTTGACGATTTCCATAACATACTCGATGTTTTCCGTCGTTATCATAGCATGCTTGATGTTTTCCGTCGTTATCATAGCATGCTTGATGTTTTCTATCGTCTGTAGCGGACTGACGATTTCCATAGCATACTCTACGTTTTCCTTCGTCCGTAGCAGACAGACGATTTCCATAGCATACTGTACATTTTCCGTCATCTGCAGTGGGTTGACGATTTCCATAACATACGCGATGTTTTCCGTCGTTATCATAGCATGCTTGATGTTTTCTATCGTCTGTAGCGGACTGACGATTTCCATAGCATACTCTACGTTTTCCTTCGTCCGTAGCACACAGACGATTTCCATAGCATACTGTACATTTTCCATCGTCTGTAGGGGACAGACGATTTCCATAGCATACTGTACATTTTCTGTCATCTGCAGTGGGTTGACGATTTCCATAACATACTCGATGTTTTCCGTCGTTATCATAGCATGCTTGATGTTTTCCGTCGTTATCATAGCATGCTTGATGTTTTCTATCGTCTGTAGCGGACTGACGATTTCCATAGCATACTCTACGTTTTCCTTCGTCCGTAGCAGACAGACGATTTCCATAGCATACTGTACATTTTCCATCGTCTGTAGGGGACAGACGATTTCCATAGCATACTGTACATTTTCCATCGTCTGTAGGGGACAGACGATTTCCATAGCATACTGTACATTTTCTGTCATCTGCAGTGGGTTGACGATTTCCATAACATACTCGATGTTTTCCGTCGTTATCATAGCATGCTTGATGTTTTCCGTCGTTATCATAGCATGCTTGATGTTTTCTATCGTCTGTAGCGGACTGACGATTTCCATAGCATACTCTACGTTTTCCTTCGTCCGTAGCAGACAGACGATTTCCATAGCATACTGTACATTTTCCGTCATCTGCAGTGGGTTGACGATTTCCATAACATACGCGATGTTTTCCGTCGTTATCATAGCATGCTTGATGTTTTCTATCGTCTGTAGCGGACTGACGATTTCCATAGCATACTCTACGTTTTCCTTCGTCCGTAGCACACAGACGATTTCCATAGCATACTGTACATTTTCCATCGTCTGTAGGGGACAGACGATTTCCATAGCATACTGTACATTTTCTGTCATCTGCAGTGGGTTGACGATTTCCATAACATACGCGATGTTTTCCGTCGTTATCATAGCATGCTTGATGTTTTCTATCGTCTGTAGCGGACTGACGATTTCCATAGCATACTCTACGTTTTCTCTTCGTCCGTAGCACACAGACGATTTCCATAGCATACTGTACATTTTCCATCGTCTGTAGGGGACAGACGATTTCCATAGCATACTGTACATTTTCTGTCATCTGCAGTGGGTTGACGATTTCCATAACATACTCGATGTTTTCCGTCGTTATCATAGCATGCTTGATGTTTTCCGTCGTTATCATAGCATGCTTTGATGTTTTCTATCGTCTGTAGCGGACTGGCGATTTCCATAGCATACTCTACGTTTTTCCTTCGTCCGTAGCAGACAGGCAGACGATTTCCATAGCATACTGTACATTTTTCCATCGTCTGTAGGGGACAGACGATTTCCATAGCATACTGTACATTTTCCATCGTCTGTAGGGGACAGACGATTTCCATAGCATACTGTACATTTTCTGTCATCTGCAGTGGGTTGACGATTTCCATAACATACGCGATGTTTTCCGTCGTTATCATAGCATGCTTGATGTTTTCTATCGTCTGTAGCGGACTGACGATTTCCATAGCATACTCTACGTTTTCCTTCGTCCGTAGCACACAGACGATTTCCATAGCATACTGTACATTTTCCATCGTCTGTAGGGGACAGACGATTTCCATAGCATACTGTACATTTTCTGTCATCTGCAGTGGGTTGACGATTTCCATAACATACTCGATGTTTTCCGTCGTTATCATAGCATGCTTGATGTTTTCCGTCGTTATCATAGCATGCTTGATGTTTTCTATCGTCTGTAGCGGACTGACGATTTCCATAGCATACTCTACGTTTTCCTTCGTCCGTAGCAGACAGACGATTTCCATAGCATACTGTACATTTTCCATCGTCTGTAGGGGACAGACGATTTCCATAGCATACTGTACATTTTCCATCGTCTGTAGGGGACAGACGATTTCCATAGCATACTGTACATTTTCTGTCATCTGCAGTGGGTTGACGATTTCCATAACATACTCGATGTTTTCCGTCGTTATCATAGCATGCTTGATGTTTTCCGTCGTTATCATAGCATGCTTGATGTTTTCTATCGTCTGTAGCGGACTGACGATTTCCATAGCATACTCTACGTTTTCCTTCGTCCGTAGCAGACAGACGATTTCCATAGCATACTGTACATTTTCCGTCATCTGCAGTGGGTTGACGATTTCCATAACATACGCGATGTTTTCCGTCGTTATCATAGCATGCTTGATGTTTTCTATCGTCTGTAGCGGACTGACGATTTCCATAGCATACTCTACGTTTTCCTTCGTCCGTAGCACACAGACGATTTCCATAGCATACTGTACATTTTCCATCGTCTGTAGGGGACAGACGATTTCCATAGCATACTGTACATTTTCTGTCATCTGCAGTGGGTTGACGATTTCCATAACATACTCGATGTTTTCCGTCGTTATCGTAGCATGCTTGATGTTTTCCGTCGTTATTATAGCATGCTTGATGTTTTCTATCGTCTGTAGCGGACTGACGATTTCCATAGCATACTCTAAGTTTTCCTTCGTCCGTAGCAGACAGACGATTTCCATAGCATACTGTACCTTTTCCATCGTCTGTAGGGGACAGACGATTTCCATAGCATACTGTACATTTTCCGTCATCTGCAGTGGGTTGACGATTTCCATAACATACTCGATGTTTTCCGTCGTTATCATAGCATGCTTGATGTTTTCTATCGTCTGTAGCGGACTGACGATTTCCATAGCATACTCTACGTTTTCCTTCGTCCGTAGCAGACAGACGATTTCCATAGCATACTGTACATTTTCCATCGTCTGTAGAGGACAGACGATTTCCATAGCATACTGTACATTTTCCATCGTATGTAGGGGACAGACGATTTCCATAGCATACTGTACATTTTCTGTCATCTGCAGTGGGTTGACGATTTCCATAACATACTCGATGTTTTCCGTCGTTATCATAGCATGCTTGATGCTTTCTATCGTCTGTAGCGGACTGACGATTTCCATAGCATACTCTACGTTTTCCTTCGTCCGTAGCAGACAGACGATTTCCATAGCATACTGTACATTTTCCATCGTCTGTAGGAGACAGACGATTTCCATAGCATACTGTACATTTTCCGTCATCTGCAGTGGGTTGACGATTTCCATAACATACGCGATGTTTTCCGTCGTTATCATAGCATGCTTGATGTTTTCTATCGTCTGTAGCGGACTGACGATTTCCATAGCATACTCTACGTTTTCCGTCGTCCGTAGCAGACAGACGATTTCCATAGCATACTGTACATTTTCAGTCATCTGCAGTGGGTTGACGATTTCCATAACATACGCGATGTTTTCCGTCGTTATCATAGCATGCTTGATGTTTTCTATCGTCTGTAGTGGACTGACGATTTCCATAGCATACTGTACGTTTTCCGTCGTCCGTAGCGGACCGACGATTTCCATAGCATACTCTACGTTTTCCGTCGTCCATAGCAGACCGACGATTTCCATAGTACTACGTAAAATCCGCAGTAGTTGGGAGTATCTGAATCTTTCTTCCTACCACATTATCTTTATTCAGCGTCAAGCATAACAGTGTGCGTAGATAATTTACTGTGCCGAAGTCCCGACGATGATGACAGGACACGGGTGTTCTGGCACACAATGGCGCAAAATTCCCATCTCCATTGTATATTTTATTTATAGGGATATTTTTAACAAAAAAATACCGAAAATTTTTCAAATCTGGAAGAACAGTTCTTCCGGCCGGAAAACCGGAAGACCGTATAAAAAAAAAAAAAAAGGTAAACTTCCGGAAATTCTGGAAGAGTTGGCAGGTATGATTTAACTGAAACAATAAATATTTATCAAGGAAGATTTAATTTTTTTTTTCAAATATACAGAAATGCATAAAAATAGTGACCTATGCATAAAATCATAAAGAACAGTTTAATGCGTAAAAGTTGGCAGGTATGAGAACCCAACGGCCAGTTGATCCATTTACCCCCATCAGGCACCAATGTGAAAACACAAGTTTGTCCACGATGGGCATTGAACCCTTGTCCCCTCACTCCGGAGTATGTTCTTCTCCCAACTGAACTATGCGGACCGAATGTCTTGCGGCAGATTTTTCGTTTTGACACGTTTTCACCTCTGTAGTACATCACATAGTCATCACACAGTTCCTGTGTTTTGAAAAATAAAAGCCGCTCTGGTGTTCTGAGCGGACTTTAAAAGTGCATTGTCTTTATGTAGTTAAAAATGATAAAATTTACTTAAAAATGATAAAATTTACTTCTGCTAGTACTTGATTTTTTTTAAAGATTGCTTTCAAAGAGCATAAATCAAAGTTTCAAATAATGTACATTACATTTATTTTTCATTCGCTTATATGTAAGTACAAATATTCATTATCTCTTCATTCTTTTGATTTTTTAAAAGGACCCAGAATATCTCACAAAGTGCCTACGTTTTAAAAATCTGTGGGTCCCTAGGACCCAGCTTAATAAAAATGCAATGGCAGCTCTGTTCCTGACTTACTTGAAGCATAATTCAATTTGACATTCAATTGTAGATAGTTCATCAAGATTAGATAGTTCAAGGGTCACACCACCAATTGCGTTCTTAGCAATTTGCGAAAAAAAAAAAATTGTTCTGGCGATGGATAAAAAGTTTTGGCGAAAACATTGACGATTACCTTCTTTTAATGTTATTACCTTTTTAAATAACATTTTTTGCTGCTTAATTGTGACGCATATATAACTTTATGTTTTCGTACTATTTTAACACTTTGTTTTTATGGTTTTTATATTTCCAACGAAGAGTGATAAAAAAAAATGGTGACTTCAGATTACATTTGGCTAAAGCGAAAACTTAAAAAAGCCAGAGCAACCACTGTAGTTCATTACCTAATCAAAACTCAGAGGCATGTGTAAAGAGAGTGAGCCAAGATCAAGCACAAGACCTTTGCAGCAAGAAGAGGAGAACCCTCTGCAACAATCATAATATTTGCACCTTTATGGTATTAAACTCCAGCAAAGTGCGCATATTTATGTGCAATTCATTAATGACATATAATTAAATGGCCAATCCCTTACCCAAAGGTTCTTGGTCATTTTTTTCCTTTACACTTCAAGCACGTCAATTATCATCATGTAATGTAGTTGGCCTTTAAAGGTTGATAAAACTCCTTGCTTATGAGATTCGTCCTTCCGGTCATGAAACACAGTATTTTTTATATATATATATATCATCATCATCATCAACCATTATCAATCCACTGCTGGACGAAGGTCTCCCCAAGTTTCCTCCACAACGGTCTGTCTTGTGCCAGTCTCCTCCATGTCACTCCCGCATACTTTCGAATTTCATCCACCCATCTTCCATGTGGTCTTCTTCTGGGTCTTTTCCTGTCCCTTGGAATCCAATCTAAAATTTCGGCTGTCCATCGATGGTCTGTCCTTCTGGCAGTATGTCCAGCCCATTGCCATTTCAGGGATTTAACTCTGATCATGATGTCTTCCACTCTTGTCATTTTTCGGATCCAAGTGTTCCTCTTCTTATCTCTCCTGGTTACACCAAGCATGCACCTCTCCATGCTTCTTTGAGTTGTCTGCAGCCTTTGTATGTCTCTTTTAGCTAAGGTCCACGTCTCTGCACCATACGTAAGCACTGGAAGGATGCATTGATCAAACACTTTTCTTTTAAGACATAATGGCATATTGCTCTTGAAAATTATGCTGTTTCTTCCAAAAGCTCTCCAGGCAAGTTTTGTACGCCGATTAATTTCTTCACCAATGTGACCCTCACTTGATATCTGCTGTCCAAGATAAACGTACGTGTCTGTTATCTCCAGCTTTTCTCCATCAATTGATAAATCTTCATTTCTTGTAAAAGCATTGTACATCACTTTTGTCTTCTGAAAGTTCATTTTTAATCCCACTTCTTTACTCTTGTCAGCAAGTTCCTGGATCATACTCTGTAGCTCTGATGGGGTAGTTGCAAAAATGACTATGTCATCAGCAAAACGAAGGTGGGTTAGATAATCTCCATTAATCTTTATCCCTTTGTTTTCCCAGTTCAGTGATTGAAAGACATTTTCCAATGTGGCATTAAAGAGCTTCGGAGATATGGTGTCACCTTGTCTCACTCCTTTTCCAATTTTTACGTGTGTTGTATTTTCAAACAGCCGAATCTTTGCACTTGCATTTTCATAGATGTTATTAATAATATTAATGTATGCATCTTCAATACCGCAGGATTTCAGAGCCATTGCAACTGCTGATGGTTTCACCGAATCAAAGGCTTTTTCATAATCGATAAAAGCCATGCACAATGGAAGTTCATATTCTCTCGCTCTTTTCAATTAGTTCTCTCAGTACGTGGATATGATCTATTGTGCTGTAGCCACTCCTGAATCCAGCTTGTTCTCTCGGTTGAGCCATGTCCAGTGTCACCTTCAAGCGGTGTGAAAGAACTTTAGTGAAGATTTTATAAACCACTGATAGGAGGCTGATAGGTCTGTAGTTCCCGAGATCCTCAATGTCACCTTTTTTATGTAGCAAGATCATTGTAGCGTTGTTCCAATCCTCAGGAATTTTCCCTTCATTAAGGCATCGAGTGAAAATTTGGGCGAGTACTGTTTCGATTTCTCCACTTGCTTCTTGTATGATGTCTACAGTAATTCCATCTTCTCCTGGAGCTTTCCCCCGCTTCATGTTCTTGATTGCATGTGCAACTTCTGCTGGAAGGACTGGAAGAACTCTGGTACTGGTATCCTCCAAAATGACTCCACAACTTAAATCTTGGCCCTCAGTCTCCAGCAGCTGGAATGTACCTGGCCAAGGCAGCGGCCAGTGCGACATGAAGGCAGAGGGTGCTAAGAATCCCCGGAGGACCGGACTAGGCTGCCATCTGATGCTGACCTTGGCGACGTATAACGGACGCTCCCTATCTTTTGATTCAAGGCTTCTTGAATTGGAAGAGGAACTACAAAGGATCAAGTGGGACATCGTCGGGCTAAGTGAGGTAAGGAGAAAAGGAGAAGATCTCATCGAACTGAAAAGTGGACATCTCTTCTACTATCGTGGGACAGATACTGGCAGAACTAGTGGTGTTGGATTTATAATAAACAAGAAACTGAAGGATAAAGTTGTAGAAGTTGAAAGTTCCTCTGACAGAGCTGCACGACTCGTTATCCAACTCTAGAGAAGATACCAGTCTCAGATTATTCAAACTTATGCACCCACCACAAGTCATGCTGAAGAAGAAATTGAAGAATTTTATGAGGAAATTCGTGATCTAAATAATAAAGGTAAGCAGCACTTGAAGATAATTATGGGAGATTTCAATGCAAAAATAGGGCAACGGCAACAGAATGAAACTTCAGTAGGTAAATTCGGTCACGGCAACAGAAACCAGCGTGGAAATACTCTCGTAGAGTTTGCAGAGGCAGAAGGGTTTTTCATCTTGAACTCCTTTTTCAAGAAAAAGCCACACAGGAAATGGACATGGAGACATCCAAATGGGACGACAAGTGAAATTGATTTTATTATGTGTAACAAAAAATTCGTCATAGAAGACTGCAGTGTGCTAAACAAGTTCAACACAGGCAGTGACCATAGATTGGTGAGATGTAAGATGCACCTCAACACTAAACTCGAACGTAGCAAGCTCATAAGACAAACAAAATGTATTGACATAACCAACCTTAAAAAACACCATAATACCTTCAAATTGGAACTGAAGAACAGATTCTCTGCTTTAGAAGGCCTAACATCGGAAGAAGTGGATATTTCGGAAGTTAACAGAAAAGTAACCAAAGCTCTTATGGAAACAGCAACAAAATTAGCTGGGTCTAAGAACAAATTGCATGTGAACAAATTATCAGGAAAAACCAAAATGTTGATGCAAAAAAGAAGAGAGATGAGGACAACTAAAGAAGATGTGACTTCCAAAGTGGAATATATAGAGCTATGCAAGACAGCACGAAAAAGTATCACTGAAGACGTAAGGAAATTCAACTGTGAACTGGTAAGGAAAGCAATTGAAAACAACCAAAGCCTAAAGATAGCAAAGGGACATCTCAGTAAGGGGAAAAAACAGATTATGGCACTGAGAAAAGAAGATGGTTCTGTAACAAGAAATAGAGGCGAAATTATGACAAGAGTGAAAGATTTCTACTCCAAATTATATGAAAGGGATGATACATGTACTCCAGACATATATATATATATATATATATATTATTCACTGGACAAAAAACGCAGGTTTCATTATGCCATCTGAGACGTAAACATAGCTCGCCATCTCCATAAAAACCACACAAATAAACATACCATACATCTCATTCATACATTCAGTTAAAACCACTATGTACACAATTACACTATTTACATTCCCAGGCAGTTAAACCTTTGTCAACTGTGACTAAAAAGTGCTGCATCCGCTTCAAACACCATACTAACCCTACCGCAAGGGCCAACCTCATTCAGCCCGTCATACACAATCCTCTAGCGCTTTCAAGTGATTGTGTATGACGGGCTGAATGAGGTTGGCACTTTCGGTAGGGTTAGTACGGTGTTTGAAGCGGATGCAGCAATTTTTTAGTCACAGTTGACAAAGGTTTAACTCCCTAGAAATGTAAATAGTGTATTTATGTACATAGTGGATTTAACTGAATGTATGAATGAGTTGAGTTGAGGCGGGCGGTCGTAGTGTGCGATGGGTTTGCCTCCTCGGGCGCTCCGTGGTAGCAATGGCACACACAACAGCAACTAGGCCTCTGTGAATCTTGGAGAGGTGCAAGCTAGTTCTGTGTGACATTGGCAAAAAGACCCCAACTCACTGGGTTTTGTTCCAGAATCCTTAGGTTGAATGACCAACTGGAACCCTCAGCTGTGTAATCCCCCACACTGATGTACTTATCTGATTAAAAAGACAAAAAGAAATATTAAGAATGACTCAAGTGTGGGATATGGTGGACCTACCACACTTGAGAAGGACGGTCCACCACGAAATCGACCTGGACTTTCTAGACGGCGTATGAGAAAGCGATCTCGGCTGAGTGAATGTAAGATTGGTGTATGGAATACTAGAGATATAAATGGCAAGATGAGTGAGGTGATTGAGGAGATGAATAAGTATAGACTGGATGTGCTGTGTGTAAGTGAAACCAAAAAGAAGGAAATTGGGGTAGAAGAAGTGAATGGCACAGTGAGTGTGTGGTCTGGAGTATTGGATAATATGAGAGGACAGGCTGGTGTAGGTGTGATTTTAAGTGAAAAGATGAAGAACTTGATTCACTATAGTTGCATAAGTGAGAGAATTCTCTGGATTCGTTTGAAAGTGAAACTTCAGAGAATTGTAATTGTTGTAGTGATTGCTCCTTGTGACTCTGAACCTTCTGATAAGAAAGAAGATTTCTGGAATGAGCTAAAAGCTGTTTTGAGCCAGTTTGGTGCTAAAGAAAAAGTTATAATAGCAGGGGATTTCAATGCTAGAGTAGATGTGCTGAATGCAATTTCTGACAATGTTCTGGGTAAGTTTAATGATCCTTGTGTGAATGATAATGGTGAAAGATTAATTGAACTCTGCATTGAGAATGGTTTGTGTGTATCTAATACATTTTTCAACCACAAGTATATCCACACATATACTTGGAAAAATCGTACTCTTGGTCAAAAGACTGTGATAGATTTTGTTGTTTACGATCAGCGTTTGAAACACTTAGTTGTTGACACCCATGTGATGAGAGGTGCGGATGTTGGTTCTGATCATTACTTGGTAGTGTCACGAGTGAAACTTAATGTTGGGTGGAGGAAAAAGGAATAGGAAGAGACCCAGGATAGAAAGAATAAAGGTTGATAGGCTCCTTGAAGATCATCAGCAGTATTCTGACTTACTCAGAGAACGACTGAAGGATCTGAAATCTTGTGAGAGGGATGTAGAAAAGAAGTGGGAATGTTTTAAGAACTGTGTTGTCACTGCTGCTAAAGAGGTCTGTTGCACCACAATAGTGGGTAACAATAGAGGTGATGCTTGGTGGAATAGTGAGATTGATGAGGCAGTAAAGAAAAAGAAGGAAGCCTATTTGGGGATGTTGCACGGTAGAGTCTCTGTGGATGAATATCGCTGTAAGAAGCGTGAAGCTGCTAAGCTGGTTCGCCACAGTAAGGCAAAAGATAGGAAGGAGAAAGTGGAAAGGCATGAACTGGCTTTTTGGAAAGATAGAAAGTCCTTCTGGAAGTACATGAGACTCAGGAAAAATAGGGGAAACAAAGTTGTAAGTTGTGTGAAGAATGAGATTGGAGAAATGATATGGGAGCCCAATGAGTTAAGTGAGAGATGGGGCGAATAGTTCTGTGAGTTATTAGATCAGAAGAGCAAAAATGATTCTGAGACAGATGCAGATGATGTCACAATGAGGGATGAAAGCACAGGAGGGATCTCAAGAGAAGAAGTGTGTAAAGCTCTAAAATCTCTTCAGAACAGTAAGGCTCCGGGAGTTGATGGCATAACTGCAGAGATGTTGAAATATGGTGGTGACTATAATTGACTGGTTAACTGAAATTTGCCAGTTGTGCTGGGAGTTAGGAAGGGTCCCTCGGGATTGGAAGGATGCTATTATTGTTCCTTTGTATAAGGGGAAAGGTGATCAGACTGAATGCAAGAACTATCGTGGTATTAGCCTACTGAGTGTGCCAGGGAAAGTGTTTGGTAAGGTTGTTATTGAAAAGTACGGGGTCTTACATCATTGAAAGTGTGGGATGTTCAGAGTGGTTTTATGCCTGGTAAAGGCTGCACTAACCAGATTTTTGCATTACGCACGATAATTGAAAAGTATCTGGCTGTTGGGAAGAAAGTTTTTACTGCCTTCATAGATTTAGAGAAAGCTTATGACCGAGTGAATAGGACACTTTTGTGGAAGGTATTGAATGAATATGGTGTTACTGGGAATCTACTTAATAGTGTAAAAGCCATGTATTCTCGGAAGTAGAGCTTGTGTACGAGTGAATGGTGTTTTATCGAAATGGTTTTCCATTGGTGCAGGAGTTAGACAAGGTTGTGTAATGTCACCATGGCTGTTTAATATATTTATGGACGCATGCATGCGTGAGGCCAAAATAGATAACAGTGGTTTATGTCTTGGTGATATCCGTGTCTGCAGATTGCTGTATGCTGATGACACTGTCCTGTTGGCAGAGAGCAAAAGTGAGTTGCAGAGTATGTTGACTGGTGCACGAAGTTTGCATGAAATTCAAACTGAGTATAAATAAGGGAAAAACCAAAGTTATGGTGTTTGAGAGAGGAACGGGTAGCACTGAATGTAATGTAAGTATAAATGGCACTGTGATTGACCAGGTGAGAGAGTTTGTGTATTTAGGAAGCATGTTTGACAGAGAGAACAAGTTGGATGGTGAAATCAGTAGGCGAGTGAATTCTTCTTTGAAAGTCATAGCTGCTCTGGGAGGTTTTCACAGGAATGATGGGTTCTCTAGAGAGTCCCGCATGGCTGTGTATGAAAGTGTAATTGTTCCTACTCTGATGTATGGCAGTGAAACCTGGGTACTGCAGAAGAAGCATAGGAGTCATTTGTGTGCTGGAGAAATGCGTTACTTACGTGGGGTTTGTGGCAAGACACAATATGATTGTGTGAGGAATGAAGATGTATTGCAGTTGTGTGATGTGAAGCAAAATGTTGTTAGCAAGGTGGAGACCAATATGCTTCGGTGGTTTGGCCATGTTGAAAGAATGAGTGATGAAATGCTTACTAAGAAAATATTTTCAACCCAAGTGGCAGGAAGGAAAGGCAGAGGAAGGCCAAGGAAGACATGGGTGGATCAGATTCAGGAGTGTCTGCATGAGAAAAAGATTATGAGTATGAAGTATAAAAGATCTTGTGTACGGCGTGTAATGGATATGAGTGAAGCACGAGTTGTATGTCAAGATCGCTGTAAATGGAGAAGTTTGATACGACAACAATAAGTAAAAATATCTGGTAGTTTGTATTTCTTTTTGGAGCTAACCTCTGAATCTCATAGAACAGCTTAGTGACATGTATGTATGATGAATGAGTTGAATGGTGTGTATATTTCTGTGGTTTTTATGGAGATGCCGAGCTATGTTTACGTCTATGAAACCTGCGTTTTTTGTCCAGTGAATAAAATAAAAAAATAAATAAAAATACGATGTTTCATGACCGGAAGAACGAATCCCATAAGCAAGGAGTTTTTCGAACTTTGAAGGCCAACTACATTGCATGATGATAATTGACGTGCTTGAAGTGTAAAGAAAAAAATGACCAAAAACCTTTGGGTAAATGATTGGCCATTTAATGATATGTCCTCTGCAACAAGTAACAACCAATCACACACCGTTTTATTTCTTATGTATGCTGCCGTTGACTTTAGGATGTGGTGACAACCATGTGGTGGATATTACACTGTCCCGGTACTCCGATTAAAAAAATCAAACAGAATTCTTTTTTTTTTTTTTCACTTTAGTTTAAATGTAACTGTGTTTGTGAAAGTTCTTATGAATTTCACATTTCTACCAAACAATAAACATTTTTGAAATTCAAATTTCATTTTTTTCTCTTGATTTAAAAAAAAAATGATCATGGACATGATGGGGGGGGGTCTGACCATACATAAGACCGGCCGATGACAAAAAAAGCTGAACTTTTTAACTGGGTGGAAAATTGGGACACGCGAACGCGCGGTGAGCAAATTCAAATACAGCATATATACAATATTTAAGAGTACGCTAGCCATATGGAATTATTTTCTGTAAATTATGTGTGTAAATATTAAAGTGAAGCACATTATTATATTCACAATAGACAAGTAGGGATTTAAGAACAAAATAAAATGAAATATTTAAAAATCAGATTTAAAACTTACATGTGAATCTTTACTAGCTAAATCCTGAGGTGAAAAGTATTTGTCTAGGAAAGTTTGTGAATTTAGTCAAGCAATTAGAAACTTGCAAGAATTAGAAACATATATCCACAGCTTAGTTTTTAGTCATTGAAGAAGTCAATAAAGTATTTCTCAATGTAACCTTATAAAATGGCTTGCAAAATTTTTTGCTTGCATTGTGAATATGGTGACATGAATCTCCATCAACGTCAAGCAAGTGGGGAGATTTTCTCTGCCGAATTCTTGTTTTTAACCCTGTTTTTGGGCCTCTCATGACACATTCTTTCCACTTAGCTTTCAAACAAGCAAAACAAATTCCTTCTTAGAGAGAAAGAATGGGAAAAAAAAACGGAAAGCTGCATCACGAACTTTTTAGAGGCTTCGGCCCGACGTTATACTGGCCCAAAGCCGTGCCTCCCCCCCCCCCCACACCACCACTTAGCTTTCAAACATGCAAAACACATTCTTCCTTAGAAAAAAAAAAAAGAAGGAAAGAAACAGAGTTGCGTCACGAACTTTGTTCAGCGGCTTGGGGCCGATGTTATCATAGCCGGGCGCCGTGCTTTCTTTCCACTAAGTTTTCAAACAAGCAGAACACATTCCTCCTCCTTAGAAAAAAAAAAAAAAAAAGGTTCGTCACGAACATGGTTCAGAGGCATCGGGCAGAAGCAATTCCGGGCAACAGCGAAAGCACGTCCGAACCAACGTAATTCCGGATCACGGCAAAAGAAGCACATGCGAACTAACGTAATTCCGGATCACGGCAAAAGAAGCACATTCGAACTAACGTAATTCCGGATCACGGCAAAAGAAGATCACCAGGCCTACATAATCCCGCGGCGTGGCGCCATTCTTCCTTTCCACTTAGCTTTCAAACAAGCAAAACAAATTCCTTCTCTTCGGGGGCGGGGCGGTAGAACGAATTTAAGAAAAGAAAGCTGCGTCACGAACTTTATTTAGACGCTTCAGGTCGACGTAATCCCGGACCACAGCGAAAGAAGCACGACGGACATTTTTTTTTTTTTTGTTCACACTTTGAAACAAGCAAAACAAATTCCACCACCTGAGAAAAAAAAAGACAAAGGGCTGTGTTACGAACTTTGTTCAGAGGCTTTTACGTCGATTATTTACAAAATCAGTAAAACTTTCTTAATAACAGCGAAAATCTGAATATCCATAATTTTTTTTGTTAGTCACCCGTAATCCCGGGGAAATCCGTAATAATTACGGAGATTCCGTATTTTTTGGCATCCTCCGTAGGAAGAGGATTCACGAGAGCTTCGATTCTCGAACGATCTCAGAAAAGCAAAAACGCATTCGGGTACATTTGCAAATTACAAGAGAGAGTTTCTGGCGATGACGTCACGGATAGAATCAAGCGGATAGTTTGGCCCGATAGAATGCAGCGTGGCGATTTCCCGCAAGACACGGAAAGGGCTGCGGGAGTTTCCCTAACGCACGAAGTAGGCGGAGCTTCCACCCTTTGCGCTGCGATGCTCAAGTGACTGACAAGCCATCCATTGTTGACAGCAGTAAACGAATTGAGCTCCTGACTCACCCTCCAACATTTCTTCTTGCCCCCCGCGTCTGCTCCAAAAGCAACGCTTTCAGCTAGAAAGCGCTTAGTTCTTTTACTCCACAAAAAAGCGGAATCGCGGAATTCCGCTTTTTTTAATTTTTCTATAGAACGACGACCCCCCCTAAAAAATCCTGAAAAATTTCTCTTCATTTTTGCAATGACCTCGACAATGACCAAAATGATGCCGAAAAGCGGAATTCCGCGAATTCGCGGAAGAATCTCATGTATGGGTCTGACACCAACTAACCCTTATGTAAATACACCACTGCATATGTTACAAAACATTAACAACTAAAGAGTCAGAATAAAAGACTTAAAAATGCCTTACCCTATCTGTTTGAGTGGCTGAATTGTTAGTGCAAATATTCCCACAGTCTGGATCATGGAAGTTAGTGTACTTGGTCTGAAAATTTGCAAAACAGGAAAATGCAGATAAATGAAAGATGCACTGCATAATACTCAATTATACATATTTTTTTAATTATGTTGTTATACACACACATACACTATACTGACAAAAGCCACCGGACACTCCTTCAAAAGCAAATGAACAAATCCACTGCATTGTTAAGATGTGCAGTACAGGTACAAACAGTATGAAAACAAGCCTGCAGCTGATCGCGATCATATCGCACTGTGAGGTTGAGTGGAAATGTTGCGGCGGAGAAAACTGACTTTGAGAAAGGAAAGATTGTTGGGTGTTATATTAGTGGGTTGTCCATAAGAGAAACCGAGAGGCGTTTAAACATGCCCAAGTCAACTGTTTTGGATGTACTGAATAAGTGGAAGACAAATGAAGCAGCAAAACGTACCGGCAGACCAAAGAAAATCAGTGATAGAGGACGTCGAAGCCTCAGGAGAGTCGTTACAGCTAATCAAAGGAATACTGCACGAGACTAAATTTGAAAATGGTATAAGTGAGCTTCTTTACCGCTTCTTTGTCGCGGCGGGAGAGAACTGACTTTGAGAAAGGAAAGATTGTTGGGTGTTATATTAGTGGGTTGTCCATAAGAGAAACCGAGAGGCGTTTAAACATACCCAAGTCAACTGTTTTGGATGTACTGAATAAGTGGAAGACAAATGAAGCAGCAAAACGTACCGGCAGACCAAAGAAAATCAGTGATAGAGGACGTCGAAGCCTCAGGAGAGTCGTTACAGCTAATCAAAGGAATACTGCACGAGACTAAATTTGAAAATGGTATAAGTGAGCTTCTTTACCGCTTCTTTGTCGCGGCGGGAGAGAACTGACTTTGAGAAAGGAAAGATTGTTGGGTGTTATATTAGTGGGTTGTCCATAAGAGAAACCGAGAGGCGTTTAAACATACCCAAGTCAACTGTTTTGGATGTACTGAATAAGTGGAAGACAAATGAAGCAGCAAAACGTACCGGCAGACCAAAGAAAATCAGTGATAGAGGACGTCGAAGCCTCAGGAGAGTCGTTACAGCTAATCAAAGGAATACTGCACGAGACTAAATTTGAAAATGGTATAAGTGAGCTTCTTTACCGCTTCTTTGTCGCGGCGGGAGAGAACTGACTTTGAGAAAGGAAAGATTGTTGGGTGTTATATTAGTGGGTTGTCCATAAGAGAAACCGAGAGGCGTTTAAACATACCCAAGTCAACTGTTTTGGATGTACTGAATAAGTGGAAGACAAATGAAGCAGCAAAACGTACCGGCAGACCAAAGAAAATCAGTGATAGAGGACGTCGAAGCCTCAGGAGAGTCGTTACAGCTAATCAAAGGAATACTGCACGAGACTAAATTTGAAAATGGTATAAGTGAGCTTCTTTACCGCTTCTTTGTCGCGGCGGGAGAGAACTGACTTTGAGAAAGGAAAGATTGTTGGGTGTTATATTAGTGGGTTGTCCATAAGAGAAACCGAGAGGCGTTTAAACATACCCAAGTCAACTGTTTTGGATGTACTGAATAAGTGGAAGACAAATGAAGCAGCAAAACGTACCGGCAGACCAAAGAAAATCAGTGATAGAGGACGTCGAAGCCTCAGGAGTGTCGTTACAGCTAATCAAAGGAATACTGCACGAGACTAAATTTGAAAATGGTATAAGTGAGCTTCTTTACCGCTTCTTTGTCGCGGCGGGAGAGAACTGACTTTGAGAAAGGAAAGATTGTTGGGTGTTATATTAGTGGGTTGTCCATAAGAGAAACCGAGAGGCGTTTAAACATACCCAAGTCAACTGTTTTGGATGTACTGAATAAGTGGAAGACAAATGAAGCAGCAAAACGTACCGGCAGACCAAAGAAAATCAGTGATAGAGGACGTCGAAGCCTCAGGAGTGTCGTTACAGCTAATCAAAGGAATACTGCACGAGACTAAATTTGAAAATGGTATAAGTGAGCTTCTTTACCGCTTCTTTGTCGCGGCGGGAGAGAACTGACTTTGAGAAAGGAAAGATTGTTGGGTGTTATATTAGTGGGTTGTCCATAAGAGAAACCGAGAGGCGTTTAAACATACCCAAGTCAACTGTTTTGGATGTACTGAATAAGTGGAAGACAAATGAAGCAGCAAAACGTACCGACAGACCAAAGAAAATCAGTGATAGAGGACGTCGAAGCCTCAGGAAAGTCGTTACTGCTAATCAAAGGAATACTGCACGAGAATAAATTTGAAAATGGTATAAGTGAGCTTCTTTACCGCTTCTTTGTCGCGGCGGGAGAGAACTGAATTTGAGAAAGGAAAGAGTGTTGGGGGTTATATTAGTGGGTTGTCCATAAGAGAAACCGAGAGGCGTTTAACATACCCAAGTCAACTGTTTTGGATGTACTGAATAAGTGGAAGACAAATGAAGCAGCAAAACGTACCGGCAGACCAAAGAAAATCAGTGATAGAGGACGTCGAAGCCTCAGGAGAGTCGTTACAGCTAATCAAAGGAATACTGCACGAGACTAAATTTGAAAATGGTATAAGTGAGCTTCTTTACCGCTTCTTTGTCGCGGCGGGAGAGAACTGACTTTGAGAAAGGAAAGATTGTTGGGTGTTATATTAGTGGGTTGTCCATAAGAGAAACCGAGAGGCGTTTAAACATACCCAAGTCAACTGCTTTGGATGCACTGAATAAGTGGAAGATGCATGGCATGCCTGAAACAGCAAAATGTACCAGCAGACCACAGAAAACTAGCGAAAAAAACGTCGAAGCCTCAGGAGAGTTGTTACAGCTAATCGATGGAGTAGTGCACAAGACCTAAGTGTACAGGTGAGTAAAATTGCTAGAACCTCGGTATGTACATGTACCATTCACAAAGAACTTCATTCCATAGGTTACCGTGCTCGTGCAGCTGCACATAAGCCTTTCATCTCCACTCGGGATGCTACTCGTCATTTAGAATGGCGTAAAGAACATTTATCGCGGACTGTAGATCAATGGAAATGGGCCCTACGGATCCAGATATACGATCCATCAGTCTGATGGCTGTGTGTGGGCAGTATGTATGGCAGCAGCAAGAGGAACGCTATTTACCACAGTGTACTGTTCCTACGGTCAAGTTTGGAGCTGGCAGTGCACTCGTGTGGGGGTGTTTTTCGTGGTATGGTCCTGGTCCATTGGTTATCGTGGACAAACCTGTTAACCAGCACGTCTACCTCGATATTCTGGACAATTATGCCCTACCAACTCTGTGGCAATACCATGGAACAGAGCCTTGTTCGTACCAGCAGGATAATGCACCGAGCCATAAAGCAAGGACTGTTATGGCATAATTTGACGATAATTCCATATCATGTGTGTACTGGCCAGCATAGAGCCCTGATCTTAATCCCATAGAGCACCTATGGGATGAATTAGAGCGTGGCATAAGAAGTTTGGAACCAAAGCCTACTACTAAGCAACAGTTAGCGGCATCATAATTTACTAAATGGAAGTGCATACCTATTGCTGTGTTCCAAAACCTTGTCGAAAGCATGTCTCGAAGGGTCAATTAAGGGCAAAGGTGGACCGACACCACACTAATGTACACTGAAGTGCCAGAAAAACTGGTACACCAGTTTAATACTTGGTAGGTCCCCCACGGGAGCGCAGGACTGCAGAAATACTATGGGGCATGTACTCTACTAGCTTCTGGAAATATGCTGTAGGCAACGCACATCATACTTCCTGCAGAGCGTTCCACAATTCGGGTGTATTCCGAGGTCTCGAATTCCTGTGTTTGATAGCGCGTTGCGCGGCATCCCAAATGTGTTCTATCACGTTCAGATCTGGGGACTTGGGTGGGAATGGCAACACCCCAAACTCAGATGAATGCTCCTCTAACCATCATGTGGTGTCTCGACACTTGTGTGGAGGTGCATTGTCCTGTTGGAACAGGCCCAAACCATCAGCATGAATGCAGGGCATGAACGGGTGTACCTCGTCAGAAAGGATGCGCACATAGCGTTGACCGGTCACAGACGTTTGTAGATATACCAGGCGTCCCAGTGAAGTCCAGCTAAACACACCCCATGCCTTTACGGACTCCCCACCAGCCAGTACAGTTCCCTGTTGACAGGCGGGATACATGGCTTCATGGGGTTTGCACCACACACGAATCCTTCCATCTGCCCGATACAGTTGGAAACGCTATTCGTCAGACCAGGCTACTTGTTTCCAGTCATCAAGTGTCCAGTGGTGGTGTTGCCGTGCCCAAGCGAGGTGCATAGCTCTGTGTCGTGCACCCATCAAGGGGACTGGAAATGGGCGTCGGCTCCCAAAGCCCATATCGTGCAGGGCACGTTGCACAGTCCGGACGCTGATGTTTTTTGAGGCTCCAGCATTGAATTCCGACGATACCTGCGAGAGTGTTGCGTGAAACGATGATTGACAGCCGACGATGGTCACGTTCACCCAATGTCCTTTTATGGCCACACTGGTATCGTAGGTTGGAGGTTTTGCCGGAATTCTTGTAGTCCCTTGCAATGGTCGTCCGTGAAAATCCGAACTTGGTTTCTACCTCCGAAATACTATGGCCCATCTCAGGAGCGCCAACTATGACACCGCGTTGAAAATCGCTTAAATCGTTATTACTTGTCATTCTCATGCAGAAAACAGCTCTGACAGCTGGCAAGGATGTCTATCGCTTTATATACGCACTACCGGACGCAACCGAGCACGCGCATAGGTGACGTTGCTATGTATTTTGCATAGGCTCGTCTGTACCAGTTTTTCTGGCACTTCAGTTTATGTCAGTAAATGCTATGTTGTGTTTCTCTTCTAGGTGTCCAGTGACTTTTGTCAATATAGTGTACATACACACATTCACAGAATTCTAACTTCTAAAATAACAAACTATGCAGCACTTAAAGTGCTAGAAAACAAAAAATAAAATACGGTTTATATTATGTTTAAGTTCTAATCACACTTACATCATGCTGAACTTCTATTTCGTGGCTAGTTAATTATATTATTATTCAATCTATATATTGAATAAGTATTACTGTTTCCCATGTTATACGAGATTCTAATGCTATAAACGAAAATGATGTTTCAACATCTGTCATTGTTTTAAACGTGTTAATACCACAGATCAACAGCACCAGCATATACACTGCTGGACAATTGCTAAGGACGGATCATAAACGGCTATATAGCGCATAAAAAAGTAAGTGTGGTTGGATGCCAAGTGAAATAAAATAATGTCAGAATGCCAGGACATTACAAGAAAGACAATTTATTGTGCTCTGAAATCCAGAAGGCTTTGGAACGTGTTCAAGGGACAAACAGGCCATTTTGTGCAGAATGCGTAAACGTGAAAAAAATGCAATTACCGTCCGCAGGCGTTCCGGCGTAAGATGTCAATGCGGGATATGGCCACCATGGAGGGCGATGCAAGATTCCACACGTCGTGTCATGCTTTGCACAACATTATCAAGCAGCTGTTGGGGTAATTTATCCCATTCCTCTGTCAGTGCACGGATGAGGGTGTCCTTGTTTATTGGAGGGCATTGGCGACCAGCAAGACTCCTCCCCAAAGCATCCCACACATTTTCAAAGGATTCAGATCTGGAGAACGTGCTGGCCATACGAGGCTCTCAAGACACTCCTGGACAGCGACTGTTCGATGACATGTTGCGTTGTCGTCCATGAAAATGAATCTATCACCGACAGCACCACACGACATGCAAACATGAGGTAGCAGAACATCATTAATGTATCGTTGGCCAGTCATAATCTCAGTTGGAAGCACATAGAGGGACGTACGGCCATTGATCATGATGCCAGCCCATACCATGACACTACATGTCGGATATCGGTCCCTTTCCTGTATGTTTGCTGGACAATATGCAGTACCACTATCACGCCAGATCAGTTGTCGTCGACAATCAGACGATAGACTGTATCTACTCTCATCTGAGAAGAGGACAGCAGACCAGTCGTTATCAGTCCAATTGCGATGTTGATGGCACTATTGCAAATGGGCGGTACGGTGACGTCAGGACAATAGGATGCACACAACAGGACGGCGGGCGTATAGTCCTCCTTCATGCAAACGTCTGGTGACAGTTTTTCGGGAGATCCGCTTGCCAATAGCAGCCATAAACTGATTTGCTACCTCACTAGCTGTGCTGCGCCGGTGTCTTTTTGTTGATACCACTATGTACCGATCTTCTGTAGGTGTCGTACTGCGAACACGACCTTCCCCGTGACGTTTGCTACCCTCTCCATTTGTTTGAAATGATTTCCAAAGCCTTGAAACAACAGTGTGGCTGACGTCGAACTCCCTGGCAACATCTGTTATTTTTCGCCCTTCTTCAATCTTTCCAATAATACGGCAACGCGTAAAATCATCTAGGTGGTGTCAGGAAGACATACTGAAAATTGCAAGTTCGTCTTATATATATGAACTTTCGAAATGGTGAAAATCTTTCAAATACATGGAGACAATGTAAATAGACAAAGTCATTGCTCTTTTTACGTTTCTCTTTAATTAACACACAGCAACCGAAAAATTGTACTTCAACACCTCTGGGATCGAACCCCAGATCTCTCGATAACTAGCGGAGTTCGTTCGCTTTATGCTACTGTGCCAACAATCCACAATGCTATGTGTGTTTATCTGTCAGCATCTGACTTTACAAATCCTTAGGGATGGGCTCAGCAACTAAGATGTCTCCATCTGGTGGGGCTTAACGGCACAAGCTATTAAATTATAGCTAATAAATCCAATGGGCGAGAGCAAATGGTGAAATCTTCCAAATATGTGGAGACAATTTACGTAAATAGACAAAGTCATCACTCTTCCCACATTTTTCTTTAATTCTTCTTCTTTTTCTTTCTTCAACTGTGGAACATCGTTTTCCCATATAACGTTAGAATCTCGTATAATGTTTGAAACAGTAATACTAATTCAATATATAGATTGAATAAAAATATAAGAAAATACTTGGTGTCTCAAAAGTCCTTGACACATTTAAAAAATGTATTAAAAAACTAACTAGGACAGGATTTTTTTTTTTTTTTTTTTTTTTTTTTTAAGATCTCGCAAACTTACTTCAAGAAGTTTTTTTCCCCATCTAGTTAATAAACTTCAATACGTAGTGCGATCAAAAAGTTCCGAGACTAGGTATGTAGCGCGGCAACAGATGGTAGTACACGGATGCGCGAGCAGCAGTCAAGGGCAGTGACCTTCAAGAGTAATTGTGCCGAGTGGCGTCGTTCTGTGAACATCGGGAACTGTGCTACACGACATTTGGTGACCACGTGCAGAACGCAGCTGCGATTTCGGTATGAACTGCAAACTAGAGCAGCGAGCGAGCATCAAACTCGGCAAATCAGGAACAGAGATGCATGAAATGTTGCGGCAGGCTTATGGCAATGAAGCAATGAGTCGTCGCACTCGCGCTTCAAGAGTGGCACTGGAAGATGACGAGAGGTTAGGGCGACCGTCCACGAGCAAAACCCCCCAAAAATGTGGGTGAAATAAGGGAACTGGTGCATGAGCATCGTCGTAGAACCATTCAAGACATTGCTACCATCGTCAATGTGTCGTACGGAACAGTGCAAGAAATTCTGACGTCAGTCTTGAACATGCACCGCATTGCTGCTAAGTTTGTCCCAAAGACTCTGAACCCTGAACAGAAGGCGCTCTGTGTTGAACTCTGTCAGCAGGTGGTGAATGAACCAATGTTCCTATCGCGAGTCATCACTGGAGATGAGACTTGGGACTACGGTTACGACCCGGAGACCAAACAACAGTCGTCGCAGTGGAAGAGCCTGGCATCTCCACGAGCGAAGAAGGCCCGACAGGTCCGCAGCCCAACCAAAAGCATGCTCATCGTGTTCTTCGACATTCGTGGGGTTGTGCACCGGGAATTCGTCAACAAGGGCCAGACTGTCGCCACCCTTTTTTCCCTGCGATGTTCTGCGGCATCTTAGGGAGTACATTTGCAGCAAACGACCTGAAATGTGGCACAAGAGCAATTTCCTACTCCATCACAACAATGCAGGAGCTCACAGAGCGTTAGCAACATAACAGTTTTGCAGCCGCAACAGCTTGAATACCCTTCCTCACCTGCCTTACTAGCCAGATTTGGTCCCCCGCGACTTCTTTCTGCACCTGAAGATGAAGCGTTGCCATTTTGAAACCATGGAAGAGATCCAGCATGAATCGCAGACGGTGCTTGACACGATTCGCAAACAGGACTTCCAGGAAGCGTTCCAACAGTGGGGAAAGCGCTGGCAGCGGTGTATCACTTCCCAAGGAGACTACTTTGATGGAGATCATAGCCAGACTTAAGTAACGTAAGTACTTTGTTGTATATCGGCCTAGTCTCGGAACTTCCAGGGAGCGTTCCAACAGTGGGGAAAGCGCTGGCAGCGGTGTATCACTTCCCAAGGAGACTACTTTGATGGAGATCATAGCCAGACTTAAGTAACGTAAGTACTTTGTTGTATATCGGCCTAGTCTCGGAACTTCCAGGGAGCGTTCCAACAGTGGGGAAAGCGCTGGCAGCGGTGTATCACTTCCCAAGGAGACTACTTTGATGGAGATCATAGCCAGACTTAAGTAACGTAAGTACTTTGTTGTATATCGGCCTAGTCTCGGAACTTCCAGGGAGCGTTCCAACAGTGGGGAAAGCGCTGGCAGCGGTGTATCACTTCCCAAGGAGACTACTTTGATGGAGATCATAGCCAGACTTAAGTACTTTGTTGTATATCGGCCTAGTCTCGGAACTTCCAGGGAGCGTTCCAACAGTGGGGAAAGCGCTGGCAGCGGTGTATCACTTCCCAAGGAGACTACTTTGATGGAGATCATAGCCAGACTTAAGTAACGTAAGTACTTTGTTGTATATCGGCCTAGTCTCGGAACTTCCAGGGAGCGTTCCAACAGTGGGGAAAGCGCTGGCAGCGGTGTATCACTTCCCAAGGAGACTACTTTGATGGAGATCATAGCCAAACTTAAGTAACGTAAGTACTTTGTTGTATATCGGCCTAGTCTCGGAACTTCCAGGGAGCGTTCCAACAGTGGGGAAAGCACTGGCAGCGGTGTATCACTTCCCAAGGAGACTACTTTGATGGAGATCATAGCCAGACTTAAGTAACATAAGTACTTTGTTGTATATCGGCCAAGTCTCGGAACTTCCAGGGAGCGTTCCAACACAGGGGAAAATGCTGGCAGCGGTGTATCACTTCCCAAGGAGACTACTTTGATGGAGATCATAGCCAGACTTAAGTAACGTAAGTACTTTGTTGTATATCGGCCTAGTCTCGGAACTTCCAGGGAGCGTTCCAACAGTGGGGAAAATGCTGGCAGCGGTGTATCACTTCCCAAGGAGACTACTTTGATGGAGACAATAGCCAGACTTAAGTAACGTAAGTACTTTTTGTATATCGGCTTAGTCTCGGAACTTTTGATTAAGCCTCGTATTAATTATTCCGATACGACAGTGCATATCATAATTTGTAGGAGCACCTAGTACACATTGTTCAGATTAGTAGTTGTATATATAGTGTGTGCACATCAATGCTTTGTATAAAACCATTAGCAATAGGAATTGATGTCATCAGTACCCCGAATGCTTTGCAATGTGCTGTGGCATCTTGATCTAGGTGAGCAGCAGATTTGTTGGTGGGCTGTGGCTTAGTGGAAGCATTTGTTGGTTTGCTTGATGTACAGGGTGATCCATTTAAACCAGTACCCTGAAAAACCTTACATTTTTGCAAGGGATCACGCAAGGAATTTCTTTTTTTCAATAGAAACAGCAACCCCTGGAGAATGAAAACCGCCACGGTGAAGAAGATTGTTAACCGTAACTCAGCTCGTGATTTGTCTGTTGTTGCGTTGTCATTAACTTGCGTGCATTCGGAAACATGCAGTACTCTGTTACAGAGCGTGTTTTTAGTGAAATCGTATTGGATAACCAATTCTGTCATCAAAACGCACCGAGCATTTCAAAGAGAGTTTGGAGTTCGAAAAGTGCCAAGCAAGTCAACAATTCTGTGGATGACAAAAAAACTGGAGCAAACCGGTTCTCTTCTCAGCGGTAGCGGTAGACATTACCCTCCAATGCCCCAAACGCGTGTTGACGATGTTCGGCAATGTTTACTTTCATCTCCGACGAAATCGTTGCGCAGATTAAGCCAACAGACAGGATATTCATATGGAACTTGTCAAAGGGCAGCAAAAAAAGCGAATATTCGACCATTTAAAGTGCACGTAATCCATCAGCTGCAAGAACCGGACAAGGGAAAGAGAGTAAGTTACTGCAAATGGTTTTACAATTTTCTTAATTTGCGATCTGATATTCTCTCCATCACATGGTTTACGGATGAAGCCTGGTTTCATCTGTCAGGCTACGTCAATTCGCAAAACAGCAGATACTGGGCTGCCAAAAACCCACACGTTGTGTGTGAAACACTGATGCATTTACAAAAGGTTGGTGTATGGTGTGCGGTTTCGTCTACAAAAATTATTGGCCCCATTTTTTTTTTTTCTGAGACATGACGATTATGGGCAAAACACGTAACAATATTAACAAATAAAGGTAACTTGATCACGCTAGTTACGTTAACTGAAACTTTTACAAAAAGTTCGTAAGTTGGAAGCTTTCGACCTTATCTTAGGTCTTCATCACGCCAATGGAGGACTAAGATTGCGAACTTTTTGTAAAAGTTTCAGTTAACGTAACTAGCGTGATCAAGTTACCTTTATTTGTTTTCTGAGACTGTCAACACTAACGTTTATTGCCACATATTCAATGAATTTGTGGAACAACTTGATGACATTGAATTGACAGAAAGCTACTTTCAGCAGAATGGCGCTGCATGTCACACATCGAAAGTCTCAATGGAACTCATAACCAGCTTCTTTGACGACAGATTGATTTCAAAAAACATATGGCCTCCCCGATCTCCGGACTTAACTTCCCCTGACTTTTTTTTTTTATGGGGCTACTTAAAGGATAGTGTTTACAAAACCCATCCAAAAACATTGAAACAATCACGACTGAAATTGGCAATGTTACTGCTCGTACTCTACATGAGACATCACTGAATATGGTGCGGCGTGTTCAACTGTGTTTACAAGAAAATGGAGGACAATTCCAACATTTGCTTTGATAAAATGATTCTCCAATACCACATGTATAATTCTCAACTTACTCTATGATTTTGTTGTTATTTATAAAAAAGTTATAAGTAAATCACATGGTACTGGTTTAAATGGATCACCCTGTACATTAAGCAGTTGGTTGTCTGCTTGTAGTGTTTTAATAAGTTTCTTACATCTGTAACTCAGTTCTAAATTAGTTATGTAGTTAAGCAGAAGTATTCTTTCTGATTGGCCAGAAGAAAGGTGTGTTCAATTTATGTTTTTTCTATTGAAGTATTTACCATATAAGCAAAAATGTGCCTATTTTCTGTGCTCCACTAAATTCTGCTCATCTACACATCTCTCAGAATAACTTTCACAATGATCATCAATTTACTTAGCTGCAAATTTTCATCAAAAGCAACATGTCCTGCGAATCTGCAGAAAAACTTCATGCCCAAGTTGAGACAGCACTACATCTTCACAATTGTGTGAATGTACATTGTAGTCTTAAGAATCAATTTTCATATCCTGTACATAAAAATAAAATATACTACACAACATACCATTTGTTGCTGAAGTAAATGTATGGTGTGGTCTTTCTCCTCTAGCTGCTGCTGCAATAGTACAAGCTGCCGACGCATATCTATGTTTTCCTAAGGAGAGAAATAAAAAATGTTTACTTAGAAGAATATTTATTCGAAATTGCACTGCTATTTTACACACACACCTGCACACACACACACACCACTAAGCTGTTCTCTGAGATTCAGAGGTTAGCTCCACAAAGAAATACAAACTACCAGATACATTTTTTACTGATTACTTACTTACTGTTGCCATATCAAACTTCTCCATTTTCAGCGATCTTGACACACAACTTGGACTTCACTGACATCTACCATTCGACGTACACAAGACCTTCTATACTTCATACTTATAATCATTTCTCCATGCAGACCCCGATGAATCTGATCCTCCCATGATTTTCTTGGCCTTTCTGTACTTTTCTTTCCTGCCACTTGGGCTAAAAAGATTTTTTAGTAAGCATCTCATCACTCATTCTTTCAACATGGCCAAACCACCGAAGCATAAGTCTCCACCTTGCTAACAACATTTTGCTTCACTTCTAGTTGCACATTATGGTATTAACCAAATAGTGCCATTATACGTGGAATATATATATATAGTATTTGAAACAATCATTTGATGTTTCTGAATATTTCTGTTTCGTACATCATGTTCTGTGAAAGTTCGACCGGCTGATATGTAACGTCTGACAGTGAAAATTATTTGTGTGTCTATTGACCATTATAGTTAGAAAATACATATTAAGCATATTCATGCTTACCACTTGAGAACTACCCTGTTTTCCTTCATTGTCAGTAGAAACCACGGTTCTTCTGGTTCTTCATCCTTACCAAAACAAGGTTAGGCTTATGTGGTTAGGCCTGTTGCACAAGAATACCGGTACATACTTAGTTCCGTCATCATTCGTAAAATCGTTGGGATGAACATTAAGTGACAGATATTTGAAGGTGGTGAAAGATATATGGAATTTGTACACTGTTGAATGGGCATTAACACAACGGAATGACTTGAACACAAAGAATAGCAAACAGGCTTCGAATTCAACATTAAAAGAATGCTTACAGAAGTTAAAAACCTGAATTGAAAGATGATGAAACAAAATAGAATGAAGTCGTCACAGTAAAATTCATGCAAAAAAATAAAAGATTGGCACCACACCATCATCGTCCTATCGCACCGTCGACATTCCCGATGGGACTATGGCCATCCGATAAGTATTCATGTCTGATCTGGATAGGCGAACGTGATCTAGATGGCCATAGTACCTTCAATACAGTTCTGTCCCCCCCACTTCATGCACAGCACATGAACTGTTCCGTGCAGTATGCGCCGTTGCACCATCTTGGTGAAAGAAAGCATATGTTTGCTCCTCTTCTGTAAATACGGCAACAAATTAAACAGTTGCTGAACATAGCGCTCTGAGTTGATGGTGTCATTGAAAAAAGATGAGCCTACTATCCTGTTCGCAGACACAGTACACCAAACGCCTATCTTTTGGTCGTAGAGAGGAGTGTATTGTCCATCTGGGATTCGTGTCAGTCCAAATCCTGCTGTTCTGCACATTGACATACCCGGACAGATGAAACCTTCATCTGTCATGTAATAAAGTGTTGGGTCTATTTCACCGCTGACAATGGTCTCCTGAAACCACTTACAATATTGCATCCATTTGGCATAATCAGGAATTTTAAGTTTTTGAAGCGCCATAACTTTGTACAGCCAAAAATGCAAATCCACCTTAAGTATGTATCGGCACGACGCAGCAGATATTCCCGTTGCAGACGATAATTGGCGAATCGACTTCCGAGGGCTTTGTAACATCATTGTGCACACATCCTTGATTTTGTCTTCAGTACGAATTGTCTTGGGTTTGTTTCTTTTCATGTTGCACACCGTGCTGGTTTCACGACATTTCCGCACTAACTTCTGCACAACTGATTTTGCCGGTGATGCACAATGTGGAAATTTTTCTGTAAATAACTCATTTAAAACCTTGTATGAGTTACTTCTGAAATACTGTTCCACAATAAAAATCAGCTGTTCTGTATTGAAAACCGTTTACGTTGCCTTTGTTCTCTCTTCCATTACACGTATGACCGCATACCTACATTGCTCTGGCTGTCTAACCACTCCAGAGAATTCCTTTGCAGCTGAACACGCAGAAACCGGTTAGAAGTGGAACAAAGCAGTTTTAACTGGAAACCCGCCAAACAACTTTAACCTGCCTAACAACGTCTGGTCACACGATCTCTTTTTATGGCACACTCTGTTGAATACAACCTTGTATGACTCGCAATTTAACCCATACTACATACAGGGTTCGTACACTTCTGGAGAAAAAAAATTCAAGAACTTTCCAGGACTTTTCCGAGACATATGCAAAAAAATTTCAGGATGATCATTATGCTTAACAGTATCGTGGTCAAATTATTTTTTAAAAGTAATTTCGGTTTTAAGTAACAAAAATAATGAAAGATGTAAATGGATCAGTATGCTTTTTTACTCATTGTATTGCTTTTTACTGCTTTTTAATTGAAGTATTACCCAATAATGCTGCAAAACTGAATCAAGGTAGTTCAATTACCAACAAGGCCTATCTCAGAAAATCCTTTCCCTCAATCTGAAAATGATTCATTCAATCAGTCATTTTAGCTGCATCTCTATTCTGCACTACCTTCCCGTGTAATCAGTCTATTATTGATAAAAACTGGAATTATAAAATAAAGAAAGAGCAGATCCAGAATGGGGAAGGCACACGTCTAATCAGTTAACAGAAGTACACGTCTAATCAGTTAATAGAAGAAATATAGAAGGAACCATGATATAAGTCTACGCCTGTTAGCGGAAGAATTGAGAATAATGAAAAGTGGAAAACAGGCGAAATATATTCTTTGTGGAAAAAGCTATGCTAAGGAAAAATCATTTTTCAGTTACATCTGCCGGAAGCAGAGACAGCAAAAAAAAAAAAAAAAAAAAAAAAAAAAAAAACAGATTTTGACCTTTATGCCCCTAGTGTGAAATCTTTGCATTATTTAAAAAGGATAATGCTCCACATCTTTATTGTAGCTAATAATGTACAGTAAAGAAGAAATTTCTCAGCCACAGTCCCTGTGAGTTCCTGAAGGACAAGCATAGCTAGCTGTCCTGCACTTAGTATGTAAAGCTCAATTGTTAGCGATCGGTGTTTATAAAAATTTGAAGCCAAAATTCCTAGATTTTGTGGCATTATGAATTGCAGTAATAAAGAAATCGAGACCGTAAGTCTTTTTCAGGCTACAGCTGCTGTCTCTAAAAGCAGTACCAAAAAAATTCATTTATATGCCAAACAAAGGGAGATTGCTTCCCAGAGTTTAGAAAACACTTTTTATTGAAGAGTTAGACTCTTCAAAGGCAGAGAGCCTTTTTAATGTTAGTTTTATCCAGAAATCAGTGATTTCTGGTAAAGCAGAAAATCTATCTTTTACTTGAGCAATGCTTGCACTTATTGGGCCAGGCGTTTCATTCGTTGATTCAAAGTTTTCAAGTTGAATTTAAAAGGTGTTGGCTGTTTTTTTTGCGTAGGTTTTATTGCTACTGAATGTTTTCTTATAGAACACTTTTTAGAGTTTGCCTCTTAGTCAAAATATTTGTTAAATGAACGCTTCAGTCCCCAATCAGCACTTCTGTGCGCGTGTTGTTGGGGGTTGTTGTTTTTTTCTTTTTCTCCAGGAACTTCTTTTCAGAAGGTTCCTGGTTGATCTAGAGCAGGGGTGCACAACCTTTTTATAAGTGGGGGCCAAGTTTATTTTTACATAATAAGTGGCGGGCCGCAAGTTACCTTTTCACATAGGCACTTGCCAAACCCTACCGCTAAAGCTAATTTTACTATTATCCGAATAACCTATTTTACCAGCAGACAAAAAATGTGTTTCAATACCATTTTTGTGTCCTCTAAAGGTTTAAATCCATTTTTGAAGTTTTTTGGCAAATTGCATTATTAAGTTATCAAATTACTGATTTACAATCAACTTACTCCTAACTGGAAAAGGTTTAGGGGTATATAAAATAAAATAATACTATCACAAGGTTGTAAAATTTTTATTTTTACAAAAAACAGAATTCTTAACATCAAAGTATATAAAAAATTAAAATCAGTATATTGTCAAACTGACCATCAAATCAAGTAGTAGCCTAATGCTCCTAATGAGATGCTTGGCATTGTTTATTTTTCAATAGTCGGTCAATATCAGGTTCAATGTTAGAGATGGTAATGCGCAAGTTTCCCTCTAATATGGTATCACTTAAACGGGAACGACACTTTGACTTTATTTGTTTCATCAAAGAAAACGATTGCTTGCATAAGTAGGTACTTCCAAACAACGTTGCCGTTTTTAAAGCATGATCTTTGAGCAATTTCATTTCTTTCGGTAAGTAATTTTTGTAAAATTCTAGGAGAGAAACTTCAGAGTATTTTGTTTTTAACTCATTGTTACACTGAAGATCAATTAATTCCATCTGGAAATCTAGTGGCACTGACGCAACGTCAGTAGTGAATGGTAGAGAAAACATATCAAACAAAACCTCAAATTTTCTTATATCTTCAAATCGTCTTTTAAACTCATTGTGAAGGTCCACTACAAGAGATGCATATTTAGCCACATTTACATGGAATTCAGAACTTTCAACAAAACTTTTCATTGTTGGAAAATTTGCTAGTTAACGAAACATTTTTATAATTTTCTTATTTCAACTAGGGCCTACAATAATGGGAAAAAATCTCATCATTCACAATATATATATATTCACGTTTTCAATAGTATGAAATATTTATCCGCGGGCCGCATAAACTGACTTTGAGGGCCGCGGGTTGTGCACCCCTGATCTAGAGGGTGTTGAAACTTTCTATAGAGCTAAACGTTATTTTGTTAGCAAACCTGACTTTTAGTCAGAATCAAATCTCTGAACGTTCTTCTGTATTTTTTAGATCTCGAGCACACCGTTCCCCTGACTCACTGTTTTTTGCAAGTTTTCGGCTTTTCACTTTTAAGGTGATTTGGCTGTCTGTCGGTATTAGAGTTTTTCGTTTACTACTTTGTTTTATATGATATTTCCTCCCCAAGCTACCGTTGATTTTATTTTTAGTACACCTGGAGCTGAAGCACACTTTTGTGGGAAAATGCAAATAATGGCTAAAATTATTGTCCAAATAAAATTATTTTTGGTATCTAGGTCTGTTTACAGGCCGGTGCTATGCTGCTAAATTTATTTATGGATAAATAGATTATAGGGCACAAATCCCAGCAAAATTTTGATTTTTCACCACAATTTTACAAGAAAAAAAAAAAAAAAGAAAAAGATTTTGCTCATTTTTCTAAGGCATAGAAATCGCTTCCCAGAGCTTTGAAAGACACTTTTTGTTCAAGAGTTAAACTCTCAAAAAGGCATAGAATCTCTCAAGGATGAGTTTTATCCAAAATAAGCGATTCCTGGAAAGAAAGAAAACCTATCTTTTTTTACTCAGGTCTCCACACCTGGGAGGGAAGAGAACCTTACTTATTAAGGCAGCGTACCTACTTTCTCCATAAATTACTGATTACTCACGAATTTGTGATCATACTAAATTACCCTGTAAAATAATACCGATGACGAGAAATTGTTATATGCCTTGAACTATTCTGTGGTAAAGGCACTTCAACCAAAGATGAAGTAATCGAAAATATTTATTATTTGCACTTTCAAAAAACTTTTCACATCACCTTCGAAGATACTTGCATTCATCACATAAGGATCTTTTCCTTCAATCTCTTTAATTTTTTTCCAAATACTGCATTTTGTAATCGGAAGTTAAAGTTTCAAAGTAAGACGCCATCATTTCAACGGGGCTGGTTGTCCTTCACTTACGTTACTAAGGCTCGTTGCCATGCTGAGAGTCACGTGTCTGCTACATCCTCATACAGCTGCAAACTGAAGTACAAAAACTCCACCTAGCGACAGAACTGTGAACTACAAAATTCCTCGTCTACTAGCCTTAGTGTTCCACAAGGTAAATGGTATCCGGTGTTGAAAGATTATTTTTAAATTGCACATGTAGAAGTAGAGATATTGGGAAAAACAGATTAAACATCTGCGCCCCCTTGAAGCACTAATTTCAAATTTCATGGCTTTTCAAGACAGCTTTAAAAAAAAACACCGTTTTTCCAGAATATTCCAGGCTGTGAAAACGTTATCATGTTTTTCAAAGAGTTTTCAGGTTTTCAAGTACCTGAGCACACCCTGTACATATCTGTAGGAATGAGTTTCCGGCACTGTGTTAATATGGCATTTCCCCATTAGAATAGGTAATAAAATAAATTCTCAAAGTTCTGGCAAACATTTTAGAAACATCCTGCACACTCGAAAATTCCTATGTTCAGTTTGACAGCACCTCCTGATTTCTGTTGATTAAAAAATTACTATCAGTAATAATTTCTTATTTTAAAATGCATATACTATTTCTTCTCATTAATACCTTTCATCTTACACGTTTATCCAAAAAGAGTCAGACAAGAGTGCATCTATCACACAGGTCTACGAAACGTTACATAGTCCGAGATGGGGACTGGTTTGAAACACCAGGGGGCGTGGAAGGTGTATGTGTATTATGGCACTGAATTTCTTCATTCCCTGGGACCAGCAGTCTCAAATTAGGGACAGGTGGCGGCTCATAGCTCATTGAGTTGCTAACGTTAAACCCCCAAATAAAAAAAATTACATATCAAATGTCACAATATTTGCATCATTTATAACATTTAAACCACCATTAAAGTGCACCAATTCACGTGCAAGTCAGGAATGACATCATAACTTGAAAGATCCAACTTACCTTTACCAAATGTCGTTTGAGTGATTTTGGCTGATGTCGTGCATGTATGCAATGCCTATAGCAGATAAAAAATTTATTTTACTTTATCACGTAAGTTTTTTTCACAAAATGATGTAGCACTTCCCAGCAAAATCAGTGTTGCTCTGCCAGCTGTGGCCAAGCACTACATTGCTGCTCTGCCAGCTGTGGCCCAGCATTATGTTGCTGCTGCCCAACTGTCAATGAAATGTCCCGGCGGACACCGCACGGGCCAGCAGCTGCAAACAGTTGGCCCCCATCAGTTCCATATGCCAGAACAGGGCCGTCAGTTATCCTTAACAGGCAGTGGCTGCCACAACCGGCCCTGCAAGCATGCGCCATAATTTATGGCTAGCCTAATGTGGTCTGTTAGTTACCCGGCAATGGCAGTCGGAAATCACGTGACGTAACTGATGACTTCCACAGTTCTGCTGCTACAAATAAAATTTTATGAGAGACAAGGCATTACTTTCAGGATCCCCTTTGTATTATTTCTTTTGAACTGAAATGGAGTTAAATTTTTTGAACATCTGTCACGGAAGGTTAAAGGCAGCTTGGATCACTAATATCTTCACCAAAAATCTGAACTCCTGCAGGCTAACTCGCCAGGAAAAGGAAAGCTTTGTTGAACTTCCTTCTGATGCCAATCTGATATTCAGATCCAAATCCCTGACTCAGTTTTAGGGTATTAGAGAGAAAGAATACCCAAGTCTCAGCGACAACGCTCTAAAATTATTGGTAACTTTTTCGATCATGTATTTATTGCCAGAAAACCTTTTCAGCTGTTTTGGCAATCGAAACAAAGCACAGACACATAATGGACATTAATGCTGCTCTGCGCATTGCAGACACGAAGCTGGAATCACAGCTCGACATGATTATCGCGAAGAAGCAGCAACGGATGTTGCATTATCCCCAGAAAATGATATTAGCAGTAAGGAGAATATTGTGGTATACTGATTATTGATTGCGCTTATTAATAATATAATTAAAGAATATTAACAGATTAAATGATAGCTGAAAGTAGGTACATACATACATACACAGTGCGTCAAAGAATTTTTAAGACTGGCGCTAGATTTCAGCCTACAGTGGCGCCACCAGTGTAATTGCGAATGCGTTATAAACCGTGACCATCTGCTTGCTTTCTGCCAAAAGTACTGCGCAGTTGTTAAAGTAATTAAAATGAAATGGGTGTTCATTAGAGAAGTAAAATTTTTTTCATGTTCAATTATTAAGATGGAACAAAGGGCTGTTATTACATTTAACGCAAAACTTGGTAAAAGTGCCTCGGAAACGTACCAAATGATGAAACAAGTTTACGGTGAGTTTTGTTTAAGTAGATCAAATGTTTTCCTGTGGCACAAACGTTTTTTGGACGCTAGAAGATGATAAGCATACCGGAAGACCAAGTTCATCTAGGACACCTGAGATTATTGAAAAAGTGCGTGATTTCGTGGCAAACAATCGATGTGCGTCACTAAGAATGATGGAAGAGACTTTAAACATCAACAAAGAAACGATTCGAACCATCCTGCATGAAGATTTGGGCAAAACAAAAGTCTGTGCTAAATTTGTTCCACACACGTTAACCAATGAACAAAAATCAAGGAGAAGTGCACATTGCAGAGGCATCATTTCAGCCGCTGAAAATGATCCAAACTTCTTAAAATTGATTGTTACAGGTGATGAAACATGGTGTTTTCAATATAATCCTAAAACAAAGCGACAAAGTGCGGAATGGAAGTCAAAAAACTCACCATAAGCCAAAAAAACAAGAAAAGTTCAATCGAAAATCAAAACAATGCTCATTACATTCTTCGATAGTAAGGGTATTATCCACAAAGAATTTGTTCCAAGTGGACAAACAATTACTGGTGAGTTTTATTTAAATGTTTTGAGGTGTTTGATGGGCAGAATTCGTCGCATTCGTCAAGAATATCGAGATGAAAACAGTTGGTGTTTGTTCAACGATAATGCACCCAGTCACACCTCACTTCTTGTTCGTAGATTTTTGGCGAAAAATAACGGCTGTGTTGAATCATCCACCGTATTCTCCTGATTTATCACCCTGTGACTTTTCTTTGTTCCCAAAACTTAAAATGACCTTAAAAGGGCGTTATTTTGATGATATTTTGACCATACAAACAGCTTCGACGAGTGTTTTGGAGCCAATTCCGCAAAGTGAACTGGAACAGGCATTCGAATCATTATTAAATTGCTGTAACAAGTGTATTGAAGCCGGGACTTACTTTGAATAACAAACCAAAACAAATTATAATTTCTTGTTTCTATTTCATTTTACAGACCCAGTCTTAAAAATTCTTTGATGCACTGTGTACATACATACATTTCACTAAGCTGTTCTCTGATATTCAGAGGTTAGCTCCAAAAAGAAATACAAACTACCAGATAATTTTTACTTACTGTTGCCGTATCAAACTTCTCCATTTACAGCGATCCTGACATACAACTCGGGCTTCACTGACATCCATTACCCGCCTTACACAAGATCTTCTATACTTTATACTCATAATCTTTTTCTGGTGCAGACACGGCTGAAAATCTGATCCTCCCATGACTTCCTAAAAAGATTTTCTTAGTAAGCACCTCATCACTCATTCTTTCAACATGCCCCTTCCCCCCCCCCCGTAAGTAATGCATTTCTCCAGCACACAAACGACTTCTATGTTTCTTCTGCAGTACCCAGGTTTCACTGCCATACATCAGAGTAGGAACAATTACAAACCTCTCAGAGCAGCCATGACTTTCAATGAAGAATTCACTTGCCTAATTTCACCATCAATTTGTTCTCTCTGTCAAACATGCTTCCTAAACACACAAACTCATTCACCTGGTCAATCACTATGCCATTTAGACTTACATTACATTCAGTGCTACCCATTCCTCTCTCAAACACCATAACTTTGGTTTTTCCCTTATTTATACTGAGTTTCAATTTCATGCAAACTTCATGCATCCGAGACAGCATACTCTGCAACTCACTTTTGCTCTCTGCCAACAGGACAGTGTCATCAGCGTACAGCAATCTGCACACACGGATATCACCAAGACATAAACCACTATTATCTATTTTGGCATCACGCATGCACGCGAAATGGAATAATCTGGTATATAAATTATGGATTGTATGAAGTGATCATTATAATACAGAATATTATGAGATTAAATGCTTGAAAATAACTTAAAGGTTTTGTTTCGGCATTGCCGATCCGATTTTAGTCTCAGTAGCCCTGTATCTGTATCAATGACATGCCCAGTATCTGCAACCAACATTTATTCCGGCCATTATCCCGATTGATTCCAACCACCCATGGAAATACACTATCTACCAACAAGTACTTGGACACTTGGGATAGCAAAGGAAAATGAAGTTTATTCACCTTCAATAGTTGGTGGAGCCTCCACGAGCGGCGATTACAGCTGCGCATACTCTCAACCAGGCGTTGTACGACGGCTAGCGGTATTTTCTTCCACTCGGCTTGGAGAAGACAGGTCAGTTCCTTCACCGATTTCGGACGGTGGGGGCACCCGTTAAGTCGACGCTCCAACTCGTCCCAGAGGTGCTCGATAGGGTTAAGGTCCGGGCTCTGCGCAGACCAGTCCATTCGATTAACCCCATTGTCACCATACCAAGCCATGGTGGACCTTGCAACATGACAGGTGGCATTGTCACCTGAAAATAACATGGGTCCACCCCATAAAACTGCCACAACGTAGGAAGCGCATGGTCATCCAAAATGGTGCAGTAGGTCTCGGCATTGAGTTTACCAGGAATTGCAACCAAGGGTCCCGTGCCATAACAGGAGAAACACCCCCATAGCATGATTCCACCGCCGCCGAACTTCACAGTTGGCACAATACATTCCGGCAGGAGGCGTTCTCCAGGCAGACGCCAAACCCAGACCCTGCCATCCGAACGGTAGAGGGTGAACCTTGATTCGTCGCTCCAGAGAACCTGTTTCCACTGTTCAACGGTCCACTGTCGATGTTCTTTGCACCACATTAGCCGGGCAGCGCTATTGGATCAAAGGCTTGTGGGCGGCAGCACGTCCATGATAACCGAGCAGATGGGCTTCCTTACGGATAGTATTCATCGAAAGAACACTCCCGGGTGCCTGTTGAAACTCCTCGCGGATGTGGCCCATCGATTTGGTGCAGTTCTTCCGAATTTCTCTGGCCAGCACCCGTCGGTCTCTAACTCCCAGTTTTGTGGGTCTGCCGGGTCGGGGCACATTCCGACAGTCACCTCTCATCTTCCACTTGCCAATCACGTCGGCCACTGTCGATTTTGGGTACTTCAACTCGCTGGATATGTCACGTATGGATCGGCCATTTCTGTGATACCCGACGATTACACCTTTCTCGAAATCAGAGAGCTCCGAACTGAGTGGCATCTTGCATGCGACTGGTTGCGTTGTTGTTTCCCACACGATACTTAACGGCGGCGGCCGTGACGTGTATCAGGACCGCAGATATCGTCGATTGCAGGGGTGTCCAATTACTTGTTGGTAGATAGTGTACAAACGATCTGCACTACAATTTTATATTAGAAGAGCTATAACCAACTCAAACAATAGAGCAAACGAAAATACAGAAATCAATTGGATTAATGAAACCGCAAAAAAATTTTTGTACCGAAAAAAGATAATTGAGGAAATACTTAAAGATACAAAGAAATTTTTAAATAACACTAATATTAAACCTAAGACGGATTTAAAATTTGGAGGTAAATTCCCTTACATTCCTCTGCTTGCGAATATTCTAAAGAAAGAATGCGCAAAGGAAAATTTGAAACTTGCAGAAACAGTTATTGATAATGAAACCTTATTGACAACAGGCAATGAAAAAAGATCGATTCTTAAAAGAGCGGGAGTATACTGCATTCCAACAAGAAGCTCTACAGATACTGAGATAATTGATGAAACGAATAAAATATACATAGGAAATACCGAAAGAAAATTTAAGACAAGACTGGGAGAACACATATCTAATTGGAATAAAAAAGATAATAAAACTTCTTTAATCCAACATTGCATTGAAAATGAGGCAATCCCAGATTGGCCAGAAGCCAAATTAATAACATCGCATAAAACTAAGGCCCAAATTTTAGCATCAGAAGCAATTATGATCGAAAAAACTAGAGAAAAAAATTGTAATTATTGGGTTGTCAGAAAAGTCATGACGTATTTTGGCACCTCATGGCGGTTGGGTGG
The DNA here is from genome assembly GCA_039090855.1 of Macrothele yani. Taxonomy (NCBI): domain Eukaryota; kingdom Metazoa; phylum Arthropoda; class Arachnida; order Araneae; family Macrothelidae; genus Macrothele; species Macrothele yani. The sequence goes on along the minus strand of CM077033.1, from coordinate 111,400,268 downwards.
TTTTGGAAGTACTAGAGGCATGCGCAGCTCTGTTATCGCTATGGCATTCGACAGATGCCAGTTCTAGCTGCAATCTAAAAGGAATAGTGAGCGATATGGTTGATTTGTGGAGATTTGACATCAAGTTGAAGATGGAAGACCAAACTGTGCATTTTTGCCATATTTTACTGTTCTACTTCCGTAAAGAGAAGAACGCGCATCAAGATTGTGAAAAGTTGCGTAAAGTGTACGGTGATAATGCTCTACAAGAACGTCAGTGCCAGTGGTGGTTCGCAAAATTCCATGCTGGTGATTTTGACCTCAACGATGCTCCTCGGTCGGGGAGGCCCACCGAGGTTGATGACGACCAAATAAAGGCATTGATCGAGTCAAACCCAAGTTACACGACACGAGAGATTGCAGACACATTGCACATCCATCATTCAAGCGTGCACGACCACCTGAAGAAGCTGGGATACGTAAGCAAGCTCGATGTGTGGGTTCCTCGTGAACTCAAAGAAGCTCAATTGACGGCGCGTATAAACATCTCCAATATGCTCATTAAACGTGAGGAAAACGATCCTTTTTTGAAGCGACTGATAACTGGTGGCGAAAAGTGGATTGTGTACAACAATGTGCTGCGCAAACGGTCTTGGTCCCGACGTGCTGCTTCGCCTCAAACGACATCCAAAACAGACATTCATCAGCGGATGGTTCTGGTCTCGGTGTGGTGGGATTTTAAAGGTGTCATGTTTTTCGAGCTCCTGCCACGGAACCAAGCAATCAATTCGAATGTGTAGTGTCGGCAGTTGGACAGTTTGAACGAATCCATCATCCAGAAACGTCCAGAGCTCGTCCATCGTAAAGGTGTTGTGTTCCATCACGACAACGCGAGACCACACACAAGTTTGATCACCTGCCAAAAATTATTGGAGCTTGGGTGGGATGTGTTGCCACCATAGAGCATACTCGCCTGACCTTGCGCCATCAGACTTCCACTTGTTTCGCTCTCTTCAACAGTCCTTGTGTGGTATAAAGTTCAATTCAGATGAGGCTGTAAATCAGCAGCTTGTACAGTTTTTCGCCACGAAAGACAGGTCCTTCTATGAACGAGGCATTCTGCAGCTCACTGAAAGATGGCAAAAGGTTATCGAACAAAACGGGCATTATTATCATTGATTGATCTTTAATCTTTCTATCAATAAATGACCTCTGCAAAACATGGCTAAAATTCGTCATGACTTTTCTGACAACCGAATACAAATACCCAATGAACCTTCCATATGCATGGAGATATCTCATTGAGCAAGAAAAGAGGAAGGAACAAAAAAAAAAAAAAAAAATGAACAAGACAAATACAGAGTCAATTGACGTACGGAAGATGACGACACCAGATAATTTGAAATCGGGAGCAAGGTCAGACGTTCCAATCAAGAACTTTTACGTGCATGACGTAGAATGCGCAAATAAAACTAAAATCTGAATGCGCAGAAAGATTCGGTCGAAGTGGAACTTTAGAGTCATCCTGCTGACTATGAGATAGTAGGCCGATGTACAACAAGCGCAATGAGAAACACATCATTTAGCCCTTTGAAGATGACTACGAAAATGATAGTCGAAACTAGTTTGGAAATGTTTGTGCAGCGGGAAACGATGTTCAAACTATTGTCAAGACAAAATATTTCTTACTTGATCGACTTCCCTTCAACTTAAAGGTTTGGTTGTTCAATATGTTTAAGTTTTTAAATGTCATTTTTAGAAGTACAACTCACTGAAATGGAATACTGACTTATAAATCTTTTAACGTATCAAATGAAAATGAAGTCTAAGAATGCTTTACGACTGAATATTTTACCAAATTGATTCCCCTTCAAATTGAAGGTTAAACCATTCAATAGTTCATTGTTTTAGACATTGCAATGTTAGAATCACAAGACAACAGAAAGAAGGGTAGCCCAACTATTGAAACTAGACAAGCCTAAAATCATCACGAAGTGACTACTTGAAGTGATGCCAACGAATTCAAGAAATTTCAGAATATTGCAGAATAATGCCCAATGTTCCTGAATACTCCATGAAAACAGAACGTGAGTAATTGCTTTTGTTCATATAATATTTTCTTACCTCAATTTTATAATAATAGGTTGCATTCAACAACTTTGGCTCTATGTTAGACAAAGACGGGATGTTTCCTGCAAGTACTATAACGTTCATATAACATGAGAAACAGTACACAATATAACAACTATATAGTTGACAAAAATGTACAATAATAGCAAGATCTTTCGGAGGTATACCTCCAAAAGATCTCGTTATTTGGATATTCATACTTCTAATGTTTTTTCCCCTTATCTGCTGTGATCAAGATCCTGTTTATTCTCTTAGTAGGCATGGTGTATACTTCGTGCCTGTGACTGCTCACTCAACGGGGAATGAGAAGATCTACATCGGCTCTACTTTGAGGACACTGAAAGTCAGACTCTCAGAACATAAATATGATATTCGTTCAAGACATTCTTCAACTGCTTTAGCCAGGATTGTTGCTGAGAAATAATTTTATCCTGAAGGGAATAAATCTTCCATTCTGGCTGCTGCTTCTGATAAATTCTCTGTTATTTACAGAAAGCTTGTATGTTCAACGCTTCTTGTCTTCAAACAAAGATCTTCATTCTTTCCACGTTTATGAGTCATGGAAAAATTCTCATTGGCCACCACCGGGAGTCGAACGCAGGGTCTTCCAGTTACGCGCTGGATATGCTTCTGCTACACCACAGCAGCCTCGAATTCCTCCAGACTCACACACGCTAACTGCCAAGCCAATTTGGGCAGGAGAATTTTAACGAGAATTTTTCCGTGACTCACTTATAAACATGGAAAGAGCAAAAATCTTTGTTTGATGTTCCTGGTCCACGTTATATTTCTCTATTAATTAATCATTCGCCTTCTAATTATTTCTTCAGTTGCTGCTTACCGTCTTTGGTGAATCCCCAGCATTGTGCGGGGCTCCAAGAAGCAACCTGCCAAATTGGCTTGGCAGCTAGCGTGTGTGAGTCTGGAGGAATTCAAGGCCGCTGTGGTGTAGCGGAAGCATATCCGGAGCGTAACTGGAAGACACTGGGTTCGACTCCCGGTGGCGGCCAATGAGAATTTTTCTGTAACTCACTTATAAATGTGGAAAGAGCAAAGATCTTTGTTTGATGTTCCTGGTCCACGTAAAATTTCTGTATTAATTATTCATTCGGCTTCTTGTCTTCCTGTTGCAACGACGAGTTACCGTTGTCTGTGCCTTCACTCTGGAGTTTTCTTCTGAAGAACAGCTTTCCTGATGATTTGAACGTACCTCATAAACAACCCATAACTATGACATTACTATCTGCCTTCTATAATAATGTTTCTTTCAGTTGGCAATGTACTTTCCTCAACTGAGGGCATGATGGTATTGATTGTGAGTGTACTTATACTTGAGACATTTCCATTTGTGCACACTACGCCTGAAGATGGAGGTATAGTACCTCCGAAAGATCTCGCTATGGTCGTTTTTTAATTATGTGTATGTAGTTTTTAAAATGTAAATAAATAACATCTTTTATTTAGTATCTAGTGAGTTATCGTGCTCAGACAGTTATATATAGTTCTTAGTTTTAGTTTAAACAGAACCTCATTGAAGCAGATACAGGGCTACTGAGACTAAATTTTTGCAAAACTTGTGCTTTACACTCACCTGCAGAAGGATTATAGCACTTGAAGACTCCATTTCTTGGTTGTTCTCTTCAGTATGGAAAACTGTTCCTGATGGAAAATCGCTATGTGCCAGATTGTGATAAAATATATTCTGTAAAAGAATGTAATAGTGAAATAATGGAATGTAGTACCTGTAGAATTTTTGAAAGGGCTTATCTTCATAAATGACAAAAAAAGATAAATAAATGCATACAAAACAAAATTGATATGACAAACCTACTTACCCACCCAGACGAAGAAAAAACTGCCAAATCATGTTTATGACTTGAGTTAGATTTCACACTTGAAGTAATTAACACATACTTGCCAACTTTGGAAAATGTACATCAGTAAAACTTTTGTGTGAACGCCATTTACCTCAAAACAAAACATAATTAAACAAACAAACACATCGCTCTTTCCACGCTCCAGAAACACACAGCAACCGAAAAATTGCTTTCAGCCGCCGCCATGGAATTAAACCACGGAACTCTCGATATCTAGCTGAGTGCGTTAACTTTACACACGGTGGCCAACAATCCACGGTGCTATGTGTATTTTTAAGTCAGCTTCTGACATCATAAATCCGCAAGATGGGCTCAGCTACTGAGACGCCCCCATCTGGCGGGCACCAACGGCACCAGCTACATATATTATAGCAGTTAAATCCAAAGGGCGAGATTCCAAGGTGAAAATCCTCCAAATACGTTTACTGGCGCCGCGTATTAGGAGGATTTTCAAAACATAATTATATTAATAAATATGCAGTAATAATCTCTGCATATGCCACAATAACTAAACCAGTATTATCTGTGTTTAAAATAATAATTTAAAAAACCATAAAGTAAAATCTTAATTTTGTTCAACGTTAGCCTCACAAACCTGTGGTGTTTCAATACCAAACTAAACATTTCCTGTAAAAAGGAAATATTCACTTTAAAGAGTACCTACACATTGCATTCAAAACTGTATGTTACATACATTCTAATCTTCATCTTGTATATCAGGATTATATAATACAGAGATGCCAACATCTGAAGGAAGTCATCAGTAGTTCATATGCACGGTGGCCACAGTTCTTACATAGTGAAGTCAACTCAAGTCAAGTTCTCACATGCAAATTTGCAGGGTAGCATGCGTATTTCCCAGAATACAATACTACATTTTTAGCAACCTTTTAATCTCGAATCGGGGACAATACTTCGATAAATTTTGCAACATATTTAAGTCCCCTTAAAATGGGGAAAAAATCTTGAGTAAATACACAAAAAATACATACCATTTCAACTCCACCTTTTAATAAATATGTTATGTTAATAAATATGTTATGTCATAAGTGTGTTATGCCACAAACTTATGGTTATTCCTCCAGTTTTTTAGAGTGAAAATGCTGACCGCAATCGTCTTTTCCGCCGTGTGCGATTGAAAAATCAACAGCACACGGGAAACAAAACCCATGGTTTTTGGATACCAGAGACGATTTTAGGCACGAAAATTCTTGCGAATAACTCTCCTTGAATTTTTGACAACTTTTTTGCATTTTAGATCCAAGAATATTAGTAGAGACAGGTGGCCATTTACCCGACGCTATTGCAAGTAAATTCGTACACGACAAACACAATGGGAGCAAAGGCAGAACAATTAACTTTGAAAGGTTTCATAAGCTTTATTATGCGGATAAATAGAAAATTAGCATTAAATGCTTATGATACAAAAAAACTAATCAAAAAGGTATTTTAAATTGCATAAATAAATCAACTCTGGAAAAAAAAAAAGGATAAAATAAAAAGGCAATGCAAATAAAATAAATTACAATAAAAATCCATGCAACGTTTCATTAACACAATAGAAGTTTTCTGCTAAGATGCGGGGAAGTAAAACGTCACAACTTAAAGCGCAAGTGAGTAATGAAAGCAAATTCATCAACAACAACAAAAAAAGAATTAAAACTGAAATTAAAAGATTCCCAATGAAGAATTATCTGGGAAACAATCTTTAAAACAAACTATTAAGGAAGAAAGAAAGTTGTAGTGAATCTGACAAGATAAAATAAAACATCCCTTTGTTTAGCAGAACATATTTACAAGAGAAAAAAAAAAAAGAACTGCACTTCGCAAATCTGCCAAGGTAACGTAAACAATTAAGCTCTCTGCCGACATTGAGGAGCATGGGAAAATAGGTCACAACTGGCGCACACACCCAGCAGCTAAAAAACGTCTCACCGCAGGAGCAGTGAGCAGCTACTGCTGCTAGACGTTTTCTTTGGCTGGTTGCCAAAGGCACATGGGGAGATTTTCTCTTGCTCTGGGCAGAATATACTGCGTGCGAAGAACAAACTCCCGTGGAGGTAACATAAAACAGGCAATAACAGCGTCCACACATCCTGGTAGTTTACTTATGTGCTCTGCCGGAAAAAACAAACATTCATGATTTCTTTTATTCACAATTGTTTCCTTCGATCTGATGACTATTTGCTCAGAGCTGGTTTTTTTTTGTTTTTTTTTCTGATATCCCGTTTGCCCCTTATTTTGGTGAAACAAATATGCAATAACAATTAATATTACTATTTAAATTACATTTTAGGAAAAAAACACATGATTCACGGGAAACACGTGACTGCTGTAAACATGGAAATTCCTACGAATAGCATTCCTTGTACAGCTGCGAATTTTTATTTTTTATTTTCACACCACTGGAACTGGAAGCCACTGAAGCACGTTTCCTAACTACAGCAATTCACGTCACACCACAACTAATCAACTTTCAACTTAACAACAAGAACACAAAACATGGAATCGACTCTAGTCTACCTCTGTCCTCTGACAACTTACGTCAGTGGGCCGCGTTCATGACTGCCACGGAAGGGACCTCAGGTTCAATCCCAGACAGGTACAAACGCTCGATCTACTAAATATCCGCCGTGCGTCGGATGGGCACATTAAGCCCCCCCCCCCCGTAATAAATAAGGGCGTCTTCCTCCCCCTTTCTACTTCGCTTCTGTGTCACTTTTCTATCGGGGGCACTCTAGCCCAAATCTCCTAGCTTCCTATTTCAAAGGGTTGTTTAAGACCTGGGGTCAGACACTCCTTTCTAAAATCTTCTACATAAAAAAAAAAAAAAAACAAGAAAACCTTACGTTAGTTCAGGACGCAGTTCAAATTTTCCCGAAGTTAACAGACGTCGTGCATTATGAACGCCATCCCACGGCAATCCAGGTACAAAGTCATGTGATCATACAGAACGATCTCCGCTTGCTTGTCGGGCAGCCAAACATGCTTGCTGTGTAACTGCTTCGTGACGTTACCACAAAAAACACTACATTTGACTATGCTTGACTTTTTTTTTTTCAAATAATTAAAAAAAATGTTTTCCAGAAATATCCAAGATTTCTGGAAAAATCCGTAGTTTTTCACACCTCCGTAGTCCGTAGTTTGAACATAATATCTGTAGAAACTACGGAGGATCCATAGTACTTGGCATCTCTGTATAATATTGTAATCACTTTCATGACTTCCATTACATGCTGCAGAAAATGGCCCTTCTTGTAAAAGTTACACAACAGTGGAAGTTCGATCTAAAGCCATTTTGTGGACAATCGCCATCGTTTTAGTTTTCCTACAGCCATAACGTTTGGCAGTTTCATCTTTTGGAAACATCTGCCGAAAAGGTGGTGGACCAGCATGGCTGGCAGCACTGAGTGATACACGTTGTGTTCCATCAAAAAATGCATAAACAACAATTCGTCATGAATTACATCTCCTTGACTATTATCCGATGTTTTAAAAAACAGTCAGTTTGGAGTTACTATCAGTACACTTCACAATAGCTTTCTGCTTGGGACCATCTACATGATAAAAAAATATTTGTTTCTGCCTCAAGTGGGTAATGTTAAAATCATTTTGGCAAATGTCACAAAATGCAAATTTTACACCTTTATTAGATTTTGTGATACACTGGAACTTTGCAGTGTATGCTTCCTTAAAAGTTTGAAAATAACTGTGAAATGGTATAATCTTAGTACTCATCTTTATAGATTTGCATAAAAGCTAAACTAACAACTCACTCCTCCCAGTAATTCAACTCTACAACAAAGACACACCACCACACACCAAAAAGCAACACACATAAAAAAGTATTCTTTTGCTGCTACAACAAAATTGCTGTGCATGCAGATTTTACTGTTCTCTTTCATTGGCTGCAATTTCCCTCCCAAGAGGAGACCAATCAACAGCTAGCGTCTACAGGGACTGAAATACCACGGCCACTCAATGAGCGTTACCACTCACTCGATCCAGTCGGGCCGTGGAAATACAAAATGGGACGGCCACTATTGCAGACTCTGCACATGCATCTAGCGTCGTCACGTCACTTGAGCACTGACGTGGAGACAGAGAGAGAGAGAGAGAGAGAGCTACCGCACGACGTCACGAAGCAGGCGAGTAAAAGATGACATTGCATGACATAGCGCTCGTAAGGTCCGGTAGAAGATCTCAGTGGATGGTTGCAGGGGGTTGAAAAATATTGATTCAGCAATCGATATATTAAAAAAAAATCTGTAAAAAAAGTCCTCTAACCATAAATGAGTAAAATTAAGCAGAAATCCATAAATTTTACGGATAATCCACAAAAGTTGGCAAGTATGCAAGCATCTCTATTTACAGCACGCTTTGTACACAACTCAAGTTTCTCTAACATTCGTCACTCAGATCTTACACAAGACCTCTCTTTTGCATTTCATACTGATCTTTTTCTAATGCAGACATTTTTGTCCTCCCAGACTTCCTTACCCTTCCTCTCCTGCCACATGGACTGAATAAATTCTCTTAGTAAGGATCTTACCACTCTCATTCTTTTAACATGGACAAACAACTTCACAATATTTGTCTCTATCTTACCACATTTTTGTTTCATACTACACACCTGCAACACATCTTCAATCTCACAGCATGGCTTGCCAAACACACCATAAGTAATGCACCTCTCCAACACACAAACAACTCCTGCATATCAGAGGTTTCACTGCCATACATCACAGTAGGAACAATTACACTTTCATACAGGGTGGTTGTATGCCTGGTAAAGGTTGCACTAACCAAATTTTTGCATTTTTCATGATGACTGAAAAGTATCTGGCTGTTGGTAAGAAAGTTTTTGCTGCCTTTATAGATTTAGAGAAAGCTTACAACCAAGTAAATAGGACACTTTTTTGGAAGGTATTGAATAGATGGTGTTACTGGGAATCTACTTAATAATGTAAAATCCATGTATGCTGGTAGTAGAGCCTGTGTGTACAAGTGAATGGTGTTTTATCAAACTGGTTCTCTATTGGTGCAAGAGTCAGACAAGGTTGTGTAATGCCACCATGGCTGTTTAATATATTTATTGCTGCTTCGGTGGCGCAGTGGTCTAAGGCGCTGGCCTCTGATCATTCGTCCGTAAGGGGTCCGGGTTCGAATCCCGGTCAGGCATGGATGTTATGTTTGTCTTACGGCACTGGCTCTCTCCCTTCCCTGGAACCAGAGACCCTAAATTAGGGACGGGCGACTGCTTATAGCCCATTGAGTTGCTCACTGTGGTCGTTAAACCTTCAATCAAAAAAAAAGTAAAAAAAAAATATATTTATTGAAATTAAATTTTTTACGGGTCTTATAGAGGTTATTATTCAAAAAAGTTGGTTGTCAAATTTTCGAACTAAAGCCTAGTTCGTCATCAGGACTACGTCTCTGGAGTAGTTGCTGCCACTCAGTTGGAAGAGTCCAACCGCAATTATCGTTAATTGTGGTACTTCTTCTTCTTGCTATTTGAAAATAGCATTTTTTTAATATTTGAAAATAGCAAGAAGAAGAAGTACCACAATTAACGATAATTGCGGTTGGACTCTTCCAACTGAGTGGCAGCAACTACTCCAGAGACGTAGTCCTGATGACGAACTAGGCTTTAGTTCGAAAATTTGACCACTAACTTTTTTGAATAATAACCTTTTAAGACCCGTAAAAAAGTTAATTTCACAGTACAATATGAATAGAGGTGCCATAAATTCATTTACAACTAGGATATTTATGGATGCGTGATGCCAAAATAGATAATAGTGGTTTATGTCTTGGTGATATCCGTGTGTGCAGATTGCTGTATGTTGATGACACTGTCCTCTTGGCAGAGAGCAAAAGTGAGTTGCAGAGTATGTTGACTCGGATGCACGAAGTTTGCATGAAATTCAAACTGAGTATAAATAAGGGAAAAACCAAAGTTATGGTGTTTGAGAGAGGAACGGGTAGCACTGAATGTAATGTAAGTATAAATGGCACTGTGATTGACCAGGTGAGTGAGTTTGTGTATTTAGGAAGCATGTTTGACAGAGAGAACAAGTTGGATGGTGAAATCAGTAGGCGAGTGAATTCTTCTTTGAAAGTCATAGCTGCTCTGGGAGGTTTTCACAAGAATGATGGGTTCTCAAGAGAGTCCCGCATGGCTGTGTATGAAAGTGTAATTGTTCGTACTCTGATGTATTATACTGAAACATGGAAACTACAGAAGAAACATAGGAGTTGTTTGTGTGCTGAAGAAATGTGTTCCTTACGTGGGGTTTGTGGCAAGACACGATATGATTGTGTGAGGAATGAAGATGTATTGCAGTTGTGTGATGTGAAGCAAAATGTTGTTAGCAAGGTGGAGACCAATATGCTTCAGTGGTTTGGCCATTTTAAAGAATCAGTGATGAGATGCTTACTAAGAAAATATTTTTAGCCCAAGTGGCAGGAAGGAAAGGCAGAGGAAGGCCAAGGAAATCATGAGAGGATCAGATTCAGGAGTGCCTGCATGAGAAAAAGATTATGAGTACCAAGTATAGAAGATCTTGTATATGGCATGTGATGCATGTCCGTGAAGCCTGAGTTATATGTCAAGATCGCTTTAAATGGAGAAATTTTATAAGGCAACAGTAAGTAAAAAATATCTGGTAGTTTGTATTTCTTTACGGAGCTAACCTCTGAATCTCTGAGAGCAGCTTAGTGATATGTATGTACACAGCCCTTTGGAACCATTTAAAGAACACATGAGTTCTGTTGAATTCTACTACAGCTGGTATGACTTGAAAAGAAAAATTCACTTGCCTATTAGTCTCTTTATCTAATTTGTTTTCTCTGTCAAACATGCTTCCTAAATATACAAATTCATTCACCTGGTCTACCACTGATCTCTTATTCAGTACTAACAGCTCCTTGCTCAAAAACCATAACTTTTTTTTTGCATTTTTGAACTTCACTTTTAGTTGGTAAAGTTCGATGAACACTTACCGCACGTGGGGCTTGGCTTTCAATTCGTATTTCCGTTATGTGGATGCGGCACGGGGGTTTTTTCATTTGGCCACGGGTCCGCTTCTTTTTTTTTTTCTCCGTTGGAATTTATTTTGTCTCATCACCAAATGAGTTTTTCCTTTGCTGCATCCTCATTTACTTCAATATTTATTCATACCAGTACTTTCAGTAAAATTCCTTTACCGTCTTCGAGGGGACGTTTTGCTCCGACTAGCACGGACCGTGTCAGCTGGGCATTTCGGTGGTTCACGCGGGCTGCTTCTGTCATCGGCTATCGCTTCTTCTTGGGCGTTGTGGCGCCATCTCTTGTTGGTCAGTGATATCACTTTTCGAACTTTTTTATTTTTTTGCTCAATTTTAATTAAATTTTTCCAGCTGTTTCTCAAATTATTAGGGTCATTATGGTTGCAAACTTTTGTCCTATTTTTTTCAATCATTACCGACTCTGCTATTCTGAGGTGTTTTTCGGATTTACAGCTTTTAATGATTTTTATATGTAAATCCGAAAAACACCTCAGAATAGCAGAGTCGGTAATGATTGAAAAAATAGGACAAAAGTTTGCAACCATAATGACCCTAATAATTTGAGAAACAGCTGGAAAAATTTAATTAAAATTGAGTAAAAAAATAAAAAGTTCGAAAAGTGAGATCACTGACCAACAAGAGATGGCACCACAACGCCCAAGAAGAAGCGATAGCCGATGACAGAAGCAGCCCGCGTGAACCACCGAAATGCCCAGCTGACACGGTCCGTGCTAGTCGGAGCAAAACGTCCCCTCGAAGACGGTAAAGGAATTTTACTGAAAGTACTGGTATGAATAAATATTGAAGTAAATGAGGATGCAGCAAAGGAAAAACTCATTTGGTGATGAGACAAAATAAATTCCAACGGAAAAAAAAAAAAAAAAAAAAAAGAAGCGGACCCGTGGCCAAATGAAAAACCCCCGTGCCGCATCCACATAACGGAAATACGAATTGAAAGCCAAGCCTCACGTGCGGTAAGTGTTCATCGAACTTTACCAACTAAAAGTGAAGTTCAAAAATGCAAAAGCATTAATGCACGTTAAATAATATAACCTCCAATATCGGAAGTAAATTGAAACTTTTTTTTTTGTTTTCCTTACTTATATTCAGTTTGAATTTCATACAAACTTCGTACATGCCGGACAGCAGACTATGCAACTCACTGCCAACAGAACTTTGCCATCAGCATGCATAAACCTCCACACATATTAAATTAAACAGTTTGCATTTACAACAAGTTGGTAAAATCATGCAATGCACTAATTAGGATACGCTTTCCAACATACTAGAAATTATTACTCAAGTTATGTGGATAATGGCTGTGGATTAAATCTGGCTTTTGTGCAATGACCTTTGACCCCATTTCGTTGATATTCAACAGAACCGGTTCACTATACCTCCGGAACAACATGATAAAGTTTTGTCGCAATCCAAGCATTTTGGGTAAGTTATGATGCACAAGGGCAATGGAACGGATCCCACTCCAGTGTCCTGACCTTTGACCCCAATTCGCCCATTTTCAATAGGGTTCTTCCCCAGTGGCTCCCTACCACATACTAAAATGTCATCGAAATTGAACCATTTTTACACAAGTTATGATGCATAAGGGCAATGGAATATATCCCGCTCTTATGCCCTGCCTGACCTTTGACCCCATTTCACCTATTTTCAATAGGGTTCGTGCCCAGGTGGTTCCCTACCACATACTAAAATTTCATCGAAACCGAACCATTTTTATGCAAGTTATGATGCATAACGGCAATGGAATGGATCCCACTTCTATGTCCTGACCTTTGACCCCATTTCGTCCATTTTCAATAGGGCTCGTGCCCAGGTGGTTCCTTACCACATACTAAAATTTCATCTAAATCGAACCATATTTACGCATGTTATGACGCATAAAGGCAATGGAATGGATCCCACTTTTATGTCGTGACCTTTGACCCCATTTCGCCCATTTTCAATAGGGCTTGTGCCCAGGTGGTTCCCTACCACATACTAAAATTTCATCAAAATCGAACCCTTTTTATGCAAGTTATGATGCATAAGGACAATGGAATATATCCCACTCTTATGCCCTGCCTCACCTTTGACCCTATTTCCCCCATTTTCAATAGGGTTCGTGCCCAGGTGGTTCCCTACCACATACTAAAATTTCATCGAAATCGAACCATTTTTATGCAAGTTATGATGCATAAGGACAATGGAATATATCCCACTCTTATGCCCTGTCTGACCTTTGACCCCATTTCCCCCATTTTCAATAGGGTTCGTGCCCAGGTGGTTCCCTACCACATACTAAAATTTCATCGAAATTGAACCATTTTTATACAAGTTATGATGCATAAGGGCAATGGAATATATCCCGCTCTTATGCCCTGCCTGACCTTTGACCCCATTTCACCTATTTTCAATAGGGTTCGTGCCCAGGTGGTTCCCTACCACATACTAAAATTTCATCGAAACCGAACCATTTTTATGCAAGTTTTGATGCATAAAGGCAATGGAATGGATCCCACTTTTATGTCCTGACCTTTGACCCCATTTCGCCCATTTTTAATAGGGCTCGTGCCCAGGTGGTTCCTTACCACATACTAAAATTTCATCGAAATCGAACCATATTTACGCATGTTATGACGCATAAAGGCAATGGAATGGATCCCACTTTTATGTCCTGACCTTTGACCCCATTTCGCCCATTTTTAATAGGGCTCGTGCCCAGGAGGTTCCTTACCACATACTAAAATTTCATCGAAATCGAACCATATTTACGCATGTTATGACGCATAAAGGCAATGGAATGGATCCCACTTTTATGTCCTGACCTTTGACCCCATTTCGCCCATTTTCAATACGGCTCGTGCCCAGGTGGTTCCTTACCACATACTAAAATTTCATCGAAATCGAACCATATTTACGCATGTTATGACGCATAAAGGCAATGGAATGGATCCCACTTTTATGTCCTGACCTTTGACCCCATTTCGCCCATTTTTAATAGGGCTCGTGCCCAGGTGGTTCCTTACCACATACTAAAATTTCATCGAAATCGAACCATATTTACGCATGTTATGACGCATAAAGGCAATGGAATGGATCCCACTTTTATGTCCTGACCTTTGACCCCATTTCGCCCATTTTCAATACGGCTCGTGCCCAGGTGGTTCCTTACCACATACTAAAATTTCATCGAAATCGAACCATATTTACGCATGTTATGACGCATAAAGGCAATGGAATGGATCCCACTTTTATGTCCTGACCTTTGACCCCATTCGCCCATTTTCAATAGGGTTCGTCCCCAGGTGGTCCCCTACCACATACTAAAATTTCGTCGAAATCGAACCATTTTCACGCAAGTTATCGTGCGGACGGACAGACGGACAAAGCTGGAGCATATACGCTTCTTCAACCTACGGTTGGAAAGCGTAAAAAATCATGGAACATTCGCATTCCTGATTTAACAATAATTTCTGGTAGACATGTTCTGGAATTCAATACATTTCATTCCAATGTAGTAACATGACCGAGACGCCATTACTGAATGAGCTGGCAAACATGGTCTGAAATCGAATACATTTCATTCCAATGTAATAATAACATGACCAAGGAGCCATTACTGAATGAGCTGGCAAACATGGTCTGAAATCGAATACATTTCATTCCAATGTAATAATAACATGACCAAGGAGCCATTGCTGAATGAGCACCCAGGCATACTCTGGAATTGTGGTAACATGATCAAGAAGTAAGCACAAACATGCTCTGGAATTGAAGACATTTCATTCCAATGTAGTAACACAACCAAGAAGCCATTGCTGAAGAGCTGACAGACATGGTCCACAACTGAATCATTTCATTCCAATGTAGTAACATGACCGAAAAGCCATTACTGAATGAGCTTGCAGACATGCTCTGAAACTGAATACATTTCTCATTCCAATGTAATAATAACATTACTCAGAAGCCATTCTAAATGAGCTCGTAGGCATGATCTGAAATTCAAGACATTTCATTCCAATGTACTAATAACATGACCGAGAAGTCATTTCTGAATGAACTCACAGGCATACTCTGGAATTGAATACATTTCATTCCAATGTAGTAACATGACCGAGAAGCCATTACTGAATGAGTTCACAGACATGCTCTGGAATTGAATATATTTCATTCCAAAGCAGTAGCATGAGTGAAAAGCCATTACTGAATGAGCTCGTCTACACCAACTTCTCAATGCCATATGCAGTTTGCTGGGAACTACGGCAATTCAGTTGTTCTTGGGTAATGGAGGGCAATAGTACACTGGCGGAAAGTGAAAAAAGAACACCAAGAAGGAGACGTCTGATACCAACGAAATTTATACAGCATAATAACGGAATACAGAGGATAACGTGATCAAAACATTATGGCAAAATACAGCTGTATTTGCTGGTAAACTAAAAAAATAACATTTCCATGTAACATGGTTAGTACGAGGTTGAACCGCCATGAACTGCGTCACACTGTGCAATTCTGGCATGGAGTCTGTCGTACAGATGTTGGATGTAAGTTTGGGGTATTGAGTTCCAAGCATCCTCAACCTGGACGCCTCAATCGGGGATGGTCGTGGCTGGAAAGTGAAAAAAGAACACCAAGAAGGAGACGTCTGATACCAACGAAATTTATACAGCATAATAACGGAATACAGAGGATAACGTGATCAAAACATTATGGCAAAATACAGCTGTATTTGCTGGGAAACTGAAAAATAACATTTCCATGTAACATGGTTAGTACGAGGTTGAACCGCCATGAACTGCGTCACACTGTGCAATTCTGGCATGGAGTCTGTCGTACAGATGTTGGATGTAAGTTTGGGGTATTGAGTTCCAAGCATCCTCAACCTGGACGCCTCAATCGGGGATGGTCGTGGCTGGAAAGTGGAAAAAGAACACCAAGAAGGAGACGTCTGATACCAACGAAATTTATACAGCATAATAACAGAATACAGAGGATAACGTGATCAAAACATTATAGCAAAATACAGCTGTATTTGCTGGTAAACTAAAAAATAACATTTCCATGTAACATGGTTAGTACGAGGTTGAACCGCCATGAACTGCGTCACACTGTGTAATTCTGGCATGGAGTCTGTCGTACAGATGTTGGATGTAAGTTTGGGGTATTGAGTTCCAAGCATCCTTAACCTGGACGCGTAAATCGGGGATGGTCGTGGCTGGGCGTGGAGACCGGATAAGTCGTTGTCCCATAAAATCCCACACGTGCTCAATCCGGTGAACGTGCAGGCCATGGAAGTTGCCTCACACCCTGAAGTGCATGTTGCATTGCACGTGCCGTGTGTGGCCGTGCGTTATCTTGCTGGAAAACACCACGATGGACCGACCTTACAAATGGCACAACAACGGGCTGAATGATGTTGTTGATGTAGCAGGTGCTGTTTAACGTACCCGGTACAAACACTAGTTGTGTACGGGAGTGATAGCTGATCGCTCCCCACACCAGGAGACCAGGTGTAGGCCCTGTGTGTCGCTGGCAGATGCAAGAAGGGTGGAGATGCTCCCCTGTGCGTCTGCGAACACGCATACAGCCATCGGAGGCTTCCAAGCAGAATCTGCTTTTATCGCTGAACACGACAGATCACCATTGCGTTCTCCAGTGCAGACGTTGGCGACACCACTGCAGCCGTTCCTGATGGTGGGCTGGAGTCAGAGGTACACACGCCAGAGGCACAAGTGCACGTAGTCCTGCATCCAGTAGACGGTTGCAGATTGTTCGCACAGTCACCTCAGGTGCAACGGCAGCTCGGATTTGCGTCGCAGTGGATGTTCTGCTTGACAACGCCGCTCTTCTTATGCATTGATCGGTCCGCTCATCAGTCCGGCTGTGACTCCCGGTTCCACGTCTTCTCGTGTGGGAAGGTTCTTCGGACCATCTACGCTACCATCGTACCACCACCGATACTTCCCGTCCAATTCGCTCCGCAATACGACGACACGACTACCCGGCCTCGTGGAGTCCGACTAGACGACCTCGCTCAAAGTCCGATAACTGCTGAAATCGTACAAGTCTTCCATGGCCATGCATTGCAGCTTCTTCAGGGTCTTCGCACGTGTCCGTACGCCGACGACTGATTACATTCACTTTGCCGTACTCCTTAAATACCACCGACGATAATTTGCATATTATGCCGTGCTGTGGCGTAAGCGCTCACCGGTTGGTCCGGAAATTAACATCACACCTACGTAAACTCGACCCAATTAACATATGTAAATTTCATGGTCGTCCGCCAATTCCTTCTTCGTGTTCTTTTTTCACTTTCCGCCAGTGTATTTTTATTCTTACACACTTATGTTTATCATATGTCCTGACTTATTCCACATAATACGTGTTTATTCCCAACTGAATCACCATGTAAAATGTAATATATTGTATATTGCTTCATTTACAGTAAAATGGGTAACGACAATAGAACATAACTTAATAAATTTTGTTACCATTCTGAAAATTAATGTTTTGACGTTGAAATAGGTTAAATTCAGAGGTGGGGAACCTTTTCATTTTGGAAGGCCACATTAAGTTAGCTGTAATCTAACAAGGCCACATTCAAGGAACTTCAATTAGATATACTTCGAAATGTACATTATTTTGTAGACATCTTACTATGTACTAACCATTAGGTGTACAACTTAATTCTCGGCCCCTAACCGTAAGCGATCATACAATGTCGGCAAATGCAAATAGCTGTGTGCGATAATGGCTGACTGCAGCGCCAGCCAACAGCTTTCTAGGCAACCATAACCGCTCACAGCTGTAGTGACAGAAGGGACGAAAGTTGACAATGAAAGCAATGTCGTTCGAGAAGCAACATTTGAGGCACTGCCTCCTGTTCGCGTTTCAGCTGAAAAAAAGTGTCCAGCAAATGATCTGTGCTGCTTTGGGTGAAGCTGTCGTGTCCTACGGTACGTGTAAGAAGTGGTTCCAGTGGTTTGAGCAGGGAAATTTCGATCTCCGTGATGCAGAATGTCCGGGACAGCCACAGAAAGTTGACGATGAGGAACTGGATTAGACGTGGATCCCTGTCGCACACAGTCAGAGCTTGCCCAGGAACTCAGAGTAACACGGCAAGCCACTGCAAAACGCCTGCACAAGCTAGGGCGGATTCACAAAGAGGGCAGTTGGGTGCCCCACCACCACACAGCTGCGGACAAGTCTAGGCGCTACGATGTTGCTCTGTCTTCGCTCTCCAGATTCAAAAGAAGGATTTCCTCCACAAGATTTTGACCTGTGATGAGAAGTGGATCCTCTACAATTATTCTAAGCTGAGCAAATCGTGGGTTTATCCAGGTCAGCCTACCACTAGTACCACCAAACCGAATATCCATGCCAGGAAGTTGTTGCTGTGCATATGGTGGGATCAGCGCGATGTCATACACTAGGAGTTGCTCAAACCAACCTGGTGAAATGGTCATAGATAGCTGAGCGTTATGGTCAGCAACTCATTTGTGTGAGTGACGCAATGGAGGCAAAAGGCCATACACCAGCCCGTTCTCTTGGCTGTTATCTAGCGAAACTACAACCAAGGGAACGGGCTTGGCAGAATCAGCGGAGAAAAGAATGGACTCTCAGTCCTGTTGCTTCAGGATAATGCGCGCCCTTACACCGCAACTTTAAACACGATCGCCGGCCTGGGATGGGATATTTTGTCCCACCCGGCGTATTCTCCAGACTTCGCCCGGTCGGATTATCACTTCTATCGCTCCATGCAACATCACCTGAGTGATACGCATTTCACTTCTGTCGAGGAGGTCCACACAAGTATTGATGACTTTATCAGCTCGAAACAGCCCTCATTTTTCCGCAGTCGGCAGCTCCCTGACCGATGGCTCAAATGTATAAAACACGACGGGGATTATTTCCCCGATTAGGTACGTATTCGATTTGCTATAATTTGCTGTCAACGTGTCGTGCTTGTGGCAGAGAATTAAGTTGCACACATAATAAATTCAAAAAATGAAACAAAAAATTGCTAATTCTTAACTAACTTTTTAATGGCTTCGTTGTGAGACTGCTTTTTGTTAGAAAGCATTTGAGTATTTTGGTTGCAAAATGGAGGTCCACACTTTTAGCTGCTCCTCTAGATGGGTATCCGTCATTTGTGACCTTAAGGGCGTCGTGATTTAGGTTAGGTAGGAGAATGTAGATTCGCAGCAATAAGTGGCTGAAAAGCAAGAAGGCATTTTTGCGCATGTGTTTTGAAGGAATGGGTATTCTATTGCATTTTTACATATTTCAACTGGATCTTTTTTAGCGTCAAATAAGGACTTTAAAATGTCATCTTCTGAGAGCTCAATCAATTCTATCTGTAGTTCTTTAGGAGCCATAAAACGAAATCATTTGATTTTTTTTTCATTTCATTTTATTTGTTCTGCTGAGGCATAAAAGAAATACAGAAAATTAAGAAGCAAAACATAATCAATGCATACAGCAAGGAAGCAAAGGGAAAAGGTCGACATGGCCTGACAAGCCATATTGCCACTTCACAATAACAAAAACACTAATGAACAAAATCAAGCAAGTAATCAGCACTGGCAAACAAAGTGAAATACATTGAAGTGCCAGAAAAACTGGTACACCAGTCTAATACTTGGTAGGTCCCCCACGGGAGCGCAGGACTGCAGAAATACGACGGGGCATGGACTCCACTAGCTTCTGGAAATATGCTGTAGGCAATACACACCATACTTTCTGCAGAGCGTTCCACAATTTGTGTGTATTCCGAGGTCTCGGATTCCTGTGTTCGATAGCTTGTTGCATGGCATCCCAAACGTTCAGATCTGGGGACTTGGGTGGGAATGGCAACACCCCAAACTCAGATGAATGCTCCTCTAACCATAATGTGGCGTCCCGACACTTGTGTGGAGGTGCATTGTCCTGTTGGAACAAGCCCAACCCATCAGCATGAATGCAGGACATGAACGGATGCACCTCGTCACAAAGGATGCGCACATAGCGTTCACCGGTCACAGACGTTTGTAGACGCACCAGGGGTCCCAGTGAAGTTCAGCTAAACACACCCCATACCATTACGAACATCCCACCAGCCAGTACAGTACCCTGTTAGCAGGCGGGATCCATGGCTTCATGTTGTTTGCGCCACACACGAATCCTTCCATCTGCCCGATACAGTTGGAAACGCGACTCGTCAGACCAGGCTACTTGTTTCCAGTCATCAAGTGTCCAGCGGCGGTGTTGCTGTGCCCAAGAGAGGCGCATAGCTCTGTGTCGTGCACCCATCAAGGGGACTCGAGTTGGGCGTCGGCTCCCAAAGCCCATATTGTGCAGGGTACGTTGCACAGTCCGGACGCTGATGCTGGTTGAGGCTCCAGCATTGAATTCCGATTATACCTGCGACAGTTTTGTACGCCTATCGTGTGAAACGATTCTTGACAGCCGGCGGTCACGTTCACCCAATGTCTTTTTACGGCCACACTGGTATTGTAGGTTGGAGGTTTTGCCGGAATTCTTGTAGTCACGGTACACCCTTGCAATGGTCGTCCCTGAAATCCGAACTTCGTTTCTACCTCCGAAATGCTATGGCCCATCTCACGAGCGTCAACTATGGCACCACGTTGAAAATCACTTAAATCGTTATTACTGGTAATTCTCATGCCGAAAACAGCTCTGACAGCTGGCAAGGACGTCTACTGCTTTATATACACACTGGCGGATGCAACCGAGTATACGCATAGGTGATGTTGCTATGTATTTTGCATAAGTCTGAACCAGTTTTTCTGGCACTTCAGTGTATAATAGTAAGGTAAGCAAAAAAGATGTAAAGAAGAAAAAAAAAATTGTTATAGCAGTTCTTTTAGTTGTGAAGAAGTCAATTATTATAATTCATGATATGAATCTTAAGTTGTTGTTTTTTAAACAGGGAAAAGTTATTAATAGTTGTTAATTCAACTGGTAGAGTTTCAGTAGTGAGGACAGAAAATTTTAAACTTTGTTTCGTGGCCTCTGTCCTTGCATAGATAGGAATTAGTTGTGTTTTAGAACGGGTATCATATATGTATGTGACCTAAGAGTGATTTTTATGAGGTCAGAATAAAAATTATTTTTTATTCTTTTAAACATGAGTTTTCCAAGACTGAAGTAGTAAAGTTGGGTAATAGTAAGTATATTAAATTTATTTGTGTTAACTTTGATGTGAGATTGAAAAGAAAGCTGAGAATGTGTATGATATTTAAGTTCAATTAATCTAATAAATTTATTTTGTAATATTTTAAGTTTTTTGAAATTATATTTTGTGGTCTGTCCCCACGTTAAAATCCCATAGTTTATAAGTGACTGAAATAAAGTATAATATAAAAGAATCAAAGTTTTTGGAGAGAGATTTGTTAGTACTCTGGAGACAATACCAATATTTTTGGAGATTTTATGTAAAATGACATTTACATGTGTATTCCATTTTAGGTCAGTGGTACTAGTTATACCCAAGTATAATAAAGATGTAACAACCTCAATATTTTTATTATTCATAGTGAAAGTTAAATATGTATGACGCAGGAGTTGATTTTTAGAAAAAAATCATAAATTTAGTTTTTGAAGTATTAATGATTAACTCATTTGGGTTTAGCCAATCCAAAATATTTTGAGATGGAGAACTGATTATTAGATCTTCATCTGCGCTATTAAATCTAGTGAACATAGTGATATCATCTGCATAGAGAAAAAAATCCATAT
Source organism: Macrothele yani (assembly GCA_039090855.1). Lineage (NCBI taxonomy): Eukaryota > Metazoa > Arthropoda > Arachnida > Araneae > Macrothelidae > Macrothele > Macrothele yani. Next base: position 111,378,489 of record CM077033.1, on the reverse strand, counting down.
CAGTAATAGAACAAAAAATATCATTGATGTAGATATTAAAATGGAGAGGGCCAAAGATGGAGCCCTGAGGGACACCCATTTTTACATATTGAAATGAAGACTGATACTTGACTATGTTGGAGCATAGCAGGTGTCAAAATGGCCCTTATGACTTACTGATGCTTTAATTGTGGCCGTCAGTGGGGAGAATTATTTCGTTGAATCTTATCTTATACTCTTGGGTATTTTAAATACAGTCATTTTAAGATTAAAATAACAATAATAAAAGATGAACAAAAACATATTAATCAAATTAAAAGGATTTGTTCGGCAAAATTTGGATTTACTTAAAAGACTGCAAGTTACCTACCCCTGGGTTAAAACATACAAAAAAAAAAAAAACTTAAATAAATATTGTCACTTTTATTTAAAATAATGCTAAAACACCCAAACAAAATTAGGAAAAAGAAAAGGTATTTACAATGCAGATATTTCTCAGGACTTGCTATACAAATTTTACATGACCTTTTTTTCAAAAAAAAAAAAAAATAAATAAATAAATAAATACAAGGTACTACAAGACCTGCATGAACAGGATCAAACTTATGAATAATTTAACATGAACATATTCACAACAATATTTGCAAAACAGAAATGTCTTCCACTTACTTTTGGATTTGATTGATCAAAGGGATTCAAAGTTTCAGCCTAAATTAAACAACAATGCATTTGTAAGCAATTGGCAAATTTTTTTTAACAGAAATTGATGCAATTCATACATACATACATACATACATACATACATACATACATACATACATACATACATACATATCACTGATATATATACATATACAAGGGGTATCAAAAAGTTTGTGCAATCACCCAAAATTATTAAAGCTACGGGAACCATTTGTGTTTTATTTTGTTATATATATATATTCCGTAGGGATGTAAGGTCAGGTGATGCGTAACATCATAGCCTCTCCTTGACAAATGTCAACCCCGCCTTCTCGTGGTGCATCCTGTTCCTACTAAAGGGGCTCTGACGACCGCCAATAGCGGTATAACTATACCATCGGGATTAGAGGAAATGCTATCCCACACTCACCAACCCGCTTGGCCAGCGTGGTGAGTTATGGCCAAACCCCTCCAAAATGACTCCACAACTTAAATCTTGGCCCTCAGTCTCTGGCAGCTGGAATGTACCTGGCCAAGGCAGCGGCCAGTGCGACATGAAGGCAGAGGGTGCTAAGAATCCCCGGAGGACCGGACTAGGCTGCCATCTGATGCTGACCTTGGCTACTTACAATGGACGCTCCCTATCTTCTGATTCAAGGCTTCTTGAATTGGAAGAGGAACTACAAAGGATCAAGTGGGACATCGTCGGGCTAAGTGAGGTAAGGAGAAAAGGAGATCTCATCGAACTGAAAAGTGGACATCTCTTCTACTATTGTGGGACAGATACTGGCAGAACTAGTGGTGTTGGATTTATAATAAACAAGAAACTGAAGGATAACGTTGTAGAAGTTGAAAGTTCCTCCGACAGAGCTGCAAGACTCATTATCCAACTCTCGAGAAGATACCAGGCTCAAATTATTCAAACTTATGCACCCACCACAAGTCATCCTGAAGAAGAAATTGAAGAATTTTATGAGGAAATTCGTCATCTAAATAATAAAGGTAAGCAGCACTTGAAGATAATTATGGGAGATTTCAATGCAAAAATAGGGCAACAGCAACAGAATGAAATTTCAGTAGGTAAATTCGGTCACGGCAACAGAAAACAAGCGTGGAAATACTCTCGTTGAGTTTGCAGAGGCAGAAGGGTTTTTCATCATCAACTCCTTTTTCAAAAAAAGCCACACAAGAAATGAACATGGAGACATCCAAATGGGACGGCAAGTAAAATTGATTTTATTATGTGTAACAAAAAATTCGTCATAGAAGATTTCAGTGTGCTAAACAAGTTCAACACAGGTAGTGACCATAGATTGGTGAGATGTAAGATGCACCTCAACACTAAACTCGAACGTGGCAAGCTCGTAAGGCAAACAAAATGTGTTGACATAACCAACCTTAAAAAACACCATAATACCTTCAAGTTGGAACTGAAGAACAGATTCTCTGCTTTAGAAGGCCTAACATCGGAAGAAGTGGATATTTCGGAAGTTAACAGAAGAGTAACAAAAGCTCTTATGGAAACAGCAACAAAATTAGCTGGGTCTAAGAACAAGTTGCATGTAAACAAATTATCAGGAAAAACGAAAATGTTGATGCAAAAAAGAAGAGAGATGAGGACAACTAAAGAAGATGTGACTTCCAAAGTGGAATATATAGAGTAATTGCTCTTGCTTTCTTTTAGTCTTTATTTTTTAAATAATAAACGTCATAATTAACTGCACCACCATATTCACATGTCTGTATTTTAACGTGTGTAATAGCAATTCTAAAAGAGGTACTGAATCTCTATGTATTATGTAGGTGAAAAGTATTTTTCATGGCAAAAGCTAGGTTAAGGAAGAAAAAACTTTTTAAAACTAAGGGAAAAAAAAACTTTTTAAATACGTCTCCCGGAAGCAGTGATAGCAAGAAAAACGTTTTGACCTTTACAACCCCTAGGAGGAAAGCTGATCTCCTTATTGTAGCAAAAATCTTATTCACTCCCCATCTTTATTAGTGAACAACGGCATACGGTAAAAAACGAAATTTCTCAATAGTGTTTTTAGAATCAGAGATACAGCTGCAAACGGAGGTACACAAACACCACCTAGCGGCAGAATTGGGAACCACAAACCACCTAAAATACAAACCTAAAGTGTTCCATAAGGTGAATGCCATCTGGTGTCAAAATTTTTTTTTCAAATGGGACATTTAGAAGCACAGATATTGAGAAACATAGATTAAATATTTGCACCCCCTAGCAGTGAAACTGTGCATTATTTTGGGAAGAAAATACATAGAGTTTTCACAGTTAGTAGTATCTGATCGAAAAAGAATATTTTTCAATCGGTTTTTAGTCCTGCACATATTGCTGTAAACAGAAACGTGAACTTACGCCCTCTAATGGCACACTTGTGCGTTAAGTAAAATTTGAAATTATATAAGAAACATTTCACACCGAAAATGTTCAACAAAGAAAGAATTTTTCAAATCGGACTCCAACAGAGATATCGACAAAAATAAGAATGCGTGTACACCCCCTGGTGGAAAGATTGTGTACTATTTTAAGCATGAGGCATTCTCAAAACGTTTTCCGAAGTGAGCGGTATTGCTTCACAGAAGAGTTTTTTCAATCGAGTTTCCAGCTCAGATTTTGTTGCAAATATGTCAGAAGCAAAAATAAACACTTTTGCCCCCTGGTGGCAAAACTATTCGTTACCAAATATGAGAAATTATATGCAAAACATTTCCCCTCAAAAGCTGTATCCAGCACAGGAAGAATTTTTGAAATCAGACTTTTAGACGCAGAGATATTGAAAAAATCGCTATTTACCTTTACGCACCCTAGTGGAAAATTGATGCATTATTTGAAAATGGGACTGTAACTAAAATAGTCTTTGATATAAATGTTATAGAAAGGAAAAATATATTTTTTCAATCGGATATTTAGAAGCAAATATATGAAATAAGGTGACACTGGACATGGCTCAACCGAGAGAACAAGCTGGATTCAGGAGTGGCTACAGCACTATAGATCATATCCACGTACTGAGAGAACTAATTGAAAGAGCGAGGGAATATGAACTTCCATTGTGCATGGCTTTTATCGATTATGAAAAGGCCTTTGATTTGGTGAAACCATCAGCAGTTACAATGGCTTTGAAATCCTGCGGTATTGAAGATGCAAACATTAATATTATTATTAACATCTATGAAAATGCAAGTGCAAAGATTCGGCTGTTTGAAAATACAGCACACATAAAAATTGGAAAGGCAGTGAGACAAGGTGAAACCATATCTCCGAAGCTCTTTAATGCCACATTGGAAAATGTCTTTCAATCACTGAACTGGGAAAACAAAGGGATAAAGATTAATGGAGATTATATTTGAGTTTTTTTAATTATTTTATTGTGTAAAGTATATACTGTGAATGCACTGAAAGATTAAATGTAACTCGCCATTACATTTAATCTTTTTTTTTTTTAAATGCTCAAAAAAAACGTCCTATTTTATGTAATGTCGTATATTTTCATTTCATGAAAGATTTTATAATTTCTGCAAAACTTTTTTAAAGTGATTATTGTTAATTTTAAGTAACGTGATGCATACCTGCCAGTTTTTACGATTTACCCGAAAAATTTACGGAAATGTGACTGGTTTTACGGGCAAAATGTTAATTTTACGGATTTTGCGATTCTCCAAGATTTTTTTCTTTTCTAATGATTTTTCACCCACTATTAAAACATTTTTTTATTTAACTTAATTCATTCAAAGTAAAGCAAGTTATGAATAACTTTTCAGTTACACGTGTTTATATGGGAACATTTGCCGCAGTTTCTCACGTGTTATGTTTTGTTGTTTCAGACACTAAAACTTGCGCCGCACCAACCAGCTGGTCTTGTTTAACCTTGGGCTTGGCGCACTCTCTTTCTCTCTCTCATGCTATGTATCCCGCCTCTCTGTTTTAGATAACACATTGTTCGTCTCCATAGTCGTAACTTCTCAATAGGCCAGCTTGGAGCACGTATCTCTATTAAGTCCCAGTTCAAAATGCTATCTCAAAACGTAGTTATCGTAGAAAAAAATTCCAACGGATTTTAAATCTGTGGAATTTTTAAGTCCGGATCGATACTCAACATGACAGAATTAAGCAAAAGCTGCCCGTTTTGTGAAATTAAAAATGCATTGGGGCATGTTTTTGTAACTTCTTTTCTGGCAATAAATTTGGCCTAAAGAAAAATGCGGTAAATAGGAAGTTAAGAAAAATAAAAATAAAAAAAGTAAGTCCAATGTTCATTCGAGCCAGTTTTTCTCCAGCAATGATTTATTTTGCTGGTTCATTAGTCAGTAAGTTTTCTACGCTTTGTTCGTCGCTCGACGACGTGCATAAAAATGTCTTGGCTTGATTCAACAAAATTCATATGTTGGGGTAGTATTTTTTGCAAATTGCATCTCCTTAAGCTGTTACTGTTTTACTTTAGCAGTTTTACTCGCATTTTTTAAGTGAATAAATGTAGTGTTAGTGTTTCACTATGAGCAGTAATATAAAAAGGGGGAAACATATTATCAAACATTCCGTAATGCATATTCTGCGGAATTCCCGTGTATTGCAGAAAATGAAAAATATGCATTTTGCACTACGTGTTAACGATGTAATTTTAGCATTTCACGTAGTGGAAGGAATGATATCAGTAATAGTATTTCTAGTGCCAAGCATAAAATCTAATGTTGACTGCCTACCACATACTAAAATTTCATCGAAATCAAAAGATTTTTACGCGAGTTATCATGCGGACGAACATGCGCACACAACGCGTGACGTAATGAGGCAAATGGGAATCGCGACCATCTGCTCGCAAGAGTGTGACGTCATAAAACTTTAATAGGATCCGCACATTTGTTTGTCTACTGACGTCATGAAAATGCAGGTCGCGCCATCTTTTTTCTGGACAATTAATGCGTTCACATGGATGAAAATTTGAACATAGATTTAAAATAGCTTCATTTTATAACTTGGAATACCTATTATTTTCTAAAACATAACCACAATTATGCAATCCAACATTTGTTTGTCTACTGACGTCATCAAAGTACAGGTCGCGCCATCTTTTTCCTGGACAATTAATGCGTTCACAAGGATGAAAATTTGAACATAGATTAAAATAGCTTTATTTTTTAACTTGGAATACCTATTATTTTCTAAAACATAACCATAATTATGCAATCCAACATTTGTTTGTCTACTGACGTCATCAAAGTACAGGTCGCGCCATCTTTTTTCTGGACAATTAATGCGTTCACAAGGATGAAAATTTTAACATCGATTAAAATAGCTTCATTTTATAACTTGGAATACTTAATATTTTCTAAAACATAACCATAATTATGCAATCCGACATTTGTTTGTCTACTGACGTCATCAAAGTACAGGTCGTGCCATTCTTTTTGTGGTTTCAACACCACCAAAGGAAAAGTTATTGATTTTTAATATAATTATGGTTATGTTTTAGAAAATATTAAGTATTCCAAGTTATAATAAAGTTATTTTAATCGATGTTCAAATTTTCATCCTTGGGAACACATTAATTGTGAAGGAAATGTGTACAAAAGTTTTTCCACTGGAAGTATAGGAAGCAAAATTACTTGACATCCACCTTAACAATATGGGATAAGGGCAATGGAATGGATCGCAATCCTATGTCCTGACCTTTGACCCCATTTCATCCATTTTTAATAGGGTTCGTCCCCAGGTGGTCCCCTACCACATACTGAAATTTCATCAAAATCGAATCATTTTTATGCCAGTTATCATATGGACGGACAGACGGACAAAGCTGGAGCGTATAGGCTTCTTCAACCTACGGTTGGAAAGCTTAAAAAAGGGCACTTTTGTATCACAAAGGGGCACTTTATGCGTACAAAAGGTTATATCTGAAAAAAGGGGCACTTTATGTATGTATATTTGATTGCAATTTTCGGAACTCTGAAGTTAGCTAACATACTTAATTTTATGAAGGATACGTTTTAAATGCTCGAATTTTATGAGTGGTCCGAAAATGAACCCAAGATACATTTTTTTTATTAAAAATTTTTAAGGCAGGAGACTCACTCCTAACAACTTTATTTCGGCAGGAGTTTAAAAATTTTAACGGCAATCTTGCCCAACCCTCCTTGAATTTTAAGCCCTGTTCAATGGAAAAAATTTGTTGCTCTTTTTTTCTTTGCCTCAATAAAACTATCACGACTTTTTACAAAAAAGTTGGGCCGGAAACACTTGTTCTCTTCCAGTTAAGGTAATAAACTTTCTCCGTCCCCTTACAGGAGACAGCCACAAACACACTTGGCTCATTGCCAAACCATCTTCACGTTTAGGGCCGATTTAACGCACTTGACTTCGGGAGTTTTCGTTTTCACTCACAGTAATGCACTGCTACACAGATTTAGCCCACTGGACTTCAGAATCACGCCACGGTGAGAAGCTAGCTGCAGAAAACTATTGAAGGGAACAATTTAAACATTTGTTGCATCAATCCATACCTGCCAACTTTCAAAAACTGAAATCCGTAAAAAAAAAAAAAAAAAAAAAAAGATCATATTTCAATGAAATTACTTGTTGAGCATATTGATTAAATTACCGAACATATCGATTAAAAAACAATGTTACCTAAATCAAGTATCAACTTTTAGTTGATATGACTACAGATGCTTGAATTTATCGGCACGCTTATTTCGATTAAAATAAACAGAATTTCTCATTACTATGCTATTATGATCTGTAAAGAGATAAACATTTATTTTTATGGAACTTTGCATCGAAAGGGAAGAATGTTCCACCCTTTGACCCCCAAATCCAATAGGATCGTATCCCACGCCGTCACGGAACAAACTTAAAATATTTTCAAAAATGAACCATTTTCATGCTAGGTTTATCTAAGGTCTTTGGGTTTATCTTACGGGAAGACTGACGAGACAGTCAAATAAAAAAAACATGAAATAAATGAGTGACTAAGGGACACTAATTGCTAAATTATGCTCAACTGAAAACGAAGTGAACAAACACTTTGCACGAATCACATCCAGTTCATTAACAAATAAAGGTAACTTGATCACGCTAGTTACGTTAACTGAAAACTTTTACAAAAAGTTTGTAAGTTGGAAGCTTTCGACCTTATCTTAGGTCTTCATCATGCCAATGGAGGACTAAGATTGCTGCCAGATTCTACATTTGAATTTTTCCTATTTTTGTTGCCAAAACTTAGAATTGATCTCCAGATCAACGGAATGTAGAGAGGAGATTCGGAGTTGCAAGTCATTGAGTTGAAAATAATTTCTATGCTTTCACGGTAACGGAGGGCAAAACGATTGTCAAAAGAAGCAATTCGTTTTGCTTCGTTCCATTCTACTGAGAAACCTATATTACACACAGCCCCCTCCCCCACCCCCTCCAAATAAACTTGAAGAAAAAAAAAATTTTAAGTTGATGAGAAAATTTGCTTCCCATATTAGAAAAAAACAAATGGTGTTTTTCCGTAATTTCACCAGTATGTCCATACTTCCATAACAGCAACCAAAAATCCATATTAGGTGGCATCTTTAATGTTAATCCTATGGAAGCTGTTCGGTACCAACCAAACTTGAAATTGCTTGGAGGTTACCACTATTTGGAGGTGTTCTTTAATAGAGGTTTGTACTAAATTTCTACCTTCGGTAAAAACAACCATTTTTTTTTTTTTTATTGCACCTTCTACAGCACAGGGCGTCTTACTTGCTACCGAAACCAGCATTTCTTTAATAATATTAACGTTAAAGAAGATATTGCAACAAAATATGAAGCCAACTTGCCTCATTTTGTGCGAAATATGATGACATCACAAAATGTGCTGAAAGTGGCCACCATTTGTGTCCAGACAGCATTGAACCCGCCTCACTATATTGTGGAAAGTCCTTACCAGTATGACCGCCATCACGGCCTGAATTTCTTCAATGATGTTTGCTTTCAAGGCATCTATCGTTCATGCTTTCTTTTGGTAAACACTCCCTTTTAGATATCCCCATAAAAAGTAATCAGCAGGTGTCAGATTGGGTGAGCGCGGTGGCCATAGGCCCTTCGAAATGATGCGGTCACCGAAAAAGGACTGAATTTTTGTCATACTGGTGTGTGATGTCGCTTCATCATGCTTGTAAATATTCCAATGGAGAGTTCTTCATCGTCCAATTGATTTACAAAAGTGTTGAAGATTTTCATATATGCAGCTGTTGCCGGGTCATCCACCCACCAAACATCAATTTTCTGTGAATGAACGGGGTTCTTCATGTATCGCGTTGGGATTTTCATTGGCCCAAAGATTTCGAGAATTGACATATCCGGACAAGTGAAACCACGCTTCGTCCGAGAACCTCGCGTATTCCAGAATGCCCGGATTTTACCGAAGAAATGTCTGAAACCATGGACAGTATGTCACTCGTTTCACGTGGTCAGGCTCTTTCAGTCCGTGGACGACGGAGATACGGTACGCACGAAGCTTCACTTTTTTCACAGCACCTTGAGAAGTGCTTTTGGACAACCCTGTTTTCTGTGACAGTCGGCAAAGTGACTTCCTGGGAGACGCAAGTAGTTGGCCCATTACATTCTGAATCATTTTTTAGGACGTTTGTGGACGCCCTCCTGCATGGTCGTCTAATAAAGTCCCCTTGGTTTCCAATTTCTTCGACAATGCCCAAATGGTGGACTTGCTCGGCAGATGTCTGCCTGCAAGCCTCTCCAGGAATTGCTGTTGAGAAGACTTTTATCGATTCTGTTTTCCAATAAGTGCGAACAATTAACTCTTGCTCCCCAGAGTATACCGATACTTTTTCACCCATACGCGAACAGCCATGAGCACTCACTATCAACAACCGTATTGAGTAGACACGCTTAGTGAAATGGCATAACAAAGCAGCAGAGAGGCGTGTCCAGCTGGCTGGCAGACTGCTCCTCAGGCAGTGGGGCCACACTTAGGAATGTGTCTGATACTAAGGAGCACTCCGGCTGGCGAGCGGACAGCACTGGGTTCAATGCTGTCTGGATGTAAATGGTGGCCACTTCCAGTACCTGTTGTGATGCCATCACATTTCGCATAAAATGAGGTAAGTTCACTTCAAATTTTGCTGCAATATCTTCATCGGTGTTGATGTTATTAGAGAAATGCCCGGTTTGGTTGTAAGTGGGACACCCTATATTATTAGAGAAATGCCCGGTTCGGTTGTAAGTAGGACACCCTATATTATTAGAGAAATGCCCGGTTCGGTTGTAAGTGGGACACCCTATGTTATTAGAGAAATGCCCGGTTCGGTTGTAAGTGGGACACCCTATATTATTAGAGAAATGCCCGGTTCGGTTGTAAGTGGGACACCCTATATTATTAGAGAAATGCCCGGTTCGGTTGTAAGTAGGACACCCTATATTATTAGAGAAATGCCCGGTTCGGTTGTAAGTAGGACACCCTATATTATTAGAGAAATGCCTGGTTCGGTTGTAAGTAGGACACCCTATATTATACAGACACAATCCCTTCAGTTTCACTCTACAGGTTATGATCACAACAAAAGCATTTAAAACATTGCATACCTCTTGAATAACAGTCTTGAGCCGAAGAAGCAACGTTTTCACTCCATTGAGATCTTGACACAGCAACCGATAGGATGAGGGATCCAGTTTAATACTTCCATCTTCGCCTTCTGTCACAATCATCTGGCGAGGAGGGCGCAATGGAAGACTAACTGATCGCAACCTCCAGTCCGCTTTCCCAAAAGAATTTCCAGAGGATCCACCGTAAAATGGGCCGGAAGATCTTCTATACAGCCATTTTCTATACAACAAAAGAAAAAAATGTCTACAATATGTCACATTTATTCTTCCAGCATCAGAGTTAACACAATTGGTTGGCTTAATTACTCAATGAGTGGACAAATTATCATACGAGGTCTGATCAAAAAGTTCCGAGACTAGGCCCATATACAACAAAGTACTTAGGTTACCTAAGTCCGGCTATGACCTCCCTCAAAGTAGTCTTTGGGCTATTATTATTTGTTTGTGAAAACAGGTGTATTGTTTTTAGTACTTTATTTAATAAATTCAGGTTAAAACATCTATAGCAGAACCATAGTTGTTCTTAAATTTACGTGCACACAATTATAAGAATTACAAGGTTGCTTACCTATTTTCACGTTTCACTGCACGTTCCATTCTTTCTGCCGTCGTGCGTGGTTCAAGACTACGGTTTGGTCTTCAGGTTCTTTCAAATGTTCTACGAGCACTCAAGTCCATGAAGCGCCTTGTTGTCCAGGTTGCAAAATTGTATCCTCCCCTCCCACCCTTCCCACCAAAGTGTAAAACCTAACCTTCGTTGCTGAAAACCCAATTCTTGAACACAAAATTCTTTTGATATTATCAACGAACGTAAGCTGCCTATTTACAAACATATAAAATACCGAACGAAAATGTTAAAAACGGTTACAATAAGGTCAAGACTGATAAAAAACTTGTAAAATATGTAGGAGCAATACCATATATAGAAAATGTTTCAGCAGAAATTAATAAAGTTTGTGGCAAGTATGGCATACAGGTAGGAAATCAGGTACTTACTGTAAAAAATTTAGTGATTAAAAATGAAAAAATTAGCCAATTAGATAGAGCAGGAATTTATGAAATCCCAATAGACCAGCAACCACCTGTGTCATATATAGGCAGCACCAAGAATAAATTAAAGTATAGATTGAACCAGCATATTAATAATTGGAATAAAAAAGAAGCTAAGACAGCATTGACCCAATACTGTATGGAAAATCAACAATGTCCAAGGTTTGAAGATATTAAAATTATTAAGAGCTGTAAAAACGAAAAGCAGTTAAGAATTGCAGAATCAGTGTTAATTGAAAAAAACAGATCAAGATTATGCAACATTAATGAGCCAAGTAACCTAAACGAACAATGGAAAGCCCTAATAAAAATTGAACAGCAGCGTAAAAAGAAAGAGGGAAAAAAGAGCAGCAGGGACAATAGATGGCGCCAGAGACACAACGATTCAGAGATAGCGACTGGAGCCCAGGCCTCGATGGCTCTGCTCACTTGAGCTGTGGTGGGCGGGTGAGACACACCTGCCTCCTGAAGATGACAGAGGATTGGATGTGAGGGGCTGAATGGGTGTGACACTTGCAGTGGGAGTAGCAGAGGTTGTGAAACAGAAGGAGGAGTTTGATAATTAGAGTTGACCAAGGTTTAATCACCTGTGAATGTAAGGTTATGTACATAGTTTTTACTTGAATTGTAAGAATGAGTTGTATGTGTGATTTTTTATCGAATTGACAAGCATTATAGTAACATCTTATAAGGCTAAGGAAAAGAAAAAAAAAAAAATACGATGTTTCACACCCGAAAATAAGAAGCGTAAGCAAGAAGTCTGTAAACCTTGGAAGCCCAGTTACATCACGATGAATGACGTGTTGGAAGTGTGTTGTCATTGGACGTTACCATGATCTTTATGGTGAGTGAGTGGTTCTTTCTAATGGTTTTTTCATGTTAAAAATGTATATGCAACCCCATGAACAACCAACCACACCGTAAGCCATACCAATGCCAACTACCTCAAGTACTTTCTACCCTCTACTGGGTAATCTTCAAGAGGCATTCCAGATGCTTTCTCTTCTGCCACTACAGCAAGAGTGAGCGACACGCCCGGCTTCCTCGCCCCGCCGCATCGTCATCCACGAAAAGCTTCCACCGTGGCTCCATCTGTTATTGACTTTAGTGAACTAGGTCTGAATTCATTCATGGGTTTTTTCACAATACTGAAAATTCTTTCTGTACTTGCACTGCTATGAGGGACTATTAAAATCATTTTCATAATTTTGCTTAATGATTCATACTTCAACTGGCCACTTTCATTTTTCATTAAAGAAATTCTGTGCCACACTTCATCCATTCTCCCAGAAGTAACAGCACAGTTAAAATTTTCAAACTGGTAGTGAGCAAATTCAGATTCCACCTTGTCAGATTCTTCTGGTTTCAAAACTGGAAACAGGGAACACATATATTGGACTGATGCAAAAGAAACACTTTGCCTTAATGCTACATCTGCAATTTCAGCATGGCTCAGAAATTCATCATTAAGGAACGACACCTTTTACTTGACCTATCATAGTGTTAGCATCGTCACAGGAAAATGACACACAGTTGCTCCATGAGATATTTTTTTCAACAAACTCATTGTTCAAAACGTTGAATTTTCCCCTATTTTTTCCACAAAATATGTTATTGTAATGGGATACAGTTTATTTGCTTGAGCATCATTACTTCCGTCCGTAGAAAGAGAAAAAGGATTTTTTTTTTACTTCAGATACGATGTTACTTGTAGAACACTGGCCATGTGCTGAATTAGTGCAGTAGCCTTGGTTCTTCCACACAAATATTTTTTTGCGATCGCTGAATCAAGAAACATGGCTTGAAATAACGGTTTTTCAAGCCTTCAGTTTTCGGAAATTTATCCAGCATTTCCAAGCTGAAATACAAATATTTATGGAATAAAATGATATCTAACAATACTGGGTAGAGGAAACATCGCGAGAAAAAAAAATTACGATTACCAGAGAAATCTTACCTCCGTCTACTTTCCGTTTTCGAAGGATGAAATTCCTTCCTCCGACAGAGAAAACGACTCCTCCCCCCCCCGCCACCAATCCTCAAAAAATTTAAGTTCAGTTATGCATCGATTTCGTACATGGTCCAAATGATAATAAAAAAAGACGGAATTCCTCGAATCACGTGAGAATCTCGTCGCCGAAGATTACGGGGAAATTTTCGGGCGGCCTAACTTCCGTTTTCGGAAATCGTTGCCTACAATTTCAAGCTGAAATTATGCAATGAAATTATATTTAACAATACTGAACAGAAGCAACATTGCGAGAGAAATTAAATACGATTACGAGAAAAATCTGCACTTCGTTTAACTTCCGTTTCCGAACGTTTAAAAAAACACAACAACGTCCCCAGACGGAATACGACCCCCCCAACTAATATCCCGAAAATTTCTTCACTTTTGTATCAATCTCGAAAATGACAAAAAAAAATTTAAAAAAACAAAACAAAAAACGGAAGAAACTCCGCGAATCCGCGGAAGAATCTCACTTACGAACTAACCGCTGAATCGATTTCGAATGTCGTAAGATAATGCTAAAATATCGATGAGCGGTAAATTTTAACTTTTGGAGCAAAATTGGCGCAGATTTCGTCGAAATGGCGATTTTTAGCAGAATGGCGCAAGAACAACGTTTTGGCGCGGGCTGGCGCAATTGGCGCATGTCTGGCAGCCCTGAATGTAGCATTTAATTTTTTTCCCAAGAAAATCTTGAAGAACCAACAAAAAATTTTAAGTTGATGAAAATTTGCTTTCTATCTCAGAAAATTAAATCAAATGGCGATTTTCCGTAATTTCAGCGGTGTTTCCGTACTTCTGTAACAGCAACCAAAAATCCGTAAAAATACGGAAATTCCGTACTAGTTGGCATCTATGGAAGACGCACAAACGGGAGCAAATGTTTGTCCAGGATATCCAGGTAACGTTGACCTGTGAGGGACGATGTCACACGTACCAGGGGGTCCCATTTCAGTCCACGTAAACAGTCCCCGGACGAGAATGCCACCCCCACCAGCTTGAAGAGCACCCTGCTGGCAAGAAGGATCTATCGCTTCATGTGGTTTGCGCCGTACTCGTATCCTGCCATCCGCATGTGAAAACGTGAATCTCGGCTCATCATTCCATGCAACATTTTCCCACATGTCTAGGGTCCAGTGGCGATGTTCCCGCGCCCATGCTAATCTGTGCACCCTGTGATGTGCAGTCAGCAGCAGTACCCTCGTGGGACGATGGCTTCTGTGCCCCAAGGAGATGGTTCTGGATGGTATGGCTGCTTAGACGTTTTTGTGCAGCAACGTTAAATTGCCGAGTTATTTCTTGCACTGTGGCCCGTCTATCCGCTGTTACAATGCGAGCTAGCCGACGATGACCCCGCTCATCCACAAGCTGTTGTCCACGGCAGTTGGCCCTTGCAGGGATGGTTTTACCGGATTCGATGTACTCACGGTGCACCCATGACACAGTGGCTCGTGAAAACCCCAATGCCTGCACGACTTCCGAGATAGAGTGACCCATTCGTCGTGCCCCGACAATTTGCCCACGATCAAATGCGCTTAGATCCTTCGTCTTACCCATACTGCGTCCGACTCTTACTGATTTCCGTCGCATCACTCCTTATATTGTCGGATCGCTGCGTACGTCATGTCGTTTCCGTTTACAGGGCCGCCCACAGCGCCACATTTGCATAACGCCAGCTGTCTCTAATTCAATTGCTCTTCAGTGCATACAATACATATATAGTCTTTTACTCAATTTCCTGCTGTGTGGCTACCCTGCACATAAGCATATGTATGTTTTGTTCTTAATATTATGTTATAAAATTAATATTGAAATGTAATATGGTCAAATGTAACAAACACCATAATAAA
The DNA here is from genome assembly GCA_039090855.1 of Macrothele yani. Taxonomy (NCBI): domain Eukaryota; kingdom Metazoa; phylum Arthropoda; class Arachnida; order Araneae; family Macrothelidae; genus Macrothele; species Macrothele yani. Next base: position 111,363,308 of record CM077033.1, on the reverse strand, counting down.
AAATAAATGAAATGAAAACAGAAAGATTTAATAAATTAAACAAGACATCTACATTTTTACACTATGATGTATATTTTTAAAATACACTATATTGACAAAAGTAACCAACCACCCCTTCAAAAGCAAATGGACAGATCCGCTGCGTTGTTAAGATGCGCTGTACAGCTGCAAACAAGTATGAAAACAAGCCTGCAGCTGACCGCGATCATATCGCACTGTGAGGTTAAGTGAAAATGTCGCGGCGGGAGAGAACTGACTTTGAGAAAGGAAAGATTGTTGAGTGTTATATTAGTGGGTTGTCCCTAAGAGAAACCGAGAGGCGTTTAAACATACCCAAGTCAACTGTTTTGGATGTACTGAATAAGTGGAAGACAAATGAAGCAGCAAAACGTACCGGCAGACCAAAGAAAATCAGTGATAGAGGACGTCGAAGTCTCAGGAGAGTCGTTACAGCTAATCAAAGGAATACTGCACGAGACTAAATTTGAAAATGGTATAAGTGAGCTTCTTTACCGCTTCTTTGTCGCGGCAGGAGAGAACTGACTTTGAGAAAGGAAAGATTGTTGGGTGTTATATTAGTGGGTTGTCCATAAGAGAAACCGAGAGGCGTTTAAACATACCCAAGTCAACTGTTTTGGATGTACTGAATAAGTGGAAGACAAATGAAGCAGCAAAACGTACCGGCAGACCAAAGAAAATCAGTGATAGAGGACGTCGAAGTCTCAGGAGAGTCGTTACAGCTAATCAAAGGAATACTGCACGAAACTAAATTTGAAAATGGTATAAGTGAGCTTCTTTACCGCTTCTTTGTCGCGGCGGGGAGAGAACTGACTTTGAGAAAGGAAAGATTGTTGGGTGTTATATCAGTTGGTTGTCCATAAGAGAAACCGAGAGGCGTTTAAACATACCCAAGTCCAACTGTTTTGGATGTACTGAATAAGTGGAAGACAAATGAAGCAGCAAAACATACCGGCAGACCAAAGAAAATCAGTGATAGAGGACGTCGAAGTCTCAGGAGAGTCGTTACAGCTAATCAAAGGAATACTGCACGAGACTAAATTTGAAAATGGTATAAGTGAGCTTCTTTACCGCTTCTTTGTCGCGGCGGGAGAGAACTGACTTTGAGAAAGGAAAGATTGTTGGGTGTTATATCAGTGGGTTGTCCATAAGAGAAACCGAGAGGCGTTTAAACATACCCAAGTCCACTGTTTTGGATGTACTGAATAAGTGGAAGACAAATGAAGCAGCAAAACATACCGGCAGACCAAAGAAAATCAGTGATAGAGGACGTCGAAGTCTCAGGAGAGTCGTTACAGCTAATCAAAGGAATACTGCACGAGACTAAATTTGAAAATGGTATAAGTGAGCTTCTTTACCGCTGCTTTGTCGCGGCGGGAGAGAACTGACTTTGAGAAAGGAAAGATTGTTGGGTGTTATGTTAGTGGGTTGTCCATAAGAGAAACCGAGAGGCGTTTAAACATACCCAATTCAACTGTTTTGGATGTACTGAATAAGTGGAAGACACGTGAAGCAGCAAAGCGTACCAGCAGACCAAAGAAAATCAGTGATAGAGGACGTCGAAGCCTCAGGAGAGTCGTTACAGCTAATCAAAGGAATACTGCACGAGACTAAATTTGAAAATGGTATAAGTGAGCTTCTTTACCGCTGCTTTGTCGCGGCGGGAGGGAACTGACTTTGAGAAAGGAAAGATTGTTGGGTGTTATATTAGTGGGTTGTCCATAAGAGAAACCGAGAGGCGTTTAAACATACCCAAGTCAACTGTTTTGGATGTACTGAATAAGTGGAAGACAAATGAAGCAGCAAAACGTACCGGCAGACCAAAGAAAATCAGTGATAGAGGACGTCGAAGCCTCAGGAGAGACGTTACAGCTAATCGACGGAGTACTGCAGAAGACCTCAGTGTACAGGTGAGTAAAAATGCTGGAACCTCGGTATGTACACGTACCATTCGCAGAGAACTTCATTCCATGGGTTTCCGTGGTCGTGCGGCTGCTCATAAGCCTTTCATCTCTAATGCTACTCATCGTTTAGCACGATGTGAAGAACATATCGTGGTTTGAGTTTGAGTGAAGTTCTCAGTGAATGGTAGGAAAACAGGTCCTATGGTCTGATGAATCCAGATACACAATCCATCACTCTGATGGCCGTGTGTGGGTATGGCGGCAGCCAGGGGAGTGCTATTTACCACAGTGCACTGTTCCTACGGTCCAGTTTGGAGCTGGCAGTGTACTTGTGTGGGGGTGTTTTTCGTGGTATGGTCCCAGCCCATTGGTTATTGTGGACAAACCTGTTAATCAGCACGTCTACCTACCAATTCTGTGGCAATACTATGGAACCGAGCCTTATTGGTACAAGCAGGATAATGCACCGAGCCGTAAAGCAAGGACTGTTACAGGTGATTTGACGATAATTCTGTATCGTGTGTGGACTGGCCGGCAGAGAGCCCTGATCTTAATCCCATAGAGCACTTACGGAATGAATTAGAGTGCTGCATAAGAAGTTTGGCACCAAGGCCTACTACTAAGCAACAGTTAGCAGCAGCATTATGTACTGAATGGAAACTCATGCCTATCGCTGTGTTCAGAAACCTTGTCGAAAGCATGTCTGGAAGGGTCAGTGCACGCATTAAGGCCAAAGGTGGACCCACACCGTACTAACTTCCCTGCCAACATTGGCAAGAACCTTCTCAGTAGTTACTAGTATTATAGCACAGCACAAATAGACGCTTTTTAGAAAACGATTCATCTCTTTGCGAAAAAAAAATATGAGCCACAACAAACAAGGACACACTAATAAAACAAACTTAACATGTGTGAAACACAAAGTTAATTCCCCTAGCAAGGGCATGATAGGCAACATTGCAAGTTTTAAGTTTGAAACTTCCACCTGTAAAAATCAGTCAGATGCATGATGCATCCAGAATTCCACAACGCCTGAAGACAGGAATTCCAAAATTTTAAAAAAATGCGTCAATTTTTTTAAATTTTCCAACGTTGTTACTCCCGATTTCGGGAATTCCCCGCTCCCTTATCAAACACAAATGCAAAAACTTACGGGACGTGAGATATTTAACAACGCAGGAGAGTTGGAAGGAACATTGTTGGATTACAGGAGAAATTTTTGCTCCTTTCGACTTCCAGTTTTGGAAATTTTCTCTCCCTAGTTTTGAAGCTGGAATAAAAATGTTTATACAGCAAAATGTTATTTAACAATAATACTGGACAGAGGCAACATCACGAGAAAAAAAAAGAAATTACGACTACTGAAAAAATCTAAACTCTGTCAACCTTCCGATTTAGAAAGTTTCGTAAAGATGGAATTTCATCCTCCGACGAACATCACCCCTGTCTCCCCCAGCATCTGCTCAATTGTACATTGATCTCGTAAATGACCAAATAATAACGTAAGTGGCGAAATTTCTCGAATTCGCGGAAGAATCTTACGCCTGAAGATTACGGGGAAATTTTCGCGGCGTCCAACTTCCGTTTTCGCGAATTGTCGCCAACAGTCTCAAGCTGAAATACAAACATTTATGGAATAAAATGATATCTAACAAGAGTACAAAGGCAACATTGGGAGAAAAATATTACGACTACTTAATTTTTTTTTACTCCGTTTAACAAACATTTACGAAAGTTTTGAAGCACGAAATATCGTCCTCTAAACGGAAAACAACACACGACCCCCTCCCCAATTATCTTCAGTTTTGCATCTATCTTGGTTGGTAGGTAGGTTGGTAAATAAATTTTAGTGGCGCAAGGGCCATAGTTGGCCAAAGAGCGCCAAACACAAAGACACACAAAAAGAAAACAAAAGTACTGAAAACCGTACACAAAGGTTTAAAACAGACTGATGGTCTAAAAGTGAAAGATGTTCATGAGCATATTAAAACTAGATTTGATGAAAAAGAGCATCTATCTTGACAATGATCTAAATGATGACAAAAAAAAAAAAAAAGCGGAATGCCGCGAACCTGTAAGAATCTCCTGTATATCATAAAATAATAGCATAATAAGAAAAATTTAAACAAAATAAAAATTCGTAGTTTCGATAGTGAGTTATGTAGTTCCGTAGTCAGACCACAAAATCTGTAGAAACTATGGACATTTCGTAGTAGTTGGCAGGTATGTCCTAATGTGTGTCAATAAATGCTGTGCTGTGTTTCTCTTCTAGGTGTCCGGTGACTTTTTTCAATATAGTCTATGTAGCCCAAAATCTGATGCTTCTAATATAACCTGGGCTTGGGTCAGTATAGGAGTTGTACTAAAAGATGAGTGGGAGTATGTAGCTGGAGCGTATTTCGGAAAACAAAAAGGTATTATAACAAGTACTTTCCTGTGTGTGTGTTACAATATGAACTTTCTGAAGAGCTCTCGTAAAAGGTAATAAGTTGCGCACAACGTACCTGGTCCTTTCTTCTGAATCAGTGATTGATTTCCTTTCACGCCTTAAAGGCAAAACCTTGTCTTCTGCAACGCTGTCTCCATCAACCACCCGTTGTTTAACTGGAGATGCCGGTCTGAAAGATAGTATTTATTAAACAGGAATTGTACTCCAACTGTACTCAAAATAGTTTAATTGCATATTAGTAATGCGAACTTATTGGTGTAGAATAGAAATCAAAGTTTACAAGCTTTTGCACATCAACCAGATGGTTCTTTTAAGGAAGGCAGATAGCAAACTGCAAGCAAAGACTGAATTGCATGAAGAACAGGCTATAACATTAACAGAATATAAATCCTGAATTTGCTAGTACCACTTACTGGTCAACCATGTAACACTTCTCAGTAAACTTGAAAATTTCATTGCCCTGTAGTGGGAATCGAACCCGCATCTCATAATTTCTGTTAGAGCGTGCCAACCGTTGCACCACCCAGGACAGTAAAGTTCCAAGCAACTGAGACCAAAGAATATAAAGCTTTGCATGAAGAACGATAATTCTTGTAGAGATAACGTAAAAAAGGCAACAACAGCGCCACCACAACCTAAGAGATTATGTGCTGTGCTGGAAAGCAAACATTCAAGAGCAAAAGAAGTTAGGGGACTACGGTAGTGAAGCTTTTCTTTGATCCACGATGGTTTCCTTCAATCTGATGATTATTTGCTAAGAGCATTTTTTTTTTTTTTCTGTTTTCTGATATCTTGCACTTCTCTTATTTTGGTGAGAAAAATATGCAATAACATTAGTATTACTAGGAAATATTCTAGTTGCACAATGCTTACCTAGGCATTCCGTTTCTAGCACATTTTCGGGTCTTCATTGAAGTTATTGTCCTATTGTCCGTTGTATGTGAAGCAACCATTCACATCAAACACAGTGCCTACTTTGGGTAGAGTCAGTAGATCTTCACTTTAGGATTCAAAAACATCAATTCTTTACCGTTATTATTGCTCTAAATTTTTCGCCCAGTCTTTGAGCATCCTCAGGAGTGTGGCGACATTTACACCGATGTTCGTGGTTTACTTCTCGCCAATGGAGTCCGACACCCCACGTTGTGATTCGTCGGATACGCTGTATTAGACACTTTTCTTGATCAAACCTAGCTGGTGCCATCTATGTTTTACTAATTCTATTTTTTTTATAAATTTTTTTTTCTAATTTTTTCTTTTCTTCAAATGGTTGTTGATGTCGTCTTTCCGTTTTCTTCTTCTTTTCATTTTCTATCCATGTTCCCTTGTCTTTTTTGTCGGTTTTCTTACTTTTTTTTTCTTGTCTTACTAGCTCTTTCCAAAAGCTAGATAATGTAATAGGGTCATTCTGGTTACACACCCTTGTTTTATTTTTATAAATTAGGATCGATACCTCCATTCTCAGTTGTCTCTCTGATCTTTTATTCCTTTTTAGTATTTTAATTTCAAAAAGGAATAAAAAATCAGAGAGACAAATGAGAATGGAGGAATCGATCCTAATTTATAAAAATAAAACATGGGTGTGTAATCAGAATGATTCTAATACATTATCTAGCCTTTGGAAAGGGCTAATAAGACAAGAAAAGAACAACAAAAGAAAAACCGACAAAAAAGACAAGGGAATGGGGATAGGAAATGAAAAGAAGAAGGAAACGGAAAGACAACATCAACGACCATTTGAAGAAAATAAAATAAAAATTAGAAAAAAGAAAATTTATAAAAAAAATATAGAATTAGTGAAACATACATGGCACCAGCTTGGTTTGATCAAGAATAGTATCTAATACAGCGTATCCGACAAATTGCAACGTGGAGTATCGGACTCCATTGGCGAGAAGTAAACCACAAACATCAGTGGAAAAGTCGTCACGCTCCTAAGGATGCCCAAAGACTGGGGGGGGATTTAGAGTAATAAAAACGGTAAAAAATTGATGTATTTGAATCCTAAAGTGAAGATCTACTGACTCTACCCACAGTAAGCAGTGTGTTTGATGTGAATAGTTGCTTCACATACAACGGACAATAACTTCAACGAAGACCCGTAAATGTGCCAGAAAAGTGAATCATCACTAGAAACGGAATGCCTAGGTAAGCATTATCTAACTAGAATATTTCCAAGTTTTGAAATAATGCACGTGAAAATAAATAGCAGCTTTTTCCGATCTATTTCTAAGTCGGAATATGAACTGCTAATATGAATTGATTAGTATTACTATTTAAACTAAATTTTATCAAATATTATAGTTAGGCCCAAGGATCTGTACAAAATGCAGGCAATCCCTAGTATTTGGCATTACTGAAAATGTTTCTGAAAAACTGAAGAACAAACAAAAGCCTCAACTAACCCAATTGGCGTAAAAAAACCTAACATATCCGATTTGCAAAGCGATTATGCGTCCGAGAAGTTAATTATCACATGCTGCGAGTAGCTCGGCTGACTGTTCTTCACCAGAATTGAAGTCCACAGAAATACGCATGCGCAGTCTGCACCGGCATCAGCCTGTATGTTGATTTCTGTGCACTGCATCTTGTATCTTAGGATATGGCGGAGCTAATTACGTTTCGCCGAGCCTTAACTTCTTCTCAGTTAGATATTCTTTGCTGAGACTAAGCAAACTTAGCTTAGGAATCTGAGCATCCTCAGATTTTTGCCAGTCGAAGCATCCTTGCTTCCTGACAGAGTTTTGACCCATCTCCCGTCCAGAAACTGACGTAGGTCGGAATTCACCAGCACCACCGATAAATCTAGGAAGGAAGAAATATGCCTCATAATACATGGGAAATTGATAAAATATTCAAAGCAAACAATATAAATTCTGAATTTGCTTCTAACACTTATTTGGTCAACCGTGTAACACTTCTCAGTAAACTTGAAAATTTCATGGCCCGGGAACGGAAATCGAACCCTCATCTCCTGATAACCGTTCGAGCATGCTAGCAATTACACTACCCAAGACAACAAAGTCCCAAGTATTCGAGTGTTAAGAGCATCAAAATATTCTCCAACCACATTCTTAATCAAAGCGAATTGTGTTATGATCTAGCGTTGTTAAGCCAATCTCCAGTCACTCAGGTATACAGTGTGGAAAAAAATATTCTTCTTGTAATACGTGGCCAATATGTCATGATAATTAACACAGCAAGCGGACACAGCTGCATTGACTGTAATTAGTGTTTTACATGTAATATCAAAAGTCTTCTGATATGATTGATATTACGCGTGAAACAGTAATTACAGTCAATTCAGCTGTGTCCGCTTGCTGTGTTAATTATCGTGACGTATTCGCCACGTATGAGAAGAATATTTCTTCCACAGTGTATATCTTCATCTAGGTTGTAGTACTCAGCCAGCTCAATTACTTCAAAGTGGTTTCTGACCCCACTTTCCTAAGATCTAAGATACCTTAGAAACAGTCAGTACTAGCTTTCAATCAGTACTACAGTTGAACCTGCTTAATGGAACTGCCAATCTGACATAAGAAAATATTCCAATAAGCAAGATATTCCATTATCCGGGATCTCTCCAACTAAATTCACATACACAGTGCGCCAAAGAATTTTTAAGACTGGGTCAGTAAAATGAAATAGAAACAAGAAATTTTAATTTGTTTTGGTTTGTTATTCAAAATAAGTCCCTCCGGCTTCAATACACATGTTACAGCGATTTAATAATGATTCGAATGCCTGTTCCAGTTCACTTTGCGGAATTGCCTCCAAAGCACACGTCGAAGCTGTTTCTATGGTCTAAATAACGTCAAAATAACACCCTTTTAACGTCATTTTAAGTTTGGGGAACAAAGAAAAGTCACAGGGTGCTAAATCAGGCGAAATACGGTGAATGATTCAACACAGACATTATTTTTCGCCAAAAATCTACAAACAAGAAGTGAGGTGTGACTGGGTGCATTATCTTGCAACAAGCACCAACTGTTTTCATCTCGATATTCTGGACGAATGCGACGAATTCTGCCCATCAAACGCCTCAAAACATTTAAATAAAACTCACCAGTAATTGTTTGTCCACTTGGAACAAATTCTTTGTGGATAATACCCTTACCATCAAAGAATGTAATGAGCAATGTTTTGATTTTCGATGGAACTTTTCTTGTTTTTGTTTTTTTTTTTGGTTTGTGGCGAGTTTTTTTACTTCCATTCCGCCCTTTGTCGCTTTGTTTTAGGATCATATTGAAAACACCATGTTTCATCACCTGTAACAATCGATTTTAAGAAGTTTGGATCATTTTCAGCGGCTGAAATGATGTCTCTGCAATGTGCACTTCTCCTTGATTTTTGTTCATTGGTTAACGTGTGTGGAACAAATTTAGTACAGACTTTTGTTTTGCCCAAATCTTCATACAGGATGGTTCGAATCGTTTCTTTGTTGATGTTTAAAGACTCTTCCATCATTCTTAGTGACGCACATCGATTGTTTGCCACGAAATCACGCACTTTTTCAATAATCTCAGGTGTCCTAGATGAACTTGGTCTTCCGGTATGCTTATCATCTTCTATAGTCTCTCTTCCATCCAAAAAACGTTTGTGCCACAGAAAAACATTTGATCTACTTACACAAAACTCACCATAAACTTATTTCATAATTTGGTAAGTTTCCGAGGCACTTTTACCAAGTTTTGCGTTAAATTTAATAACAGCCCTTTGTTCCATCTTAATAATTCAACATGAAAAAAATTTTACTTCTCTAATGAACGGCCGTTTCGTTTGAGTTACTTTAACAACTGCGCAGTACTTTTGGCAGAAAGCAAGCACATGGTCACAGTTTATAATGCATTCGCGATTACACTGGTGGCGCCACTGTAGGCTGAAATCTAGCGCCAGTCTTAAAACTTCTTTGACGTACTGTGTATGTATGCATTTACATACGAACTCAAGTACAGTACGTATAACTGCGTCAATACGTTGTGAGGGAAAAAATGTTTAAAGAATGACGAAAATGCAATTCACGAGGCAACCTTATGGGTTGTCTTATGTTATAAATGTGCTTTTGATTAAAATATACATAATATCTAAGGTATTTTACCTGATATTGTCAAAGTATTTTGCACGTTGTTTGCTCTGTGAGGCACGTGCTCCCGGCCCGAGAGGTCCCTTACGTTATGGACCTTTGGTTAGTTATAAAAAAAAAATTTTTTTGCAGAAATAAAACAGTTAGGTTATACATTTTCAGTTCCACATTCATTCATTCGCACAATCAAACATTTTAATTAAATTTACTATTAATGAAAAGATTTTAGTAGAAAGAGTTATACTCGTCGGGTCAGGAGATGTCTCACAAGGGGTTCGTTGTTACAGCGAGAGCTTTCAGCGGTGCTTAACTACCATCTTCGGGCCTCTACTTCTACAGGAGGGTTCCTCGCGGGCGAGTAGTTTTGGAGTTGCATGTCGGGAATCGATGGGAAGGTTTGCTGCCTGTATGTGTTTGTGTTAGGTGATTTGTTTCCAATGTGTCGCCATCTATTGGATGAGTTGGTAGGTATCAGTCGTAAGTATAATTCTATGTAGGTGTAATATCATGGCTTGGCAAAATAATCGGTTATATATTTTACATTTTTTTTTTCAGAATTTAATAAATTTGTTACTTGATTTTCCAGTTTATAATATGCGGAGAAGTCCACATTATTCTTATTTTCCAAATATCGTCTTAAAATGCTGCATGCATTATTCATTTCCATATGAGAAGGTACTTCAATATCCATATGATTATCATCATCTATAATCTCATTTTGCAAGGTTTCACTATCAGATATCTCTGTAAACATCTGTAAGTCATTATCAAAGTTTACAAAATTAAAAAAGTCATCTACCATCTTTCCTTCAGGTGCAGAATCGAGGAGTTAATTCACTTCTTCAAGAGCAGCACCTACCAAAAATTTACACTTAAAAAAACATTTTTTTTATGCTTTCTATTGAAATCGCATTCCATGATTTATTCATCATGTGAACCGCAGTAAGTATTGATATTTGCTTAATAATGACACCAGCCTTAGCAGCATTATCATTAAAATCCAAACAGGAAATGATCTCTTTCACGCCTTCTTTTCAGTAGGGTGAGAAAAGGTCAATGTCAAGCCTGGGGAGAAATGACCATTCTTTACATCTGGGAGGGGCATTGTTTACAACTGGGAGGGGACTGTTTACAACTGGAAGGGGCATTGTTTAGAACTGGGAGGGGCACTGCTTACAACTGGGAGGGGCACTGTTACAACTGGGAGGGGCACTGTTTACAACTGGGAGGGGCACTGTTTACAACTGGGAGGGGCACTGTTTACAACTGGGAGGGGCATTGTTTACAACTGGGAGGGGCACTTTCTACATCTGGGAGGGGCACTGCTTACAACTGGGAGGGGCACTGTTTACAACTGGGAGGGGCACTTTCTACATCTGGGAGGGGCATTGTTTACAACTGGGAGGGGCATTGTTACAACTGGGAGGGGCACTGTTTACAACTGGGAGGGGCATTGTTACAACTGGGAGGGGCACTGTTTACAACTGGGAGGGGCACTTGTTACAACTGGGAGGAGCATTGTTTACAACTGGGAGGGGCACTGTTTACAACTGGGAGGGGCATTGTTACAACTGGGAGGGGCACTTTCTACATCTGGGAGGAGCATTGTTTACAACTGGGAGGGGCACTGTTTACAACTGGGAGGGGCATTGTTTACAACTGGGAGGGGCACTGTTTACAACTGGGAGGGGCATTGTTTACAACTTGGAGGGGCATTGTTTACAACTGGGAGGGGCACTGTTACAACTGGGAGGGGCACTGTTTACAACTGGGAGGGGCATTGTTACAACTGGGAGGGGCACTTTTACATCTGGGAGGGGCATTGTTTACAATTGGGAGGGGCATTGTTACAACTGGGAGGGGCACTGTTACAACTGGGAGGGGCATTGTTTACAACTGGGAGGGGCACTGTTTAAACTGGGAGGGGCACTGTTTACAACTGGGAGGGGCACTGTTTACAACTGGGAGGGGCATTGTTTACAACTGGGAGGGGCACTGTTTACAACTGGGAGGGGCACTGTTTACAACTGGGAGGGGCATTGTTACAACTGGGAGGGGCATTGTTACAACTGGGAGGGGCACTGTTTACAACTGGGAGGGGCATTATTACAACTGGGAGGGGCACTTTTTACATCTGGGAGGGGCATTGTTTACAACTGGGAGGGGCACTGTTTACAACTGGGAGGGGCACTGTTTACAACTGGGAGGGGCACTGTTTACAACTGGGAGGGGCATTGTTACAACTGGGAGGAGCACTGTTTACAACTGGGAGGGGCATTGTTACAACTGGGAGGGGCACTGTTACAACTGGGAGGGGCATTGTTACAACTGGGAGGGGCACTTTTTACAACTGGGAGGGCATTGTTACAACTGGGAGGGGCATTGTTACAACTGGGAGGGGCACTGTTACAACTGGGAGGGGCATTGTTACAACTGGGAGGGGCACTGTTTACAACTGGGAGGGGCACTGTTTACAACTGGAAGGGGCACTTTTTACATCTGGGAGGGGCATTGTTTACAACTGGGAGGGGCACTGTTACAACTGGGAGGGGCATTGTTACAACTGGGGGGGGGCACTGTTTACAACTGGGAGGGGCATTGTTACAACTGGGAGGGGCATTGTTATAACTGGGAGGGGCACTGTTACAACTGGGAGGGGCATTGTTACAACTGGGAGGGGCATTGTTACAACTGGGAGGGGCATTGTTACAACTGGGAGGGGCACTGTTTACAACTGGGAGGGGCACTGTTTACAACTGGGAGGGGCATTGTTACAACTGGGAGGGGCACTGTTTACATCTGGGAGGGGCACTGTTTACAACTGGGAGGGGCATTGTTACAACTGGGAGGGGCACTGTTTACATCTGGGAGGGGCATTGTTTACAACTGGGAGGGGCACTGTTTACATCTGGGAGGGGCATTGTTTACAACTGGGAGGGGCACTGTTTACAACTGGGAGGGGCACTGTTTACAACTGGGAGGGGCACTGTTTACAACTGGGAGGGGCACTGTTTACAACTGGGAGGGGCATTGTTACAACTGGGAGGGGCATTGTTACAACTGGGAGGGGCATTGTTACAACTGGGAGGGGCACTGTTTACAACTGGGAGGGGCACTGTTTACAACTGGGAGGGGCACTGCTTACAACTGGGAGGGGCACTGCTTACAACTGGGAGGGGCCCTGTTTACAACTGGGAGAGGCATTATTCAGGGTTCATACTCGTTTTTGAAAATGAAAATTAAAGAGTTCTTAAGGACCTTCAGACTATTTTTAAGGACCTTTACATATTTTTAAGGACTTCATAATCGCTGCATGCAAATTTACACAATATACAAAATAAGCCATTTTAACACAATAAATCAATTTTGTTGAAGCTAATGAGTATTCCATTGCGCAAATATATGAATTAAAATTAGTTCTACTAAAATAAACCTAAATACTTCAACAGAAAAACCAACTAACTTAAAAGTTCCTTATATACATTACTTACTGGTAATACTGGATCCATTATTTGTCCTAAAGCATATCTTTGCATTACAGAACCAACACTCTGTTTCTTCGTATTGTGGTGTGAAGCATAAAATTTATTTACTTTGGAATTTCAATTTTCAACAAATTTTCGCCCATTAATTGTGATCATAGGCCCATTTTTGTGGTTTCAGAAACTTTTTAAATTTGCATTTGTTTTTCCTTCAAAGTTTATCCGAATTTATATTTTTTTTATTAATTTACAAATTCATTTTAACAAAAACAGTATTACAAATACAGCTTAGAATTTCATATGGCTGTGATTGTCAGTCTTTAAAATTTTTGGTGTCTTTACCTTTCCATTCAATAACTAAATTCCTTCCATTAGAATTACTTTTACAAATATGTACGGACACAGGCTAAGAAACTAAATGCATTAATTCTGTGGGTGGCATCACTACAAGTGCTGCAGCTGAAAAAATAACACTTTTATAAAAATGCAGCACAGCTTGTTAGACCTGTTTTAGGTTAATGAAGCAAGTAAACACACTATTTAAATCAAATCGAAACTCACAAGTTCATCGCAACTTAAATCATTTCATCGAAATTGAAAGCCCTAAGTTCAATAAAAATGCTTGCATGAATTTCAAAACTACGTTGGCAGAATTCAAAGAATCAAAACTGAACAGAGAAGCATCACTTTCTTTTAAGTATTTATTTATTTATTTTTTTATTTACTACACAGCTTCCGAATTCCCAAATCTGGAGAAAAATTTGGTTTTCGTAGATTTGGATGAATAACATATTCGTGCTTATGTAACTGTTGCATTTTTTTTTTAATTCTACAGCTGTAGCACTTCTAGTAGCTTCTTCCATACACTTAATTGCAGGTTGATTTTCAACATTTGGCAATAGTGTATAGGTGTAAAATCTAAAACAAATTGCAGTAACAACAAGACACCTATGAAATTTCCTTCAGAATTTTTACTTCTATTATACATCATTTTTTGCTCTTAAACTTAAAAAACAAAGATGACACCGAATTTTCGGGTGTAATAAGCACGTCTTTTCAATTCGTTCTGACGCAAATTAAATTTATCAAAACTATTCAAAGTCAAAGGAACCGGTATGGAAAACAATAGTATCTGACAGAAGAAGTTTTTCAATCAGGTTTTTAATCCCTCAGATATTGCTGTAAAAGGAATCGAGCTTATGAACTCGAACTCTTAGAAACAGAGATATCAACAAAAATAAGATGTGAATTTACATCCCCTGGTGGGAAAACCATGCATTTTTTTAGGAAGAAAGTACTCTCAAAAGGCTTATAAATATGAGCGGTATCGGTCCAGGAAAAAAAAAAAATTAGTCGAGTTTTCAGGAGCCCAGATTTTAATTCAAATACATCAGAAGCAGAAATTAACACTTATGACCCCTGGTGGCCAAACCATTCTTTACCAAACATTAAAAATTATGTGAAAAATATTTTCCATCAGGTCTTGTATGCGATACAGGAAGAATTTTTCAAATCGGAGTTTTAGGAGCAGAAAACGCAATTTACTATTGTGCCCCCTAGCGGAAAGTCTACGATTTACTTGAACATTTTGAATTTATAGGGAAAACATTTCGCATCAGAAACACCATCCAACAAAGAAGGAATTTTTCAAAACGGACTACTAGAAGTAGAGATATTGACAAAAATAAGATGTACATTACGCCCCTGGCGTAGAAACCATGCATCATTTCAAGAAGAAAATGTTCCTAAAAGGTTTGTCGACATGAGCAGTATCGGTCAAGAAACGACTTTTTTTGCAATCGAGATTTAAGAAGCTTATAATTTGCTGCAAATACATCAGAAGCAGAAATTAAGACTTACGCCACCTGGTGGCCAAACCATTTTTTACAAAAATTAGAAATTATGTGCAAAAGATTTTCCATCAGGAGCTGCATTCAGTGCAGAAAGAATTTTTCAAATCGGAGATTTAGAAGCAGAGATATAGAGGGAAAGCAATTTACCTTTACGCCCTGTAGCAGCAAGTCTGTGAATTACTTGAAAACTTTGAAATTATATGAAAAACATGTCACACTGAAAACACTATTCAACAAAGAAGGAATTTTTCAAATCGGACTCCTAGAAGTAGAGATATTCACAAAAATAAGATGTACATCTACGCCCCCTGGCGGAGAAACTGTGGAATATTTTTAAAAGAAAATGTTCCAAAAAGGCTTATCGAAGTGAGTAGCATCAGTCCACGAAAGAATTTTTTCAAACGATATTTTAGAAGCTCAGATTTTATGGCAAATACATCAGAAACAAAAATTAACCCTTACGCCTCCCGGTGGCCAAAGTATGCTTTACCAAAAATTAGAAATTATATACAAAAGATTTTCCATCCGGAGGTGTATCCGCTGAAGAAAAAAAAAATTTTAAATCAGAGTTTTGGAAGAAGAATTATCGGGAAAAATGTGATTTACTTTTACGCACCCTAGCGGGAAATCTATGCGTAATTTAAAAATGTAACTATATCTAAAATACTCTTCGACATAAATGGAATCGAAAGATAAAAGAATTTTTTCAATCGGATGTTTACAAGCAAATGTGCAATAAAATGTATTTTTGAATTCGACATATCTGCATTTACGCCCTCTAGCGGCAAAATTGCCCATCGTAAAAAGAAACGAAATAAAGGATCATCATTCGCATATTTCAAGCTTCCCAATGCAAAAAGAATTTTTCTAATCGGACTAATAGTTGCAGAGATTTCGTGGGTACAGACGGACGGACAAACCGATAACATAAGCACGATCTATTTTTTACAAAAGACGTACTAAAAACAGTAATGCAATTTAACAATGACTGCAAGAAAATTATATTATGTACATATTCACTTTTTTGAGGTCAAACAAAGGATGTAGGCCTACAATGAAATCAATTTTTCCAGCTCCTTTTTTTGCAACTACGGACATGGTAATTTCTGCCAATTCTTCATTTTTTTCTTTATTAATTTTCAAAAACTATTTCATTGAAGGAAGCAGTTCATATCTCTCATCAATTCCACTTGGGCGGCAAGATCAGATCATCTGCACGTTTCCTCTAATTCCTAATTCGGCAATATTTCTTTCTACTTTCAGTTTTTTCGTACTAAGCATTTGCAATTCCTCCTGAATCAATTTACGTTTCCTCCCAGATGTTGCTTGGCACATTTTTTTTTTTTTTTTTTCCGGCATCTAAATATTGAACATATTTCTGTCTAGCTGAAAAGACAGAAGCTCTAAGCTCTTTACTTAGTACCACATTCCCTAATAAATAACAGAAGATAACGATCTAAACTGCACTGACCCTGCGCAAAGAAAACAAGAAGCCAGCAATAAATCTAATCTAAACCGAAGGGATTTGAAGGTAGCTGGTTGGCGAACTGCCAAAAGCAATACAGAACATGGGTAAACTTTTGCGACATGCGATCTAGCGGATCTAGTGACGTAAAACCATCATCAGTACGCTAATGAAACCAGCTGGCCTGCGTGATGCGCACATTTCTTTGGTTCAAAAAAATAATTTACAACCTTTTTAACGACCGAATATAATATAATTACTGTGTTTTCTAGGACTTTTTAAGAGCCCTTAAAAACAGAACAGAAATTAAGAAGTTCTTAAGGGCCCTTAAAAAGGTAAATGGAAATTAAGGAGTTCTTAAGGGCCCTTAAAAAAGGTAAATGGAAATTAAGGAGTTCTTAAGGGCCCTTAAAAAAGGTAAATGGAAATTAAGGAGTTCTTAAGGACTTTTTAAGGGCCCTTAAAAAGGCAAATGGAAATTAAGGAGTTCTTAAGGACTTTTAAGGACTGTACGAACTCTGTTGTTTACAACTGGGAGGGGCACTGTTTACAACTGGGAGAGGCATTGTTTACAACTGGGAGGGGCACTGTTTACAACTGGGAGGGGCACTGTTTACAACTGGGAGGGGCCCTATTTACAACTGGGAGAGGCATTGTTTACAACGGGGAGGGGCACTGTTTACAACTGGAAGGGGCATTGTTTACAAGTGGGAGGGGCATTGTTTACAACTGGGAGGGGCACTGTTTACAACTGGGAGGGGCATTGTTTGCAACTGGGAGGGGCATTGTTTGCAACTGGGAGGGGCATTGTTTACAACTGGGAGGGGCACTGTTTACAACTGGGAGGGGCATTGTTTGCAACTGGGAGGGGCATTGTTTACAACTGGGAGGGGCACTGTTTACAACTGGGAGGGGCATTGTGAGGGGCACTGTTTACAACTTGGAGGGGCATTGTTTACATCTGGGAGCAGCATTGTTTAAAACTGGGAGGGGCACTGTTTAAAACTAGGAGGGGCACTGTTTAAAACTGGGAGGGGCATTGTTTACAACTTGGAGGGGCCTGTTCTTAGCCCACCACACTTTGTGTGTGCGTTTTTGTCTGGGAACAATCACAACAAAAATTCCAAGGATGATGCCTTGAACAAAGAAACTGCTTTTCTCCTTCGTAACCTTGAAAGAGCAAAAAAGTATTCTAATAACCGGGATTAATCCAATATTCTTATTCTATTAACCAGAGCGTTTTATCATTATGTACAAAGATTGCAATTTGGGAAATGGGAATTTTATTCTTTTAAGTCGGATATTCCATTATCCAATATTCCATTAAGCGGTTTCCACTGTACAATACATTTGCTCAATCTCAATATGACAGCACGAATATATGTGGCTCTGTACTTCGAATTGTAGTACTCTCGTTGGTACCTCAATTTTCTGTTATACACGTCAGTATTATAAATAGTTAACGGGAATTATCGAGGATAAATTTTTTAAGGTACCTTACCTTTCAAATTTTCGATCTATACACTAAATCATCGTCAGGAGTTCTTGCGTCTTACTACTTCCAAAGGTCTGCGACCAAGCCTGGTGGATTTTCCATCCAGCATGGTCATTGATGTTGCCACCTTGTGTCTTGTAAATTTCCAGAGATTCCTCTAATTTCCGGGTAATTGCGTAGGATTGATGTTTGATCACTTTTAAGGAGTCCCATTCCATTTTGTGGCCAGTTTGTTGTATGTGCCTGTCTAATCCTGTTTTATTTGAGATGTTCCTTATTGCTGCTTTGTGTTCTTTAATTCTGGTGGTTAATCTTTCTCCTGTTTCTCCTACACATACATATGGTAATCCACATGAACACTCGATTTTATAAATGACTTCCTCCTGGAGTAAAGTATTTTTTTCTTTTTGTTTTAGGGATGGTAAGTATGTTTTTATTTTGTTATTTAAAACTGGAGCTAACCTAATTTTATATTTAGTTCTGATTTTCTTTAGTTTTTCAAACAGTCCCTTGTGGTAAGTGACTTTTCTTGTGAATATATATTCAATTTTCTCTTTATTTAAATTGTCTGTAGTGCCAGTTCTGTTCCTAGTAGGATTTTCTTCCAGTAGTTCACAAATTTCTTTTGAAGGGTAATCGTTTTCTAATAAGATTGATTTTAACTTATTTTTATGTTTTTCCTTAGCTTTTGAAGATGAATTCAGCTTTTCAACTTTTTCTTTAAATTGTAAAGCTATATTTTTCTTTATATAATTAGGGTGATCTGATTTATAATTTGAAATTTTTCTTGTATTTGTATAATTCTGTGGCAATATATTTTCCTTCCCACTTCAACGTAATGTCTAGGTAATTTAGCTTATTTTCATTTTGCTCTTCTAAGTGAATCTTACGGATTCATCTTGGAATTGAAACCTTCTTGAATTTTTTATGAGTATCCACTCAAATCATGATCTATGATTAAAAGGATATCATCCATGTATCTAGTATACTTACAGAAAATTGAAGGTTTCAATAGGAAGGCCTCTTCTATTTTACTTACGAAGTATTTGAGAGGTAATGTACCTTAAAAAATTTATTCTCGATAATTCCCGTTACCTATTTATATCACTGAAAGTAATAAGAGGAAGTCATTAATTATGTAATTAACTTCTCCATTCATTTTCTGATAAAAAAATTATAATTTGTTATCAGAAAATGAATGGAGAAGTCTTTTTTTTGTGTGTGTCTGTGTTCTCTCTTGTTAATTTTTGTACTTTTTTTTTCCATTAAAATATTGAGCAGGGACAAGTATATTAAAGTTTTTATAAAATATGTATACTGATCAGGAATTTATCCGAACGAACATTATCATATTATTATTAATTATTACCATTATTATTTATATTGCTGACAAAAAGTTCACATTATTAATTTCTTATCAGAAAATGAATGAAGATTTTTTTTTTTTTTTTTTGTGTTCTCTCTTGTTAGTTTTTGTACTTTTTTCCCCATTAAAATATTCAGCAGGGACAAGTCAACATTAGGATGAATTTCTGTCAGCAGGGTTTGGAAAAGAGGGATTTCTCAGGAAATGTTATATAACTCTTTACAAGAACGAATTAAATTTCTTATCATTTTTGTTTACGTTAATAAAGTAAAACCGCAGTAAGGTAAAAACTGCTCTACCCACGAAGATAAGTACCCTTGAAGCATTATGAAGTCTATATAAAAAACTTTGAACGATACATAGGCTGACAATTGATGTAAAAAGCACATTGGTCTGGTGCAAAGCTAAATAATGGTGGAGATATCGAGGAATTGGAGTTCTACGAGTGGTATGTGAAATCTGTAATGCACTTGTTGTATTGCTACAGATCTTAAAGACAGAAAACAATTTTAGTGCCGGGGGCTGCGGGCGCTGAAATGACACTCCGTTTCAACCCATCGCAATATCATCAGCTGTAGGTGACTGACAGGTGTCATAATATTGGCGCCTCTTCAATGTTCGTAAGTTTAAACTGTCCCTCCAATCACCCTGGATCTTCATGGAAACTGAACCCAACCTCACATGCAGAAGTAGATAAGGGAAGTATACTGGAATTCGGCTCCTTCATCATACCACTTTAAAACAGCAGGCCTGGGGTCAAACTTGTCTTCCGACAGACCTTCAACCTCAATACTCATGAGAGCATTCAATGTTTGTAAGTTTAAACTGTCCCTCCAATCACCCTGGATTCTCTTCATGAAACTGAACCCAACCTCACATGCAGAAGTAGATAAGGGAAGTATACTGAATTCTCGGGTCTTTTCATCATACCACTTTAAAACAGCAGGCCTTGGGGCCAACTTGTCTTCGGACAGCCCTTCAACCTCAATACTCATGAGAGCATTCAATGTTTGTAAGTTTAAACTGTCCCTCCAATCACTCTGGATTCTCTTCATGAAACTGAACCCAACCTCACATGCAGAAGTAGATAAGGGAAGTATACTGAATTTCGGGTCTTTTCATCATACCACTTTAAAACAGCAGGCCTGGGGTCAAACTTGTCTTCGGACAGCCCTTCAACCTCAATACTCATGAGAGCATTCAATGTTTGTAAGTTTAAACTGCCCCTCCAATCACCCTGATTCTCTTCATGAAACTGAACCCAACCTCACATGCAGAAGTAGATAAGGGAAGTATACTGAATTTCGGGTCTTTTCATCATACCACTTTAAAACAGCAGGCCTGGGGTCAAACTTGTTCGACAGCTCCTTCAACCTCAATACTCATGAGAGCATTCAATGTTTGTAAGTTTAAACTGTCCCTCCAATCACCCTGGATTCTCTTCATGAAACTGAACCCAACCTCACATGCAGAAGTAGATATGTAAAGTATACTGAATTTCGGGTCTTTTCTATCATACCACTTTAAAACAGCAGGTCTGGGGTCAAACTTGTCTTCGGACAGCCCTTCAACCTCAATACTCATGAGAGCATTCAATGTTTGCTTAAACTGTCCCTCCAATCACCCTGATTCTCTTCATGAAACTGAACCCAACCTCACATGCAGAAGTAGATATGAAGCATACTGAATTTCGGATCTTTTCATCATACCACTTTAAAACAGCAGGCCTGGGGTCAAACTTGTCTTCTGGACAGCCCTTCAACCTCAATACTCATGAGAGCATTCAATGTTTGTAAGTTTAAACTGTCCCTCCAATCACCCTGGATTCTCTTCATGAAACTGAACCCAACCTCACATGCAGAAGTAGATAAGGGAAGTATACTGGAATTTCGATCTTTTCATCATACCACTTTAAAACAGCAGGCCTGGGGTCAAACTTGTTCGACAGCCCTTCAACCTCAATACTCATGAGAGCATTCAATGTTTGTAAGTTTAAACTGTCCCTCCAATCACTCCTGATTCTCTTCATGAAACTGAACCCAACCTCACATGCAGAAGTAGATAAGGGAAGTATACTGAATTTCGATCTTTTCATCATACCACTTTAAAACAGCAGGCCTGGGGTCAAACTTGTCTTCGGACAGCCCTTCAACCTCAATACTCATGAGAGCATTCAATGTTTAAGTTTAAACTGTCCCTCCAATCACCCTGGATTCTCTTCATGAAACTGAACCCAACCTCACATTGATGCAGAAGTAGATAAGGGAAGTATACTGAATTTCGGGTCTTTCTACTTGCATACCACTTTAAAACAGCAGGCCTGGGGTCAAACTTGTCTTCAGACAGACCTTCAACCTCAATACTCATGAGAGCATTCAATGTTTGTAAGTTTAAACTGTCCCTCCAACCACCCAGGATTCTCTTCATGAAACTGAACCAACCTCACATGCAGAAGTAGATAAGGGAAGTATACTGAATTTCGGATCTTTTCATCATACCACTTTAAAACAGCAGGCCTGGGGTCAAACTTGTCTTCGGACAGCCCTTCAACCTCAATACTCATGAGAGCATTCAATGTTTGTAAGTTTAAACTGTCCCTCCAACCACCCAGGATTCTCTCATGAAACTGAACCCAACCTCACATGCAGAAGTAGATAAGGGAAGTATACTGAATTTCGGGTCTTTTCATCATACCACTTTAAAAACATGCAGGCCTGGGGTCAAACTTGTCTTCCGACAGACCTTCAACCTCAATACTCATGAGAGCATTCAATGTTTGTAAGTTTAAACTGTCCCTCCAACCACCCAGGATCTCTCTTCATGAAACTGAACCCAACCTCACATGCAGAAGTAGATAAGGGAAGTATACTGAATTTCGGGTCTTTTCATCATGCTCACTTTAAAACATGCAGGCCTGGGGTCAAACTTGTCTTCGGACAGCCTCAATCCAACCTCAATACTCATGAGAGCATTCAATGTTTGTAAGTGCTTAAACTGTCCCTCCAATCACCCTGGATTCTCTTCATGAAACTGAACCCAACCTCACATGCAGAAGTAGATAAGGGAAGTATACTGAATTTCGGGTCTTTTCATCATACCACTTTAAAACATGCAGGCTCAGTCAACCTTGTCTTCCGACAGATCTCTTCAACCTCAATACTCATGAGAGCATTCAATGTTTGTAAGTTTAAACTGTCCCTCCAACCACCCAGGATCTTCTTCATGAAACTGAACCCAACCTCACATGCAGAAGTAGATAAGGGAAGTATACTGAATTTTGGGTCTTTTCATCATACCACTTTAAAACATGCAGGCCTGGGGTCAAACTTGTTCGGACAGCCCTTCAACCTCAATACTCATGAGAGCATTCAATGTTTGTAGTTTAAACTGCCTTTCCAATCAACCTGGATTCTCTTCATGAAACTGAACCCAACCTCACATGCAGAAGTAGATAAGGGAAGTATACTGAATATCGGGCTTTTCATCATACCACTTTAAAACAGCAGGCCTGGGGTCAAACTTGTCTTCAGACAGACCTTCAACCTCAATATCTGCGAGAGCATTCTAACGTTTGTAAGTTTAAACTGTCCCTCCAACCACCCAGGATTCTCTTCATGAAACTGAACCCAACCTCACATGCAGAAGTAGATAAGGGAAGTATACTGAATTTCGGGTCTTTTCATCATACCACTTTAAAACAGCAGGCTCAAATAAACCATCTTCAGACAGACCTTCAACCTCAATACTCATGAGAGCATTCAATGTTTGTAAGTTTAAACTGTCCCTCCAATCACCCTGGATTCTCTTCATGAAACTGAACCCAACCTCACATGCAGAAGTAGATAAGGAAGTATACTGAATTTCGGGTCTTTTCATCATACCAATTTTAAAACATGCAGGCCTGGGGTCAAACTTGTCTTCCGACAGCTCCTTCAACCTCAATACTCATGAGAGCATTCAATGTTTGTAAGTTTAAACTGTCCCTCCAACCACCCAGGATTCTCTGAAACTGGAACCCAACCTCACATGCAGAAGTAGATAAGGGAAGTATACTGAATTTCGGGTCTTTTCTATCATACCACTTTAAAACAGCAGGCCTGGGGTCAAACTTGTCTTCCGACAGACCTTCAACCTCAATACTCATGAGAGCATTCAATGTTTGTAAGTTTAAACTGTCCTCCAATCACCCTGGATTCTCTTCATGAAACTGAACCCAACCTCAGAGAAGTAGATAAGGGAAGTATACTGAATTTCGGGTCTTTTCATCATACCACTTTAAAACAGCAGGCCTGGGGTCAAACTTGTCTTCAGACAGGTCTTCAACCTCAATACTCATGAGAGCATTCAATGTTTGTAGTTTAAACTGCCTTCCAATCAACCTGGATTCTCTTCATGAAACTGAACCCAACCTCACATGCAGAAGTAGATAAGGGAAGTATACTCGGAATTTCGGGTCTTTTCATCATACCACTTTAAAACATGCAGGCCTGGGGTCAAACTTGTCTTCGGACAGACCTTCAACTCAATACTCATGAGAGCATTCAATGTTTGTAGTTTAAACTGCCTTTCCAATCAACCTGGATTCTCTTCATGAAACTGAACCCAACCTCACATGCAGAAGTAGATAAGGGAAGTATACTGAATTCGGTCTTTTCATCATACCACTTTAAAACAGCAGGCCTGGGGTCAAACTTGTCTTCAGACAGGTCTTCAACCTCAATACTCATGAGAGCATTCAATGTTTGTAGTTTAAACTGCCTTTCCAATCAACCTGGATTCTCTTCATGAAACTGAACCCAACTCTCACATGCAGAAGTAGATAAGGGGAAGTATACTGAATTTCGGTCTTCTTTCATCATACCACTTTAAAACATGCAGGCCTGGGGTCAAACTTGTCTTCGGACAGATCTTCAACCTCAATACTCATGAGAGCATTCAATGTTTGTAGTTTAAACTGCCTTTCCAATCAACCTGACTTTCTTCATGAAACTGAACCCAACCTCACATGCAGAAGTAGATAAGGAAGTATACTGAATTTCGGGTCTTTTCATCATACCACTTTAAAACATGCAGGCCTGGGGTCAAACTTGTCTTCGGACAGACCTTCAACCTCAATACTCACAAGAGCATTCAATGTTTGTAAGTTTAAACAACTGTCCCTCTAATCACCCTGGATTCTCTTCATGAAACTGAACCCAACCTCACATGCAGAAGTAGATAAGGGAAGTATACTGAATTTCGGGTCTTTTCATCATACCACTTTAAAACAGCAGGCCTGGGGTCAAACTTGTCTTCAGACAGACCTTCAACCTCAGTACTCATGAGAGCATTCAATGTTTGTAAGTTTAAACTGTGCCTCCAATCACCCTGGATTCTCTTCATGAAACTGAACCCAACCTCACATGCAGAAGTAGATAAGGGAAGTATACTGAATTTCGGGTCTTTTCATCATACCACTTTAAAACAGCAGGCCTGGGGTCAAACTTGTCTTCAGACAGACCTTCAACCTCAATACTCATGAGAGCATTCAATGTTTGTAAGTTTAAACTGTGCCTCCAATCACCCTGGATTCTCTTCATGAAACTGAACCCAACCTCACATGCAGAAGTAGATAAGGGAAGTATACTGAATTTCGGGTCTTTTCATCATACCACTTTAAAACAGCAGGCCTGGGGTCAAACTTGTCTTCAGACAGACCTTCAACCTCAATACTCATGAGAGCATTCAATGTTTGTAAGTTTAAACTGTCCCTCCAATCACCCTGGATTCTCTTCATGAAACTGAACCCAACCTCACATGCAGAAGTAGATAAGGGAAGTATACTGGATATTTCTACTAGTGTCAAAATATTTTTATAATGTTTGTACTTTTCAAGAAACATTCGTTTCCAGAAAGCAGTTGTTCCTCTTTGTGTGTCTAAAATATTCCACATACACAATGCAGTGGCACTTTACAGTTCATACTAAAACATTCAAAATTTTTCCACAAGCAACTTTTGCTAAAACCACTTCTTATCACTGGCAAAATGCATTTGCTTGCTAGTAATTTGCTACTACTAACTAGTGGTCGAAATCAAGTCCTAAGTGACACTTTAAATGACTTAATAATGATGATTAGATGCAATAGCCCTTCAATTGAAGATTTTGATCCTCAAAATGCTATTCAATTGTAGTGGGCAGATATCACTGATGGGAAGATCAGACACAGTACATATCAGTGGTAAACTGTATCAGCATTAGTGCCGTTTCATATACACTGCTGGACAATTGCTAAGGACGGATCATAAACGGCTATATAGCGCATAAAAAAGTAAGTGTGATTGGATGCCAAGTGAAATAAAATAATGTCAGAATGCCAGGACATTACAAGAAAGACAATTTATTGTGCTCTGAAATCCAGAAGGCTTTGGAATGTGTTCAAGGGACAAACAGGCCATTTTGTGCAGAATACGTAAACGTGAAAAAAATGCAATTACCGTCCGCAGGCGTTCCGACGTAAGATGTCAATACGGGATATGGCCACCATGGAGGGCGATGCAAGATTCCACACGTCGTGTCATGCTTTGCACAACATTATCAAGCAGCTGTTGGGGTAATTTATCCCATTCCTCTGTCAGTGCACGGATGAGGGTGTCCTTGTTTATTGGAGGGCATTGGCGACCAGCAAGACTCCTCCCCAAAGCATCCCACACATTTTCAATGGGATTCAGATCTGGAGAACGTGTTGGCCATACGAGGCTCTCAAGACACTCCTGGACAGCGACTGTTCGATGACATGTTGCGTTGTCGTCCATGAAAATGAATCTATCACCGACAGCACCACGGAACATGCGAACATGAGGTAGCAGAACATCATTAATGTATCGTTGGCCAGTAGTAGTCCCAGTTGGAAGCACATAGAGGGACGTACAGCCATTGATCATGATGCCAGCCCATACCATGACACTACATGTCAGATATCCTGTATGTTTGCTGGACAATATGCAGTACCACTATCACGCCAGATCAGTTGTCGTCGACAATCAGACTATAGACTGTATCTATTCTCATCTGCGAAGAGGACAGCAGACCAGTCGTTATCTGTCCAATTGCGATGTTGATGGCACCATTGCAAACGGGCGGTACGGTGACGTCTGGACAACGGGATGCACACAACAGGACGGCGAGCGTATAGTCCTCCTTCGTGCAAACGTCTGGCGACAGTTTTTCGGGAGATCCGCTTGCCAGTAGCAACCATAAACTGATTTGCTACCTCACTAGCTGTGCTGCACCGGTGTCTTTTTGTTGATAGCACTATGTACCGATCTTCTGCAGGTGTCGTACTGCGAACACGACCTCCCCCGTGACGTTTGCTACACTCTCCATTTGTTTGAAATGATTTCCAAAGCCTTGAAACAACACTGTGGCTGACGTCGAACTCCCTGGCAACATCTGTTATTTTTCGCCCTTCTTCAATCTTGCCAATAATACGGCCACGCGTAAAATCATCTAGGTGATGTCGGGAAGACATACTGAAAATTGCAAGTTCGTCAATTGATTCTTTCCCTTTCAACTTTGCGTTTGAACAACAACGGTCAATACGCGTCAAATCCTTTATATCTCTTATCAGCACTATGACGTCACGAACAAGTTCGGCAATCCAAAACAACACTTCTTACTGTATCCCGCACTTATGCTAATTTCCACATTTTCCTGCCTTCCATTTTATGGTTGCTATCGTTGCTATTGTCATCCGTCCTTAGCAATTGTTCGGCAGTGTATATCCTAGCTTTTGTCCCTTTGTTTTAAATATTATTAAAGAAATTTGGGATCTAACTTCAATGGCCTCTCAAAAATAAATTATGTATGTGTAAATTAAAATAGTAAGAGTAATGATATTACAGCAATGAAAATAAATTGTCAAAAAATCAATCATTTTGGAACCAAAGCATATACAATATTTGCATTCAATCTAACGATCCTATGCAGTAATTGCTCTGCATCTGTTTGTATGAAGTTAATGGGGTAGGAGTCTCTCATCACAAAGAAAAAAAAAATCATTCACCCGTTTAATTTAATAGAAACGTAAGTAGAGAAGTTATGGAATTTTAATTTTTTTAACTTTGCATGGCCAGTAAGTAGATACTGAAGAAATGTATATATCATATTAAATCTGTTTATTTTTATGGCGTAATAAGCACGAAGATTCGCCGAGCTTTCGCACTCCACTGGGAGGTAGACACAGAGTTAGTCGTAAAAAAATATATAAAGGAGTATTTTTACTCCTTTGAAAAAAAATTAGGGAGTATTTTAGAAAAATTAACAGATGAAATAATAAAAAAAACTTGGCAAACATGCTGAGCGATTATGGAAAATCAATCCAGATTTTTTTCATATTAAAAAATATTTAACTACCACTCAATGTACGAGCATTTAGAATTTGGATCCGTTTTGCTAATAAATATAATATTCATATTTTAAAACAATAAACATTAAACTTATCATGTTTTGTAATGACCACATGCAAGAGCAATGTGTTCAAGTGAATACATTGCACTTTTGAGATTCTTATAGACATCTAAAAATATTTAAACCTTCTCAGCAAATTCCACAGCCACATTTGTCTTTTGTCGACTCTGCAGCTAGCTGCACAGCATCAAGTGCTTAAATTTTCATTTTGCTGATACCTTTGTCCAGGGGTGCTGAATTTGTCCGAACTCGCGAACGAGGTTCGGGGGAAATTAAGGCAGCTCTGGGGAAATTTTTGCCCGCAGGTAAAATAATAATAAAACAAAAAATTGACTTATTAACAACGAGTATAACGCGAAAGATAAGAGAAATTTACTGCACAGTAATCAGGTAATCATTTTGAAAAATGTCATGCCGTTATAAATACAAGAGGTTATGAGCACAGTGACGTACGTACTGCAGACTGCCGCTGGCATATGATTCACCGAGCCCAAACGACTTTATTAACGCCGAGGCGTAGACAGTGTGGCACGAGTAAGAAGTACGGCGCAACCACAAATCATGCTCATAAAATTTTTCTGAAACTAATGGGAGCTTGTGTGTCATAGGCGCCGATCTGAAAAATTATTAGGGGTTCCGCACATTTTAAAGCGAATGACCCATGCATTTTTAAAAGGATTTAAGCCTAATTTAAATTTTATTCAGTAAAATTAACTGGCACAATTATACGCCTGAAATGCTAGAATGAAATAAATTATAGTTAATTGCACAATTTTATTTTTTAGCTGGTTTATTTTTCAGCCTCTCTGCCCCACCAGTGTTTTCGCCTACACCTAAAAATGTTTCAGACATTTTGAATCTAAAATAAATATTAGGTTGTTGTTGTTGTTTTTTTCAAATTTTTAAGTAATAGGCTTTAAGGATTAGTTCTTAATCATCAACATATAGACATTAAAGTAATTCACCGATGCTGTCACACGTACGGTCATTCACAAACATAATTTTCAAATTGTAGGTCAAGATTAGAAACACTTTATTTACAATTAAAAATTAATATTTACATGCGAGATCTTTCGGGGCTGAACATAGCACCCATCAGATTGGAGATTAATATTTATCAGATTAATATTTACACGCGAGATCTTTCGGGGCTGAACATAGCAGTCCCCAGATTGGACAAATGTTAGGGTACTTAACTCAAGTGTTAATAAACGTACTGTCTTCCTTACGGAAAGCCTCTTCATTATTGCATATGGGGAAACATGCTGTAACATTGAACTCCCGACATTGGTTACAAGACAGTGGAGAAAGATGGTTGCCCCCTCCTCACACAACTCTGAAGAAGAGGACTTTATAGGATAAGATATTAAGACTTGATTTTTTGGACTTTAACGATTTGTTGATGGCATCACCGGTGATTGAGAAAACCAAGTGAATTGTGGGTCGTGTTTGACAGTACATAATGTCTGCTCCCATGTTTCGTGGCGCTTGAGCCTGATGATGGGTGCTATGTTCAGCCCCGAAAGATCTCGCGTGTAAATATTAATTTTTAATTGTAAATAAAGTGTTTTTAATCTTGACCTACAATTTGAAAATTATGTTTGTGAATGACCGTACGTGTGACAGCATCGGTGAATTACTTTAGTGACCTTTCGTACAATAGACTTTTAGCATTTAACATATAGACATGTTCCTACCATTTTCAAGGTGAAATAAAAATATTTATGAAATGAAATTTAACAACAATACTAGGCAGAGGAAACATCGCGCAAAAAAAAATATTACGATTACGGGAGAAATCTTTACTGTTTCTGAACGTTTTGAAAGACGAAATTTCCCTTTTGGAAAGTTTTAGGCGGAAAGCATCCTTCACGACTACCAATTGCGCCCAAAATTTCTGTTCAGTTATGTGTCAATCTAGAGGATAACCCAAATTATGACGAAAAAGGAGAAGTTCCCCGAAGCCGTGGCACACTCTTGCCCGAAGATTACAAGGGATTTCTTGCGCCGTAGAATTTCCGTTTTCGGAAATTTTCTCTCCATTTTCAAACTGAAATACAAAATATTTATGGAATAAAATGGTGTATAACAACAATACTGGACAGAGGCAACATCGCAGGAAAAGGAAATTACGATTACGGAAAAAATCTTTATTTCGTTCACTTCCGTTTTTTAAAGGCGAAATGCTATCCCGATGAATATTTTGACAAGTTGGTAAAATTCTTCAATGCGTAGTTTCACGCATTGATGTGTATTTTACGCGTTTCTCGATGTGTATTTTTACGTGTTGATGTGTACTTTACGCGTAGTTTTTCCGACGAATGGCAACAAGGAGTGTCGGACTCCATTAGCGCGAAGTTAACCACGAACATCGGTGGTAAAGTCGCCACGCTCCTGAAGATGCCCAGAATATGGGCGAAAATTTCGAGTATAAAGAACGGTAAAAATTGATGTTTGAATCCTAAGGCAAAGATCCAATGAGTATACCCAGCGAAAAGTGTGAGAAGTAAAGCCAGTCATCGCATACAACGGACTTTAGGACAATAACATCAACAAAGACCGGAAAACACGTGCGTGAAATGTTCCCGTCGCTAGAAAGGAATGCCAAGGTAAATATTATCCGCTAGTTTTTTGTACAAGTTACTTTGAAATATCGCACGTAAAAGAGAATAGTACAATAATTAGAGCTATATAATAGTCAGAATTAGAACTACTAAGTGGAATTGTATTTCTATGCATCGCAAAAAATTCCTGATGTGTATTTTTGCACGTTTGTAAAATTTCGATGCATAAACACACTTTTCGATGTGTAAATACGCATTTTGGTGAACTCTGGGTTGATATATAAATGATTATGCCATAAAAATAAATGGATTTAATACGCTATACGAGTTTCTTGAGTATTCACATTGTGGTGCATATATAAAAAAAAAAAAGTGGCCAGTAGGTTTTGTCATTTGGCTAGTAAAACTTTTATTCCACTAGCCACATTGGCTAGTAGAAATTTCAGCACTTTCGCCATCATAGCAGAAAGTTCCTTGTCAGTCTGCGACACATATCATTGTGCCACAAAATAATCTATGGGTGGTCAATGTGCAAGATAACTACTAAATGTGTAAAACAATAAAAATTGCACAGACATATTTTTCTACCTAAAAGAATACCTAACCTAGGCACTACAGCAATTGTAATCCTAATCAGGATCAAGAACATTCTGGTCCTCTGTATCTGGAATTTTGCCAATATTTTCAACATGAAACACAAAGATTTAGGGAATAAAATGATATTTAACAACAATAAATAGCAGAGGCTTTATTGTCATAAGAGGAGAAATCTTCTCTCCATTCTACTTCCGTTTCGGAACGTTTTTCGCCGTTTCTCATCTCAAGTGCAAACATTTATGCAATTAAAGGATGATTAAACAATAATGCAGCAGCACAGCGAGTGGAGGGTTATTAGAGGGAGCAATATTTGCGCCGTACAACTTTGGTTTTCAAAAAAGTTTCCTTGATTTTCAATCTTAAATACATTGGCGGAAAGTGAAAAAAGAACACCAAGAAGGAGACTCCGATACCAACGAAATTTATACATAACGGAATACAGAGGATAACGTGATCAAAACATTATGGCAAAATACAGCTGTATTTGCTGGTAAACTGAAAAATAACATTTCCATGTAACATGGTTAGTACGAGGTTGAACCGCCATGAACTGCGTCACACTGTGCAATTCTGGCATGGAGTCTGTCGTACAGATGTTGGATGTAAGTTTGGGGTATTGAGTTCCAAGCATCCTCAACCTGGACGCGTAAATCGGGGATGGTCATGGCTGGCCGTGGAGACCGGATAAGTTGTTGTCCCATAAAATCCCACACGTGCTCAATGGGGAGCAAATACGGTGAACGTGCAGGCCATGGAAGTTGTCTCACACCCTGAAGTGCATGTTGCGTTGCACGTGCCGTGTGTGGGCGTGCGTTATCTTGCTGGAAAACACCACGATGGACCGACCTTACAAATGGCACAACAACGGGCTGAATGATGTTGTTGATGTAGGAGGTGCTGTTTAACGTACCCAGTACAAACACTAGTTGTGTACGGGAGTGATAGCTGATCGCTCTCCACACCAGGAGACCAGGTGTAGGCCCTGTGTGTCGCTGCCGGATGCAAGAAGGGTGGAGATGCTCCCCTGTGCGTCTGCGAACACGCATACGGCCATCGGAGGCTCCCAAGCAGAATCTGCTTTCATCGCTGAACACGACAGATCGCCATTGCGTTCTCCAGTGCAGACGTTGGCGACACCACTGCAGCCGTTCCTGACGGTGGGCTGGAGTCAGAGGTACACATGCCAGAGGCACACGTGCACGTAGTCCTGCATCCAGTAGACGGTTGCGGATTGTTCGCACAGTCACCTCAGGTGCAACGGCAGGTCGGATTTGCGTCGTAGTGGATGTTCTGCTTGACAACGCCGCTCTTCTTATGCGTCGATCGGTCCACTCATCAGTCCGTCTGTGACTCCCAGTTCCACGTCATCTCGTGTGGGAATGTTCCTCGGACCATCTACGCCACCATCGTACCACCACCGATACTTCTCGTCCAATTCACTCCGCAATACGACGACACGACCACCCGGCCTCGCAGAGTCCGACTAGAAGACCTCGCTCAAAGTCCGATAACTGCGGAAATCGTACACGTCTTCCATGTCCAGGCATTGCAGCTTCTTCAGGGTCTTCGCACGTGTCCGTATGCCGACAACTTATTACATTCACTTCGCCGTACTCTTTAAATACCACCGACGATAATTTGCATATTATGCCGTGCTGTGGCGTAAGCGCTCACCGGTTGGTCCCGAAATTAACATCACACCTACGTAAACTCGACCCCATTAACATATGTAAATTTCATGATCGTCCGCCAATTCCTTCTTGGTGTTCTTTTTTCACTTCCCACCAGGGTACAAACATTTATCTAATGAAATTATATTTAATGACCATAGAGGGCTGAGGGAATATCACAAGGAAAATAATTCAAGATTACTGGGTTCCTTCAAACTTTCGTTTTCAGAAGTTGTCTCCATTTTTAAACCAAAACAACAAGTATTTATGCAATAAACTGATATTTAACAACAATATTTCTACAAGCTTCAAGTGAACGTCGGGAGAAAGAAAATTACGATTACGGGAGAAATCCTCACTTCCATTTTCGGAAATTTTGATAGGCAGAAAACTTGCATACGCATGATAGGGAGTCTGCAAGATGGTTTAATAGGGTTTGGGAGATATCGTTTTTGTTTGCAGTACCAAAATAAATCTGAGTCGTGCGTCGGCCTTACGCCGCGATTCTGTTTCGAGAATGAGTACAAAATAAACTCTGCGATGTACGTCGGCCGTCACCGTGATTCTGCTATGGGGATGAGTACAAAATAAATCTGGGATTTAGGTGGGCCATCGCCGTGATTCTTCTACGGGGATGAGTACAAAATAAATTTGTGATGTACGTCAGCCATCGCCGCGATTCTGCTATGGGGATGAGTACAAAATAAATCTGGGATTTATGTGGGCCATCGCCGTGATTCTTCTACGGAGACGAGTACAAAATAACTTTGTGATGTACGTCAGCCATCGCCGCGATTCTGCTTAGGAGAGGAGTACAAAATAAATCTGGGATTTATGTGGGCCATTGCCCAGATTCTGCTTAGGAGAGGAGTACAAAATAAATCTGGGATTTATGTGGGCCATCGCCGTGATTCTTCTACGGGGATGAGTACAAAATAAATTTGTGATGTACGTCAGCCATCGCCGCGATTCTGCTTAGGAGACGAGTACAAAATAAATCTGGGATTTATGTGGGCCATCGCCGTGATTCTTCTACGGGGATGAGCACAAAATAAATTTGTGATGCACGTCAGCCATCGCCGCGATTCTGCTTAGGAGAGGAGTACAAAATAAATCTGGGATTTATGTGGGCCATCGCCGTGATTCTTCTACGGGGATGAGTACAAAATAAATTTGTGATGTACGTCAGCCATCGCCGCGATTCTGCTTAGGAGAGGAGTACAAAATAAATCTGGGATTTATGTGGGCCATCGCCGTGATTCTTCTACCGGGATGAGTACAAAATAAATTTGTGATGTACGTCAGCCATCGCCGCGATTCTGCTTAGGAGAGGAGTACAAAATAAATCAGGGATTTATGTGGGCCATGGCCGTGATTCTTCTACGGGGATGAGCACAAAATAAATTTGTGATGTACGTCAGCCATCGCCGCGATTCTGCTTAGGAGAGGAGTACAAAATAAATCTGGGATTTATGTGGGCCATGGCCGTGATTCTTCTACGGGGATGAGCACAAAATAAATTTGTGATGTACGTCAGCCATCGCCGCGATTCTGCTTAGGAGAGGAGTACAAAATAAATCTGGGATTTATGTGGGCCATGGCCCCGATTCTTCTACGGGGATGAGCACAAAATAAATTTGTGATGTACGTCAGCCATCGCCGCGATTCTGCTTAGGAGAGGAGTACAAAATAAATCTGGGATTTATGTGGGCCATGGCCGCGATTCTTCTACGGGGATGAGCACAAAATAAATTTGTGATGTACGTCAGCCATCGCCGCGATTCTGCTTAGGAGAGTACAAAATAAATCTGGGATTTATGTGGGCCATGGCCGTGATTCTTCTACGGGGATGAGCACAAAATAAATTTGTGATGTACGTCAGCCATGGCCGCGATTCTGCTTAGGAGAGGAGTACAAAATAAATCTGGGATTTATGTGGGCCATGGCCGTGATTCTTCTACGGGGATGAGCACAAAATAAATTTGTGATGTACGTCAGCCATCGCCGCGATTCTGCTTAGGAGAGGAGTACAAAATAAATCTGGGATTTATGTGGGCCATGGCCGTGATTCTTCTACGGGGATGAGCACAAAATAAATTTGTGATGTACGTCAGGTATCGCCACGATTCTGCTTAGGAGAGGAGTACAAAATAAATCTGGGATTTATGTGGGCCATGGCCGTGATTCTTCTACGGGGATGAGCACAAAATAAATTTGTGATGTACGTCAGCCATCGCCGCGATTCTGCTTAGGAGAGGAGTACAAAATAAATCTGGGATTTATGTGGGCCATGGCCGTGATTCTTCTACGGGGATGAGCACAAAATAAATTTGTGATGTACGTCAGCCATCGCCGTGATTCTGCTTAGGAGAGGAGTACAAAATAAATCTGGGATTTATTTGGGCCATCGCCGTGATTCTTCTACGGGGACGAGTACAAAATAAATTTGTGATGTACGTCAGCCATCGCCGCGATTCTGCTATGGGGATGAGTACAAAATAAATTTGTGATGTACGTTGGCCATCGCCGCGATTCTTCTACGGGAATAAGTACAAAATAATTCTGGAACGTACGTCGTCCTTCGCGAGAAAAAAATTACGATCATGGGAGAAATCTTCACTATGCCTAACTTCCGTTTTCGTAAATTTTAGGAGGTGGAAAACTTGCATCTATGATAGGGAGTCTGCAAGATGGTTTAATAGGGTTCTGGGGATATCGTTTTTGTCTGCAGGACCAAAATAAATCTGCGACATACCTCGCCCGTCGCCACGATTCTGCTACGGGGAGCTTCGCAAGCGCTAATCTGAGTAAACGAGCATTAGCTAAGAAAGGTTACACACTGTACTTTTGATCAGGAAAAAAGTAGAGGATCCTGTTGGCTTTTAAAACTGGATAAAAAGAAAATCAAACTTACCCTTCATTAATGGTCCCATCTGGGAAGCTATCACAAGTTTTCTCATAATCGAGCATCAAGTCGTCGGAGCCAATGCTTGAACAAGAAGAGCACATATCAGAGCCGATGATGAGACTGTCTCTTCCTTCAGTGTTTGACCTATCCCTGAAGATCCTGCTGTTGTAACTCCCTTGACTATCAGAACGTTTCTTTGTGGAGCTGGCAGCTTGCTGCAGCGCATGCAGTTCCGTAACTGACTGCTGAAGAGACGGAGCACAGTTTCCCATCTTGGAGTTCTCAAATGAAATCAGTCCCGGCTGATCAGCGATTTCGTCATCAATGAGGAACTCCCTGTTTTCCAATTCCGAAACAGGACTTGCAATACCATTGCCGATACTGTCGGACTTCTCGTCGGAGTCGGGACTAGATTGCTTGGAGTCACTGGGGAGATCGATCTTGTACGACGTTTTGCGAACGGCGGTGGAGTGCACTACGCTTCTGTCGGATCCGCCGAAATTCAGCATGCTACGAGGTACCTTGGAATTGCTCCCATCTTTAGACGTAGTCTTTTTCACTTTAGGAATACCAGACGAATCAGACTGATACCCCTTTTCGAACTTCACTCTCGAAGGGCTTGAACTGTCTAGCTGCTTAATATTAGTCTGCCTTTTGTACGACAATAGTCCTTTGTACGAGGCGTACGATGAGAAGGCGTCGTAGCCGTCTGTTTTATAGCGTGGTATGCTTGGCGAAGAGTTCAGATAAAGCTGCAAACCAGACTGCAACTCGTGCCCCGTCTCCGACTTCAGCTGCTTCTGCAACGACCCGATGTGCTTGTCGTCGACGATCCACTTGCCGTTCGGTTCCCGCCTGTACATCGGCGAACGCAGGCAGGTTTTGTCGTCTAGTTTGAGATTTTTTAAGCCATACGTTGCTTTGACAACCAAAGGCGACTCGTTACGGCCAGGCGTTACGTGATTTATGGGAGAGTCTTCGCACGACTCCAAATATTCGACATCTTTCAGAGTATCTGCATCTTCCTGCTTGCCTTTTTCAACGAGACTATTGCCTAGACCTGAATCTATGTCCGTCATGCTGTCTTGACTATCACCACCTGAGGTAGTGTGAGGGGGAGACTGCGTGGGATCTTGCTCGTCGAGGAAGTCCACGACGATCTCATTGGCACTAACGCTTTTCTTTTCGGAAATCAACTTTTCGCTGGAATGTGGATGAAGCTTTGGTGTAGACTGATTGTCGGAATTCAGATGTGGTAAAGCGCGTGCGCCCGCCGCCTTCCCCACGTACTGGGGGACCTGAGGACGTGGCAAGCCAATAATATGAGCACTGTACTTTGCCGGAATGCGTGAAGGAATGATTTTCTCATCAGTCTTTCCCGTGCTACTGATTTTACTATACGAGTTTTCCGTTCCGG
This sequence comes from Macrothele yani, assembly GCA_039090855.1. Lineage (NCBI taxonomy): Eukaryota > Metazoa > Arthropoda > Arachnida > Araneae > Macrothelidae > Macrothele > Macrothele yani. The sequence goes on along the minus strand of CM077033.1, from coordinate 111,326,590 downwards.
CAGAATTTTTCTAGTCTAGGCTCCGCTGCTTTCTTTGGTACTCTAGAGGGATTGATCAATGCAGCATCTCTTGCATTTGTCGTGACGGACATGGCATTGTTATTTACAATATGTAACTCCACATCCTCGTTTTTGTTACAGTTGCTGTCTAAACTACTCTGACTGGACTCTGTGCTGCCGGCAGCAGGGATGGTGTTCCCACCAATGCGTGGAATGTTAGACTGGAATGTTGAAGAGCTGGTGGATTTTTGAAATTTGTCGTTCTGTTCATTCGCGTTGTAAGGTGCTGGCGACGGCTCGTATATAGGGTGAGGGGCAACCGTCTTTTTCAGGGAAAAGCTGTTCACCAGGTTTCTGGTGTAAGGAGTTGGCCGGGCCAGACGCGAGGTTTCTTCTACTTTAGTGGAAGCCATTTGGACGTCGGAGTACGAACACTTTCCATCACGTGCCTTACGTGAATAACATGAGCCCATTCAGAGCTGGCAAACAAATCGGCCTGCAAAGACAAAAGTGGAGAAATGAGAGATGTGCAACACATATGTAAATAAATGAAGATGTTACATTAAAGAAAGAATTGCAAACAAAGACTTTCAGTATAATAAATATTTAACGGGAATTATCGAGGATAAATTTATTAAGGTACATTACCTCTCGAATTTTCGATCTATACACTAGATCCTCTTCAGGAGTTCTTGCGTCTTACTACTTCCACAGGTCTGGTGGATTTTCCACCCAGCATGCTCGTTGATGTTGCCACCTTGTCTTGCAAATTTCCAGGGATTCCTCTAATTTCTGGATAATTGTGTGGGATTGATGTTTGATCACTTTTAAGGAGTCCCATTCCATTTTGTGGCCAGTTTGTTGTATGTGCCTGTCTTAATCCTGTTTTATTTTAGATGTTCCTTATTGCTGCTTTGTGTTCTTTAATTCTGGTGGTTAATCTTTCTCCTGTTTCTCCTACACATACATATGGTAATCACATGAACACTCGATTTTATAAATGACTTCCTCCTGGAGTAAAGTATTTTTTTCTTTTTGTTTTAGGGATGGTAAGTATTTTTTTTTATTTTGTTATTTAAAACTGGAGCTAACCTAATTTTATATTTAGTGCTGATTTTCTTTAGTTTTTCAAACAGTCCCTTGTGGTAAGTGACTTGTCTTGTAAATAAATATTCAATTTTCTCCTTATTTTTATCTGTAGTACCAGTTTTGTTCCTAGTAGGATTTTCTTCCAGTAGTTGACTAATTTCTTTTGAAGGGTAATCATTTTCTAATAAGATTGATTTTAACTTATTTTTATGTTTTTCCTTAGCTTCTGAAGATGCCCCCTGGCGTAGCACGTCTTTTGTAAAAAAAGATCGTGCTTCTGTTATTGGTTTGTCCGTTCGTCCGTCCGTCTCTACCCACGATATCTCTGCAACTACTAGTCCTATTTGAAAAATTCTTTTTGCATTCGGAAGCTTGAAATATGCGAATGATGATCCTCCATTTCGGGTTTTTTTTTTTTTACGATGTACAATTTCGCCGCTACAGGGCGTAACTGCAGATCATGCGAATTCAAAATTACGTTTTAATCCACATATTTGCTTCTAAACATCCGATTGAAAAAATTATTTTATCTTTCGATTCCATTGATGTTGAAGAGTGTTTTAGATATAGTTTCCTTTTGAAATTACGCATAGATTTTCCGCTAATGGGCGTAAAAGTAAATTACATTTTTCCCGATAACTCTTTTCCTAAAACTCCGATTTGAAATTATTATTTTTTTCAGCGGATACATCTCCTGATGGAAAATCTTTTGCATATAATTTCAAATTTTTGGTAAAGAATACTTTGGCCACCAGGGGGCATAAGCGTTAATTTTTGCTTCTGATGTATTTGCCATAAAATCTGAGCTTCTAAAATATCAATTAAAAAAATTCTTTCGTGGACTGATGCCACTCACATCTATAAACCTTTTCGAAATATTTTCTTCCGAAAATATCTCACAGTTTCTCCGCCAGGGGCGTAGATGTATATCTTATTTTTGTCAATATCTCTACTTCTAGGAGTCCGATTTGAAAAATTCCTTCTTTGTTGGATAGTGTTTTCCGTGTGACACGTGTTTCATATAATTTCAAAATTTTCAAGTAATTCATAGACTTTCCGCTAGGAGGCGTAGAGGTAAATTGAGTTTCTCTCTATATTTCTGCTTCTAAATCTCCGATTTGAAAAATTCTTTCTGAACCGGATACGGAAATCGTTTGCACATAATTTCTAATTTTTGTAAAAAAATGGTTTTGCCACCAGGGCGTAAATCTTAATTTCCGCTTCTGATGTATTTGCAGCAAAATATGAGCTTCTAAATTCTCGATTAAAAAAAGTCTTTTGTTGACCGATGCTACTCATGTCGACAAACCTTTTAGGAACACTTTCTTCTTGAAATAATGCATGGTTTCTATGCCAGGGGGCGTAGATGTATATCTTATTTTTGTCAATATCTCTACTTCTAAAAGTCTAATTTGAAAAATTCCTTCATTGTTGGATAGTGTTTCCTGTGCGAAATGTTTTTCCTATAAATTAAAAATTTTCACATAAATCATTTAAGACTTTCCGCACGGCGCATAAAGGTAAATTGCGTTTTCTGCTCCTAAAACTCCGATTTGAAAACTTCTTCCTGTACAGCATACAAGACCTGATGGAAAATAATTTTCATATAATTTCTAATGTTTGGAAAAGAATGGTTTGGCCACCAGGGGTCATAAGTGTTAATTTCTGCTCTGATGTATTTGTAGAAAAATCTGGGCTCCTGAAAACTCGACTAAATTTTTTTTTCTTGGACTGATACTGCTCATATGGATAAACCTTTTGAGAATACTTTCTTCCTAATACAATGCATGGTTTTCCCACCAGGGGACGTAAAGTCACATCTTATTTTTGTCGATAACTCTGTTTCTAAGAGTTCGTAAGCTCAAGATTCCGTTTACACCAATATCTGAGGGATTAGAAACCCGATTGAAAAACTTCCTTCTTCCGTCAGATACTATTGTTTTCCATACCGATTCCATTGCCTTGAATAGCTTTGATAAATTTAATTTGCGTCAGAACGGATTCAAAAGACGTGCTTATTACACTCAAAAATTCGGTGTCATCTTTCTTGTTTCTTTATATAATTAGGGTGATCTGATTTATAATTTAAAATTTTTCCTGTATTTGTAGGCTTCTTGTATAATTCTGTGGTGATATATTTTCCTTCCCACTTCAAAGTAATGTCTAGGTAATTTAGCTTATTTTCATTTCGCTCTTCTAAGTAAATCTTAGGGATTCTTCTTGGGAGTTAAAACCTTCTAGAATTTTTGATGAGTACTGACCAATTTTTGATGAGTACTGACCAATTTTTGATGAGTACTGACCAATTTTTGATGAATACTGACCAATTTTTGATGAGTACTGACCAATTTTTGATGAATACTGACCAATTTTTGATGAGTATTGGGCCAATTTTTGATGAGTACTGACCAATTTTTGATGAGTATTGGACCAATTTTTGATGAGTACTGACCAATTTTTGATGAGTATTGGACCAATTTTTGATGAGTATTGGACCAATTTTTGATGAGTACTGACCAATTTTTGATGAGTATTGGACCAATTTTTGATGAGTACTGACCAATTTTTGATGAGTACTGACCAATTTTTGATGAGTACTGACCAATTTTTGATGAGTATTGGACCAATTTTTGATGAGTACTGACCAATTTTTGATGAGTACTGACCAATTTTTGATGAGTATTGGACCAATTTTTGATGAGTATTGGACCAAATTTTTGATGAGTATTGGACCAATTTTTGATGAGTACTGACCAATTTTTGATGAGTATTGGACCAATTTTTGATGAGTACTGACCAATTTTTGATGAGTACTGACCAATTTTTGATGAGTATTGGACCAATTTTTGATGAGTACTGACCAATTTTTGATGAGTACAGACCTGTTGAAGTAGTAAGACGCAAGAACTCCTGTACAGGATCTGGTGCATAGATAAAAAATTTGAGAGGTGATGTACCTTAATAAATTTATAATCGATAATTCCCGTTAAATATTTATAATACTGAAAGTAATAAGAGGAAGCCATGGAGTCATTAATTATTAAAACAAAGACTTTCAATGAGGCTTGGGTCTTGATCCCCTGTAAACAATCAGAGTAAGACAGGTTGGCAGATTTGGATGTTCAAGTACAGGTTGTCCCATCCATTACTTCACCTATGTTTTTATTAATAACATCATGAATAATCACAGTAATAACACCTACATAATCGGATATGTCTGTCCCTTACACTCTGATTCAGTATTTGCAACACCATCTGCTTTCATCCGGTGGCTGAAATCGGAACTAAGCTCACGGCTATTACATGATACGCAAAATCTAGGAGAAATATGGGAAAATAAAATAAAGTTAGTAAGACAAACGACTTCCTCTGTGGCAACACACACGTGCTCGAACAACTGTCTGCGACGTTTATTCTGTCACGTACATTTTCTTTGTATTGCAGAGTAATTTCATAAAAAGGAATCAGCGTTATTTTATTTTTTGACGAAAAACACAAGTCCTTTATAAAAAGGTTCTCTGTTTGTGATTAAACTTTCTGCACGTTGTCTACAGGTCTCTGTGTATGGTATAAGGAGGAAACTCAATGATAACTTTAAAATCTTAATATATAAAAACTTTGCTCTAAAATCCTTAAAAACACTATAGTTCCTATAAAAATTAAATATGATACGGCAAAAAAGAAATGGGTGAACATACAACCGAATTGAACTGTTATATGAATTGTTATTGGAAATAACCGAATATAACAACTGAACTGTTATTGGAAAGGTATTATGCACATTGGTATACAATGTTACTTATTACTGTTTCACACGTTGTATTGTTTTATTTACTAAACCAGTTTCAACTCTTCATTTTGCGAGTCATCCTCAGTAGCGTACAATGTTTGCGTTTCCAAAGAGGTCGTTGTATCACTGGGTCACTGATCGTTCTCATTATCTGCCGTGTCATTGCTGCGCATGCGTATTATGATCATGCTTTATTTTGTTTCAACGCGGTATACCCTGGTGGGGCAATTGGTTAGGGTGCGGGTTTGTTTGGACATCCCCTTCTTTTTTATTTGCTTCTCACGTTCCACCAAGAATTTCCATGCATATAGCAGGTCGTAGGGAGTGTTATTACAATATATATCACAAGTTTTCTCGATCAATACTGCCTCTGCCATTAGGATTTATTGGTGTGTATTGTGTGTTGTTAAAATTTTCGCGTTTTCCCAATCTGGGGTAATATCATTCTCTAGGCAGCGTTGGATTAATCCCGTTTTCATCTCTCTCCTCTTCCAATTTTTGACATGTTCCATAAGGCGAGTTTTTAATCGCCGTTTCGTGCTGCCTATGTATATTTTATCTGTGCAATTGTTGTCTGCCTTTCTTGTAGGGATGGAGTATACACCTGCAGCTTCTAGCGTGGGTTGGTTGTTGTAGTCAGTTGTCAAAAATTTAGATATGTCCTTAACAGTATCGGCAATTTCATAATTCAGTTTCTTGCATTCTTTTTTAAGGATGTTACTGATTGGGTGCATATATGGGAGTTTCCCACAGTACACTTTTTCTTTTTCTTTCCTATCAAGTGGATGTTGGCTGTTGTTGTTATACTTATTATAAATGGATGTTATCAAGTTCTTACTGTAACCAAATTCAGTGGCGGTGTCCTGGATCCACTTAACCTCTCTCCTTTAAGCAGCCGTATTGGATGAGTGGGATATAGATAGCTCTTCTGACAAAGAATTGGAATGCTGATATTTTATATTTCCATGGGTGGTTAGACGCGTATGGTATAATTGTCGGCACGTATGCCTGTTTCCTGTACACTGAATATTCAATCTTGTGTTTGCTGTTATGTATGGTTATGTCTAAGAAATTGATGTATTGATCAACCTCTTTTTCTATTGTTGCTTTGATTGTTGGGTGGTAATTGTTGAATTTGCACAGGAAGTCTTGCAGTTCGGGTTCACTGTGGTGCCAGAAGATGAGGATATCATCGACATATCTTAGGTATATGAGGGGTACATCATTCATGTTGCTGAGGAGTTGGTTTTCCATATCTTGCACAGTATGGCTTTAGCCAATAACCCTGAAATGGGTGAACCCATGGGTACACCATAGTCTTGTTGGTATATTGTTTTTCCCTTTCTGAAGAAGTTGATGTTTTTGACAAATTCTAAGGCACTGATGATGCTGTCATTTTCTGCGTTGTCAATACCTTCAGATTGTAGCTTATTGTTTATAAGCTCAATGGATTTTTCAACTGGGATATTTGGGTACAGTGATATAATGCCCATGCTATACGTTATGAAATTAGCATTGTTAATAGTCTTGATCTTATTAATGACTTCAATGGAGTTGTCAACATTGCATGGGTGGTTACTAAAGAATGGCTTCAGATACTGGAAGATAGCCCTTTCCATGTTGATAGTTGGGGAAAGACATTTATTTACAATTGGACTGATGGGGCTGTCAGGTTTGTGTGTCTTTTTTGCATGCCTTTTGGCAGTTTGCTTATTATGCATTCGAGTTTAGGGATTATTTGTTCTGTTTGGAAACGCAAACATCGTACGCTGCTGAGGATAACTCGCAAAATGAAGAGTTGAAACTACTTTAGTTAATGAAACAATACAACGTGCCTTTCGGCAGTTTGCTTATTATGCATTCGAGTTTAAGGATTATTCGTTCTGTTTGGAAACGCAAACATCGTACGCTACTGAGGATGACTCGCAAAATGAAGAGTTGAAACTAGTTTAGTTCATGAAACAATACAACGTGTGAAACAGTAATAAGTAACATTGTATACTAATCTGCATAATACCATGCAATTAGCCACGTATAAATGTAGAGCATTTATTGAATATTTGACTCACAAACCACATGTTATTGGAAACTTAGAATATCATATAGGTGAAGCTCACATACTTGGGTTATCACAAATGATATCTTAAGTTTTTCAGTGTTGTTTTATTTCATAAAAAGGAAAAAGTAAAATTGTAAGAAAGTAACTGCAGCCATAGTTTTGATTCCTTGCGATGCAAATTAAAAAAATTGGTTCCCTGGAATTTTTTCTTTGTAGTATTGTAGTACAAGATGGAAGAAGATGAAGCTGAAAGAAAACATCGCTTAAACAGAGAACGGCAATGGTGATGACGCGCAAACCAATCTTGTAATAGGCCTACTTTGCATAACTTGAACAAAGGTAGAGCTAATCGCAGACAAAATGGAACTTTTGAAGAAACACATGCCAGACGTATTACTGATGCTCTTGTGCGTATGCTAAACACCAACAGCAAGAAACTCCTGAACTACAAGAAACTGTCTTCATTCCAAGAGTTGACTTAACTCCAAGTGACACAAATCTTCTTTTATGTACAATCTGCAGTACTTGGAGTCTCTGAATCTTTCTAACCACTGCATGATCTTATTCTGCATCAAGCAGAACAGTGTGCATGGAGAATTTACTGTGCCGAAGTCCCAACGACGAGAATGGGGCACGGCTTCTGGCACACAATGATGCGGAATTCCCATCTCTGTTATATATTTTATTTATAGTCGGGGCTGTAATGGAGGGTATACTGCGGTATACGCCGCATACCCTCTGCTTTTTTTTTTTTTTGACAGGATAGCGTATACCTTCAATGTCCATATTATCAACAGAACTTCAATCTCAAACATCGCTGCCAAGACCTGAACATCTAATAAAAAGAACCATAAGAATTATAGAGAGCTTCAGAGAAACTCCTGGGGGGGGGGGGGAAACTCATTTAGCATTAGCAGCGAACTAGGAATTATTATTAAAAAATATCCCATTGATTCCTAACAACAAAATTGTACCTATTAACCAAACCAGTTTATTCAAAGCATGGTTGACAGGATGAAATAAAGAGTGTGTTCAGATTCAAACAGTTAAAATGTACAACTTCTTAAAGATATTTCTTCATTACAGCGAATAAATATTAAAACAGACGACATGCTCTACGGAGAACTAGAAACAAGACGAATCTGTACACATTTTAATGTTGATGAAATGCAAGCTATTCAGAGACAGAGATAATATACTGAAAACATCCAAGTTGTACCAGAAAACTTGAAGCCCCTCTTAAAGACGATTTCAACTCTGCCTTGTTCGACAGCTGAATGTGAACGAGGATTCAGTTTAATGAACAACGTTATAACCAATCTCAGAGCATCTTTGTTTATCTTCAACGCATTTATAACCTGATGTTCATAAATTCAAATGGACCGCCCATTGAACGATTTAATCCAAAAAACTATGTAAGACCTTGGTTGACGAATCATTGTTCAGCAACTGATAGTAGATCAAGAGTTTCTTCTAGAGAAGAACAGTGCTGTAAGTGAGCAACTCAATGGGCTATAAGCAGTCACCCGTCCCTAATTTAGGGTAACTGGTTCCAGGGAAGGGAGAGAGCCAGTGCCGTAAGACAAACACAACATCCATGTCTCACCGGGATTCTAACCAGGACTCTTTTCAGACAAAAGATGAGAGGCCATCGTTTAGACCACTGCGCCACCGGAGTGACTCAGGCTTTATGGGATATATTTCAATAAAAATTAAAATAATCTTGTGCATGCTCTTCAACATGTCATAATTGACAGGAGAGAGGAGAAGATACTTTATTCATATCATAAGTGAGCTCATATAATCGTTAAAAAGGCACGGTACCCCAGGGATCATAGCATACTTCTGGAAAATTTTAGGTAGGAATTTTAGGAATTTTAGGAATTTTTAGAAAAATTTTAGGAAAATTTTAGGAGTGTATTTCAATAAAAACTAGATGTATATTTGTATACATCTAGTAAAACAACTTTGTATACATTGTAAAGAGTTTGCTTCACACCCTTCAACCATATATACTGATAGACTGCGCATGACATCAAAATTTCTGGCTCCAACATAAAATCACATGACATCAGTCAAAAAGATGGGTTACACCTGCTGTGCTTATGGTTGCTCTGAGCGATATAGTAAAGAAAGTTCTATGATTTTTCATGGGTAAGAAACGAATTAAATACCTAAGTCAATAAAGTTCAATTACTTAACCAGAAACTTGCAGCTATTGATATAAAAATATAGTAACTTAAGAAAAAAAAATGGAATGCATGTTCCAAATTCTTCGCAAATGTTCATCACATTATAAATCACAAAATGTAAACAACCCGATCATGCATGTATATAGCTCATAAGTAAACTTACCTGAAGAGTTTTCACTATATATGAGGCGCATTCACATAATACACCGAAAACACTGAAGTTCTGCAGCGTAAATTAGTAATCATAACAGCATTTTTACACGAAATTTGGAGTCTGATGATGACGTGCCCAATGTTTGAGCCATGGCGGCTTTGATGCAGCTATTGCCAATGTGCAGTCCATTAGTATATATGGTCGAAGTTAACACCCAAATTTTTTGCATAACGTCTAATGTCTAAAGTTTAAGTATGATTTACTTCTAATGTTCAGTTCTTATCTTTTCACGTGTTATTATCATATTCAAGTATATTTACCACATTCAAGTTTCACTTTGAACATTAATATGCTGTTGAACCAGAAGCAATTCACGATTTTCACAGTAAAGTTTTCAGGTTTCACATTAAATTATAATATCCTAAAAAGGTAATTGAAAACCAAGAACTATGTACAATTGTTCACTGAATTACTTTTTTCATATTATTGTTTTAACCTTTTCTGATTAGCCTATCTTTTTCTGCTTCTACCACAACTAATTTACTTTCAGTTTTCTTTATTTCAGCTGAACCTTGTATGATCAAGTTAGAGGCAACTGCTATTTCAACAGTATTTTGTTTTTCTACAGCTTTTCTCATTCTTTCTGTTCCCTCTTGAATTATGGCTAGGGAGGCTTCTTTATCGTTTTTAAGTCTATTTATTTCTGCATCATTTTCTTTTATTTTGTCATCAAACTCAGCTTTTCTTTTTTTCTCTAGCTGCTTTTCCTTATTTTCCCTCTCTTTCTGCTTCCTTTCTTTTACCTTTTTTGATTCTTCTTCCTTCAGCTTATCAACATACTCTTTATAAAATTTATGTGAATCACAAACACTATTTAACAAATTTCTTGTTATGGGAACTTTACTTACACATCCATAGTGTTTAATGGCCCCTTTAACTATTCTTAATGATGTTATAGTTGAGTCTTTTAAGTTAGCCTTGTCCTTCCTTAACAGAGCAGTGTTAACCGAAAATCCCCTTTCTGCATCAGCATTACCATGAGGTAAAACTAAAATTGACTTTATGAGTTTAGCAAGATTTGAGTATTTTTCTTTTCCGCTAGAGTCTTTAATACTAAATATATTACGCCAGTAATGATCAATCCGCACTGGAATATGCCCTTCCTCTGAAAATTTCACTAGTTCATCTAGAGTTGGCTTATCGCAATTTAAAAGTTTCCACTCTTCTCTTACTCTATCAATTTGTTCCTCAGACAGATGCAAAACACTTGAAATTCTGGTTATTTCCGAAAGTCCTTCAGTGACTGAAAGTTGAGTTGACTCTTTCTTTGGTTCTTTTACCTTTAAAACTTTTATGTCTCTTAGCTTTTGATTGCAGAATGGCAAATTTGACTTTAAATATTTTGTGGTTGCAATTAGTGATGATCTTACATCTAAGAGAAATAATTTCTGCCTGGTCTCCTGAACATTCCTGAGGAGATTTTTTGTCTTCATACCAACTTCTAACTCCCCTAGTTTTTTCCATGAATTTTTGTTTTCAAAATCTACATTCTTTAGGTCTTCTCCAAATTTCCCTGCTATAACATCATCTTGGATAAACTGAGCCATAACATTCCTCATTAAAGTATTTAAATCAGAATATAACTGGTGTATTTTTGGTTCTTCACTCTGATAACATAATGAAAACTTTTCAAAATTTTGGTGTGAAAATGAAATTAATGCTAAATAGCAAGGAGTAAGCTCATTTTTCAGGAAACAGTGAATTCTTTTATACCTTGCCGAATTGCGCAGTTGTTTTTCAAATATTTTTTGAGATGGCAAGAAGTTTAAAAAATATTCTGTAATATTTAGCCATTGATCCAAGAGCCTCTGGGCTACAGAACCAACGGTTAACCATCTGTTGCTGACATGACGCAAAGAAATTTGGCAGTGACCAATGTTATATCCTCGACAGATTTATAATTCTCTCGTCTTGCAGCACTACTCTTTAAAAAGTAATGCATATCAGTAGCAAATTCGTCAAATTCTATATTTAAGCTTGTCAAAAAAATTTTAAATGCATTACTAACAACATGCAGGTTGCAAAAACCTAGTTCCAAAGATTTCTGGCCTGTTTCTTGTTTTACAACTTCATTGAATTTGCGTAAAAAGCACTTATTTACATTTGGGCTGTCCATGGATACACAAATAATTCTGTTCAACGAAATATTGAAGGATGATAACACATCAAGAATTTCTTTTAGCAAAATATCTGCTGTTGCATGACCCAGAAAAACGCTTGTTAGGTATCGGCAAGAAACTGAATTTATTTCTGAAGACCAGTACCTGAGATACACATCCAACTGCCGTTTCACTTGTGTATTTGTAGTTTCATCAAATGCTATAGTAACCTTTCCTGGGCTACTAGATGCAATGTCTTTTTTCAAATCCTCTTCAAAATATTTTGACAATCCATGTGATATCACATAAGCAACTTTTTTCTTTAAGTTGCATTTTGGCTGCAATAGCAGAATCAGGAAACATTTCTTTGAAAAGTTCAACTGTTTCAGTGCATGAAACAAAAGACATATTGTCCTTAGCAACTTTCATGGCCCATAATGCTTCGGCTTTAGCCAACTGTAAATCATGACTCAGTACTTCACTAATATTTGTTTTGGGCTGAAGATCCCGTCCTCCAAAGGCTTTCAGGATGGACTTATTTTGAAATTTACTTTGAAATTTCTGCAAATGTTTTTTTCCTTTATGATGCGCTTTTACTTGTGAAAAGCCACTATTAGAAATGTTGAAAATTTCTGAACACAATATACACTTAGCAGAAAATATTGTTTCAGTTGCAGAACACCATTCTTTCAACTTCACTCCGTCCAATTCTTTGGCGAGCCACGCATCTTGAAATTTCGTTTTGGATTTAGGCATCTTAAACACTTGTATTACTAACCAGAAAATGAAAGGGAAGTACAAAAACACGTTCCAATATTGCAAAACCAGACAACTTCCCGAAATTTGGCTGCGAGGATGTCAGAAGATATGAAAAAAAAAAAAAAAAAAAAAGCAGGTCACCACTAGAGAACTGAACCTGCACACAGCACAGAGAACACCATAAAAGACGTAAAACCAGAAACTATCATACGCATCTCACGCAAGTTCAGTCAAAGCGAGTCGGAGCCGAGATATATTGCGCATTGAAGGTCGCTGTCGCTGACGCATGATCGAAGGTCAATGATCACGTGCTCTACTGCCTGCCAAGATAATACTCAGCTACCATCCCATCGTCATTACCGGAGGTTACGGAAGGAGACCACATGTTTCCTCTTTGCTTCCACCCACCTGCGGTTTACAATAACAAAACATCAGCAGAAAGAGGAGGTTCCACAAGGCATGTACAAAAATAAAGTACGATCTTCTGCGTGCCACGGAATTCGTCTGCAAAGCGCAAACCAGGGGTGAAAATGACCCCTCCCCTTTTCCCTTAGATCTCTTGTTACTCTCGAAAACTGTTCGAAGGCAAAAAAATGGAACGCCCGCCCCGAAGCAAGTGCATCTCGACGGCGTCATTTTTCCCTCCCTTCAGCAGCACAGCATATAGGCTGTGTTTCTACAATAACAGGTCTTTTTACCTTACCGTAATGGTAAATTTATTGGCGTTAATAACGGTTGTGTTTTTAATAAAAATAAGCTTACGAAAATTTTAGGATGAATAGCAAATTTTAGGTCTAATTTTAGGAATTTAAGGAGGGTCACAAAATATTAGGAATTTTAGGAATTTTAGGAGGAATGCGATCCCTGGGTACCCCTGCCTTAGTTTTTTTTTTTTTTTTTTTTTTGATCCATGTAGTATATAACCTCTGATTTTTTTAGGATTTGCACATAGCCTCTGCTGATTTTACAACTACAGCACTGTTTATAGTGATATTTTTAGCAAAAAATACAGAAAATTTAAAAATCCGGAAGCAAAGTTATTCCGGCTGGAAAACCGGAAGACTGTATAAAAAATCAGAAAACTTCCGGAAAATCCGGAAAAGTTGGCAGTTATGTAGGTATATCCATTACAATATAGAAATTTTTACTTCCGACACGCACTTATTTTAATAAGTATAGCAGCAAAATTTAATTAATTACTCAAGCCTTTACCCAGATATATTCATTTGGTTCTAGTTGCAGTTGAAGAATATTTGTTTATTCTCCCTTTCCTCTGGATTTTCTCGGATTTTTACAGATTTTTCTGGCCTCTTGATTTTAGTCAAGGCCTGTTCTCAATGTATACAAGGATTAACAAAAGTTTTGTTTACTACTGAAGAATTTAAAAGCTCCAGGAGAAGATGGAATTACTGTGAACATCATACAAGAAGCAAGTGGAGAAATCGAAACAGTACTCGCCCAAATTTTCACTCGATGCCTTAACGAAGGGAAAATTCCTGAGGATTGGAACAACGCTACAATGATCCTGCTACATAAAAAAGGTGACATTGAGGATCTCGGGAACTACAGACCTATCAGCCTCCTATCAGTGGTTTATAAAATCTTCACTAAAGTTCTTTCACACCGCTTGAAGGTGACATTGGACATGGCTCAACCGAGAGAACAAGCTGGATTCAGGAGTGGCTACAGCACAATGGATCATATCCACGTACTGAGAGAACTGATTGAAAGAGCGAGGGAATATGAACTTCCATTGTGCATGGCTTTTATCGATTATGAAAAAGCCTTTGATTCGGTGAAACCATCAGCAGTTACAATGGCTCTGAAATCCTGCGGTATTGAAAATGCATACATTAATATTATTAATAACATCTATGAAAATGCAAGTGCAAAGATTCGGCTGTTTGAAAATACAACACACATAAAAATTGGAAAGGGAGTGAGACAAGGTGACACCATATCTCCGCAGCTCTTTAATGCCACATTGGAAAATGTCTTTCAATCACTGAACTGGGAAAACAAAGGGATAAAGATTAATGGAGATTATCTAACCCACCTTCGTTTTGCTGATGACGTAGTCATTTTTGCAACTACCCCATCAGAGCTGCAGAGTATGATCCAGGAACTTGCTGACAAGAGTAAAGAAGTGGGATTAAAAATGAACTTTCAGAAGACAAAAGTGATGTTCAATGCTTTTACACGTAATGAAGATTTATCGATTGATGGAGATAACAGACACATATGTTTAAGTGAGGGTCACACTGATGAAGAAATTAATCGGCGTACAAAACTTGCCTGGAGAGCTTCTGGAAGAAACAGCATAGTTTTCAAGAGCAATATGTCATTATGTTTTAAAAGAAAAGTGTTTGATCAATGCATCCTTCCAGTGCTTACGTATGGTGCAGAGACGTGCACCTTAACTAAAAGAGACATACAAAGGCTGCAGAGACAACTCAAAGGTGCATGGCGAGGTGGATGTTTGGTGTAACCTGGAGAGATAAGAAGAGGAACTCGTGGATCAGAAAAATGACAAGAGTGGAAGACATCATGATCAGAGTTAAATCCCTGAAATGGCAATGTGCTGGACATACTGCCAGAAGGACAGACCATCGATGGACAGCCGAAATTTTAGATTGGATTCCAAGGGACAGGAAAAGACCCAGAAGAAGACCACATGGGAGATGGGTGGATGAAATTCGAAAGTATGCTGGAGTGACATGGAGGAGACTGGCACAAGACAGACCGTTGTGGAGGAAACTTGGGGAGACCTTCGTCCAGCAGTGGATTGATAATGGTTGACGATGATGATGATGAAGTACTCCCATTATAGTGGGCAACGCTTGTGGAAGGCAGTCAATCCACCTCAACATCTTCTCAAACTCATCCTTATGGACAAAGATCTCAATAAACCCCTAGATTTACAAAGTGTCTACTCTATCCCTATCAACACTTCCACAGGCGTTACCCACTATATTGGTAGTACTTACCGCAGCATAAACCGGCGTTTGATGGAGCATATCGCTGATGTTAAGAAAGGTAGCCCTTCCACCTACCTTTCAATTTTAACCATCAGCGATACGTCCGCGCCTCCCGATTGGCACAATGTTAAGCGAATCGCCCCGTTCGGCAATCGGCATGCCCTCAGATACCGCGAAAGCATTGAAATCTACCTTACCCCTAACGCCTGCAATACTGACGCACCTTTTAACATCCCTATTATTTGGAAAGCGATTTTGAAATCTGGCAACAACTGACGCTTTTACCACGTGTCTCATTCCATGGCTGATGAAGGTAGAAGCCACTTCCGAAGCGTCCCGCTCTTATTTTTTCAACGTAACTTACGCGTGTTATTACGATTTCAAGAATTCTTTTAATGTTTTGTGTGTTACGTGTTTTCCTGCCAATTCTTCTCACTATTATTATATTTGCACTTTTAAGGTATTAACCTCCTGCAAAGTGCGCATAGTTTACGTGCAATTCATAAATGAAATACTATTAAAAAGCACCAATCACTCACCCTAAAGATCATGGTAATTTCCATCCACAAACACTTCAAGCACGTCAATTATCGTAATGTTGTTGGCCTTCAAAGGTTTACAGACATCTTGCTTACGCTTCCTTCTTCCGGGGATGAAACATCGTATTTAAAAAAAAAAATTTAAGCCATATGAGATGTAACTATAAGCTCGTCAATTCCATAAAAACCACACAAGCATACAACTCATTCATACAATTCAATTAAAAACTATGTACATATTTACACAACCTTACATTCCTAGGAGGTTAAACCTTTGTCAACTGTGAGTAACAAACTGCTCCATCTGTTTCAAAACCCCTGCCACTCCCAATGCAAGTGTCACACTCATTCAGCCCCTCACACACAATCCTCTAGCGCTTTCATCAGTCTGCTGTCGTCATCAGGAGGCAGGTGTGTCTCACCCGCCCACCACAGCTCAAGTGAGCAGAGCCGTCGAGGCACGGGCTCCAGTCGCAATCTCTGAATCATTGTCTCTCTGGCGCCATTTATTGTCATTGCTGCTCTTTTTTCTTTTTTTCTTTCTAAGCTGTTGTTCAATTTTTAATAGGGCCTTCCATTGTTCGTTTAAGTTGCTAGGCTCATTAATGTTGCATAATCTTGATCTGTTTTTTTCAATTAACACTGACTCTGCAATTCTTAACTGCCTTTCGTTTTTACAGCTCTTAATAATTTTAATATCCTCAAACCATGGACATTGTTGATTTTCCATACAGTATTGGGTTAATGCTGTCTTAGCTTGACGATTATGGGCAAAACACGTAACAATATTAACAAATAAAGGTAACTTGATCACACTAGTTACGTTAACTGAAAACTTTTACAAAAAGTTCGTAAGTTGGAAGCTTTCGACCTTATCTTAGGTCTTCATCACGCCAATGGAGGACTAAGATTGTTGCCAAAATTTCTACAATAGCCCTCTCTCATGGTTTCCCTGCTGTTACAGTCAACTCCCTCATAAAGAAATATGAAAGCCATTCGAAAATCGAATGCCTCCTTCCTCACAAGAAAGAAGACCTGAAATTCTGTGGTTCTGTTCCTTACCATCCTTCCTATGCTTATAAGTTACAGATTCTTTTTAGAAGTTTTGGTTACCATCTTGCCATTAAATCTACCCCAAACATCTTGAAACTTCTACAAAGGGATAGGGACAAAGTTGAAAGCCTGAACCTCCCAGGAGTTTACTGCATTCCTATCTCTTCTTCTACTGGGGATAACTTATAAATTGGAAGCACATACAGGAGCATTAGCCATAGAATTTTAGAACATAGAAAAGATGTTTCGAAAGCCAATCCCAATACTGCCTTGTCTATTTTGACAATGGAAGACACTTCTGCAGTTCCCCACTGGAACGAAGCAAAACGAATTGCTTCTTTTGACAATCGTTTTGCCCTCCGTTACTGTGAAAGCATAGAAATTATTTTCAACTCAATGACTTGCAACTCCGAATCTCCTCTCTACATTCCGTTGATCTGGAGATCAATTCTAAGTTTTGGCAACAAAAATAGGAAAAATTCAAATGTAGAATCTGGCAACAATCTTAGTCCTCCATTGGCGTGATGAAGACCTAAGATAAGGTCGAAAGCTTCCAACTTACGAACTTTTTGTAAAAGTTTTCAGTTAACGTAACTAGCGTGATCAAGTTACCTTTATTTGCTGTCTTAGCTTCTTTTTTATTCCAATTATTTATATGCTGGTTCAATCTATACTTTAATTTATTCTCGGTGCTGCCTATATATGACACAGGTGGTTGTGGGTTTCTAGGGATTTCATAAATTCCTGCTCTATCTAATTGGCTGATTTTTTCATTTTTAATCACTAAATTTTTTACAGTAAGTACCTGATTTCCTACCTGTATGTCATACTTGCCACAAACTTTATTAATTTCTGCTAAAACATTTTCTACATATGGTATTGCCCCTACATATTTTACAAGTTTTTTATCAATCATAGCTTTATTGTTTGTTAGCTTGAGTTACTTCATAAATCCATTTTTTTAATACCTGTTTAGGGTAACCAAAATCATAGGCAATTTTGAGCCTAGCAACTTAAACGAACAATAGAAGGCTCTAATAAAATTTGAACAACAGCTTAGAAAGAAAAAAGAAAAGAGAGCAGCAATGACAATAGATGGCGCCAGAGACACAATGATTCAGAGATTGCGACTGGAGCCTGTGCCTCGATGGCTCTGCTCACTTGAGCTGTGGTGGGCGGGTGAGACACACCTGCCTCCGGATGATGACAGTAGTCTGTTGAAAGTGCTAGAGGATTGTGTGTGAGGGGCTGAATGAGTGTGACACTTGCATTGGGAGTGGCAGGGGTTTTGAAACAGAAGGAGCATTTTGTTACTCACAGTTGACAAAGGTTTAACCACCTAGGAATGTAAGGTTGTGCAAATATGTACATAGTTTTTAATTGAATTGTATGAATGAGTAGTATGCTTGTGTGGTTTTTATGGAATTGACAAGCTTATAGTTACATCTCATATGGCTTAAAAAAAAAAAAAAAAAACGATGTTTCATCCCCGGAAGAAGGAATCGTAAGCAAGATGTCTGTAAACCTTTGAAGGCCAACAACATTACAATAATTGACGTGCTTGAAGTGTGTTGTCAATGGAAATTACCATGATCTTTAGTGTGAGTGATTGGTGCTTTTTAATAGTATTTCTTCTCACTATGTTACCATTTATTTATTAGTTCTTAAGGCTCATTGATGACTTTTTTTTTTTTTTTGATATAATTGTTTTTGTTTTGCGTTAATTTTCAGATTTTTTGGATGATTTCATTGATAGCTCTGTTCAGAGTTGTATAAAAATATAATGTATCTGCATACACAATCATTGAAACAGAAAACTTGCTGCAAACCCACGAATCAGTAACAATAGAATAAGATAATTTAAAGAGAAATTAATAAAACAATAAATGATTATTAAAACATTACAGATTCCAGTCAGAACAAAATAAGTACATTACAACTGGATGTGTAGCAATGCGTGTGAAATGGACCTATATTGCAAAATATTAAAATATTGGACTTCGAACCTCATAAAAAGAAGAGAATAATTAAAAATTTTATATCTAGAAATGCAGTTCCATTAATGAACATTCAAAAATTATAAATAGAATTTTCAGCGCCTTAATTCAAAAATAGTAGACTTACAAAATACATAAAAACATTATTTTAAAATAATAACAGGCAACTGTAAAAGTAACCTGGCAATAAAATTTCAGTTCCTTTTGTGTAAAGGAAACTTTTGATACAGTTCCTATACTTTGAGAACCGGCCTTGATTAAATCTAAAGGCCAGAAACATCTGTAAAAGCAAAAGAACTCAGAAGATGGGAAAAAATAATTAAAAGTTCTCCCAGTTAAGATAGAATTAAATATGTTAATCTTAGCAAAGCCTTGAGTAAGTGTTTTAATTCCTGCAAATAATTTTTTTTTTTAAATCTACAAGCAAAAACTATCTGCAAAATCTGCTAATAATTTTGGAAACAATCTGCATACAGCGTACATCTACGTTCTGCCACTCTGCCTCTGTTTGTTTTTTTTTTTTTTTTTATTTCTTGGATTTTTTGGATGATTTACACCCAAAAAAACAGAGCCATCAATGAGACTTCAAAACGAATAAGTGGTGTTTTAAACAACTTAATTACAACAGCAGCAACAGAATTACAAAATACAAAGTGAAAACATTTCAGTTTGGTAACTGGCAACAGTGTGAGAAACTTGGAAACTGTATGATGATCCTGGCAACAACATTTAAAATTCTTCAGTAGTAAACAAAACTTCTGTTAATCCTTCTATACATTGAGAACAGACCTTGACTAAAATCAAGAGGCCAGAAAAATCTGTAAAAATCCAAAAGAACCCAGAGGGAAGGGAGATTAAACAAAATTTCTTCAACTGGAACTAGAACCAAAATTTAAAATAGAGTAATAATTCCTAAGGGCATTTTTACCTCTGCGGGAAAGATGAAAATTCTGTGATATATATCAGTGTTAGAATTAGAAATAAATCTTTTACTGGCCCAGTGGACCACTAAAAATTTGTAAACTACTGGTCCACCAAAATACCCACTGGTCCGTAAACAACAACAAAACAAACTTAGACATTTACAATATATGTAGAAAATAACATCATTTCAATGGAATTATCCCCTATATATGTTTTTAAAACATCTAATTTGATCATAGAACAAATAATGTTTTCTGAATAAGATTCTGATATAGAAGAGTAAGGATACATTCCCAATCTATTTTTAAGTATGAATGGAGCAAAGAGACTTCAAAGGTACAAAAATAAATTCCAACGGGAAAAAAAAAAAGAAGTGGACCCGTGGCCAAATGAAAAACCCCCGTGCCGCATCCACATGACGGAAATATGAATTGAAAGCCAAGCCCCACGTGCGGTAAGTGTTCATCGAACTTTACCAACTAGAAGTGAAGTTCAAAAATGCAAATGCATTAATGCACGTTAAAAAAAAAATATAACCTCCAATATCGGAAGTAAATTGAAACTTCTTTTTATATTGTATTGTGGAATAACTTTTTTACGGGTCTTATAGAGGTTATTTTTCATGAAAGTTGGTTGTCAAATTTTCGAACTAAAGCCTAGTTCGTCATCAGGACTACGTCACTGGAGTAGTTGCTGCCACTCAGTTGGAAGAGTCCAACCGCAATTATCGTTAATTGTGGTACTTCATCTTCTTACTATTTCGATCCCTTTTTCTAGTTTCCTCTTTACTAAGTTTGACTGGAGGGCGATTATTCTTACTGAGTCCCAATTTATGGAGTGTCCACTTGCTTGTATATGTCTGTCTAGCCCTGTTGTGTTCCTAATAGCTGCTTGGTGTTCTTTCATTCGGACCTTAATACTTCTCCCTGTTTCTCCTATATTAGCTGAGTCCGCAGTTACAGTCGATGCAATAAATTACTCCTTCTTGCAATTGGATGTCCAATTCTTTCTGCTTTAAAGCTAGCAGGAATTTCTTTATTTTGTTATTAAGATCTGGAGCTAGCCTGATATTATATTTTGCTGGTGAATTTGAAGTTGGTTTTCTCCCGCTTCTTTTTTGGCACTTGTCTAAATATATTTCTCAACATATGGGGAGGGGTAATTGTTTTCTGCCAATATTTCCTTTAATTCTTCTTTGTGAAGATCTTTTTGAGTATCTGAAGAGACCAGGATTTCAATTTTTTCAAAACATTGTCTCGCCGTATTCGATTTAATATAATCAGGGTGGAATGAGCAGAAGTCTAACATCTTCCCTGTGTTGGTGAGTTTTCTAAAAAGCTGAGTGAATATTTTCCCCTCTCTTGAGGTCAAGGTTAAATCTAGGTAATTGATGCTATGGTCTTTTTCCTGTTCCAGGGTGTACTGCAAGGTATTCTCTAGTAAGTTAAATTCTGCCAGAATCTGAGGGTACAGATTGGTCCACAGTATCTACTATAATTAGGACATCATCCATGTATCTTACATAGAGAGCAATTAAGGAGGGTTGTATAAGGATTTTTGCCTCTAGTTAATATCAGGCTAGTTTCAGATCTTAATAACAAAATAAAGAAATTCCTGCCAGCTTTAAAGCAGAAAGAATTGGACATCCAATTGCAAGAAGGAGTAATTTAATGCATCAACTGTAACTGCGGACTCAGCTATATAAGAGAAACAGGGAGAAGTATTAAGGTCCGAATGAAAGAACACCAAGCAGCTATTAGGAACATTGGGAACAAAACAGGGCTAGACAGACATATAAAAGCAAGTGGACACTCCATAAATTGGGACTCAGTTAAAATAATCGCCCACCAGTCAAACTTAGTAAAGAGGAAACTAGAAGAAAGGATCGAAATAGCAAGAAGAAGAAGTACCACAATTAACGATAATTGCGGTTGGACTCTTCCAACTGAGTGGCAGCAACTACTCCAGTGACGTAGTCCTGATGACGAACTAGGCTTTAGTTCGAAAATTTGACCACCAACTTTTTTGAATAATAACCTCTATAAGACCCGTAAAAAAGTTATTCCACAATACACTATGAATAGAGGTGCCATAAATTCATTTTTTTATATGTTTTGTTGTTTTGGGTTTAGTTTCTTTTTCTCCTACTTTCCCATTAATTATTTTTAGTCCCCCATTGAACAGTGTTTCGTGTGAATTGTTCATTTTGCAAAAATTACCTTCACACATCCAATTGGCCACCTCCGCTAGTGTGTTTTCTTGAATCAGAAACAAAAGCTAGCTTGTGCCTGGTGTCAGTATCTGCTGTATTCACTAGGGTGGGCAAATCCAAGGAAGAGCAGAATATTTATTTTGCTTACTTCTGTTCATTAGGATTGGTGGGGACGAAGGTAACAAAACAATGACTGCTGCCCTCAGAGACGGATTTAGGACTTTGCCGCCCGTAGGCCTAAACAAATGTGTCGCCCCTATTCCCCTTTAAAATAAAGAAATGGCTACAATTTCATGTAACTCATTCGGTTCCAATCGAGGAGCAAAACGAAATGTTAGGGGGAATGTAGCCTAACGAAAGAAAAGTACAAATAAAAATAATTTAATGTGGTGAAACTACAAGCAAGGATTTTTCTTATAATAATTAATAACACAATTTCGTCTATTGCTGACAAAAGTTCCTTACTTTTGTCTATCACCATCAATTCCTAAATTGATTAAATCATCATCATCGTCAACCATTATCAATCCACTGCTGGACGAAGGTCTCCCCAAGTTTCTTTTTTTTTTTTTTTTTTTTTTTTTGGTTGGAGGTTTAACGACCACCGTGAGCAACTCAATGGGCTATAAGCAGTCGCCCGTCCCTAATTTAGGGTCACTGGTTCCAGGGAAGGGAGAGAGCCAGTGCCGTAAGACAAACACAACATCCATGCCTGACCGGGATTCGAACCCGGACCCCTTACGGACGAATGATCAGAGGCCAGCGCCTTAGGCCACTGCGCCACCGGGGTGGCCTCCCCAAGTTTCCTCCACAACGGTCTGTCTTGTGCCAGTCTCCTCCACGTCACTCCCGCATACTTTCGAATTTCATCCACCCATCTCCCATGTGGTATTCTGGGTTTTTCCTGTCCCTTGGAATCCAATCTAAAATTTCGGCTGTCCATCAATGGTCTGTCCTTTTGGGAATATTGCTATTTCAGGGATTTAACTCTGATCATGATGTCCTGTCATTTTTCGGATCCACGAGTTCCTCTTCTTATCTCTCCTGGTTACACCAAGTATACACCTCTCCATGCTTCTTTGAGTTGTCTGCAGCCTTTGTATGTCTCTTTTAGTTAAGGTCCACGTCTCTGCACCATACGTAAGCACTGGAAGGATGCATTGATCAAACACTTTTCTTTTAAGACATAATGGCATATCATATTGCTCTTGAAAATTATGCTGTTTCTTCCAAAAGCTCTCCAGGCAAGTTTTGTACGCCGAATAATTTCTTCACCAATGTGACCCTCACTTGATATCTGCTGTCCAAGGTAAACGTACGTGTCCGTTATCTCCAGCTTTTCTCCATCAATCGATAAATCTTCATTTCTTGTAAAAGCATTGTACATCACTTTTGTCTTCTGAAAGTTCATTTTTAATCCCACTTCTTTACTCTTGTCAGCAAGTTCCTGGATCGTACTCTGCAGCTCTGATGGGGTAGTTGCAAAAATGACTACGTCATCAGCAAAACGAAGGTGAGTTAGATAATCTCCATTAATCTTTATCCCTTTGTTTTCCCAGTTCAGTGATTGAAAGACATTTTCCAATGTGGCATTAAAGAGCTTCGGAGATATGGTGTCACCTTGTCTCACTCCCTTTCCAATTTTTATGTGTGTTGTATTTTCAAACAGCCTAATCTTTGCACTTGCATTTTCATAGATGTTATTAATAATATTAATGTATGCATCTTCAATACCGCAGGATTTTAGAGCCATTGTAACTGCTGATGGTTTCACCGAATCTAGTTGAATAAATTGGACATAATGTTTATTGAAGTGTACAAATTAGCAGACCTCATATTAAGCTTTCCATCAACAACTGCAACTGCCGAAAGAAGTTTTTCTGCATTAAAATGAATCGAGATATATCTTAGAGCCACACAAGGACATTCAAAAAACTTGGCTGTTTTGTCAATAGAGAAAAACATTCTTTTTAAATATGAAAAAGTACTCGGAAGAAACTTTTGAAAACTTAACACTGAAGTCCACACAAAAGGAAAGAAGAATGGAGTTCATGTTGCTTGGTTGATTGGTTTTATTGGCGCAAGGGCCAAATTTGGCCAAAGAGCACCAGACACGAGACCAACAAAACAAAGACATTAAAAGCGTGGTACAATAGTTAAAATCAGGCCAATCTAAGAAACAATTTAAAAGCTAGAAGAGTTTTAAGAAGTCGATATGCTTAAAAAAACGAAAAGACAGCGAACGTATCGCACCGGTCCGCCGAAATCTTCCGCAGCGTAGCTGCGCTGTCATCCAACAGATGAGTACGGAAATGTTGAAAACGATGTAAACGGAAAGGAACACAAACACATAAAACATGAATGAGAGTAAGTCGGCAGTTGCACGTCTCACACATAGGGGCAGTGTCGCCACACAGCAAATAGCGGAGAGTGAAACGACGATGCCCAATGCGGAGACCTGCCAAAATAACTTCCTCACGACGATGAACACGAAGACTTTATTTCCATAAACCGATCTCTGGCTTCAATTTAAAGAGGTTGGTTGGTTGGTTGATTGATTTTTGTGGCGCAAGGGCCATGTCTGGCCAAAGAGTGCCAGACACAAGACAAACAAACAGTATTAAAAGTGTGGTATAAAACTTAAAATATGGCTGATCAAGTAAAACTGAACTATGAGAATGATGGAAGGGCTAAAAAGACAATGAAACAATGGAGGTCATGTACAAATAACTGTTCAAATCTTAATCCTCATAATTATTTGGTATCATGTTAGCAATGGCATGTACCTAAAATTTAGAAAAAAATTACTTCTATTACTTAACAATTAAAAATTAAACTCCGCAATTAAAAAAAAACAATACTGGGGGGGTGAGATAGCCTAGGTCTTAGACACAAATACGCCACCGATTTCTACACATGTGCAGTTGAGAAGGTAACTTTTCATATATTTTTCATGTCAAAAGTGTGTTGTTTCAATAAAAAACAAAAATGTTCATTAAATCCTATGTTGTCACTGTAATACAGCTAAAGATAAATCCACATATCCTTGAAATTAAACATCTGGTGTCAAATCTACTGCTAAGAGTGATCTTGTTTAGTATAACTGAAAATATAATTTCTCATAGATTAATCTCAGTATGCCTTGACACAATGGCATACCATTTATTCTTTATGCATAACGCATAAAGGTATACTTTGCTTCATCATATAATCTACACACAATATATATCTATTGGTGTCCATTTAAACATGGTGTTTAATGTTTACAATCCATGCAACTCAAAACTAATAAACTCGGAGTGGTAATTAATAGGTACTGATTTTTTAAATCTAGCTAGATTGGGTACATTTATAATGGCCCTTCATATTAATGTCCAGCACACAATATACTTAATTCACTCCTTAGCATACGTCAACGCCGGTGTGTTAAGAGAATTAAAGTGTTTTTCAATTACTAACTTCATTCAACTTAAGAAAACACCTCTGTTACAATCACCAATTCCAATGCGGTTAAAAAAAAAAAACGCACGTGAACATTTCACACGAAATTACTCACGGATTACAGAAAACAAAATTCAGCAAACGTAGATTCCAGAACAAAATCCTCTCCGCAATATTGTCGGGCGTATTTTCGTCTACATGGTTATGATCATTTCCCAGGCAACCTCACACAGCTGCCACTTAAAATACAAAGAGAACGCTGCATTCATAAGCAGATGAATGACAAAGGTGTTTTACACGTTCAAAAAACTTGTCTACCATCCCACGTAATTAAATTAGGAGCGACATAAAAAAAGCAAAACAAAAAAAAGCAAGAGAAACTGCTTCTCGCATAAATTTATATTGCTTGCCCTCAATTCGCCAAAGAATCGTTTTTAGGACACACAGATGAATATGAAATGCACAAATCGTGTTGAGAATAACTGCTGACATATTCTTAGTAATGTAAAGCTGTTCAGTACCTTTTAGGAATATTCATTAGCAAGGTAAAGGATAAACAGCTACCGCCCCAATTTCTATCACTCCATGATATACTCGACCATTGCGTCGATTTTCCCGATAGCACTGTTGCCAAACAAGAGTTTGTTTTTCTTATTCTCCATATCTGTCTCGTTTTTTTCAATGATTTTTTTTTTTTACTTTGTACTAACTGTTATCGTGTTATCGCTTAGCAACCCCCCTTTTAATTCCACAATTAGTACACAGATTTACAGCTGAAAGGATTAGATTGAACGAACTGTAATATTCCAAGTTGTAAGACATAGCAGTTACATATCAATTTTACAATTTGTTTTAGAAGATTTTAGCGACATCGCGTACTATAAACAAATAAAAAAACAAACTAGCTGGGAGAAACCATCTGTAATGGTAAGGTAACTCCGATCAGCAGGTTTTATTTAATTTTTTTTTATTTTTTTTTTGATTGGAGGTTTAACGACCACCGTGAGCAACTCAATGGGCTATAAGCAGTCGCCCGTCCCTAATTTAGGGTCACTGGTTCCAGGGAAGGGAGAGAGCCAGTGCCGTAAGACAAACACAACATCCATGCCTGACCGGGATTCGAACCCGGACCCCTTACGGACGAATGATCAGAGGCCAGCGCCTTAGACCACTGCGCCACAGGGGTGGCTGAATTTTGTTTATCTGCCCTGTAGAACAGATTGGTTTTTTCAACGTTAAAAAAGCTCAATTATGCCTGGTTGAAAATCCGTTTTTAACATTAGAAAACGTTTTTGATTTTTTTTTTTTGATTGGTGGTTTAACGACCACCGTGAGCAACTCAATGGGCTCTGAGCAGTCGCTGGTCCCTAATTTAGGGTCACTGGTTCCAGGGAAGGGAGAGAGCCAGTGCCGTAAGACAAACACAACATCCATGCCTCACCGGGATTCGAACCCGGACCCCGTTCGACGAATGATCAGAGGCCATCGCTTAGATCACTGCGCCACCGGGGCGGCAAAACGTTTTTGAACGTATGTTAGGTTCAAAATGGTTTCGTAAATAGGTACATATTTGGTTCAAATAAACTTAAAATAATAGCCATATTGAAGTTTTTGACCAAGCATTCCTTACTTTTGTTGAAATATAGTTCGTTTAACGTTGCATAACATGGTTTCAATCAAATTATACCATTTAGGTTGAATATTGGTCAAAGTAACCCTTTTTCAACTTTCTTTTTTTGGGGGAGGGGGTACGAACACGATGAGCAACTCAATGAGCTATTTTTTTTTATTGGAGGTTCTTTTTTTTTTTTTTGATTGGAGGTTTAACGACCACCGTGAGCAACTCAATGGGTTATAAGCAGTCGCCCGTCCCTAATTTAGGGTCACTGGTTCCAGGGAAGGGATAGAACCAGTGCCGTAAGATAAACACAACATCCATGCCTCACCGGGATTCGAACCCGGACCCCGTTCGGAAGAATGATCAGAGGCCATCGCTTAGACCACTGCGCCACCGGGGCGGCTTATTGGAGGTTTAACGACCACCGTGAGCAACTCAATGGGCTATAAGCAGTCGCCCGTCCCTAATTTAGGGTCACTGGTTCCAGGGAAGGGAGAGAGCCAGTGCCGTAAGACAAACACAACATCCATGCCTGACCGGGATTCGAACCCGGACCCCTTACAGACGAATGATCAGAGGCCAGCGCCTTAGACCACTGCGGCCACCGGGGGGCTGGTTTCAATCAAATTATACGATTTAGGTTGAATATTGGTCAAAGTAACCCTTTTTCAACTTTCTTTTTGGGAGGGAGGGGGTACGAACACGATGAGCAACTCAATGAGCTATTTTTTTTTATTGGAGGTTTAACGACCACCGTGAGCAACTCAATGGGCTATAAGCAGTCGCCCGTCACTAATTTAGGGGCACTGGCTCCATTGAAGGGAGAGAGTCAGTACCATAAGACAAAACCAACATCCATGCCTCACCGGGATTCGAACCCGGACCCCGTTCGGACGAATGATCAGAGGCCATCGCTTAGACCACTGCGCCACCGGGGCTGCATCAGTATTTCTCCGCGTACTAATGGGGTGCCATTTGTCGCCGACTCTTCACCCTAAAGGTGACTGAAGGCAACACAAACGGAAACTTTCCGCATTCCATCACCATGTCCCCCTCCACTCCCACACCTTCCTCAAACTTGCCGACCACCAGACAAACGATTTCGGAATGAGTATTTTAAAACAACCAGAAGAAACGAAGGAGGTTATATTACTGGAGACACCACTGGCTCTCCGCCATAGGTCACAGCTAATCTGTGGTGTGACGTCACAAGCATGCAAAAACGAACTCCGTTGATAAAACAGTAAGCTTGTGTATCATTAATAAAGATTATTGAATTACTCATTATATCTGTTTATAAGCTAGAAGCTTTTGTTCCATTGGTTTCAAAGCAGCTTTTTTTCTGCGGCTGCGCGTGCCTGCTCATGACGTCATTTGAAGCACGGACGGGGACTTATGGCGGCCAATGCTGCGTGGATAGGAGTGGTGTCTCCAGTAACATAACCTCCTTAGAGTAAGCTCATTACAATGACCAACAAGCCATTATCTCTCCGCCTCCGCTAACAAAGTAGCAGTAAATATCCTCGTGTTAACTGTATAGTCTTTCTGAGAGCCGCCCCGGTGGCGCAGTGGTCTAAGGCGTTGGCCTCTGATCATTCGTCCGTAAGGGGTCCGGGTTCGAATCCCGGTCAGGCATGGATGTTGTGTTTGTCTTACGGCACTGGCTCTCTCCCTTCCCTGGAACCAGTGACCCTAAATTAGGGACGGGCGACTGCTTATAGCCCATTGAGTTGCTCACGGTGGTCGTTAAACCTCCAATCAAAAAAAAAAAAAAAAAGTCTTTCTGAGACAAAACAGAAGTGGCAATGACGCCACCAAAATGCGGATATTTGTGACCGAAACTGGGGTCTTTTTTTTTTTTTTTGATTGGAGGTTTAACGACCACCGTGAGCAACTCAATGGGCTATAAGCAGTCGCCCGTCCCTAATTTAGGGTCACTGGTTCCAGGGAAGGGAGAGAGCCAGTGCCGTAAGACAAACACAACATCCATGCCTGACCGGGATTCGAACCCGGACCCCTTACGGACGAATGATCAGAGGCCAGCGCCTTAGACCGCTGCGCCACCGGGGCGGCCGAAACTGGGGTCTTCATTCTTTTAAAGTGCGTACGTACGACATTTAGAACATTTATATATCCATATGCTTTCTTAGGTCTCAGTCCAAGCGCGAACATGGTTTTTAAACTGGAACTATATTATGGAGTTGAAGTACACACTCCGTAACTTAAACTCCATAGGGTATAGGCGTATAGGTCCGCTACTTCAAGGGAATGGAAACAGCCAATGCCTTAAGACAAAACAACATCTTGCCTCAGCGGGATTCGAACTCAGACTCATCTCGGACGAATTGTCATAAACCAGTGGTGAGACCACTGCGTCACCGGGGCGAACTTTCTAACTATGCACACATTATTTTTTTTATTGGAGGTTTAACGACCACCGTGAGCAACTCAATGGGTTATAAGCAGTCGCCCGTCCCTAATTTAGGGTCACTGGTTCCAGGGAAGGGAGAGAGCCAGTGCCGTAAGACAAACACAACACCCATGCCTGACCGGGATTCGAACCCGGACCCCATACGGACGAATGATCAGAGGCCAGCGCCTTAGACCACTGCGCCACCGGGACGGCAACACACATTAATCTTCATCTTTAAATTATATTTGTTCAGTGTCCGAAAAACATTACTTCTGACACGTTCCTCATTACCAGCACACTTCTGCAAAAAAAATTTCAGTTCATTAATCGTTTATCATCAAATTATTCACATTTGTGGACGGGGGTAATTGTAGGAATATATTAGATTTCATTCACATTGAAGAAAATTTTTAAGTCGGGATTTCTATTCTGGCCGCCCAAGTGACGCGGTGGTCTAAGCGATGGCTTCTGATCATTCGTCCGGACGGGATTTGGGTTTGAATCCCGGTGAGGCATGGATATTGTGTTTGTTTTACGACACTGGCTCTATCCCTTCCTTGGAACCATAGGCCCTAAATTAGGGACCGGCGACTGCTTATACCACATCGAGTTGCTCAGGGTGGTCGTTAAAACTCCAATCAATCAATCAATCATTCGTCCGGACGGGGTCTGGGTTTGATTTCCGGTGAGGCATGGATGTTGTGTTTGTCTAACGGCACTGGCTCTCTCCCTTCCTTGGAACCATAGGCCCTAAATTAGGGAGGGACGACTGCTTCTAGCCCATTGAGTTGCTCAGGGTGGTCGTTAAACTTCCAATCAATCAATCAATCAATCAATCATTCATCCGAAAGGGGTCCTGGTTCCAATCCCGGTGAGGCATGGATGTTGTGTTTGTCTTACGGCACTGGCTCTCTCTTTTATCTGGAACCAGTTACCCCAAATTAGGGACGGACGACTGCTCATAGCCCATTGAGTTCCTTAGGGTGGTCGTTAAACCTCCATTCAATCAATCATTCGTCCGAATCGAATCCCGGTGAGGCATGGATGTTGTGTTTGTCTTACGGCACTGGCTCTCTCCTTTCCCTGGAACCAGTGACCCTAAATTAGGGACGGGCGACTGCTCATAGCCCATTGAGTTGTTCAGGGTGGTCGTTAAACCTCCAATCAATCAATCAATCATTCGTCCGGACGGGGTCATGGTTCGAATCCCGGTGAGGCATGGATATTGTATTTGTCTTACGGCACTGGCTCTCTCCCTTCCTTGGAACCAGAGGCCCTAAATTAGGGACGGGCGACTGCTCATAGCCCCTTGAGTTGCTCAGGGTGGTCGTTAAACCTAAAATCAATCATTCGTCCGAATCGAATCCCGGTGAGGCATGGATGTTGTGTTTGTCTTACGGCACTGACTCTCTCCTTTCCCTGGAACCAGTGACCCTAAATTAGGGACGGGCGACTGCTCATAGCCCATTGAGTTGCTCAGGGTGGTCGTTAAACCTCCAATCAATCAATCATTCGCCGCCCCGGTGGCGCAGTGGTATAAGGCGTTGGCCTCTGATCATTCGTCCGTAAGGGGTCCGGGTTCGACTCCCGGTCAGGCATGGATGCTGTGGTTGTCTTACGGCACTGGCTCTCTCCCTTCCCTGGAACCAGTGACCCTAAATTAGGGACCGGCGACTGCTTATAGCCCATTGAGTTGCTCACGGTGGTCGTTAAACCTCCAATCAATCAAAAAAAAAATCAATCATTCGTCCGGACGGGGTCTGGGTTTAAATCTCGGTGAGGCATAGATGTTGTGTTTGTCTTACGGCACTAGCTCTCTCCCTTCCTTGGAACCAGAGGCCCTAAATTAGTGACGGGTGACTGCTTATAACACATTGAATTGCTCACGGTGGACGTTAAACATCCAATCGAAAAAAAAATTCTATTCTGACTGAAGCTTATTTGGATGTAGTTTTCTGTTGAATGAAAACTGAACAGAAGCTGCACCCTACCCAATAAATGTTTGCTAACGGATTTTTGCAAAACCAATGTAGATACATCATATTTCACTTCCAACCAGATTTGGTTAGGTCAGAAGGACATGCTTTAACGTGCTATTAAATTTTTAACTTTCAGAGAGCAGGAGAATAGATGGAGTGGTAGTCTGACAGCTGCCTTCTCGAGTTGTCAGACTTCAATCTCGCTTTTTTTTATTAAAGGTTTAACGACCACCATGAGCAACTCGATGGGTTATAAACAGTCGCCAGTCCCTAATTTAGGATCACTGGTTAAAGGGAAGGGACAGAGCCAGTACCGTAATAAAAGCAAAACATCGATGCCTCTCACCGCGATTCGAACCCGGACCCATACCGGACGAGTGATCAGAAGCCATCGCTTAGACCACTGCGCCACAGGGGTGGCATCTCGCTTTGGTCAATCTCCTTGAAGTTTATGAGAACAATACTCTTTTTTATTGGAGGTTTAACGACCACCGTGAGCAACTCAATGGGCTGTAAACAGTCGGCCGTCCTTAATTTAGGGCCACTGACTCCAGGAAAGGGAAAGAACCAGTGCCGTAAGACAAACACTACAGCTATGCCTCTCATTGGGATTCGAACCTGGACCCATCCCGGACGAAGGATCAGAAGCCATCGCTTAGGCCACTGCGTCAGGAGCGGCAAACATTACTTTGGAACGCGGTATTAACATACTGCTGGTTTCTGTCTCTGGAACTGTCCTTTAAAGAGAAGAGGATATCAAGTCTCTCTCTGTCCTTATCGCAGAAGAGAGCAGGAGCTATGCTGCCATTGATGGACACTTTTGCACTCCTCAGCTGCTGCACATATTTACTTCTACGTCACGAGAAGTTGCGTCCTTTCCCAGAGAGCGTAGAGATCACAGAGGCAGTGAAGTCCATCCAATGGCTCAGTCATTGTTTCCTGCAGGGGATGCTGTCTATGATAAACTAACCAGAAGTCCCCAATTCTTGAGGAGAGTCCTCGAATTTAGTTTACTCTCCTCAAAAACGTCTGATGCCTTTGGGGACGCAAATCGTGCTCAAATTTTGAAGTTTGTCTTCAAATGTCCTCTAATTTACACTTCCTCATTAGCTCGTTAGATTCCTAATGAAAATTTTTCTTAAAAGTAGTTTTCGTTGTACTAATTTTCCGACATGCTTCTTTTGAAAAGAAATTTTCACTTTTTTTCTTCTTTCCGAGTTTAACGACCACCGCGAGCAACTCTAAGGACTAAAAGCAGTCACCTGTTTCTAATTTGGAGACACTCGTTCTAGGGAAGGCAGATAGCCAGTGCTGTCAGACAAACACATTATCCGTATCTCAGTCGGGACTCGAACTCATACCCACTTGTACGACTGGTCAGTGGCCGGCACTAGGACACTGAACTACTGGCGCGGTCAAATTTCGACTGAACTTGATCTAAGTTTCTCCAAAAACTTTGGCAAAATGAAAAATTCGCCATGCAGTTAGTTTGGTGTGCAGCTTGATTTTAATTCGGCACATATACAAAATAAAGCATTTCACTTTTGCTAATATGTTCTGACCATCATAATTCTACTTTGTCAATACAAATTACCAACATTCTGCAAGACATATCCCTTTAAGACATAAATTTTCATATGTAATATCACACTTATTGAAGCAATGCAGTTTTGTGACAGAAAGATTTGCATATTTATTTTGAGTACGTATATGTCCCCTAACTGTACTGCCGATTTGGTGACGCCACGCCCTTTTGTCCTCAATTAAGTGTTCCAATATCTGGTCACCTTAGTAGGGCCGGATGGAGCTCTGGCGGGGTCCTGGGCGAAATTTCATTACGGGGCCCAGAGCAAAATTTCATTGCGGTTACTAAAAAAGAAATCTCATATTTTAATAAAGTCGTTTCTGAAAAATTATCGTTCGTGAGGAAGACACACGGATACTACCGTAAAGACAAAATGATTATCTCAAAGAAGTATTTGCTTTAAGCTTAGAAAAAGACCATAATACGGACTGAAATGGCCGCCCCGGTGGCGCAGTGGTCTAAGGCGATAGCCTATGATCATTCGTCCGTAAGGGGTCCGGGTTCGAATCCCGGTCAGGCATGGATGTTGTGTTTGTCTTACGGCACTGGCTCTCTCCCTTCCCTCGAACCAGTGACCCTAAATTAGGGACGGGCGACTGCTTATAGCCCATTGAGTTGCTCACGGTGGTCGTTAAACCTCCAATCAACAACAACAACGGACTGAAAGTTCAGAGAGATAGAGAGAAAGAGATGGATAGCGAGAGATTAAAAAGTGTTAAAATCTACATTTTCTTTCCCGGGAGAAGAGGTTTAGGTTGCATTGTGACTCTTATAACAGCTTATTCACAAAATGATAAAAAGTAACCTGTTTAGCGAATATTTTTGTAAAGGAAATATAATAAGGATCGCTCTAAAATAAATTGGTATAAACAGTTTTTTCCCCTGATACATGTTTAGTGACTGATTTTTAATGCACAGTGGAGTAACTAACGAATTAGTGGCATTCTAAACTTTTGTACGCGTTCATATATGAAAGTTGCCTTTTTTTGTTTCTTTCTTGTAATGCGTGGCCTCCATTTGTAGTCCGAAAGTAACTTGGATATTGTTCTTTTTATTTCCTTAAATTTAAGTATCAGGTATATAAAAGTAAGGGGACCACAAAATGGTGAAATTTAATAAACAAATACATCGCTCTTTCCACGTTCCAGAAACACATAGCTACCGAAAAATTGTTATTTGGTCACCGCCGGAGAATTGAATCCACGCATCTCTCGATATCTAGCCGAGCGTGTTAACCTTACACCACAGCGAGAGATCCGTGGGTTCAATTCCCCGGCGGTGACCGAATAGCAATTTTCCGGTAATTATGTATTTCTGGAACATGGAAAGAGCGATGTATTTGTTTATTTACTGACGCCACGTATTTGGAGGATTTTCACTTTGAATCTCGCCCGATGAAATTTAATTTGCTATTTCATGAATGCGGAAAAGATTAAGGTGGTTAGAAAAATCATTTCGAATCTGCAAATATCAGTGTCCGTACGACGAACAAAGGGGGGATAACGTATTCAAAAATTTAAAGATTGGAAACAAACAAAAATGTTCAAAAATATATTTTTAAGGGCCTTGCGCCCCAAAAGTTACAAAAAAGTGTAGTCAATTTTTTTTACAGAAAATTATTTTGTTTTCTAAACTGCGGCGCCCGGGGCGACCGCCCCGGGCGCCCCGATGGTCCAGCCGGCCCTGCACCTCAGTGTTAACTGCAGTGCAGTTAGTGATTTTACAGGTTTGAGGTTCCGTCGAGTTCTGTATATATCACCATTTCCCAAATACTGGTCTGCGCTCTTCATGGTTTTCAGATATTATTTTCATTATTTTATTAATGTTCACACTATCAAGTACTTCTTGATGCACATGGCAAAGAACTACGGCACTCAGTCGCTGTTGGGACATTGTGCTTCTCAGGTAGGTTTTTAGTCTTCTGAAGGCACTAAAGCTTCTTTCAGCTTCACATGCAGATGCTGGCACTGTCAGTAGGAGACGAATGAAATGAATGACTTCGCTGAACAACCTTTTTACTTCAGGTAGCATGTCCTTAATAATCTGCGCAGCCTCAGCTGTGGTTAAATATTTACACTGCTGGACAATTGCTAAGGACGGATCATAAACGGCTATATAGCGCATAAAAAAGTAAAGGTGGTTGGATGCCAAGTGAAATAAAATAATGTCAGAATGCCAGGACATTACAAGAAAGACAATTTATTGTGCTCTGAAATCCAGAAGGCTTTGGAACGTGTTCAAGGGACAAACAGGCCATTTTGTGCAGAATACGTAAACGTGAAAAAATGCAATTACCGTCCGCAGGCGTTCCGGCGTAAGATGTCAATACGGGATATGGCCACCATGGAGGGCGATGCAAGATTCCACACGTCGTGTCCTGCTTTGCACAACATTATCAAGCAGCTGTTGGGGTAATTTATCCCATTCCTCTGTCAGTGCACGGATGAGGGTGTCCTTGTTTATTGGAGGGCATTGGCGACCAGCAAGACTCCTCCCCAAAGCATCCCACACATTTTCAATGGGATTCAGATCTGGAGAACGTGCTGGCCATACGAGGCTCTCAAGACACTCCTGGACAGCGACTGTTCCATGAAAATGAATCTATCACCGACAGCACCACGGAACATGCGAACATGAGGTAGCAGAACATCATTAATGTATCGTTGGCCAGTCATAGTCCCAGTTGGAAGCACATAGAGGGACGTACGGCCATTGATCATGATGCCAGCCCATACCATGACACTACATGTCGGATATCGGTCCCTTTCCTGTATGTTTGCTGGACAACTATCACGCCAGATCAGTTGTCGTCGACAATCAGACGATACACTGTATCTGCAAACGGGCGGTACGGTGACGTCTGGGCAATGGGATGCACACAACAGGACGGCGGGCGTATAGTCCTCCTTCATGCAAACGTCTGGCGACAGTTTTTCGGGAGATTCGCTTGCCAGTAGCAGCCATAAACTGATTTGCTACCTCACTAGCTGTGCTGCGCCGGTGTCTTTTTGTTGATAGCACTATGTACCGATCTTCTGCAGGTGTCGTACTGCGAACACGACCTCCCCCGTGACGTTTGATACACTCTCCATTTGTTTCAAATGATTTCCAAAGCCTTGAAACAACACTGTGGCTGACGTCGAACTCCCTGGCAACATCTGTTATTTTTCGCCCTTCTTCAATCTTGCCAATAATACGGTTACGCGTAAAATCCTCTAGGTGATGTCGGGAAGACATACTGAAAATTGCAAGTTCGTCAATTGATTCTTTCCCTTTCAACTTTGCGTTTGCACAACAACGGTCAATACGCGTCAAATCCTTTATCTCTCTTATCAGCGCTATGACGTCACGAACAAGTTCGGGAATCCAAAATTTGCATACGCACAACACGTCTTACTGTATCCCGCACTTATGCTAATTTTCACATTTTCCTGCCTTCCATTTAATGGTTGCTATCGTTGCTATTGTCATCCGTCCTTAGAAATTGTCCGGCAGTGTATAATGCTGACGGAACATAGCAAGTTGAGCTATAAGGAAGCTTTTGTCAAAATGCGGACATGAAGCTATGCTCTAAAGTGTTACACCTTTCAGCAGACAATCTTCCAGATCTCCATATTTAATGAACCCATGTTGGTAGAAGTTGCACGGTTGCTGTGTCCAAAATTGGTAGAAACTATATTTTGTAATATTCCTTGGAGTTTTTAGCTATATAATTTTCTGCATTTCCGCAGAAGCGCTTCGGAGGAATTTCTGGACGTTGGTAATTCAAGGTGATCCAGCTTCATCGAATCAATAACATTCATTGCTCTCTCGAACACAATTTTAAAATAACTTTCGCTTCTTTTACGTTCCAGCGCAGCTTTAATAATTTCTACTGATTTAATCATGCCAGAGACCGTTTGGGTTTGTAAGGATTCATTCAGTACTTGCAGCGGCTGCAGTATTTCTTCTTCAAAACAAATACCAACAGCTGAAGATCCCTTTCTAAGTCTCTCTGAAAGGCATGATGCTCGCATGTGGTGGTGATCGGCTATTTCCTCCAAAGCATTTAACACTGATTCACACTGTGTAAGAGTCGCCTGAACTGCTACCAAACGAATCGGGCAGAGAGGTTTTAGTGTAGTGAATGAACTGGAATTGCTTATGGCAATGCTTTCACATAAAACTCTAAATTCCCCAGTTTGACCAAATAAAACTCCTATTTCATTAACTAACTATAAAGAGTGTTTTAATGCATGGCAGCTCAAGCAAACAGCCTCAGTGACAAGATGGCAGCGGTGGTCTCCACAGTGAACAAATAGCGCCAGTGGCTGTATGTCTGATATACCTTTTTGTGTACCGTTATATTCTCCACACATATTTGCAGCGCCGTCATAAGCTTGCCCCCTCAACAGATTTATCGGCAGTTGCAACCGACGAACGGCATCCAGATTTATTTCACTCAGTTTTTTTCCAGTTGTTTCTTCCCCCAGGTAAAATGCAATAAATTCCTCTCTTGCAGTTAGGTTTTTATCAACGTATCTAATACATATCGGCTGCTGATATTTCCCAGTAATGTCATACGTACCACCTACAATAATGGAAAATATAGGATAACTTAACCATTGATTTCTGAACAGATTTTACGTATTATTTGGCCAGCAAACATTTCCAAAATTGTGTTTCGAATTTTCCAGCCAGTAAAAAAAAATTTTACGACACATCCTTTCTTTCAGTTCAGAGACATCACCACATCTCAATTCTAGAAGTTTCATGAAATTCCCTTCGTCATGTCTATGACCTCGAATCGCCAAACCTTATCTTCAGAGATATTTTAAGCTCGACACTATACCTTTTCTGGGTAAACACGGGCTTTTTGCTGCTGTAGTTTAGATTGAGTGGATAATTGGGATTCAATCGGTTCTGACTGTGTAATATGCTTTTGTTGCGAAACACAAGATTTCTTACTTTACTTCTTTCGTGGGCGTGGAAGTTTTCGATACCTTTTTTCCAATTACTAAAACAAGATGTCCTGAAAGTGGTTTCTTGTGACTTGGGAAGAAGAGCATTAAGATTGTTTATACAAAGCTTTGCGCAGAAATAACACACAACGCCATGGCTTTGAATTGAGTGCAACCACGGATATTTTACATACCAATGGTTTTGAAAAGTCCAAACTCTGTTCTTCAAGATTTGAACTGCAAGAAGTTCGCGATCGCAGTGATATGGTTCCTGGGTAGATGAAATACTTTCCTTTATCAGATCATCGAGAGAAATCTTCGGCTCAGTTTCTTTCAATGAATCAGGAACACAATTATCAGACCTAATATTAGTTTCCATCAAGAACTGCAACTGCCGAAAGAAGTTTTTCTGTGCGTTAAAAAGAATCAAGATATATCTTAGATCCACACAAGGACATGTACACTGAAGTGCCAGAAAAACTGGTACACCAGTCTAATACTTGGTAGGTCCCCCACGGGAGCGCAAGACTGCAGAAATACGACGGGGCCTGGACTCCAGTAGCTTCTGGAAATATGCTGTAGGCAATGCACACCATACGTCCTGCAGAGCGTTCCACAATTCGGGTGTATTCCGAGGTCTCCGATTCCTGCGTTCGATAGCGCATTGCATGGCATCCCAAATGTGTTCTATCACGTTCAGATCTGGGGACTTGGGTAGGAATGGCAACACCCCAAACTCAGATGAATGCTCATCTAACTATAATGTGGCGTCCCGACACTTAGGTGGAGGTGCATTGTCCTGTTGGAACAGGCCCAACCCATCAGAATTAACTGATGTACCTCGTCGGAAAGGATTCGCACATAGCGTTGGCCGGTCACAGACGTTTGTAGACGTACAAGGGGCCCCAGTAAAATCCAGCTAAACCATCCGATACCATTACGGACCCCCCACCAGCCGGTACAGTTCTCTGTTGGCAGGCGGGATCCATGGCTTCATGGGGTTGGCGCCACGCACGAATCCTTCCATCTGCTCGATACAATTGGAAACGCGACTCGTCAGACCAGGCTACTTGTTTCCAGTCATCAAGTGTCCAGTGGCGGTGTTGCCGTGCGCAAGCGAGGCGCATAGCTGTGTCGTGCACCCATCAAGGGGACTCGAGCTGGGCGTCGGCTACCAAAGCCCATATCGTGCAGGGTACGTTGCACAGTCCGGACGCTGATGCTTGTTGAGGTTCCAGCATTGAATTCCGATGATACCTGCGAGTGTCGCGTAAAGCGATTCTTAACAGCCGACGATGGTCACGTTCATCCAATGTCTTTTTACGGCCACACTGGCATCGTAGGTTGGAGGTTTTGCCGGAATTCTTGTAGACACGGTACACCCTTGCAATGGTCGTCCGTGAAAATCCGAACTTCGTTTGTACCTCCGAAATACTATGGCCCATCTCACGAGCGCCAACTATGACACCGCGTTGAAAATAGCTTAAATCGTTATTACTTGTCATTCTCATGCCAAAAACAGCTCTGACAGCTGGCAAGGATGTCTATCGCTTTATATACGCACTGGCGGAAGCAACCGAGTACGTGCATAGGTGACGTTCCTATGCATTTTGCATAAGCTCGTCTGTACTAGTTTTTCTGGCACTTAAGTGTACATTCGAGCAACTTGGCTGTTATGTCAATAGAGAAAAACATCCTTTTTAAATATGAAAAAGGTACTCGGAAGAAACTTTTCATGTAAACGTAACACAAAAGGAAAGAAGAATGGAATCCATTTACAAATAAAGTATTCAGACTGTGACGTACCTGCCAGCAGGACGCACACGACATAAAGGCAGATAGGAATCAGAATGAACGTCTGCGTAGCTCAGTTGGTAGAGCGACTTGTTCCGAAATAAGCGGACTCGGGTTCGAATCCCGGCGTAGACCAAAAATGACGGAGAAATTTACTTCGTTATAAGACGAAGAATGGAGTTCCTGTACTAATAAGAGTTCAAATCTTAATCATCACAATTACTTGCCATCATGTTAGCAATAGTATGTACCCAAAATTTAGAAAAAAAGTTACTTCTATCGCTTAACTAAAAATTAAGCTTAGCAATTTAAAAGAAAAACAGCACGGTGGGTTGGGGATAGGTGAGATAGCCCAGGTCTCGCACCCAATATACGCCACTGGTGTGTATACACTGAAGAGGAATTGAATTAGAGACAGTGGCATTATGAAAATGTGGCACTGTTGGCGGCCCTGTAAGCGAAAACGACATGACGTATGCAGCTATCGGAAAATATAAGGAGTGATGCGACGGGAATCAGTAAGAGTCAAACGCAGTATGGGTAAGATGAAGGATCTAAGCGCATTTGATCGTGGGCAAATTGTCGGGGCCCGACAAATGGGTCACTCCATCTCGGAAGTCGTGCAGGCACTGGGTTTTTCACGAGCCACTGTGACACGAGTGCACCGTGAGTACATCGAATCCGGTAAAACCATCCCTGCAAGGGTCAACTGCCGTGGACAACAGCGTGTGGACGAGCGGGGTCATCGTCGGCTAGCTCGCACTGTAACAGCGGATAGACGGGCCACACTGCAAGAAATCACTCGGCAATTTAACGCTGGTGCACAAAAACGTGTAAGCAGCCACACCACCTAGAACCATCTCCTCGCTATGGGGTACAGAAGCCATCGTCCCAAGAGGGTACCGCTGCTGATCGCATATCACAGGGTGTAAATATTAGCATGGGCGCGGGAACATCGACACTAAACTTTAGACATGTGGAAAAATGTAGCCTGGATCGATGAGTCGAGATTCACGTTGGTACATGCGGATGGCAGGATACGAGTACGGCGCAAACCACATGAAGCGATGGATCCTTCTTGCCAGCACGGTACTCTTCAAGCTGGTGGGGGTGGCATTCTCGTCTGGGGACTGTTTACGTGGACTGAAATGGGACCCCTGGTACGTGTGACATCGTCCCTCACAGGTCAACGTTACCGGGATATCCTGGACGACCATTTGCTCCTGTTTGTGTGTTTTTAACATCCCACTGGGGACCTCATCGTGCTACAAGACAATGCAGCTCCAGAATTGTATCCGAATTGTTGGATGAACACTCCCCCGACGTGACCTCTTTTCCTTGGCCAGCTAGGTCACCTGACCTCAATCCCATCGAACACATCTGGGATGCCATCGAGAGAGATATTCGAGGCTCTGACACCCCTCCATCAAATCTTCGTGAACTGTGGGAGCTTGTTCAGGGGTCGTAGATCCGTATGGCTTCCCAACGCTTCCGGTGTCTTGTCGAGTCCATGCCGAGACGAATCGCCGCCGTCATCAGAGCGAAAGGTGGTGCTACACGTTACTAGACAGGTATCTCTCATTCAATTGCTCTTCAGTGTATATTGTAAAGCATTTCAGAAAATAATATAGCCAAACTTAATGAGCTAAACAGATTTTTAAAATGGTTATATCTTGCGTAGCGTACTGATGTACCAATAAACAAACAACTGGCCAGCAGACACTTTTATTTCATAGGTTTCCTCATAATAATTGTGATACTTTGGGGAAGTGAGTAAATGCTCTAAGACGTACTAACTGGAAACAAAGCTAAGCCACCCCAAAAATCTGATGATTGCCATTTAGCAAGGGGTATCACACAACTTTCCGATCTAACTATACCAGTATTCCGTCTTGAAATAGAAAAGAGAAGTGCGACGACCAAGTTGTCCCCAAGAAAAAAAAGCGTGAGAGACAAAAAAGGAAACATATTCATACCCTAGCGTAAAAACGTAACGTCGTACAGAAGTGCTCCACATCGACTCAAATCATACCATAAGATCCCCAAGATGTAAGAATATGGAACAAGTGAGCAAAACCGTCCAAACAAGGAATCCAAAGGATGCAAAGGCACTTTATTGAAAAGGTAGCTTCGAGCACAACTGGACAGAAGACAGAAACGTCCAAATGACAGGCGGCTGCCAAGAAAAATTCAGTCTTTAGTAAGGGATATGATCACCCCTGAC
Source organism: Macrothele yani (assembly GCA_039090855.1). NCBI lineage: Eukaryota > Metazoa > Arthropoda > Arachnida > Araneae > Macrothelidae > Macrothele > Macrothele yani. Next base: position 111,284,691 of record CM077033.1, on the reverse strand, counting down.
TGCGTTGCAGGATTTACGTCTGTCCAGGCTGAGGACGAGGTTGTCAGGGAGCTGTTAAGGCATCGCGGCCCATTTCTCTTGTAGCGCCAACCGCAAGGCGGAGTGCTGCCAAGCGTCTCCCAAGAAGGTCCTACACGTGTTCGATTGGATTAAGGTCCGGGGACCTTGCGGGCCAATCCATGCGTAGAATATCTTCACTCTCCAGCAGCTCTGCGACAGCCACTGTACGATGAGGTGCAGCGTTGTCGCCCATGAAGAGGAACTCAGGACCCACAGCACCTCTAAACAGACGCACGTGAGGCAGGAGAACCTCGGTACAATAGCGGACAACAGTGACTGAGCCTCCTTGGAAGATGTGGTCAGTACGGCTACCAAGCATGATACCGCCCCAAACCAAAACTCCGCCACCTCCAAACCGGCCCCTTTCTATGATGTTGGAGGTGTGATTGCGTGTTCCCTGCTCTCTCCAGATGTGTGTACGTCCAGAATCGCTCGTCATACCTAATCGGCTATCATCCGTAAAGAGAACTCGACCCCATTGCTGATGCGTCCAGTTCTTGTATTCCTGGCACCACAGAAACCTCCGATGAGAAGGCGTTAATGGCACACACCGTACTGGTCGTCGTGCAAATAGACCACCTTTGTGCAGCCTCCTGGCCACGGTAAAACGCGATAACGGAAGTCCAGCTGACTGTTGCATGTGCCTTGCGATTTCTCCCGCTGTCTGTCTCTCTTCTCCTGTAGGACAATATACCGGTCGTCCGCCGCCGTGGTTGCTCGTGGACAACCACTGCTAAACTCTCGTACAGCTGTTGTGTGAAATGCTCTCCAAGCTCGTGAAACGATGCTGTGAGCGATCCCGAACTCCTCGGCCACACTTCGACCTTCTTCCAACTTCCCAATGACGTGACCTCGGGTAAAGTCATCCAGATGTCGTCTACTGGATTGCCTGTTGGCCATATCACACGGTGGCAGCAACTCGACGTCGTTCAAACCGATGTACACCGTGCAATAGGTTTCACCGAATTGCTGAGCGTACACCGCCTGTTTGCTTTATACCCCTCCGACACCCTTCCCCCTACGTCATGCTGCATATATGCGCATGCCCTACCGTACAGGACCCTAGTCTATCTCCTGAGTGGTCGCTCGTTCCGCTGTTATGCTAATTTCTCCTCTTCGTTCTTAATTTTTGCACACTAGTGTATTTTCATCCGGATCTAAGCGCTAGTCACAGCAATGTCACCGTGACTTGTAATTTCAATCTAGGCTTCTCACCTCCTTTTCTAATCTTTCCCTTGAAATAATAGAGGTGTTTTAGTATTTTAAGTGCAAGACAGTAAGCCAGTAACGTTTTTCACTTAGTTGATCTCTAAATATTAAATTGAGGGATTTTGTTTTTACTAGACCCTTGTGTCATTCACCAGACTATGAACGTCTCTGGTCAAACTTACACATGGTTAGCTAACTCGTGTTTCTTTTCCCAAACTTTTCATGCTCGCGATTTGTAATTGTCTAAACTCTAAATTATATAAAGAGGGAATTTGATTTTACTTATTTTTTCTCCCGTTCAGTAGCCATGACGAACTCATAATAATACTGCGGGAAAAACTTCCAAAATTAAAAGTTTTGTTCTCGGCAACTTCTCTTAGGAATAAACAAATGGCCACATTAAAATGATTTTTGACATCACTTACAGTGTGAAAAACGAATGTCATGCAACTGAAGCCAAAATATACAGGGTGATTCATAAAGAAGTATACAGTTTCCAGATGCTGTAAAACAGTAACAGTTGAAGACACGGACCACAACTGTGAACCGTTAGGTAGATGTACTCATAACGTTTGTGTCCCGCTACTGAGGGAAGTGACATAGGCTATATATACACCCTGATTCATAAAGAAGTATACAGTTTCCAGATGCTGTAAAACAGTAACAGTTGAAGACACGGACCACAACTGTGAACCGTTAGGTAGATGTACTCATAACGTTTGTGTCCCGCTACTGAGGGAAGTGACGTAGGCTATATACACCCTGATTCATAAAGAAGTATACAGTTTCCAGATGCTGTAAAACAGTAACAGTTGAAGACACGGACCACAACTGTGAACCGTTAGGTAGATGTACTCATAACGTTTGTGTCCCGCTACTGAGGGAAGTGACGTAGGCTATATACACCCTGATTCATAAAGAAGTATACAGTTTCCAGATGCTGTAAAACAGTAACAGTTGAAGACACGGACCACAACTGCGAACCGTTAGGTAGATGTACTCATAAAGTTTGTGTCCCGCTACTGAGGGAAGTGATGTAGGCTATATACACCCAGATTCATAAAGAAGTATACAGTTTCCAGATGCTGTAAAACAGTAACAGTTGAAGACACGGACCACAACTGTGAACCGTTAGGTAGATGTACTCATAACGTTTGTGTCCCGCTACTGAGGGAAGTGACGTAGGCTATATACACCCAGATTCATAAAGAAGTATACAGTTTCCAGATGCTGTAAAACAGTAACAGTTGAAGACACGGACCACAACTGCGAACCGTTAGGTAGATGTACTCATAAAGTTTGTGTCCCGCTACTGAGGGAAGTGATGTAGGCTATATACACCCAGATTCATAAAGAAGTATACAGTTTCCAGATGCTGTAAAACAGTAACAGTTGAAGACACGGACCACAACTGTGAACCGTTAGGTAGATGTACTCATAACGTTTGTGTCCCGCTACTGAGGGAAGTGACGTAGGCTATATACACCCAGATTCATAAAGAAGTATACAGTTTCCAGATGCTGTAAAACAGTAACAGTTGAAGACACGGACCACAACTGTGAACCGTTAGGTAGATGTACTCATAACGTTTGTGTCCCGCTACTGAGGGAAGTGACGTAGGCTATATACACCCTGATTCATAAAGAAGTATACAGTTTCCAGATGCTGTAAAACAGTAACAGTTGAAGACACGGACCACAACTGTGAACCGTTAGGTAGATGTACTCATAACGTTTGTGTCCCGCTACTGAGGGAAGTGACGTAGGCTATATACACCCTGATTCATAAAGAAGTATACAGTTTCCAGATGCTGTAAAACAGTAACAGTTGAAGACACGGACCACAACTGTGAACCGTTAGGTAGATGTACTCATAACGTTTGTGTCCCGCTACTGAGGGAAGTGACGTAGGCTATATACACCCTGATTCATAAAGAAGTATACAGTTTCCAGATGCTGTAAAACAGTAACAGTTGAAGACACGGACCACAACTGTGAACCGTTAGGTAGATGTACTCATAACGTTTGTGTCCCGCTACTGAGGGAAGTGACGTAGGCTATATACACCCTGATTCATAAAGAAGTATACAGTTTCCAGATGCTGTAAAACAGTAACAGTTGAAGACACGGACCACAACTGTGAACCGTTAGGTAGATGTACTCATAACGTTTGTGTCCCGCTACTGAGGGAAGTGACATAGGCTATATACACCCTGATTCATAAAGAAGTATACAGTTTCCAGATGCTGTAAAACAGTAACAGTTGAAGACACGGACCACAACTGTGAACCGTTAGGTAGATGTACTCATAACGTTTGTGTCCCGCTACTGAGGGAAGTGACGTAGGCTATATACACCCTGATTCATAAAGAAGTATACAGTTTCCAGATGCTGTAAAACAGTAACAGTTGAAGACACGGACCACAACTGCGAACCGTTAGGTAGATGTACTCATAAAGTTTGTGTCCCGCTACTGAGGGAAGTGATGTAGGCTATATACACCCTGATTCATAAAGAAGTATACAGTTTCCAGATGCTGTAAAACAGTAACAGTTGAAGACACGGACCACAACTGTGAACCGTTAGGTAGATGTACTCATAACGTTTGTGTCCCGCTACTGAGGGAAGTGACATAGGCTATATACACCCTGATTCATAAAGAAGTATACAGTTTCCAGATGCTGTAAAACAGTAACAGTTGAAGACACGGACCACAACTGTGAACCGTTAGGTAGATGTACTCATAACGTTTGTGTCCCGCTACTGAGGGAAGTGATGTAGGCTATATACACCCAGATTCATAAAGAAGTATACAGTTTCCAGATGCTGTAAAACAGTAACAGTTGAAGACACGGACCACAACTGTGAACCGTTAGGTAGATGTACTCATAACGTTTGTGTCCCGCTACTGAGGGAAGTGACATAGGCTATATATACACCCTGATTCATAAAGAAGTATACAGTTTCCAGATGCTGTAAAACAGTAACAGTTGAAGACACGGACCACAACTGTGAACCGTTAGGTAGATGTACTCATAACGTTTGTGTCCCGCTACTGAGGGAAGTGACATAGGCTATATATACACCCTGATTCATAAAGAAGTATACAGTTTCCAGATGCTGTAAAACAGTAACAGTTGAAGACACGGACCACAACTGTGAACCGTTAGGTAGATGTACTCATAACGTTTGTGTCCCGCTACTGAGGGAAGTGACGTAGGCTATATACACCCTGATTCATAAAGAAGTATACAGTTTCCAGATGCTGTAAAACAGTAACAGTTGAAGACACGGACCACAACTGTGAACCGTTAGGTAGATGTACTCATAACGTTTGTGTCCCGCTACTGAGGGAAGTGACATAGGCTATATACACCCTGATTCATAAAGAAGTATACAGTTTCCAGATGCTGTAAAACAGTAACAGTTGAAGACACGGACCACAACTGTGAACCGTTAGGTAGATGTACTCATAACGTTTGTGTCCCGCTACTGAGGGAAGTGACGTAGGCTATATACACCCTGATTCATAAAGAAGTATACAGTTTCCAGATGCTGTAAAACAGTAACAGTTGAAGACACGGACCACAACTGTGAACCGTTAGGTAGATGTACTCATAACGTTTGTGTCCCGCTACTGAGGGAAGTGACATAGGCTATATACACCCTGATTCATAAAGAAGTATACAGTTTCCAGATGCTGTAAAACAGTAACAGTTGAAGACACGGACCACAACTGTGAACCGTTAGGTAGATGTACTCATAACGTTTGTGTCCCGCTACTGAGGGAAGTGACGTAGGCTATATACACCCTGATTCATAAAGAAGTATACAGTTTCCAGATGCTGTAAAACAGTAACAGTTGAAGACACGGACCACAACTGTGAACCGTTAGGTAGATGTACTCATAACGTTTGTGTCCCGCTACTGAGGGAAGTGACATAGGCTATATACACCCTGATTCATAAAGAAGTATACAGTTTCCAGATGCTGTAAAACAGTAACAGTTGAAGACACGGACCACAACTGTGAACCGTTAGGTAGATGTACTCATAACGTTTGTGTCCCGCTACTGAGGGAAGTGACGTAGGCTATATACACCCTGATTCATAAAGAAGTATACAGTTTCCAGATGCTGTAAAACAGTAACAGTTGAAGACACGGACCACAACTGTGAACCGTTAGGTAGATGTACTCATAACGTTTGTGTCCCGCTACTGAGGGAAGTGACGTAGGCGATAGCGCGCGTGTCACGTGACTAGTCAGTCAAAATGGCAGCGTCTGCAGTGGAGCAGGCGTTTTGTGTTCTTGAATTGAGCAAAACGGAATCTGTAACTGCATTTTCGATCACGATTCGGAAAAGAAGTCTGAACCAGAAAGTCTATCTACGATTGGCATAAAAAATATGAAACTACGGGCTGTTTGTGCAAACTTAAAAGTCCTGCACGGCTGCGTGTATCGGAAGAAGTCGTCGATAGTGTTTGCACCGCCATTCAACGCAGCCGAGAAAATCAACGCGGAGGGTGAGTCGTGAAGTGCAGATTTCACAGCCCGCTGTCTGGAGAATTTTGAGAAAGCTGAAAATGATTCCATACAAAGCGCAGATGTTGCAAAATCTCACTGACTTTGACAAGACAAAACGCCTTGAATTTTGTGCCGAAAGGCAGCACCATTTTGAAAATGACGATTTTGCCGATCACTTAGTTTTCACCGATGAAGCTACATTTCACGTGATTGGTCAGGAAAACAAGCACAATGCTCGCTTTTGGGGAACGGAGAATCCCAGATTTACAGTGCAACACGTGCGAGATTCCCCTAAGGCAAATGTGTTATGTGCTGTGCCCAAAAACAAAGTGTACGGCCCCTTCTCTTTTCACGAGAAAACTGTCACGGGAAGCTCTTTTCTTGATAAGTTAAGTCTTTGGTTGATGCCACAGTTGCAGGACGACAGTGGCAACTATATTCTCTAATTGGATGGTGCACCACCGCACAGGTTAGGCAACGAGCGAGATTATCTCGATGAACATCTTCCTCATCGATGGATTGGAGGAGCCGCGGACTATAACATGCCACTGACCCAATGGCCACCCAGAAGTCCTGACCTAACACCTTGCGACTTTTTCTTGTGGGGGTACGTAAAGGACAAGGCATTCGCCCCTACCCTTCCTGTTGATCTAGCGGAGCTGAAACAGCCTTGATTCAGATATTTTACCTAGCGTTTGGGCGGAAATGGATTACCGGCTTGATGTGTCTCGTGTAACTAAGGGTACACATATAGAACATCTGTGACTGCCTCTAAAAAAAACTCGAAACATTTCCCCTGCAATTCTGTTACAGGTAACATAAAATATTTTACACTGTTCTTGTTTTATAGTGCGTTGAAACTGTATACTTCTTTATGAAGCCCCCTGTATTTTACACGTAGGACAAGCGACATTTCCCTTCAGTTATTTCATACCCCCCAAAATTACGATAATGATGTTTTCTGTAACCGTAAGTTAAAAGGTGCAGTATCTAATTTATACCCCATTGAAAAAAAATTAATACGCAGTATTAAAACAACGTACAATTTCTTCTTTCGCGCTGGTAAAAGAGCTTTAATTAACGTTGTTTCCATAAGACACATGCCGTTTTGCCGTACAAGCTCTGCAATCAAAATGTCGCCAGCTGCTGCCACTCATTTACACAATTACACAAGAACTTCCAGTCTATGTATCTTAAAGGTCTTTAAGTGTAACATCTCACTAACCACCATCCAGGATTTGTATGCATCCATTCCAAGGAGGATTCAGGCGGTTTTGAATGAAAAGGTGGTCCCACACCCTATTAGGTATGTAAAACCTCCTTTTCCTAGCTGTTCACATTATTTTGTCCAACCCCTGTACACAGTGCGTCAGAGAATGTTTAAGAATGGTGCTAGATTTCAGCCTACGGTGGCTCCACCAGTGTGATCGCGAATGCGTTATAAACCGTGACCATCTGCTTGCTTTCTGCCAAAAGTACTGCGCAGTTGTTAAAGTAACTCAAACGAAACGGCCGTTCATTAGAGAAGTCAATTTTATTTCATGTTCAATTATTAAGATGGAACAAAGGGCTGTTATTAAATTTAACGCAAAACTTGGTAAAAGTGCCTCGGAAACGTACCAAATGATGAAACAAGTTTACGGTGAGTTTTGTTTAAGTAGATCCAATGTTTTCCTGTGGCACAAACGTTTTTTGGACGGAAGAGAGACGATAGAAGATGATAAGCATACCGGAAGACCAAGTTCATCTAGGACACCTGAGATTATTGAAAAAGTGCGTGATTTCGTGGCAAACAATCGATGTGCGTCACTAAGAATGATGGAAGAGTCTTTAAACATCAACAAAGAAACGATTCGAACCATCCTGCATGAAGATTTGGGCAAAACAAAAGTCTGTGCTCAATTTGTTCCACACACGTTAACCAATGAACAAAAATCAAGGAGAAGTGCACATTGCAGAGACATCATTTCAGCCGCTGAAAATGATCCAAACTTCTTAAAATCGATTGTTACAGGTGATGAAACATGGTGTTTTCAATATGATCCTAAAACAAAGCGACAAAGTGCGGAATGGAAGTCAAAAAACTCGCCACAAGCCAAGAAAAGTTCCATCGAAAATCAAAACAATGCTCATTACATTCTTCGATAGTAAGGGTATTATCCACAAAGAATTTGTTCCAAGTGGACAAACAATTACTGGGGAGTTTTATTTAAATGTTTTGAGGCGTTTGATGGGCAGAATTCGTCGCATTCGTCCAGAATATCGGGATGAAAACAGTTGGTGTTTGTTGCACGATAATGCACCCAGTCACACCTCACTTTTTGTTCGTAAATTTTTTGACAAAAAGTAACGTCTGTGTGTTGAATCATCCACCGTATTCACCTGATTTAGTATCCTGTGACTTTTCTTTGTTCCCCAAACTTAAAATGACGTTAAAAAAGGGTGTTATTTTGATGCTATTTCGACCATAGAAACAGCTTGGCCGCGTGCTTTGGAGGCAATTTCGCAAAGTGAACTGGAACAGGCATTCGAATCATTATTAAATCGCTGTAACAAGTGTATTGAAGCCGGAGGGACTTATTTTGAATAACAAACCAAAACAAATTATAATTTCTTGTTTCTATTTCATTTTACAGACCCACTCTTAAAAATTCTTTGCCACACTGTGTATGTGGTAAGTTTCGTCTCATTTCCTGCATTCCTTTATTCTGTGGTGCATGTCATGTTATATTGTCCGTCGAGCAGTGCGTCTATATCTCTGTCAGGAGTTTGAATTGAAGAGACCTTTAAAAATATTTCTTTCTTTTTGCTTAAAAGCAAACTAGACGAAACCTGCCAGAAACGACGGTAATTTTTTTTTTTTTTTAAATAATAATCTCGTATGAGATAACAACTGTAAACTTTATTTGATTGACAAATTCATTCAACCACTTCAGTAAAGACAATAAATAGTACAGGTTCGGGATATTTTTTATTGTGACTGAAGATTTAACGACCACCGTGAACAACTCAATGGAGTATAAGCAGTCGCCCGTCCCTAATTTAGGGTCACTGGTTCCAGGGAAGGGAGAGAGCCAGTGCCGTAAGACAAACACAACATCCATGCCTCACTGGGATTCGAACCCTGCAGACGAAACCCGTCGGAATCGACGATAAGTTTTTTTTTTTTTTTTGTGAAAACAATAAACTCATATGAAACGTCAATACAGACATTTGACGTGGACCAGGGACACCACTCTTTCCACGTTTATAAGTGAGTCACGGAAAAATTCTCATTGGCCGCCGCCGGGAATCGAACCCAAGTCCTCCAATTATGCCCCGGATATGCTTCCACTGCACCAGAGCAGTGGAAGCATGGCACAACGCAAGCAGGTCTTCGAGTGTTCGCTGTTCCGATAAGAACTTTCAAACAAATTCCTGCTAGCGTTTTGCACAAGGGTTCGCTGAGAAGAGAGATTTTGGACTTTGAGTCCCTCCATACTTCCGCCTTCAACAGCGCGTGAGTCAACCGCACGCTTCTCCCACAGACTTTACGTGGGAAATTTGCCGCCCTACAACTCCCGAACCGTTGCCCCAACCTCATTTTTCTCTTCGACTGGCACATCGACATGGTAAGACCTTTATTTTGATACCTCAACCATATCTTTACGTTCAGCCGTTCTTTCACAATAGTCTTACAGTAAAAAACCTTATATAATTAATATATAGATTTTTAAGAAAAGGAAAAGATCTCTGTAAACGTCTAATTTTTTTTTTAATTTAACATGAAATAAAAATATGAAAATAGAGCAACAAAAAGAGCATATCTACACCAATCATAAAATTTAAGAAATAAATATATATCAGAAGAAAAATAAAGTGCAAAAAATATCTCTCTCAGCTTGCAGCTTTCTTAAAATTTAAGAATGTGATTTAAAAAAAAGGAACTAAATAAATAGTAAGGAGTAACACTTTGGCACGCAAAAAAAAAAAAAAAAAAAAAAACAACAACATAGTAAGTCCAAAAATTTGTATATGTAATAAATCTACACACAAACAGAAAAATAACATGAAAAATAAGGAATGGTCAACATAATATTAAACGCAAAGCTTTTTTTTCTATTTCTGTGGGATTAATAACACACTTCTCTAGAGAAATAGCGCTAATATCGAACTACGGTTGTGTCTTCGCTTTGTTATCAACTGCAGCAAAAAACAGACAACAGTTACACCCCCCCCCCAGATCGATTATGCATGTAACTTTCAAACGTTTTCAAGAAGTTCACAGCAAAACTCCTGTGAAAACATGGAAAATATGTACTTACACCACATTAAAAATACTTACTACGCTGACAATGAATACTACACCGATTAGCTAAAACATTAAAACCACCTCAGCGTTATGCAAATAAGCGTGCGTGCAGCCAATCAGCGGCATGTAAAAAGGTCGCGAATGACATATATGTAATACCTGGGTCGGAGCTCTCTCAGTATTCAGGGCCGCGGATGGACTAGGTCAGCGTTCGTGCCTGCCACGGATGAATCTCAGGTTCGATCCCAGGCAGGCACGAATGCTCGAACCACTTAATATCCACCGTGCGCCGGTTGACACGTTAAGCCGTCGGACCGCGGGTACTGGCCCCTTGGATAATAAATAAGGGCGTATTTCTCCTCCCCTTTCTAATTCGCTTTCGTGTGACTTTCCTATCAAGCATTCTAGCCCAAATCTCCTGGCTTCCTATTTCTAAGGGTTGTTTTAAGCCCTGGGGGTCAGACACTCCCATTCTAAAATCCTCTACATATGATCTCTCTCAGCATTTCGTTTTGTCTCAACATGGGAAAAACAAATGATTTGCCTGAATTTGACAAATCCCAGGTGGTTATGGTAAGACAGCTTGGCTAATTAGAGTATCTCCGAAACAGCGACGCTAGGAGGGTACACACACTATTCAGTACCTATCAAAGATGGTCAGAAACGGATGATACTTCGAGCTGTGCGCAAAGCGAGGGTGGTAGCAGGCTATCTTGTTTTGTACACAGCAACAGCAGGGTTATTGTGGCGCACACTAAAGATGGGCTCGGACGGGCTCGTAATTAATTCACTACCGAAAACCCCGGCCCGGGCTCGGAATTACGTCTTTAATTTCATTACTGTAATTAATTCAACACGTGTAATTCCCAGCCCGGTTGAATTTCATTGTGGATTTGTTACCATGGTGGAAGGATTTTCGATTTCCTAAGCTAGCTGCCATTGCAAGACAAATTTTGCTTAGCAAGACTTGCACTGTCCAAAGCTATGGCCCAAGCAAGGATTAGTTTAAGGAGGTCTCGTATTGCCGCAGTGGTCTAAGCGATGGCCTTGCCGCCCCGGTGGCGCAAGTGGTCTAAGGCGCTGGCCTCTGACCATTCGTCCATAAGGGGTCCGGGTTCGAATCCCGGTCAGGCATGGATGTTGTGTTTGTCTTACGGCACTGGCTCTCTCCCTTCCCTGGAACCAGTGACCCTAAATTAGGGACGGGCGAATGCTTATAGCCCATTGAGTTGCTCACGGTGGTCGTTAAACCTCCAATAAAAAAAAAAAAAAAATAAGCGATGGCCTCTGATCATTCGTCCGAAAGGGGTCCGGGTTCGAATCCCGGTGAGGCATGGATGTTGTGTTTGTCTTACGGCACTGGCACTCTCCCTTCCCTGGAACCAGTGACCCTAAATTAGGGACGGGCGACTGCTTATAGCCCATTGAGCATCGGGTTGCTCACGGTGGTCGTTAAACCTCCAATCGCCGCCCCGGTGGCACAGTGGTATAAGGCGTTGGCCTCTGATCATTCGTCCGTAAGGAGTCCGGGTTCGAATCCCGGTCAGGCATGGATGTTGTGTTTGTCTTACGGCACTGGCTCTTTCCCTTCCCTGGAACCAGTGCCCCTAAATTAGGGACGGGCGACTGCTTATAGCCCATTGAGTTGCTCACGGTGGTCGTTAAACCTCCAATCAAAAAAAAAAAAAAAAAAAAAAAAAAAGACTTGAACCTTCATTCATGAAACAGTGTGTGTGACCAAGGCTGAACTCGGTCCTATCAGGCTGTAACATTAAGCAAAAAGAGCGAGGACAGAAAAGATGAGTTAGGACACAGCGCCATCTATTGACGTTGTTCGCATTAACAAACTGATTCCGTATCATTATTTACATTTGAGATTTTATTTATATTCACTTTCACATTAACATATGGATATTTGTATTCATAATTCGTAGTACTTGAGCAAGAGAATTTTTCTGTAGGAACTGGTGTAATTCATGTGTAAAATCTCATTCCTCCTTTATTATTCAACGATCTAGGGCCGAGATTTTGGTAAATGTGTAGATTAGCGTCTTAAATTATTTCGTCGAAAAAATGTTAGTACCTGGAAAAAGTGCAACGTACAGATTTTAGAGTATGGAAATTAATGGCAAATGGTGCTGAAATTTCGTATTTTAAAGATTTTTATCGTAACATTTACCTGCAAGTTCGATGCTGTGAAGAGACGGTAGGCCTAACATATCGAACGTACAGGTAAATGTTACAATAAAAATCTTTAAAAGACATTTGAAACAGAAAATTTCTGCACCATTTGGCATTAATTTTCACAATCTAAAACCTGTACGTCGCACTTTTCCGAAGTACTAATATTTTTCCGACGAAATAATTTACCTACTATTTTACTTAATATGAGTTTATATAGCTGAGGTTTTTTTCTAAAATTGAATTAGGTACGTAATTATCAGAATGAAAATGCTTACCACAAACAACAGTTGAAGGTGACTTGTCATTTGGAGCAAAATCCTGACGAGATATTGCTTTCAGAAACCAGTTGCTTTAGGTTCTGATTTGAGGGAAACTCATGGAATGAAAATCCCACGTTTTTCTTCTTAGAAGATGTGCACATCTGCACAGAGCAGTAAACCATTTTGAAAATGGGTTGGATTTTGTTGTGAAAACAACAGTTTGGTTTTAAAACTAGGAGGTTTTTTTAAAAGAAACAAGAAAAAACGACGAACATGCACAATCCCGCAATTCAAACAACGCAGAAACTGAGGTGTTTATACCTTGGGACGCAGTGCCATCTAACGGCTGAAATCGTCCCTAACACCCACTGGCCAATCACCAAAAGTCTATTGTCTTCAACGGTAATGTTACAGCCTGATAAGATCCAGTTCAGCCTTGGTGTGACAAAGCCATATGACAGGTAAAATTCAATTGGACTTTGGATTTTTTGTCAGGTGTGTGTGTAAACTATACTATTACCATATTAACCAGGGGTGTATTTAAGAGAGAGGTTTGGGGGGATTCAAACCCTGCCCGAATTAAGTCCAAAGATTTTTCAAATATAACTTTTGGGAGCTAAAATGTCAAAATGTTTAAAAATTGCTTCAGAACCATGCAGTATTTAAAATTAAAGTATATAGTTGATCTTAGTAAGCCATAATTACAAACATACACATACTGCTAGTTTTTATTGCACAACACGACAATTTTTTGTTTAATCTCACACAAAAACCCTCCCCAAATTATCTGGAAAATGTTACTGATATTAACTAGAAATATCACATAATATATTGGAATATATTATGAGGAACTTGCTGACAAGAGTAAAGAAGTGGGATTAAAAATGAACTTTCAGAAGACAAAAGTGATTCTTTATCTCAGTCTTGTGACGATTATATATAGATTAAGGTAATACAACGTAGTTGTCACAAATGTTTATTTTCTCAAGCCGACCATGGTTTCGCTGGGTATTGACCTAGCTTTATCAGGACGAATGATGAAGCTAGGTCAATACCCAGCGAAACCATGGTCGGCTTGAGAAAATAAACATTTGTGACAACTACATTGTATTACCTTAATCTATATAGACAAAAGTGATGTTCAATGCTTTTACACGAAATGAAGATTTATCGATTGATGGAGAAAAGCTGGAGATAACAGACATGTACGTTTATCTTGGACAGCAGATATCAAGTGAGGGTCACATGGATGAAGAAATTAATCGGCGTACAAAACTTGCCTGGAGAGCTTTTGGAAGAAACGGTATAATTTTCAAGAGCAATATGCCATTATGTCTTAAAAGAAAAGTGTTTGATCAATGCATCCTTCCAGTGCTTACGTATGGTGCAGAGACGTGGACCTTAACTAAAAGAGACATACAAAGGCTGCAGACAACTCAAAGCAGCATGGAGAGGTGCATGCTTGGTGTAACCAGGAGAGATAAGAAGAGGAACTCGTGGATCCGAAAAATGACAAGACATCATGATCAGAGTTAAATCCCTGAAATGGCAATGGGCTGGACATACTGCCAGAAGGACAGATCATCGATGGACAGCCGAAATTTTAGATTGGATTCCAAGGGACAGGAAAAGACCCAGAAGAAGACCACATGGGCGATGGGTGGATGAAATTCGAAAGTATGCGGGAGTGACGTGGAGGAGACTGGCAGAAGACAGACCGTTGTGGAGGAAACTTGGGGAGACCTTCGTCCAGCAGTGGATCGATAATGGTTGACAATGATGATGATGATGATATTGCCAGTACTTGATTGTGTTTTGCCAGCGATTTATATATAGTTACTCCACATCACATCTGCCCACGTATAAATATTTTGAAAAAGGGAAAGTTTTTTTTTTTGTTTTTAACCAAGATTTTGGGGCCCTTTCAATTTGAAGGCCCTAGGCATGTGCCTTGCGTGCCTAGGCGTAAATCAGGCCCTGAGTGTAACAGAAATTCTGTCGTATATCTGTAATGCAAATTCTTTCATACACATTTTCTCGAAAACTATTACTTTGTAGAGTTTGAAATTTTGAGAACAAATAAAAACGACCCATTGCTAATACGTGTTGCAGTTATTTTCCCGAAAAATTTGTTAGAATTTCTTTTAAAATTGGCACTAGATGGCGCCAGATGTTAGCTTGGCAGTGTTTCTGTGTTGAAGAAACGAAATCACTCATTTCTGTCTGATTTTTTTAATTATCTAGGCCAAATAGAAATCAAAGAATGGGCACTGAAGTGAGATTGGAATCTTGTCTTCTATAGATCATCTTAAATTCTACTGTGCGTTCATTTTTTAAAGAGAAAATGTGTACATTACCAGAAAACACTTGAATTTGAGACAGAAACCACACCTCCGCAGTAAGCTCCACCCCCAAATAATGTCATCGGTTAAAATGTAACCACGCGTATTTTGTCTTTTCATTGTGGAGCCAACGAGAGGCCGCTTCCATTCTGAATATGGTAAGGTCTTCAGTCATTCGCTGACGCCAACTTCTGGGACAATTCCTCAAGACGTAAAAGCTACGCCCAAGGATTTTGCGCCATCTGTCACAGAAGATGAAGCCTAACACTCTTTCAAAGACAGCCTTAATGTTACAAAATGCAGAATAATCTGGTCTGGAATGCTTTTACGTTCTTTTTTTTTTTTTAATTTTGGAAATTTCCATACATGCTTTTTTATATTCTACTACATCACTCTAAACTACCTTTACCAATTAGCATATATGTAAATTATATTGCAAAGATTAGTTTTCTAGAGTCAAAATTTCAAACACTTGCAACTGTCTATATGGTGTTGTACGTTTTATAATGCAATTTATTCAAAAATAAAAGTAAATTTAGAAATCAAAAAGAAATAACGAATGGAATTTTTTGTTTCTAAACGATTTTCTTTTCTTCAGCTTTTACCAAAATTACTGATTCTCCTGATACGGTGGAGAGCACGTTGATTACTTATTTATTTTCAAATCCACATTTTAGAACATTTGGCCTTATGCGTAGTATTTCTAAAAACATTAATATTGTGAAGTGGATTAACTGAACTAAAGTTTTTAAACTAATGATTTTTAAACTAATCCTTGCTTGGGCCATATCTTTGGCCAGTGTATAATGCATAAATGCAAACCTTGATAAGCAAAATTTTCCAAGAATTCGGGCCCGGGCTCTAGGACTTTGGACCCGGGCCCCTAAAATTGAGCCTGAACTTGTGACACTACCCGTAATTTTAATGGTGGTGAGGGCTCAATGTGTCCGAACACACTTCATCGCACACTTTTGGATATGGGTGTCCGCAGCCAGAGTGTACCTACACATGCAGCCATTCACCGACGTCGCTGCTTGCAGAAGAGGTCTGTATGGGCCTTAATTTGGAAATCCCGAACCGGCCCGTAAAATTTCAACAATTACTAAAACACGAATTGGAAACACCTGGTGCGCTGGGTCATTCGATTCCCGAAGAGTTTTCCTTTTCTTAATTGCTACACGTATTCTATTACAATAAACCAGAGTTTAAGCTGGCTCAAAATATTCTGTAGCAGAAATTCTAAAATTAAGGAAAAAGTTGCAGAAAAATGCTAAAGAAATTTAGCCTCTTTTGTCGATGAACTGTCGCGCTACGAATCGTCATAGTGGACGAACGGACGCACGACGAATTGTCGTGGCGGACGAACTGACGCGACACCGTCGGACCGAACAATGGATGAAGGAGTTTTCGTCGTATGACGGAATACTTTTACCCACGAATTAGCGGCAGAATTTAAATTTTTCCCCTGGACTACAGGAGTTCAAATTTTCGGAAATTTCGGAACACCATCACCTCTGTGATATTAAATGTCTGGCGCCATTTTGCGACTGGACGCTAATTTTCTGGCACATTTTAGATTAATTCATCGCATTTTGCGAAAATAGCGATCATAGCAATAAACGTTAATTCGGAATATTTCTGTGACTCTGTATAAGTCACGTGACGTCTGAGGAGGGAGGCTTGTATACTCAAAAATATTGCATGTAAACGACAATTTCCATGCCCTTCAAATTGTCTGGGTTTTCAAATTATCATTGCCTACCGCCGGACACGGAATATCCTTGGGGATAAGGAGGGGGGGGGGGGCTTGATTCGAAAAGTACGAAATATCCAGAATTATGAGTCCGATCGTTCTGCTTTACACGTAGGTCCTACTACCTCCCGATGATGTGTCTACACACACGAGTCTACAGAAAATATGTGTCTACAAGCACATATTTTGGAAGCGATTTTTTCGTGAAAATCTTTCGCTTTCTTAAACTCCGTAATAAGTATGGGAGAGTATTTATCAGCACACACTGAACTGAGCATATGCTAAGGGAAAACAACGACAGACTGCCCAGCTAACGGTTGAGCTGGGATACCTAAGGGTTCACTTGCCATCTGCTGACTCCCTGAGAGAACAAATGGGAAAAATACGGCACAGATTTATACACAGAAGTAAGTTTTTCCCAGCCCATTTCTCCCGTGCCATTTAACACAACTTAAAAGCTTTTCACACATCTTGAGAACAAAGTGCCGCCGACCAGAACAATAAGAAAGATCGTTTGCGAGTGGGGGGGGGGGCTTGGTTTAGAAATGCTGAAGAACAGCCTGCCCTGGAGCATGAGAGGAGGGTGGAAGCTAGAGAGTGAGAAGCGAACACATTCATATTGAAAAACTAAGCGAGCCGACCCACTCCAATTGTTTTGTAGGAAGGGAGGATGCAGTAAAACTTCGTTTTTTTTTCATCAGAGGAAATTATTCAATCTTATCCTGCTGCTGTATGTCGTGAGATTTCCAAACAAGAAAGCCACTGCACAGCGATTGTTTTGCTCATAAAAAAAAACAAAAAAAAACCCTGCTTGACCCGTGTCTGTTTTACATTAAATATTGAAAGCCCGGGCCTGGCCCGTTTTCACAACTTCAAAATGAGCAAAGGCCTGACCCTGTGCAGATCTCTAGCTTGCAGTGGGCATGTAATCATCAACATTGAACCATAGAAGACTTAAAGAGGGTCTCACGGTCATATGAATTCCGTTTTCTTTCATACCATCTTGATGGATGAGCTCATGTGCGAAGCTTACCCAAGGAAGTCTTCTCACCTTTATGCACTATGGAAGGGAACCAGATGTTTGGAGGGAGTGTGATGGTCTGATAAATACTTCCTTGGGGAACATTTAGACCCTATATCCCTGTAGAGTGAATTCTGATAGCTGTCACGTACCTGATCATCGTGGTTGACCAAGTACACCCTTTACAGAGACTGTGTTCCCTGGCAGATATGGTGTCTTTCAACAAGACAATGATCCACACTACAAAGAAGGTTCAGGAATGGTTCCAAGAACATAAAAAAGAGCCACCTAACTTGATTAAAAACTCAATGCAGCTAAAAGAAAAACTAGAACTTCTTCCTAAATTAGATTCTCCTATTATGGGTAGTTTAGATATAGTGTCTATGTATACTCACATTAATATAGATCAACTTATAGACTTTATAGCGGAAGACTTGGCAGACCTAATAGTTTTTCACAACAAGGAAAAAAACATATTAGTAGGAATTTTTGAAATGCTTACTTTCTCTTTGCAGAACAACTACTTTCAATTTGGGAAAACTTTTTTCATTCAAAAATCGGGGCTAGCTATGGGCTCCCCACTCTCCCCACTCTTAGCTAACTATTATGTGAGAAAACTAGAAGAAAAGATACTAGTACAACCCACATACTTCTGCTTATATAGCAGATACATGGATGACATCTTATTTATAATAGATAGCTCAGAAATTGTTCCAGAAAGAATTCTAGACTCATTCAATGAATTAGATGATTCCCTTAAGTTCACTATTGAACTTCAAAAAGAAAGAAGAATAAACTTCTTAGATATTACTATCTATTATGAAGATGAAAAATTCCTCACTAGTTGGTATAAAAAACCAATGAATACTAAAAGACTACTGGATTTCAATTCGTATCATCCAGTTTCTATTAAGAAAAATGTAGCAAGTCAGTTTTTAGAAAAAAATTAATAAAATAGTTTCTACTGCAGATAAAAAAGAAGCCCATAAAGAAGAGCTTAAAGTCATACTTGCAGAAAATAACTATCCTAAAGAAGAAATTGGGAAGCTTCTGAATTTTAATGGTACGAAGAACCCACAAAAGCAAGAAGTAAAATTCACTAGAAAAATTTCTTATCACAAAGGTTTATTTGAGGCTTTAAAGAGAATTAGTAAAAAATACAATATTAGGCTAGCTCCAAGTTTAGAGAACAAAGTTAAAAATTTTTTCCCTAAAATAGTTCAAAGAGAAGAAGATATTTTAAAAATGCAAGGAGTAGTTTATGAAGTAAATTGTAGTTGTGGACTATCTTACATAGGTGAAACAGGTCGCAGACTAGAAACTCGTATAGCTGAGCATAAAGCAGCTATAAAAAATTGCTCCAACAAGACTGGATTAGATAGGCATGTTAGAGAAACTGGGCACAGCATGGATTGGAATTCCCTTAAAGTAATCAGTTTCCAAAGCAATTTCCAAAAAAGAAAACTGAAAGAAGGAATAGAGATTGAGAAAAAACAAAATTCCATCATCAATGACTGCAAAGGATTTTCCCTGCCTAACATCTGGCAGGATTTGGTGAAAAATAACCTAAACCGTCAAGGTTAACCGTAACCGTCAAGGTAAACCGTAACCATGATAGTGACAAGCAAAAAGTGACAACAACTAGAGAGCCTGAAGAAGGAGAAGCGTTTTCTCCGAAAATTTGCTATAAATGAAAAAATTTCCTAGTAAATTCCCATAAGTTGCTTTAGATTATTAATACAAAGGAATTCCATTTACTGTCATGGGCACGAATCCTATTGGGCTTTTATGGTTTGAGTTGGAGAAATGGGTACAAGCAGCATTGGGCTTTTATGGTTTGAGTTGGAGAAGGGAACCAGATGTTTGGAGGGAGTGTGATGGTCTGAGAATACTTTCTTGGGGAACATTTAGACCCTTTATCCCTGTAGAGTGAATTCTGATAGCTGTCACGTACCTGAACATCGTGGTTGACCAAGTACACCCTTTACAGAGACTGTATTCCCTGGCAGATATGGTGTCTTTCAACAAGACAATGATCCACACTACAAAGAAGGTTCAGGAATGGTTCCAAGAACATAAAAAGGAATTCCATTTACTGTCATGGGCACAAATCCTATTGGGCTTTTATGGTTTGAGTTGGAGAAATGGGTACAAGCAGCATTGGGCTTTTATGGTTTGAGTTGGAGAAGGGAACCAGATGTTTGGAGGTAGTGTGATGGTCTGAGAATACTTTCTTGGGGAACATTTAGACCCTTTATCCCTGTAGAGTGAATTCTGATAGCTGTCACGTACCTGAACATTGTGGTTGACCAAGTACACCCTTTACAGAGACTGTATTCCCTGGCAGATATGGTGTCTTTCAACAAGACAATGATCCACACTACAAAGAAGGTTCAGGAATGGTTCCAAGAACATGAAAAGAAATTCCATTTACTGTCATGGGCACAAATCCTATTGGGCTTTTATGGTTTGAGTTGGAGAAGGGAATCAGATGTTTGGAGGGAGTGTGATGGTCTGAGAATACTTTCTTGGGGAACATTTAGACCCTATATCCCTGTAGAGTGAATTCTGATAGCTGTCACGTACCTGAACATTGTGGTTGACCAAGTACACCCTTTACAGAGACTGTATTCCCTGGCAGATATGGTGTCTTTCAACAAGACAATGATCCACACTACAAAGAAGGTTCAGGAATGGTTCCAAGAACATAAAAAGGAATTCCATTTACTGTCATGGGCACAAATCCTATTGGGCTTTTATGGTTTGAGTTGGAGAAGGGAATCAGATGTTTGGAGGGAGTGTGATGGTCTGAGAATACTTCCTTGGGGAACATTTAGACCCTTTATCCCTGTAGAGTGAATTCTGATAGCTGTCACGTACCTGAACATCGTGGTTGACCAAGTACACCCTTTACAGAGACTGTATTCCCTGGCAGATATGGTGTCTTTCAACAAGACAATGATCCACACTACAAAGAAGGTTCAGGAATGGTTCCAAGAACATAAAAAGGAATTCCATTTACGGTCATGGGCACGAATCCTATTGGGCTTTTATGGTTTGAGTTGGAGAAATGGGTACAAGCAGCATTGGGCTTTTATGGTTTGAGTTGGAGAAGGGAACCAGATGTTTCGAGGGAGTGTGATGGTCTGAGAATACTTCCTTGGGGAACATTTAGACCCTTTATCCCTGTAGAGTGAATTCTGATAGCTGTCACGTACCTGAACATCGTGGTTGACCAAGTACACCCTTTACAGAGACTGTATTCCCTGGCAGACATGGTGTCTTTCAACAAGACAATGCTCCACACTACAAAGAAGGTTCAGGAATGGTTCCAAGAACATGAAAAGAAATTCCATTTACTGTCATGGGCACAAATCCTATTGGGCTTTTATGGTTTGAGTTGGAGAAATGGGTACAAGCAGCACTGGGCTTTTATGGTTTGAGTTGGAGAAGGGAACCAGATGTTTGGAGGGAGTGTGATGGTCTGAGAATACTTTCTTGGGGAACATTTAGACCCTTTATCCCTGTAGAGTGAATTCTGATAGCTGTCACGTTTCTGAACATCGTGGTTGACCAAGTACACCCTTTACAGAGACTGTATTCCCTGGCAGATATGGTGTCTTTCAACAAGACAATGATCCACACTACAAAGAAGGTTCAGGAATGGTTCCAAGAACATAAAAAGGAATTCCATTTACTGTCATGGGCACAAATCCTATTGGGCTTTTATGGTTTGACTTGGAGAAATGGGTACAAGCAGCATTGGGCTTTTATGGTTTGAGTTGGAGAAGGGAACCAGATGTTTGGAGGGAGTGTGATGGTCTGAGAATACTTTCTTGGGGAACATTTAGACCCTTTATCCCTGTAGAGTGAATTCTGATAGCTGTCACGTACCTGAACATCGTGGTTGACCAAGTACACCCTTTACAGAGACTGTATTCCCTGGCAGATATGGTGTCTTTCAACAAGACAATGATCCACACTACAAAGAAGGTTCAGGAATGGTTCCAAGAACATAAAAAGGAATTCCATTTACTGTCACGGGCACAAATCCTATTGGGCTTTTATGGTTTGAGTTGGAGAAATGGGTACAAGCAGCATTGGGCTTTTATGGTTTGAGTTGGAGAAGGGAACCAGATGTTTGGAGGTAGTGTGATGGTCTGAGAATACTTTCTTGGGGAACATTTAGACCCTTTATCCCTGTAGAGTGAATTCTGATAGCTGTCACGTACCTGAACATCGTGGTTGACCAAGTACACCCTTTACAGAGACTGTATTCCCTGGCAGACATGGTGTCTTTCAACAAGACAATGCTCCACACTACAAAGAAGGTTCAGGAATGGTTCCAAGAACATGAAAAGAAATTCCATTTACTGTCATGGGCACAAATCCTATCGGGCTTTTATGGTTTGAGTTGGAGAAATGGGTACAAGCAGCATCGGGCTTTTATGGTTTGAGTTGGAGAAGGGAACCAGATGTTTGGAGGGAGTGTGATGGTCTGAGAATACTTCCTTGGGGAACATTTAGACCCTTTATCCCTGTAGAGTGAATTCTGATAACTGTCACGTACCTGAACATCGTGGTTGACCAAGTACACCCTTTACAGAGACTGTATTCCCTCGCAGATATGGTGTCTTTCAACAAGACAATGATCCATGCCACACTACAAAGAAGGTTCAGGAATGGTTCCAAGAACATAAAAAGGAATTCCATTTACTGTCATGGGCACGAATCCTATTGGGCTTTTATGGTTTGAGTTGGAGAAATGGGTACAAGCAGCATTGGGCTTTTATGGTTTGAGATGGAGAAGGGAACCAGATGTTTGGAGGGAGTGTGATGGTCTGAGAATACTTTCTTGGGGAACATTTAGACCCTTTATCCCTGTAGAGTGAATTCTGATAGCTGTCACGTACCTGAACATCGTGGTTGACCAAGTACACCCTTTACAGAGACTGTATTCCCTGGCAGATATGGTGTCTCTCAACAAGACAATGATCCACACTACAAAGAAGGTTCAGGAATGGTTCCAAGAACATAAAAAGGAATTCCATTTACTGTCATGGGCACAAATCCTATTGGGCTTTTATGGTTTGAGTTGGAGAAATGGGTACAAGCAGCATTGGGCTTTTATGGTTTGAGTTGGAGAAGGGAACCAGATGTTTGGAGGGAGTGTGATGGTCTGAGAATACTTTCTTGGGGAACATTTAGACCCTTTATCCCTGTAGAGTGAATTCTGATAGCCGTCACGTACCTGAACATCGTGGTTGACCAAGTACACCCTTTACAGAGACTGTATTCCCTGGCAGACATGGTGTCTTTCAACAAGACAATGATCCACACTACAAAGAAGGTTCAGGAATGGTTCCAAGAACATAAAAAGGAATTCCATTTACTGTCATGGGCACAAATCCTATTGGGCTTTTATGGTTTGAGTTGGAGAAGGGAATCAGATGTTTGGAGGGAGTGTGATGGTCTGAGAATACTTTCTTGGGGAACATTTAGACCCTTTATCCCTGTAGAGTGAATTCTGATAGCCGTCACGTACCTGAACATCGTGGTTGACCAAGTACACCCTTTACAGAGACTGTATTCCCTGGCAGACATGGTGTCTTTCAACAAGACAATGATCCACACTACAAAGAAGGTTCAGGAATGGTTCCAAGAACATAAAAAGGAATTCCATTTACTGTCATGGGCACAAATCCTATTGGGCTTTTATGGTTTGAGTTGGAGAAGGGAATCAGATGTTTGGAGGGAGTGTGATGGTCTGAGAATACTTTCTTGGGGAACATTTAGACCCTATATCCCTGTAGAGTGAATTCTGATAGCTGTCACGTACCTGAACATTGTGGTTGACCAAGTACACCCTTTACAGAGACTGTATTCCCTGGCAGATATGGTGTCTTTCAACAAGACAATGATCCACACTACAAAGAAGGTTCAGGAATGGTTCCAAGAACATAAAAAGGAATTCCATTTACAGTCATGGGCACGAATCCTATTGGGCTTTTATGGTTTGAGTTGGAGAAATGGGTACAAGCAGCATTGGGCTTTTAAGGTTTGAGTTGGAGAAGGGAACCAGATGTTTGGAGGGAGTGTGATGGTCTGAGAATATTTTCTTGGGGAACATTTAGACCCTTTATCCCTGTAGAGTGAATTCCTACAGCTGTCATGTACCTGAACATCGTGGTTGACCAAGTACACCCTTTACAGAGACTGTATTCCCTGGCAGATATGGTGTCTTTCAACAAGACAATGATCCATGCCACACTACAAAGAAGGTTCAGGAATGGTTCCAAGAACATGAAAAGGAATTCCATTTACTGTCATGGGCACAAATCCTATTGGGCTTTTATGGTTTGAGTTGGAGAAGCGAATCAGATGTTTGGAGGGAGTGTGATGGTCTGAGAATACTTTCTTGGGGAACATTTAGACCCTTTATCCCAGTAGAGTGAATTCTGATAGCTGTCACGTACCTGAAGATCGTGGTTGACCAAGTACACCCTTTACAGAGACTGTATTCCCTGGCAGATATGGTGTCTTTCAACAAGACAATGATCCACACTACAAAGAAGGTTCAGGAATGGTTCCAAGAACATAAAAAGGAATTCCATTTACTGTCATGGGCACGAATCCTATTGGGCTTTTATGGTTTGAGTTGGAGAAATGGGTACAAGCAGCATTGGGCTTTTATGGTTTGAGTTGGAGAAATGGGTACAAGCAGCATTGGGCTTTTATGGTTTGAGTTGGAGAAGGGAACCAGATGTTTGGAGGTAGTGTGATGGTCTGAGAATACTTTCTTGGGGAACATTTAGACCCTTTATCCCTGTAGAGTGAATTCTGATAGCTGTCACGTACCTGAACATCGTGGTTGACCAAGTACATACACCCTTTACAGAGACTGTATTCCCTGGCAGATATGGTGTCTTTCAACAAGACAATGATCCACACTACAAAGAAGGTTCAGGAATGGTTCCAAGAACATAAAAAGGAATTCCATTTACTGTCATGGGCACAAATCCTATTGGGCTTTTATGGTTTGAGTTGGAGAAATGGGTACAAGCAGCATTGGGCTTTTATGGTTTGAGTTGGAGAAGGGAACCAGATGTTTGGAGGGAGTGTGATGGTCTGAGAATACTTTCTTGGGGAACATTTAGACCCTTTATCCCTGTAGAGTGAATTCTGATAGCCGTCACGTACCTGAACATCGTGGTTGACCAAGTACACCCTTTACAGAGACTGTATTCCCTGGCAGATATGGTGTCTTTCAACAAGACAATGATCCATGCCACACTACAAAGAAGGTTCAGGAATGGTTCCAAGAACATGAAAAGGAATTCCATTTACTGTCATGGGCACAAATCCTATTGGGCTTTTATGGTTTGAGTTGGAGAAGGGAATCAGATGTTTGGAGGGAGTGTGATGGTCTGAGAATACTTCCTTGGGGAACATTTAGACCCTTTATCCCTGTAGAGTGAATTCTGATAACTGTCACGTACCTGAACATCGTGGTTGACCAAGTACACCCTTTACAGAGACTGTATTCCCTGGCAGATATGGTGTCTTTCAACAAGACAATGATCCATGCCACACTACAAAGAAGGTTCAGGAATGGTTCCAAGAACATAAAAAGGAATTCCATTTACTGTCATGGGCACAAATGCTATTGGGCTTTTATGGTTTGAGTTGGAGAAGGGAATCAGATGTTTGGAGGGAGTGTGATGGTCTGAGAATACTTTCTTGGGGAACATTTAGACCCTATATCCCTGTAGAGTGAATTCTGATAGCTGTCATGTACCTGAACATTGTGGTTGACCAAGTACACCCTTTACAGAGACTGTATTCCCTGGCAGATATGGTGTCTTTCAACAAGACAATGATCCACACTACAAAGAAGGTTCAGGAATGGTTCCAAGAACATAAAAAGGAATTCCATTTACGGTCATGGGCACGAATCCTATTGGGCTTTTATGGTTTGAGTTGGAGAAATGGGTACAAGCAGCATTGGGCTTTTATGGTTTGAGTTGGAGAAGGGAACCAGATGTTTGGAGGGAGTGTGATGGTCTGAGAATACTTTCTTGGGGAACATTTAGACCCTTTATCCCTGTAGAGTGAATTCTGATAGCTGTCACGTACCTGAACATCGTGGTTGACCAAGTACACCCTTTACAGAGACTGTATTCCCTGGCAGATATGGTGTCTTTCAACAAGACAATGATCCATGCCACACTACAAAGAAGGTTCAGGAATGGTTCCAAGAACATGAAAAGGAATTCCATTTACTGTCATGGGCACAAATCCTATTGGGCTTTTATGGTTTGAGTTGGAGAAGGGAATCAGATGTTTGGAGGGAGTGTGATGGTCTGAGAATACTTTCTTGGGAAACATTTAGACCCTTTATCCCTGTAGAGTGAATTCTGATAGCTGCCACGTACCTGAACATCGTGGTTGACCAAGTACACCCTTTACAGAGACTGTATTCCCTGGCAGATATGGTGTCTTTCAACAAGACAATGATCCACACTACAAAGAAGGTTCAGGAATGGTTCCAAGAACATGAAAAGAAATTCCATTTACTGTCATGGGCACAAATCCTATCGGGCTTTTCGTTGGGCACGAATCCTATCGGTCTTTTATGGTTTGAGTTGGAGAAATGGGTACAAGCAGCATCCTTCCAACCATGTGATTTACCGGAACTGAGGGATCTTTTGTTGCTGTCATGGTACTAAACATGAAGAGACACCAGCAATATCTTGTTGAATCTATGCATCATCAGGAGGTAGTAGGACCCATATTAGGTAAGTAGTTTTAATGTTTTGGCTGATCAGTGCATAATGCATTATTTAGATTAATAAATTAAAAAAAAGGAAAATTCAGATCGGTGATTTAAGAGATTAGTTAAAAACAAAAATATAACTTGTGAAGGAAATCCAGGACTACAAATAAAAAATTTCAAGATGCACAATATGGGTCATATAGTGTACATCATGTACATATATGGCAAATATAAAAATACAAAGACAGTGTAAAAAAAAAAAAAAAAAAAAAAAAAAAAGACCCGGACAAGGCAGTTTGCTATGAGATACAAGGAAGGCAAAAAAATCTCTAAGCCCACCTTTACCTTTATGGCTTTTCAAAATTTTTGCATTCCTTCTATCTCATTCCAAAATGTTTGATCTGGGTCTTTGGTAATCAATTTTTTTACTTGTTTTCTCTGAAGCGTTTGCATTACACTAAGTCCTTGATTTTTGGAGGCTTCATATTTTTAATTTTGCTGTTCCTCTTGGAATAAAATGATACATAACTGGATTGTAATCTTCAGGAGAGTATCAATCTGGTGGAAGTGGCTTTTCAAAATACCAGTTGTTTTCGGGCTATTTTTGACATAAGTTCTGCATTTGTCACTGTGGTTTGCTGGAGGTATGGGTTCATATACTGCTTCGAAATCCTGGGTGACTTTTTTTGAGAAGATACTCATATTTTACCTATAAATTTCGTAAGTTTCGTAGAAGCATGTATGTGCATATATTGAGTATCTTCAATTATTTGAAACATTCTTAGCAGTTCGCTTTTGCCACGTTACATTTTGGACGTCAGAAAGTTGAAATTTTTTTTCTTGTATTTGAGACATGATGTTACTACAAAAAGAAAAGAATAAAAAGGCTCTACTCACAATGTTTTTTCTTGGTGGTCTTCTTCATTCTATTGTTTCCAATTTTTGACGTTAAAATATCTTGGTTCATGCCTAAAAGGTGATTATGATTTACAAAATGAAGTCTTGGCTAAAAATGAATGGAATTGACGAAATGTTTTTTTTTTTGTTAACCCTAATTATCAAACGAAAAATTACTTAGGTGAGCATTCAAGCCTTAAGAAACAAAGAAAAATTCAGGTTAGAAAACCCAAAGAAACAGATAAAAAGTTAAAAATCTTAAAACCTTGGGACAGCTGTCTTTCAACCTTTCAAACATTTCTGGCCGTCCTCCTTGCTCCTCGTGCTGTGTCGCAAAGGACACTCCCACTAGGGTGGAACTTGCACGCGTTTCGGGCACACACGCCCATCTTCAGAGTCAGCAAAGATTGCAAATGGCTGTCACCTGCAATTCTTTGGAGTTTTTCTTCACTCGGTCCCTCCTCCCCCTCGCCGTTGATTCGTTGGTGACGTTACTTATTTTTTCGTTCGTATATATTTGGTGGTGTCCTCTGATGTCATTATTGGGAAATACATTATATTCTATTTTTTTCTTTTTTTCTCGTCAGTAATAAATTTTCTCCATTGCACATGTAATTCATTGGGTTGATTAATGTTGCAATTAGTACTTTCAGTTTTTTCAATAATTACCGATTCTGCAATTCTAATCTCTTTCTCAGTTCTGTATGATTTCAGGTGTTTGATGTTTTCAGATTCTGTATTATTTTCTATACAATATTGCACCAATGCGTTTTTTTTTTATCCCTTTTATTCCAGTTCGTTATGTGTTGGTTCAGCCTGGTTTTTAATTGGTTTTTAGTACTACCTATATAGTTTATTTTTTTATCAGTATTGTTAGTCATTTTTACTGGTATACAATATATGCCTGATTTTTCCAATATTTGTACTTGATCTTTATTTTTTATCACCATATAGCTTTGTGTCTTTACAGATATTCCAATGTTTTTTTGGTGATTTTTACAAATTTGTTCTATCGTATGAGATAGTCCTTTAATATATGGGAAACTTCCACAATATTTATTTTCTTCCTTTTTTGGTCTTTGTACTTTATGCTTGATGTTATATATAATTTTCTGTTATATCCAAAGTTTTTTATCATTCTGTTAATCCATATTAGCTCTTCCTCTTTGTATTTATTGCTGCTGGAATGGATGAATGCTCTTTTTATTAAGTTTCTGATTGCAGCTGTTTTGTGCCCATGGGTGGTTGGAGTTCTTCGGGATTATTGATGGCACGTATGTTGGTTTTCTATAGACCTGATAATCGATTCTGTTCTTGTTTTTGATTAGGTTAATATCTAAGAACTGTAGTTGGTTATTTCTTTCCAATTCAATTGTTAGTTTAATTGATGGTAGTATAGATGCCATTCTTTCCTTGAAGCAAATTAGGTCTGTTTGTTCATTTTCCCAAAATATCAATATATCGTGTACATATCTGCAATATACTAGTGGTTTTTGAGCATGTTCTTCATAATTGCCAGAAGATTACAATTGTATGTGCGTGTTCTTCATTCTTTCAACTTTTTGCGTATTACCACCTCTCTTGCTGCCGTTCCTGTTCATCACATCTAAATTTAAATGGGGAACTTGCATTACAAACATATTGTACTTTGAATAAACTGTACCGAAAATGCTTACCTGTCCTCAATGTCATTAATTATCCATTTAATAAAATTTTCTTCCCTGTTGGCTGACAGGAGCTATGGAAGATGGTTGGTCAAGATGCAGTTGAATTTACGATTCGGTCAAGATGCAGTTGGCTGAATGAATCTTATCTGGACGGATAGTTTAAAGTCAAGAATACAAATAAAAACGATGAATGGCTATGGCACAAGGTGAAGAAAACGCATTACACCTGTTAAAATGTGGCAAAGTTCATTAAAAACATACCTTACTGTACAAGGTTCTCAAAGGGAGAAGTTTAGGAATGAAAATTATAATCACCATGAACAATGGAAGTCACTACTGTAATGAAGCATAAAACAACTACACGAATGCTAAAACAAATGGAGGTCACTACTATAATGAAGTATAAAAGCAGGAATGCTAAACAAATGTAATGGCCTGCTAAAACCAAATAAAAAAAAACGATATTTTTGCACCAAAAACAATATCCAACAAGGGCACAGGAACAGCAAAAATTTCACAGAACTTGGCATATTGTTGATATCCTCCTATGCATTTCGGTGAATGACTTGCTCACCATCCTCAAGGAGCGTACAAGTCCTTCTCATCGTCTTTCACACACCCCCACACCCATTTTAATTTACATATGACAAACTAGACCGGTAGCAGCACAGGTGATAATATGCAAAACGTTGAAACAATGAAGAACATGTACATACATAGATTAAGATATAGTTGTCACAAATGTTTCTTCTCTCAAGCCGACCATGGTTTCGCTGGGTATTGATTGACCTAGCTTCAGCAGGATGAATGGCATGTAAATATTCAAATTGTATATAACATCATAAATGGTGTTTACAGTCACGTGTGTTGGTGAGATGCTTCCACGTGTTTGATAGAAATGGCGTGGATGCCATGTCATTAACAAGTTGCGAAGACTTCTGATATATTTGGAAAGCTTCCAAAATATCAAGTTTGGTGGTTGAATCTGGCTTGTCAACAAGTTTTGCTTCTTCAAAGAGAAATCTGTGGTCCTTTTCGTAACAGTGTTTAGCCATCGATGACTTCTTTAGGTCACAATTCATTACCACGTTGCGAAGACTTCTGATATATATGGAAAGCTTCCAAAATATTAAGTTTGGTGGTTGAATCTGGCTTGTTAATAAGTTTTGCTTCTTCAAAGAGAAATCTGTGGTCCTTTTCGTAACAGTGTTTAGCCATCGATGACTTCTTTAGGTCACAATTCATTACCAAGTTGCAAAGACTTCTGATATATATGGAAAGCTTCCAAAATATTAAGTTTGGTGGTTGAATCTGGCTTGTTAATAAGTTTTGCTTCTTCAAAGAGAAATTTGTGGTCCTTTTCGTAACAGTGTTTAGCCATCGGTGACTTCTTTAGGTCACAATTCATTAACAAGTTGCGAAGACTCCTGATATATATATGGAAAGCTTCCAAAATATTAAGTTTGGTGGTTGAATCTGGCTTGTTAATAAGTTTTGCTTCTTCAAAGAGAAATTTGTGGTCCTTTTCGTAACAGTGTTTAGCCATCGATGACTTCTTTAGGTCACAATTCATTAACAAGTTGCGAAGACTTCTGATATATATATGGAAAGCTTCCAAAATATTAAGTTTGGTGGTTGAATCTGGCTTGTCAACAAGTTTTGCTTCTTCAAAGAGAAATCTGTGGTCCTTTTCGTAACAGTGTTTAGCCATCGATGACTTCTTTAGGTCACAATTCCGAATGTAGGTCTTGTGCTCCTTCAATCGAAAACACAGGGTCTGTCCTATGTATGAAGCGC
Source organism: Macrothele yani (assembly GCA_039090855.1). Classification (NCBI taxonomy): domain Eukaryota; kingdom Metazoa; phylum Arthropoda; class Arachnida; order Araneae; family Macrothelidae; genus Macrothele; species Macrothele yani. The sequence goes on along the minus strand of CM077033.1, from coordinate 111,253,911 downwards.
CACATTCACATGGAATTTGATAAATTCCCCACAAGTTTTTGTCTTCAACACAGTCCTTTGATCCTAAAAATCTCATTTTGTTTATGGGTTTAAAAATCACCTTAAAATTAAAGGTTTTGAGAATTTTTGTAATTTTGAAGGCAAAACAAAATGAGATTTTTAGGATCAAAGGACTATATTGAAGACAAAAACTCATGGGGAATTTATCAAAGTCCATGTGAATGTGGCGCTTCGTATATAGGACAGACCCGTAGAGCCTTGCATTTTTGTTTGAAGGAGCACAAGACCTACATTCGGAATTGTGATCTAAAGAAGTCATCGATGGCTAAACACTGTTACGAAAAGGACCACAGATTTCTCTTTGAAGAAGCAAAACTTATTGACAAGCCAGATTCAACCACCAAACTTAATGTTTTGGAAGCTTTCCATATATATCAGAAGTCTTCGCAACTTGTTAATGACATGGCTCCACGCCATTTCTATCAAACGCGTGGAAGCATCTAACCAAAACACGTGACTGTAAACACCATTTATGATGTCATATACAATTTGAATATTTATGTGCCATTCGTCCTGATGAAGCTAGGTCAATACCCAGCGAAACCATGGGTGGCTTGAAAGAATAAACATTTGTGACAACTACATTGTATTATCTTAATCTATATATAATCGTCACAAGACTGTAGTCTTTGAGATAAAGAATGTACACACATGCTTCTACAAAACTTATCAAATTTATTGTATATTTTTTTCTGTGCCTTATTAATACAAGAGTAATTTAGTACATACAAATTTTGTGTTTCATTTTTAAGTTTTACGTTCTGTGGCTTAGGGGGTATTTACTGCCAGTGAGCAGTGGCATACCTGCTCTTCACTGGTATTTTGAAAAGCCACTTTCACCAAATTCATAATCGCCAGAAGATTACAATCTGGTTGTGTATCATTTTATGCCTTCTACATCCATTTTAACCTTCAGTTTTTATTATTAACTTTCATTGCACAAATTCTTATAAATATTTTTTATATATGCTATTCTGTATGATATGCTTCAAGTGGTATATTGATTTCTGGATTGTATCTCATCTGGGTAGCTTGCCTGCACTCATGGATAATTGTATTCTGTTTTTTATTTGTCTGTCATTATAATAACAAAAGATTCAATTAAAAAATACATACATATTCCCCAAATTGTTCTTAGTTGACGTGTTCAAAATTCGAAGATATTAGAATTATTAAAAAATGTAAAACAGAAAGACACTTGAGGATTGCTGAATCGGTACTTATTGAAAAACACAACAGGGATAGACTATGTAATTTTAATGATCCGAATATACTCAATGATAATTGGGAAGCCTTGGTTAAAATAGAACAGAAAAAAAAAAAAAAAACGAAAAAAGAAATTCCAGTACTAGATATTGACCAAATCGAAGAACAGAGGGTGCCACAAGCAAACATTGGGAGATACATCGAGAGAGCAGAGGACTCTGATTGTTCCGATTAGCCTGCTGAAGATGGCCGAAGTTTGGCCGAAAGTACTGGAGGCAGGCGTGGTCATGGTGGTGAGGCTTACAATGTTGATGGTTAGGAGTATCTGGCTTCCCGTCGGAAGACTGAATAGGGTTAGAGGAGTAAAAATTGAGCCATTGTATAAATGAATTGAATTTGTGTTATAATATATCTATAAACAGTGTACATATACAAAGGTTTTAATATGAATGTATGTAAAAAAGTGGTGAATGTAGGCAAGGCAACCAAGAAAATAAGGTAACTTGTACAAAATTCTAGCTGATAATGCTTACCTTGGCATTCCTTTCTAGCGATGGGAACATTTCATGCACATGTTTTCCGGTCTTTGTTGATGTTATTGTCCTAAAATCCGTTGTATGCGATGATTGGCTTTACTTCTCACACTATTCGCTGGGTATACTCATTGGATCTTTGCCTTAGGATTCCAAACACATCAATTTTTACCGTTCTTTATACTCGAAATTTTCGCCCATCATCTGGGCATCCTCAGGAGCGTGGCGACTTTACCACCGATGTTCGTGGTTAACTTCGCGCTAATGGAGTCCGATACTCCTTGTTGCCATTCGTCGGATATACTTTCCTGGATATATTTTGTTATCAAGCCCGGATGTACCCAGGAAAGTATATCCGACGAATGGCAACAAGGAGTATCGGATTCCATTAGCGCGATGTTAACCACAAACATCGGTGATAAAGTCGCCACACGTTTGGAATCCTAAGGCAAAGATCCAATGAGTATACCCAGTGAATAGTGTGAGAAGTAAAGCCAGACATCGCACTCAACGGACTTTAGGACAATAACATCAACAAAGACCGGAAAACATGTGCGTGAAATGTTCCCATCGCTAGAAAGGAATGCCAAGGTAAGCATTATCCACTAGAATTTTGTACAAGTTACTTTGAAATATCGCATGTAAAAGAGAATAGTAGAATGATTAGAGCTATATAATAGTCAGAATTAGAACTACTAATGGGAAAGAAAATAAGGGTTAAGGTATTTCACAAGGCAAGTGGAAATTGTACATAATGTGTTTTTAGCTTTTTAAGGATGTGTTGCGGAAAGGGAAACTTTGTGTGTGTGATGAATATGTGTAAGTAATTGTAATAGGTAGGCTCAGAAATAGATACGATAATAGTAATGACTCCAAAACTAGCAAAATGTATACAACAAGACACAGGGATGAAAGATAAGACAACCATGAAAGGGCCTTCATTTGTAATGACAAATCTGCTGGAAATATACGTGCAAGAAATGTGAGCAAGAGGAATAAAAACCTTGAAAGGTGAGTTTCTAATAACTGAAGTTGTCTGTCATTGTTTGAATGTTGGTTTTGCAAACTGGTTCTTTGGTTATGGATTCGCTATGAATTTGATTTAGTTCATGCTTGATTTTGGTATTACACACACACACGGAAGAACAGGAGCTTGGTGGATTGCATAAACTTTCCGTGGTCTGTAAAAATATTACAGGTAGTAATCACTCCATGGGAAACAAGCTTGAAAAACTGCCCTAGTTATAAAAAACAAAAATTTGAGAAATCATTATTTAAAAAAGGAAAATAAAGTTGTGGTGCAAAGCAAGCGACATTCAAAATTGAAGAACTGCTAATAATTTACCAATTCCACAGTTGAAGTCAAAGCATCTGAACAACACAAGTCTTAAACAACGAACATCAGATATATATTTCAAATAAAAACATACACTTACATCTTTAAAAGTAACATTTACACAGCACTACATCTGAAACACAAAAATAGCTGCATTTCCATAAGAAGCTAACGACAAATCAAACACAGATTTGTAACATGCGTGATGAAACACTGATACATACACCAACACTGGTAAAAATGAAAGGGAAATATAAATACTAGGAAGTGTAAGAAATTTTGATCTGAAAGAGGGGGATTTTAGAGGTAATGTACTAACACATTCCAACTTTAAAACATACTTCCAAAGCAACATTCAGATCAAGTACTAGCCATACAAGTTTTTAACTTTAACCATTGTACAACTTCAATTGAAACATACACATATTATGAAAATAGTTTTAAACATTCAAAGCTTCATTTCTGATATACTTTCACAAAAATGTAATCTAAGATTCAGCATTCTTTTTTCTTCACAGCATAAAGACCTTAAATGATTTTGTGAATAGTTTTTTTCTTTGTCTTTATATTTTATGCATTTTTTTTTACATAGGAAGGGCTAAGCAATTAAAGTGATTGGTGTGTTGCAGCCATTTTCAATCGAAGCAGAAATTCCACATCCCAAAAGCATCATGCCACACTGCTTAAAGGGGGACATTTATAACTGGTCTTTTCTCACAAATTTAATGGGTGAGTATTGAACAGAAATCCAAGAGATTCTTTGGGCTATAGAGAACTATTGCACACATTTTTTTCTTTCTTCTTCAGTACTAGTATCTGGTGAACTGAACAAGCAGCACGGAAAAGAGCATGCAAGTTCTGCATTTAACCCAAGGCCAATTTTCCCACAAAACTGACTGTGGATTTAAATGCAAAACCCGAGATCATATCTCCCACTTGATGAACACATAAAACAGATATTAAAGATATATTAAGATTGTATACAGTGGAACCATGGTTATACATTTTTTATTTCTATATGGAATTCTGGCCTAGCCATGATATTTTACTGTATCAATAGTTTTTATTGCTTTCAATTTCTTGGTTATCAAGATGTAACTAGAACAATTTTGTGGCTAGTAGTTTCAAGTAACAACAGCTCCACTATTAAAATATACATAATATCTAAGGTATTTTACCTGATATTGTCAAAGTATTTCGCACGTTGTTTGCTTTGTGAGGCATGTGCTCCCAGCCCGAGAGGTTCCTGACATTACAGACCTTTGGTTAGTTATAAAAAAAAATTTTGCAGAAATAAAAGTTAGGTTATATATTTTCAGTTCCACATTCATTCATTCGCACAATCAAAAGTTTAAAATTTACTATTAATGAAAAGATTTTAGCAGAAAGAGTTACACTCATCGGGTCAGGAGACGTCTCACAAGGGGTTCGTTGTTACGGCGAGCGCTTTCCGCGGTGCTTAACCGCCATCTTCGGGCCTCTACCTCTACACGAGGGTTCCTCTCGCGTGTGTAGTTTTGGAGTTGCATGTCGGGAATCGATGGGAAGGTTTGCTGCCTGAATGTGTTAGGGGATTTGTTTCCAATGTGTCGCCATTTATTGGATGAGTTGGTAGGTATCAATAGAATTACACTTACGACTGATACCTACCAATAGATGGCGACACATTGGAAACAAATCCCCTAACACATACAGGCAGCAAACCTTCCCATCGATTCCCGACATGCAACTCCAAAACTACACACGCGAGAGGAACCCTCGTGTAGAGGTCCGAAGATGGCGGTTAAGCACCGCAGAAAGCGCTCGCCGTAACAACGAACCCCTTGTGAGACGTCTCCTGATCCGATGAGTGTAACTCTTTCTACTAAAATCTTTTAATTAATAGTAAATTTTAAACGTTTGATTGTGCGAATGAATGAATGTGGAACTGAAAATATATAACCTAACTGTTTGATTTCTGCAAATTTTTTTTTTTATAATAAACCAAAGGTCCGTGAGCAGGTGCCTCACAGAGCAAACAACGTGCGAAATAATTTGACAATATCAGGTAAAATACCTTAGATATTATGTATATTTTAATCAAAAGCACGTTTATAACATAAGACAACCCATAAAGTTGCCTCATGAATTGCATTTTTCATAGCTGCACTATTGTTAGTAATACTGTTTCACACATTATATTTCTCAATGCAAGCTTTATGAACAATACAAACTTTTAATATTATAAAGAACACATGAAGACCAAGATAAAGATTGGCCAATATTTAGGTACAATATTATACCAGACCTGCTAACCTCTCAGAACCAAAAAACGTACCACTCAGATAGAAAAATCATAACACGACACATGCTGCTAATTTTTGAAGCCTATTTCAGCTATATAAATTCTTGATGATGAGAATGTAGGGATTTTTTTCCTACATCAAAAATTTTATTGAGAAACTAATTAAATCTAATCACCAAACACTTTTATATTGTTAATTATTAGAAAAAAAAAACTACGATTACGGGAGAAATCCTCACTCCGCCTAACTTCCGTTTTCGGAAATTTTGAGAGGCGGAAAACTTGCGTCTTAGGGAGTCTGCAAGATGGTTTAATCGGGTTCTGGGGATGTCATTTTTGTCTGCAGGACCAAAATAAATCTGCGATGTGCATCGTCTGTCGTCGCGATTCTACTATGAGGATTAGTAAAAAATGAATCTGCGATGAACGTCGGCTGTTGCCACGATTCTTCTACAGGGGTGGGTACAAAATAAATCTGTGATGTACGTCGGCCATCACCGAGATTCTGCTACAGGGATGAGTGCAAAATAAACCTGCGATTCTTCTACGGGGAGGAGTACAAAATAAACCTGCGATGTACGTCGCCGCGATTCTTCTACGGGGAGGAGTACAAAATAAACCTGCGATGTACGTTGCCGCGCTTCTTCTACGGGGACGAGTACAAAATAAACCTGCGATGTACGGCGCCGCGATTCTTCTACGGGGACGAGTACAAAATAAACCTGCGATATACGTCGCCGCGATTCTTCTACTGGGAGGAGTACAAAATAAACCTGCGATGTACGTCGCCGCGATTCTTCTACAGGGAGGAGTACAAAATAAACCTGCGATGTACGTCACCGCGATTCTTCTCCGGGAAGGAGTACAAAATAAACCTGCGATGTACGTCACCGCAATTCTTCTACGGGGACGAGTACAAAATAAACCTGCGATGTACGTCGCCGCGATTCTTCTACGGGAATGAGTACAAAATAAACCCGCGATGTACGTCGCCGCGATTCTTCTACAGGGACGAGTACAAAATAAACCTGCGCTGTACGTCGCCGCGATTCTACTACGGGGACGAGTACAAAATAAACCTGCGATGTACGTCGCCGCAATTCTTCTATGGGGACGAGTACAATATAAACCTGCGATGTACGTTGCCGCGATTCTTCTACGGGGACGAGTACATAATAAACCTGCGATGTACGTCGCCGCGATTCTACTACGGGGACGAGTACAAAATAAACCTGCGATGTACGTCGCCGCGATTCTACTACGGGGACGAGTACAAAATAAACCTGCGATGTACGTCGCTGCAATTCTTCTATGGGGACGAGTACAATATAAACCTGCGATGTACGTCGCCGCGATTCTTCTACGGGGATGAGTACAAAATAAACCTGCAATGTACGTCGCCCGTTGCTGTGATTCTGCTATGGGGATGAGTATAAAATATTTCTGCAACGTACGTCGTCCTTTGTGAGAAAAAAAATTACGATTACAGAAGAAATCCTCACTACGCCTAAATTCCGTTTTCGGAAATTTTGAAAGGCAGAAAACTTGCATCTATGATACGGAATCTGCAAGACGGTTTAATAGGGTTCTGGGGATGTCGTTTTTGTCTGCAGGACCAAAACAAATCTGTGACGCCTGTTGCCGCGATTCTGCTACAAGACTTTTGTCTGAAAGGTAAAAAATGGGGGAAACTATTTTTAAAAAATCATATTTTTGGCTGCAAAATCGTAGTAGCATACTGCAGCATGATTTTTTGCACTAAACAACAAAAAATCGTAACAGTTGTTAGGTCTGTTATACCCAATATTATCCAATCTTTATCTTGGTCTTTATGTGTTCTTTACAATATTTAAGTATGCGTGGCCTGTGCAGTTTGCATTGAGACATACAACATGTGAAACAGTATTACCAACAATAGTTGAGCTGTTGTTCACTGGGGTTACGAAATTACTGTCTCAATTTGGTTATACACAATTTATTTATATGCCGTTTTGCAATTACACATTAAATTTCAACTTTTGGATTACCGAAAATATAAGATTCTTTTGATTCTTTTTATACATAATCCAGTATATCACAACTTTGAGATAATCAAGGCCGTTTTTCTGCAGCCATGAAATATTAGAAGAATCCCTAATATCCTCTTATGACGCACTGGTTACGTTATGGAACTGTAAATGGTGGAACATTTCAGTAGTTGACTTTTACCTCCCTCAGCCTTGGAATGAAACATGTAGAATGAGCCAACTTTGAGATAATCAAGACTATTTTTCTGCAGCCATGAAATATTAGAAAAATCCCTAATATCCTCTTATCACATATTGGTTACGTTATGGAACTGTAAATGGTGGAACATTTCAGTAGTTGACTTTTACCTCCCTCAGCCTTGGAATGAAACATGTAGAATGAGCCAACTTTGAGATAATCAAGACTATTTTTCTGCAGCCATGAAATATTAGAAAAATCCCTAATATCCTCTTATCACATATTGGTTACGTTATGGAACTGTAAATGGTGGAACATTTCAGTAGTTGACTTTTACCTCCCTCAGCCTTGGAATGAAACATGTAGAATGAGCCAACTTTGAGATAATCAAGGCTATTTTTTCTGCAGCCACGAAATATTAGAAGAATCCCTAATATCCTCTTATGACGCTGGTTATGTTATGGAACATTTCAGTAGTTGACTTTTACCACCCTCAGCCTTGGAATGAAACATGTAGAATGAGCCAATTTTGAGATAATCAAGACTATTTTTTCTACAGCCACGAAATATTAGAAGAATCCCTAATATCCTCTTATGACGCTGGTTACGTTATGGAACATTTCAGTAGTTGACTTTTACCTCCCTCAGCCTTGGAATGAAACATGTAGAATGAGCCAACTTTGAGATAATCAAGACTATGTTTCTGCAGCCACGAAATATTAGAAGAATCCCTAATATCCTCTTATGATGCTGGTTACGTTATAGAACTGTAAATGGTGGAACATTTCAGTAGTTGACTTTTACCTCCCTCAGCCTTGGAATGAAACATGTAGAATGAGCCAACTTTGAGATAATCAAGACTATTTTTTCTGCAGCCACGAAATATTCGAAGAATCCCTAATATCCTCTTATGATGCTGGTTACGTTATGGAACATTTCAGTAGTTGACTTTTACCTCCCTCAACCTTGGAATGAAACATGTAAAATGAGCCAACTTTGAGATAATAAAGACTATTTTTTCTGCAGCCACGAAATATTAGAAGAATCCCTAATATCCTCTTATGACGCTGGTTACGTTATGGAACTGTAAATGGTGGAACATTTCAGTAGTTGACTTTTACCTCCCTCAGCCTTGGAATGAAACATGTCATGTAGAATGAGCCAACTTTGAGATAATCAAGACTATTTTTTCTGCAGCCACGAAATATTAGAAGAATCCCTAATATCCTCTTATTGAACTTCAAAGAAACTCCACAAAGAATTAATAAGTACTCTTGCTGAAAATAATTATCCTTCAGTAATGATAGAAAAATTTTTTAACAAAAAAATTAAATTAAAGTCGTGAACAATCAAGCAGTAACAAAAACTTATCAGAAAGGTCACTTACCATAGGGTCTATGCACCTGGATAATAAAATTCAAAAATTCTTCCCTCGCTTTAAACAAAAGGCAAAAAATGCCCTACTATGAGAAGAAATGCTCAACAGCATACACTGCAATTGTAATACATATGTAGGAGACACTGGGAGACAGCTGCACACCCATGAGGTAGAACACAAATCTGTTCTGTTACAAGGAATATTCCCAGCAAGACAGCCTTTACAGACACAAAGTACAGGACATTTGATTAACTGGGACTCTTTAAAAATCCTCTCACATTGACAGCATTGTGTAAGACAGAAATTGGAGGAAAGTCTAGAAATTGAAAGAAGAGCTGTCATGATTAACAAACACGAAAGCCAGGTATTACTGCTTGAGTGTCTCTTGAGTCAATCTTGACAAGTTGATGTGCAACACGAAAATTTGACAGAAAAGTAATGTTCATGCCATCCTAATAATCTCAACATTGCAATCATACTTTAAACCTAGTTTTTATATTGAAATTAGAATAAAAAAAAGTTAATACAAGTGTAAAAATAGATATACGTTTAACAAAGAAAGGTGACTTGATCACGCTAGTTACGTTAACTAAAACTTTTACAAAAAGTTCGTAAGTTGGAAGCTTTCGACCTTATCTTAGGTCTTCATCACGCCAATGGAGGACTAAGATTGTTGCCAGATTCTACATTTGAATTTTTCCTATTTTTGTTGCCAAAACTTAGAATTGATCTCCAGATTAACGGAATGTAGAGAGGAGATTCGGAGTTGCAAGTCATTGAGTTGAAAATAATTTCTATGCTTTCACGGTAACGGAGGGCAAAACGATTGTCAAACGAAGCAATTCGTTTTGCTTCGTTCCAGTGGGGAACTGCAGATGTGTCTTCCATTGTCAAAATAGACAAGGCAGTGTTGGGATTGCCTTTCGAAACATCTTTTCTATGTTCTAAAATTCTATGGCTTATGCTCCTGTATGTGCTTCCAATGTATAAGTTATCCCCAGTAGAAGAAGAGATAGGAATGCAGTAAACTCCTGGGAGGTTCAGGCTTTCAACTTTGTCCCTATCCCTTTGTAGAAGTTTCAAGATGTTTGGGGTAGATTTAATGGCAAGATGGTAACCAAAACTTCTAAAAAGAATCTGTAACTTATAAGCATAGGAAGGATGGTAAGGAACAGAACCACAGAATTTCAGGTCTTCTTTCTTGTGAGGAAGGAGGCATTTGATTTTCGAATGGTTTTCATATTTCTTTATGAGGGAGTTGATCCTCACAAGAAAGAAGACCTGAAATTCTGTGGTTCTGTTCCTTACCATCCTTCCTATGCTTATAAGTTACAGATTCTTTTAGAAGTTTTGGTTACCATCTTGCCGAAGCAAAACGAATTGCTTCTTTTGACAATCGTTTTGCCCTCCGTTACCGTGAAATCCTGGAAATTATTTTCAACTCAATGACTTGCAATTTCGAATCTCCTCTCTACATTCCGTTAATCTGGAGATCAATTCTAAGTTTTGGCAACAAAAATAGGAAAAATTCAAATGTAGAATCTGGCAACAATCTTAGTCCTCCATTGGCGTGATGAAGACCTAAGATAAGGTCGAAAGCTTCCAACTTACGAACTTTTTGTAAAAGTTTTAGTTAACGTAACTAGCGTGATCAAGTCACCTTTCTTTGTTAATATTGTTACGTGTTTTGCCCATAATCGTCATATACGTTTAAGGCCATAAACAAAGTATATGCACGTTTTACATTATAAATTGGCATAATCTAAAATTATGCATTTTCTTTTTGGAAGCATTCAAAATTTTATGCCTATATAGTATTTAACATTTTTGAAATTTCACTTACGCATTTTTTAAGGACATCCTCTAGAAAAATGTATAATCAAAGTTCCACTGTAAGTACTCTATAACAGCAATGAAACTATTGATCATCTGGCAACAGAGTAATACTGCTTTATCACATAATGGGTAATAGAAACAGGTAATTCTGCTTTTATTACAAGACACCCGCTGAAGTTGCGGAGAAACTTTGTGCAATAAATTAGCTGGATATGTTAAGATGTTTGTGCCTGTACACTGAGTGGCCATAATAATAGGTACACCTATTCTCAACACTTTATATGTTCCTCTTACCAGAACAGCATGTAGTAATAGCTGTATAAGTAATATAAACACGCAGATCCATCTCTCTGGAATGTTTGACGTCTCACCAACATCTGCACTGTTGCGTCATCACTTATTGATCAATTCGTGTGTGCTCTCGCGATGTCAAAATGATTGCCTGCTATATAATAGCACGAGGTCACTTTCAGACGTCAAGCTGATCGCATGCTAATTTAAAAACACTGAATTATTAATGAAACCAGTTCTGTTTTGCCGATCTACAAAATTGGAATTGAATTTTTAATATCACAGCAAGTTGAGTTTGCAAGCAATCACATTGAGATGTCAAGGTGATCACGTGCTAATTTAAAAACATTGGATTATCAATGACTTGAGTTCTAGTTACCCGTTCTACAAAATTCAAATAGAAATCTTAATATCACTCTTGTATGATTCTGTGGCAATATACTTTCCTTCCCACTTCAAAATAATATCTAGGTAATTTAGCTTATTTTCGTTTTGTTCTTCTAAAGTGAATTTCAGGGATTCATCTTGGGAATTAAAACCTTCTAGAATTTTTGATGAGTATCCACTGGAATCTTGATCTATGATGAAAAGGTTATCATCCATGTATCTAGTATACATGCAGAAAATTGAAGGTTTCAATAGGAATGCCTATTCTATTTTAGTTACGTAATAATTTGCTAGGAGAGGTGCTAATGAAGAACCCATTGCTAGCTCACATCTTTGCTTATAGAAGCAGCGTTTTATGTTTGCTAGAATGGTACTGAAATTTTTTTTATGCATATATAATTTACATAACAACTTTAGTAATAATTGATGACATGCTAATGCATTACAACTATTTCAAAATTATGAGGTTTTACTAAGGAATAAAGGAGATTTTTAAGTCGAATTTTTTGGTAGTACATCTACCGCTTCCTCAGGACTATAGCTATAGTAGGTGTTGCCATTCATGAGATCAATTCTAGCCTTTCAAATCAATTTATGTTGTACCTCTTCTTCTCTCTATTTGCAGTCCTTCTGACAATTTTCTTTTGAAAAAGTACTGTTGATGTGTTAGAACTTCTACACTGTCCCAAAGCACATTATGTTCTGTATTTTGAACATGTCTGTCCAAACCTGCTTTATTTGTCACATTTTTAATCGCAGTTTCATGTTCTCTCTCTCTCTCTGCTAATTGGGTTTTAAGCTTTCTGCCTGTTCCTCCCCACATAGCTGAGACCCCACTTTTTATTTTCTGATTTTTTCATTTTCATTGAGAGTTTTAGTGACTAGTAGAGAAGGGTAATTATTAACTTCCAAAACTCCTTAATTTTTTCTTTTGACCATTTTTTAAAAATCTGGAAGAATTTAGAACAAAAGTTGAGTGGCCATGTTTGAAAGTTTTTCAAACAGTCCTTTGTGGTAAGTAATTTTTCTAGTTAACTGAAATTTAGTTTTTGATTTCTCATTCTTTTCTTTTTCATTGAGAAGTTTTTTGACTAGAAAGGTAATTATTATCTTCCAAAACTTTTTAATTCCTCCCTTTGACCATTTTTTAAAAATTCGAAAGAATTTAGAACAAAAATTGAGTGGTCATGTTTGAAAGTTTTTCAAACAGTCCTTTATGGTAATTTTTTTAGTTAACTGAAATTTAGTTTTTCATTTCTCATTCTTTTCTTTTTTATGGAGAATTTTATTGACTAGTAGAGAAGGGTTATTATTACTTTCAAGAATTTTTTAATTCTCCCTTTTGACCAGCTCTTTTTGCTTGAATTTTGGAAGGTAGTTACTAATTTTATTTTGTAATCCTGGAGCCAGTCTGACTTTTTTAGAAACTGCTCACTAATCCTCTGAAGTTTTTCAAACAGTCCTTTGTGGTAAGTAATTTTTCTAGTTAACTGAAATTTAGTTTTTGATTTCTCATTCTTTTCTTTTTCATTGAGAAGTTTTTTGACTAGAAAGGTAATTATTATCTTCCAAAACTTTTTTAATTCCTCCCTTTGACCATTTTTTAAAAATTTGAAAGAATTTAGAACAAAAATTGAGTGGCCATGTTTGAAAGTTTTTCAAACAGTCCTTTATGGTAAGTAATTTTTTTAGTTAACTGAAATTTAGTTTTTCATTTCTCATTCTTTTCTTTTTTATGGAGAATTTTATTGACTAGTACAGAAAGATAATTATTATTTTCCAAAACTTTTTTATTTCCTCCTTTTGACCATTTTTTAAAAATTCAAAAGAATTTAGAACAAAAATCGAGTGGCCATGTTTGAAAGTTTTTCAAACAGTCCTGTATGGTAAGTAATTTTTTTAGTTAACTGAAATTTAGATTTTGATTTCTCATTCTTTTCTTTTTTATGGATAATTTTATTGACTAGTAGAGAAGGGTAATTATAATGTTCCAATTTTTTTTAATTCCCCCTTTTGACCAACTCTTTTTGCTTCCTGGAGCCAGTCTGACTAAAAACTGCTCACTGATTCTCTGAAGTTTTTCAAACAGTCCTTTATGGTAAGCAATTTTTCTAGTTAACTGAAATTTAGTTTTTGATTTCTCATTCTTTTCTTTTTCATTGAGAGTTTTGTTGACTAGTAGAGAAGGGTTATTATTATCTTCCAAAACATTTTTTATTTCCTCCTTTCGAGCATTTTTTAAGAATTTGGAAAAGTTTAGAATAAAAATTGAGTGCCCACATTTGCTTTAGAAGTAGAGAGAAGAAGGTGTACAACTTTAAATGATATGAAAGGTTGGAATTAGCCTCACAAATGGTAACATCTACTATAGCTGTAGTTCTTAGGGTACTACCCAGAAATTTGAATTAAAAATATCCTTTTATTACTTAGTAAAAACTCATAATTTTGAAATAGTTGTAATGCATAACCAATTTTTCTCTCACATTAAACAAAACTGGCAGACAATATAATTTTTTTTTTCAAAGACTACAGTCTTGTGACAATTATATATAGATTAAGATAATACAACATAGTTGTCACAAATGTTTATTTTCTCAAGCCGACCATGGTTTCGCTGGGTATTGAACTAGCTTCATCAGGACGAATGTATTATCTTAATCTGTATATCAATTTTGTCTTAACCTATGGATAATGGCTACCTCCAAGCAACAATCACTTTTTCAGTCTCAGTGCTGACCATTATTTGGATGTTTTACAGTACTATGCATTTCAACAACCAAGGAAAAACAACATAAGAAACTATACATCAATTATAAATAAGATAGTATAACTACACTAGTAATCCAAATTTATCGGCGTAGAATAAAATAAAAGTTTCCAAGCTTTCGCACATCAACCAGATGGCTTTTTTCAAGGAAGATAGACAGTTATAGACAATTTGCTGTGTATCTTCCTTGAAAATGCATCTGGTTAATGTGAAAAAGCTTGGAAACTTTGATTTTACTCTAGGCCAATAAACTTGATTTACTAGTACAGTTGCACTACAAGGGTTGATTGATAAGTAAGGTCTCCAATGGTATAAAATAAGTTTCCAATAAAACAAAATAATAAAAGTGGTATCAGAGTGAAGGAAATTTATTTCTCTTAAACATTACAACCTTATTTTTCAAAATAGTCACCATTTACTGCTACAAATTTTTCCAAACATGCTATCCACTTTTTCATTCCGTCCACGAAGAAAGTTTGCGGTTTGCTTTGCAAACAACAACTTCAACTTCGGTGTTGGATGAAAATTGTTGACCTTTTAACATCTCTTTCAATTTTGGGAACAGCCAGAAGTCAGACGGTGACAAATCTGGGCTGTAAGGAGGTTATGGAACAAGCGTGACTTTCAGGCTTGTCACCGTTTCCATCGTTTGTCGACTACAATGTGGCCTTGCGTTGTTGTGATGCCAAAGAAAAGTCTCAGTGATACGGTGCACGCTTTCTTGACTAATGCCCAGCTTTAGAGCAATGTCTCTTTGCTTAATTCGGCAATTTTCTTGAATCATGGCATCCACTCTGCATTGATTCTCGTCATGCGGCACTGAAATGAGTCATCCTGATATTTGCTAATCAAATACACTCATCTTACTTGATCTCAAAGAAAACAGTCTTGTGATGACTATATATATATATATTAAGATAATACAACGTAGTTTGTCACAAATATTTATTTTTTCAAGCCGACCATGGTTTCACTGGGTATTGAACTAGCTTCATCAGGACGAATAGCACGTAAATATTCAAATTGTACATGACATCATAAATGGTGTTTACAGTCACGTGTTTTGGTTAGATGCTTCCACGCGTTTGATAGAAATGGCGTGGATGCCATGTCATTAACAAGTTGCGAAGATTTCTGTTATATACGAAAAGCATCCAAAATATCAAGTTTGGTGGTTGTATCTGGCTTGTCAATTAGTTTTGCTTCTTTAAAGAGAAATTTATGGTCCTTTTCGTAACAGTGTTTAGCCATCGATGACTTCTTTAGGTCACAGTTCCGAATGCAGGTCTCGTGCTCCTTAAATCGAAAACGCAAGGCTCTACGGGTCTGTCCTATGTACGAAGCCCCACATTCACATGGCATTTGATAAATTCCCTACGAGGTTTTGTCTTCAACATAGTACTTTGATCTTAAAAATCTCATTTTATTTATGGATATATTTAAATTCCCTTAAAATTAAAGGTTTTGAGCATTTTTGAAATTTTGAAGGCAACGTCACAGGAAAATGGATTAATGGCAAAATTATCTCGCAATGGGAGCATGGCATTCACACCCTTTCTATCAAGCGCATGGCAGCATCTAACTAAAACGCGTGACTGTAAACACCATTTATGATGTCATATTCAATTTGAATATTTACATGCCATTCGTCCTGATGAAGCTAGGTCAATACCCAGCGAAACCATGGTTGGCTTGAAAAAATAAATATTTGTGACAAACTACTTTGTACTATCTTAATATATATACACTCATCTCGCCTTTACTACAGGTTTTGGCATGCCGAACCCACTGGCAGACATTTTTCACATCTATACAATCATTGCCATAAATTTCTTTCATACGTCGATGAATTACGATTGGCACGCAACCTTCTAGTGTCCAAAATTCCATTACAGTTCACTGCTTTATACGTAACTCGGAGGTAGCACTCATGACTAACAAACGCTGTTACTAAAGGACATCAAACCGTGAACTGAAACTAAGCTTGTTTGAACTAAACAGTAACAGCTATTGAATGACATGCAAACGTTTTTCTTCTCCAAATACTAGCGAAACCATGTGGTATGAGACTTTACTTATCCATTGACCCTCGCATCAAAGAAAAACAGTTCAAAAGTTTTGTTTTAAATTCACAGATATAAATTTTACATCACATGGATTCAGTATCTCACAGCATAAAAATACAATAAACTGTCATCTGTGGAGCCAACACTCCGAAAACCTGAAAACTGAATTGTGCTGAAGTAAGCATCAAACCTGCATGCTTCATCATTGGCAAAAACACCCTTCCTCTATGCTTACTTGTAAAATTATAACACGTTGAAATGAAATTCTGAAGAAGCTGATTTGATTTCTGTTCAGTTTTTTTAAGGATTAATAGTAACAAGTTAATGCTGGTATATTTATGCTTTCAAATAAGTTTTGTTTCAGTTCACACAAAGGTTCGGATAATTCACCTTTTTGTTTCTGAATTTCTATCAAAGATAGTGAATTGTATAAGAAATGAAAAATAATGCACATTAAATAAATATACACAGAAAATGGTGCAGTTCACATGAAAATAGCAAAACTGAACGATTACTTCAAATATCTGCCTAATTCAGAACTTCTTACGTAGGAACATTGCATTGCTTCCATTACCACTCATTAGTGTGATTGTCATATATATTTGGGCTGACATATTGAAGATTCAAACAGGTTGTATTGTGCAAGCTCATCGCAAACTCGAGATCGGACTGGTTACAAGGATTTATAAATACAAAAGGGAATTGATGCCTTTTATGGAATTTTAAAACAAATGCTGAAATGAGTAATGTATTGGAAAGTAGAAGATGCGAATTACTTAAATTACAAGGATAGATCCAAAAAAAAAAAAAAAAAAAATGATTACAAGCAGCAGCATTGGAAAAGTAATTAGTGTGGAGGGTACATTTGTTGCCCAGAGTGGAGACAGAGGGCGCTAGTTGTCTGACAGCGGTTGTTTGGGAAGTTAGTGCAAGTTCGCAGACGCGTGAGAGCGATTGAAATGGCAAGACGTTTAGAAAAGTGGTCCAGCTCGGAGGTGCGAGCCGTAATTTGGTTCTTATGGGCAAAGAATGTGTCCGCATCTGCAATTCACAGTCAGATAGCGGAAGTTTATGGTGAAGAAGCAATCAGCCGACAACATGTAGCGAAATGGGGTCGCTCTTTTCAATCGGGCAGAG
Organism: Macrothele yani; assembly: GCA_039090855.1. NCBI lineage: Eukaryota > Metazoa > Arthropoda > Arachnida > Araneae > Macrothelidae > Macrothele > Macrothele yani. Next base: position 111,236,425 of record CM077033.1, on the reverse strand, counting down.
AGGAAAACCGCAACAGGGCAGCGAGCGGCCGTCCAAGTTCGTCAACGACAGAAATCAACACGGCACGAGTTGACGAAATGATTCAAAATGATCGACGAGTAACTGTGCGTGCAATGGTTTCAGAGCTGGGACTGGGCTATGGTACCGTTCAGCGTATCGTTTCTGATGTTTTGGGATATTCCAAGGTTTGTGCCCGCCGGGTACCGCGTGCGTTATCCGAGGAGCAGAAAGCCACACGAATGATGTGCAGCCTCACGTTTCTGCAGCGTTACCATGCCGACGGCCAGCAGTTCATTGATCACATCGTTACTGGGGACGAAACTTGGCTTCCTCACTTCATCCCCACAACCAAAAGAGCCAGTATGGAGTGGAAACACGCTGGATCACCAACGAAAAAGAAGTTTAAGGTTACACCCTCTGCCGGTAAAGTTATGGCAACCATAATAATTCCCTTTTGAATTTTCTGTCTATTGTTAATCAATCATTTTTATGACCATTGTAACCTTTTTTTTTTTTGGATCTATCCTCGTATACGTAATGAAGATCGTGATTTCAGAGATGCTGCTTACAGAGATTAAGTTAAGAAAGCATTGAGTACAGGTTGACCATTATAATCCACCACAATTTGGCTAGTGTAGTCTACAGTGCTGTGAGGAACACCATGACAGAAAAAAAGTTATGTAGTGTGACAAATTATGGTACACCTTGTCCTGTAAAAACAGTAGACAGAGAATAGGGATCTTCAGGAAACTTCCAAAACATAAGTACACCAATAATAACTAAGGAGACAACAAGGTCATATAATCCATGAGAATGGTGTATATAGGTGTATACAGGTATCACAAGACTACTACTGCTGTCTTTAGATCATGGATACAGAGGGTGTTATGATATGCTCATCTGATAGTTTGAAGAACCAGGAAATCTCCTGTTTTTCAAACTATTCACTAAAAAGTACCCCAAAGCATAAATCAGGATAACACAATGATGGAAATAACTATTGCCCAATACCTAAATAATATAAATTTTTGCAAAATTACTTGAAAAATGAATGTGCAATAAATTATTACCCCACCTACAGAAATATCATATTGTAAATGAAAATCAATTTGGATTTCAACCAAAAAAATCAACGGAGCTTCTTGCACTTCTCCATATTCAGGATATTATCCAAAAACATTTTGAAGGCCAAAAATAACTCTTGCCCTCTTTTTCGATCTAACAAAAGCTTTTGATACACTAACTGATAACATACTCATATATTCATAACATGCTATTTAGACATAATCTACATTTTTGAAGTTACTCACCTTTATTCCCAAAATCTTTTAGGAGGTTTTCATCTCTACACATTTCCAACACATATTTTTCTTACTTACATCGTGGTTCAAGCCCCCCCCCCCAATAAAAAAAAAACAAAAAAAAAAACGTCTTTTTCAACTCACGTAAACTTTGTTTTCCCTCTTATCCTTTTTTTTCCCAATGACCAAATATATATATATATATATATATATATATATATATATTACAGATGTTGCAAAAAAATATGGCTATCCCAGTAAAAAAAATGGATTAATGAAGTACAGAACAATTGTATTAATTCTTCAAACATAAGAAGAAATAATAATAAGCAGACTAAATATATTGGATCCTTTTTGTACATAAAAAGAATTTCAGCTGAAATTAATAAATTATGTAATAAGTATAATTTACAATTGGGCAATAAAGTGCACACCATTAAAAATATTGTACTCAATACGAAAGAAAACAAGAAGTGCTTGGATAGAGCTGGTGTTTACAAAATTCCAATAAGTAACAATCCCGCAGTATCATATATAGGAAACACTAAAAATAAACTAAAACATCGTTTACAACAGCACCTACGGAATTGGCAGAAAAAGAAGCAAAAACTGCATTGGTCCAGTACTGTATTGAACAAAAGCAATACCCAAAGCTTGATGAAATAAAAATTATTAAGAACTGTCGTACGGAAAGGCATTTAAGATTAGCAGAGACAGTATTGATTGAAAAAATAGAGACAGGTTATGTAACGTTAATGATCCTAATAGCTTAAACATGTATTGGAAGGATTTGATCAGAATGGAAAGCCGTAGAAAAGAACACAGGGGGATATGGGAAGGAAAAAAGAAAAAAAAAGTTATGATAGAATATAAGATGATTAATTTCAAGAATCAACTACGATCAGCTATCGAACAGATATTTATAAGTATGAAAGGAAAAGAAGGCTATTAGGTCATCTGATAGATGGCGCCACTGCACCTAAGAACGGGAATGAGACGATGTCGCGTGAGCACTGGAACATTCGCTACGTTTTGAGGGCAGTGATGGGTGGTTCATCTGTTGCGCCCACTCCTTGAGAATGGACTGGGCTGAGGCTGAAACTGCTACGATAGTATGCTTATTTCTGAGTGGGGAGAGGTCTGAGATTGTCGAGCATAGTGGTTGTGTCAGGTTTTAGGTTTATTTCAATTAGTTACCAGTGTGCAGTTGTAAATAATTATGGGTTAGTTTTTTAACTTTGATGTTTTAGGAAATGTGTAATATAAGTTTTAATGATTGAAGTTTTAATTAGCTATTATGTGTTTTAGGGAGTTGAATTGTGAATACTTGTGGTTGATTATTTTGAATCTGCATTTGGTCAGGGGGGGGGTAAGAAGAAAAACAAAGTTTGCATGAGTTGAAAAAGACGTTTTTTGGGGGGGGAGGACTTGGACCACAATGTAACTAAGAAAAATATGTGTTGGAAATGTGTAGTGTAGATCATAACATACTATTAAATAAATTACAAAATATTGGTATTAGAAGTACGGCACATACACTATTCAAAAACTATTTATTAAACAGAAGTCAATTTACTCATTTGGAACACTATTATTCACCAATGGAAAAGGTAGAAATGGGTGTGTCACAGGCATCAATACTTAGACCAATGTTGTTCAATATCTACATAGATGATATTTTTAATATAGATGCTAAATCTAATATTATCTGATATGCAGATGATACCACTTTATTATCCAGTGGAACTGACCCAAATGGAATAATTTTACAAGGCAATATAGAATTACAGAAATATAAGGAGTGGTTGGGAGCAAATGAACTGGTACTAAATACAGATAAGACTAGCGTGGTAATTTTTTTCTAGACAGAAAACAAAGCAAGATATAAATATACTATTATTATTGGATAACAAATTAAATGAAATAATAAATAACTTTACTTACCTTGCAGAGTTTAAGCTGGCTCAAAAAATGCTAAAATGAAGGAAAAAGTTGTAGCAAAATGCTAATGAAATTTAGCCTCTTTTGTCGATGAAACGACGCGCAACGAATCGTCGTGGTGGACGAAATGACGCGCGATACCGTCAGACCGAACAATGGATGACCGAGTTTCCGTCGTACGACGGAATACTTTTACCCCGAATTAGCGGCGGAATTTAAATTTTTTCCCTGGACTACGGCAGTTCAGATTTTCGGAAATTTCGAAACACAATCACCTCTGTGATATTTAAATGTTTGGCGCCATTTTGCGACGCAACGCTAATTTTCTCGTGCTTTTTAGATTAATTCATCGCATTTTGCGAAAATAGCGATCGTAGCTTAAACTCTGTTACCTTGGAATTACACTCAATAATAATTAAAAATTGGAACAGACACATAGAAAATCTTTTGTGTAAAATATAAATAAATATAGGAATTGTAAGTCATGTTTTAACAAATCTTACAGCTAAAGCATTAAAATTATTGTATTTTACCTTAATTCATACACACCATAATTATTGCATATCAGCATGGCGTCAAACAATTGAATCCAATATTAAAAAACTGCAAATACTTCAAAATAAATTTATTAATCTAATAGATTTGAAACACAACTTTAACAGTAATAATTATGTGCTGTTGGGTATTCATAAATTCACAAGAGTTTTCTCTAATAAATATAATAACTGTTAAGCAACTAAACGATTTTAACTTAAGGAAAACTATGTATAAAAGAATAAAAAAGAACATAGAACATGATCTAATAAAACTAACTACTTATACACATCAATATACTAGAAATCAGTATACACTAATACCAGTTTTACCTAACACTATAAATATAAAGCAAAGTCTACATTACTGTGGACCAAGATTTTGGAATTCATTATATAGAGAACTAACAGAAATCAATAACTGTAACTTATATAAAAAAAGAACTTAAAGCATATATATTAAACTAACTACAAAAAAAAAAAAAAAATTATGAAAAAACAAAAAGAAGAGAGAGATGGGAAGGGGAAGGTAATTGGAAAGTTGGATGGCAAGAGTGATCTCTAACTGTAGTACTGTGGAGATTTCATGTTACACCAATAGTAATCTAACTCCATTTCTATCTTGGATTGTTGCCTTTACTTAGGGAGCTCGGGGCCAAGTCAGGACTCTGCGAGGCCTTTTCCCGGAGCTTCCTTGCTGTTATTATAAAAACAGATAAATAATAATGTAACAATAAATAAGGAATCTGTAACAGCAGAAATAATAAATGAAATGAAATGAAATCTTCAACATCATAAAGAAGATGATACTTTTGTTCTCTGGAATGGCATGAACTCGGAAATACCTAAATTAGTTGAACTTATCAATTCAATTGATCCTCATATAGAGTTCACATATGAGACTGAAAAAAAATGGCTGCTTATCATTCCTTGTCCTTGTGTCACGCTCTCAAGGATCCTTTAGTACAACAGTTTATCGAAAACCATTTGCAGTTTCCTTAACGCCTCATGCAAAATCAAATCATCCGTGGAAACAAAAGATCTCTGCCTTCTTCACAGAGAGCATTTGTCATTTTCATGTAGGACTTCCGTCCACAGGGAGTAGAGTTTAGGTCCCAGCCACCTACAGCGAGATCGCCTTTTGGGCAGGACACAGAAACGGAAGGAATGAGAGCAAGTCTAGCGACTTTTGAAAGAACAGTTTGTAGTGAGATTAGAGTACAGTAGATGGCGCCACCGTACAAGTACGATATTGCACATAGATGGGTGGGAGAATTTCAGGGAGGACATAGGAAAGGATACCCATTTAACCAGTGGGTCCAGCCTGGGGGCCGTCACTTTACGTGCTCGTCCGATGCACGGCGGATATTCAGCGATTGTTAGTAAATCACACCATCTCTGAAAGATCAGCCCAGGCTAGAACCTGGGGACCCAGCATCGATAATCTGAAACACTAACCACTAAGCCATCCGCGGCTCTGCCTTCTTCACATACGTATATCGTGCAATACATATCTGCTCAACTGAGGATTCCTTACAGAAAGAGCTTGTTTTTCTTAAACGAATTGCAGTACACAGAGGATATAGCCCTTCTGTTATTGACAAAGCTGTCCAAAAATTTAGGAAACCAATATCTGTCTGCATGCTCATGCCTATAGACCTCCCAATACGAAAGAATTGGGCAGTTATCCCATTTGCTCCTCAGATTTGCTTCAGAATTTCACAAATCCTTAAAAGTTTTAATTTCAAAGTTATTTTCAAATCCATAAACAAGATGAATTTTTATGGATCAAAAGACTACGTCCAAGACATAAATTCCTGGGGAATTTATCAGATACTTGTGAATGTGGACTTTCATATATAGGACAGACCCGGAGGGCTTTAAGTTTCCATGTGAAGGAACACAAGATCTATGAATTGAAGAAGCCATCTATAGCTCAACACTGTAACGAAAATAACCATAAATTTTTGTTTGGAAAGGCTACGCTTATTGATAAACCAGACTCGACTATCAATGTATATTAGGACAAAGTCCTCTATAATACTGTTACACACGTATATATATACTACGTGTGTAACATATAATATACTACGTGTGTAACAGTATTATAGAGGACTTTGTCCTAATATACATTGCCTATCTCCCACGTAATTTGGTGTTCAGGTGTATGTATGTATAGATTGAACTTCTACTAAAACTTGACTATCAAGCTTAATATATTAGAAGCTTTCCACATATACCGAAACTCGTCGTGGCTTGTCAACGACATGACGTAGACTCCATTTCTTTCAAGCGTGTGGAAACAACTCGCCAAAACTCGTGACCGTCAGAATTCTAATGACGTCACAATGATTTGAATGTTTACGCTCCATTCGTCCTGAGGAAGCAGAGCCAAACGCTCTGCGAAACTATAGTCGATGTATAATAAACATTTTATTGTGCAAAACTTTATCATTATTCACAACATACTCCAAAAAGTGAAAAGAAGTTTTGTAACGTACCAGGAGATGTGACGTACCTGCCAGAAGGACGCACACGACATAAAGGCAGATAGGAATCAGAATAAAACGTCCGCGTAGCTCAATTGGTAGAGTGACTTATTCCGGAATGAGGGGATCCGGGTTCGAATCCTGGCGTGGACAGAAATGACGGAGAAATTTACTTCGTTATAATGGCGCCCGAACTATCCGGATGACCCGACCGTTCAAAATCTCGCATTGGTGTGATGTTATTTCCACACCGCGAGATAGGAAAAATAAGAGAATCCCTTCTCCAGCACTTCGAAAAAAAAAAAAAATAATAATAAGGGGGAGATGATGTAACGTACCAGGAGATGTGACGTACCTGCCAGAAGGACGCGCACGACATAAAGGCAGATAGGAATCAGAGTAAAAAAAAACGTCCGCGTAGCTCAATTGGTAGAGTGACTTGTTCCGGAATGAGGGGATCCGGGTTCGAATCTTGGCGTGGACAGAAATGACGGAGAAATTTACTTCGTTATAATGGCGCCCAAACTATCCGGATGACCCGACCGTTCAAAATCTCGCAATGGTGTGATGTTCTTTCCACACCGCGAGATACGAAAAAAATAAGAGAATCCCTTCTCCAGCACTTTGAAAACAAAACAAAACAAAACAAAAATAATAATAAGGAGGAGATGATGTAACGTACCAGGAGATGTGACGTACCTGCCAGAAGGACGCACACGACATAAAGGCAGATAGGAATCAGAATAAAACGTCCGCGTAGCTCAATTGGTAGAGTGACTTGTTCCGGAATGAGGGGATCCGGGTTCGAATCCTGGCGTGGACAGAAATGACGGAGAAATTTACTTTGTTATAGTTTATTAAAGAACAACACAGAGATGATATGCATGAAATTTGCAGACAGCATTTTTGAAGTTCCCCACTTCACATTTTATGTTAAGAATTTACTAAAGCAGCCTTTGAAGTAGCGTTGAAGCCACCAAAAACTATTGGTAAGATTTTAACAGCAAATAAAAAGAAAACAGACCAGAACTATACTGTGGGAGTATATGCAATTCCATTAAAATTCCCGGATTCCTCTGTAAAATCAAACACCGGAATGACGAAAAGATCTTTATGTGTGTAAAATAAAGAGCATATGAGAGACATAAGGGAAGCAAGAGAAATGACTGCTTCAACAATGGAGGCAATTTACAATGCAGCAGTTCCCATATGGAATGATAGAAAACCCATGGCTCCTTTCAGCACTTATAAGGGAACTTTGGTCAGGCAGACACTTGAGATTATCACAAGAAGCGATGTCTGCAATGATGGGGTATTGTTTGAACTGCCATCTCTGTGGACCTCCACTTCCTGCAGCCTCCGAGTTTGAGACTAACATGAAACATGACTCAATACCTTACATGATGTGTAATGTGAACATTGGACCCATGCAATAGTTAGCAACAATTCACGTGTTCATAATGTGTCATGTGTGTTCGTGTTTAATACGTGTGCTACTAAGCTATTTTTTTTTGTCTGATTTTAAACTCCAAATGGATCGTTGCTCTATTGTAAGTTTGCCTTGAAAAAGCCTCCCATTGGAAGGTGAAAGTTTGGCATGATTAAATATTTTAATATACATCATTCTCACGGATTATACGACCTTAACTTTATTTTAAATACACCAGACTTGAATAATCATGAAACGCACATAGCATATTAAATCCATTTACTTTTGTGGTGCGGTCAGCACAAAGATTTGCCAAGCTTTCGCACTTCACTGGGAGGTTTTTTCAAGGCAATAATAGACACAAAAATGCAGGGAATTGGAACACGTAAAGAACAAAGAACAATTAGATGATTTTTGAAAATGACGTGGATGACATCACGAGCATATCACATGATTTTTTATCACACAATTATACAATGTGTCGTGATGTGTTTCCATTAATATTATTAATACAGTCCAACCCGGTTATAAAGATCACGGTTGTAATGAACTCATGGCTATAGCAAGTAACTAAATATATGACAATAAACACAGCAAAAACTAAATATAAGAACAATTCAGAAAAGATTTTGATAGAAGGAAAAGAAATCGAAGAAGTAGATGAATACATTTATTTAGCTCACGTAATAAGTTTTAAATAAGACAAGATTAAGATAAATCAACAGAAGAATGATCTAAGTCAGAGGTTCCCAATCTGGGCGTCGCCAGTCTGGGTCCGGGGGAGTCGCGAGTTTAAGGAGAAACGTAATTTATAGCAAAACGCAACATTCAAACACACAGGTTTTGGAGCACCTATCTCAACTCAACATTCAATTTGACAAGCAGATGAACACAAGTGCGTTACAGACCCGTTTACAGCAGATTCACCATCAACTTTCACTACTGCTGAGCAAGAACAGTTAATAGACATTTGTTCATACTCCACACTGAAAATGACATTCTCTTCAGGAACTCTGTCACAGTTTTGAAACAGTGTGACAGAGGAGTACCCAGAATTGGGTAAGAAAGCCGTGAGAGTAATCCTCCCTTTTGCCACATTCTAACTTTGCGAGGCAGGATTTTCAGCTCTGGCGGTAATAAAATCCAGATAAAGAAGCAAAGCTAACGTTGAGAAGGAGATCCACATAGCTGTATCGAACATTGTCCCCAGATTTGCTGTTTTGTGTGATGGAAAACAAGCTCCCCCTATCCCATTAACATGCAAATACCCCTGTTCAGTAGTTTCTAAAATTACTGTAAAAATGTGAAAGCCAAATGAAGAGTGTAACCATTGTGAAAATATGCCTATCTCATCAATTTCTTTCGACTCAGTTCTGTAATTTGATTTTAATTTTGTAATTCTACATTAGAAAGAATACAAGCTAGTAATGTAAATGACTATTTTCTTTTTAAAAAATGCCACAAATTCGAATTTGGGATATTTTATTTTTTAATTTTAGGTACAGGGGCGTCGCACGGAAAATGTGGTATCTAAAGGGCGACGCGGTCTCAAAAAGTGGGGCAACCCCTGATCTAAGCCTTTTGGAGACTTAAAAGACTATTGAACCGGCGATCTTCCACTGCGTTTAAAAAGAAAAATCTGCAATGCATGCATTAACCCCGTATTTACGCATGGAAGTGAAACGTGGAGTATCACAGAGTGACAATGTGAAAAAATAAGAGTATCAGTGAGAAAGTTAGAGAGAAGAATAACAAGAAGAAATAGAGTTAGAAATGTAATTACAAGAGCAAGAACAGGAATAATAGACATTATAAAAACAATAAAAGAATCAGTGGAGATGGGCTGGACACGTTGAAAGACTGAAAGATGGATATGATTAATCAGAATGGCAACTGAGAGATGGAAAGAGAGAGACAAAGGGGGGCACCGGCGAACAAGATGGAGAGATGACCTTCAGAAATTTAGCGGTGCTAAATGGTGGACTGAGGCTAAGGATTGAGGAAGTTGGAAAAGACTGGGGGAGGCCTATACCCTGTAGTGGGTGCTAATAGGCTAAGAAGAAGAAGGTCCCAAAGATTCTAGATTAGTATTAATACATCACATGAAACTTTATAATTGAGCGAAGCTTTCTTTACGAGACTCGAGACAATTAGTTGTTCGGGCATAGGTACGACATGACACATCCGATCACCGTATTTTTTTCGCATGCGATTGGACATAGTCCATCGTCAGGTTTTGACGCCTTTTGATCCCCAAAATTCTATGTCATTAAGGAATAATCGTCCAAAAACTTGCATTTTTAGGCGGTTTCCCGGGTTTTGAGAAGGGGTCGTTTGTTACCTATCTCCTCAAAAGATCTTCGGTCGATCGCGGCGACACTTGCCACAGAGAAAGGGAAAGACATGGTGAGTGACATTGGGTTAGTATTTTGGTGATTGGTCACGTCGTATAAAAATAATGACCATTAAAACACTGACCAATTTTAATAATAACTGAAAAAGTGCACTCTCCATACAAGACTCAGGACAATTAGTTGTTTGGGCATAGCTACAACATGACACATCCGGTCACTGTGATTTTTGGCATGCGATTGGACGTCGTCTATGGTCAGGTTTTGACGCCTTCCGATTCTCAAAATTCCATGTCATTGAGGAATTTCAATTAAAATTAGGTGGCCTTTTACATGAACCATTTCACGAAAGTCGGCTCACTAACATTAATAAAAAAAACAGTTTGAATTGAAAAATGAAGAAATGGGAAGATTCCGTCTGCTAGCTCAACACTTCCTTAATCTATAATAATAAAAGGAAGTTTGTGTTTGTGTGTTTGTGTCTTTCGCGATGCAAAATGAAAAACGTAGTTTCCGATCTGCGTGTGCTTTTCCGCTTTGTTTACATGCAACCTGATCACAACCAACGTGAAGGAAAGTAGTTCATAATAAATTTTAGCCATTTCTTTTTTAGAATGTTTCGTACTTTTGTTCTGGAAGCCATAAATTTTACGCATTCGTTTTTTTTAGAATTTCTCGTGATAGATGCCTGTAATGAGCTAAGATTTTGCAATAGCTTCGCTCAAAATTTGCTAACTGTACCCTAGCTATCGATTACTGTTGGAGGTTTGTCATAGTATAAAGTTTACACAGTGACTCTTAAATCAACTTTTAAAATTATTATATTTGCACTTTTAAGGTATTAAACCCCAGCAAAGTGTGCATAGTTTACGTGCAATTCATTAACGATATACTATTAACAATCATCAGTCACTTACCCTAAAGATCATGGTAATTTCCATCCACAAACACTTCAAGCACGTCAATTATCGTAATGTTGTTGGCCTTCAAAGGTTTACAGACACCCTGCCTACGATTCCTTCTTCCGGGGATGAAACATCGTATTATTATTATTATTTTTTTTATTTTTTTTTTATTTGCTAGACAAACAACGCTGGTTTTTTTTCAGCCACATGAGATGTAACCATAGCTCGTCAATTCCATAAAAACCACACAAGCATACTATTCATTCATACAATTCAATTAAAAAACTATGTACATAATTACATTACATTACATTCCCAGGTGGTTAAACCTTTGTCAACTGTGAGTAACAAACTGCTCCATCTGTTTCAAAACCCCTGCCACTCCCAATGCAAGTGTCACACTCATTCAGCCCCTTACACACAATCCTCTAGCGCTTTCAACAGTCTACTTTCGTCATCAGGAGGCAAGTGTGTCTCACCCGCCCACCACAGCTCAAGTGAGCAGAGCCATCGAGGCACGGGCTCCAGTCGCAATGTCTGAATCTTTGTGTCTCTGGCGCCATCTATTGTCATTGCTGCTCTTTTTCTTTTTTTCTTTCTAAGCTATTGTTCAATTTTTATTAAGGCCTTCCATTTTTTCAACTTTTAAAATGTTACCTGAAAGCCTTTCCCTATTCCATACGAAGTCAACATAACCTGGTGTGCCAGAATGAAGTTAGCTCTAACGACCGGACACCACATACAACTATATTGAAGACATGACACAACTTTTGACCAGAAAGGGCTTTCGATAAAGAAACAGAAGATGGCCACATTATAACTAGTGCATACTATGGCGTTATGTATGTGAAGCCAATGGACTACTATAAATGATATCGAACATATGCTCATCAAGAACAAATTATTAATATGGGAACGAAGGGACATTTTTGTAAGTAACATTTTTAGGACTTTTAACTAAACTATACCTCTTCAGGAAGACACTTTAACGTCTGTAAATTCTGTTTTACACGTTCTGTAGAGTGGATACAGTCTGTGGTGGTGCATTAACTTATTCAATTAAAATATAAATCGGTTAGAAGTCCTAAAGATGTTACTTACGGAATTGCGTGTTCAGTCCAACGTCAGTAGTTATTGAGTTTCTTTGTCCAAAGTTGTATCTTGCTTCAATGTGGTCAGTTGTTAGGGTTAGTTCGAGAGCCATTTCGTTATAAGTTGTACCCTACTTCGGATATGTCCAGATGTTAGGGTTAGCTCCGTTCTGGCTGTGTCGACATCATATTGAATGGGTTAAGGTTTCCAGATAATAATTAAAGATTCTTAAGTTAAGAGTTATTATTTACATACAACTTGAAGTTCCACGTCGTACTTGGCCTTTAGGGCTATCTGGTCAACGCTGCACTCTCTTGGAATTGCTGAGGAAGTCTTCAAAGTTTCGTCAGGTTCATAAAAAATTTTAAAAGCTTTAAAAGGTTCCAGTAGCTTTAAAGGTTCTGGAACCTTTTAAAGCTTTTAAAATTTTTTATGAACCTGAACAAACTTGAAGACCTCCTCAGCAATTCCAAGAGAATGCAACATTGACGAGATAGCCCTAAAGGCCAAGTACGACATGAAACTTCAAGTGGTATGTAAATAGTAACTCTTAACTCAAGAATCTTTAATTACTATCTGGAAACCTTTACCCATTCAATATGATGTGAACACAGCCAGAACGGAGCTAACCCTAACATCTGGACATATCCGAAGTAGGGTACAACTTATAACGAAATGGCTCTCGAACTAACCCTAACAACTGACCACATTGAAGCAAGATACAACTTTGGACAAAGAAACTCAATAACTACTGACGTTGGACTGAACACGCAATTCCGTAAGTAACATCTTTAGGACTTCTAACCGATTTATATTTTAATTGAATAAGTAAATGCACCACCACAGACTGTATCCACTTTACAGAATGTGTAAAACTGAACTTACAGACGTCAAAGCGTCTTCCTGAAGAACCTTGTGGTCACGTAATTGTATTTGAACTTTATAATAGAATCACATGAGATATAATAAACTATACCTGAAAATTATTGAATAGCTTAGTGCACTGCCACAGACCGTACCTCACTTATAACGGGTCTAACAAAAGACTTAGGGCTGTTGAAGCGTCTTTGTGAAAAATTCTGGATTAGTGATGGACAACCTGTAATCACATTTCTTGCTCATTCAAGAAAGATCAGCACGTGCTTCTAATTACAGTATGTTTGGACCACTTTGCACAAAGTGGAAAGAACTGATTACAACATTCTACACCTGAGCTCAGGAAATTAGAATTTACAGAAACAGAATTCCAGCTTTAGTTTCAAGTAAAACAAGTGCTTAAAAACAGCACAAATTACATTGATAAATAAAACCAGGTCCATCACTTCTTTTTTTTAACATATAATTTCTCTCCAGCTTTTGCTATTTTCATATGAATGACTCGTATGTGTCTAAGTGTATTGCACACACACACATCAGACATGATATGCAATAAATTGAGCATTTAAGATATTGCCAATGTGTTTTGCTGCTGCATGGAATTCTTATCTTCTTACGAACACAACAGCATACATGTTCTTCCGCATGCACTAATAAATAGTACCAAAATGGAACTGAAAAATTATTTTAAAATATATCAACTATACAAAATAAATAAACTACAGAAACATTTGCATGCACAGCTGGCAAGAAGAATATGAAGAAGAGGATTGGTAGTTTTAAATTTAGCATTTTAAAATTTGCAATAACTAAAGAAGACAAAAATGGGATGATTATGATAAAACCATACTTTTTCAACAATGCTGGGCAGACCTTCTGATGCTCGTTGAGAGTGCTTTTGGGTAGTTCATTAAAATGTGTGAATACATTAATGGCTAGCCTTGCTGTTGTAGCAGGGCTTGAAAAACATCTGAAAAATCAGATGCCCAGCTGGGAACGTGCAGAAATTAGTTACCTACCTAGTAAAAGCTGCATGCCCAGGAAACTTCTATCCTTTTAAATAACAAATCAGAACCCTCATTTCATTTTTTAGGTTAAAAAATATGAAGAACTTTATAACAATATCTTGGTTAACAAAATGTAACCAAATGAATTACGGGGCTTACTTAAATGTGAGTGAACAATAGGTTTATTATTGTTTGCATTACTGTTTCACACATTAATTAGTATAATGCAAGCTACGTGTGTTTTGCCTACATATACACCCAGATTCATAAAGAAGTATACAGTTTCCAGATGCTGTAAAACAGTAACAGTTGAAGACACGGACCACAACTGTGAACCGTTAGGTAGATGCACTCATAAAGTTTGCGTCCCGCTACTGAGGAAAGTGACGCAGGCGATAGCGCGCACATCATGTGACTAGTCAATTAAAATGGCAGCGTCTGCAGTGGAGAAGGCATTTTGTGTTCTTGAATTGAGCAAAACGGAATCCGTAACTGTTGTGCAACGGCGTTTTCGATCACAATTCGGAAAAGAACCTCCAACCAGAAAATCTATCTACGATTGGCATAAAAAGTCTGAAACTACGGGCTGTTTGTGCAAACCTAAAAGTCCTGCACGACCGCGTGCATCGGAAGAAGTCGTCAATAGTGTTTGCAACGCCATTCAATGAAGCCCGAGAAAATCAATGCGGAGGCAGAGTTGTGAAGTGCAGATTTCACAGCCTGGAGAATTTTGAGAAAGAAGCTGAAAATGATTCCATACAAAGTGCAGATGTTGCAAAATCTCACTGACCTTGACAAGGCAAAGCGCTTTGAATTTTGTGCGGAAATGCAGCACCGTTTTGAAAATGACGGTTTTGCCGATCACTTAGTTTTCACCAATGAAGCTACACTTCACGTGATTGGTCAGGTAAACAAGCACAATGTTTGCTTTTGGGGAATGGAGAATCCCAGATTTACAGTGCAACACATGCGAGATTCCCCTAAGGTAAATGTGTTCTGTGCTGTGTCCGAAAAGAAAGTGTTAGGCCTCTTCTTTTTTCACGAGAAAACTGTCACGGGAAGCTCTTTTCTGGATATGCTAAGTCTTTGGTTGATACCACAGTTGCAGGACGACAGTGACAACTTTATTCTCCAATTGGATGGTGCACCACCGCACTATTTAGACGAATTGCGAGATTATCTCGATGAACATCTTTCTCACCGAGGTATTGGACGAGCTGCGGACTATAACATGCCACTGACCCAATGGCCACCCAGAAGTCCTGACCTAACACCTTGCGACTTTTTCTTGTGGGGGTACGTAAAGGACAAGGTATTCGCCCCTCCCCTTCCTGTTGATCTAGCGGAGCTGAAATAGCCTTGATTCAGATATCTTAATTAGCGTTTGGGCGGAAATGGATTACCGGTTTGATGTGTGCCGTGTGACTAAGGGTGCACACATAGAACACCTGTGAGTGTCTCCAAAAAACTTGAATCATTCCCCTACAATTCTGTTACAGGTAACATAAAATATCTTACATTGTTCTTGTTTTATAGTGCGTTGAAACTGTATACTTCTTTATGAATCCCCCTGTAGAGTAAAACATATCAACATTAAAATGAGGTAAACTTATTTAACTTTTCATGGGATTTTTCTAGGTAAAGTTAAAAAAATTCTGCAAATTTTTGGAGAAAACTTTTCTCCTTTGTCAGGCAGTCTTTCAATCCAATCTACATCCCTATCCTCTGTTACACTTGAAGGTTACGGTGATTCTGTAAAATATCTTGCCAGTTGATAGGCAGTGTTTATGATTGAGTTCTGCATTTATACAACCACTACAACCATTTATGATTGAGTTCTGCTATTTTTCAATTTCAAGTCCCTCTTTCATTTTACATTTCAGGAAGTTGGTTTGAAGTCCAATGACCATTACAGAGTCCCAGTCGAGGTAGTGTCCTGTTGCTCTAACGTGTATGCCCAATCATGTCTTGTTTGAAAAATTTTCTATTGCAGCTTTGTGTTCAGCGATGGGAGTTTCCAGCCTATTTCACCTATGTAGAATTTTCCACAACTGCAAGATACTTTATAACAGTGGTTTTAAACTCAGATTCTTGGAAGGGCCACTTTCCTGTTTTGAAGGAATTTAGGGGGCCGCATGAATATTAAACAATTTCTCATGAATAAATATTAACTTTTCAAAACTACACCAATGGCTTGGCACTAAAGTGGATCATTATTTCTAATTATATCGGGAAATAGTAAAAACAAATGCTTCATCAGTCACTGAAAACAGTCACTTTTATGTAACAATTATTGTCACTTAAATCTTAAAACAATCACATTTTACCAACTGAACACAATAACTTGGTTCATTCTTGAAAACAATTGTTCACATGAGTATGTTGCTATGAACATAGACAGAATCCAAGCAGCTAGTTATGAATGTTTACGTACTTGTCCTTTGAAACTAACTGGTAAAACTGTGTTAGGTTGCAGCTGTTGAATTTTACATTTAAGAAAGAATCACACTGAAGGTCTATTAATTCAAGCTGAAGTTCTTCATGAGCATTGTTAGCATTATAGGAAAATGGAGACTTGAATATATTGAAAATATTCTGCTTAATACAGTTTTATTCTCTGTAAATAAACTTGTTACTTGTAAAGAGGATGGCTTTGCTAAGCATTATATTATATTTAATATATTATAATATACTTGAAATAAGGATGATTTATTTTTAAGTAACTTGTACAATATTCTAGAGGATAATGCTTACCTTGGAATTCCTTGCTAGCGATGAGAACATTTCACACACGTGTTTTCCGGTCTTTGTTGATGTTATTGTCCTAAAGTCCGTTGTATGAGATGAATAGCTTTACTTCACACACTTTTCGCTGGGTATACTCATTGGATCTTTGCCTTAGGATTCACACACATCAATTTTTACCGTTCTTTATACTCAAAATTTTCGCCCATTCTCTGGGCATCCTCAAGAGCGTGGCGACTTTTCCACCGATGTTCACGGTTAACTTTACGCTAATGAAGTCCGATACTCCCAGGATAGGAAAAGAAATAATAAAAAAAAAAAAAGTGGAAAAGTCACCACACTCCTGAGGATGCCTAGAGAATGGGCGAAAATTTTGAGTATAAAGAACGGTAAAAATTGATGTGTGTGAATCCCAAAGCGAAGATCCAATGAGTATACCCAGCGAAAAGTGTGTGAAGTAAAGCTATTCATCTCATACAACGGACTTTAGGACAATAACATCAACAAAGACCGGAAAACGTGTGTGAAATGTTCTCATCGCTAGCAAGGAATGCCAAGGTAAGCATTATTCTCTAGAATATTGTACAAGTTAATTTGAAATATCGCACGTAAAAGAGAATAGTAGAATGATTAGAGCTATCTAATAGTCAGAATTAGAACTACTAATAGGAATTGATTTATTTTTATTTGTAATTACTCATGCGGGCCGCGAGTTTGAGACCACTGCTTTATAAATCACTCCTTGCGTTTTAAACAAGTTTTTTTCTTTTTGAAGTAAGTTTGGGCAAAATTTCTGAACCTTGTTGTCCAAATTGGGAGCTAATCTAATATGACATTTGCTGCTTATTCTCTTTAAAGAGAATTTAAACTCCTGCTTGTTTGTATTTTTCTGTTTCTCTTTTGTGAGTAACTTATTTATTTCATTTTGAGGGTAGTTATTTGCTGCTAGCAAAGACTCCCAGTTCATGTGGGCTTTTTCAATTCCTCCAAGGAGACCAACTTATTTATTTTTTCTAAAAATTGACTTGCAATATTATTCTTTATTTAGTATGGATGATAGGAGTTAAAATCTAGTATTTTATTAGTATCCAAAGGTTTTTTGTGCAATTTAGTTAGGAACTTCTTCTACATATTACGAAATATGCAATTCATGAGGCAACCTTAAGGGTTGTCTTATCCTATAAACGTGCTTTTGATTAAATATACATAATAACTAAGGTATTGTTTACCTCATATTGTCAAAGTATTTCGCACATTTTTGCTCTGTGAGGAACGTGCTCCCAGCCCGAGAGGTCTTTTTTATGTTACGGGTTTTTGGTTAGTTAATTTCTAAAATTTTTGTTTTTGTTTCATTTCTAAATTTTTTTTATAGCTAACCAAAAACCTGTAACATAAAAGACCCCCTAGGGCTGGGAGCATGTGCCTCACAGAGCAAACAACGTGCAAAATACTTTGACAATATCAGGTAAACAATACCTTAGCTATTATATTTGCACTTTTAAGGTATTAACCTCTTGCAAAGTGCGCATAGTTTACGTGCAATTCATAAATGAAAAAACCATTTGAAAGTACCACGTACTCAAACTCATCAATTGAACAGTATAGAAATGAAGAAATTGAATATATTGAAAAAATATCGTACATTGGAAGTACGAAAAACAGATTAAAAAAAAGACTTAAACAACACATATCTAACTGGCAAAAAAAGAAGCCAAAACGGCTTTAGTGCAATTCTGCTTGGAAAACCGGACATTCCCAAAGTTCGATGAAATTAAAATGCTAAAAAAGAATAAAAAATCGGAAAGGCAAATGAGGAGGGAAGAAGCAATATTAATCTACAAAAATAAAGCAAGGGTATGTAACCAGAACGACCCTAGCACATTATCGGTCCTGTGGAAAGAACTAATAAGACAAGAAAAACAACAACAAAAGAAAAACAGGCAAAAAAGACAAGAAAACCAGGATAGAAGAAGAAATTAAAAAAATTAAAAAAAAAAAAATACGGGGGAAAAAAAAAAAAAAGTGGTCTTAACTAAACATAGATGGCGCCAGCCGGGCTTGTTAACGAAATATATCCAGGAAAGTTTTTCCGACGAATGGCAACAAGGAGTATCGGACTCCATTAGCGCGAAGTTAGCCACGAACATCGGTGGTAAAGTCGCCACGCTCCTGAAGATGCCCAGAGTATGGGCGAAAATTTCGAGTATAAAGAACGGTAAAAATTGATGTTTGGAATCCTAAAGCAAAGATCCAATGAGTATACCTAGCGAAAAGTGTGAGAAGTAAAGCCAGTCATCGCATACAACGGACTTTAGGACAATAACCTCAACAAAGACCGGAAAACACGTGCGTGAAATGTCCCCGTCGCTAGAAAGGAATGCCAAGGTAAGCATTATCCGCTTGTTTTCTGTACAAGTTACCCTAAACAGGTATTAAAAAATGGATTTATGAAGTAACTCAGGGTTACAATAAGGTCAAGACTGATAAAAAACTTGTAAAATATGTAGGAGCAATACCATATATAGAAAATGTGTCTGCAGAAATTAATAAACTTTGTGGCAAGTATGCCATACAGGTAGGAAATCAGGTACTTACTGTAAAAAATTTAGTGATTAAAAATGAAAAAATTAGCCAATTAGATAGAGCAGGAATTTATGAAATTCCAATAGACCAGCAACCACCTGTGTCATATATAGGCATCACCAAGAATAAATTAAAGTATAGATTAAACCAGCATATTAATAATTGGAATAAAAAAGAAGCTAAGACAGCATTGACCCAATACTGTATGGAAAATCAACAATGTCCAAGGTTTGAAGATATTAAAATTATTAAGAGCTGTAAAAACGAAAAGCAGTTAAGAATAGCAGAATCAGTATTAATTGAAAAAAACAGATCAAGATTATGCAACATTAATGAGCCAAGTAACCTAAACGAACAATGGAAAGCCCTAATAAAAATTGAACAGCAGCGTAAAAAGAAAGAGGGAAAAAAGAGCAGCAGGGACAATAGATGGCGCCAGAGACACAACGATTCAGCGATAGCGACTGGGGCCCATGCCTCGATGGCTCTGCTCACTTGAGCTGTGGTGGGCGGGTGAGACACACCTGCCTCCTGAAGATGACAGAGGCCTGTTGAAAGTACTAGAGGATTGGATGTGAGGGGCTGAATGGGTGTGACACTTGCAGTGGGAGTAGCAGAGGTTGTGAAACAGAAGGAGGAGTTTGATTGTTACAGTTGACGAAGGTTTAATCACCTATGAATGTAAGGTTATGTACATAGTTTTTACTTGAATGGTATGAATGAGTTGTATGTGTGATTTTTATAGAATTGACAAGCTTTTTGAGTAACATCTCATAAGGCTAAGGGGAAGAAAAAAAAAAAAAAAAAAAAAACGATGTTTCACACCCGGAAGTAAGAAACGTAAGCAAGAAGTCTGTTAACTTGGAAGCCCAGTTACATCACGATGAATGACGTGTTGGAAGTGTGTTGTCATTGGAGGTTACCATAATTTTTTGGTGAGTACGTGGTACTTTCAAATGGTTTTTTCAATACCCTTAGCTATTATGCATATTTCTTCTACATATATTGTCAAATCTAAGAAGTTTAAGTTTTCCTCTTTTTAAATTTCTAGAGTGAATTTTAGGGAATCATCTGACTCATTAAAGCATCCAAGAATTTTTTTCTGACAGATCTTCATGTTTGCTATCTATAATGAATAAAATATCGTCCACATATCTGCTACATCAAACAGAAGTCATCGCTCTTTCCACGTTCATAAGTGAGTCGCAGAAAAATTCTCATCGGCCGCCACCGGGAATCGAACCCAGGGTCTTCCAAGGCTACCACTGCACCACAGCGGCCTCAAATCCTCCAGACTCGCATATGACTAACTGCCAAACCACATGGCAGATTGCTTCTTGGAACCCCGCACACTGCTGGGGATTCATCAAAGATAGAAAGCAGCAACTGAAAAAATAACTAGGAGGCGAATGAATAATTAATACACAGAATTCACGTGGATTAGGAACATCAAACAGAAGTCATCGCTCTTTCCACGTTTACTTCCGTCTTTGGTGAATCCCCAGCAGTGTGCGGGGTTCCAAGAAGCAATCTGCCAAGTGTTTTGGCAGTTAATCGTATGTGAGTCTGGATAATTTGAGGCTGCTGTGGTGCAGTGGTAGCATGTCAAGAGCATAACTGGAAGAACCTGGGTTCGATTCCCCGTGGTGGCTGAATGGAAATTTTTCCGTGACTCACTTATAAATGTAGAAAGAGCGATGATTTCTGTTTGATGCTCCTAATCCACATCAATTCTGTGTATTAATCATATGTCTGCTATATAGGCAAAAATATGAGGGTTGAGTCAGAACATTTCCCTCCAGCTTTCCTACATAGTAATTTGCTAAAAGAGGCGAGCCCATTGCTAGCCCTGACTTTTGGAGGAAAAATCTTTTCTCAAATTGAAAAAAGTACCGGTATTTTTTTTAAGAAAAAAATAAGCATTTCAAATATCTCAAATAATAAATTCTTAGCGTGATCAGGAAACGCTATTTTGTCAGCCAGGTCATCTGCTAAAAACTCTATAAGTTATTTCAATTTATGTTGAAAAAGGGACCTGAAAGATACCAGAACTCCATCATAAATGATTGCAGGGAATTAATGCTGCCTAACATCTGGCCAGATATTTTGCAGAATTACCGTAACTATCAAGGTCAACTGAAGACATTGACGGAGATTAGATTGAAAGACTTCCTGACGAAGGAGAAGAGTTTTCTCCGAAAATTTGCAAAATTTTTTTAACTTCTAGAAAAATCCCATAAAACAGTTAACTAAGTTTGAATAGAGTAAGCTAGGAAGTCACAAAATAAAGATGAGTTTAATTTACAAGGTAAACATTGGTACTATTAAAAAATGAAATGAACTTACCAAAAGTGCAACATAGTTTGAAAATTATTATATTTGCACTTTTAAGGTATTAACCTCCTGCAAAGTGCGCATAGTTTATGTGCAATTCATAAATGAAAAACTATTAGAAAGTACCAATCACTCACCCTAAAGATCATGGTAACCTCACTTGAGCTGTGGTGGGCGGGTGAGACACACCTGCCTCCTGATGACGACAGAGGTCTGTTGAAAGTACTAGAGGAATGTGTGTGAGGGGCTGAATGGGTGTGACACTTGCAGTGGGAGTGGCAGGGGTTGTGAAACAGAAGGAGCAGTTTGGTACTTACAGTTGACAAAGGTTTAACCACCTTGGAATGTAAGGTTATGTAAATTATGTACATAGTTTTTAATTGAATTGTATGAATGAGTAGTATGTGTGGTTTTTTATGGAATTGACAAGCTTTATTGTAACATCTCATAAGGCTAAAAAAAAAAAAATACGATGTTTCACACCCGGAAGTAAGAATCGTAAGCAAGATGTCTGTAAACCTTGGAAGCCCAGAAACATTACGATGATTGACGTGTTGGAAGTGTGTTGTCGATGGAGGTTACCATGATCTTTAGGGTAGTGATTGGTACTTTCTAATAGTTTTTCATAGTTTGAAGAGATTTTTCAATTACTGATACTGTAACTGCTTGTTGTTTTTAAAGTAGTTCTGGACATAAGTCGTACTTTATGGCTATGGTTAATTGATGTGTAAATAATTACATTCGATTCTTCATCTAGTTTGCTGTCTTCATGATAGTCAAGGGTAGAATTTACTTCGAACGATGAATAAGTTTGGGTTGAATCACACTCTGTTGACATACTTCTATGAGTCTGAGCTAATCAGGCTTGTTTACACACAATAATTTCAAGGTTGCCTTTGACAGAAGGTAATACAAATTGTACAAAAAGTGAAATTATGAATGGAGTAATGAAACATAACTTAAAACCATTAAAATGTTAGAAACAAATACAGTAGAGCGTCGGAAATCCGAACTAATTGGGGCCATTGGTAATTGGTAGTTTGGATTTTTTATGTTTTCAGATTATCGAACACGTAAAAAAAATATGAATACGCTAGCATTTCCACATTATATTATCCAAATACATGTACCACAAAAAGGCAACTGAATACAAAAAAAAAAAAAAAAATTACGTAAGACAAATATTTTTCTGTTATTATGGAATACGAAACAAATTTACCATTTTTACTACTGCTGTGTAATTTTTAAACATAAAGTACAAATTCCAAAATTTACCAATCATTACAAGCTGCTTTTTTTTTTTTTTTTGTTGGTAAAGTTCGATAAACACTTACTGCACGTGGGGCTTCGCTTTCAATTCTTATTTCCGTCATGTGGATGCGGCATGGGGTTTTTTCATTTAGTCGCGGGTCCACTTCATTTTTTTTTTCCCCCGTTGGTATTTATCTGGCCTCGTCACTAAATGAGTTTTTTTTTCCTTTGCTGCCTCCTCAGCTGACACGGTCCGTGCTAGTCGGAGCAAAACGTCCCCTAGATGATGGTAATGGATTATTACCGAAAGTACTCGGGTTATGAAAAATTATTGATGTAAATGAGGAGGCAGCAAAGGAAAAAAAAAAAAACTCATTTAGTGACGAGGCCAGATAAATACCAACGGAAGAAAAAAAAATGAAGTGGACCCGCGACTAAATGAAAACCCCCCATGCCGCATCCACATAACGGAAATAAGAATTGAAAGCCAAGCCCCACGTGCGGTAAGTGTTAATCGAACTTTACCAACAAAAAAGAAGTTCAAAAATGCAAATGCATTAATGCACATTAAAAAAAACACCTCCAATATCGGAAGTAAATTGAAACATTACAAGCTGGTTCCGATTACCAAAAGGTGTACTTTATGCCGAGTGCAAGAGGAGTAACTTTTTTCCTGGATTTTTTAAATTCATGGCAAGTGAATATGGAGCCTAAGATGAAATGAACAAGAGATGAATTATGAGGGAATCTATGAATGAAACCTTAAAGTGGAATGTAAAAACATTTAAAAACATTTTTGATCTTTTTAGTCATGAGTTACAAATATCACTCAAAGCTTTGCTACCATGAAAGCAACCTGAGTTGACTTGTAAGAAGATATGTCATTAAAAACCGGTTTAATTTTTAATATTGAAAAAAGTTCAAGGTAAATTTTAAAACTTTAATGCAGCCAGACTTTTTATATAAATTTCTGTTTCTTTACAATTAAAATGATTGCAGTTTGTAGCTGATTCATTGGTCATTTATTTACATATAGGAACAAAAATTAAACAGTTTTCTTTTCCTCACAGTGCCTTTATTAAGATGAAACACATTGATATGTAAATAATCTAAAGCAACTTATGGGAATTTTACTAGGAAATTTTTTCATTAATAGCAAATTTTCGGAGAAAACTCTTCTCCTTCTTCAGGCTGTCTTGTTGTTGTCACTTTTTACTTGTCACTATCACGGTTACGGTTTACCTTGACGGTTACGGTTAACCTTGACGGTTTAGGTTATTTTTCAACAAATCGTACCAGATGTTAAGCAGGGAAAATCCTTTGCAGTCATTGATGATGGAATTTTGATTTTTCTCAATCTCTATTCCTTCTTTCAGTTTTCTTTTTTGGAAATTGCTTTGGAAACTGATTACTTTAAGGGAATTCCAATCCATGCTGTGCCCAGTTTCTCTAACATGCCTATCTAATCCAGTCTTGTTGGAGCAATTTTTTATAGCTGCTTTATGCTCAGCTATACGAGTTTCTAGTCTGCGACCTGTTTTACCTATGTGAGATAGTCCACAACTACAATTTGCTTCATAGACTACTCCTTGCATTTTTAAAATATCTTCTTCTCTTTGAACTATTTTAGGGAAAATTTTTTTAACTTTGTTCTCTAAACTTGGAGCTAGCCTAATATTGTATTTCTTACTAATTCTCTTTAAAGACTCAAATAAACCTTTGTGATAAGAAATTTTTCTAGTGATTTTACTTGTTGCCTTTATGGGTTCTTCGTACCATTAAAATTCAGAAGCTTCTCAATTTCTTCTTTAGAAAAAAATATTGTAACTAGCTCAAATGATCAATGATGCACTTAAGTTTATTAAACATTTTTGGGTGCGATGTCCAAGCAGTGCTTGCCTAAGAGTCGAAAAATTTAAAACACCCATTGGCACATTCACACATTTTAATGAACTAGGTCAAAAGTTTGTTACTATTGTCTTTGACTGTATAAGTCAAAAACACCTAAAAACAGTCTTTTAGGCAATTATAATGAACGTGCTGAAAGGAATTTAAATTTGCATATAAATTGATGTGTGGAATGCACATATACTCACACTACAATCATTGTAGGAATATAGCACACTAATCGGCAAAACAAAAAACGTACTATAAAATAGTGTCAGTCTTACGATGATTGTAGTGTGAGTATATGTGCATTTCACACATTAATTGACTTGCAAATGTTAAAATACGTCAAAGTATTCTCAATGAATATATGACAGCCATGAGAATAAACAAAAATTCTGCTGTTAAACGAAGCTTGAAATAATTCCAATGCCGTTTCCACATTGCTACACTTACAACTAATTCAAACTACAAATTAGCGTTCATCACATGCACGTATTCAAGTTTTTTCGATTTAAAATTCCTACATATCAGCAAATTACTTTTACCTCGCCTAAATTTCAGTTCCTTGAAAACAGCTCGATTTTAACGTGCATTATAACACACAGCAAATTAAGATATGGTCATGAATAATAATTACAAAAATACGTATACATTGCCACATGTGCAAGACTTGCATCTTATACAATTTCTTGGATTAAATACTTTTCAAATATTTGGCACAGTCAGTGTAAATACAAAATATATCTCAGTAATGTGCAAGCGTCATATACATAACATTACTTTCCTTGGAATGGCTTCATTTTCCCACTAAAACAACTGTACATGGACGAACAAGCTTCTGTATAAAATGTCCTCAACCTCTCATATACTTCAGTACAGTGTACATCCCTTTGCTCACGGGAAGAGGACACAAAGTACACCTGATGGGGACAATGAGATTACGACAATGGACTCGTGTAACACGTTGAAACCATGTATATCACTTTCTACATACAAACATCATAAACAGATCACAGTATGAAACAGTACCTTTGTATCCTACAACAAAATTTACAAACAACATCAGCTGACATCTACCGATAATGAAATACGACAACAGGGATTTTTTTTTTCCCACGGGTAGATCTCTTATAGCTCGTAGTTTCGGAATCTCCGCAGCAATTCGCTTCCGCTGTCTCTCTCCCACAACGGCTGAGTTGGAACACTGGCACGTCTACTGGCCCCTGGGCAGCCTGCAGAAGAATGTAATTTTAATCACACTTTCCAATTAACATATTTTGCACATATTAAAGTCATCCACGAAAGCCTCCATATGGAAAACAAAAAAAAGAGAGAGACTGTATTTCACAAATACACTGGCGGAAAGTGAAAAAAGAACACCAAGAAGGAGACGTCTGATACCAACGAAATTTATACAGCATAATAACGGAATACAGAGGATAACGTGATCAAAACATTATGGCAAAATACAGCTGTATTTGCTGGTAAACTGAAAAATAACATTTCCATGTAACATGGTTAGTACGAGGTTGAACTGCGTCACACTGTGCAATTCTGGCATGGAGTCTGTCATACAGATGTTGGATGTAAGTTTGGGGTATTGAGTTCCAAGCATCCTCAACCTGGACGCCTCAATCGGGGATGGTCGTGGCTGGAAAGTGAAAAAAGAACACCAAGAAGGAGACGTCTGATACCAACGAAATTTATACAGCATAATAACGGAATACAGAGGATAACGTGATCAAAACATTATGGCAAAATACAGCTGTATTTGCTGGGAAACTGAAAAATAACATTTCCATGTAACATGGTTAGTACGAGGTTGAACCGCCATGAACTGCGTCACACTGTGCAATTCTGGCATGGAGTCTGTCGTACAGATGTTGGATGTAAGTTTGGGGTATTGAGTTCCAAGCATCCTCAACCTGGACGCCTCAATCGGGGATGGTCGTGGCTGGCCGTGGAGACCGGATAAGTCGTTGTCCCATAAAATCCCACACGTGCTCAATTCGGTGAACGTGCAGGCCATGAAAGTTGTCTCACACCCTGAAGTACATGTTGTGTTGCACATGCCGTGTGTGGGCGTGCGTTATCTTGCTGGAAAACACCACGATGGACCGACCTTACAAATGGCACAACAACGGGCTGAATGATGTTGTTGATGTAGGAGGTGCTGTTTAACGTACCCGGTACAAACACTAGTTGTGTACGGGAGCGATAGCTGATCGCTCCCCACACCAGGATACCAGGTGTAGGCCCTGTGTGTCGCTGGCGGATGCAAGAAGGGTGGAGACGCTCCCCTGTGCGTCTGCGAACATGCATACGGCCATCGGAGGCTCCCAAGCTGAATCTGCTTTCATCGCTGAACACGACAGATCGCCATTGCGTTCTCCAGTGCTGACGTTGGCGACACCACTGCAGCCGTTCCTGACTGTGGGCTGGAGTCAGAGGTACACATGCCAGAGGCACACGTGCACGTAGTCCTATATCCAGTAGACAGTTACGGATTGTTCGCACAGTCACCTCAGGTGCAACGGCAGCTCGGATTTGCGTCGCAGTGGATGTTCTGCTTGACAACGCCGCTCTTCTTATGCGTTGATCGGTCCGCTCATGAGTCCGTCTGTGACTCCCGGTTACACGTCTTGTCGTGTGGGAATGTTTCTCGGCCTATCTACACCACCATCGTACCACCATCGTACCACCACCGATACTTCCCGTCCAATTCGCTCAGCAATACGACAATACGACCACCCGGCCTCGCGGAGTCCGACTAGACGACCTCGCTCAAAGTCCGATAACTGCTGAAATCGTACACGTCTTCCATATCCAGGCATTGCAGCTTCTTCAGGGTCTTCGCACGTGTCCGTACGTCGACGACTGATTACATTCACTTCGCCGTACTCTTTAAATACCACCGACGATAATTTGCATATTATGCTGTGCTGTGGTGTAAGCACTCACCCGTTGGTCCCGAAATTAACATCACACCTACGTAAACTCGACCCCATTAACATATGTAGATTTCATGATCGTCCGCAAATTCCTTCTTGGTGTTCTTTTTCACTTTCCGCCAGTGTATTTACTTACTCAGAAATAAACTAACTAAAAAGTTCATTCAATTTTAATGCAAAATACGATAAAGAAATTATGAATGGAAAGTCTTAAAAAGTATATTGATTATCTTCAATTATTTGAAAATTCTTAGCGTTCGCTTTTGCCACGTTATATTCTGGACGTCGTAAGTTAAAAAAAAGTTCCAAGTTCCACCCCAGTGGGAGTATCCTTTGCGACACAGCACGAAGAGCGAGGAATACGGCCGGAAGTGTTTGAAGGGTTGAAAGACAGCGGTCCCAAGGTTTTTAAGATTTTTTTACTTTCTACCTGTTTCATTAGGATTTGCAACCAGAATTTCTTTGCTTTTCAATGCTTGAGTGCTCACCTATTTCATTTTCTATGAAAAAAACTTAAAGTCAATATAGGACAGGTTTCTTTCAAATGTTTTTTTCATTTTTGGTCATTGGGTTTTAACTAAGACTTCATCTGTTCATTTGAGTTTTAACCAAGACTTCGTTTTTAAGCCATATTCACCTTAGAATAACCAAGACTCCATTTTTTAAGCCATACTCACCAACAGGATACCTGCAAGTACGAACATGTTACCCAAGTTTTTGGCACGAGTAATATTGGCATAATATATAATTTCAAAAAAGTGAAAGCAACAAAAAGAAGAGGACCACCAAGAAAACATTGTGAGTAAAGCCTTTTTTATTCTATTTTATTGTAATATCAGGTTTCAAATGCAAGAAAAAAAATTACCTTCCGACGTTCAGAATATAACGTGGCAAAAGTGAACGCTAAGAATTTTCAAATAATTGAAGATAATCAATATATTTAAGCAACACGTTTAATTTAAATTTCTTTCCCATCATAAGGAATAAATTACATGGTCTTAAAAAAGGTCTAACAATAAACAGAGCAAAAATTAAATATATGAAAAATACAGAAAAGATTTTGATAGGAGGAAAAGAAATTGAAAAAGTAGATGAATACATTTATTTAGATCAAGTAATCAGGTTTTAAGAAAGACAAGAAAGAGAAATCAATAGAAGAATTATCCACAGTAATAAAGCCTTTTGGATCACAGAACTACCTGAATTAACAAAAGAGCTCAAAAGATATCAATTTTAATACTTTTGTGTAAACAAAGCATTTGGTACAGTTTCTAATAACTGAGAACAACAGGCCTTGATAAAGATTTAGATGACAGGAACATCTGAAAATACAAAAGAACTCAAAAGACATGAATTTAGTACTTTTTGTGTAAACAAAGCCTATGGTGCAGTTCCTAATAATTCAGAACAGGCCTTGATAAAGAACTAGAGGCCAGAATCATCTAAAAATACAAAAAAACTAAAAAAATATGAATTTAGTACTTTTTAAAGCCTTTGGTACAGTTTTTAATAATTGAGAACAGGCTTTAATGAAGATCTACAGGCCAGAAATGTCTGAAAATACAAAATAACTTAAAATATAGGAATTTAGTACTTTTTGTGTAAACAAAAAGCCTTTGGTGCAGTTTCTGATAATTGAGAACAGACCTTGATGAACATCTGGATGCCAGAAATGTCTGAAAATACAAAAGAACTCAAAAGACATGAATTTAGTACTTTTTGTGTAAACAAAGCCTATGGTGCAGTTTCTAATAATTCAGAACAAGCCTTGATAAAGATCTAGAGGCCAGAAACATATAAAAACACAAAAGAACTAAAAAAATATGAATTTAGTACTTTTTAAAGCCTTTGGTACAGTTTTTAATAATTGAGAACAGGCCTTGATGAAGATCTTCAGGCCAGAAATGTCTGAAAATACATACATACATACATACATACATACATACATACATACATACATACATACATACATACATACATACATACATATACATACATACATACATACATACATACATACATACATACATACATACATACATACATATCACTAAGCTGTTCTCTGAGATTCAGAGGTTAGCTCCAAATAGAAATACAAACTTCCAGATATTTTTACTTATTGTTGTTGTATCAAACTTCTTCATGTACAGCGATCTTGACATACAACTCGTGCTTCACTGATATCCATTACACACTGTACACAATATCTTTTATACTTCATACTCATAATCTTTTTCTCATGCAGACACTCCTGAATCTGATCCACCCATGTCTTCCTTGGCCTTCCTCTGCCTTTCTTTCCTGCCACTTGGGCTGAAAATATGTTCTTAGTAAGCATTTTATCACTCATTCTTTCAACATGGCCAAACCACTGAAGCATATTGGTCTCCACCTTGCTAACAACATTTTGCTTCACATCACACAACTGTAATACATCTTCATTCCTCACACAAACAGATCGTGTCTTGCCACAAACCCCACGTAAGCAACGCATTTCTCCAGCACACAAACGACTCCTATGTTCCTTCTGCAGTACCCAGGTTTCACTGCCATACATCAGAGTAGGAACAATTACTGTTTCATACACAGCCATGCGGGACTCTCTAGAGAACCCATCATTCCTGTGAAAACCTCCCAGAGCAGCTGTGACTTTCAAAGAAGAATTCACTCGCCTACTGATTTCACCATCCAACTTGTTCTCTCTGTCAAACATGCTTTCTAAATACACAAACTCACTCACCTGGTCAATCACAGTGCCATTTATACTTACATTACATTCAGTGCTACCCGTTCCTCTCTCAAACACCATAACTTTGGTTTTTCCCTTATTTATACTCAGTTTGAATTTCATGCAAACTTCGTGCATCCGAGTCAACATACTCTGCAACTCACTTTTGCTCTCTGCCAACAGGACAGTGTCATCAGCATACAGCAATCTGCACACATGGATATCACCAAGACATAAACCATTATTATCTATTTTGGCCTCACGCATGCATGCGTCCATAAATGTATTAAACAGCCATGGTGACATTACACAACCTTGTCTAACTCCTGCACCAATGGAAAACCATTTTGATAAAACACCATTCACTCGTACACAAGCTCTACTACCGGCATACATGGCTTTTACACTATTAAGTAGCTTCCCAGTAACACCATATTCATTCAATACCTTCCACAAAAGTGTCCTATTCACTCGGTCGTAAGCTTTCTCTAAATCTATGAAGGCAGTAAAAACTTTCTTCCCAACAGCCAGATACTTTTCAATCATCATGCGTAATGCAAAAATCTGGTTAGTGCAGCCT
The DNA here is from genome assembly GCA_039090855.1 of Macrothele yani. NCBI lineage: Eukaryota > Metazoa > Arthropoda > Arachnida > Araneae > Macrothelidae > Macrothele > Macrothele yani. The sequence goes on along the minus strand of CM077033.1, from coordinate 111,205,439 downwards.
TTACCAGGCATAAAACCACTCTGAACATCCCACACTTTCAATGATGTAAGACCCCGTACTTTTTCAATAACAATCTTACCAAACACTTTCCCTGGCACAATCAGTAGGCTAATACCACGATAGTTCTTGCATTCAGTCTGATCACCATTTCCCTTATACAAGGGAACAATAATAGCATCCTTCCAATCCCGAGGGACCATTCCTAACTCCCAGCACAACTGGCAAATTTCAGTTAACCAGTCAATTATAGAGTCACCACCACACTTCAACATCTCTGCAGTTATGCCATCAACTCCTGGAGCCTTACCATTCTGAAGAGATTTTAGAGCTTTACACACTTCTTCTCTTGAGATCCCTCCTGTGCTTTCATCCCTCATTGTGACATCATCTGCATCTGTCTCAGAATCATTTTTGCTCTCCTGATCTAATAACTCACAGAAGTATTCACCCCATCTGTCACTTAACTCATTGGGCTCCCATATCATTTCCCCAATCTCATTCTTCACACAACTTACAACTTTGCTTCCCCTATTTTTCCTGAGTCTCATGTACTTCCAGAAGGACTTTTTATCTTTCCAAAAAGCCAGTTCATGCCTTTCAACTTTCTCCTTCCTATGTTTTGCCTTACTGTGGCGAACCAGCTTAGCAGCTTCACGCTTCTTACAACGATATTCATCCACAGAGACTCTACCTTGCAACATCCCCAAATAGGCTTCATTCTTTTTCTTTACTGCCTCATCAATCTCACTATTCCACCAAGCATCACCTCTATTATTACCCACTATTGTGGTGCAACAGACCTCTTTAGCATCAGTGACAACACAGTTCTTAAAACATTCCCACTTCTTTTCTACATCCCTCTCACAAGATTTCAGATCCTTCAGTCGTTCTCTGAGTAAGTCAGAATACCGCTGATGATCTTCAAGGAGCCTATCAACCTTTATTCTTTCTATCCTGGGTCTCTTCCTATTCCTTTTCCTCCACCCAACATTAAGTTTCACTCGTGACAATACCAAGTAATGATCAGAACCAACATCCGCACATCTCATCACCAGGGTGTCAACAACTAAGTGTTTCAAATGCTGATTGTAAACAACAAAATCTATCACAGTCTTTTGACCAAGAGTACGATTTTTCCAAGTATATGTGTGGATATACTTGTGGTTGAAAAATGTATTAGATACACACAAACCATTCTCAATGCAGAGTACAATTAATCTTTCACCATTATAATTCACACAAGGATCATTAAACTTACCCAGAACATTGTCAGAAATTGCATTCTGCACACCTACTGTAGCGTTGAAATCCCGTGCTATTATAACTTTTTCTTTAGCACCAAACTGGCTCAAAACAGCTTTTAGCTCATTCCAGAAATCTTCTTTCTTATCAGAAGGTTCCGAGTCACAAGGAGCATACACTACAACCATTACAATTCTCTGAAGTTTCACTTTCAAACGAATCCAGAGAATTCTCTCACTTATGCAACTATAGTGAATCAAGTTGTTCTTCATCTTTTCACTTAAAATCACACCTACACCAGCCTGTCCTCTCATATTATCCAATACTCCAGACCACACACTCACTGTGCCATTCACTTCTTCTACCCCAATTTCCTTCTTTTTGGTTTCACTTACACACAGCACATCCAGTCTATACTTATTCATCTCCTCACTCATCTTGCCATTTATACCTCTAGTATTCCATACACCAATCTTACATTCACTCAGCCGAGATCTCTTTCTCATACGCCGTTTAGAAAGTCCAGGTCGATTCCGTGGTGGACCGTCTTTCTCAAGTGTGGTATGTCCACCATATCCCACACTTGAGTCATTCTTAATATTTCTTTTTGTCTTTTTAATCAGGTAAGTACATCAGTGTGGGGGATTAGCCCACAGCTGAGGGTTCCAGTTGGCCATTGAACCTTAGGATTCTGGAACAAAACCCAGTGAGTTGGGGTCTTTTCGCCAATGTCGCACAGAACTAGCTTGCACCTCTCCAAGATTCACAGAGGCCTAGTTGCTGTTGTGTGTGCCATTGCTACCACGGAGTGCCCCGAGGAGGCAAACCCATCGCTCACTACGACCGCCCGCGTTTGAAAATACAAAATAACTCAAAATATAGGAATTTAGTAGTTTTTGTGTAAACTAAAGCCTTTGGTGCAGTTTCTAATAATTGAGAACAGACCTTGATGAACATCTAGATGCCATAAATGTCTGAAAATACAAAAGAACTCAAAAGATATGAAGAATATTTCAAGGTTCTTCAAATTAAAATATAACTTAATTAGAACTTGGTAATAATTGACGACATGGCTATTTCCTAAACTTAATAAACAATTAAATTAATCAAAAATATGGGTTTTTTACTAAGGAATAAAAGGGTTATTTTAATTAGAAAAGCCTTCTCAGCACAATAATGTATTTATTAATACTGTCTGTTTTTAAAATAGACATTTTTAAGGTACAGCAACTTACAAGATCTTTCAAAGAACCCGGTGCTTTATCGTCAGGTATTTCAATAAACATAAACAAAACAATGGATGAAAGCAAGAAGCATTTTTAAATTACGTGAGCACATGATAACAATAACGAGGTTTACAATAAATATAGTGGAAGCCTCGTCATGCACTGAAAGGATTCAACAAATAATGCTATGAATCACTATTACATATGAGAAGAAATACACTATCTACCAGCAAGTAATTGGACACCCCTGCAATCGACGATATCTGCGGTCCTGACACACGTCACGGCCGCTGCCGTTAAATATCGTGTGGGAAACAACAACGCAACCAGTCGCATGCAAGATGCCACGCAGTTCGGAGCTCTCTGATTTCGAGAAAGGTGTAATCGTTGGGTATCACAGAAATGGCCGATGACATATCCAGCGAGTTGAAGTACCCAAAATCGACAGTGGCCTACGTGATTGGCAAGTGGAAGATGAGAGGTGACTGTCGGAATGTGCCCCGACACGGCAGACCCACAAAACTGGGAGTTAGAGACCGACGGGTGCTGGCCAGAGAAATTCGGAAGAACCGCACCAAATCAATGGGCCACATCTGCGAGGAGTTTCAACAGACATCCGGGAGTGTTCTTTCGATGAATACCATCCGTAAGGAAGCCCATCTGCTCGGTTATCATGGACCACAAGCCTCTGATCACCAAGTCCAATAGCGCTGCTCGGCTAACGTGGTGCAAAGAACGTCGACAGTGGACCGTTGAACAGTGGAAACAGGTTCTCTGGAGCGTCGAATCAAGGTTCACCCTCTACCGTTCGGATGGCAGGATCTGGGTTTGGCGTCTGCCTGGAGAACGCCTCCTGCCGGAATATATTGTGCCAACTGTGAAGTTCGACGGCGGTGGAATTATGCTATGGGGGTGTTTCTCCTGGTTTGGCACAGGACCCTTGGTCGCAATACCTGGTAGACTCAACGCCGAGACCTACTGCACCATTTTGGATGACCATGCGCTTCCTACGTTGTGGCAGTTTTACGGGGTGGACCCCATGTTACTTTCAGGATGACAATGCCACCTGTCATGTTGCGAGGTCCACCATGGCTTGGTATGGTGACAATGGGGTTCATCGAATGGACTGGCCCCGGACCTTAACCCTATCGAACACCTCTGGGACGAGTTGGAGCGTCGACTTAAGGGGTGACCCCACCGTCCGAAATCGGTGAAGGAACTGACCTGTCTTCTCCAAGCCGAGTGGAAGAAAATACAGCTAGCCGTCGTACAACGCCTGGTTGAGAGTATGCGCAGCTGTAATCGCCGCTCGCGGAGGCTCCACCAACTATTGAAGGTGAATAAACTTTGTTTTCTTTTGCTATCACAGGTGTCCAATTACTTGTTGGTAGATAGTGTATATACGCACAGGATTATTAATAAGTTAACATTAATCGTTAAACTGTAAGTGAATTATTAGGAGTTAACTGTTGTTGGAGAGGAAGATTCTTTCTTGGCTGGATTACCATGGCCCAAGAAGGCACTGGAACAAAACGTGGAGTTTCTTCATCACAGCAGTCAGAGCTCTGCGATAAAATACATAAACTTTCAGCAAATCGGAGGGATCGCCTTGTACGATTTGAACTCAGCACACTGGCATTGGTCCAGTCTGGTTGGTAGGTACCTCTGTTAACTAATCGTGCAAGAGAGGTTGCATCAGAGTTATTAGTAATGGAATACTTGTGCTCAATGGCCGTGCAGTTGATCCTGTATATGCTAATGCTGGATCTTCTGGGTGAACAGGATTCCTAATGCTGGATCTTACGGGTCAGTAGGAATCCTGTTGACCTGGAAGATCCAGCATTAGCATATACAGGATCCACTGCACACCCATTGAGCACAAGTATTCCATTACTAATAACTCTGATGCAACCTCTCTTGCACGATTAGTTAACAGAGGTACCTACCAACCAGACTGGATCAACGCCAGTGTGCCGAGTTCAAATCGTACAAGGCTATTCCTCCGATTCACTGAAAATTTATGCATTTTATCGCAGAGCTCTGACTGCTGTCCTGAAGAAACTCCACATTTTGTTCCAGTGTCTTGGGTCATAGTAATCCAGCCAAGAAAGCATGTTCCTCTCCAACAACAGTCAACTCCTAAATAATTCACTTACAGTTTGACGATTAATGTTAACTTATTAATTACCCTGTGTGTATCTGTTTCTTCGCATATGTAATAGCGATTCATAGTATTATTATTTACTGAAGTCGTTGACGAAATTCGTGCCAATAACATCAATTGCTAGAATGCCGTCGTTGCACGATATAAGATGAAATTCAAATTTAACGATGGAAAATTGCCTTTTTATTACACTGAATCAAAAGCTAAAAGTCAAAATCACATCACTAAATCTTTCATGCTGGCTCCCAGCACATCCTCAGGTGAATTCTAAAACAGGTATCGTAAAAATTTGAAAAAGAGTCCACCGTGGAACGTCGCTTTTGTTTATATACACCGCGTTCAGCACACGAATGACTTCAAAAACGTCACCATACTCTGACTTATTATTGTTGTGTCTTAACTGTTATTGGGTGAGTTCCGAAATCAAGTTCGAGTTATTGGTTTATTTGCTTCTTCTTGTTCGAAATTAACTGCATCCAAGTTGGAGGTATGAATCTGGGTATTTCATCGTTACAACATTTATCAGCGTTATTGACGATGTGTAAACTCTCCGCTAGCAAAGTCGCATTTTTGTTTTTGTGAGAAGAAATAACTCTTGCCTCATTCCACAGAGGGATGTGAGCTCCCTGGTTAACTAATCTTGCAAGTGCTATAGAGTTTGAATGTGTTTTGACACTGTACTTGTGTTCCGCAATACGAAAGTTCAAATTCCTCATGGTGGATCCAATATAAATTCGATCTATGTCGACAGTATCCAGGGCCTGTAAAGGTATTTTGTAAACTCCGAATCTGCTATTACTCGGAATTGGGTCCCGATCTTTTTTAATAGTTGACATTAGGTTGTTTGTTTTAATTCCAAAATTCAAGTTGTATTTTTTACAGGAAGATTTAAGTATATTCAAGTTGTAAAAAATACAACTTGAATTTTGGAATTAAAACAAACAACCTAATGTCAACTATTAAAAAAGACCGGGACCCAATTCTGAGTAATAGCAGATTCGGAGTTTACAAAATACCTTTACAGGCCCTGGATACTGTTGACATAGATCGAATTTATATTGGATCCACCATGAGGAATTTGAACTTTCGTATTGCGGAACACAAGTACAGTGTCAAAACACATTCAAACTCTATAGCACTTTCAAGATTAGTTAACCAGGGAGCTCACATCCCTCTGTGGAATGAGGCAAGAGTTATTTCTTCTCACAAAAACAAAAATGCGACTTTGCTAGCGGAGAGTTTACACATCGTCAATAACGCTGATAAATGTTGTAACGATGAAATACCCAGATTCATATCTCCAACTTGGATGCAGTTAATTTCGAACAAGAAGAAGCAAATAAACCAATAACTCGAACTTGATTTCGGAACTCACCCAATAACAGTTAAGACACAACAATAATAAGTCAGAGTATGGTGACGTTTTGAAGTCATTCGTGTGCTGAACGCGATGTATATAAACAAAAGCGACGTTCCATGGTGGACTCTTTTCAAATTTTTATGATACCTGTTTTAGAATTCACCTGAGGATGTGCTGGGAGCCAGCATGAAAGATTTAGTGATGTGATTTTGACTTTTAGCTTTTGATTCAGTGTAATAAAAAGGCAATTTTCCATCGTTAAATTTGAATTTCATCTTATATCGTGCAACGACGGCATTCTAGCAATTGATGGTATTATTATTTGTTGAATCCTTTTAGCGCATGACCAGGCTTTCACTATATTTATTGTAAACCTCGTTATTGTAATCACGTGCTCGCATAATTTGAAAATGCTTCTTGCTTTTAGCCGTTGTTTTGTTTAAGTTTATTGATATACGTGATGATGGAGCACCTGGAGCTTTGAAAGATCTTGTAAGTTGCTGTACCTTAAAAATGTCTATTTTAAGTACAGACAGTATTAATAAATACATTATCATGCTGAGAAGGCTTTTCTAATTAAAATAATGTTTAGCACACAAAGAATAAAAGGGCATTATTAATACGTCAAATTTTCGGGTACAGCCTTTACCCTATAGTAGGTGTTGCCATCCATGAGGTAAATTCCAACCTTTCAAATCATTTGATGTTGTACGTCTTTTCTCTATTTCTAGTCCTGCGAATTTTCTTTTGAAAAAGTGCTGTAGATGTGTCAGAACTTTTACAGTCTCCTAAAGTACTTTATGTCCTGTATTTTGTACATGCCTGACCAAAACTTTCTTTCTCATATTTTTAATTGCAGCTTTATGTTCTGCCAATCTTGTTCTAAGCTGTCTGGCTGTTTCTCCCACATAGCTGAGACCACATTCACATTTTAGGTTGTAGACCACTCCTTCCAGTCAAAAGATGTATTCTTCTTTTTGCTTTAATTTTGGACAGTAGTTTCAAATTTCATTTTGTAATCCTGGAGCCAGTCTGACTATCAACATCTCACTAATTCTCTGATGTTCTTCAAATAGTTCTTTATGTTATTTTTTCTAGTTAATTGAAACAATGCTTAAAATCTGCTTTCTATTCAAAAATGGCATTATGAATTTGACCAATGGATCAATAAATGGCATCACTACGCTATGAAAACTTCTATCATGACACAAACACGTGAGTGTTTGCTGACCATGCCCTAACACTCTCTTCGATGGAAGTAAGCACTCACTTGTGAATGTTTGCTGACCATGCCCTAACACTCTCTTCGATGGAAGTGAGCACTCACTTGTGGATGGTTGCCGACCATGCCCTAACACTCTCTTTGATGGAAGTGGATGTTTGCTGACCATGCCCTAACACTCTCTTCGATGGAAGTAAGCACTAACTTGTAGATGTTTGCTGACCATGCCCTAACACTCTCTTTGATGGAAGTAAGCACTCACTTGTGGATGTTCGCTGACCACGCCCTTTGTGGATGTTTGCTGACCATGCCCTAACACTCTCTTCCGATGGAAGTAAGCACTCACTTGTGGATGTTTGCTGACCATGCCTTAACACTCTCTTCGATGGAAGTAAGCACTCACTTGTGGATGTTTGCTGACCATGCCCTAACACTCTCTTTGATGGAAGTCAGCACTCACTTATGGATGTTTGCTGACCATGCCCTAACACTCTCTTCGATGGAAGTGAGCACTCACTTGTGGATGGTTGCCGACCATGCCCTAACACTCTCTTTGATGGAAGTGGATGTTTGCTGACCATGCCCTAACACTCTCTTCGATGGAAGTAAGCACTAACTTGTAGATGTTTGCTGACCATGCACTAACACTCTCTTTGATGGAAGTAAGCACTCACTTGTGGATGTTCGCTGACCACGCCCTTTGTGGATGTTTGCTGACCATGCCCTAACACTCTCTTCGATGGAAGTAAGCACTCACTTGTGGATGTTTGCTGACCATGCCTTAACACTCTCTTCGATGGAAGTGAGCACTCACTTGTGGATGTTTGCTGACCATGCCCTAACAACACTCTCTTCGATGGAAGTGAGCACTCACTTGTGGATGTTTGCTGACCATGCCCTAACACTCTCTTCGATGGAAGTAAGCACTCACTTGTGGATGTTTGCTGACCATGCCCTAACAGTCTCTTCGATGGAAGTAAGCACTCACTTGTGGATGTTTGCTGACCATGCCCTAACACTCTCTTCGATGGAAGTCAGCACTCACTTGTGGATGTTTGCTGACCATGCCCTAACACTCTCTTCGATGGAAGTGAGCACTCACTGGTGGATGTTTGCTCACCATGCCTTAACACTCTCTTCGATGGAAGTAAGCACTCAGTTGTGGATGTTTGCTCACCATGCCCTAACACTCTCTTCGATGGAAGTGAGCACTCACTGGTGGATGTTTGCTCACCATGCCTTAACACTCTCTTCGATGGAAGTGAGCACTCACTTGTGGATGTTTGCTGACCATGCCCTAACAACACTCTCTTCGATGGAAGTGAGCACTCACTTGTGGATGTTTGCTGACCATGCCCTAACAACACTCTCTTCGATGGAAGTGAGCACTCATTTATGGATGTTTGCTCACCATGCCCTAACACTCTCTTCGATGGAAGTGAGCACTCACTTATGGATGTTTGCTGACCATACCCTAACACTCTCTTCGATGGAAGTGAGCACTCACTTGTGGATGTTTGCTGACCATGCCCTAACACTCTCTTCGATGGAAGTGAGCACTTACTTGTGGATGTTTGCTGACTATGCCCTAACACTCTCTTCGATGGAAGTGAGCACTCACTTGTGGATGTTTGCTCACCATGCCCTAACACTCTCTTCGATGGAAGTGAGCACTCACTTGTGGATGTTTGCTCACCATGCCTTAACACTCTCTTCGATGGAAGTAAGCACTCACTAGTGGATGTTTGCTCACCATGCCCTAACACTCTCTTCGATGGAAGTGAGCACTCAATTGTGGATGTTTGCTGACCATGCCCTAACAACACTCTCTTCGATGGAAGTGAGCACTCACTTGTGGATGTTTGCTGACCATGCCCTAACACTCTCTTCGATGGAAGTGAGCACTCACTTGTGGATGTTTGCTCACCATGCCCTAACACTCTCTTCGATGGAAGTGAGCACTCACTTATGGATGTTTGCTGACCATACCCTAACACTCTCTTCGATGGAAGTGAGCACTCACTTGTGGATGTTTGCTGACCATGCCCTAACACTCTCTTCGATGGAAGTGAGCACTTACTTGTGGATGTTTGCTGACTATGCCCTAACACTCTCTTCGATGGAAGTGAGCACTCACTTGTGGATGTTTGCTCACCATGCCCTAACACTCTCTTCGATGGAAGTGAGCACTCACTTGTGGATGTTTGCTCACCATGCCCTAACACTCTCTTCGATGGAAGTAAGCACTCACTAGTGGATGTTTGCTCACCATGCCCTAACACTCTCTTCGATGGAAGTGAGCACTCAATTGTGGATGTTTGCTGACCATGCCCTAACAACACTCTCTTCGATGGAAGTGAGCACTCACTTGTGGATGTTTGCTGACCATGCCCTAACAGTCTCTTCGATGGAAGTGAGCACTCACTTGTGGATGTTTGCTGACCATGCCCTAACACTCTCTTCGATGGAAGTGAGCACTCACTTGTGGATGTTTGCTGACCATGCCCTAACACTTTCTTCGATGGAAGTAAGCACTCATAATAAGCTCACTTGTGGATGTGCCATCGCTTTGAGAGGTTGGCTGCTTGAGGACGAAAGTTACAGACTTTGGAAAGCGCTCGCAGAGCACGATTTCACAGGTTTGCGTTCGACCATTCGCTTTGCGAAAATTCTTTTTTTACTTAATCCTTAATCTTTTTAGCATGATCCTAATTTGATGTTTTTAACTTAAGAGTTCACTTTAATGTGTGTTAAGATTCCCCCGTCGTATTTATATGTTGATTGAGATATTAATTTTAAATTATGCCAAGGGGGTGATTGACTCGAACAAAATGTACTGAAAGTGTGTAATTTAGGTATGTGCCTGTACAGATATCTTGAGACATTAAATTAAGTCTATAGGCAGTTCCAGAGTTTTGCAACTACCATGAGCAACTCTACAGTCTATAGGCAGTTCTGGAGTTTTGCAACTACCACAAGCAACTCTACAGTCTTTAGGCAGTTCTAGAGTTTTGCGACTACCACAAGCAACTCTGCTGTCTACAGTTCTAGAGTCTTGCGATTACCACGAACAGCTGTACAGTCTATAGGCAGTTCTGCGACTACCATGAACAACTCTACAATAATATAGGCACTTCTGGACTGCCACAAGCAACTATAGTCTTTAGGCAGTTCTAGGGTTTTGCGACTACAGGGATCATAGCATACTTCTGGAAAATTTTAGGTTGGAATTTTAGGAATTTTTAGAAAAATTTTAGGAAAATTTTAGGAGTGTATTTCAATAAAAACTAGATGTATATTTGTATACATCTAGTAAAACAACTTTGTATACATTGTAAAGAGTTTGCTTCACACCCTTCAACCATATATACTGATAGACTGCGCATGACATCAAAATTTCTGGCTCCAACATAAAATCACATGACAACAGTCAAAAAGATGGGTTACACCTGCTGTGCTTATGGTTGCTCTGAGCGATATAGTAAAGAAAGTTCTATGATTTTTCATGGGTAAGAAACGAATTAAATACCTAAGTCAATAAAGTTCAATTACTTAACCAGAAACTTGCAGCTATTGATATAAAAATATAGTAACTTAAGAAAAAAAAATGGAATGCAGGTTCCAAATTCTTCGCAAATGTTCATCACATTATAAATCACAAAATGTAAACAACCCGTTCATGCATGTATATAGCTCATAAGTAAACTTACCTGAAGAGTTTTCATTATATATGAGGCGCATTCACATAATACACCGAAAACACTGAAGTTCTGCAATGTAAATTAGTAATCATAACAGCATTTTTACACGAAATTTGGAGTCTGATGATGACGTGCCCAATGTTTGAGCCATGGCGGCTTTGATGCAGCTATTGCCAATGCGCAGTCCATTAGTATATATGGTCGAAGTTCACACCCAAATTTTTTTGCATAACGTCTAATGTCTAAAGTTTAAGTATGATTTACTTCTAATGTTCAGTTCTTATCTTTTCACGTGTTATTATCATATTCAAGTATATTTACCACATTCAAGTATATTTACCACATTCAAGTTTCACTTTGAACATTAATATGCTGTTTAACCAGAAGCAATTCACGATTTTCACAGAAAGTTTTCAGGTTTCACATTAAATTATAATATCCTAAAAAGGTAATTGAAAACCAAGAACTATGTACAATTGTTCACTGAATTACTTTTTTCATATTATTGTTTTAACCTTTTCCTGATACGCCTATCTTTATCTGCTTCCACCACAACTAATTTACTTTGTTTTCTTTATTTCAGCTGAACCTTGTATGATCAAGTTAGAGGCAACTGCTATTTCAACAGTATTTTGTTTTTCTACAGCTTTTCGCATTCTTTCTGTTCCCTCTTGAATTACTGCTAGGGAGGCTTCTTTATCTTTTTTAAGCCTATTTATTTCTGCATCATTTTCTTTTATTTTGTCATCAAACTCAGCTTTTCTTTTTTTCTCTAGCTGCTTTTCCTTATTTTCCCTCTCTTTCTGCTTCCTTTCTTTTACCTTTTTTGATTGTTCTTCCTTCAGCTTATCAACATACTCTTTATAAAATTTATGTGAATCACGAACACTATTTAACAAATTTATTGTTATGGGAATTTCTTGTTATGGGAACTTTTTTCTTTATGATGCGCTTTTACTTGTGAAAAGCCACTATTAGAAATATTGAAAATTTCTGAACACAATATACACTTAGCAGAAAATATTGTTTCAGTTGCAGAACACCATTCTTTCAACTTCACTCCGTCCAATTCTTTGGCGAGCCACGCATCTTGAAATTTCGTTTTGGATTTAGGCATCTTAAACACTTGTATTACTAACCAGAAAATGAAAGGGAAGTACAAAAACACGTTCCAATATTGCAAAACCAGACAACTTCCCGAAATTTGGCTGCGAGGATGTCAGAAGATATGAAAAAAAAAAAAAAAAAAAGCAGGTCACCACTAGAGAACTGAACCTGCACAGAGAACACCATAAAAGACGTAAAACCAGAAACTATCATACGCATCTCACGCAAGTTCAGTCAAAGCGAGTCGGAGCCGAGATATATTGCGCATCGAAGGTCGCTGTCGCCGACGCATGATCGAAGGTCAATGATCACGTGCTCTACTGCCTGCCAAGATAACTCAGCTACCATCCCATCGTCATTACCGGAGGTTACGGAAGAAGACCACATGTTTCCTCTTTGCTTCCAGCCACCTGCGGTTTACAATAACAAAACATCAGCAGAAAGAGGAGGTTCCACAAGGCATGTACAAAAATAAAGTACGATCTTCTGCGTGCCACGGAGTTTGTCTGCAAAGCGCAAACCAGGGGTGAAAATGACCCTTCCCCTTTTCCCTTAGATCTCTTGTTACTCTCGAAAACTGTTCGAAGGCAAAAAAATGGAACGCCCGCCCCGAAGCAAGTGCATCTCGATGGCGTCATTTTTCCCTCCCTTCAGCAGCACAGCATATAGGCTGTGTTTCTACAATAACAGGTCTTTTTACCTTACCGTAATGGTAAATTTATTGGCGTTAATAACGGTTGTTTTTAATAAAAATAAGCTTACGAAAATTTTAGGATGAATAGCAAATTTTAGGTCTAATTTTAGGAATTTAAGGAGGGTCACAAAATATTAGGAATTTTAGGACGAATGCGATCCCTGCGACTATCACAAGCAATTCTACAGTCTTCAGGCAGTTCTAGGGTTTTGTGACTACCACAAGCAACTCTTCAGTCTATAGGCAGTTCTGGACTACCACAAGAAACATGTCATGAAAAGCTACACAATCCACATTGAAGAATGATTTTACAGTTTTTACAGACAATTTGTTTTTCTCAGCAGTCCACAGTGCGTTCGTGCGATAAAATAATCTTTCGACACACGCATTTGTTCCACGGATACACATAACGAACTGCACTAGTTTCTTTAAATTTGATAGTTCTCCTTCAACAACATTTTTTAAGAGATCCATCTATCTAACTGTTTAGATTTCAACATGTCCTTCGCTTCACTACCTTTTTGGGACTTCAGAACTGTTTTCACTTCATCAAACAAATTAGATTCAACAACGTTTGATATGGCAGCGGTCTGATATATATTTGGACTGTTTGAAAAAAATGCTCCCAAGATAATTTGTTCTCAGTTTCACCCAAGACTCTTATACTGTCTAATTTCAGCATATACTGTGACCATTCTTTTATATATGACACAGATGTGTTGTAGAAATAAATTTTATGAGATTGTATTACTGACTGCATCCACCAGCTGTCGAGGTCAAATGCCCTCCTATCCTCCGATACCAATCTGCCTCGGCTGTGCTCGCCTACGTAATGAGATCATTGACCACAGAGTTAGACGCGGGAGATAACAGTCAGCTTGGGGGAAGTTTGGCGTGCAGGTTAAAAAATATGTTTGTAAAAGAATAGAAATTCAAACTCGGCAATTTTGTTTTTCAGTCTTGAACTCTAAAATACAGGACAGAAAGCTTTCCCGAAGAGTTTTCTCGGGACAGTGGGGCGCTTAGCCAAAAACGGGACGATCCCATATTTTACAGGACGTCTGGGATTCCTAAACTTGTGACAACTTTGAAAAAAAAACTTACTAGTCATCTGGGCTAGTAAAATCAATAATTCAGTGGGCCGACACAAGTTTTACTGGCCAATGGCCAGCGGACCACTGGGTAATTCGAACACTGCCCAGAACACCTTGCTCCCTGTTACCAACCACCTTCACAACGCCACTTCTCACCCATTTTAACACTCAGATATGGTTATACGCATGTATTTCTCGATGTACCGAGATTTAAAAAACATGTTTTCCATATGTTATTTTTTCAGGTAGAAGAACCATTTAATGGTGGTTTTAAGTGTTGAAACTTTTTTCATGTTATATTTCCTTTGAGTTAAAAGCAATTTCTCAGTTGGAAGTTATTAATATTCGCTGCGAATATATATCTCGGTAATAGAATGTGATTCAAGAAAAAACCTTTTACGTTCCTCTCGGTTGTAGGTGGTCGATGTTCAAATCTTTGCAGGGTTGTTCTCATCAGGTTTTTGGGTGTAGGCTTTTTGAAGTTAGTCCGCATGTTTTCTTGAGTAGGATATACTTTTTTAGTTGAACTACGGGAGGCACATGAAGACAAAGGAGATGTGAAATTATGTTGGAAAACTTGAAAAAACGAAAAAATGAATCACTCGTAAAAATATTTGCATGAAGAAATACAATCACCAAAAAATTCTATCAGACTTCCTGGATGTATTGTCCGATGCATTTCGGCAGATCTGTCTGCCATCTTCTCAGACCTCTGGTCGTCCGTTCTCTCTGCAGTTTACCTTGAATATTCCCAAACTGAGCATGTGGCATATTCAAAGTAAACTGCAGAGAGAATGGACGACCAGAGGTCTGAGAAGATGGCAGACAGATCTGCCGAAATGCATCGGACAATACATCCAGGAAGTCTGATAGAATTTTTTGGTGATTGTATTTCTTCATGCAAATATTTTTACGAGTGATTCATTTTTTCGTTTTTTCAAGTTTTCCAACATAATTTCACATCTCCTTTGTCTTCATGTGCCTCCCGTAGTTCAACTAAAAAAAAGTATATCCTACTCAAGAAAACATGCGGACTAACTTCAAAAAAGCCTACACCCAAAAACCTGATAATAACAACCATGCAAAGATTTGAACATCGACCACCTACAACCGAGAGGAACGTAAAAGGTTTTTTCTTGAATCACATTCGATTACCGAGATATACATTAGCAGCGAATATTAATAATCATGAAAGAAATACGGGATTACGCCATATAATACAAATTTTGAAGATGACAATCCGATTTTTGGCGTAAATGTGACAAGGATGGTAAGTCAGATAATTTCCGAAAACTTGAACATTTTCATCGTACTGGAGCGGGACTCGAACCCGCGTCTCCCAGAAAACGCCCAGGTATGCTAACCACTACACCACCCAGAACGACCAAGTTTCAAGTTTCCGATCAATTTGAATATAACCATCACGGGATTCGCTAGTCAAAGCAACCGGCATTCATGTTTAGCGAATCTGGAGGTTAAGAATCTTATCCCGTGTTTGCCCGGAGAAGCAGATAAATCATGAAAGAAATACGGGATTACGCCATATAATACAAATTTTGAAGATGACAATACGATTTTTGGCGTAAATGTGACAAGGATGGTAAGTCAGATAATATCCAAAACTTGAACATTTTCATCGTCCTGGAGCGGGACTCGAACCCGCGTCTCCCAGAAAACGCCCGGGTATGCTAACCACTACACCACCCAGAACGACCAAGTTTCAAGTTTCCGATCAATTTGAATATAACCATCACAGGATTCGCTAGTGGAAGCAACCGGCATTCATGAAAAATTGTAAAATGTTCAAGTTTTCGTATATTATCGGACTTCCCATCCTTTTCACATTTACGCCAAAAATCGGATTGTCATCTTCAAAATTTGTATTATATGGCGTAATCCCGTATTTCTTTCATGATTTATCTGCTTCTCCGGGCAAACACGGGATAAGATTCTTAACCTCCAGATTCGCTAAACATGAATGCCGGTTGCTTCGACTAGCGAATCCTGTGATGGTTATATTCAAATTGATCGGAAACTTGAAACTTGGTCGTTCTGGGTGGTGTAGTGGTTAGCATACCCGGGCGTTTTCTGGGAGACGCGGGTTCGAGTCCCGCTCCAGGACGATGAAAATGTTCAAGTGTTCCGATATTATCTGACTTACCATCCTTGTTGCATTTATGCAAAAAATCGGATTGTCATCTTCAAAAAATTTTAATATTAATAACTTGCAACTGAGAAATTGCTTTTCACTCAAAGGAAATATAACATGAAAAAGTTTCAACAGTTAAAACCACCATTAAATGGTTCTACCTGAAAAAATAACGTATGAGATTTGGTTATACACTAGTGATAGGATAAGCAATCATGAATGGCGTACTAAATACCACTAGAAGCCTTTCTTGAAAATGAAAGATGCAGTTTTTAAGTACATTACCTGCAGAAGTTTGTGGTGCAACATCATCTGGTGAGCCTGAATGCTCCAGCATCAGATCCTTGTTCTTTTTTGATACCCAGTGTATGGACTGCAAAAAAAAGAACTTGCATCAAAAATATATAATCATACTTAAGAAAAAGGCACACATTTATGATATACACATCAGTGTTAGAATTAGAAATAGATTTTCTACAGGCCCGGTGGACACTCAAATTGCAAAATTACTGGTCCGCCAAAATGACCACTGGTCTGTGCACAAGAAAAAAAAAAAAAAAAAACTTACACATTTACCATAATATTTGCACCTTTGAGGTATTGAACACCAGCAACGTGCGCATATTTATGTGCAATTCATTAATGATATATCATTAAATGGCCAATCACTTACCTGTAAGCTCTTGGTCACTTTTTTCTTCTTTACACTTCAAGCATGTTAATTATCATCATGTAATGTAGTTGGCCTTTAAAGGTTGATAAAACTCCTTGAAAATAGTAATTGTACTCCTTGCAATAGTAATAAAACATGAAAAAATCAGCCAATTGAATAAAGCAGGTGTATATGAAATTCCTAGAAACCAGCAACCACCTTTGTCATATATAGGCAGCACCAAGAACAAGTTAAAGTATAGATTCAACCAGCATATAAGTAATTGGAATAAAAAAGAAGCTAAGACTGCATTAACTCAATATTGTCTTGAAAATCACCAATATCTGAAATTTGAAGATATTAAAATCATTAAGAGCTGTAAAAACAAAAGGCAGTTGAGAATTGCAGAGTCAGTGTTAATTGAAAAAAAAAAAAAACAGATCAAGATTATGCAACATTAATGAGCCTAGCAACTTAAACGAACAATGGAAGGCCTTAATAAAAATTGAACAACAGCTAAGAGGGGAAAGAAAAGAAAAGAGAACAGCAATGACAATAGATGGCGCCACAGACACAAAGATGCAGAGATTGCGACTGAAGCCCGTACCTGAATAGCTCTGCTCACTTGAGCTGTGGTGGGCGGGTGAGACACATCTGCCTCCTGATGATGACAGTGGCCTGTTGAAAGCGCTAGAGGATCGTGTATGACGGGCTGAATGGGGTTGACACTTGCAGTAGGGTTAGCACGGAGTTTGAAACGGATGGAGCACTTTTTTAATCACAGTTGACAAAGGTTTAACTGCCTGGGAATGTAAATAGTGTAATTATGTACATGGTGTTTATGGTGTTTTATTAAAATGGTTTTCCATTGGTGCAGGAGTTAGACGAGGTTGTGTAATGTCACCATGGCTGTTTAATACATTTATGGAAGCATGCATGCATGATGCCAAAATAGATAATAGTGGTTTATGTCTTCGTGATATCCGTGTGTGCAGATTGCTGTATGCTGATGACACTGTCCTGTTGGCAGAGAGCAAAAGTGAGTTGCAGAGTATGTTGACTCGGATGCACGAAGTTTGCATGAAATTCAAACTGAGTATAAATAAGGGTAAAACCAAAGTTATGGTGTTTGAGAGAGGAACGGGTAGCACTGAATGTAATGCAAGTATAAATGGCACTGTGATTGACCAGGTGAGTGAGTTTGTGTATTTAGAAAGCATGTTTGACAGAGAGAACAAATTGGATGGTGAAATCAGTAAGCGAGTGAATTCTTCTTTGAAAGTCATAGCTGCTCTGGGAGGTTTTCACTGGAATTATGGGTTCTCTAGGGAGTCCCGCATGGCTGTGTATGAAACAGTAATTGTTCCTACTCTGATGTATGGCAGTGAAACCTGGGTACTGCAGAAGAAGCATAGGAGTTGTTTGTGTGCTGGAGAAATGCGTTACTTACGTGGGGTTTGTGGTAAGACACGGTCTGATTGTGTGAGGAATGAAGATGTATTGCAGTTGTGTGATGTGAAGCAAAATGTTGTCAGCAACGTGGAGACCAATATGCTTCGGTGGTTTGGCCATGTTGAAAGAATGAGTGATGAAATGCTTACTAAGAAAATCTTTTCAGCCCAAGTGGCAGGAAGGAAAGGCAGAAGAAGGCCAAGGAAGACATGGGTGGATCAGATTCAGGAGTGTCTGCATGAGAAAAAGATTATGAGTATGAAGTATAAAAGATCTTGTATACGGCGTGTAATGGATATTATGAAGCACGAGTTGTTTGTCAAGATCGCTGTAAATGGAGAAGTTTGATACGACAACAATAAATAAAAATTTCTGGAAGTTTGTATTTCTTTTTGGAGCTAACCTCTGAATCTCAGAGAAGAGCTTAGTGATATGATGATGATGATGTGTTTTTAACTGAATGTATGAATGAGTGGTATGGTGTGTATTTTTGTGAGGTTTTTATGGAGATGACGAGCTATGTTTACGTCTCATATGGCAAAGGGAAACCTGCATTATTTGTCCAGTAAAAAAAAAAAAAAAGGAAAGGAAAATGCGATGTTTCATCCCCGGAAGAATGAATCTCATAGACAAGGAGTCTTTCAACCTTTTAAGGCCAACAACATTCCATGATGATAATTGACGTGCTTGATTGAAGTGTTAAAGGGAAAAAAGGGACCATGATCTTTCGGGTAAGTGATTGGTTATTTTAATAATATATCATAGGCCCTAGTACATTTGGCATGGCCAATATTTAATTACTTGCACTGCAGAGTAGTTGCAATCCTTCCGATTTCTTTAAAAAGCTATGAAACATACTAAACTCCTGAAATGCAATACACATCTGAGACATTTTGGTAGATTTTCATGCATTTAAAAAGTGAAGTACTGATATTTATACATACTGTATGGCCTGCTTTATTTATGTTTAAGAATGACTCAAAGGGCATCGAGACCCCGCACTTCCGCCATTTGTCATACAATGCCTTTTTCTCAGGATCACACAAGATTTCCTTTGCTTTCTGCAGCTTTTGAAACCTCTCAACTAGAAATAAAAACAGGATATTACCAGCAGTGAACAGAGAAAATCATACAGCACTAAAATCATTTAGAATCAAAGAAAATTTCCACAGTTACAGCAAACGCAGTAACAAGATAATTTCTTGGTACATATTGGGTATATAAATAAGTAAATATTTAATAAGTAAATATTAAATAAACAATATTTTAATATTAATCGAAGTATGCTCCCTCTGAAGCTACAACTTTACCCCATCTTTCGGGCAGTGAATGTATGCCCCAAAGGAAGAATTCCGGTTCCTTGGAAGAGATCCAGTTGTCCAGCCAATTTTTGATGTCTTCGTAAGAACTAAACCGTTCTCCAGAAAGTGCTGACTGCATTGACCGGAACAAATGGTAATCCGATGGCGCAATATCTGGTGAATATGGCGGGTGGGGTAGAACTTCCCTGTCGGATCCTTCTAAGTACTTTTTCACAGGTCGAGAAACATGTGGTCTTGCGTTGTCATGCTGTAAGATGACTTTGTTGTGTCTATTCTCCCATTCCGGCCGTTTTTGCGTGAGAGCTCGTTTTAAACACCTTAATTGGGTTCGATACCGATCACCAGTAATAGCTTCTGACTGTTTCAGCAGTTCATAGTGAATCACACCCTTCTGGTCCCACCAGATACACAGCATTACCTTTGAACCATGGATATTGCGTTTTGGCGTTGAAGGACCTGGTTCACCTGGCTTCACCCATGCTTTCTGCCATTTAAGGTTATCATACCATATCCATTTCTCGTCGGCAGTAATTATTCGATGCAAAAAAACATTTCTTTTTGCCTTTGAAGCAGTAATTTGCAAATGGTTTTTTGACGTTCAAGGTCTCTTTCCTGCAAACCATGTGGAACCCAATTCCCTCCTTTTTGCACCATTCCCATGGCAGCTAAACGTTGTGAAATGCATGGTTGACTAACATTTAATGCTGCTGCTAGTTCTTTTTGGGTCTCCCAGGGATCCTCGTCGAGTAAAGTTTCCAATTCGGCATCAGCATTTTTTTTGGGTGGTCCAGAACGTTCTTTATCAGTGACATCAAAATCGTTCTTTTTGAATCGTCTAAACCAATACTCACATGTTTTTATGGATGGGGAACGTTCACCATAGATTTCTGACATTAAGCGACAGCTGTCGGCAGCACTTTTCTAGACGATAAAGTAATGCACTAACACTTCCTGCAAATGCAGTTTTGTTGGGACGAAAGCTGCCATTTTCCATCGAGTAAAACAAATATGTCTTCGCACCTCAATCGAACGTCGTATACTGACTCTGACAGCTAGCGTCTCGTACTGCAATATCGCAGTGTTGCCACCTTAAAATACATGCGAGGAGTAATAAGTACAACACCGAAAGGAAATACCTCAAAACTTATTTATATACCCAATACATATCATCATCAACATCATCATCATTGTCAACCATTATCAATCCACTGCTGGACGAAGGTCTCCCCAAGTTTCCTCCACAATGGTCTGTCTTGTGCCAGTCTCCTCCATGTCACTCCAGCATACTTTCGAATTTCATCCACCCATCTTCCATGTGGTCTTCTTCTGGGTCTTTTCCTGTCCCTTGGAATCCAATCTAAAATTTTGCCTGTCCATCGATGGTCAGTCCTTCTGGCAGTATGTCCAGCCTATTGCCATTTCAGGGATTTAACTCTGATCATGATTTGCATTTTTGAACTTCACTTTTAGTTGGTAAAGTTCGATGAACACTTACCGCACGTGGGGCTTGGCTTTCAATTCATATTTCCGTTATGTGGATGCGGCACGGGGGTTTTTCATTTGGCCACGGGTCCGCTTCTATTTTTTTTTTTTTTTCCGTTGGAATTTATTTTGCCTCATCACCAAATGAGTTTTTTTCCTTTGCTGCATCCTCATTTACTTCAATATTTATTCATACCCGAGTACTTTCGGTAATACTCCTTTACCGTCTTCGAGGGGACGTTTTGCTCCGACTAGCACGGACCGTGTCAGCTGGGCATTTCGGTGGTTCTCGCGGGCTGCTTCTGTCATCGGCTATCGCTTCTTCTTGGGCGTTGTGGCGCCATCTCTTGTTGGTCAGTGATCTCATTTTTCGAACTTTTTCATTTTTTTGCTCAATTTTAATTAAATTTCTCCAGCTGTTTCTCAAATTATTAGGGTCATTATATATGACCCTAATATTTTTACATACAAGAACAAAATATTCAAGCAAAATTCAGGAGGCCCAATGGGCTCACCATTATCAACTCTATATGCTGAGGTTGTGATGAACGAAATTGAAGAAAATGTCCTGCATCGTATGGAAGAAAAACCAGAAGTGTACTGTCGATACGTGGATGATATTTTCATTCTATCAAAACTGAACGAAGAAGAATTAAAAAAATTAACAAAATGTTACAGCGCTTTATATCCAACTATAGAACTCACTGTTGAAATAGAAAAAAATAATACATTAGCCTTTTTGGATGTACATGTTATCAAATCCACAGATAAGCTACTATACAGGGTTTATCGGAAAAGTTCATTCGTTCCGGTCCTAATCCCGTACAATTCAGCACATCCTTATCCTCAAAAATGCAATAGTATAAAAACCTTAATTAAAAGAGCATATACGCATTCTGAAAATAGTCAGTTCATCAATGAAGAAATCAAATTCATAAAAAAAAATTGCAGGCAGCTTTGGTTATCCTAACCATTTAATAAAAAAATGGGACACAGAAGTAATAAAGAAAATAAAAAATAATGCTGTAGTAAATAAAAAAGAAGTCAAATATTTAAATGGTTTTCCTTACATAAAAGGTACTACCAATGAAATAAATAATATTTGTAAAAAGCATAACATTCAAATTGGAGGAAAAGTAAATACCATCAAAAATATAGTAATAAAAAATAATGAAAAAATAAAAATGTTAGAAAAAGCAGGTATTTACTCAATTCCTATTACTGAAAATCCTCCAATGGCTTATATAGGAAGTACCAAAAATAAGCTTAAACACAGATTAAAACAACACGTAAAAAACTGGCAGAAAAAAGAAGAAAAAACAGCACTTATCCAATACTGTCTGGATAACCAAAAATATCCTAAATTCGAAAATATAAAAATCATTAAAAGCTGTAAATCCGAAAAACACCTCAGAATAGCAGAGTCGGTAATGATTGAAAAAAATAGGACAAAAGTTTGCAACCATAATGACCCTAACAATTTGAGAAACAGCTGGAGAAATTTAATTAAAATTGAGCAAAAAAATGAAAAAGTTCGAAAAATGAGATCACTGACCAACAAGAGATGGCGCCACAACGCCCAAGAAGAAGCGATAGCCGATGACAGAAGCAGCCCGCGAGAACCACCGAAATGCCCAGCTGACACGGTCCGTGCTAGTCGGAGCAAAACGTCCCTCGAAGACGGTAAAGGAGTATTACTGAAAGTACTCGGGTATGAATAAATATTGAAGTAAATAAGGATGCAGCAAAGGAAAAAAAACTCATTTGGTGATGAGGCAAAATAAATTCCAACGGGAAAAAAAAAAAAAAGAAGCGGACCCGTGGCCAAATGAAAAACCCCCGTGCCGCATCCACATAACGGAAATATGAATTGAAAGCCAAGCCCCACGTGCGGTAAGTGTTCATCGAACTTTACCAACTAAAAGTGAAGTTCAAAAATGCAAATGCATTAATGCACGTTAAATAATATAACCTCCAATATCGGAAGTAAATTGAAAATCTGATCACGATGTCTTCCACTCTTGTCATTTTTCGGATCCACGAGTTCCTCTTCTTATCTCTCCTGGTTACACCTAGCATGCACCTCTCCATGCTTCTTTGAGTTGTCTGCAGCATTTGTATGTCTCTTTTAGTTAAGGTCCACGTCTCTGCACCATACGTAAGCACTGGAAGGATGCATTGATCAAAAACTTTTCTTTTAAGACATAATGGCATATTGCTCTTGAAAATTATGCTGTTTCTTCCAAAAGCTCTCCAGGCAAGTTTTGTACGCCGATTAATTTCTTCATCAATGTGACCCTCACTTGATAACTGCTGTCCAAGATAAACGTATGTGTCTGTTATCTCCAGCTTTTCTCCATCAATCGCTAAATCTTCATTTCTTGTAAAAGCACTGAACATCACTTTTGTCTTCTGAAAGTTCATTTTTAATCCCACTTCTTTACTCTTGTCAGCAAGTTCCTGGATCATACTCTGCAGCTCTGATGGGGTAGTTGCAAAAATGACTACGTCATCAGCAAAACGAAGGTGGGTTAGATAATCTCCATTAATTTTTATCCCTCTGTTTTCCCAGTTCAGTGATTGAAAGACATTTTCCAATGTGGCATTAAAGAGCTTCGGAGATATGGTGTCACCTTGTCTCACTTTTTTTCCAATTTTTATGTGTGTTGTATTTTCAAACAGCCAAATCTCTGCACTTGCATTTTCATAGATGTTATTAATAATATTAATGTATGCATCTTCAATACCGTAGGTTTTCAGAGCCATTGCAACTGCTGATGGTTTCACCGAATCAAAGGCTTTTTCATAATCGATAAAAGCCATGCACAATGGAAGTTCATATTCCCTCGCTCTTTCAATTAGTTCTCTCAGTACATGGATATGATCTATTGTGCTGTAGCCACTCCTGAATCCAGCTTGTTCTCTTGGTTGAGCCATGTCCAGTGTTACCTTTAAACGGTGTGAAAGAACTTTAGTGAAGAATTTATAAACCACTGATAGGAGGCTGATAGGTCTGTAGTTCCTGAGATCCTCAACGTCACCTTTTTATGTAGCAAGATCATTGTAGCATTGTTCCAATCCTCAGGAATCTTTCCTTCCTTAAGGCATCGAGTGAAAATTTGGGCGAGTACTGTTTCGATTTCTCCACTTGCTTCTTGTATGATGTCTACAGTAATTCCATCTTCTCCTAGAGCTTTTCCCCGCTTCATGTTCTTGATTGCATGTGCAACTTCTGCTGGGAGGACTGGAAGAACTCTGGTACTGGTACCTTTCATGATGTCTGGAGTACATGTATCATCCCTTTCATATAATTTGGAGTAGAAATCTTTCACTCTTGTCAAAATTTTGCCTCTATTTCTTGTTACAGAACCATCTTCTTTTTCTTTAACATACACTATATTGACAAAAATCACCAGACACCCCTTCAAAAGCAAATGAACGGATCCGCTGCATTGTTAAGATGCACGGTACAGCTGCAAACAGTATAAAAACAAGCCTACAGTTGACCGCGATCATATCACACTGTGAGGTTGAATGAAAATGTCGAGGCGGGAGATAACTGACTCTGAGAAAGGAAAGATTGCTGGGTGTTATATTAGTGGGTTGTCCATAAGAGAAACCGAGAGACGTTTAAACATACCCAAGTCAACTGTTTTGGATGTACTGAATAAGTGGAAGACAAATGAAGCAGCAAAACGTACCGGCAGACCAAAGAGAATCAGTGATAGAGGACGTCAAAGCCTCAGGAGAGTCGTTACAGCTAATCAAAGGAATACTGCACGAGACTAAATTTGAAAATGGTATAAGTGAGCTTCTTTACTGCTTCTTTGTCGCGGCGGGAGAGAACTGACTTTGAGAAAGGAGAGATTGTTGGGTGTTATATTAGTGGGTTGTCCATAAGAGAAACCGAGAGGCGTTTAAACATACCCAAGTCAACTGTTTTGGATGTACTGAATAAGTGGAAGACAAATGAAGCAGCAAAACGTACCAGCAGACCAAAGAAAATCAGTGATAGAGGACGTCGAAGCCTCAGGAGAGTTCGTTACAGCTAATCAAAGGAATACTGCACGAGACTAAATTTGAAAATGGTATAAGTGAGCTTCTTTACCGCTTCTTTGTCGCGGCGGGAGAGAACTGACTTTGAGAAAGGAAAGATTGTTGGGTGTTATATTAGTGGGTTGTCCATAAGAGAAACCGAGAGGCGTTTAAACATACCCAAGTCAACTGTTTTGGATGTACTGAATAAGTGGAAGACAAATGAAGCAGCAAAACGTACCAGCAGACCAAAGAAAATCAGTGATAGAGGACGTCGAAGCCTCAGGAGAGTCGTTACAGCTAATCAAAGGAATACTGCACGAGACTAAATTTGAAAATGGTATAAGTGAGCTTCTTTACCGCTTCTTTGTCGCGGCGGGAGAGAACTGACTTTGAGAAAGGAGAGATTGTTGGGTGTTATATTAGTGGGTTGTCCATAAGAGAAACCGAGAGGCATTTAAACATACCCAAGTCAACTGTTTTGGATGTACTGAATAAGTGGAAGACACATGGCATTCCTGAAGCAGCAAAACATACCGGCAGACAAAAGAAAATCAGTGATAGAGGATGTCGAAGCCTCAAAACAGTGGTTACAGCTAATCGACAGAGTACTTCACAAGATCTCGGTGTACAGGTGAGTAAAAATGCTGGAACCTCAGTATATACACATACCATTTGCAGAGAACTTCATTCCATGGGTTACTGTGGTTGTGCTGCTGCTCATAAGCCTTTCATCTCCACCCGGAATGCTACTCGTGGTTTAGCACGGTGTAAAGAACAT
Organism: Macrothele yani; assembly: GCA_039090855.1. Lineage (NCBI taxonomy): Eukaryota > Metazoa > Arthropoda > Arachnida > Araneae > Macrothelidae > Macrothele > Macrothele yani. The sequence continues at coordinate 111,179,756 of CM077033.1, read as the reverse complement.
TTATCGTGGACCGTAGATCAATGGAAACGGGTCCCATGTACTGATGAATCCAGATACACGATCCATCAGTCTGATGGACATGTGTGGGTATGGCGGCAGCTGGGGGAACGCTATTTATCACAGTGTACATTTCCGACGGTCAAGTTTGAAGCTGGGAGTGCCCTCGTGTGGGGGTGTTTCTCGTGGTATGGTCCCGCCCCATTGGTTATCGTGGGCAAACCTGTTTACCAGCACGTCTACCTCGATATTCTGGACAATTATGCCCTACCAATTCTGTGGCAATACTATGGAACTGAGCCTGTTGGTACCACAAGGATAATGTACCGAGCCATAAGGCAAGGACAGCGGCGTGGTTTGACGATAATTCCGTATTGTGTGTGGACTGGCTAGTGGAGAGCCCTGATCTTAATACCATAGAGCACCTATGGGATGAATTAGAGCACTGCATAAGAAGTTTGGAACCAAGGCCTACTACTAAGCAATAGTTAATGGAAGCATTATGTACTGAATGGAAGTGCATACCTATTAATGTGCTCCAAAACCTTGTCGAAAGCATATCTTGAAGGGTCAGAGAATGCATTAAGGCCAAAGGTGGACCGACACCGTGCTAATGTACAAGGAGTGTTCAAATGAAAAGGTACGAAACGACACTGTGGGTATAAATGAAGACTTTATTCAAAGTATACACCATAGGCCGTAGCACAACGATCCAATTGACTAACGAGCCGAAGGATTCCTTGTTCCCAGAATTCCTGTGGCAGTGACGAGACCCAGTCCTGCACAGCGTCCTTGAGTTCGTCGTCCGAGTGGAAGCGCTTCCCTTTCAGATGTTCTTTCACGGGAAGAAACACATGGAAATCGCATCACCTGTGACGATCCGCTCCAGGAAAGCGGGGTCTTCACGTGATACCGAAACAGATGTTGAAGTGCTAGCCCCATACGCAGTTCCTTTTGCTGGTCGGTGAGCTGCTTCGGAACCCAATGCGCGCACACCTTCCGATAACGCAACCTGTCGTGAACAATTGTCCACACTGTTCCAACGCTGACATCCACCTCTACCGCCAACATTCGCAATGTGACACGCCGATCACCTCTCACTAGGTCGTCCACCTTGTCGATGAGATCGGCCGTGATGACTGTGTTTGCCTGGCCCGGTCTCGGGTCATCAACCAAACTCTCACGGCCTGCACGAGAGCGGGCACTCCATTTTCTCACTGACTTGTCGGACACACAGTCTTCCCCATATACGGTCACCATCCGGCGATGAATAGCGGCCGGTTTAACACCTTCCGCTGTCAGAAATCGGATAACGCCTCGCTGCTCCTCAATCGTCGAATTTTGCAATGTGAACGCCATCCTGTCCTCACACGCACTGCCGCGTCAATTGGACGGCGCTCTTTATAAGAGCCTCTGCTCTCTCCTGCGCATGCGGGCGCCCGCGCATGCTCCGATCCACGCCGGCGACTCCAATCGCATCCCTAGATGTGTCGCTACGTTCTCCCATAGCGGCATAGACAAATATGTTAACGGTTACGTTCTTATGACGTTTCATACCTTTTCATTTGAACACCCTTATATATCAATAAATGCTATGTCGTGTTTCTCTTCTAGGTGTCCAGTGACTTTTGTCAATATACTGTATAACAAAAGCTACTGTGACTATTCTAAGCCACACAATAATAGCTATCATACATAGAGTCTTCTACTCTCAGAATGATCTTTCTTCTGATGCATCTACTTAGCTGCACAGGCAGACAAGAAAAACCCAGACACCATATGTCCACTTTTACACTATCTCTTAGTGTTGCCATATGTATTTTTCTCATCTCATTCTTGCAGTTATGGTTAGTGCCACAGATGTATGTGCAAGTCAACATACACACATCTGGCCTGACATCTTCAAGGAAAGCAACTAGCCTGATCTACAATAAATATCAAACCAACACCAGAATACACATATACATAATATAATATATAGAATGCACAAAACTATTAACACTTTGGCAACACTGCCAACTGAATTTAAATTGCTCTATTGAATATTTTACCAGTCAACTAAAACTTTTCATACATCACAGACAAGCAGATGACCACAGTGTTCAAGCCCAGTGAATTAAGCATTGCTGGGAATCTTTTTTTTTTTTTTTAATGTATTTTTTTACCAATAAAAAATTTGGTGTGGTGAGAGCAAATTTTTATTCCAAAAATGTGACCCAGAAAAAGTTTGGGAACTACTGCTCACTTTACGAATATGCAAATATTTTTATTTACATCACAACAAAACATTCAACGTACATACACTTCAACAAAAAAGTTTCTGAAAAATCACCTGCATCTGGATCGTCAGCATTTTTATCTGGGTGCCATTTAAGAGACTGCACTTTATATTCACACATGATCTGATCAATCTGCAGAAAGAAAAAAAAATATCAATCATGAAGAATATATTTCATACAGGAAACACGAAACACCAGTGATGAATATACATAGTACAATAAAAAAGTTCCGAGACTAGGTACGTAGCACGCCAACAGATGGCAGTACGCAGATGCGCGAGCAGCAGTCGAGGGCAAGGGCTTTCATGAGTCATTGTGCCATGTGGCGTCGTTCTATGAACATCGGGAACTGTTCTACACGATATTTGGTGACCACGTGTAGAACACAGCTGCGATTTCAGTATGAACTGCAAACTAAAGCAGCGAGCAAACATAAAATTTTGCGTCAAACTCGCCAAATCGGTAACGGAGAAACATGAAGTGTTGCGGCAGGCTCATGGCAATAAAGCAACGAGTCGTGCGAGGTGTTTTGAGTGGCACTGGAAGGCAAGGAGAGGTCAGGGCAACCATCCACGAGCAAAACCCCCGAAAATGTGGACAAAATTAGGGAACTGGTGCATGAGGATCGCCGTAGAACCATTCAAGACATTGCTACCTTCGTCAATGTGTCATACGGAACAGAGCACGAAATTCTGACGTCGGTTTCGAACATGCACTGCATTGCTGCACAGTTTATGCCAAAGATTCTGAACCCTGAACAGAAGGTGCTCCATGTCGAACTCTTTCAAGATCTTCGTCAGCAGGTGGTGAATGATCCAACGTTCCTGTCGTGGGTCATCACTGGGGACGAGACTTGGGTCTACAGTTACGACCCGGAGACCAAGCAACAGTCGTTGTAGTGGAAGATCCCGGCATCTCCACGACCGAAAAAGGCCCGAAAGGTCCGGAGCGCAACTAAAAGCATGCCCGTCGTGTTCTTCAACATTCGTGGGGTTGTGCACTGGGAATTGGTCCCCCAGGGGAATACCGTCACCGCCCTTTTTTATTGCGACGTTCTGCGGTGTTTTAGGAAGGACATTCGCCGCAAACAACCTGAAATTTGGCCTAGGGGCCATTTCCAGCTCCATCACGATAATGCAGCAGCTCACAGAGTGTTAGCAACACGCCAGTTTTGCAGCCGCAACAGCATGACTACACTTTCTCACCCGCCTCACTCGCTGGATTTGCCCCCCCCCCTGCGACTTCTTTCTCTTCCCGAATAAGAAGCTGAAGCTCAAGGGTCACTGTTTTGAAACCATGGACGAGATCCAGCAGGAAACGCAGACGGTGCTTGACACGATTCATGAACAGGCCTTCCAGGGAGTGTTCCAACAGTGGCAAGAATGCTGGCAACTGTGTATCGCTGCCCAAGGAGACTACTTTGGGGGAGATCATAGCCAGACTTAAGTAACGTAAGTACTTTGTTCTATATCGGCCTAGTCTCAGAACTTTTTAATCGAACTTCGTATGAGGATTATTCGGATTTCAACCTCTGTTGCAATCAGTGTTGCATTCAGAAAACGTTTTCCAGGGGTAAGGGGGGGCATTTACAAATTTTGAGCGGGCTGAAACTTGTTGACTGATTATTATATACATAACACAGTTATTTTATTTACATACAATACATTAATATACACAGTCGAGTCACATTATTGTGACCACCTTCTACTTTTGACGTCAACAGCGTGTAGCCAATGAAAGAAGGCGCATGTCGTGAGCTGGTTTGGAGAATATATAAGGTGTGCTGTAGGCATTCTGAAAACATATCACTCGTTGCTGTCATGGATAAAAGGAGCGATTTTTCAGATTTGCAAAAAGGGATGATTATCGGCTTTTGGGCCAAGGGTGGCAGTATTTCTGAAACAGCACACAGTCTGTGAACTGTTCGCATGCTGCTGTGGTTAAAGTGTATCGTGATTGGAGACATGGCACCATTGCAAATAAGCGACATGGAAACTGCGGAGCACCACGCGCCGTTGGTGTGAGAGGTGAATGTCGGCTGCAAAGCTGAGTGAGGGCCAATCGACACGCTTCAGTGGAGCAACTCACTGGCCGAATGAACCAGGGGGCTACTGGAAGTGTGTCTAAAACGACAGTTCAGCGAACCCTGCTGCGTATGGGGCTCCGATACAGAAGGATGGTCACTGCACCTATGCTAACGAAGGTGCATCAGCAGAAAAGGCTTATTTCTTCATAGGAAATTATTTGAGCCACACTCTGGATGGCACCTAGATAACAGTATTTAGAGTTCGTGGATCACATTTGCATGGCACTATCAGAAATGGACCTCCGCTGATTGGCAAAGGATTGCCTTCTCCGATGAGTCACATTTTCTGCTTCATCGAACGGATGGACATTGGCGTGTAAGGCGAGAAACGTCGGAGAACAAACGCTCTTCAACGGTTGCTGGAAGAACACAAGCTGATGGGAGCAGCACGTTATGGTCTGGGGAATGTTTTCGTGGCATTTCCTGGGTCCACTCATACCTGTGGAAGGCACTATGGACCGAATTTGTTATGAATCCATCCTTGTAGACCACGTACACCCATACATGCTGATTGTCTTCCTTGGGGCAGATGGGATCTTCCAGCACGACAACGAAACATGTCACACGGCTAGAAATGTCGGAGAGTAGTTGGAAGAGCACAATGAAGACTTCAAAGTACTTCCACAGCCCTCTAATTCCCCAGACTTACCCCCAATTGAACATCTGTGGCACCATCTTGACCGTGTTGTTCACCCTATGGATCCTCCACCATGCACCTTCCAGTAGGTGTCAGATGCACTGCAGTCAGTATGGCTCCACATACCTGTGAACACCTTCCAGCACCTTATTAAGTCACTCCCAGCCCATCAAGCTGCTACTCGTGCTACACATGACGGTTATTCTGGATATTAGCTGGTGGTCAGAATAATGTGACTCGACTGTGTATATAATTTTTTTAAATAGAGTATATATTTTTTTTATGCTCATATATTGCAAATGCAAATTCCAAGTTATCTACATATCATCATCATCATCATTGTCAACCATTATCAATCCACTGCTGGATGAAGGTCTCCCCAAGTTTCCTCCACAACGGTCTGTCTTGTGCCAGTCTCCTCCATTTCACTCCCGCATACTTTAGAATTTCATCCAGCCATCTCCCACGTGGTCTTCTGGGTCTTTTCCTGTCCCTTGGAATCCAATCTAAAATTTCGGCTGTCCATCGATGGTCTGTCCTTCTGGCAGTATTGCCATTTCAGGGATTTAACTCTGATCATGATGTCTTGTCATTTTTCAGATCCACGAGTTCCTCTTCTTATCTCTCCTGGTTACACACCAAGCATGCACCTCTCCATGCTGCTTTGAGTTATCTGCAGCCTTTGTATGTCTCTTTTAGTTAAGGTCCACGTCTCTGCACCATACGTAAGCACTGGAAGGATGCATTGATCAAACACTTTTCTTTTAAGACATAATGGCATATTGCTCTTGAAAATTATGCTGTTTCTTCCAAAAGCTCTCCAGGCAAGTTTTGTACGCCGATTAATTTCTTCACCAATGTGACCCTCACTTGATTTCTGCTGTCCAAGATAAACATATGTATCTGTTATCTCCAGCTTTTCTCCATCAATCGATAAATCTTCATATCTTGAAAAAGCACTGAACATCACTTTTGTCTTCAGAAAGTTCATTTTTAATCCCACTTCTCCACATACTTCTCTGCCTATATAGCAGATACATGGATGACATCATGTTTATAATAGATAGCTCAGAAATTGTTCCAGAAAGAATTCTAGACTCATTCAATGAATTAGATGATTCCCTTAAGTTCACTATTGAACTTCAAAAAGAAAGAAGAATTAACTTCTTAGATATTACTATCTATTATGAAGATGAAAAATTCCTCACTAGTTGGTATAAAAAACCAATGAATACTAATAGACTATAGGATTTCAATTCCTATCATCCAGTTTACATTAAGAAAAATGTAGCAAGTCAGTTTTTAAAAAAAATTAATAAAATAGTATCTACAGCAGATAAGAAAGAAGCCCATAAAGAGGAACTTAGTCATACTTGCAGAAAATAACTATCCTAAAGTAGAAATTGAGAAGCTTCTGAATATTAACGGTACGAAGAACCCGCAAAAAGCAACAAATAAAATTCGCTAAAAAAATTCTTATCGCAAAGGTTTATTTGAGTCTTTAAAGAGTGTTGGTAAGAAGTACAATATTAGGCTAGCTCCAAGTTTAGAGAACAAAGTTAAAAAAATTCCCTAAAATAGTTCAAAGAGAAGAAGATAGTTTAAAAATGCAAGGTGTAGTCTATGAAGTAAAATGTAGCTGTGGACTATCTTACATAGGTGAAACAGGTCGCAGACTAGAAACTCGTATAGCAGAGCATAAAGCTGCTATAAAAAATTGCTCCAACAAGACTGGATTAGATAGGCATGTTAGAGAAACTAGTCATAGCATGGATTGGATTTCCCTTAAAGTCATCAGTTTCCAAAGCAATTTTCAAAAAGAAAGCTAAAAAGAAGGAACAGAGATTGAGAAAAATCAAAATTCCATCATCAATGACTGCAAAGGATTTTCCCTGCCTAACATCTGGCAGGATTTGATTAAAAATAACTGTAGCCTTCAAGGTTAACCGTAACCGCGATAGTGACGGGAATAAGTGACAACAACAAGACAGCCTGAAGAAGGAGAAGAGTTTTCTCCAAAAATTTGCAATTTAAATAAAAAAATTTCCTAGTAAAACTCCCATAATAGTTGTTTTTGATTACTAAGTGTATTATAGGTCGTGTAGATAGAGATTTTATATTGTATGGTGTGAACGTAATGTAGAAATTGTGTGTAAAGTATGTGTACTGAGCAGGGTTCATTGATTTAAATCACCTGATTTAAATCACGAATAAAAGTCACTGATTTAAATCACAAATAGAAATCTTCAAATCTCCATTATGTATTTGTAAAGTCCATTAAAATTAAAATTGCATGTGCTCAAATTAACAGTGCTAAATTTAGTAGTTATTCATTAAACAAAATCAACTTCATGCTGAAACTAAACACAATATTATTTTAGCCATGAAAGTTAAAATACATTTTGTTGTAAATGTGTTTTTTTCCACAAAGAATTTTTCTTTTTGCCATTTCTTAACTTCAACCATAAAAGCATAAGGTCATTCTAAAGCTTAACAAAAATGAGATTTGTTCCTTTTCCCATAGGATTATTAAGTCCTAGGTTCCCAGGACCATTAATCTCCTTTCATGGATGTTAGAAGCTGGGTATTGTCAATAGCAAAGAAATCTGACCTTTTGCATTCATCAATATTCCCTTTCTTGTACATGAATTCAGCAGGAGAGGAATATTTTAGTGTGTGGTTGGTAGTAGAGGATAATTAACAGGGCTTGAAATATTTCATGCTGGTTTACCAGTCAGGCAAACAACTCACTTCTCTTTCAAAATCAACAGCCAGGCAGGGTTTGCGAAAAAACAATTCAGTACTAAAAATTAACAAGAAAGTTGACACCGAATTTTCAGGTGTAATAAGCAAGTCTTTTGAAACCGTTCTGACACAAATTAAATTTATCAAAGCTATTCAAAGTCAATGGAACCGGTATGGAAAACAATAGATCTGACCAAAGAAAGAAGATTTTCAATCGGGTTTTTAATCCCTCAGATATTGCTGTAAACGGAATCGTGAGCTTACGAACTCTTAGAAACAGAGATATCGACAAAAATAAGATGTGACTTTACGTCCCCTGGTGGGAAAACTATGCATTAGTTTAGGAAGAAAGTATTCTCAAAAGGTTTATCCATATGAGCGTTATCGGTCCAAGAAAAAAAAATTTAGACGAGTTTGCAGGAGCCCAGATTTTGCTACAAATACTTCAGAAGCAGAAATTAAGACATATGACCCCTGGTGGCTAAACCATTCTTTACCAAACATTAGAAATTATGTGAAAAATATTTTCCGTCAGGTCTTGTATGCGATACAGGAAGAATTTTTCAAATCAGAGTTTTAAGAGCAGAAATAACGCAATTTACCTTTGTGCCCCCTAGCAAAAAGTCTATGATTTACTTGTAAATTTTGAATTTATAGGGAAAACATTTTGAATCGGAAACACTATCCAACAAAGAAGGAATTTTTTAAATCGTACTCTTAGAAGTAGAGATATTAACAAAAATAAGATATATATCTACGCCCTGGCATAGAAACCATGCATTTTTTCAAGAAGAAAATTTTCCTAAAAGGTTTGTCGACATGAGTAGTATCGGTCGGTCAACAAACGATGTTTTTTTCAATCGAGAATTTAGAAGCTCATATTTTGCTGTAAATACAACAGAAGCGGAAATTAAGATTTACGCCCCCTGGTGGACAAACTATTTTTTTACAAAAATTTGAAATTATGTGCAAACGATTTTCCATCAGGAGCTGTATCCGGCGCAGAAAGATTTTTTCAAATCGGATATTCAGAAGCAGAGATATAGGGGGAAACACAATTTACTGCTACACCCCCTAGCGGAAAGTCTATGAATTACTTGAAAATTTTAAAATTATATGAAAAACATGTCACACGGAAAACACTATCCAACAAAGAAGGAATTTTTCAAATTGGACTCCTAGAAGTAGAGATATTGACAAAAATAAGATGTACATCTACGCCCCTAGCGGAGAAACTGTCGAATATTTTAGGAAGAAAATATTCCAAAAAGGTTTATTGATGTGAGTGGCATCAGTCCACGAAAGAATTTTTTAAACGATATTTTAGAAGCTATGATTTTATGGCAAATACATCAGAAGCAAAAATTAACACTTACGCCCCCTGGTGGCCAAAGTATTCTTTACCAAAAATTTGAAATTATATGCAAAAGATTTTCCATCAGGAGAAGTATCCCGCTGAAGAAAAAAATTTTCAAATCGGGGTTTTAGAAGAAGAGTTATCGGGGAAAATGTAATTTACTTTTATGCCCCCTAGCGGAAAATCTATGCGTAATTTGAAAAAGTAACTATATCTAAAATACTCTTCGACATAAATGGAATCAAAAGATATTAAAAAAATTTCAATCGGATGTTTAGAAGCAAATATGTGGAATAAAACATAATTTTGAATTCGACATCATCTGCATTTATGCCCTCTACCGGCAAAATTGTACATCGTAAAAAAAAACGAAATAAAGGATCATCATTTGCATATTTCAAGCTTCCCAATGCAAAAAGAAGTTTTCAAATCAAACTAATAATTGCTGAGATATTGTGGGTACAGACGGACGGACAAACCGATAACAGAAGCACAATCTTTTTTTACAAAAGACGTGCTAAAAACTAATTGTTTACACGTTCAATAATATTTATGAAATTGTAAACATTGGTAATAATTGATGTCATGGCTATTCCTGGACTTGATACACTATAAATTTTACCAATTATGGGTTTTACACAGGAATAAAGGAAGTAATTTCCTTTACTCCTGTGTAAAACCCATAATTTAGTGACATTATTAACATTTTCAATAATATTTTATCGTTAACCTAATTTAAATTTAAATTACCATTTTATAATAACCAAACTCAGTTTTCTCCCTCTAGAGTAGGTGATGCAAGAATCCTTCAATCTTTTAAATCTTTCCTAACAACTCCGTGGAAAGACAGAAATCCGTGTTTGCCCTTTGACCTACGACACCAATTGCTAAGCAAGAACTCGCGACGTGCATGTGACTGACTCTTGTACATAAAAATATCAGTTATTTAATAAGGCTTATTTTAATTTACAGAACTGATTTGTGACTGTGTGCCAGCATGGGGAAACAGTTTCTCTGTGAAAGAAATTGGACAGTGAATATCGTGAGCCAAAACATCCAGGCATGGTGTGCTTAAAAAAGAACATGAAGAAAGAAGCCACAAACACTGAGAATGATATACCAAAATGCTGTGGGAAAAAATAAGCAGTACACTGTTTATGGAGAACTGGCTTACACTGCTTATGGGAAAGATAAGCAGTGTTTCATTGCTTATCTTTTTCACGGCGTTTTGGGAAATCATTATCTGGGCTTGTGGCTTCTTCCCTCATGTTCTTTTTTAAGTACACTGTGCCCAGATGTTTTGGCTCACAGTATTCACTGTCAAATTTCTTTCACGGAGAAAAAAATTGGACAGCCATGAATCAGTTCTATGAATTAAAATAAGCCTTATTAAATAAAGAATTGAACTAAAGCCTAGTTCGTCATCAGGACTATGTCACTGGAGTAGTTGCTGCCACTCAGTTGGAAGAGTCCAACCGCAATTATCATTAATTGTGGTACTTCTTCTTCTTGCTATTTCGATCCCTTCTTCTAGTTTCCTCTTTACTAAGTTTGACTGGTGGGCGATTATTTTTACTGAGTCCCAATTTATGGAGTGTCCAATTGCTTGTATATGTCTGTCTAGCCCTGTTTTGTTACTAATGTTCCTAATAGCTGCAAAATATTCACTCAGCTTTTTAGAAAACCCACCAACACAGGGAAGATGTTAGACTTCTGCTCATTCCACCCTGATTATATTAAATCGAATACGGCGAGACAATGTTAGGAAAAATTTGAAATCCTGGTCTCTTCAGCTACTCAAAAAGACCTTCACAAAGAAGAATTAAAGGAAATATTGGCAGAAAACAATTACCCCTCCCCATATGTTAAGAAAATATTTAGACAAGTGCCAAAAAAGAAGCAGGAGAAAACCAACTTCAAATTCACCAGCAAAATTACGTACCACAAGGGACTTTTCGAGAAACTGAAAAGGATCGGAGCAAAATATAATATCAGGCTTGCTCCAGATCTTAATAACAAAATAAAGAAATTCCTGCAAGCTTTAAAGCAGAAAGAATTGGACATCCAATTGCAAGAAGGAGTAATTTATTGCATCGACTGTAACTGCGGACTCAGCTATATAGGAGAAACAGGGAGAAGTATTAAGGTTCGAATGAAAGAACACCAAGCAGCTATTAGGAACGTTAGTAACAAAACAGGGCTAGACAGACATATACAAGCAAGTGGACACTCCATGAATTGGAACTCAGTGAAAATAATCGCCCACCAGTCAAACTTAGTAAAGAGGAAACTAGAAGAAGGGATCGAAATAGCAAGAAGAAGAAGTACCACAATTAACGATAATTGCGGTTGGACTCTTCCAACTGAGTGGCAGCAACTACTCCAGTGACGTAGTCTTGATGACAAACTAGGCTTTAGTTCGAAAATTTGACCACCAACTTTCATGAAAAATAACCTCTATAAGACCTGTAAAAAAGTTATTCTACAATCACTATGAATAGAGGTGCCATAAATGCATTTAAAAATAAAGAATTTATATTTTTATTTATCCAACAATAGGCATAGCAACATTTAAATAATTGTCTATTGAATTTAAACTGCTGTACTAAATTTGTTATTTGTCAACTAAAACTTTTCACTTATCATGGATGACCACATTTTTTCAAGCACTGGTGATAAAGAAGAGATAAACAGGAACCAACGCCAGTTTAAAAGTACCATTCTCAGTTTCCTGTTGCACTGTACTGCTGTGTGGCTAAAGGTTTCAGTGCTTAGCTCATTTTAGGACAAGTGTTGAAGTCAGCCTGGCTGGAAGGAAAAAAGATATCATTTGGAACTAGTAGGTGCTTGAATTAATTCCCGCTGTTGCCCAATAGAGAGCAGCAGTGGTGCGCTGTGACCCGGGCCACACGTAACCTCCCTCGCGCACTCACATACCGTCCGTAGTCTGGGCGAAGCAGTGCGTGACACGCAATCGGAGGGCACAGAGCACGAGTTTGTATCGCATTCACGATGTCGAGTTTCGTACCAAAAATGGAGCATTTGTGAGAAGAATTACTCTTCTGCTTTCATTTAAAGAAATCTGCAGTGATCGTTTGCTAGTGCAGGCGTATGGAGAACATGCCCTGACGGGAACGACATGCAGAGAGTGGTTCCGAAGCTTCAAAGCCAACGAATATGACGTGAAGGACAAAGAGCACCCTGGGCAGCCGAAAAAGTTCGAAGATGGCGCATTGGAGGCCTTATTGGACGAGAATTCATGTCAGACGCTCCACGAGTTGTATGAAACACTATGGGTCGATGAGTCAACGGTTAGCAAGCGTTTAAAGGCAATGGGAATGATCCAGAAGCTCGGAAACCGGATCCCACATGCATTGCAGGAAAGCGACATCACCAAACGTGAAGCCGTGTGTGAATTGATGCTGCAACGACACGAACGGAAGTTGTTTTTGCATCGAATAGTGACTGGCGATGAAAAATGGTTTCGTTACAACAATCCTAAGTGCAAGAAATCATGGGTTCATCCCGGCGAACCATCAACCTCCACGCCTAAACCGGATATCCATGGCAGGAAGGTGTTGCTGTGCATTTGGTGGGATCAAGTCGGTGTTGTGTATTTTGAGCTGCTGCAACCCGGTGAAATCATCAATGCTGAACGGTACCGACGTCAATTACTCAATGTGAAACGTGCACTCACGTAGAAACGACCGCAATATGCCAAAAGACATGACAAGGTTATTCTTCTCCACGACAACGCTAGACCTCATGTCGCCAAATCTGTGAAGGAACTCTTGGAGGCACTTGGCTGGGACTTCTTACCCCACCCGCCTTATTCCCCGGATATTGCTCCCTCGGACTTCCATTTGTTCCGGTCGCTACAACGTGGCCTGTCGGAGCAGCACTTCCTTTCTGTCGCGGATATCCAAAAATGGCTCGATGAATGGTTCGCCTCGAAAAAACCTGCATTTTCCCACCGCGGAATCAAGTTGTTACCCCAAGGGTGGGAAAGGGTCATAGCTGCCGACGGACACTACTTTAAATAGACTATCCTGTACCGCTCTGTGGCAAAAACAGCGGGAATTAATTCAAGCACCTAATATTTTGAAGAAATTAAAAAAATGAGTGCAAAGGTACACATGCTAAGTGCAAACTGTGTGAAAAAGAGATCCAGGGATTTATTGCACGCATGAAAAACCATTACTCATTGTAATTCCTTGTTTGAAAAGTCAGAGTATCGCTATAACTATTCAAAAATTTACGTGCCTACAATTACTTTAATGAGAGCAATGAGTGAAACTTACCCGGGGCTACTAAAAGGTCCGTTCTCACTGAAAAAATACATTTCTTTACACATTTATTTCCATTCTAATATCCACGGTTGGTTTGGGCTGTTGGTGCGGCAGTTTTATGTTGTCTTTAACTTGTTCTTTTATCTGACTGAGTGAGTAATTTATTAATACTGCTGCAATGATACTTAATCCAAGAAACATCTTTTTTATAATTAAAAAACCTATATTTACACTGACTTTGAATAACCCTAACTGGTAGTCTAATTGGTTTATTAAAACTTATTATTCGGTGAACCTAATTGCGTGAACATTCAGAAACCATAAACTAACTTCTTATTTACAAACACCAAAACATCTAACAGAAACATAAAATAATGAAAATTGTGAATAATTGAATTTTAGGCTTTTAAATGTGTTTGTTAGATGTTTTGGTGTTTGTAAATAAGAAGTTAGTTTATGGTTTCTGAAAGTTCACACAATTAGGTTCACTGAATAATAAGTTTTAATAAACCAATTAGACTACCGGTTAGGGTTATTCAAAGTCGTTGTAAATATAGGTTTTTAAGTATAAAAGATGTTTCTTGGATCAAGTATCATTGCAGCAGTATGGATTAATAAATTACTCACTCAGTCAGATAAAAGAACAAGTTGAAGACAACATAAAACTGCCGCACCAGCAGCCCAAACCAACCGTGGATATTAGAATGGAAATAAATGTGCAAAGAAATGTATTTTTTCAGTGAGAACGGACCTTCTAGTAGGGGTAAGTTTCACTCATTGCTCTTATTACTCATTGTGTTCATCAAATACAAATGGAGTTGATGGCCATCAACCAAGCCCTTCAACTAATTTAAGATATGCATAAGTTTATGATGCTTCACCTGCCAAGGAATCCCAGCATAAGAGAGAACTGTCATTGGTACCTAAAGGAACCACTAAATCTGCGACAGCACAGAAATTTTTAAAAATTGAGAATGGATTCATTTGTGACAAGAACTACAGCTGAAAGGAACAAAATGTTTGTTCTGCAAACTACCCGAAAGATATATTCTTCAAACTCTCCATTTCATACGGTTGAAAATAAGGAGTTCAAGAACCTTATTGATGCTACATCCTGGCTATAAGCCACTAACCGAACAGGGTATAGCAGGTTGTTTGTTAGATGAGGTTTTGATAATGAAATGGAGAAATGTTCTCAGTCTTCGAAAGGTAAGATAGTCTACACGAGTATAGACGGCTCGTCTAATATCAAACTACTCGAATGATATATTCTTCAAACTCTCCATTTCATATGGTTGAAAATAGGGAGTTCAAGAACCTTATTGATGCTACATCCTGGCTATAAGCTACAAACCGAACAGAAATGTTCTGAGTCTTCAAAAGGTAAGATAGTCTACACAAGTATAGATGGCTGGTCTAATGTCGATAATGAACCAGTTGTTTGTTCTTGTGTAACAACTTCAGATGGTGATGTCTATTTGGTGTACAGTTTTAACACTTCTGGTATCCCCCATACAAGTGATTACCTTGAACAAATTTCTATTCAGTTTGAAATCAGCAGAAAAAAATTCCATATTGAAGTTAGGAGTTTTGTAAAAGACAATGCTTTTAATATGACAAAGATGAGGAAGGAAACGGAGAAACATCTTATCACATATGGTGGTTGCACAGCTCACATTTTAAACCTTCTGGCAAAAGATCTAGCCAATGCTCTTGATAGAGTCCAGAGGAACGATCGCAAAATTTTGGATGCAGTTGTAGAGTGGAAAAAGTTGGAAATTGTATTAAATGACATCTTAGATGAAAAGCAATTGGAGTTCTTTCATAAAAGATATGGTCAAGCTTTATCTTCGAAGCCTTTTTGGCCTTTCTTGTTGATCTTCACTTTCAAGCAAAAAACATGGATGTGATTATTATGCCTGAAGAAAAAGAAGTTGCTTTACAATTTGCCAGCAAAAAATATGGAGACACATTCTTGACTATCCTCGTCAAGCTTCTGACAAAATTTGCACCATTCATTGGACTAATGATGGAAGAAAAAGTGCAGCTTGCAGTAAATTCTCTAGACTGATGGAATTCCTT
Source organism: Macrothele yani (assembly GCA_039090855.1). Classification (NCBI taxonomy): domain Eukaryota; kingdom Metazoa; phylum Arthropoda; class Arachnida; order Araneae; family Macrothelidae; genus Macrothele; species Macrothele yani. The sequence goes on along the minus strand of CM077033.1, from coordinate 111,164,284 downwards.
TTCCATAGTGAAAGAGTCAATAGAAAGAAAACAGAACTGCAAAGTATTTTGCAATTACTAACAACATCTGCTTCAGCTGGAATTGAAAGAATTTTCTCAACATTTAATATTGTGCATTCTAAGTAAAAAAAATAGGCTAGGAATTCCAAAAGCAGCAAAACTAGAATTTTTGTTCAAACTGCTAAAAAAAAAAAAAAAAAAAAAATCATCACCTTCAAAAAAAAAAAAAAATACTTTCTCTCATCGCATGCTTTTTTTTTTTATTAATTCAATTAAAATTTACTCAGGAATTGATGTTTTTCAATCAATATATTCTTTTGAAGCTTTTATGATTCAAATTTCATGGGTAAGTTGTAGATTTTTTAAACTACACCAGTAATATAATGACTAACACTTTTTCTGTTTTATGCATGTTATGCACATTTAGATTAATCAGAATTTTTAACACAGCAATCAGATATCTCTGATTTGCCTGTATTAACTGTTAGTCATATAACATTTAATCACATTAGAAAACTTGCAAATTATATCGCCCGGAGGCCTGTTTCCACATGTTATGAGAAGAATATTCCTTCCACAGAATTCACTTGAAAAACTCTCTCTCTCTCTCTCTCTCTGGTGATTGAGATTTATTTTTACACATATGCAAAATATCATAATATCTGCACTTTTAAGGTATTGAACACCAGCAAAGTGCGCATATTTACGTGCAATTAATTAATGATATATTATTAAATGGCCAATCACTTACCCGAAAGATCATGGTCCCTTTTTTTCCTTTAACACTTCAATCAAGCACGTCAATTATCATCATGTACTGTTGTTGACCTTCAAAGGTTGAAAGACTCCTTGTCTATGAGATTCATTCTTCCGGGGATGAAACATCGTATTTTCCTTTTTTTTTACTGGACAAATAATGCAGGTTTCCCTCTGCCATATGAGACATAACCATAGCTCGTCATCTCCATAAAGACCTCACAAAAATACACACCATACCACTCATTCATACAATCAGTTAAAAACACTATGTACATAATTACACTATTTACATTCCCAGACAGTTAAACCTTTGTCAACTGTGATTAAAAAAGTGCTCCATCCGTTTCAAACTCCGTGCTAACCCTACTGCAAGTGTCAACCTCATTCAGCCCGTCATACACGATCCTCCAGCGCTTTCAACAGGCCACTGTCATCATCAGGAGGCAGATGTGTCTCACCCGCCCACCACAGCTCAAGTGAGCAGAGCTATTCAGGTACGGGCTTCAGTCGCAATCTCTGCATCTTTGTGTCTCTGGCAAAAAGAGCAGCGATGACAATATATGGTGCCAGAGACACAAAGATGCAGAGATTGGTACGGGCTTCAGTCGCAATCTCTGCATCTTTGTGTCTCTGGCAAAAAGAGCAGCGATGACAATATATGGTGCCAGAGACACAAAGATGCAGAGATTGCGACTGAAGCCCGAATCTGAATAGCTCTGCTCACTTGAGTTGTGGTGGGCGGGTGAGACACATCTGCCTCCTGATGATGACAGTGGCCTGTTGAAAGCGCTGGAGGATCGTGTATGACGGGCTGAATGAGGTTGACACTTGCAGTAGGGTTAGCACGGAGTTTGAAACGGATGGAGCACTTTTTCAATCACAGTTGACAAAGGTTTAACTGCCTGGGAATGTAAATAGTGTAATTATGTACATAGTGTTTATGGTGTTTTATCAAAATGGTTTTCCATTGGTGCAGGAGTTAGACGAGGTTGTGTAATGTCACCATGGCTGTTTAATATATTTATGGACGCATGCATGCGTGAGGCCAAAATAGATAATAGTGGTTTATGTCTTGGTGATATCCGTGTGTGTAGATTGCTGTATGTTGATGACACTGTCCTGTTGGCAGAGAGCAAAAGTGAGTTGCAGAGTATGTTGACTCGGATGCACGAAGTTTGCATGAAATTCAAACTGAGTATAAATAAGGGAAAAACCAAAGTTATGGTGTTTGAGAGAGGAATGGGTAGCACTGAATGTAATGTAAGTATAAATGGCACTGTGATTGACCAGGTGAGTGAGTTTGTGTATTTAGGAAGCATGTTTGACAGAGAGAACAAATTGGATGGTGAAATCAGTAGGGGAGTGAATTCTTCTTTGAAAGTCATAGCTGCTCTGGGAGGTTTTCACTGGAATTATGGGTTCTCTAGAGAGTCCCGCATGGCTGTGTATGAAACAGTAATTGTTCCTACTCTGATGTATGGCAGTGAAACCTGGGTACTGCAGAAGAAGCATAGGAGTCGTTTGTGTGCTGGAGAAATGCGTTACTTACGTGGGGTTTGTGGTAAGACACGGTCTGATTGTGTGAGGAATGAAGATGTATTGCAGTTGTGTGATGTGAAGCAAAATGTTGTCAGCAACGTGGAGACCAATATGCTTCGGTGGTTTGGCCATGTTGAAAGAATGAGTGATGAAATGCTTACTAAGAAAATCTTTTCAGCCCAAGTGGCAGGAAGGAAAGGCAGAAGAAGGCCAAGGAAGACATGGGTGGATCAGATTCAGGAGTGTCTGCATGAGAAAAAGATTATGAGTATGAAGTATAAAAGATCTTGTGTATGGCGTGTAATGGACATGAGTGAAGCACGAGTTGTATGTCAAGATCGCTGTAAATGGCGAAGTTTGATACGACAACAATAAGTAAAAATATCTGGAAGTTTGTATTTCTTTTTGGAGCTAACCTCTGAATCTCAGAGAACAGCTTAGTGATATGATGATGATGTGTTTTTAACTGAATGTATGAATGAGTGGTATGGTGTGTATTTTTGTGAGGTTTTTATGGAGATGATGAGCTATGTTTACGTCTCATATGGCAAAGGGAAACCTGCATTATTTGTCCAGTAAAAAAAAAAAGGAAAGGAAAATGCGATGTTTCATCCCCGGAAGAATGAATCTCATAGACAAGGAGTCTTTCAACCTTTTAAGGTCAACAACAGTACATGATGATAATTGACGTGCTTGAAGTGTTAAAGGGAAAAAGTGACCATGATCTTTCGGGTAAGTGATTGGTTATTTTAATAATATATTGTATGCAAAATAAATGTTTTTTAAATATAAAATACAATTTGCACATCAGTTATTATTAAGTAGTTTAGTAGACACAACCCCCACACTGCATTAAGAAATACTATTCTCTCCTTATTACATTCTCATTCATTATCTGTTATGCAATGTCACTTAAATTTTTAAAATATATACCATCAAGTCAATCATGGAGAAGAACGTTGTTTCATGTTTACATTGAAGAATGAAGAAGTGTTTTAAAGTTGAACTGAAACATAACAGTAATTTAAATCAAATAAATCCGATTTTTTTTATTTAATAAAAAATGATTTTTTTAAACCCTGGTACTGAATAACATATATATGTGAATTAAGCGCACAATTATGAAGTGTGTGTGTACTTATTGGGTGAGAGTTGTTTGTTTTTTAGCTGTAAGTGTTTGAATGCATGGTAATTTAAAACAAAAACAAAAAAAGAAAAAAAGGAAGAAAACGATAGCACTTAAATGCTAGTGAGTATGTATGTTATTTAAAGAGGTATCATGTACATAAAAAAATGTAAGAAGTCAACACATAAAGGCATTCTAAGAATCAAAACAAAAGGAGTTATGACCTATGAGGTAACAATAGCAACTTCTTTCCTGCAGATAAGAAACATGACAAAACCCAAAAGGACTTTTGGATAACATATGTTCATACAATGTACACTGCCGGACAATTGCTAAGGACGGATGACAATAGCAACGATAGCAACCATAAAATGGAAGGCAGGAAAATGTGGAAATTAGCATAAGTGCGGGATACAGTAAGACGTGTTGTGTGTATGCAAATTTTGGATTGCCGAACTTCTTCGTGACGTCATAGCGCTGATAAGAGATATAAAGGATTTGACGCGTAGTGACCGTTGTTGTTCAAACGCAAAGTTGAAAGGGAAAGAATCAATTGACGAACTTGCAATTTTCAGTATGTCTTATCGACATCACCTAGATGATTTTACGCGTGGCCGTATTATTGGCAAGATTGAAGAAGGGCGAAAAATAACAGATGTTGCCAGGGAGTTCGACGTCAGCCACAGTGTTGTTTCAAGGCTTTGGAAATCATTTCAAACAAATGGAGAGTGTAGCAAACGTCACGGGGGAGTTCCTGTTCGCAGTACGACACCTGCAGAAGATCGGTACATAGTGCTATCAACAAAAAGACACCGGCGCAGCACAGCTACTGAGGTAGCAAATCAGTTTATGGCTGCTACTGGCAAGCGGATCTCCCGAAAAACTGTCGCCAGACGTTTGCATGAAGGAGGACTATACGCCCGCTGTCCTGTTGTGTGCATCCCATTGTCCAGACGTCACCGTACCGCCCGTTTGCAATGGTGCCATCAACATCGCAATTGGACTGATAACTACTGGTCTGCTGTTCTCTTCTCAAATGAGAGTAGATACAGTCTATCGTCTGATTGTCGACGACAACTGATCTGGCGTGATAGTGGTACTGCATAATGTCCAGCAAACATACAGGAAAGGGACCAATATCCGACATGTAGTGTCATGGTATGGGCTGGCATCATGATCAACAGCCGTACGTCCCTCTATGTGCTTCCAACTGGGACTATGACTGGCCAACGATACATTAATGATGTTCTGCTACCTCATGTTCGCATGTCCTGTGGTGCTGTCGGTGATAGATTCATTTTCATGGAACAGTCGCTGTCCAGGAGTGTCTTGAGAGCCTCGTATGGCCAGCACGTTCTCCAGATCTGAATCCCATTGAAAATGTGTGGGATGCTTTGGGGAGGAGTCTTGCTGGTCGCCAATGCCCTCCAATAAACAAGGACACCCTCATCCGTGCACTGACAGAGGAATGGGATAAATTACCCCAACAGCTGCTTGATAATGTTGTGCAAAGCATGACACGACGTGTGGAATCTTGCATCGCCCTCCATGGTGGCCATATCCCGTATTGACATCTTACGCCGGAACGCCTGCGGACGGTAATTGCATTTTTTTCACGTTTACGTATTCTGCACAAAATGGCCTGTTTGTCCCTTGAACACGTTCCAAAGCCTTCTGGATTTCAGAGCACAATAAATTGTCTTTCTTGTAATGTCCTGGCATTCTGACATTATTTTATTTCACTTGGCATCCAACCACACTTACTTTTTTATGCGTTATATAGCCGTTTATGATCCGTCCTTAGCAATTGTCCAGCAGTGTATGATATATATTTAATACGTGGTCAAAATAACTAAAAGTGGGTTATAAGCACTTTTTACCCGTATACACTGTCTTTCACGTTATATTAACTATATATCATCGGGTCAATGCCCTATTGCATCCCGTCAAAATTTATAAACATTCGTGATAAAAAAACTATAAGTTGTCATAAGAAATCTAGTGAAATCACAATCAGAAGTCTTTCACTATGCAAAGTCATTTCGAATTTGTTTGTTATTCAAATGTGAAGTTAACAAGGCTACTATGTAGTTATATATGAGGAATTAGTGGATAAATAAAATAATCCTATTTTCAATCACAGTCTTCAATTTTCTCATATATAACTACATAGTAGCCTTGTTAACTTCACATTTGAATAACAAAAGAATTTGAAATGACTTTGCATAACAACAGACTACTTCAGCAATATGCATCTGCAATAAAACGTGAGTAAAGACTTCTGATTTCACTGGATTTCTTATGACAACTTATAGTTTTTTACCATGAATGTTTGTAAATTTTGACAGGATGCAATAGGGGATTGACCCGATGATATACAGTTAATATAACGTGTGAAACGATGTATATGGGTACAAAGTGCTTATAACCCACTCTTACCCGAAAGAACAGTCGCATAAGAATCATATTACCTAACGTGCATGAAGTGTTTTCAATGAAAGAAACCAAGATCTTCGAGGTAAGTTGGATCTTTCTAGTTATGAGGCCGTTACTGACTTTCACGTGAATTAATGCACTTTAATGGTAGCTTAATGCCATAAATGATGCAATTATTGTCAATTCTACATATTACCAAAATAATGTTTTCTCCTATTTTTAAAGAGGAAATACCATTACTTTATCCACACAGTCTTCACAGAAAAGAATGTTAAAACCAATTCTACATATTACCAACATAATGTTTTCTCCTATTTTTAAAGAGGAAATACCATTACTTTATCCACACAGTCTTCACAGAAAAGAATGTTAAAACCAATTCTACATATTACCAACATAATGTTTTCTCCTATTTTTAAAGAGGAAATACCATTACTTTATCCACACAGTCTTCACAGAAAAGAATGTTAAAACCAATTCTACATATTACCAACATAATGTTTTCTCCTATTTTTAAAGAGGAAATACCATTACTTTATCCACACAGTCTTCACAGAAAAGAATGTTAAAACCAATTCTACATATTACCAACATAATGTTTTCTCCTATTTTTAAAGAGGAAATACCATTACTTTATCCACACAGTCTTCACAGAAAAGAATGTTAAAACCAATTCTACATATTACCAACATAATGTTTTCTCCTATTTTTAAAGAGGAAATACCATTACTTTATCCACACAGTCTTCACAGAAAAGAATGTTAAAACCAATTCTACATATTACCAACATAATGTTTTCTCCTATTTTTAAAGAGGAAATACCATTACTTTATCCACACAGTCTTCACAGAAAAGAATGTTAAAACCAATTCTACATATTACCAACATAATGTTTTCTCCTATTTTTAAAGAGGAAATACCATTACTTTATCCACACAGTCTTCACAGAAAAGAATGTTAAAACCAATTCTACATATTACCAACATAATGTTTTCTCCTATTTTTAAAGAGGAAATACCATTACTTTATCCACACAGTCTTCACAGAAAAGAATGTTAAAACCAATTCTACATATTACCAACATAATGTTTTCTCCTATTTTTAAAGAGGAAATACCATTACTTTATCCACACAGTCTTCACAGAAAAGAATGTTAAAACCAATTCTACATATTACCAACATAATGTTTTCTCCTATTTTTAAAGAGGAAATACCATTACTTTATCCACACAGTCTTCACAGAAAAGAATGTTAAAACCAATTCTACATATTACCAACATAATGTTTTCTCCTATTTTTAAAGAGGAAATACCATTACTTTATCCATACAGTCTTCACAGAAAATAATGTTAAAACCAATTCTACATATTACCAACATAATGTTTTCTCCTATTTTTAAAGAGGAAATACCATTACTTTATCCACACAGTCTTCACAGAAAAGAATGTTAAAACCAATTCTACATATTACCAACATAATGTTTTCTCCTATTTTTAAAGAGGAAATACCATTACTTTATCCACACAGTCTTCATAGAAAAGAATGTTAAAATCAATTCTACATATTACCAAAATAATGTTTTCTCCTATTTTTAAAGAGGAAATACCATTACTTTATCCACACAGTCTTCACAGAAAAGAATGTTAAAACCAATTCTACATATTACCAACATAATGTTTTCTCCTATTTTTAAAGAGGAAATACCATTACTTTATCCACACAGTCTTCACAGAAAAGAATGTTAAAACCAATTCTACATATTACCAACATAATGTTTTCTCCTATTTTTAAAGAGGAAATACCATTACTTTATCCACACAGTCTTCACAGAAAAGAATGTTAAAACCAATTCTACATATTACCAACATAATGTTTTCTCCTATTTTTAAAGAGGAAATACCATTACTTTATCCACACAGTCTTCACAGAAAAGAATGTTAAAACCAATTCTACATATTACCAACATAATGTTTTCTCCTATTTTTAAAGAGGAAATACCATTACTTTATCCACACAGTCTTCACAGAAAAGAATGTTAAAACCAATTCTACATATTACCAACATAATGTTTTCTCCTATTTTTATAGAGGAAATACCATTACTTTATCCACAGTCTTCACAGAAAAGAATGTTAAAAACCAATTCTACATATTACCAACATAATGTTTTCTCCTATTTTTAAAGAGGAAATACCATTACTTTATCCACACAGTCTTCATAGAAAAGAATGTTAAAATCAATTCTACATATTACCAAAATAATGTTTTCTCCTATTTTTAAAGAGGAAATACCATTACTTTATCCACACAGTCTTCACAGAAAAGAATGTTAAAACCAATTCTACATATTACCAACATAATGTTTTCTCCTATTTTTAAAGAGGAAATACCATTACTTTATCCACACAGTCTTCACAGAAAAGAATGTTAAAACCAATTCTACATATTACCAACATAATGTTTTCTCCTATTTTTAAAGAGGAAATACCATTACTTTATCCACACAGTCTTCACAGAAAAGAATGTTAAAACCAATTCTACATATTACCAACATAATGTTTTCTCCTATTTTTAAAGAGGAAATACCATTACTTTATCCACACAGTCTTCATAGAAAAGAATGTTAAAATCAATTCTACATATTACCAAAATAATGTTTTCTCCTATTTTTAAAGAGGAAATACCATTACTTTATCCACACAGTCTTCACAGAAAAGAATGTTAAAACCAATTCTACATATTACCAACATAATGTTTTCTCCTATTTTTAAAGAGGAAATACCATTACTTTATCCACACAGTCTTCACAGAAAAGAATGTTAAAACCAATTCTACATATTACCAACATAATGTTTTCTCCTATTTTTAAAGAGGAAATACCATTACTTTATCCACACAGTCTTCACAGAAAAGAATGTTAAAACCAATTCTACATATTACCAACATAATGTTTTCTCCTATTTTTAAAGAGGAAATACCATTACTTTATCCACACAGTCTTCACAGAAAAGAATGTTAAAACCAATTCTACATATTACCAACATAATGTTTTCTCCTATTTTTAAAGAGGAAATACCATTACTTTATCCACACAGTCTTCACAGAAAAGAATGTTAAAACCAATTCTACATATTACCAACATAATGTTTTCTCCTATTTTTAAAGAGGAAATACCATTACTTTATCCACAAGGCCTTCACAGAAAAGAATGTTAAAATAGATTCTACATATTACCAAAATAATATTTTTCTCCTATTTTTAAAGAGGAAATACCATTACTTTATCCACACAGTCTTCACAGAAAAGAATGTTAAAACCAATTCTACATATTACCAACATAATGTTTTCTCCTATTTTTAAAGAGGAAATACCATTACTTTATCCACACAGTCTTCACAGAAAAGAATGTTAAAACCAATTCTACATATTACCAACATAATGTTTTCTCCTATTTTTAAAGAGGAAATACCATTACTTTATCCACACAGTCTTCACAGAAAAGAATGTTAAAACCAATTCTACATATTACCAACATAATGTTTTCTCCTATTTTTAAAGAGGAAATACCATTACTTTATCCACACAGTCTTCATAGAAAAGAATGTTAAAATCAATTCTACATATTACCAAAATAATGTTTTCTCCTATTTTTAAAGAGGAAATACCATTACTTTATCCACACAGTCTTCACAGAAAAGAATGTTAAAACCAATTCTACATATTACCAACATAATGTTTTCTCCTATTTTTAAAGAGGAAATACCATTACTTTATCCACACAGTCTTCACAGAAAAGAATGTTAAAACCAATTCTACATATTACCAACATAATGTTTTCTCCTATTTTTAAAGAGGAAATACCATTACTTTATCCACACAGTCTTCACAGAAAAGAATGTTAAAACCAATTCTACATATTACCAACATAATGTTTTCTCCTATTTTTAAAGAGGAAATACCATTACTTTATCCACACAGTCTTCACAGAAAAGAATGTTAAAACCAATTCTACATATTACCAACATAATGTTTTCTCCTATTTTTAAAGAGGAAATACCATTACTTTATCCACACAGTCTTCACAGAAAAGAATGTTAAAACCAATTCTACATATTACCAACATAATGTTTTCTCCTATTTTTAAAGAGGAAATACCATTACTTTATCCACACAGTCTTCACAGAAAAGAATGTTAAAACCAATTCTACATATTACCAACATAATGTTTTCTCCTATTTTTAAGAGGAAATACCATTACTTTATCCACACAGTCTTCACAGAAAAGAATGTTAAAACCAATTCTACATATTACCAACATAATGTTTTCTCCTATTTTTAAAGAGGAAATACCATTACTTTATCCACACAGTCTTCACAGAAAAGAATGTTAAAACCAATTCTACATATTACCAACATAATGTTTTCTCCTATTTTTAAAAGAGGAAATACCATTACTTTATCCACACAGTCTTCACAGAAAAGAATGTTAAAACCAATTCTACATATTACCAACATAATGTTTTCTCCTATTTTTAAAGAGGAAATACCATTACTTTATCCACACAGTCTTCACAGAAAAGAATGTTAAAACCAATTCTACATATTACCAACATAATGTTTTCTCCTATTTTTAAAGAGGAAATACCATTACTTTATCCACACAGTCTTCACAGAAAAGAATGTTAAAACCAATTCTACATATTACCAACATAATGTTTTCTCCTATTTTTAAAGAGGAAATACCATTACTTTATCCACACAGTCTTCACAGAAAAGAATGTTAAAACCAATTCTACATATTACCAACATAATGTTTTCTCCTATTTTTAAGAGGAAATACCATTACTTTATCACACAGTCTTCATAGAAAAGAATGTTAAAATCAATTCTACATATTACCAAAATAATGTTTTCTCCTATTTTTAAAGAGGAAATACCATTACTTTATCCACACAGTCTTCACAGAAAAGAATGTTAAAACCAATTCTACATATTACCAACATAATGTTTTCTCCTATTTTTAAAGAGGAAATACCATTACTTTATCCACACAGTCTTCACAGAAAAGAATGTTAAAACCAATTCTACATATTACCAACATAATGTTTTCTCCTATTTTTAAAGAGGAAATACCATTACTTTATCCACACAGTCTTCACAGAAAAGAATGTTAAAACCAATTCTACATATTACCAACATAATGTTTTCTCCTATTTTTAAAGAGGAAATACCATTACTTTATCCACACAGTCTTCACAGAAAAGAATGTTAAAACCAATTCTACATATTACCAACATAATGTTTTCTCCTATTTTTAAAGAGGAAATACCATTACTTTATCCACACAGTCTTCACAGAAAAGAATGTTAAAACCAATTCTACATATTACCAACATAATGTTTTCTCCTATTTTTAAAGAGGAAATACCATTACTTTATCCACACAGTCTTCACAGAAAAGAATGTTAAAACCAATTCTACATATTACCAACATAATGTTTTCTCCTATTTTTAAAGAGGAAATACCATTACTTTATCCACAAGGCCTTCATAGAAAAGAATGTTAAAATAGATTCTACATATTACCAAAATAATATTTTTCTCCAATTTTTAAAGAGGAAATACTATAACTTTATCCACAGTCTTCAAAGAGCAGAACTCCATCAGGATAAAGCTCAGTGGCATATATTCGAGGCTAGTTGCGAAGCCCAGAGAATGCACAAATAAAACTGAATTAAATATACACAAAGGTCAATTATCAACGGTATTAAAATATGTTGATGCTTTCAGTGTGAAAAAAATGTGTGCGGGGAAAAAAAAAAAAAAACGTGTGACTCAGTCTGGAGAGCGAAAACCAACAGCATAACGCAAGCAGCTCTTCCAGAATCTTCGCAGTTCTGATACAAAAACCTTCTGTACAATAGCCTGCTAGCATGAATCAGCTGGTAGAGGGGAATGGGCCATTGCTTTGGGAAACGGTTCGCTCAGAAAAAAGAAAAGTTAGACTATCTCAGTCACTCGCACACTCCCGCCCATAAGAGTGTTTTGCGAGAGTTGTTTCAGTTTGTGTGAAGTGTCAGTGAATTAAAATCAGAGATATATGTTAAATTTGTGGCTTTATTGAATTCAAACTGTTTTGATAAATTTTGTAAAAGCTTCCCTGAACATCTACTGTCAGAACTTAAAGAACTCCATTCTTCAAATTTTGATACAGCTTGACTAAAAAATTAACTGAAGGTGTTCTATTCCTTTAATGAATACAAAAACAAATTAGTATTATACATATTTAACGGGAATTATCGAGGATAAATTTATTAAGGTACATTACCTCTCAAATTTTTGATCTACACACTAGATCTTCGTCAGGAGTTCATGCTTCCTTCTACTTCCACAGGTCTGGTGACCAAGCCTGATGGATTTTCCATCCAGCATGGTCATTGATGTTGCCACCTTGTGTCTTGTAAATTTCCGGGAATTCCTCTAATTTCCAGAAAATTGCATGGGATTGATGTTTGATCACTTTTAAGGTCCCAGTCCATTTTGTGGCCAGTTTCTTGTATGCGCCTGTCTAATCCTGTTTTATTTGAGCTGTTCCTTATTGCTGCTTTGTGTTCTTTAATTTATCCTCGATAAATCCCGTTAAATATTTATAATACTGAAAGTAATAAAGAAGAAGCCATGAAGTCATTAATTACTAGAAAACAAATCAGTAAGAGACATTACGTGCTACATGAAGTTGAATACATTGGACATAGCGTTTAGTGAGGTGTACAAATTAGCAGACCTCATATTAAACTTTCCATTGACAATTACAACTGCCGAAAGAAGTTTCTCAGCATTAAAAGGAATCAAGATATATCTTAGAACCACACAAGGACATGCACATTCAAAAAACTTGGCTGTCTTGTCAATAGAGAAAAACATTCTTTTTAAATATGAAAAATTACTCAGAAGAAACATTTTATGAAAACTTAACACTCAAGTTCACACAAAAGGAGAAGAATGGAGTTCATGTACAAATAAAGTATTCAGAAGAAGAATGCAGTTCATGTACAAATAAAGTATTCAGAAGAAGAATGCAGTTCATGTACAAATAAAGTATTCAGAAGAAGAATGCAGTTCATGTACAAATAAAGTATTCAGAAGAATGGAGTTCATGTACAAATAAAGTATTCAGAAGAAGAATGGAGTTCATGTACAAATAAAGTATTCAGAAGAAGAATGGAGTTCATGTACAAATAAAGTATTCAGAAGAAGAATGGAGTTCATGTACAAATAAAGTATTCAGAAGAAGAATGGAGTTCATGTGCAAATAAAGTATTCAGAAGAAGAATGGAGTTCATGTACAAATAAAGTATTCAGAAGAAGAATGGAGTTCATGTACAAATAAAGTATTCAGAAGAAGAAGAATGCAGTTCATGTGCAAATAAAGTATTCAGAAGAAGAATGGAGTTCATGTGCAAATAAAGTATTCAGAAGAAGAATGGAGTTCATGTACAAATAAAGTATTCAGAAGAAGAATGGAGTTCATGTACAAATAAAGTATTCAGAAGAAGAATGGAGTTCATGTGCAAATAAAGTATTCAGAAGAAGAATGGAGTTCATGTACAAATAAAGTATTCAGAAGAAGAATGGAGTTCATGTACAAATAAAGTATTCAGAAGAAGAATGGAGTTCATGTACAAATAAAGTATTCAGAAGAAGAATGGAGTTCATGTGCAAATAAAGTATTCAGAAGAAGAATGGAGTTCATGTACAAATAAAGTATTCAGAAGAATGGAGTTCATGTGCAAATAAAGTATTCAGAAGAAGAATGGAGTTCATGTGCAAATAAAGTATTCAGAAGAAGAATGGAGTTCATGTGCAAATAAAGTATTCAGAAGAAGAATGGAGTTCATGTACAAATAAAGTATTCAGAAGAAGAATGGAGTTCATGTACAAATAAAGTATTCAGAAGAAGAATGGAGTTCATGTACAAATAAAGTATTCAGAAGAAGAATGGAGTTCATGTGCAAATAAAGTATTCAGAAGAAGAATGGAGTTCATGTACAAATAAAGTATTCAGAAGAAGAATGGAGTTCATGTGCAAATAAAGTATTCAGAAGAAGAATGGAGTTCATGTACAAATAAAGTATTCAGAAGAAGAATGGAGTTCATGTACAAATAAAGTATTCAGAAGAAGAATGGAGTTCATGTACAAATAAAGTATTCAGAAGAAGAATGGAGTTCATGTGCAAATAAAGTATTCAGAAGAAGAATGGAGTTCATGTACAAATAAAGTATTCAGAAGAAGAATGGAGTTCATGTACAAATAAAGTATTCAGAAGAAGAATGGAGTTCATGTGCAAATAAAGTATTCAGAAGAAGAATGGAGTTCATGTGCAAATAAAGTATTCAGAAGAAGAATGGAGTTCATGTACAAATAAAGTATTCAGAAGAAGAATGCAGTTCATGTGCAAATAAAGTATTCAGAAGAAGAATGGAGTTCATGTACAAATAAAGTATTCAGAAGAAGAATGGAGTTCATGTACAAATAAAGTATTCAGAAGAAGAATGGAGTTCATGTACAAATAAAGTATTCAGAAGAAGAATGGAGTTCATGTACAAATAAAGTATTCAGAAGAAGAATGCAGTTCATGTACAAATAAGTGTTCAAATCCTAATCTTCGTAATTATTTGGTATCATGTTAGCAATAGCATGTACCTCAAATTTAGGAAGAAAGTGACTGCTATTACTTAACAATTAAAAAATAAACTTCGCAATAAAAAAAACAGTACTGGGGGAGGGGAAAGGGGGAGATAGCTCTGGCCTTGGACCCAAGATAGACCACTGATAAAGCTGTTAGTCATACATTCAAATCTACCACTCTGTTTCTTGAGAAATGAAGAGATGAGTATAAAGTCTATATCGTTGTTAATTGTGCATTATGGGGATTACTAGGATATAAGTTTTCACTTTGTCAAATTTTTGGGTTGTACCCCAACCCTTTCTTCAGGACTGACTAAGTTAGAAGGTGCTGCCACTCAAGTGGTAATGTCATACCGCTATGTTCGTTAATCGTGGAGCCTCTTCTTCTCTCAATGTGTAGACCTTCTTCGAGTTTCCGTTTTAGATAGAGTTGTTGGTGTGCAAGAATTTTTAAAGATTCCCAGTTCATTGAATGTCCAGTACTTTGTACATGCTTTTCTAGGCCTGTTTTGCTTGTAATGTTCTTAAATGCGGCTTTGTATTCAGCTACACATGCGGAGTTGTCTTCCAGTTTTTCCTACAGTAGATGGGTTCCATTTCAACTCAGGCAGGGTCGTACCATCATGGTCTCAGATTTCTCTAAAAAAATTAAGGGGTGTTCCTTGACTAAAATAAGGAGACCCATATTTTTTCTTTCGGCAAGAAAAAATTTTCCCTTCGTGATAGAGGGTTTCAAATCTTGCACCGTCAAACAAGCTCTCTAGAAAACGGTTATTTTTCCTAACTTCAGCGAGTCATTGCAGCAGAGTTAAAAAAGATATCGTGTTCTTGTATTTTTTACATCGTGTATATAACATATAATAATATATGGTGCTAATATTTGCTACACATCGTATGATTAAAATTTTAAAAAATCGTAAACTTTGTGATTTTTAAAAAAAAATTGAATTTTTTATGTTTTTTTTAAACAGGTTTGGATGGAGTTTTTTCTATATTCGTTTTTTCGTTAAAGACATACAAATGTGCACTTTATTTGTAATTTTTTGTGTGTCTGTGAAACTGCTAGTTTCTGCGTTTCGGCAGCGTTAAAAACAGCCGATTTTGAAAAATCTCTAACTTTGCCAACGATTTTCTCAAAAAGGCCATTTTTTAAAATTCTGAAAATTAAATACCTGTTTGATTATCAACAGGAGAATATCTGTGTAAATTTTCACGGACCTAAAAACGCCCGTTTCCGAGTTAGACGCGTTTGAATTTGGTTTGAAAGCCTACGATTTCCCGTGTTCTAAAGGCGCCATTTTGGAAAAATCTCAGGCGCAAAGTACGTACGTTATCTCTTGTTTTATATATATTACCACAATTGCAGTTTACACTGTAGATAACTCTCTTTCTTGTAGTAGCAAGTTATTTTCTTTTTGTTTAAAATGAGGAAATTTTTATTTTATTGTGTAAGTGAGGACCAAGACGAATACGGAAGTTAAGGCTGATTCTCTGCAGTCTTTCAAACAACCTTTATGGCAAGTTATTTTTCTAGTGAGTTTAATGTTTTTATCAGACTGTTTATGGCTTAGCTTTTTTCTCTTTAAAATTTTTTTCTATCCAATTTTCCAGGTAGTTGTTATCTGTCAGCATCTTCTTTAATTCTTTTTTATGGATTTCTTTGGAAGTTACTGCAGAATCTAAAGTTTCTATTTTTTCTAGGAACTGTGTGGCTACATTATATTTAATGTAAGATGGATGGTATGATTGGTAGTTTAGCATGTTTTGAGTATTAGTAGATACTACAAGAAAGAGTTATCTACAGTGTAAACTGCAATTGTGGTAACATATAAGTAGGAGAAACTGGAAGGCAACTCTGCACCCACGTAGCCGAACACAAAGCCGCATTTAAGAACATTACAAGCAAATCAGGCCTACATAAGCACATAGAAGGTACTGGACATTCAATGAACTGTGAATCTTTAAAAATTCTCGCACACCAACAACACTATCTAAAATGGAAACTCGAAGAAAGTCTACACATTGAGAGAAGAGGCTCCGCGATTAACGAACAAAGCAGTATGACATTACCACTTGAGTGGCAGCGCCTTCTATCTTAGTCAGTCCTGAAGGAGGGGTGGGGGACAACCCGAAAAGTTGACAAAGTGAAAACTTATATCCTAGTAATCCCCGTAATGTACAATTAACGACAATAATTCTTCACTAGGATTTGCCATGTCTTCATTAATTCACAAGTGTACATCTTTTGCTCATATTCATTCAAAGTTCCCTGATGTGTCACCAATGGACTACTGTGCTTTCACATTGCTAAAAAGAGTGCTTTCTGCTTTTTAAACGCAGACCTAAAATGATGATTGGACTATGGACAGCAGTGGAAGAGGACTGCAATAAAATATCACTAAGCTGTTCTCTGAGATTCAGAGGTTAGCTCCAAAAAGAAATACAAACTTCCAGATGTTTTTACTTATTGTTGGCGTATCAAACTTCTCCACTTACAGTGATCTTGACATACAACTCGTGCTTCACTAATATCTATTACACGCCATACACAAGATCTTTTATACTTCATAGTCATAATCTTTTTTTCATGCAGACGCTCCTGAATCTGATCCACCCATGTCTTCCTTGGCCTTCCTCTGCCTTTCCTTCCTGCCACTTGGGCTGAAAAGATTTTCTTAGTAAGCATTTCATCACTCATTTTTTTCAACATGGGCAAACCACCGAAGCATATTGCTCTCCCCCTTGCTAACAACATTTTGCTTCGCATCACACAACTGCAATACATCTTCATTCCTCACACAATCAGATCGTGTCTTGCCACAAACCCCACGTAAGTAACGCATTTCTCCAGCACACAAACGACTCCTATGTTTCTTCTGCAGTACCCAGGTTTCACTGCCATACATCAGAGTAGGAACAATTACACTTTCATACACAGCCATGCCAGACCCTCTTGAGAACCCATCATTCCTGTGAAAACCTCCCAGAGCAGCCATGGCTTTCAAGGAAGAATTCACTCGCCTACTGATTTTATTCCATGAAATACCCTGTTATCTTGGAAATCTAGATGTAGGATCATAGTCTAGAGCAGTGGTTCCCAACGGGGGCCCCACACCCCACATGGGGGGGGGTGATTTTTAAGGGGGAAATTCGAGAATGAGCACACTAAATACTTTTTACTTTCTTCTAAGATCGCCAGAAGAAAGTAAAAAAAAATTCACAGAGCAAACCAGAGCAAGAAGAGTCCCCCGAAACCTCTAAAATTTCTCCCCACTTGCAATCTCCTAGCGCATGCTCACTTCCGCTCCACTAAGAGAAAATCCCCTCCTTCGAACTCCGTTTCAAAGTCCACTCGCGAGGCTTCCACTGACCTTTGAACCCCAGCGATATTCCCATGAATCCCACGCCAATGCAACAAAATAACAGACTGCTCAAATTGTATTTTAAAATAAAATGATCAAAGTATTACAGAAAAAGCTTCCATTAAAATTATTTTATATTTATGCATTTCAGTTTTCTATTATAAGTTTTGAAACTTTATTTACTGTTTTTTCATAACACTTGATATTATTGTAATTTTTTTTAACAGTTTCTTAGTTCCTATTAGTAGTTCTAATTCTGACTATTAGATAGCTCTAATCATTCTACTATTCTCTTTTACGTGCGACATTTCAAAGTAATTTGTACAATATTCTAGAGGATAATGCTTACCTTGGCATTCCTTGCTAGCGATGAGAACATTTCACAAACGTGTTTTCCGGTCTTTGTTGATGTTATTGTCCTAAAGTCCGTTGTATGAGATGAATATCTTTACTTCACACATTTTTCGCTGCGTATACTCATTGGATCTTCGCTTTAGGATTCAAACACACCAAAATTTTTACCGTTCTTTATACTTGAAAATTTCACCCAGTCTCCGGGCATTTTTCGAGTATAAAGAACAGTAAAAAATTATGTGTTTGAATCCTAAAGTGAAGATCCAATGAGTATACCCAACGAAAAGTGTGGGAAGTAAAGCAATTCATCTCATACAACGGACTTTAGGACAATAACATCAACAAAGACCGGAAAACACGTTCGTGAAATGATTTCATTGCTAGCAAGGAATGCCAAGGTAAGCATTATCCTCTAGAATATTGTACAGTTTCTTAGTGATTTCTTCCTCAGTACTTCAACAGTAATTTTGTTCTTTTATTTTTCTCTTTCACGGATGCCATGTTCTTTGGAAACTTGTTAATGACCTTTTAGGCCATTAACAAGCTTCCAAAGAACATATGAATAGGAGTTCATTTTTTGAATAATAAGAATTATATGTATATGTCATTATACGTGGAGGATAGGAGTTCATGTTTTGAATAATAAGAATCATGTGTAACGGGGGGGGGCATCATGATTTTTGAGATGCTTAGGTGGGGCATGGCCAAAAAAAGGTTGGGAACCACTGGTCTAGAGAAAGGGCCATCAGATAGAGCATTTACGAAAGAAATAATTTTATTTCAAACATCAATTATATTACTGGAAAATCGTTCAAAAAAAAAAAATGTGAGTGCTTTGAACTTGCGTAGTTTGGAGATTCTTACCAGAGCTGAGACGAAGCAGAGCACGGGCCCAAATCAGGCTCGGGCTGTAGAATATTTACCGTGGTTTGGGGTTGGGCGGGCTCAGGCTCTTAGAGAGAGGGAGAGCGAGAGAAAAAATTTTATACATAAATGTGATTTTGTATGATTTAGCAAATGAAACACTTTATAATTGGTAGGGGAATTCTTCGGCAACTGGTTCTGGTTGGGGAGTGGGCATTCAAGATGGCTATTTATTCCAGGCTTGGGTAGAAAATGCCATAGGGCACACATTAGTGTGACGATTATGGGCAAAACACGTAACAATATTAACAAATAAAGGTAACTTGATCACGCTAGTTACGTTAACTGAAACTTTTATAAAAGTTCGTAAGTTGGAAGCTTTCGACCTTATCTTATTAGGTCTTCATCACGCCAATGGAGGACTAAGATTGTTGCCAGATTCCACATTTGAATTTTCTTATTTTTGTTGCCAAAACTTAGAATTGATCTCCAGATCAACGGAATGTAGAGAGGAGATTTGGAGTTGCAAGTCATTGAGTTGAACATAATTTCTATGCTTTCGCGGTAACGGAGGGCAAAACGATTGTCAAAAGAAGCAATTCGTTTTGCTTCGTTCCAGTGGGGAACTGCAGATGTGTCTTCCATTGTCAAAATAGACAAGGCAGTATTGGGATTGGCTTTCGAAACATCTTTTCTATGTTCTAAAATTCTATGGCTAATGCTCCTGTATGTGCTTCCAATGTATAAGTTATCCCCAGTACAAGAAGAGATAGGAATGCAGTAAACTCCTGGGAGGTTCAGGCTTTCAACTTTGTCCCTATCCCTTTGTAGAAGTTTCAAGATGTTTGGGGTAGATTTAATGGCAAGATGGTAACCAAAACTTCTAAAAAGAATCTGTAACTTATAAGCATAGGAAGGATGGTAAGGAACAGAACCACAGAATTTCAGGTCTTCTTTCTTGTGAGGAAGGAGGCATTCCATTTTCGAATGGTTTTCATATTTCTTTATGAGGGAGTTCACTATAACAGCAGGGAAACCATGAGAGAGGGCTATTGTAGAAATTTCGGAGAGTTCTTCTTGAAGAGAGAGTTGGTTGTTGCAAATGATATGAGCCCTGTGGATGTAGGACTTCAATGCTGCAAGTTTGTAAAGATGCAGGGTGCAAGATTTGTAGGGAATGATGTTATATCGAAAACCTTCTGCGGCCACTAACATCATTCCCTACAAATCTTGCACCCTGCATCTCTACAAGCTTTCAGCCTTGAAGTCCTACATTCACAGGGCTCATATCATTTGCAACAACCAACTCTCTCTTCAAGAAGAACTCTCCAAAATTTCTACAATAGCCCTCTCTCATGGCTTCCCTGCTGTTATAGTCAACTCCCTCATAAAGAAATATGAAAACCATTCGAAAATCGAATGCCTCCTTCCTCACAAGAAAGAAGACCTGAAATTCTGTGGTTCTGTTCCTTACCATC
This sequence comes from Macrothele yani, assembly GCA_039090855.1. Classification (NCBI taxonomy): domain Eukaryota; kingdom Metazoa; phylum Arthropoda; class Arachnida; order Araneae; family Macrothelidae; genus Macrothele; species Macrothele yani. The sequence continues at coordinate 111,143,679 of CM077033.1, read as the reverse complement.
CTTCCTATGCTTATAAGTTACAGATTCTTTTTAGAAGTTTTGGTTACCATCTTGCCATTAAATCTACCCCAAACATCTTGAAACTTCTACAAAGGGATAGGGACAAAGTTGAAAGCCTGAACCTCCCAGGAGTTTACTGCATTCCTATCTCTTCTTGTACTGGGGATAACTTATACATTGGAAGCACATACAGGAGCATTAGCCATAGAATTTTAGAACATAGAAAAGATGTTTCGAAAGCCAATCCCAATACTGCCTTGTCTATTTTGACAATGGAAGACACATCTGCAGTTCCCCACTGGAACGAAGCAAAACGAATTGCTTCTTTTGACAATCGTTTTGCCCTCCGTTACCGCGAAAGCATAGAAATTATGTTCAACTCAATGACTTGCAACTCCGAATCTCCTCTCTACATTCCGTTGATCTGGAGATCAATTCTAAGTTTTGGCAACAAAAATAAGAAAAATTCAAATGTAGAATCTGGCAACAATCTTAGTCCTCCATTGGCGTGATGAAGACCTAATAAGATAAGGTCGAAAGCTTCCAACTTACGAACTTTTTATAAAAGTTTCAGTTAACGTAACTAGCGTGATCAAGTTACCTTTATTTGACACATTAGTGTGTTTCTGCAGAAAAAAAAAAGCTTTTTAAAGAACTATAGATATCGGATAGTTGATAGCATTCTGACGATAATTTGCCCCTTATCTCCAAGCAGCAGCTCCCTGCTAATTCTATTTAGCAGCATACATACTGCAGCACATTATGGCACGATAATATTAGCATTTATTTGAGCAACATAAAATTGCAGCACTGCCCGATCATTTTGGATGTACAGCCACCCGAGGCACTTCAGGTGGAAACGAACAGTCAATGAAAATCATACCATTACTCTGTAAAAATACAGGTCCCTTCTCCACTCCCCATTTAAGAAATACATTTACTAATTGCAGGAGGAGAGAGTGGAAAAGGAGATTTTTTTTTTAATTAATGGTGGAACAGGTTAGCCAGTTTTCTGGTTCATTTGGGCTGGGCTCTATCTTGCAATATAAAATTCGGGCTCCGAAAATTGAGCCTGAACTCTGCTCTAATTCTTACGCAATGCAATAAATAAAACCGTGCCTTTAAAAATTTCAATGCTTCCTTTTTTAATCATAAGATTTAAAAACTTTTTACTAGCAATTTTCATCCAGTTCATAATCCCAACCTGGTCAAGAAATCTATTTACCGGCATCCAACTCACTACGTTCGAAAAGAGACCAATCTCGGCTTCCTCACGACAATTGAAACTACGTTTGAACGAAATTCCCCTCGTAGCGACTTCAATTTTTTTTTCTGATGTTTTGAAGCCTTAATTACGGTTTAACACTTTAACTGACGAAGACAAACTTGACTGCTCCAAATAACAAGAATTCATAAATACCCACAAAATGCACAACACTTCGTGCCAAGACAGATAGATCCCTGGGATGCGCCGACATATAAAAAACGATCATGGTTGCGTTCTGGGAAACTTCCAGCGACATTCCCATACTGAATAGCATATGTTTAACCACTAAAAATGAATCAATTCTTAATTAATGACAAATTCCGTGATAACATGTGGTACTTACTGATGACAATTCATCGCACCCAATTACTTCATAATAATCGTCCTCTTTACTTTTCTCGAAATTTAAAATTTTATCCATCGCTCAAACTGTAGCAGCAAAACAAACCCAAAGCGAAAGGATCAAAGTAAACATGATCGATTAAACGGAAGTGAGGTACGGTTAGAAAACAAAAAAAAAAAAAAAGCCCGGAATATTATAGACCGTATGTATTGACGTCACGAAACCGCGGTTTCTCGTCACTTTTTAGTCTGCTGCTTTCTTGCAGAACAACTGGTGTACAAGTGAGATCAAAGATGCAATACATGGGCTACGTAAGTAGTTTATCAGGCGATCAAAAATAGCTTTATTCTGATAAATTAAATTATTGGGCAATTGTGGGGACCCATATGCAACTCCATACTCATTTTTCCTGAACAATATTGAGGTCTTGCCACGAATAGAACACGGCGATATTGTTAATTATTTCGTTTTTTGCATTAACGCCTTCACTCCCGAGCAAATGAAATCATGCAAGTAATTCATAAAGTAAGGTTAATTCCAGTTTAAAGAACTTCAGTGAGTTTTTGTAGATAATGCATCAGTAAATTTATGAACATACCCAGAGGAGACTTTAGATCTTTTGGGGCCCTAGGCGCTAAAATGTTCAGCCCCCCTCCCCCTTCTTATCCCTTCAGAAATATTCATCCGTCAGATTAACAACAAAAGGGGGTGAGTCAGGAAAACTGTTTTTACACTTTTTTTAAATGCCATCGCTTCCTATTATTAAAACGTTCTGTAAGAAATAGTGCTAGTGTAATAATTTTGTCTGTCCGTGCACATCGAACTTTTTGATTTCAGAGATATTTCAAAACTTATTTTTGCGGCTAATAGGAAATCAATTAATATTAAGTTTGGCACTTTTAATATCCCATATGCTTCATGAACTGCAGTTATCGTAAACAGAATTTTGAGGCTGATAGGGAATCAATGGATGTTAGGTTTGGCACTTTAAATACCAGTATCCCATTTATACCTGCACTGCAGTTATCAGGAGCAGAAGCATACAAATTAAATGCAAGAGATCCGGTTGAAAATGGAAAAGTAAGAATTGCAGGTTTTTGAGTATGAGTATCATTGAAACTTTTTTATTTCTTTTTCAAAAGCTAGTTTTAAGTCAATTTATAGAATAGAAAAGGTGAGAATACTTGATAATTATCGGTATTAAACCAAGGGAGCAGAAAGTAATGAGAAAATGTTGCAATACAATATAAATTACTTTTAACACTATTAAATAAGATAGTATGATATTCTCAAATTTCTCTATTTTTTCAGCCTAAATATTAATAACTCTTTTCGTTTAGGATGGTTTAGAGGGATTTAGGCCGAGAAAGAACTTGATTGTCCTAAGAAGAGTTATCCTGTGAAGAATATTTCTTTCTTCATTGATTATCCTACCACGAAGGAAAAGAACTATTAACAGCAAACACGCCCGATCATCAGGAAAGTTTTTACAAGTACTCCTCATCGCAACTCGGGAAGAAGGTGGGAAGGTTCCAACTTCCAACACAGATGCCAAGGGAACACCCTTGGCAAGAAGTAGCATGAAAGCAATTTATAGCAGAGCAGGCCTTTAAGAATTCGCCTTTAACAATGAAAAGTGTGGGAAGCGTGAATGCCTTCTTTACCAACCACTACAAGGAACTCAAAATTTATTTTTTTTTATTGGAGGTTTAACGACCACCGTGAGCAACTCAATGGGCTATAAGCAGTCGCCCGTCCCTAATTTAGGGTCACTGGTTCCAGGGAAGGGAGAGAGCCAGTGCCGTAAGACAAACACAACATCCATGCCTCACCGGGATTCGAACCCGGACCCCTTCGGACGAATGATCATAGGCCAACGCCTTAGACCACTGCGCCACCGGGGCGGCCAAAAATTATTTTAGCTATTCCTTTCAAAATAAATACATCGATAAGAACTCGTAAATTCGAAATATCAGCAACAGCAAGAAAAAATATGTTATTATTAATACAGTATGAGAAAGTAAAATATCAATTGACAATACAAAGTAGTCGCTTTAAGGACTGATTTGCTTCCGTCCGTGAAAACCAAAACTGAAAATCCTATTATATGTTTTCGGGGCCCCTGAAACAGCGAGGCCCTAGGCGCGCGCCTAGTGCACCTAGCCGGAAATCCGCCCCTGAACATACCTGTTACAAAATGTGAACTACACACTCTAATGTTCTTTCGTTTCCGGTCATCAATGTCAACTCTGCTGATACGTGATAACCACAGATTTTGGCGCTCCTGAATAATTTTTTTATAATTATGATCCCACTTCGTTCACTCAGATGGTAATCTATAATAGGACACATCATTACCTCTCTCATTTCGCTTACCGCAGCCGAAAATAGCACATAACACCATTTTCCATAACTCTCCACAATGCAAATCCAAGCAGTGTTTGCACAGCGGTTGATCACCAGGGCGTCTGCTAGGATGGTTCACCTTGCTGCTTTGGCGGCCAATGGGGTCTTATGATCAAGCGCTCTCAGCACTTTTGTAACGTCACATTTCATGACGTTCATTTACCACCGAAATGAGCAAAATAATGTCTAAAATTCACAGACGTAAATATAAACCGGGAGCAAGAAAGGGAAAACGCTGGCAATACAGTTATGGCGAAACCAGCACTTCTCCTTAGAATTTCACTTTTTGGTTGACAGTGTTCGTCAACCAATACCAGTGATCACAGCCGACCGGTGGTGGCCCAGTGCCTTAAGTGCTCGCTTCTGACCATTCTTCCGAGATAAGTCTGGGTTTGAATGCCGGTGAGGCATCGATGTTGTGTTGTTTGCCTCGAGGCACTAAATCACTCCTTCCTTCGAACCAGTGACCCTAAATTAGGGACGGGCTACTCGGTATAACCCATTGAGTTGCTGACGGTGGTCGTTAAACTTCTAAATAAAAGAAAATAAACAAATTTTTGGATAAATAAAGAAACCCTACCATAATGATATTGACTGCCTTGTAAACATAAGTATCGGTAATGGAACGAATAAGAAACCTTTAAGTGCAGAAACCGATATCCAAGAGCACAGGAAGTCCGGCCCCCATAGATATAAGTGACGTCTTGATCTATTCACGAGATCTAAATTATCATTGGCTGACTCTCTCATATTTCAAGAAAGAAACCAAATTAATGGAATATTGGCAATCTCAGCGGTCCGCTCTCCCTCTAGCGGCAAAAGGAAGAACTGCTGTAGTACGGGTAACGTTTTTGGCTCAATGCTTGGCTGTTGGTAGATCGCTCATTACGTTCAGTTGTCGTAGTTTGGTGTATTTTTGCATTCATTCTGGAATTAGAAAGTTGTATAATGGAGAATTCCGTGAAGAAGAACAAATCATATTGTTGTGTCCCGCAATGTCGTTCCCAAGGTTTCGGCTGTGTTTTTCACAAATTAGTATAAACGTTTGTGCCTTGCGTTTGAAATCCTTCCAGTGAATTGCTACTAACCTAGTAACGTCTTTGAATGAATAATAAACAAGGCAGCATGTTTTTATTGCATAGTACTAATTAAAAAATCCGCATTTCTACATAATCTTGAAAACAAATAATTGCTGTTTTCTATATAAATTTAAACTTCATTATGGAACAAGATTTGCAATGTTCTGTCAACAGTCATCGGTTCAAAAACGCAGAACCCAATGATGATCAACAATTACCAATTCACACACACTTTTAGGAACAGAATGTTAAAAATTTACAAATGTTATTGTTGACAGTATTGAAAATGGGTCCTGGGAAACGTCAAGTGAAACGAAATGTCAGCTTTTAATAGTAATCCGGATTAGAACACCTCTGTCGGTATTACTATATCACTTGCCTGAAAATGTAAAAATAAAAATTACCTGTTACAGTAAAGCATTACTTCTACACAGTGCTTACACGTTCCACTTCTGCCCGCTTTACAAGAGCACTCAAATGACTTTATAGAAATTTCACTGTTACTTGTATCTAAAACACCGTTGATGGAGTGAGGCGGCGACGTTATTGTCGTGGACTGAATGCAGTGCGAAACTATGAGAATTTCTCTTCCATCTTCCTTCTTAATTCCACAAGAAATTATATGGCCTACATTAACAATCACTTCCCCTTCTTTAATACATCTTGAATATTTGGAAGCGTCCACAAATTTCATTATTTCAAGGATTGAAAGCGACAAACCAGCCATTCTAACATTCGACTTTATGGAAACACGTGCGACGTTACCCGTACTAGAGAAGTTTGTTTACGTTTGCGCAGCGCCCCCTATAGTTCGTTGAGGTTCCCAATTTTCAGATGATTGGACGTAGGTCGTATTAAGATGAAATGAGCCTTCTCGTCTACTGTATATATGATAGTAGTAAGTATTTATTAATACAGACAGATCCCTGCTACTTGATCTAATATAAGGTATGGAAAAAAATTCAGCAATGTAAGATAACACGGCTGAACAAAATTAAAGTGATAATGTTCTCTTCATAGGTGAAATAGAAAAATGCTCTCTGAGAATAGAATTTCAGATAAAGTATATAACATTATCGGTGAAAAAACTTTGTGATGTTCTTGTGGTGTATATCCGCGATACGTTATCATAAGGATCGCGTAGTACTTGAAATGCATGTATTGCAAAAAGTACCCCATCGTTACAGCAATGCATCATGATCGGTATGCTGCTCGATAAGCGATTGATACGAATCGAGTAGCTCTTGAAAATCGTATAGTTTACCTAAAATACATTTGCCAGTATCGAATAGCTTTTTTTTTTTTTGGAGATATTATGCTTCATGCAAATCAACCCTTCTTATTTTGGAGCTATAACAAGGAGGTTAGAAGTAGGAGATGCTGGCAACAGCCCCTCTCCCTGTGCTTCTGGCGTCACGCCACTTTTTATCATCTGACTGGTTTTTCGGACCCTTACTATACCCATACAGGCATAAAAAAAATTGAGGCTGAAATATTCATTCCCATAATGAAAAATTTCCAGAAAAAACACGGAAAATATGTGTTGCTATTTCTTTAAAAAATTGAGCAAAATAAAGATTTTTTGAGCGGAAGTGCATAGTGCGTATGGTTCAACGAGATAGAAATACATAGAGTGCTTCTGTGATTGGTTCTCTGCCGAGGCAGCTGAAGCCAACGCGGGGATAGCCCGCCATCTTTGATGAGGTACAAATTCTGCGTGTGTCAAGGAGTCACCTCGGTTCTTTCAGCTGTTCGGCGATCGTGTTATGCTTCATTACAAATTTAGTGCTACAGTTTCGTGAATAATCACAATTATCAGCACATTGTTGATATTTAAAATGCCATATTACTGCGCAGCTTTTGATTGTAAGAATAAAAGGAACAAGGATTATGGAACTACATTTCACAAGTAAGCATTTTAAAATAAGGTTGAGCTGTAAATGCTCAGTTAATCAAACACAAAAAATAAAACATCTAATCCGTGTAGCTGGTGATTAAACCAGCAGATAAGCCATTTCAATATCTGCGTTATCTTAAGACTTTTTATTTCTTATATTTTGTAAACAGTCGTACTCAATGTGAAAACTGAATGATGTTTACTCTGGGAAGCTGAGGTTAACTGTGGGTTACCAACTTTGAGGCTTTTTGGGTACAATTTCTACCTATGTAAATGTTTTGTTTTTTTCAATATACTGAGGATGTCTTGCAAATGGCATTTGCATATATATTCTAGAATCTGTACAGTGTACATGCAACTTGTCTGACAAGACAACAAATATTTCAAAATCTTAGGAAGCAGCAATTTCTTTTTATGTGATAAAGATCATGTACCCATGGCTAATGCCCATTAGATAGCAAATACTGGTAAAGCAATCAATTTATGGTTACTTAAATTGCAGAAGTAATAATTGTGATTGGTAATATAAATTTATTGCTTCCTGACACCTGTCAGGAAACAATCTAGTATTTTATCTGAAAGCACAGGGTCACCCAGCTTGTGTTCTAGGCATTTGTCTCTGATTAGTGATTAATCTGTAGTATTACTGCAACAAAGTGAGAGTGGGGAGCTTGAAAATTTCTTGACAGAATACCCTTTATTTGTGAATGTGTTAGTACAATGTGTGTGTGGTATTTGGGTAGCAAAAATACAGGCAATATTGATTTAAAACTGAAAATAGGAAACAGGGAGTACAATGGTACCTCAAAAATGCAAACAACATAAAATTTTTATGAAAACTGGCACAAACGGTTATGAAATGACAATTGAAAAAAAATTAGGGAATAATACAAAAGAAAGGGACTAACAACATTTTGTAATAACTACTTGCATTTGATTTTTGCGTGATAGGTGGTGGTTTTTTTTTTTTTTTGAAGACTGTGACCTCTGATTCATGATGAATGTACAGTCAGTATGTCCATGTATAAATTGCCAGTTATTCCTTTTGCATCAACCATATATATGAGAGGTTAGTACTGAACAAATATCACTCACGTAAATCAATGTTTCTTTGAATTGAACAAGTTGTGCCTGTATTTCTCTAAAATACAAATCAGACGCACTTGTATTTCCAGCAAGACTGTTGAAGGAACCCACAAAATAACAACACAAAACATAAACATTTGCTCGCCAAACTTTTTGCACATCATGAATGCAAATCAGTGGTTGTTAATTTCTCACTTCATATTAATAAGAGGCTGTGCCCTTAAAATTGAAACAAAAAGAAAACTATGTGCAGTACATCTTAACAATTGCCAAAATGTGTACAAATATCAGGTGAAAACTACAAAATTTCAGCTTTGGGACAACAAAAAACTAGGCTTCTTAAGGAAAAAAAGTAAAATATGAAAGTGCAAATAAAAAATATTAAATACTTAATACTGAAACAAAAAAAAATACAATTTTTTGTCCCATAAAAAAATTAAAGTCCATAATCTGAATTTTTTGGTCACTCAGCCCAGAGCTTGAATAATATCTAAAATAATACATGCCCAGAGAAAATTTACCTGCCCAGATATTAAAAGCAGGATGTGTAGAAAGATTTTTTTATACCAAAAATTATGTCTTTTTAGGTTGAAAAAGTACATAAAACTATTTTTAGCTACTCGGTACTGGTGTTGCTAACTGTAAATACCATTTGGAGCATCATATTGCCCCAATGCCTGTCTATACCTAAGTCACAGGGTAGTTACAGAAGTGATATATACATACATATATATATCTGACTACAACATATATTAGGTCACCAAGTTTATTTAAACTGCACTTAAGAATAATTATTTTCAATTCTTTTTCTTACGGATAAGCCTTGGAAGATAGTTAATAATACATAGCAAATAAACATATGTAAATACATAAATAAAATAATTTTCATCAAGAAAAGGTCACTATTCCTGCTGTTAAAATACATCGAAAAGTAAACTGACAGAATAAAAAATACAGGAAAAAGGTAAGTAATGTTTATACGTAATGTTTTATATATATAGAGAGAGAAAAACAAAGGGTGGGCGACATCATAACCAGGTGTGTGTGTATATATATATATATATATATATACTGTATGTATGACCTTAACTAAAAAAGAAAAGCAGGATATATAGAAATATTTTTCTTTTGATACCAAAAAAAGACATGCAAAGAAAGCAGACAACTCAAAGAATATATATACAGAGAGAGATAGAGTGACATCACTGAAATGGCAATGGGCTGGACATGTTGCCAGAAGAACAGACCACCGATGGACGACTGAAATTTTGAACTGGTTTTCGGGGGACAGAAGACTCATGGGAGATGGGTGGATGGAATTCGAAAGCATGCCGAAGTAATATGGAGGAGACAGGCTCAAGACAGACAATTGTGGAAGAAACTTGGGGAGACCTTCATTCAGCAGTGGACTGATAATGGTATATATATATCATCATTGTCAACCATATATATATATATGGTTGACAATGATTATGCTATATATATATGGTTGACAATGATGATATATATATATCATCATCATTGACAACTATTATCATTACAATATATGTATACTGTATATAATCAATATATATATATATCATTATCATCATTGTCAACCATTATCAATCCACTACTGGATGAAGGTCTCCCCAAGTTTCTTCCGCAATCGTATGTCTTGAGCCTATCTCCTCCATGTTACTCCGACATGCTTTCGAATTTCATCCACCCATCTCCCATGGGATCTTCTGGGGTTTTTTCGGTAACACCTAAGCTATGATTTAACTTCGGGGCTCCAGATGTCTTTCCCTGAAGAGTGGTTTGGGGTTCCTGAGTTGTTTCATTCCATGTCATTTTTGTTTAGAACCATGAAAGTGGGTTACTTCTGGTTAATTCTATGTTTATTTCTACTACGTCTGATTCCTGCAGCAAGGTGCAGTGTTGACGTGGTCTAATTACTACATGAGTGTGCTTTTTTACTTATTTTTACTGATAAATGTATAACATCAACCATTATCAATCCACTGCTGGATGAAGGCTTCCCCAAGTTTCTTCCACAGTTGTCTGTCTTGAGCCTGTCTCCTTCGTGTCACTCCTGCATGATTTCGAATTTCATCCATTCATCTCCCATGGGGTATTCTTCTGGGTCTTATATATACATAGAGAGAGAGAGAGAGAGAGAGAGAGAGAGAGAGAGAGAGAATTATATTGTGTTAAGTATTTAGTGTATGTGCTGGGAGATACCTTTATTATGGTCAAGTTACCACAATTGCCTTGCCTACCCACGAATAAGGCTTACAGATCTGTGTTGTCGAATGTCAAGGCTAACAAACAGATTAGAAACATGCCCAGTGCTAAGGACTTTTAATTTTTATTAAATAAAAACCAGTTAAGTAGTAGTTTTCTTCTGATTATATAAGATAGGGGCAGTTGGTAAAAGTATTTTAATATTGGTACCTCTTGGCTGTGTAAACTCATTGTTTGTTTTCCGTTTTTCTTCGAACTTTTTTTTTTTTTCATTTAAAACTCTCATAAAATATTTGGCGTCTATGTATTTGGAGTGATAAGCTGTGGGATGATTCAGCATTCTCATGGTGATGACCCACGAATATCTAAAATTTTTACCGAAATTGCGGATTGACTGCAACTGTATTTTTTATTTTTGTATTTCTTTTTTTTTTTTTCATTTACTCTATTACCGCTGACTTATATTTCACTGAAAATTTGCTCCAAAAAATTTGTGAAATGTCAAAAAATTACGGCATGAGATTTTATTCAACGACAGCAAGCTGCATCCATTAAAATATCATTTTTTTTAAAAACACTATTGCCGTCAACTAACAATGAAAAGCGTTATTTGATACGTTAAAGTTTTAGTCTCACCCCCTAGGTGTTTATAACAACATTTCTGAGTTATATCCTTATTTAAGATCAAACCATATATTACGAAAACTCCCTTTCTTAACACGGAACGGAAATCGTTCTGTACCTCATCAAACATGGCTGCCACTTGTTTCCGGTGGCTTCACCCGTTCCCCGACGTAAGCGCTCTACGTATTTCTATCTCGTTGGTATGGTTACTTGCATACTGCCCGTGTGCAAGATAACCATGTTTAAAATATAACCAAAAGCCTAATGTTAAGAAATAAGAAGTCTGAAATATTCCTTCTTTCCATCCTTGGTTTGCATGCGCTAAGCAAAACTGTTTAAGCCACAGGAAGTGACGTCACGTTCCCGAACTCTAGCGCAGACTCTCACCACCTCAGAGAGAGGACAGAAACAGCTGATCTGTTTTGGCTTCACTCAAAACGGGTCCCTTCACCTTCTCTTCTTCTAACCTCCTTGGGCTATAAGCAGTTGCCCGTCCAAGTATTTCACAAGTGTATATACGGAATTGCCATTAATGCCATCTCTGCTACGCGATTGGTTCTTGGAGATTGCTAGTGGGCGGGGCCTATGACGTGAGTCACATAACAGGAGGTCCTTTATTGTGAGAAGTTCTGCTTGCTAAGAAATCTGTGACAAATGATCATATTGAATAATACTGTAAAGTAAATTTGTTTACGCTATCATAAGGAATATTTGCGTTTACTGAGATGAATACAAGTTGATATCTGTCTTAACATTAAAACTGAGGACGACTTCAATAATTAGCTAGTCGAATGCAAAGACTTTGTATCGGCCATGGCGTATGTCATCTACTGACCGTGGTGTCGGCCAATAGGTGACAGCACATCAGCTGAGTACCCATCGCGTTTTATGCCGTTGGGAAAATGTCTAAATAAATTAAGGATATTAAGAAGTACCCTTTGGAAGGTACTTTCTATTACCCTTAAAAGGACCTTTAACAATGTAAACTACGTCTCCACACCGAAATATTTATTCTGACTCAAAATTAGTATAGCAAACTAGTAATACGAATTTCTTGGTGTAGAATAGAAAATCTGATTGATGTGCGAAAGTTTGAAAACTTTGATTTCCTATTCTACTCCAAGAAATTCAGATTACTAGTATAGTTATACTATTTTGAGTATAGTTGGTGTACTGTTCCTGTTCATTAATTATTTATTCTGACAATCAAGTTTTTTTCGTCATGAATGTGAAGAGGTTTAACAAAAAAAATCATATAAATAGATTTTGTAACAGGAAAGAACTACCTGACGATGCAAAGTAAACCTGGAAACAGTGTTCTGTTGAAATAAGACAATTCCCTTGAAATAAATACTACAGAATGTTGTCTGTCATATATTGTGTCTAATTAAATAGTAAGTGATCTGTCACATATATTTATATATTTTGTAATGTTTAGGAAATTTCTCATATTATTGTCCCTCCAGACTTAATCAAAAATGCTTTCAATTCGACATCTGAACGCCCCTCCATCAAAATTGAAAATAAAAAGCATTAAATAACCCATGGAGGCAAGGTAGTTAGAATGAGAGAAGGTAATTCAATGAGTTCGCCCAACCCACTCCGGCTTAGGGTTCCAGGAATCAGTGACGTTAGTAGAACCCTCTTGGAGCTGTCCAACGCTCTCGCTCCCCAGTGCAGAGTGCAGACGTTCACTTGGTATCTTTAATTCGTTTCAGATCAAGGAAGTTATATTTCTTTGTTTAATCAACAACTTCTGAAAAAGGTTTATTGTGTTGTCGCTTTATGCAAAAACGGAAAGTCCAGTACAGGAATTTCCTTTCACCGTTTTCCGCAAAATGCTGAATTGCGTAAACTGTGGACTTTGAGATGTCGAAGGCAAGGTTTATTCCGTGTCGGAATGCACGTGCAAATTTAACGCTGAAGGCGCTGAAAATGGAGTTTTGCTAAATTTATCAATACATTTCGTATAAATTGTTATAAAACTGGAATAAGTTTCAATTACAAAACATGCCTTCTCCATTGCTTCAGCTTTAGAAAATCACATTGTTTTTACGTTATGAGCAAATTAGTCAAATTAGTAGGCAACGAACATGGTATCCAGCAAAAATAAAATACTTGAAGACACTGGCAACCGGAGAAGTCCTCTACGTTACAAAATACAGGTAAATTTCAATTTGTGCACAATACTTCGCTTAAAAAGGGTTGATGACTTTTCGTGGAGGAGTTTTTTTGTGGCGAACAATTCTCTAAATCGAAAAGATTCAGCCGTCCATGGCATAGACAAATGTCTTGGACCAAAAAAATTGGACAGTAAGAATTTCACCAGTCAGTGCAAAAAAGCGAGAGTGTGAAGAGTTTCTTGAAAACATTTTTCCTTATTACTTTCATCAGAATATGGAGGTCTGAGTTTTCTTTTATTATGTCAAAAAGATGCATCAGATTTTCTTTATATCTCCACCGCAGTTATCAGAAACAGAAACATAAAAATTAAGTGCAAAAGATCCAGCTTGAAAATGAAAAAGTAGGAACCACAGTTTTTCGAGTAAGAGTATCATTGAAACTTTTATTGGCTTCCCGGGTGGCTCAGTCGCCTAAGCCCTGGCCTACTACCATTCGTCCGAGATGGGTTCGGGTTCGGATCCCTGTGAGGCATGGATGTTGTGTTTGTCTTACGGCACTGGCTCTCTCCCTTCCCTGGAACCAGTGACTAAATTAGGGACGGGCGACTGCTCATAGCCCATTGTGTTGCTCACGGTGGTCGTCAAACCTTCAATTAAAAAAACATTTATTGCTTTTTCAAATGTTAATTTGTTGTCAATTTAAGGTATAGAAAAGGTGAGAATACTTGATAATTATCAGTATTAAACTACGGGAGGAGAAAGTAATAAGAAAATGCTATTGCAATACAATAGAAATTTCTTTTAACGCTGTTCAATGCGAAAAAGATAAACAGTGCAACATTTTCGAATTTCTTTATTTTGCAGCCTAAGCACACACTTCTTGTGGGGAAAAAAAAAAAAAAAAAAAAAAGGACGAAGCACCCCGAGAAAGTCTTTTGATCCTAATGAAACTCTGCATGCAAGTACCTCAGGGCCAAACATGCAAATGATTAATTACAAAATAACGACCAATGACTAAATAGCGGCCTCCGACTGCGCATGGGGACCGCATCGAGAAATGTATATCAAGAGCAAAGGGCGACACAGCAGGTCGTACAATGCGTCGACGTGCCGGACAAGACTGCGAGGATGCCATGACGACGGATCCGTACATACCACGAGAAGTCGAGCTGGTTTCCGAGAGCATATATAATTGGGCTGAGAGAAGCCGGTTGGTCAAGTCGCCGTATCGGCAGGCATTTGAATCGGACGGTGGCGCCAATGGGTCGAAAAGGGCACCACAATCCTGCGACATCCGGGCAGTGGACGGCCGGGAGCACCCGGTGGAACACGAGATTCCAGCTACTGTAAGAGCCGAACGAACACAACCTAATTCGGCGCTCTCAACAATCCGTGGCCATGTTGCGTCGTTCACAGGTACAAGCCATTCGGACCGTTGCCAGACGAGTTGCGGCACAGGGATTACTTTCGAGGAGGCCAATTCGCCGCTTACTACTGATCACAGAGCATCGCAGGCACCAGTTGCAGTGGTGTCGGACCCGATCGACGAGGGATAATGTCCAGTGGTGTCATGTTGTCTTCAGTGATGAGTCACGGTTTGCACTTAACGCCGATGACCAGCGCATGCATGTCTGTAGACGAGCCGACCAGCGCACGGATCCTGCTTTTACCGTGCAACGGCGCAGGGCTCGGGTAACCGATCTGACTGTCTAGGAAGCTATTTCCTACGACAGCTGGACACCCTTCGAAGTCCTCCGTACTACCCTCACGGCTCAAAGGTACGTCGACGCATTCTATGACTTGTTGTGTTGCCCTCCCTGTAGCACATCACCGAGTAACTTTGCAACATGACAATACCCGGCCACACACGGCACAGCTCTCCCGGGCCTGCCTCTATAATGTCGATACCCTTCTAGGCCAGCCCGATCACCCGATTTCTCACCGATCAAACATGATGGAACCCCACCCACACCCATCCCGGAATATCGGCGAATTGGCCCACAATTTGGACACCATCTGGTATTCCGTACCTCAGAACAGTATCCGTACACTGTATGTGTCTCTGCCACGCTGGGTTTCTGCTTGTATCCGAGCGAGAGGTGGCGCTACAACTTACTGACTTCTTCTACTCATGTAGCTGTTTTATCCGGATAAATGGCCCAACTGCTGTGGAATTGCAATTATTTCCTCTCCTATACATGTACCAATTTTCATCTTGATTGGATGATTCCTTCTGGGTGCTTCGTTCCCCTGCCCCCTTTCCCTTCTTTCTTTCTTTTTAGTGAAGATTGTATTAGCTACGTTGGTTTAGGGTAATGTAGGAAGATTAGGGTTAAGGAAGAACCTGATTATACTACTCCAGAGAGAAAAGGTAGTAAACAACAAACACCCCGGATTATCAGGACAGTTTCTACAAGCACTCTTCATCGCAGCTCAGGAAAGTCAGGTAAAAAGTTCCAACGCAGTTGCTTTTCCTTGGCTGGAAGTCATATGAAAGTAATTTATATCACAGCTAGCTAAGTATTCGCCTTAAACAATGAAAAGTGTGGGTAGCGTCAATCCTTGTTTCACCTACCATTAAAAGGAAGGCTAGGTTATTTTAACAGTTTCTTTCACAACAAGTACATCCATAACAATTCGAAAATTTAAAATGAGAAAGTAAATTATCAATTGACAATAAAGTGGTCACTTTAAGGATTTATTTATTTTGGTTCGTGAAAGGCAAAACAAAACTGTCAATCCAATTATACGTTTCCAGGGCCCCTCAAGCTCTGGGGCCCTAGGCGACCTGGCTAACCTTCCGAAAGTGGCCCGCTCCGATAGATGGCAGCACGGTAGCAAGCTACTTACGTCACTTCTCCGTCTATGCTCAGTCCTGTGTTACGAAGTTTTTTCTCGATCTCTACTACTCCTGTGATATGTGGATCTGCAGAAAGTTCTTTAATGAAGTTGGGAAGGATAAGGATACCTCTATTTCATTGTGTGAAGAACAGCATTTGTTTCCCATCTCCAAAATATGTTCTGAGGGCCATCTCATGGCTCTACGTGTCGATGCGTCTCTTCGTTTAGGACAATTCAGGCGTCGGAAGAAGCACGCTTCAGGGAATGACTAGTACTCTTCCCGTACACTTTTTTTTTTTTGTGCTCACTTTCCTATGGATATAGTGATGATTCTGACTTATTGTTTCGCCAAAGGAATGTCTTACGATGAGGCGATTGAACATCCACATTATTCACTTCCTTTGCCAATTTAACAACGTAACGCTAAGCTTCATGATGTAACGATAACGTGTCGCCATCTATCGTCGATTCAGAAAACTATTTCTTGGGCACAATCGGAAGGTTTACCGGCGCCCGCCTAGTGCGCCTAGTGGGAAATCCGCCCCTGCCCAAAAGAGAAATGTTGGGTGCGCCAATGTGGTAATAGATGGGTGCTGTCGTCTCAAGAAGAAAAAAAGATAAAATACAAAAAAAAAAAAACCATGGGACAAGAAAATACCTTCATAAGAATTATAAGAAAAAAATTGGGACATGCATAAATAATAATCGGCTGTTACTCTTTCATATTCACCTATCCTTAGTACTATTCGCTATTTTGTCCTAAATGTGATAACAGATGGCAGCACGTCCGATCCATCTGACGAAATTCGTTTCGTTACGAAACGAGGCCCAAGGGGATCATTGCCCCTCCCCTGAAAGTGTTTCATTTCTGTGTTAAAATGTAAGTTACATTAGAAAAAATGATTGGATTTATTAAAATGCATCACTTTACAATAAAATAATGCCTTAATTTTTTTCTTCTGCTGTTCATTAAGTTTTATTTTGTCCTAATGGATTTCAAAACTTCCATTTTCTGTCGCCCCGCCCCCCCCACAAACACACGGAAAAAAATATCTATATACGTCCTGAGAACAATGTCTCTCCCTACAGCGAAATATATATTTTAACTGGAAATTTTACTACCTAATGAATGTGCACCTGCCTGTTTGGCAGACAAAACAAGTAGATTGCAAGAAAAAACTCTTAAATGATGCTAGCAGTGGGTCCGAGACCTGGGCCATCTCTCCCTCCCCCCTCCTCCTCCCTCATCACTGCTTTTTAAAAATTGCGAAGTTTATTTTTTAATTGTTAAGTAATAGAAGTAACATTTTTTCTAAATTTTAGGTATATGCCATTGCTAACATGATACCAAATAATTATGAGGATTAGGATTTGAGCACTTATTTGTACATGAACTCCATTCTTCTTCTGAATACTTTATTTGTACATGAACTCCATTCTTCTTCTGAATACTTTATTTGCACATGAACTCCATTCTTCTTCTGAATACTTTATTTGCACATGAACTCCATTCTTCTTCTGAATACTTTATTTGTACATGAACTCCATTCTTCTTCTGAATACTTTATTTGTACATGAACTCCATTCTTCTTCTGAATACTTTATCTGTACATGAACTCCATTCTTCTTCTGAATACTTTATTTGCACATGAACTCCATTCTTCTTCTGAATACTTTATTTGCACATGAACTCCATTCTTCTTCTGAATACTTTATTTGCACATGAACTCCATTCTTCTTCTGAATACTTTATTTGCACATGAACTCCATTCTTCTTCTGAATACTTTATTTGCACATGAACTCCATTCTTCTTCTGAATACTTTATTTGCACATGAACTCCATTCTTCTTCTGAATACTTTATTTGTACATGAACTCCATTCTTCTTCTGAATACTTTATCTGTACATGAACTCCATTCTTCTTCTGAATACTTTATTTGCACATGAACTCCATTCTTCTTCTGAATACTTTATTTGCACATGAACTCCATTCTTCTTCTGAATACTTTATTTGCACATGAACTCCATTCTTCTTCTGAATACTTTATTTGTACATGAACTCCATTCTTCTTCTGAATACTTTATCTGTACATGAACTCCATTCTTCTTCTGAATACTTTATTTGCACATGAACTCCATTCTTCTTCTGAATACTTTATTTGTACATGAACTCCATTCTTCTTCTGAATACTTTATTTGCACATGAACTCCATTCTTCTTCTGAATACTTTATTTGTACATGAACTCCATTCTTCTTCTGAATACTTTATTTGGACATGAACTCCATTCTTCTTCTGAATACTTTATTTGCACATGAACTCCATTCTTCTTCTGAATACTTTATTTGCACATGAACTCCATTCTTCTTCTGAATACTTTATTTGCACATGAACTCCATTCTTCTTCTGAATACTTTATTTGCACATGAACTCCATTCTTCTTCTGAATACTTTATTTGTACATGAACTCCATTCTTCTTCTGAATACTTTATTTGTACATGAACTCCATTCTTCTTCTGAATACTTTATTTGTACATGAACTCCATTCTTCTTCTGAATACTTTATTTGGACATGAACTCCATTCTTCTTCTGAATACTTTATTTGTACATGAACTCCATTCTTCTTCTGAATACTTTATTTGTACATGAACTCCATTCTTCTTCTCAATACTTTATTTGCACATGAACTCCATTCTTCTTCTGAATACTTTATTTGTACATGAACTCCATTCTTCTTTCCTTTTCTGTGAACTTGAGTGTTACGTTTACACAAAAATGTTTCTTCAGAGTACTTTTTCATATTTAAAAATAATGTTGTTCTCTATTAACAAACCAGCCAAGGTGCTGGAATGTGCATGTCCTTGTGTGGCTCTAAGATAGATCTTGGTCCTTTTTAATACGGAAAAACTTCTTTCGGCAGTTGGACAGTTTAATATTTGATGTGCTAATTTGATTTTTTTGTTTTGTTTTGATTGGAGGCTTAAGGACCACCGTGAGCAACTCAAAGGGCTATAAGTAGTCGCCCGTCCCTAATTTAGGGTTACTGGTTCCAGGGAAGGGACAGTGCCGTAAGCCAAACACAACATCCGTGCCTCACCGTAATTCGAACCCGGACCCATCTCGGACGAATGATCAGAGGCTATCTTTTAGACCACTGCGCCACCGGGGCGGCCTGCTAATTTGTACACCTCAATAAACACTATGTCCAATTATTCAACTTTATGTAACACGTAATGTCTCTTACTGATTTGTTTTGTATTCATCAAACACCTTTAGTTCATTTTTTAATCGAGCTGTATCAAAATTTGAAGCATGGAGTTCTTTAAGCTCTGACAGTTAGATGTTCAGGGAAGCTTTCACAAAATTTATGAAAACAGTTCGAATCCAACAAATCCTCGAATTTGAGATCTAATATCACTGATTTTAATTCATTGACATTTCACACAAACTGAAACAACTTTCGCGAAACACGCGCTGTTAAAGGCGGAGGCATGGAGGGGCTGAGGTTGTCCGCAGGGCCGGATGGAGCTTTCGCGGGGCCCGGGGAGAAATTTCATTGCTTGCACTAGAAAATAAATCTCATATTTTAATAAAGTCGTTACGTGAAGATGTCCGTAATAAATACACAGGATGTGAAACCCACAAATATGCCTGTGACGGCGACGAATTCGCATCCCTCTGCTCCGGAGCTGAATGCTTTGCCGATTGAGGTACACCGACGGAATTTATATCTAACTTTTCCTTTTTGACACGTGCTTCACATCTGGAGTACTTCGAAACGAAAACTATCGTAAAGACAAAATGATTATCTCAAAGAAGCATTCGCTTTAAGCTCAAGAAAAATACCAGAATATGCATTGAAAGTTCAGAGAGAGAGAGAGAGAGAGAGAGAGTAAAAACTGTTAAAATGTACGATTTTCTTCCCGAGGAGATGGGGTTGAGGTTGTATTTCACTTATTGTACAAAAAACTGCTTCACAAAATGACAAAAAGCTACGTGCGTAGCGAAATTTTTTGGATTGCGAATATTTTAGTGTAGAAATAATAAATAATAAATTCGTATAAATAGTTTTTTTCTCCTGATACATGTTTTAGTGGTTGATTTTTAATGCAAAATGAAGTAACTGACAAATTAGTGACTTTTTCAACTTTTATGCAGGCTCATTTATGATTTTATTTAATTTCTAGTAATGTTTTTAAAGTCACTGAATAAATGGACTCCATGTGTAGCCCGAAGCGAATTTTGATATTCTTTTTTATTTTATTTAAATTTAAGTATCTGGTTTGCACGCAGATTCTTAAATACACTGCTGGACAATTGCTAAGGATGGATCATAAACGGCTATATAGCGCATAAAAAAGTAAGTGTGGTTGGATGCCAAGTGAAATAAAATAATGTCAGAATGCCAGGACATTACAAGAAAGACAATTTATTGTGCTCTGAAATCCAGAAGGCTTTGGAACGTGTTCAAGGGACAAACAGGCCATTTTGTGCAAGGGACAAACAGGCCATTTTGTGCAGAATACGTAAACGTGTTCCGGCGTAAGATGTCAATACGGGATATGGCCACCATGGAGGGCGATGCAAGATTCCACACGTCGTGTCATGAATTGTCCAGCAAACATACAGGATATCCGACATGTAGTGTCATGGTATGGGCTGGCATCATGATCAATGGCCGTACGTCCCTCTATGTGCTTCCAACTGGGATTATGACTGGCCAACGATACATTTTGCACAACATTATCAAGCAGCTGTTGGGGTAATTTATCCCATTCCTCTGTCAGTGCACGGATGAGGGTGTCCTTGTTTATTGGAGGGCATTGGCGACCAGCAAGACTCCTCCCCAAAGCATCCCACACATTTTCAATGGGATTCAGATCTGGAGAACGTGCTGGCCATACGAGGCTCTCAAGACACTCCTGGACAGCGACTGTTCGATGACATGTTGCGTGGTCGTCCATGAAAATGAATCTATCACCGACAGCACCACGGAACATGCGAACATGAGGTAGCAGAACATCATTAATGTATCGTTGGCCAGTCATAATCCCAGTTGGAAGCACATAGAGGGACGTACGGCCATTGATCATGATGCCAGCCCATACCATGACACTACATGTCGGATATCCTGTATGTTTGCTGGACAATATGCAGTACCACTATCACGCCAGATCAGTTGTCGTCGACAATCAGACGATAGACTGTATCTATTCTCATCTGCGAAGAGGACAGCAGACCAGTCGTTATCAGTCCAATTGCGATGTTGATGGCACCATTGCAAACGGGCGGTACGGTGACGTCTGGACAATGGGATGCACACAACAGGACGGCGGGTGTATAGTCCTCCTTCATGCAAACGTCTGGCGACAGTTTTTCGGGAGATCCGCTTGCCAGTAGCAGCCATAAACTGATTTGCTGACTCACTAGCTGTGCTGCGCCGGTGTCTTTTTGTTGATAGCACTATGTACCGATCTTCTGCAGGTGTCGTACTGCGAACACGACCTCCCCGTGACGTTTGCTACACTCTCCATTTGTTTGAAATGATTTCCAAAGCCTTGAAACAGCACTGTGGCTGACGTCAAACTCCCTGGCAACATCTGTTATTTTTCGCCCTTCTTCAATCTTGCCAATAATACGGCCACGCGTAAAATCATCTAGGTGATGTCGGGAAGACATACTGAAAATTGCAAGTTCGTCAATTGATTCTTTCCCTTTCAACTTTGCGTTTGAACAACAACGGTCAATACGCGTCAAATCCTTTATATCTCTTATCAGCGCTATGACGTCACGAACAAGTTCGGCAATCCAAAATTTGCATACGCACAACACGTCTTACTGTATCCCGCACTTATGCTAATTTGTACATTTTCCTGCCTTCCATTTTATGGTTGCTATCGTTGCTATTGTCATCCGTTCTTAGCAGTTGTCCGGCAGTGTATATAAAAGCAAGGGCCACAAAATGATGAAATTAAATTTGCGATTTCATGAATTCGGAAAATATTAAGGTCGTTACAATAATCACTTGAAATCAACAGAACTCTGTATTTTTGCGGCGAAGGGCGATAACGTATTCGAAAACCGGGAGTTTGGGGGGGGGGGTTGGAGGTTTAACGACCACCGTGAGCAACTCAATGGGCTATAAGCAGTCGCCCGTCCCTAATTTAGGGTCACTGGTTCCAGGGAAGGGAGAGAGCCAGTGCCGCAATACAAACACAACATCCATGCCTCACCGGGATTCGAACCCGGACCCCGTTCGGAAGAATGATCAGAGGCCATCGCTTAGACCACTGCGCCACCGGGGCGGCCCGGGCGATTGGAAACAAACAAGCAAAAAAACTTGAAAAAAAAAAAAAAAAAGAAAGAAACATCTTTTTAAGGGCCTCGCACCCGTAAACTTACACACAAAATATAATAATTGCAAACATTTCTAACAAATTTTTTTTTTCTTAAATTGCGGGGCCCCTGAAAGGGGCGAGGCCCGGTGCAATTGCCCCGGTTGCCCTTATGGTCCAGCCGGCCCTGGTTATCGGAAGTCTTTTTTTCACAGCGAACCCTTGCGCAATCCAATGGTGCAATCACCTCCGTAACTCATTCATTTTTTTTTTTTTTTTTTTTTTGATTGGAGGTTTAACGACCACCGTGAGCAACTCAATGGGCTATAAGCAGTCGCCCGTCCCTAATTTAGGGTCACTGGTTCCAGGGAAGGGAGAGAGCCAGTGCCGTAAGACAAACACAACATCCATGCCTCACCGGGATTCGAACCCGGACCCCTTTCGGACGAATGATCAGAGGCCAACGCCTTAGACCACTGCGCCACCGGGGCGGCGTAACTCATTCATGTTGTCATGGAAACGCTAGCAGGCGATGGTATTGAAGCTCTTCGCATCAGAACAGTGAAGTCTCTCAAAGACCTACTTGCGTTATGCCGTTGATCATCGCTGGCCAGACTGATTCGCATAATGGAAAGAAGCGAATCCGCTCGTGTTTTTTTTCGCACCGAAAGCATTGACATATCTTAATACCGTTGATACTTGACTTTTATTTGTGTACATTTAATTCACTTTTATTTGTGCATTCTCTGCGCTTCGCAGCTAGCCTCGAATATATTCCACTACATGCTAGGTTAAACTTTTAAAAGCGGAGTACTTAGCAAATTACCATCATGGGCTCACTTTCAGGAACGGCAAACAGAAATTCTAACTATTAGGTATATGCAACTTAATTCTTGGCCACAGGCAGGACACGTTGACAGCCAATTTTAGCAAATCGAATACGTACCTAATCAGGGAAATAATCCCCGTCGTGTTGGATACATTTGAGCCATCGATCAGGGTGCTGCCGAATGCCACTGCGGAAAAAAGAGGGCTGTTTCGAGTTGATGAAGTCATCAATACTTGCGTGGACCTCCTCGACAGAAGTGAAGTGCGTATCACTCAGGTGATGTTGCAGGGAGCGAAAGAGGTGATAATCCGACGGGGCGAAGTCTGGAGAATACGACGGGTGGGACAAAATCTTCCATCCCAGGTCGGTATTCGTGTTTAAAGTCATTTTCGCGGTGTGAGGACGCGCGTTATCCTGAAGCAACAGGACCGACCTTCTGCCGTTGCATGGCCTTTTCGCCTCCATTGCGTCACTCACACGAATGAGTTGTTGACAATAACGCTCAGCATTGACCGTTTCACCAAGTTTCAGCAACTCGTAGTGCGCGCTGATCGCACCATATGCGCAGCAACAACTTCCTGGCATGGATATTTGGTTTGGCGGTGGTAGGCTGACATGGACAAATCCACGATTTTTTTTTTTAATTGAAGGTTTAACGACCACCGTGAGCAACTCAATGGGCTATAAGCAGTCGTCCGTCCCTAATTTAGGGTCACTGGTTCCAGGGAAGGGAGAGAGCCAGTGGCGTAAGACAAACACAACATCCATGCCTCACCGGGACTCGAACCCGGACCCCTTTCGGACGAATGATCAGAGGCCATCGCTTGGACCACTGCGCCACCGGGGCGGCCCCACGATTTGTGCCGCTTAGGATTATCGTAGAGGATCCACTTCTCATCACAGGTCAAAATCTTGTGGAGGAAATCCTTCTTCTTGAATCTCGAGAGCAAGGACACAGTAACATCGTAGCGCCTAGACTTGTTCGCAGGTGTGAGTTGGTGGGGCATCCAACGGCCCTCCTTGTGAATCCGTCTAAGCTTGTGCAAGCGCTTTGCAACGTGTTACTCTGAGTTCTTGGGCGAACTCTGACTGTATGCGACAGGGATCCGCGTCCAACAGTTGTTCCAGTTCCTCATCGTCAACTTTATGCGGCTGCCCCAGACGTTTTGCATCACCGAGATCGAAATTTCCCTGCTTAAATCGCTGGAACCACTTCTTACACGTACTGTAGGAGTAGTCTCTCCGTGGTAGTCGCGAACGTTGGCCACAAAGCTACCCGCTGTCCTACGAATGTTGAACGCTATGCTCGGGGCCTTATAAGCCCGAAAGATTGCGATTGCAGCGCCATACTTGGATGCGCGGGCATGCAGAATCAAACGAAACATTAATCATTTGCATGTCAGTGCTCCCCGTAGCTATTCTTAATCGCACGGTTTTTTTTTCTTGGTGCGTGGATTTTTATGACAATGAGTGCATTTTTTAGGCCAAGTAGGTATTTTTATAACCGTGATAATGATGGATGTAACGCATATTGAAAAATCCACTACTAAAGAGGGCCGTACGGATACTTTTGTATATACATTGCATGTGAAGATATCGAAATCGCTCAAGAAATTCACAAACAGAAGTTTTCGTCAAGTTGCATAATCGTGGATCTTTTTATTCAGAAATGTGTTACATCTCTGTAGGTACGGGATATTTATGTTCGAGAAATTACAGAACTGAAATGAATGATATCTAAAGAAATCATTCATTTCAAGAATATAATGAGTTCCCTCAAGAATCTTGGAAAGAGAGAATGAATAAAATGATCAGCTCCTGCGATACCAAGAAGTTTCGCTCGAGGGAAAAGCTTCATAATGGTTTCCTTTTGTTCACCTCTGAAAAAAAGAGGAATATATCAATTTAGCAAAAATATACTCCTGATACCCAATATACATAATTCACAGAGTTGATGATGTAAAACAATATATGTGCAATTGTAATTATGGCTCAAAACGACAGCATTTCCTGGAAAAATTACGTTACTGCGTTGTGCTTCTGATTTTGAAAAGTTTCAGCGGTTTATGCTCTTGACCACGGTCACGGTGTATGATAAGTCAGGTGATACGACTCCCATGAAAAAAATCGTCCGTTAATATCACTTGTCACTAGATGGCGCAAGGAACATGTGGGCCGATAATTTCAAACAACCTATGCTTTCTTATGGGAGGAAGCGACAGACATTCGTTTTTTACGAATGCTATTTTGCTTGGAATTAAAAAAAAAAAACGATCTGGAAAGCTTCGCAGACCTGTACTTTTGTCCTTATCTCGTAGAAATATATCAAATAAACCATATACACAGTGCGTCAAATAATTTTTAAGACTGGCGCTAGATTTCAGCCTACGGTGGCGCCACCAGTGTAATCGTGAATGAGTTATAAATCGTGACCATCTGCTTGCTTTCTGCCAAAAGTACTGCGCAGTTGTTAAAGTAATTCAAACGTAACGGCCGTTCATTAGAGAAGTCAAATTTTTTTCATGTTCAATTATTAAGATGGAACAAAGGGCTGTTATTAAATTTAACGCAAAAATTAGTAAAAGTGCCTCGGAAACGTACCAAATGATGAAACAAGTTTACGGTGAGTTTTGTTTAAGTAGATCAAATGTTTTCCTGTGGCACAAACGTTTTTTGGACGGAAGAGATACGCTAGAAGATGATAAGCATACCGGAAGACCAAGTTCATCTAGGACACCCGAGATTATTGAAAAAGTGCGTAATTTCGTGACAAACAATCGATGTGCGTCACTAAGAATGATGGAAGAGTCTTTAAACATCAACAAAGAAACGATTCGAACCATCCTGCATGAAGATTTGGACAAAACAAATGTCTGCTCAATTTGTTCCACACACGTTAACCAATGAACAAAAATCAAGGAGAAGTGCACATTGCAGAGACATCATTTCAGCCGCTGAAAATGATCCAAACTTCTTAAAATCGATTGTTACAGGTGATGAAACATGGTGTTTTCAATATGATCCTAAAACAAAGTGACAAAGTGCGGAATGGAAGTCAAAAAACTCGCCGCAAGCCAAAAAAAACAAGAAAAGTTCCATCGAAAATCAAAACAATGCTCATTACATTCTTCGATAGTAAGGGTTATTATCCACAAAGAATTTGTTCCAAGTGGACAAACAATTGCTGGTGAGTTTTATTTAAATGTTTTGAGGCGTTTGATGGGCAGAATTCGTCGCATTCGTCCAGAATATCGGGATGAAAACAGTTGGTGTTTGTTGCACGATAATGCATCCAGTCACACCTCACTTCTTGTTTGCACATTTTTGGCGAAAAATAACGTCTGTGTGTTGAATCATCCACCGTATTCGCCTGATTTAGCACCCTGCGACTTTTCTTTATTCCCAAAACTTAAAATGACGTTAAAAGGGTGTTGTTTTGATGATATTTCAACCATAGAAACAGCTTCGACGCGTGCTTTGGAGGCAATTCCGCAAAGTGAACTGGAACAGGCATTCGAATCATTATTAAATCGTTGTAACAAGTGTATTGAAGCCGGAGGGACTTATTTTGAATAACAAACCAAAACAAATTATAATTTCTTGTTTCTATTTCATTTTAGAGACCCAGTCTTAAAAATTCTTTGCCACACTGTGTATATATAATTTTTTAGCCACGAAATGAGTACTCGAACGTGTAGATTTCTGAGCAGACGATGCTGAGTTTTTTTTCGGAGGCAATAGGGAATAAATATTTTATCATAAGAAAAACGTGTGTTTCTTGTAAAATGAGATGGTGCTGTATATTTGGAGGAGCAATTATTCACATGGAATGTTAATTTTTCTATTATAAGTTTTGTTTTTGCTGCACTCATTGGAACATCATTAACGGAAACTATTCGTTTTGAAACACCGAATTTTTCGCAAAAAATAATTTTTTATTACTTCTTCCCCTCGAAAAATCCTTCACTAATGATTTTTTTTATTTGCTAATATTGAAGATGTCTTTCGCATGTGTGCTTTTTTTGTACCTAATCATACTAATGAATAAGGGTCTTCATCTGTGCTGGCGATGGCGGCAGAGAAAGTGCATCGCGGTGAAATGGTCGATTTTTCCCGGCGGAGCTTTCTCAGACCTGCGTGCATATATTGTAGAGCCTATTTAAGAGGAAGGGGGCTAGGGGTCTGCAGACCCGGCCCCCGTATTTTCAAGGGGCCGCAGAATTATGCTAGATGCATGAAGAAATGGCAGAGTTCTAGTTTTTCCTTTTTTTTTTTTCCACATCTGCAATTGGGGGATATTTTCGTACGTTAAGAATTCGTTTGAATATTTGGATCAACATATTTCGCCCACTGCTTCGATATAATTTCAACAAGCTGAACCCTGGTGCTGGGAGGGATTAAAGCAGAACTGAACTGGTATCCATTTTTCTACCATGTATCTTTACATTTTCTTGCTAACACGGATTTATTATTTTTTTTTGATTGGAGGTTTAACGACCACCGTGAGCAACTCAATGGGCTATAAGCAGTCGCCCGTCCCTAATTTAGGGTCACTGGTTCCATGGAAGGGAGAGAGCCAGTGCCGTAAGACAAACACAACATCCATGCGTCACCGGGATTCGAACCCGGACCCCTTTCGGACAAATGATTTTTTTTTTTTTTTTAATTGGAGTTTTAACGACCACCGTGAGCAACTCAATGGGCTATAAGCAGTCGCCCGTACCTAATTTAGGGTGGCTGGTTCCAGGGAAGGGAGAGAGCCAGTGCCGTAAGACAAACACAACATCAATGCGTCACCGGGATTCGAACCCGGACCCCTTTCGGACGAATGATTTTTTTTTTTTTTTTTAATTGGAGGTTTAACGACCACCGTGAGCAACTCAATGGGCTATAAGCAGTCGCCTGTACCTAATTTAGGGTGGCTGGTTCCAGGGAAGGGAGAGAGCCAGTGCCGTAAGACAAACACAACATCCATGCGTCACCGGGATTCGAACCCGGACCCCTTTCGGACGAATGATTTTTTTTTTTTTTTTTGATTTGAGGTTCAACGACCACCGTGAGCAACTCAATGGGCTATAAGCAGTCGCCCGTCCCTAATTTAGGGTCACTGGTTCCAGGGAAGGGAGAGAGCCCGTGCCGTAAGACAAACACAACATCCATGCCTCACCGGGATTCGAAACCGGACCCCTTCGGACGAATGATCAGAGGCCAACGCCTTAGACCACTGCGCCACCGGGGCGGCAATTGGAGGTTTAACGACCACCGTGAGCAACTCAATGGGCTATAAGCAGTCGCCCGTACCTAATTTAGGGTGGCTGGTTCCAGGGAAGGGAGAGAGCCAGTGCCGTAAGACAAACACAACATCCATGCGTCACCGGGATTCGAACCCGGACCCCTTTCGGACAAATGATTTTTTTTTTTTTTTTAATTGGAGTTTTAACGACCACCGTGAGCAACTCAATGGGCTATAAGCAGTCGCCCGTACCTAATTTAGGGTGGCTGGTTCCAGGGAAGGGAGAGAGCCAGTGCCGTAAGACAAACACAACATCAATGCGTCACCGGGATTCGAACCCGGACCCCTTTCGGACGAATGATTTTTTTTTTTTTTTTAATTGGAGGTTTAACGACCACCGTGAGCAACTCAATGGGCTATAAGCAGTCGCCTGTACCTAATTTAGGGTGGCTGGTTCCAGGGAAGGGAGAGAGCCAGTGCCGTAACACAAACACAACATCCATGCGTCACCGGGATTCGAACCCGGACCCCTTTCGGACGAATGATTTTTTTTTTTTTTTTGATTTGAGGTTCAACGACCACCGTGAGCAACTCAATGGGCTATAAGCAGTCGCCCGTCCCTAATTTAGGGTCACTGGTTCCAGGGAAGGGAGAGAGCCAGTGCCGTAAGACAAACACAACATCCATGCCTCACCGGGATTCGAAACCGGACCCCTTCGGACGAATGATCAGAGGCCAACGCCTTAGACCACTGCGCCACCGGGGCGGCAATTGGAGGTTTAACGACCACCGTGAGCAACTCAATGGGCTATAAGCAGTCGCCCGTACCTAATTTAGGGTGGCTGGTTCCAGGGAAGGGAGAGAGCCAGTGCCGTAAGACAAACACAACATCCATGCGTCACCGGGATTCGAACCCGGACTCCTTTCGGACGAATGATTTTTTTTTTTTTTTTTTTATTGGAGGTTTTTTTTTTTTTTTTTTGATGGGAGGTTTAACGACCACCGTGAGCAACTCAAATGGGCTATAAGCAGTCGCCCGTCCCTAATTTAGGGTGGCTGGTTCCAGGGAAGGGAGAGAGCCAGTGCCGTAAGACAAACACAACATCCATGCGTCACCGGGATTCGAACCCGGACCCCTTTCGGACAAATGATTTTTTTTTTTTTTTTTTAATTGGAGTTTTAACGACCACCGTGAGCAACTCAATGGGCTATAAGCAGTCGCCCGTACCTAATTTAGGGTGGCTGGTTCCAGGGAAGGGAGAGAGCCAGTGCCGTAAGACAAACACAACATCAATGCGTCACCGGGATTCGAACCCGGACCCCTTTCGGACGAATGATTTTTTTTTTTTTTTTTAATTGGAGGTTTAACGACCACCGTGAGCAACTCAATGGGCTATAAGCAGTCGCCTGTACCTAATTTAGGGTGGCTGGTTCCAGGGAAGGGAGAGAGCCAGTGCCGTAAGACAAACACAACATCCATGCGTCACCGGGATTCGAACCCGGACCCCTTTCGGACGAATGATTTTTTTTTTTTTTTTTGATTTGAGGTTCAACGACCACCGTGAGCAACTCAATGGGCTATAAGCAGTCGCCCGTCCCTAATTTAGGGTCACTGGTTCCAGGGAAGGGAGAGAGCCAGTGCCGTAAGACAAACACAACATCCATGCCTCACCGGGATTCGAAACCGGACCCCTTCGGACGAATGATCAGAGGCCAACGCCTTAGACCACTGCGCCACCGGGGCGGCAATTGGAGGTTTAACGACCACCGTGAGCAACTCAATGGGCTATAAGCAGTCGCCCGTCCCTAATTTAGGGTCACTGGTTTCAGGGAAGAGAGAGAGCCAGTGCCGTAAGACAAACACAACATCCATGCGTCACCGGGATTCGAACCCTGACCCCTTTCGGACGAATGATCAGAGGCCATCGCTTAGACCACTGTGCCACCGGGACGGCATACACAGTTCAATACAGTGGGGATATTTTTATGGCTTCCTCATCATATTTTGGGAATGTTTTCTCCTGGGTTATTCCCCGCTTAAGTAAAAAAAGATTGACCTACTCTACCCCCTGTCCAGAAACTTTGTTTCTGGAACTTCATACAATTTAATTGCACAAAGTAATAAATTAAAAATACCTAAGATAAACACCAATTTAGCACTGATGAAATGTTACCTACCATGTAATCCTACGACGGTTAGCATGAACTATCGGCCCACAACTCCTCAACGCCCCCTGGTGGGCAGTGACATTAACAGTCCGTTTTCAAACTGTTAGCAGTACGGAGAGTTGTATCACCTGACTTATCATACACCGTGATCACGGTGTATGATAAGCCAGGTGATATTACTCTCCGTACTGTCAACAGTTTGAAAAACGACCTGTTAACGTCACAGCTCACCAGGGGGCGTTCAGGAGTTGTGGGACGATCGTTCATGCTAACCATCATAGGACTACATGATGTTTATGATTTCATCAGTGCTAAATCGGTACTTCTATTAAGTATTTTTTATTTATTACTATGTGTAATTGTATTGGATGGAGTTCCAGAAACGTTGAAGTTTCTGTACAAAAGCTAAAGTACTCCAACTCTCTTTTTACTTAATGGGATTTAAATTTATTGTCTAGCTAAATGTCAGACTAGCATCTCTGTTCAATTAAGCTTTATTTCTGGGGCGAGAGTGTTTTATGCCGAACGATCGGTTATCGGACAGGTTATGCGACATACGCTGAAGAGCAATTGAATTAGAGACAGTTGGCGTTATGCAAATATGGCGCTGTGGGCGGCTCTGTAAACGGAAACGACATGACGTATGCAGCGATCCGACAATATACGGAGTGATGCGACGGGAATTAGTAGCAGTCGGACGCTGTATGGGTAAGACGGAGGATCAAGGCGCATTTGATCGTGGGCAAATTGTCGGGGCTCGAAGAATGGGTCACTCCATCTCGGAAGTCATGCAGGCACTGGAACTTTCACGAGCCACTGTGTCACGGGTGTACCGTGAGTACATCGAATCCGGTAAAACCATCCCTGCAAGGGCCAACTGCCGTGGACAACAGCGTGTGGATGAGCGGGGTCATCGTCGGCTAGCTCGCATTGTAACAGCAGATAGACGGGCCACAGTGCAAGAAATCACTCGGCAATTTAACGCTGGTGCACAAAAACGTGTGAGCAGCCACACCATCTAGAACCATCTCCTCGCTATGGGGTACAGAAACCATCATCCCACGAAGGTACCGCTGCTGACCGCACATCACTGGGTGCAAAGATTATCAAATGCGCGGGAACATCGCCACTGGACTCTAGACATGTGGACAAATGTTACCTGGAAGAGATGAGTTTAGATTCACGTTGGTACATGCGGATGGCAGGATGCCAGTACGACGCAAGCCACATGAATCGATGAATCCTTCTTGCCAGCAGGGTACTCTTCAAGCTGGTGGGGGTGGCATTCTCGTCTGGGGACTGTTTACGTGGACTGAAATGAGACCCCTGGAACGTGTGACATCGTCCCTCACAGGTCAACGTTACCGGGATATCCTGGACGACCTTTTGCTCCCGTTTGTGCGTCTTCAACATCCCACTGGGGACCTCATCCTGCAACAAGACAATGCAGCTCCCGAATTGTATCCGAATGGTTGGATGAACACTCCACCGACGTGACCTCGCTTCCTTGGCCAGCTAGGTCACTTGACCTCAATCCCATTGAGCACATCTGGGATGCCATCGATAGAGATGTTCGAGGCCCTGACCCCATCAAATCTTCGTGAACTGTGGGAGCTTGTTCAGGGGGTCGTGGATCCGTATGGCTTCCCAACGCTTCCGATGTCTTGTCGAGTCCATGCCGAGACGAATCGCCTCCGTCATCAGAGCAAAAAGTGGTGCTACACGTTACTAGGCAGGTATCTCTAATTCAATTGCTCTTCAGTATATAAAGAACTTGTATTCAACCTTTAAAGGAGGATTATAATTTTTTACGCTAAAATTCCCGCTTTTTTAAGTGTTTATTGACGAAACTATGCAATCAATTAATGTCAAAGTAGGTACATCTATTTATGATCGTTTCAGGTACATACAAAACAATTTTTAAAATTGTTTCATATGTACCTATGTGGAGTGGAGAAATCATGCCAGTGGTTGGCATGATTTCTCCACTCCAGGTGATCTGAAACAAAAACCTCGAACTGCGTTTTACTCTGTACAGAAGTAGTTATCGTTTGTTGAACCAGAAAAAAAAATATATGTTTGAGGAAATGGTCACTTGTCAAACTAAAATTATCAATTTAGCTCAAACAATAGATGTTTTTCGCTATTAACAAAAATATACATAACGTATCGCGTTTCTGGCTCATCAAAAGATAAAAGGATGTTTGCTGAACATGCAGTTTTACATTTGAAGTCGATCGGTCCAATAGTTTTTGAAATATCATGCCAACCATTCGCGAAGAGTCTGTTTCGAGAGAAACCCGTTTAAAGTTTCAAGTACAGTTTACGGAGACATATCGAGCACTTACACTATTTTGCTGCTAATCTGCTATAACCAGGATCATACAGTGTTTTTCCCTCTGCTACGTAAAACTCGTTTAGAGACATTTGCTCGCTTCTACGCCTTGTACGAGCCTCTTTTGTAGCCTCGAGGCTGCGTCTCGACGATCTCTGCAGACGCTGTTGATTCCGCGCTTTGGCAAATATATTCGTTCGCTCGCCAATAACAATTCTAATCATTGTCATGATTTTCAGAACGGCTGAAAACCCTTCATTAAAAATGCCTGCTTCTACATAAGCTGCCATTCCGATAGTTTTTGAGCCACAGTGAAGATGTTTGGGCGCGAACCCCCAAACAGTAGAACTGAAACTTTCATTTTTGTTTTGAGTGTCACCACCCAAACATCTTTCTAGCAACTCTCTTGATGACAAATTGTTGTAAATCGGCTTTGTAGCATTTTCGACATTTTTGTGAAGTGGAGGTTCGTCATGGAATTCGTCCAGAGTTTTCTCAGCTTCGGCTTTGCGACAGTTGCACCAACTCTGTCACCCACCTCACTGGAAAATAATGGATTATAACTTGGCCAATTTTTTGTGAATTTCGACTTGAAATTTGGTACACATATTCTTAAGACTTCAAATAATAAAATAACGAAAAAAAAAATAGATTTTTTTCACAAACAAAATGAGATCGCCCCTTACTGACCCAACAGTGATGAAAAAATGGCAGCAAGCATTAGGATGTGACACATTTTTCCAGAGCTTACAACGTGGAAAATGTTTACGTTACGAGCGTTAACCGTTCTTTAAATGTAGGATCGCTAATTTTATTTCTTGATATAAAATATGTTCATCGTGCTACACTGGTTTGCAAAAATTAAGGACGAAGAGGAGAAATTAGCGTAACAGCGGAACGAGCAGGCAGAACGGACTGAAAGACCACTCAGGAGATAGACTAGGATCCGGTACGGTAGGGCACACGCATATATGCAGCATGACGTAAAGGGGGGGGGGTCGGAAGGGTATAAAGCACACGGGCGGTGTACGCTCAGCAATCCGGTGAAAGCTATTGCCCGGTGTACATCGGTTTGAACGACGTCGAGTTGCTGCCACCGTGTGATATGGCCAACAGGCAATCCAGTAGACGACATCTGGATGACTTTACCCGAGGTCGCGTCATTGGGAAGTTGGAAGAAGGTCGAAGTGTGACTAGTGTGTCCGAGGAGTTCGGGATCGCTCACAGCATCGTTTCACGAGCTTGGAGAGCATTCCAAACGACAGGAACAGCTGTCCGGGAGTTTAGCAGTGGTCGTCCACGAGCAACCACGGCGGCGGACGACCGGTATATTGTCCTACAGGCGAGAAGAGACAGAAGGCATACAGGGGGAGAAATCGCAAGGCACATGCAACAGACAACTGGACGTCCGTTATCGCGTTTCACCGTGGCCAGGAGGCTGCACAAAGGTGGTCTATTTGCACGACGACCAGTACGGTGTGTGCCATTAACGCCTGCTCATCGGAGACGGCGGTTTCTGTGGTGCCAGGAACACAAGAACTGAACACATCAGCAATGGGGTCGAGTTCTCTCTACGGATGAGAGCCGATTTAGTCTGACGAGCGATTCTGGATGTATACACATCTTGAGAGAGCAGGGAACACGCAATCACACCTCCAACATCATCGAAAGTGACCGGTTTGGAGATGGCGGAGCTCTCGTTTGGGGTGGTATCATGCTTGGTAGCCGTACTGACCTCCAGATCTTCCAAGGAGGTTCAGTCACTGGTGTCCGCTATTGTACTGAGGTTCTC
The DNA here is from genome assembly GCA_039090855.1 of Macrothele yani. Classification (NCBI taxonomy): domain Eukaryota; kingdom Metazoa; phylum Arthropoda; class Arachnida; order Araneae; family Macrothelidae; genus Macrothele; species Macrothele yani. Next base: position 111,109,092 of record CM077033.1, on the reverse strand, counting down.
CTGCCTCACGTGCGTCTGTTTAGAGGTGCTGTGGGTCCTGAGTTCCTCTTCATGGACGACAACGCTACATTTCATCGTACAGTGGCTGTCGCAGAGCTGTTGGAGAGTGAAGATATTCAACGCAAGGATTGGCCCGCAAAGTCCACGGACATACATCCTATCGAACACGTGTGGGACCTTCTCGGGAGACGCTTGGCAGCACGTCCCCAGCCACCAGCAACGATTCCGCATCTGCGATTGGCGCTACAAGAGGAATGGGCCGCGATACCTCAACAGCTCCTTGACAACCTCGTCCTCAGCATGGACAGACGTTGTAAATCCTGCAACGCAGTCAGGGGTGATACTAAAGACTGGATTTTTCCTGGCAGACGCCTGTCACATGGACGTTTCTGTGTTCTGTCCAGTTGTGCTCGAAGCTACCTTTTCAATAAAGTGCCTTTGTATCCTTTGGATTCCTTGTTCGGACGGTTTTGCTCACTTGTCCCATATTCTTACATCTTGGGGATCTTATGGTATGATTTGAGTCGATGTGGAGCAACTTCTGCACGACGTTACAATCGAAAAACCGTCTCATCCTTGGAGGCAGACATGGCCGTAGCCGGGGGGGGGGGAGGGGGTCTTAGGGACCGGTCCCCACCGGAAATCCCAATCAATTTTCCGCAATTGAACTTCAGCAAATAATGTTCTTGTTTCTTATTTGCCCTTATACGTCGATTGTGGAGAACATTCTCTACATTTAGCACTAGGGGATTCTTGTACAATTTCATCTAAAACTGTATAGGCGCAATTCAGTCTGTTGGAACATTTTTTAGCTCATCAGTGAAAAATAAGGAAGTTTTCAAAGATTTCATCAGGCAAGTATTACCAGCTTCCAGGCACACGAAGTTAATATCAATGTGCGAAACACGTTGGGTTTTACAAGCGTGAAGCTTTACAAAATTTGCAACATATAAAAAATCGCAAATCCTCCCAAAAAGCTCATCAGCTTTTGGTAGGATTTGCGTTTACTCTTCAAAGCGTTGACTGCGGTTTGGCGACATCATTGGGACATATTGATCTCGTGGTATCTTCCCTCGACCATTTAAGAAGTAACGCCATCGATAAATTCAGTGTTATTTTTAATGCAGCGTTAAAATTGATCGCATAAGTTGATGGAGTTATCACAATGCCAGAAGTTACATCCAGGATGATTCAAAGAGGGAATATTTCATTAGAAGAATATTTCCGGAAAAATCTTTTCGTGTCATTTGTTGACCACGTGGGAACACAAATTAATGATCGATTCGAGACTCGCAAGACATTAATCATAGCGCTTCAAATATTTCTACCTACCTAGAAAAGTACAAAAAAAAAAAAAAAAGAAAAAAGAAAAAAAGGAACGAAATCGCGGCTTTGGAACATTGTCTGCTTGAACATTTCGCAAATTATTAGACCACTTCTAAAGAACCTGGAGAGCGAAAAATTGGCATGACGGTAGGTCTTGAAGTCCGGATACCTGCAAATGCACGAAAAAAAAAAAAAAAAGAATGGCGGCTTTGGAACATTGTCTGCTTGAACATTTCGCAAATTATTAGACCACTTCTAAAGAACCTGGAGATCTAAAAATTGGCATGCCGGTAGGTCTTGAAGTCCGGATACCTGTAAATGCACGAAAAAAATGGCGGCTTTGGAACATTGTCTGCTTGAACATTTCGCAAATTATTAGACCACTTCTAAAGAACCTGGAGAGCGAAAAATTGGCATGACGGTAGGTCTTGAAGTCCGGATACCTGCAAATGCACGAAAAAAAAATGGCGGCTTTGGAACATTGTCTGCTTGAACATTTCGCAAATTATTAGACCACTTCTAAAGAACCTGGAGATCTAAAAATTGGCATGGCGGTAGGTCTTGAAGTCCGGATACCTGCAAATGCACGAAAAAAAATGGCGGCTTTGGAACATTGTCTGCTTGAACATTTCGCAAATTATTAGACCACTTCTAAAGAACCTGGAGTTCTAAAAATTGGCATGCCGGTAGGTCTTGAAGTCCGGATACCTGCAAATGCACGAAAAAAAATGGCGGCTTTGGAACATTGTCTGCTTGAACATTTCGCAAATTATTAGACCACTTCTAAAGAACCTGGAGATCTAAAAATTGGCATGGCGGTAGGTCTTGAAGTCCGGATACCTGCAAATGCACGAAAAAAATGGCGGCTTTGGAACATTGTCTGCTTGAACATTTCGCAAATTATTAGACCACTTCTAAAGAACCTGGAGTTGTAAAAATTGGCATGCCGGTAGGTCTTGAAGTCCGGATACCTGCAAATGCACGAAAAAAAATGGCGGCTTTGGAACATTGTCTGCTTGAACATTTCGCAAATTATTAGACCACTTCTAAAGAACCTGGAGTTCTAAAAATTGGCATGCCGGTAGGTCTTGAAGTCCGGATACCTGCAAATGCACGAAAAAAGTGGCGGCTTTGGAACATTGTCTGCTTGAACATTTCGCAAATTATTAGACCACTTCTAAAGAACCTGGAGATCTAAAAATTGGCATGCCGGTAGGTCTTGAAGTCCGAATACCTGCAAATGCACGAAAAAAAAAGAAAAACAGCAACAACAACAGCGCTTTGAAGCATAGCATGCTTGAATTTTCCTACCACTTCTACACCTAGAAAAAGTCTGAGAACCAAAAAATTTCGAAAGAGAGGCTTAGCTTTTCTGTTTCAAAATTCTGATAGGTTTAAAGATAATTTTGTCAGAATCACTGAAATGTTTTAAAAATTACAAAATATGATTTAAAATTAAGGGACGTCAGACTGCTCCGTTTTACGTCAAACCGTATGCATTGACGTCACGACGCTGTTCTAAATCGTAAAACAGTTACGGATTTTCAATTATTTTTCTTTCCCTTAATTACTTTTCCTTTTCTTTAATTTTACGTTCAAAAAATTATTTTTTACATTCCCCGTTAGGAGAACACCCATAACTGCTAGTGTCTTAAAATATTATTACATTCATACGATACTGAAAAATATTTCAAGTTATGTAGGATATTTAAAAATGTGAAAATACAACTTCTGTTTTTGTCGTTTTTTAGACAGTGTTATACATGAAAGTGGACATTTACTTACACTTTCCCTGCTGAATTTTCACCATAAATGAAAAACGCTTCTCCATCATATTGTCCTTCCGTCTTGCCATAAAATGTCTTAAGATCACTAAGTGCTTTGATAAAAGCACGGACATTATTCCTCCATTGCCAAACACCATCACGCAGAGCCAATGACAGTGTGTCGTGGAAATCATCCCCCACCGTTATATTCATGGGTTTCAAATACTTCTGTGGAAAAATATAGAAAAATTAGTTCCGAGTGTAAGTACAGCCGCATGCTTATAGTCCAACATACACACACACACTATAACGAAGTAAATTTCTCCGTCATTTTTAGTCTACGCCGAGATTCGAACCCGAGGCCGCTTATTCCGGAACAAGTCGCTCTACCAACTGAGCTACTCAGACGATTATTCTGATTGCTATGTGCCTTTATGTCGTGTGCGTCCTGCTGGCAGGTACGTCACATCCCCCCCCCCCCCGAAAGAGGGCCGGGGGCATGGCCCACGGGTCAGCCGTGACCATGAATCGTTGCAGGCAGCCATTCACTGTAGAACGTGCACTTGAGAACTCCCAGTCAATCTGCTGTGTGGAATGCAACATCACACATTTTTTTTATTTTTCGAATCGCTGGAGAAGGGATTCTCTGATTTTTCCTGTCTCGCGGTGTGGAAATAACATCACACCATTGCGAGAATTTGAACGGTCGGGTCATCCGGATAGTTCGGGCGCCAATTATAATGAATTAAATTTCTCCGTCATTTTCGGTCTACGCCGGGATTCGAACCCGAGGCCGCTTATTCCGGAACAAGTCGCTCTACCAACTGAGCTACGCAGACGATTATTCTGATTGCTATGTGCCTTTATGTCGTGTGCGTCCTGCTGGCAGGTACGTCACAACACATACACACATGAGCTATAGAATAAAGACCACTGAAGCATAAAGAGAATCTACAGTTGAGGCGTCGTTCGTGGGAATAACTCCTCACTTGAAACATGGCATTTATTCCAATAGAACATGAAAGCTGTACTCAGGAATTCCACACCATCAGGTGAACAGAATAACATCCAGAAGATCTGCGAGTGTGAGAGGCATTTGTGTGGGGAAGTTGGTAGTGCATTTTTATGCAAAAACACAGTGCGTCAAAGAATTTTTAAGACTGTCGCTAGATATGGCGCCACCAGTGTAATCGCGAATGCGTAATAAACCGTGACCATCTGCTTGCTTTAAAAATGTTTCTTCGGAGTAGTTTTTCATATTAAAAAATAAAGTTTTTCTTTTATTAACAAACCAGCCAAGTTTGCTCAAATGCGCATGTCCTTGTGTGGCTCTAAGATATATCTTGATTCTTTTTAATACGGAAAAACTTCTTTCGGCAGTTGCGGTTGTCGATGAACAGTTTAATATCGATCTGCTAATTTGTACACTTCAATAAACACTATGTCCAATTATTCACCTTTATGTAATAAGTAATGTTTCTTTCTGATTTGTTTTGATTCGAGCTCTATCAAACACCTTCAGTTCATTTTTTAATCGAGCTGTATCAAAATTTGAATCATAGCTCTGATAGTAGATGTTCAGAGAAGATTTCACAAAATTTATGAAAACAGTTCGAATCCAACAAAGCCAGAATTTAAGATATCACTGATTTTATTTTCTTTGACATTTCGCACACAAACTGAAACAACTCTCGTGAAGCACGCGATTGAAGCATGGAGGGACTGAGGTAGTCCGAAAGCTTCGTTTTTTTGGAGTGAACCCTTGGCCAAAGCAATGGCCACTCACGAGCTCCGTAGCTCAGTCATGTTGTCATGGAAACGCTAGCAGGCGATAGTATTGAAGCTCTTCGCATCAGAACAGTGAAGTCTCTCAAAGACCTACTTGCGTTATGCCGTTGATCATCGCTGGCCAGACTGATTCGCATAATGGAAAGAAGCGAATCCGCTCGTGTTTTTTTTTCGCACCGAAAGCATTGACATATCTTAACACCGTGGATAATTGACTTTTACTTGTGTATATTTAATTAAATTTTATTTGTGCATTCTCTGGGCTTCGCAGCTAGCCTAGCTAGCAGCGAATATACGCCACTGCCTTTAATCCATCCAACCTCAGAGCCGGGAGCATTTCGGTTAATTCTGAACTTTTTCTTCAACTTGGGGAGTAAACAATAGAGATACTTTGCTCAGATTCTGGATAAAAGGAAGCTTGCTAAATAGGAAGAAACACCGCACCAGTTATTCCTACAGAAGCAGCAGGAAATATTTCACCTCTGTATGTAGAAGAGATTCGATCAAAGTCGATTTCCTTTCTACACTGCTGGCCACCCAAAATGCAACACCAAGAAGGAAGCATCCGATTGGCCTGAAACTTGCAGCATGCGTCACCCGTGAGAGGACATGCAAACGATTAGCATTGCAAGGCAAATGCAAATCATGTGTGCCCGGCACGCCACCAAGAAGCACTATAAGAAGGGTGCACAGAAGGCGGGGTGTAAGTAGTGGAAGTGTGTTGTGCTGCCGGACCGGTGCGTGGAAAGCTTCCTGATGCCTCGTCGTAGAATACGGCAGTCATTCCAGCACGTTTCGGAGTTCGACAGAGGACGAAAAGTGGCTTATCGCGACAGCGGTTTATCGCACCGAGACATCGGAGCCCGTGTGGGAGGACATCCAGCCACAGTGAGGCGAGTATGGATTCTGTGGGTGCAGGAGGGACGGACGGACCGACGTGAGCCATTGTCGCAGCCGCGGCACATCACCGAACGAGAGGACCGGCATGTTGTCTGGCGGGCATTGACGGCTCGCACCGCCCCATCACGAATGTTGGCGCAGGAATTACGGTGTGTTGCGCAACAACCTGTGTCAGCACGTACCGTTCGACGTCGTCTGAAGGAGCGGGGACTTGTGGCACGGCGCCCATTGCTCCGATTACGATTGGCGTTGAACGCCGCACCTGGACTACAGAGTGGCATGACATTGTCTTCTCCGACGAATCCCGCTTCTGCCTGCAACACCACGATGGTCAGATACGCCTGTGGCGGCACAGCGGCGAGAGACTGTATGACGCCTGCATTATGCATCACCATACCGTTCCGTCGCCTGGCGTTATGGTTTGGGGCACAATTGGATATGACACCCGCACCCCTCTGGTACGCATCGCCGGTACACTCAACAGCCACCGCTGCATCTCCGACGTTTTGGAGCTTGTAGTCCTCCCTTACCTGGAGGACCTGCAGGGGCCACGTTTTAACAGGACAATGCGCGACCACACGTGGCACGCATGGTGCAATAATTCTTCACGGCCCACCAGGTGTCACTGCTGCCGTGGCCCACCTGTTCTCCCGATGTGTCACCCATCGAACACGTCTGGTCGCTGATCGGCAACCGAGTGGCCCGGCAAGCACCACCCGTGATGAACTGTGGGAACGTGTGGAAGCAGCCTGAACCGACATATCACAAGCCCGCATCCAAAGCCTCTTTCGTTCGATGCCGCGGCCGTTATTGCCAGCCATGGGGGGCCACACGAACTATTGATGTCTGCGTGTTCCGCAAGTCGCACGGGCCTGTAAGCTCAATCGTTTCATCTTTGTATCTGTTCTTATGTGTCTAGTAAATCTGGCTTTGCTATCTCGTGTCCTTCTTGGTGTTGCATTTTGGGTGGCCAGCAGTGTATGTTTCTTTCTTTCTTAGATATAGTGGTTTTATCCACCATGGTTTGGACTGAGAGTGGCATATAACAGCAGACAGAGTGTACAGAGGATTCCTCATGCATTGTTTATCTAAATCTCGTTTCACACACTGATCTCTCAAAAATATTTTATTTTTCAATGGACTGAAGGAAACGATAAATGAAGAGCTCATTTTTCTGATTTTGTTTTTGTGCATTTTTCTTTGATTTTCGTTTTTCGAGGACTTTCTTATGAGCGATTTCCAAGTTTAATTAAACACCGACTATTTTTTTATTTGGAATTTAGTGCGTGATGCCCATTCACTGCAAGAAGCAAACTCCCTCGGTTAAGAAGTGCCATTGCCAATACTTGAGAACAAGACGCACTATACTTAATTTAAAATCCCCTGTATATGTCTTTGACTTACTAATGATAACTTCAGAAATAACTGGAACTCTATGCATTATTATTAAATTGAATAGAACACGAATTCTTATTCGATTATACACTATCTACCAACAAGTAATTGGACACCCCTGCAATCGACGACATCTGCGGTCTTGATACACTTCACGGCCGCCGCCGTTAAATATCGTGTGGGAAACAACAACGCAACCAGTCGCATGCAAGATGCCACGCAGTTCGGAGCTCTCTGATTTCGAGAAAGGTGTAATCGTCGGGTATCACAGAAATGGCCGATGACATATCCAGCGAGTTGAAGTACCCAAAATCGACAGTGGCCAACGTGATTGGCAAGTGGAAGATGAGAGGTGACTGTCGGAATGTGCCCCGACAGGGCAGACCCACAAAACTGGGAGTTAGAGACCGACGGGTGCTGGCTACAGAAATTCGGAAGAACCGCACCAAATCGATGGGCCACATCCGCGAGGAGTTTCAACAGGCATCCGGGAGTGTTCTTTCGATGAATACCATCTGTAAGGAAGCCCATCTGCTCGGTTATCATGGACCCACAAGCCTTTGATCACCAAGTCCAATAGCGCTGCTCGGCTAACGTGGTGCAAAGAACGTCGACAGTGGACCGTTGAACAGTGGAAACAGGTTCTCTGGAGCGACGAATCAAGGTTCACCCTCTACCGTTCGGACGGCAGGGTCTGGGTTTGGCGTCTGCCTGGAGAACGCCTCCTGCCGGAATGTATTGTGCCAACTGTGAAGTTAGGCGGCGGTGGAATTATGCTATCGGGGTGTTTCCTCCTGGTATGGCACGGGACCCTTGGTCGCAATTCCTGGTAGACTCAACGCCGAGACCTACTGCACCATTTTGGATGACCATGCGCTTCCTACGTTGTGGCAGTTTTACGGGGTGGACCCATGTTACTTTCAGGATGACAATGCCACCTGTCATGTTGCGAGGTCCACCATGGCTTGGTATGGTGACAATGGGGTTAATCGAATGGACTGGCCTGCGCAGAGCCCGGACCATAACCCTATCGAGCACCTCTGGGACGAGTTGCAGCGTCGACTTAAGGGGTGCCCCCACCGTCCGAAATCGGTGAAGGAACTGACCTGTCTTCTCCAAGCCGAGTGGAAGAAAATACCGCTAGCCGTCGTACAACGCCTGGTTGAGAGTATGCGCAGCTGTAATCGCCGCTCGTGGAGGCTCCACCAACTATTGAAGGTGAATAAACTTCTTTTTCCTTTGCTATCACAGGTGTCCAATTACTTGTTGGTAGATAGTGTATAAATGTGGAATTTTACTCAGGGTGACTGAATACAAAATTGTTTCATATATGCACATGTTATTTTGAACATGCATATTAATTGCGTTTTGTTTAACTACGTATTAATTAGATATTATCTGCTAGGTGTCCTGCCTTGCGAAGAACTAAATAATCGCATTTTGTCAAGCCTCCTGAAATATTAAGAAAATAAATCGTTTTTTGAAAAATTTCAGAAGAAAAGATACTTCGATAATTTTCTCTTAAAAGCAAAAATTTCTTCTTTGCCGTTTTGAACTCCAAATGATTACCAGATTGTACATACAAAGTACATTTAAACCACTTCCGCTCTCAGGGTTCTTAGAAAAGATGGCGCTTTCTTTTTCACAGTTGATATCCTATGTATAGCAGAAGAGAAACTGCTGTAAATGTATTGCTTAACGCTAACACTCAAGAGACGCATATGGCGTATTAAATCCGTTTATTTTTGTGGTGTAGTCAGCAGGAAGATTCACCAAGCTTTCGCGCTCCACTGGGAGGCTTTTTGCAAAGCAATGGTAGACATTAAAATGAAGGGAATTGGAATACGTAAAGAACGAAGATGATTCTTGAAAATAACGTGGGTGACGTCATCAGCATATTACATGAATCTTTATCACGGAATAATACGATGCGTCGCGATGCGTTCCCATCTTTTATTAACGCATGCCAAACCATTGGTAGTTCAGTAGAGACCATATCATCGCATGCCAGTTTGCAGTATAGGATTTCGACTATTTCCCTGATGGCGGTCTCTTTAAAATTCCTGCAAGGGGCAATTCTTTTAATACTATTCCATACAGGAGCGGCCGAGCAATGCATGACTTCTCTGGGGAGGGCTATATTCTGCATGTCCTGGTTCACACTTCGTACGTGTTCTTCATATTTAGCATCCAAGGATCAAATGATCAATGAATAAATACATCGCTGTTTCCACGTTCCAGAAACACATAGCAACCGAAAAATTGTTTTCATCCGCCGCCGGGGAATTGAATCCACTGATCTCTCGATATCTAGCCGAGAGATCCGTGGTTTCAATTCCCGGCGGCGGCTGAAAACAATTTTTCGGTTGCTGTGTGTTTCTGGAACGTGGAAACAGCGATGTATTTATTTATTTACTGACACCACGTATTTGGAGGATTTTCACCTTGGATCTCGCCTTTGGATTTAACTGCTATAATATATATATAGCCAGTGCCGTTAATGCCCACCAGATGGAGACCTCTCAGTAGCTGAGCCCATCTTACGGATTTATGATGTCAGAAGCTGACTTAAAAATACACATAGCACCGTGGATTGTTGGCCACCGTTGTGTAAAGCTAACACGTTCGGCTAGATATCGAGAGTTCCGTGGTTCAATTCCACGGCGGCGGCTGAAAACAATTTTTTGGTTGCTATGTGTTTCTGGAACGTGGAAACATCGATGTATTTATTTATCAAACGAAGATCTTCGCTCTTTCCACGTTTATAAGTGAGTCACGGAAAAATTCTCATTGGCCGCCACCGGGAGTCGAACCCAGAGTCTTCCAGATACTTCGATAATTTTCTCTTAAAAGCAAAAATTTCTTCTTTGCCGTTTTGAACTCCAAATGATTACCAGATTGTACATAGAAAGTACATTTAAACCACTTCCGCTCTCAGGGTTCTTAGAAAAGATGGCGCTTTCTTTTTCACAGTTGATATCCTATGTATAGCAGAAGAGAAACTGCTGTAAATGTATTGTTTAACGCTAACACTCAAGAGACGCATATGGCGTATTAAATCCGTTTATTTTTGTGGTGTAGTGAGCAGAAAGATTCACCAAATTTTCGCGTAACTGGAAGACCCTGGGTTCGACTCCCGGTGGCGGCCAATGAGAATTTTTCCGTGACTCACTTATAAACGTGGAAAGAGCGAAGATCTTCGTTTGATGTTCCTGGTCCACGTTAAATATCTGTATTAAGTATTTATTTATTTATTTACTGACGCCACGTATTTGGATGATCAAATGATCATATATAGATGATTTTGGGAAGGGAGTGTCTGACCCCAGGTCTTAAGCAACCCTGAGAAATAGGAAGCTAGGAGATTTGGGTTAGAGTGTCTGATAGGAAAGTGACACGGAAGCGAAGTAGAAAGGGGGAGGAAGACGTCCTTATTTATGACCGGGGGTTAGTACCCGGTGTCCGACGGCTTAACGTTCACCATCCGACGCACAGCGGGTATTTAGTGGATCGAACGTTCGTACCTGCCTGGGATCGAACCTAAGGTCCTCTCCGTGGCAGTCACGAACGTTGCCCACTAGGCCATCCGCGGCCCTTGTGTCCAAGGATCGCTTTGTCATTCCGATATATACCTTTTCCATGTATAACGAAGTAAATTTCTCCGTCATTTTTATCCGCGCCAGGATTCGAACCCGGGTCCCCTCATTCCGGAATAAGTTGCTCTACCAGTTGAGCTACGCGGACATTTTTTATTCTGATTCCTATCTGCCTTTATGTCGTGTGCGTCCTTCTGGCAGGTACGTCACATCTCCTGGTACGTTACATCATCTCCCCCTTATTTTTTTAAATTTTTTTTCGAAGTGCTGGAGAAGGGATTCTCTTATTTTTCCTATCTCGCGGTGTGGAAATAACATCACACCAATGCGAGATTTTGAACGGTCGGGTCATCCGGATAGTTCGGGCGCCATTATAACGAAGTAAATTTCTTCGTCATTTTTTTCCGCGCCGGGGTTCGAACCCGGATCCCCTCATTCCGGAATAAGTCACTCTACCAATTGAGCTACGCGGACGTTTTTATTCTGATTCCTATCTGCCTTTATGTCGTGTGCGTCCTTCTGGCAGGTACGTCACATCTCCTGGTACGTTACATCATCTCCCCCTTATTTTTTTAAATTTTTTTTCGAAGTGCTGGAGAAGGGATTCTCTTATTTTTCCTATCTCGCGGTGTGGAAATAACATCACACCAATGCGAGATTTTGAACGGTCGGGTCATCCGGATAGTTCGGGCGCCATTATAACGAAGTAAATTTCTCCGTCATTTCTGTCCACGCCAGGATTCGAACCCGGATCCCCTCATTCCGGAATAAGTCACCCTACCAATTGAGCTAGGCGGACGTTTTATTCTGATTCCTATCTGCCTTTATGTCGTGTGCGTCCTTCTGGCAGGTACGTCACATCTCCTGGTACGTTACATCATCTCCCCTTATTTTTTTAAATTTTTTTTCGAAGTGCTGGAGAAGGGATTCTCTTATTTTTCCTATCTCGCGGTGTGGAAATAACATCACACCAATGCGAGATTTTGAACGGTCGGGTCATCCGGATAGTTCGGGCGCCATTATAACGAAGTAAATTTCTTCGTCATTTTTTTCCGCGCCGGGGTTCGAACCCGGATCCCCTCATTCCGGAATAAGTCACTCTACCAATTGAGCTACGCGGACGTTTTATTCTGATTCCTATCTGCCTTTATGTCGTGTGCGTCCTTCTGGCAGGTACGTCACATCTCCTGGTACGTTACATCATCTCCCCCTTATTTTTTAAATTTTTTTCGAAGTGCTGGAGAAGGGATTCTCTTATTTTTCCTATCTCGCGGTGTGGAAATAACATCACACCAATGCGAGATTTTGAACGGTCGGGTCATCCGGATAGTTCGGGCGCCATTATAACGAAGTAAATTTCTCCGTCATTTCTGTCCACGCCAGGATTCGAACCCGGATCCCCTCATTCCGGAATAAGTCACCCTACCAATTGAGCTAGGCGGACGTTTTATTCTGATTCCTATCTGCCTTTATGTCGTGTGCGTCCTTCTGGCAGGTACGTCACATCTCCTGGTACGTTACATCATCTCCCCCTTATTTTTTTAAATTTTTTTTCGAAGTGCTGGAGAAGGGATTCTCTTATTTTTCCTATCTCGCGGTGTGGAAATAACATCACACCAATGCGAGATTTTGAACGGTCGGGTCATCCGGATAGTTCGGGCGCCATTATAACGAAGTAAATTTCTTCGTCATTTTTTTCCGCGCCGGGGTTCGAACCCGGATCCCCTCATTCCGGAATAAGTCACTCTACCAATTGAGCTACGCGGACGTTTTATTCTGATTCCTATCTGCCTTTATGTCGTGTGCGTCCTCCTGGCAGGTACGTCACATCTCCTGGTACGTTACATCATCTCCCCTTATTTTTTTAAATTTTTTTTCGAAGTGCTGGAGAAGGGATTCTCTTATTTTTCCTATCTCGCGGTGTGGAAATAACATCACACCAATGCGAGATTTTGAACGGTCGGGTCATCCGGATAGTTCGGGCGCCATTATAACGAAGTGAATATCTCCGTCATTTCTGTCCACGCCAGGATTCGAACCCGGTCCCCTCATTCCGGAATAAGTCACTCTACCAATTGAGCTACGCGGACATTTTATTCTGATTCCTATCTGCCTTTATGTCGTGTGCGTCCTTCTGGCAGGTACGTCACATCTCCTGGTACGTTACATCATCTCCCCCTTATTTTTTTAAATTTTTTTTCGAAGTGCTGGAGAAGGGATTCTCTTATTTTTCCTATCTCGCGGTGTGGAAATAACATCACACCAATGCGAGATTTTGAACGGTCGGGTCATCCGGATAGTTCGGGCGCCATTATAACGAAGTGAATATCTCCGTCATTTCTGTCCACGCCAGGATTCGAACCCGGGTCCCCTCATTCCGGAATAAGTCACTCTACCAATTGAGCTACGCGGACATTTTTTATTCTGATTCCTATCTGCCTTTATGTCGTGTGCGTCCTTCTGGCAGGTACGTCACATCTCCTGGTACGTTACATCATCTCCCCCTTATTTTTTTAAATTTTTTTTCGAAGTGCTGGAGAAGGGATTCTCTTATTTTTCCTATCTCGCGGTGTGGAAATAACATCACACCAATGCGAGATTTTGAACGGTCGGGTCATCCGGATAGTTCGGGCGCCATTATAACGAAGTGAATATCTCCGTCATTTCTGTCCACGCCAGGATTCGAACCCGGGTCCCCTCATTCCGGAATAAGTCACTCTACCAATTGAGCTACGCGGACATTTTTTATTCTGATTCCTATCTGCCTTTATGTCGTGTGCGTCCTTCTGGCAGGTACGTCACATCTCCTGGTACGTTACACATGTTCTCAGGATATACCAAAGGTATAGCGTAAACACCCGCTTTTTCGTTCTCACACTGTCTCTCCTTGCCTCTTGATATTATATATGACAACGGCATCGGAGACTTTATTGCTATTAATATGTTGTGTTTATGTAATAAATTCTTCAACCAACATGTAAATCCTGGGATATGTGTGATGGATCCTGCGTATCTCATCGTCTATACTAAGCGATTTTGTTATTGCTGACATTATACGATTTCTTACAATCCTATGTATTCTGTCTACGTCATCATTCTTACAGTATATCCAGCCTTTAGATCTTTGCTATAAATATTATCGATATCTTTATTATTTAGGAAGTCGGGTTTGCATACATAATACGTTCTATAGAACCGTGCCCTACACGGAGAAAGTTTGTACTCTTTTGAGCAGCGCGAATCGGGAGAGATAAGTTTCGGCACTGCGGTCAGTTTATACTAAACGCTAAAATCAAAGCTGTATTATCTGCTTCTTCTGAGCGCGACGTCAATATAATTCAATGTTCCATCCTTTTCAAGCTCCATGGGGAACTTTATCGTATTGTGTAGAAAAAAACTACACCACAAAAATAAACGGATTTAGTACGCTATATGTGTCTCTTATTAGGAAAAACGAAAATGTTGATGCAAAAAAGAAGAGAAATGAGGACAACTAAAGAAGATGTGACTTCCAAAGTGGAATATATAGAGCTATGCAAGACAGTACGAAAAAATATCACTGAAGACGTAAGAAAATTCAACTGTGAACTAGTGAGGAAAGCAATTGAAAACAACCAAAGCCTAAAGATAGCAAAGGGACATCTCAGTAAGGGAAGAAAACAAATTATGGCTCTGAGAAAAGAAGATGGTTCTGTAACAAGAAATAAAGGCAAAATTTTGACAAGAGTGAAAGATTTCTACTCCAAATTATATGAAAGGGATGATACATGTACTCCAGACATCATGAAAGGTACCAGTACCAGAGTTCCTCCAGTCCTTCCAGCAGAAGTTGCACATGCAATCAAGAACATGAAGCGAGGAAAAGCTCCAGGAGAAGATGGAATTACTGTAGACATCATACAAGAAGCAAGTGGAGAAATCGAAACAGTACTCGCCCAAATTTTCACTCGATGCCTTAATGAAGGGAAGATTCCTGAGGATTGGAACACCGCTACAATGATCCTGCTACATAAAAAAGGTGACATTGAGGATCTCAGGAACTACAGACCTATCAGCCTCCTATCAGTGGTTTATAAAATCTTCACTAAAGTTCTTTCACACCGCTTGAAGGTAACACTGGACATGGCTCAACCGAGAGAACAAGCTGGATTCAGGAGTGGCTACAGCACAATAGATCATATCCACGTACTGAGAGAACTAATTGAAAGAGCGAGGGAATATGAACTTCCAGTGTGCATGGCTTTTATCGATCATGAAAAAGCCTTTGATTCCGTGAAACCATCAGCAGTTGCAATGGCTCTGAAAACCTGCGGTATTGAAGATGCATACATTAATATTATTAATAACATCTATGAAAATGCAAGTGCAAAGATTAGGCTGTTTGAAAATACAACACACATAAAAATTGGAAAGGGAGTGAGACAAGGTGACACCATATCTCCGAAGCTCTTTAATGCCACATTGGAGGGTGTTTTTCAGTCACTGAGCTGGGAAAACAAGGGGATAAAGATTAATGGAGATTATCTAACCCATCTTCGTTTTGCTGATGACGTAGTCATTTTTGCAACTAGCCCATCAGAGCTGCAGAGTATGATCCAGGAACTTGCTGACAAGAGTAAAGAAGTGGGATTAAAAATGAACTTTCAGAAGACAAAAGTGATGTTCAATGCTTTTACAAGAAATGAAGATTTATCGATTGATGGAGAAAAGCTGGAGATAACAGACACGTACGTTTATCTTGGACAGCAGATATCAAGTGAGGGTCGCATTGATGAAGAAATTAATCGACGTACAAAACTTGCCTGGAGAGCTTTTGGAAGAAACAGCATAATTTTCAAGAGCAATATGCCATTATGTCTTAAAAGAAAAGTGTTTGATCAATGCATCCTTCCAGTGCTTACGTATGGTGCAGAGACGTGGACCTTAACTAAAAGAGATATACAAAGGCTGCAGACAACTCAAAGCAGCATGGAGAGGTGCATGCTTGGTGTAACCAGGAGAGATAAGAAGCGAAACTCGTGGATCCGAAAAATGACAAGAGTGGAGGACATCATGATCAGAGTTAAATCCCTGAAATGGCAATGGGCTGGACATACTGCCAGAAGAACAGACCATCGATGGACAGCCGAAATTTTAGATTGGATCCCAAGGGACAGGAAAAGACCCAGAAGAAGACCACATGGGAGATGGGTGGATGAAATTCGAAAGTATGCAGGGGTGACATGGAGGAGACTGGCACAAGACAGACCGTTGTGGAGGAAACTTGGGGAGACCTTCGTCCAGCAGTGGATTGATAATGGTTGACAATGATGATGATGATGTGTCTCTTGAGTTTTCACAATTTGGTGTGTTTAAAGTAAAGTTAACGCTAGCACTTATTCTCCTAAACCTAATACCATTGTTAGCACTTTAGATTCAAACCGATCTCGTAATCAGATATTTAAATTCTTAACTATGCCACACTGCACTGAACAGTCTTAGAAATCTTGATGAAGCAAGAAAACAAAGGAACACACAGGTAGTTGATTCGCAAAATTTAAAATGACACGAAAGAAATACGGGATTACGCCATATAATACAAATTTTGAAGATGACAATCCGATTTTTGGCGTAAATGTGACAAGGATGGTAAGTCAGATAATATCCGAAAACTTGAAAATTTTCATCGTCCTGGAGCGGGACTCGAACCCGCGTCTCCCAGAAAACGCCCGGGTATGCTAACCACTACACCACCCAGAACGACCAAGTTTCAAGTTTCCGATCAATTTGAATATAACCATCACAGGATTCGCTAGTCGAAGCAACCGGCATTCATGTTTAGCGAATCTGGAGGTTAAGAATCTTATCCCGTGTTTGCCCGGAGAAGCAGATAAATCATGAAAGAAATACGGGATTACGCCATATAATACAAATTTTGAAGATGACAATCCGATTTTTGGCGTAAATGTGACAAGGATGGTAAGTCAGATAATATCCGAAGTGATGGTTATATTCAAACTGATCGGAAACTTGAAACTTGGTCGTTCTGGGTGGTGTAGTGGTTAGCATACCCGGGCGTTTTCTGGGAGACGCGGGATCGAGTCCCGCTCCAGGACGATGAAAATTTTCAAGTTTTCGGATATTATCTGACTTACCATCCTTGTCACATTTACGCCAAAAATCGGATTGTCATCTTCAAAATTTGTATTATATGGCGTAATCCCGTATTTCTTTCATGATTTATCTGCTTCTCCGGGCAAACACGGGATAAGATTCTTAACCTCCAGATTCGCTAAACATGAATGCCGGTTGCTTCGACTAGCGAATCCTGTGATGGTTATATTCAAATTGATCGGAAACTTGAAACTTGGTCGTTCTGGGTGGTGTAGTGGTTAGCATACCCGGGCGTTTTCTGGGAGACGCGGGTTCGAGTCCCGCTCCAGGACGATGAAAATTTTCAAGTTTTCGGATATTATCTGACTTACCATCCTTGTCACATTTACGCCAAAAATCGGATTGTCATCTTCAAAATTTGTATTATATGGCGTAATCCCGTATTTCTTTCATGATTTATCTGCTTCTCCGGGCAAACACGGGATAAGATTCTTAACCTCCAGATTCGCTAAACATGAATGCCGGTTGCTTCGACTAGCGAATCCTGTGATGGTTATATTCAAATTGATCGGAAACTTGAAACTTGGTCGTTCTGGGTGGTGTAGTGGTTAGCATACCCGGGCGTTTTCTGGGAGACGCGGGATCGAGTCCCGCTCCAGGACGATGAAAATTTTCAAGTTTTCGGATATTATCTGACTTACCATCCTTGTCACATTTACGCCAAAAATCGGATTGTCATCTTCAAAATTTGTATTATATGGCGTAATCCCGTATTTCTTTCATGATTTATCTGCTTCTCCGGGCAAACACGGGATAAGATTCTTAACCTCCAGATTCGCTAAACATGAATGCCGGTTGCTTCGACTAGCGAATCCTGTGATGGTTATATTCAAATTGATCGGAAACTTGAAACTTGGTCGTTCTGGGTGGTGTAGTGGTTAGCATACCCGGGCGTTTTCTGGGAGACGCGGGTTCGAGTCCCGCTCCAGGACGATGAAAATGTTCAAGTTTTCGGATATTATCTGACTTACCGTCCTTGTCACATTTACGCCAAAAATCGGATTGTCATCTTCAAAATTTGTATTATATGGCGTAATCCCGTATTTCTTTCATGATTTATCTGCTTCTCCGGGCAAACACGGGATAAGATTCTTAACCTCCAGATTCGCTAAACATGAATGCCGGTTGCTTCGACTAGCGAATCCTGTGATGGTTATATTCAAATTGATCGGAAACTTGAAACTTGGTCGTTCTGGGTGGTGTAGTGGTTAGCATACCCGGGCGTTTTCTGGGAGACGCGGGATCGAGTCCCGCTCCAGGACGATGAAAATTTTCAAGTTTTCGGATATTATCTGACTTACCATCCTTGTCACATTTACGCCAAAAATCGGATTGTCATCTTCAAAATTTGTATTATATGGCGTAATCCCGTATTTCTTTCATGATTTATCTGCTTCTCCGGGCAAACACGGGATAAGATTCTTAACCTCCAGATTCGCTAAACATGAATGCCGGTTGCTTCGACTAGCGAATCCTGTGATGGTTATATTCAAATTGATCGGAAACTTGAAACTTGGTCGTTCTGGGTGGTGTAGTGGTTAGCATACCCGGGCGTTTTCTGGGAGACGCGGGATCGAGTCCCGCTCCAGGACGATGAAAATTTTCAAGTTTTCGGATATTATCTGACTTACCATCCTTGTCACATTTACGCCAAAAATCTGATTGTCATCTTCAAAATTTGTATTATATGGCGTAATCCCGTATTTCTTTCATGATTTATCTGCTTCTCCGGGCAAACACGGGATAAGATTCTTAACCTCCAGATTCGCTAAACATGAATGCCGGTTGCTTCGACTAGCGAATCCTGTGATGGTTAAATTCAAATTGATCGGAAACTTGAAACTTGGTCGTTCTGGTTGGTGTAGTTGTTAGCATACCCGGGCACTATCTGGGAGACGCGGGTTCGAGTCCCGCTCCAGGACGATGAAAATGTTCAAGTTTTCGGATATTATCTGACTTACCATCCTTGTCACATTTACGCCAAAAATCGAATTGTCATCTTCAAAATTTGTATTAAAATGACATGATCGTATTTCTGAAAATCCTGTATTTTCTTCAGCTATAAGAATGAAAGGGCAGTGTTGTTCCTAATATGATAGCAGAAGATAAACTGGTGTGTTACCTGGTTAAAGAATCAATTTTTCTTAGACGTGAGAGAATTAACTTGGAACTCTTTACACAAATCAAATTTATGACACTTTTTTTGTAGAGGAACAATACCTGAATATTTGTGATTTGTACAAAAACTTGAAAAGATAGATAGAGTTTGAATGCAGTTCTTACGAGTATAAAGGTATCAGGTGCTTTTTTTTTTTTGAGAAACTTACTTCATATAAATGATCTCCAAGAACTTTCTTCGCCGTAGCCTCGTCAGCGTTTTCAGGAATAACAGAAAGACTGTCCAGCATTGCTTGCATACCAGCGACACTTGCAGTATCTTCAAGTTTTTCTGGGTCTTTTACAGGCCCAATGTCTTCAAGTACCATTTTTTCAACTTTATCTGGCTGTAAATAAGCAAAACAAAAATTTATACTTTAGTGTTGTAGAGAATTGTTTAACACGTGTCAAAAAGTGTTTAGTCAATTTTTGGAAAAAGAATTGAAATCACCACGGTGCCAAAAGTAGAAGAAGACTTCACAAGCAGTAGATCTGTATTTAATTCTTTACCAATAACACATATAACAAGAAAGATGACACCGAATTTTCGGGTGTAATAACCTCGTCTTTTGAATCCGTTCTGACGCAAATTAAATTTATCAAAGCTATTCAAAGTCAATGGAACCGGTATGGAAAACAATAGTATCTGACGCAAGAAAGAAGTTTTCCAGTCGGGTCTTTAATCCCTCAGATATTGCTGTAAACGGAATCGTGAGCTTACGAACTCTTAGAAACAGATATCGACAAAAATAAGATGTGACTTTACGTCCCCTATTGGGAAAACCATGCATTATTTTAGGAAGAAAGTATTCTCAAAAGGTTTATCCATATCAGCGGTATCGGTCCAAGAAAAAAAAATTAGTCGAGTTTTCAGGAGCCCAGATTTTGCAACAAATACATCAGAATCAGAAATTAGCACTAATGACCCCTGGTAGCCAATATGCGATACAGGAAGAATTTTTCAAATCGAAGTTTTAGGAGCAGAAAACGCAATTTACCTTGATGCGCCCTAGCGGAAAGTCTTAAATGATTTACGTGAAAATTTTGAATTTATAGGAAAAACATTTCGCATCGGAAATACTATCCAACAACGAAGGAATTTTTCAAATTGAACTTTTAGAAGTAGAGATATTGACAAAAATAAGATATACGTGTACGCCCCCTGGCGTAGAAACCATGCATTATTTCAAGAAGAAAGTGTTCCTAAAAGGTTTGTCGACATGAGTAGCATCGGTCAACAAAAGACTTTTTTTCAATCGAGGTTTTAGAAGCTCATATTTTTCTGCAAATACATCAGAAGTGGAAATTAAGACTTACGCCACCTGGTGGCCATACCATTTTTTTACAAAAATTAGAAATTATGTGCAAAGGATTTCCCATCAGGAGCTGTATCCGGTGCAGAAGGAATTTTTCGAATCGGAGGTTTAGAAGCAGAGAAATAGTGGGAAACGCAATTTACCTTTACGCCCCCTAGCGGAAAGTCTATGAATTACTTGAAAATTTTGAATTTTTAGGAAAAACATGTCACACTAGAAACACTATCCAACAAAGAAGGATTTTTTAAAATCGGACTCTTAGAAGTCGAGATATTGACAAAAATAAGATATAGGTCTACGCCCCCTGGCGCAGAAACCCTGCACTATTTTAAAAAGAAAATGTTTCTAAAAGGTTTGTCGACACGAGTAGCATCGGTCAACAAAAGACTTTTTTCAAACGAGATTTTAGAAGCTCACATTTTGCTGCAAATACATCAGAAGCGGAAATTAAGGTTTACGCCCCCTGGTGGCCAAATCATTTTTTTTACAAAAATTAGAAATTATATGCAAACGATTTCCCATTAGGAGCTGTATCCGGTGCAGAAAGAATGTTTCAAATCGGAGATTTAGAAGCAGAGATATAGGGAGAAACGCAATTTAGCTTTACGCCCCCTAGCGGAAAGTCTATGAATTACTTGAAAATTTTGAAAATATAGGAAACACATGGAATACTGGAAACACTATCCAACGAAAAAGGAGTTTTTCAAATCGAACCGCTAGAAATTGAGATATTGACAAAAATAAGATATACATCTACGCCCCCTAGCGTAGAAACCATGCACTATTTCAAGAACAAAATGTTCCTAAAAGGTTTGTCGACATGAGTAGTATCGGTATACAAACGACGTTTTTTTTTAATCAAGAATTTAGAAGCTCATATTTTGCTGCAAATACATAAGAAGCGGAAATTAAGATTTACGCCCCCTGGTGGCCAATTTTTTTTTTATAAAAATTAGAAATTATGTGATAACGATTTTCCATCAGGAGCTGTATCCGGTGCAGAAAGAATTTTTCAAATCGGAGAATTAGAAGCAGAGATATAGGGCGAAACGCAATTTACATTTACGCCCCTAGCGGAAAGTCTATGAATTACTTGAAAATTTTGAAATTATATGAAAAACATGTCACACCGAAAACACTATCCAACGAAGAAGGAATTTTTGAAATCGGACTCTTAAAAGTAGAGATTTTGACAAAAATAAGATATACATCTACGCTCCCTGGCGGAGAAACTGTGAGATATTTTAGGAAGAAAATATTCCGAAAAGGTTTATCGATGTGAGTGGCATCAGTCCACGAAATAATTTTTTTCAATCGATATTTTAGAAGCTCAGATTTTATGGCAAATACATCAGAAGCAAAAAATTAACACTTACGCCGCCTGGTGGCGAAAGTATTCTTTACCAAAAATTTGAAATTATATACAAGAGATTTTCCATTTGGATATGTATCCGCTGAAGAACATTTTTTTCAAATCGGAGTTTTAGAAGAAGATTTATCGGGAAAAATGTAATTTACTTTTACGCCCCTAGCGGAAATTCTATGCGTAATTTGAAAAAGTAACTATATTTAAAATACTCTTCGACATAAATGGAATCGAAAGATAACAATTTTTTCAATGGGATGTTTAGAAGCAAATATGTGGAATAAAACGTATTTTTGAATTCGACATCATCTGCATTTACGCCCTCTGCCGGCAAAATTGTACATCGTAAAAAAAAAAAACGAAATGAAGGATCATCATTTGCATATTTCAAGCTTCCCAACGCAAAAAGAATTTTTTTCGGACTAATAGTTGCTGAGAAGCACAATCTTTTTTACAAAAGACGTGCTAAAAATGAAACGATTCTTCCTTCGAATAATACCTTATCGCCGGATCAAAAGAAATCTTGCGTCACTTTTGGCAAGAAGTGACAAAGGAGGTTTCAAAATGAAGATTTCTGCGCAATAAAGGAGCTGCTTTGTTGTATGCTCTACCTCGAAAATGAACAAGAAAGATGACACCGAATTTTCGGATGTACTGAGCGCGTCTTTTCAATCCATTCTGACGGGAATTAAATTTATCAAAGCTATTTAAAGACACTGGAACCGGTATGGAAAACAATAGATCTGACCGAAGAAAGAAGTTTTTCAATCGGGGTTCTTAATTCCGTAGATATTGCTGTAAACGGAATCGTGAACTTACGCCCTCAGGTGGCAGACATGTGCTTTAGGAAAAATTTGAATTTATATCAGAAACATTTCGCAGTACAAACGCTCTCAAACGAAGAAAAAAGTTTTCAAATCGGACTCTTAGGAGCAGATCATCATCATCATCATTGTCAACCATTATCAATCCACTGCTGGACGAAGGTCTCCCCAAGTTTCCTCCACAACGGTCTGTCATGTGCCAGTCTCCTCCATGTCACCCCTGCATACTTTCGAATTTCATCCACCCATCTCCCATGTGGTCTTCTTCTGGGTCTTTTCCTGTCCCTTGGAATCCAATCTAAAATTTCGGCTGTCCATCGATGATCTGTCCTTCTGGCAGTATGTCCAGCCCATTGCCATTTCAGGGATTTAACTCTGATCATGATGTCTTCCACTCTTGTCATTTTTCGGATCCACGAGTTCCTCTTCTTATCTCTCCTGGTTACACCAAGCATGCACCTCTCCATGCTGCTTTGAGTTGTCTGCAGCCTTTGTATGTCTCTTTTAGCTAAGGTCCACGTCTCTGCACCATACGTAAGCACTGGAAGGATGCATTGATCAAACACTTTTCTTTTAAGACATAATGGCATATTGCTCTTGAAAATTATGCTGTTTCTTCCAAAAGCTCTCCAGGCAAGTTTTGTACGCCGATTAATTTCTTCATCAATGTGACCCTCACTTGATATCTGCTGTCCAAGATAAACGTACGTGTCTGTTATCTCCAGCTTTTCTCCATCAATCGATAAGTCTTCATTTCTTGTAAAAGCATTGAACATCACTTTTGTCTTCTGAAAGTTCATTTTTAATCCCACTTCTTTACTCTTGTCAGCAAGTTCCTGGATCATACTCTGCAGCTCTGATGGGGTAGTTGCAAAAATGACTACGTCATCAGCAAAACGAAGGTGGGTTAGATAATCTCCATTAATCTTTATCCCCTTGTTTTCCCAGCTCAGTGACTGAAAAACACCCTCCAATGTAGCATTAAAGAGCTTCGGAGATATGGTGTCACCTTGTCTCACTCCCTTTCCAATTTTTACGTGTGTTGTATTTTCAAACAGCCGAATCTTTGCACTTGCATTTTCATAGATGTTATTAATAATATTAATGTATGCATCTTCAATACCGCAGGATTTCAGAGCCGTGGTAACTGCTGATGGTTTCACCGAATCAAAGGCTTTTTCATAATCGATAAAAGCCATGCACAATGGAAGTTCATATTCCCTCGCTCTTTCAATTAGTTCTCTCAGCACATGGATATGATCTATTGTGCTGTAGCCACTCCTGAATCCAGCTTGTTCTCTCGGTTGAGCCATGTCCAGTGTTACCTTCAAGCGGTGTGAAAGAACTTTAGTGAAGATTTTATAAACCACTGATAGGAGGCTGATAGGTCTGTAGTTTTCGAGATCCTCAATGTCACCTTTCTTATGTAGCAGGATCATTGTATCGGTGTTCCAATCCTCAGGAATCTTTCCTTCATTAAGGCATCGAGTGAAAATTTGGGCGAGTACTGTTTCGATTTCTCCACTTGCTTCTTGTATGATGTCTACAGTAATTCCATCTTCTCCTGGAGCTTTTCCTCGCTTCATGTTCTTGATTGCATGTGCAACTTCTGCTGGGAGGACTGGAGGAACTCTGGTACTGGTATCTTTCATGATGTCTGGAGTGCATATATCATCCCTTTCATATAATTTGGAGTAGAAATCTTTCACTCTTGTCAAAATTTCGCCTCTATTTCTTGTTACAGAACCATCTTCTTTTCTCAGTGCCATAATCTGTTTTCTTCCCTTACTGAGATGTCCCTTTGCTATCTTTAGGCTTTGGTTGTTTTCAATTGCTTTCCTCACTAGTTCACAGTTGAATTTCCTTACGTCTTCAGTGATACTTTTTCGTGCTGTCTTGCATAGCTCTATATATTCCACTTTGGAAGTCACATCTTCTTTAGTTGTCCTCATCTCTCTTCTTTTTTGCATCAACATTTTGGTTTTTCCTGATAATTTGTTCACATGCAACTTGTTCTTAGACCCAGCTAATTTTGTTGCTGTTTCCATAAGAGCTTTGGTTACTTTTCTGTTAACTTCAGAGATGTCCACTTCTTCCGATGTTAGGCCTTCTAAAGCAGAGAACCTGTTCTTCAGTTCTAACTTGAAGGTATTATGGTGTTTTTTAAGGTTGGTTATGTCAATAGATTTTGTTTGTCCTATGAGCTTGCCACGTTCAAGTTTAGTGTTGAGGTGCATCTTACATCTCACCAATCTATGGTCACTACCTGTGTTGGAGCAGATATACTGACAAATATGAGATACGCAATAAGCCGCCCTAGCGGAGAAAATATGCATTATTTTAAGAAGAAAGTATTCTCAAAAGGTTTTTCGATATGAGCGGTATCGGTCCAGCCAATAAGTTTTTCAGTCGACTTTTCAGGAACTCATATTTTGCTGCAAATAAATCGGAATCACAAATTAACACTTATGCCCGTGGTGGCTAAAACATTCTGTACCAAATTTTAGAAATTATATGAAACACATTTTCCATCTCGAGCTGTATGCGATACAGGAAGAATTCTTCAAATCGGAGTTTTAGAAGCAGAAATATCGGAGAAAACGCAATTTACCCCGCGGAAAGTCTATGATTTACTTGAAAAATTTGAAATTGTATGAAAAACATTTTTCGCTGGAAACGCTATCGAACAAAGAAGGAATTTTTCAAATCGGACTCTTAGAAGTAGAGATATTGACAAGAATAAAATATATACATCTACACCCCCTGACGGAGAAACCATGCATTTTTTCAAGAATGAAATACTCCGAAAAGTTTTATCGACGTGAGTAGTATGGGTCCACAAACGAATTTTTTTTAGTCGAAATTGTAGAAGTTCGTATTATGTAGGGAAAACACTGGAAGCGGAAATTAAGATTTTAGCCCCCCTGGTGGACAAACTATTCTTTACCAAAAATAAGAAATTATATGCAAAAGATTTCCCATCGGGAGCTGTATCCGGTGTAGAAAGAGTTTTTCAAATCGGAGTTACAGGAGCAGACATATCGGAGAAAACGCGATTTACTTTTACGCACCCTAGCGGAAAATCTATGCGTAACTTGAAAAGTGACTATACCTAAAATGCACTTCGACATAAATGAAATCGGAATGTCAAATAATTTTGTTAATCTGATGCTTAGAAGCAAATATATGGAACAAAATGTACACTGCCGGAAAGTGAAAAAAGAACACCAAGAAGGAATTGGCTGAAGATCATGAACATTAATTTCGGGACCAACCGGTGAGCGCTTACGCCACAGCACGGCACAATATGCAAATTATCGCCGGTGGTATTTAAGGAGTGCGGCGAAGTGAATGTAATCAGTCGTCGGCGTACGGACACGTGTGAAGACCCTGAAGAAGCTGCAATGCCTGGACACGGAAGACGTGTACGATTTCAGCAGTTATCGGACTTTGAGCGAGGTCGTCTAGTCGGACTCCACGAGGCCGGGTGGTCGTATCGTCGTATTGCGGAGCGAATTGGACGGGAGGTATCGGTGGTGGTACCATGGTGGCGTAGATGGTCCGAGGAACATTCCCACACGAGAAGACGTGGAACCGGGAGTCACAGACGGACTGATGAGCGCACCGATCGACGCATAAGAAGAGCGGCGTTGTCAAGCAGAACATCCACTGTGACGCAAATCCGAGCTGCCGTTGCACCTGAGGTGACTGTGCGAACAATCCGCAACCGTCTACTGGATGCAGGACTACGTGCACGTGTGCCTCTGGCATGTGTACCTCTGACTCCAGCCCACCGTCAGGAACGGCTGCAGTGGTGTCGATAACGTCTGCACTGGAGAACTCAATGGCGATCTGTCGTGTTCAGCGATGAAAGCAGATTTTGCTTGGGAGCCTCCGATGGCCGTATGCGTGTTCGCAGACGCACAGGGGAGTGTCTCCACCCTTCTTGCATCCACCAGCGGCACACAGGGCCTACACCTGGTCTCCTGGTGTGGGGAGCGATCAGCTATCACTCCCGTAGACAACTAGTGTTTGTACTGGGTACGTTAAACAGCACCTCCTACATCAACAACATCATTCAGACCGTTGTTGTGCCATTTGTAAAGTCGGTCCATCGTGGTGTTTTCCAGCAAGATAATGCACTTCAGGGTGTGAGACAACTTCCATGGCCTTCCCATTGAGCACGTGTGGGATTTTATGGGACAACGACTTATCCGGTCTCCACGGCCAGCCACGACCATCCCCGGTTGAGGCGTCCAGGTTGAGGATGCTTGGAACTCAATACCCCAAACTTACATCCAACATCTGTACGACAGACTCCATGCCAGAATTGCACAGTGTGATGCAGTTCATGGCGGTTCAACCTCGTACTAACCATGTTACATGGAAATGTTATTTTTCAGTTTACCAGCAAATACAGCTGTATTTTGCCATAATGTTTTGATCACGTTATCCTCTGTATTCCGTTATTATGCTGTATAAATTTCGTTGGTATCAGACGTCTCCTTCTTGGTGTTCTTTTTTCACTTTCCGGCCACGACCATCCCCGATTGAGGCGTCCAGGTTGAGGATGCTTGGAACTCAATACCCCAAACTTACATCCAACATCTGTACGACAGACTCCATGCCAGAATTGCACAGTGTGACGCAGTTCATGGCGGTTCAACCTCGTACTAACCATGTTACATGGAAATGTTATTTTTCAGTTTACCAGCAAATACAGCTGTATTTTGCCATAATGTTTTGATCACGTTATCCTCTGTATTCCGTTATGTATAAATTTCATTGGTATCAGACGTCTCCTTCTTGGTGCTCTTTTTCACTTTCTGCCAGTGTATTTTAAATTCTATGTCATCTACGTTTACGCCCTCTAGCGGCGATATTGTACATCGTAAAGAAAAACGAAATAAAGGATCATCATTTGCATATTTCAAGCTATCTAATGGAAAAATAATTTTTCAAATCAGACAAATAGTTGTAGAGATATGGTGACTACAAACGGACGGACGAACAAACCGATAACATAAGCATGATTCTTTTTTACAAAAGACGTGCTGAAAATTCAACACTGCGCGAATTGGAAATATCCAGATTCCCCCTCATGACAATAAAGCAAAAGTTTCAAAAAGAGCTGCCAAAATTATTCTTAATATATTCCTCTGTCACTCAAGATTTGTCCACAAAGGTATCGTACCTCCACGTTTAACAGTAACTCCTGCATATTATTGGGTTGTCGGAAAAGTAATGATGTATTTTAGCCATCTTTTGCAAAGGTCAATTGATAGAAAGAACAAATATCAATCAAGGATATAATACCCGTTTTGTTCGATGACCTTTTGCCTTCTTTCAGTGAGCTGCAGAATGCCTCGTTCATAGAAGGACCTGTCTTTCGTGGCAAAAAACTGTACAAGCTGCTGATTTACAGCCTCATCTGTTATACCACGCAAGGACTGTTGAAGAGAGCGAAACAAGTGGAAGTCTGACGGCGCAAGGTCAGGCGAGTATGCTTGGTGTGGCAACACATCCCACCCAAGCTCCAATAATTTTTGGCGGGTGATCAAACTTGTGTGTGGTCTCGCGTTGTCGTGATGGAACACAACACCTTTACGATGAACAAGGTCTGGACGTTTCTGGATGATGGATTGGTTCAAACTGTCCACTTGCCAAAGTACACATTCGAATTGATTGCTTGGTTCCGTGGTAGGAGCTCGAAAAACACGACACCTTTAAAATCCCACCACACTGAGACCAGAACCTTCCGCTGATTAATGTCTGCTTTGGATGTCGTTTGAGGCGAAGCAGCACGTCGGGACCAAGACCGTTTGCGCAGCACATTGTTGTACACACTCCACTTTTCGCCACCAGTTATCAGTCGCTTCAAAAAAGGATCGCTTTCCTCACGTTTAATGAGCATATCGCAGATGTTTATATGCGCCGTCAATTGAGCTTCTTTGAGTTCACGAGGAACCCACACGTCGAGCTTGGTTACGTATCCCAGCTTCTTCAGGTGGTCGTGAACCCTTGAATGATGGATGTGCAATGTGTCTGCAATCTCTCATGTCGTGTAACGTGGGTTTGATGCCGGGATCTACCCCTACAACGACTGGTGTTTGGTCTCCGGATCGTCACTGTAGACCCAATTCTCGTCCCCAGTGATGACTCGCAACAGGAACGTTGGATCATTCACCACCTGCTGACGAAGATCTTGAAAGAGTTCGACACAGACATATGAGCATGCTTTTGGTTGCGCTTCGGACCTTCTTCGGTCGTGGAGATGCCGGGATCTTCCACTACAACGACTGGTGTTTGGTCTTCGGGTCGTCACTGTAGACTCAAGTCTTGTCCCTAGTGATGACCCGCAACAGGAACGTTGGATCATTCACCACCTGCTGACGAAGATCTTGAAAAAGTTCGACACAGACATATGAGCATGCTTTTGGTTGCGCTTCGCACCTTCTTCGGTCGTGAAGATGCCGGGATCTTCCACTACATCGAGTGTTGTTTTGTCTCCGGGTCGTAACCGTAGACCCAAGTCTCGTCCCCAGTGATGACTCGCAACAGGAAACACCACCTGCTGACGAAGATCTTGGCAGAGTTCGACACGGAGCGCCTTTTGTTCAGGGTTGAGAATCTTTAGCACAAACGTTTCAGCAATGCAGTGCATGTTCAAAACCAACCTCAGAATCTCTTGCACTGCTCCGTATGACACACTGACGTTGGTAGTAATGTCTTGAATGGTTCCCCGACGATCCTCATGCACCAGTTCCCTGATTTTTTCCACATTTTCGGGGGTTTGCACGTGGACGGCCGCCCTGACCTCTCGTAGTCTTCCAGTGCCGTTCTGCCGCTCTTGAAGCGCGAGTGCCACTCAAACACCTCGCACGACTCATTGCTTCATTGCCATATGCCTGCCTCGACATTTCACGCGACTCCGCTCCCAATTTGCCGAGTGTGACCTAGAATTTGATGTTCGCTCGCTTCTCTAGTTTGCAGTCCATACCGAAATCGCAGCTGTGTTCTGCACGTGGTCACCAAATATCGGGTAGCACAGCTCCTAAAGTTCACAGGTCGACGCCACTCGGCACAATGACTCATGAAGATCACTGCCCTCGACCGCTGTTCGCGCGTCTGCGTACTGATATTTGTTGGCGCGCAACGTCCCAGGTCTCGGAACTTTTTGATCCAACCACGTGTTGTGGATTTCTTCAATCTGCTGGACCAATAAAAGGTTATCGCAAGTTGTCGTCTGTTTATGTTTCGCCTGGCCATAAAGTATTGCATCGTATTATCATTTAGTTCAACATTTCTTTAGTCATGATTTTAGACATAGCCTAACAGCAAACTCGCCCAAGAAAAAGAGTTACGTTACACATTTCTGTATGTAAAGCAAATGAAAAAAATGTGTATTATTACTCATTTGAAACTAAGAGTTAGGGAAATCAGAATTTAAAGAAATATTATGTTTTGTACCATGTCTTGTATTGAGAGCAACATTTCCTTAGTCATGATTTTAGACATAACCTGACACCAAACTCGCCCAAGAAAAAGAGTTACGTTACACATTTCTGTATGTAAAGCAAATGAAAAAAATGTGTATTATTACTCATTTGAAACTAAGAGTTAGGGAAATCAGAATTTAAAGAAATATTATGTTTTGTACCATGTCTTGTATTGAGAGCAACATTTCCTTAGTCATGATTTTAGACATAGCCTAACAGCAAACTCGCCCAAGAAAAAGAGTTACGTTACACATTTCTGTATGTAAAGCAAATGAAAAAAATGTGTATTATTACTCATTTGAAACTAAGAGTTAGGGAAATCAGAATTTAAAGAAATATTATGTTTTGTACCATGTCTTGTATTGAGAGCAACATTTCCTTAGTCATGATTTTAGATATAGCCTAACAGCAAACTCGCCCAAGAAAAAGAGTTACGTTACACATTTCTGTATGTAAAGCAAATGAAAAAAATGTGTATTATTACTCATTTGAAACTAAGAGTTAGGGAAATCAGAATTTAAAGAAATATTATGTTTTGTACCATGTCTTGTATTGAGAGCAACATTTCCTTAGTCATGATTTTAGACATAGCCTAACAGCAAACTCGCCCAAGAAAAAGAGTTACGTTACACATTTCTGTATGTAAAGCAAATGAAAAAAATGTGTATTACTACTCATTTGAAACTAAGAGTTAGGAAATCAGAATTTAAAGAAATATTATGTTTTGTACCATGTCTTGTATTGAGAGCAACATTTCCTTAGTCATGATTTTAGACATAGCCTAACAGCAAACTCGCCCAAGAAAAAGAGTTACGTTACACATTTCTGTATGTAAAGCAAATGAAAAAAATGTGTAATATTACTCATTTGAAACTAAGAGTTAGGGAAATCAGAATTTAAAGAAATATTATGTTTTGTACCATGTCTTGTATTGAGAGCAACATTTCCTTAGTCATGATTTTAGACATAGCCTAACAGCAAACTCGCCCAAGAAAAAGAGTTACGTTACACATTTCTGTATGTAAAGCAAATGAAAAAAATGTGTATTATTACTCATTTGAAACTAAGAGTTAGGGAAATCAGAATTTAAAGAAATATTATGTTTTGTACCATGTCTTGTATTGAGAGCAACATTTCCTTAGTCATGATTTTAGACATAACCTGACACCAAACTCGCCCAAGAAAAAGAGTTACGTTACACATTTCTGTATGTAAAGCAAATGAAAAAAATGTGTATTATTACTCATTTGAAACTAAGAGTTAGGGAAATCAGAATTTAAAGAAATATTATGTTTTGTACCATGTCTTGTATTGAGAGCAACATTTCCTTAGTCATGATTTTAGACATAACCTGACACCAAACTCGCCCAAGAAAAAGAGTTACGTTACACATTTCTGTATGTAAAGCAAATGAAAAAAATGTGTATTATTACTCATTTGAAACTAAGAGTTAGGGAAATCAGAATTTAAAGAAATATTATGTTTTGTACCATGTCTTGTATTGAGAGCAACATTTCCTTAGTCATGATTTTAGACATAGCCTAACAGCAAACTCGCCCAAGAAAAAGAGTTACGTTACACATTTCTGTATGTAAAGCAAATGAAAAAAATGTGTATTATTACTCATTTGAAACTAAGAGTTAGGGAAATCAGAATTTAAAGAAATATTATGTTTTGTACCATGTCTTGTATTGAGAGCAACATTTCCTTAGTCATGATTTTAGATATAGCCTAACAGCAAACTCGCCCAAGAAAAAGAGTTACGTTACACATTTCTGTATGTAAAGCAAATGAAAAAAATGTGTATTATTACTCATTTGAAACTAAGAGTTAGGGAAATCAGAATTTAAAGAAATATTATGTTTTGTACCATGTCTTGTATTGAGAGCAACATTTCCTTAGTCATGATTTTAGACATAGCCTAACAGCAAACTCGCCCAAGAAAAAGAGTTACGTTACACATTTCTGTATGTAAAGCAAATGAAAAAAATGTGTATTACTACTCATTTGAAACTAAGAGTTAGGGAAATCAGAATTTAAAGAAATATTATGTTTTGTACCATGTCTTGTATTGAGAGCAACATTTCCTTAGTCATGATTTTAGACATAGCCTAACAGCAAACTCGCCCAAGAAAAAGAGTTACGTTACACATTTCTGTATGTAAAGCAAATGAAAAAAATGTGTAATATTACTCATTTGAAACTAAGAGTTAGGGAAATCAGAATTTAAAGAAATATTATGTTTTGTACCATGTCTTGTATTGAGAGCAACATTTCCTTAGTCATGATTTTAGACATAGCCTAACAGCAAACTCGCCCAAGAAAAAGAGTTACGTTACACATTTCTGTATGTAAAGCAAATGAAAAAAATGTGTATTATTACTCATTTGAAACTAAGAGTTAGGGAAATCAGAATTTAAAGAAATATTATGTTTTGTACCATGTCTTGTATTGAGAGCAACATTTCCTTAGTCATGATTTTAGACATAACCTGACACCAAACTCGCCCAAGAAAAAGAGTTACGTTACACATTTCTGTATGTAAAGCAAATGAAAAAAATGTGTATTATTACTCATTTGAAACTAAGAGTTAGGAAATCAGAATTTAAAGAAATATTATGTTTTGTACCATGTCTTGTATTGAGAGCAACATTTCCTTAGTCATGATTTTAGACATAGCCTAACAGCAAACTCGCCCAAGAAAAAGAGTTACGTTACACATTTCTGTATGTAAAGCAAATGAAAAAAATGTGTATTATTACTCATTTGAAACTAAGAGTTAGGAAATCAGAATTTAAAGAAATATTATGTTTTGTACCATGTCTTGTATTGAGAGCAACATTTCCTTAGTCATGATTTTAGATATAGCCTAACAGCAAACTCGCCCAAGAAAAAGAGTTACGTTACACATTTCTGTATGTAAAGCAAATGAAAAAAATGTGTATTATTACTCATTTGAAACTAAGAGTTAGGGAAATCAGAATTTAAAGAAATATTATGTTTTGTACCATGTCTTGTATTGAGAGCAACATTTCCTTAGTCATGATTTTAGACATAGCCTAACAGCAAACTCGCCCAAGAAAAAGAGTTACGTTACACATTTCTGTATGTAAAGCAAATGAAAAAAATGTGTATTACTACTCATTTGAAACTAAGAGTTAGGGAAATCAGAATTTAAAGAAATATTATGTTTTGTACCATGTCTTGTATTGAGAGCAACATTTCCTTAGTCATGATTTTAGACATAGCCTAACAGCAAACTCGCCCAAGAAAAAGAGTTACGTTACACATTTCTGTATGTAAAGCAAATGAAAAAAATGTGTAATATTACTCATTTGAAACTAAGAGTTAGGGAAATCAGAATTTAAAGAAATATTATGTTTTGTACCATGTCTTGTATTGAGAGCAACATTTCCTTAGTCATGATTTTAGACATAGTCTAACAGCAAACTCGCCCAAGAAAAAGAGTTACGTTACACATTTCTGTATGTAAAGCAAATGAAAAAAATGTGTATTATTACTCATTTGAAACTAAGAGTTAGGGAAATCAGAATTTAAAGAAATATTATGTTTTGTACCATGTCTTGTATTGAGAGCAACATTTCCTTAGTCATGATTTTAGATATAGCCTAACAGCAAACTCGCCCAAGAAAAAGAGTTACGTTACACATTTCTGTATGTAAAGCAAATGAAAAAAATGTGTATTATTACTCATTTGAAACTAAGAGTTAGGGAAATCAGAATTTAAAGAAATATTATGTTTTGTACCATGTCTTGTATTGAGAGCAACATTTCCTTAGTCATGATTTTAGATATAGCCTAACAGCAAACTCGCCCAAGAAAAAGAGTTACGTTACACATTTCTGTATGTAAAGCAAATGAAAAAAATGTGTATTATTACTCATTTGAAACTAAGAGTTAGAGAAATCAGAATTTAAAGAAATATTATGTTTTGTACCATGTCTTGTATTGAGAGCAACATTTCCTTAGTCATGATTTTAGACATAGCCTAACAGCAAACTCGCCCAAGAAAAAGAGTTACGTTACACATTTCTGTATGTAAAGCAAATGAAAAAAATGTGTAATATTACTCATTTGAAACTAAGAGTTAGAGAAATCAGAATTTAAAGAAATATTATGTTTTGTACCATGTCTTGTATTGAGAGCAACATTTCCTTAGTCATGATTTTAGACATAGCCTAACAGCAAACTCGCCCAAGAAAAAGAGTTACGTTACACATTTCTGTATGTAAAGCAAATGAAAAAAATGTGTATTACTACTCATTTGAAACTAAGAGTTAGGGAAATCAGAATTTAAAGAAATATTATGTTTTGTACCATGTCTTGTATTGAGAGCAACATTTCCTTAGTCATGATTTTAGACATAGCCTAACAGCAAACTCGCCCAAGAAAAAGAGTTACGTTACACATTTCTGTATGTAAAGCAAATGAAAAAAATGTGTATTATTACTCATTTGAAACTAAGAGTTAGGGAAATCAGAATTTAAAGAAATATTATGTTTTGTACCATGTCTTGTATTGAGAGCAACATTTCCTTAGTCATGATTTTAGATATAACCTGACACCAAACTCGCCCAAGAAAAAGAGTTACGTTACACATTTCTGTATGTAAAGCAAATGAAAAAAATGTGTAATATTACTCATTTGAAACTAAGAGTTAGGGAAATCAGAATTTAAAGAAATATTATGTTTTGTACCATGTCTTGTATTGAGAGCAACATTTCCTTAGTCATGATTTTAGACATAGCCTAAATGCAATCTCGCCCAAGAAAAAGAGTTACGTTACACATTTCTGTATGTAAAGCAAATGAAAAAAATGTGTATTATTACTCATTTGAAACTAAGAGTTAGGGAAATCAGAATTTAAAGAAATATTATGTTTTGTACCATGTCTTGTATTGAGAGCAACATTTCCTTAGTCATGATTTTAGACATAGCCTAACAGCAAACTCGCCCAAGAAAAAGAGTTACGTTACACATTTCTGTATGTAAAGCAAATGAAAAAAATGTGTATTATTACTCATTTGAAACTAAGAGTTAGGGAAATCAGAATTTAAAGAAATATTATGTTTTGTACCATGTCTTGTATTGAGAGCAACATTTCCTTAGTCATGATTTTAGACATAGCCTAACAGCAAACTCGCCCAAGAAAAAGAGTTACGTTACACATTTCTGTATGTAAAGCAAATGAAAAAAATGTGTATTATTACTCATTTGAAACTAAGAGTTAGGAAATCAGAATTTAAAGAAATATTATGTTTTGTACCATGTCTTGTATTGAGAGCAACATTTCCTTAGTCATGATTTTAGATATAGCCTAACAGCAAACTCGCCCAAGAAAAAGAGTTACGTTACACATTTCTGTATGTAAAGCAAATGAAAAAAATGTGTATTATTACTCATTTGAAACTAAGAGTTAGGAAATCAGAATTTAAAGAAATATTATGTTTTGTACCATGTCTTGTATTGAGAGCAACATTTCCTTAGTCATGATTTTAGACATAGCCTAACAGCAAACTCGCCCAAGAAAAAGAGTTACGTTACACATTTCTGTATGTAAAGCAAATGAAAAAAATGTGTATTATTACTCATTTGAAACTAAGAGTTAGGGAAATCAGAATTTAAAGAAATATTATGTTTTGTACCATGTCTTGTATTGAGAGCAACATTTCCTTAGTCATGATTTTAGACATAGCCTAACAGCAAACTCGCCCAAGAAAAAGAGTTACGTTACACATTTCTGTATGTAAAGCAAATGAAAAAAATGTGTAATATTACTCATTTGAAACTAAGAGTTAGGGAAATCAGAATTTAAAGAAATATTATGTTTTGTACCATGTCTTGTATTGAGAGCAACATTTCCTTAGTCATGATTTTAGACATAGTCTAACAGCAAACTCGCCCAAGAAAAAGAGTTACGTTACACATTTCTGTATGTAAAGCAAATGAAAAAAATGTGTAATATTACTCATTTGAAACTAAGAGTTAGGGAAATCAGAATTTAAAGAAATATTATGTTTTGTACCATGTCTTGTATTGAGAGCAACATTTCCTTAGTCATGATTTTAGACATAGCCTAAATGCAATCTCGCCCAAGAAAAAGAGTTACGTTACACATTTCTGTATGTAAAGCAAATGAAAAAAATGTGTATTATTACTCATTTGAAACTAAGAGTTAGGGAAATCAGAATTTAAAGAAATATTATGTTTTGTACCATGTCTTGTATTGAGAGCAACATTTCCTTAGTCATGATTTTAGACATAGCCTAAATGCAATCTCGCCCAAGAAAAAGAGTTACGTTACACATTTCTGTATGTAAAGCAAATGAAAAAAATGTGTATTATTACTCATTTGAAACTAAGAGTTAGGGAAATCAGAATTTAAAGAAATATTATGTTTTGTACCATGTCTTGTATTGAGAGCAACATTTCCTTAGTCATGATTTTAGACATAGCCTAACAGCAAACTCGCCCAAGAAAAAGAGTTACGTTACACATTTCTGTATGTAAAGCAAATGAAAAAAATGTGTAATATTACTCATTTGAAACTAAGAGTTAGGAAATCAGAAT
Organism: Macrothele yani; assembly: GCA_039090855.1. Classification (NCBI taxonomy): domain Eukaryota; kingdom Metazoa; phylum Arthropoda; class Arachnida; order Araneae; family Macrothelidae; genus Macrothele; species Macrothele yani. Next base: position 111,072,415 of record CM077033.1, on the reverse strand, counting down.
TTAAAGAAATATTATGTTTTGTACCATGTCTTGTATTGAGAGCAACATTTCCTTAGTCATGATTTTAGACATAGCCTAAATGCAATCTCGCCCAAGAAAAAGAGTTACGTTACACATTTCTGTATGTAAAGCAAATGAAAAAAATGTGTATTATTACTCATTTGAAACTAAGAGTTAGGGAAATCAGAATTTAAAGAAATATTATGTTTTGTACCATGTCTTGTATTGAGAGCAACATTTCCTTAGTCATGATTTTAGATATAACCTGACACCAAACTCGCCCAAGAAAAAGAGTTACGTTACACATTTCTGTATGTAAAGCAAATGAAAAAAATGTGTAATATTACTCATTTGAAACTAAGAGTTAGGGAAATCAGAATTTAAAGAAATATTATGTTTTGTACCATGTCTTGTATTGAGAGCAACATTTCCTTAGTCATGATTTTAGACATAGCCTAAATGCAATCTCGCCCAAGAAAAAGAGTTACGTTACACATTTCTGTATGTAAAGCAAATGAAAAAAATGTGTATTATTACTCATTTGAAACTAAGAGTTAGGGAAATCAGAATTTAAAGAAATATTATGTTTTGTACCATGTCTTGTATTGAGAGCAACATTTCCTTAGTCATGATTTTAGACATAGCCTAACAGCAAACTCGCCCAAGAAAAAGAGTTACGTTACACATTTCTGTATGTAAAGCAAATGAAAAAAATGTGTATTATTACTCATTTGAAACTAAGAGTTAGGAAATCAGAATTTAAAGAAATATTATGTTTTGTACCATGTCTTGTATTGAGAGCAACATTTCCTTAGTCATGATTTTAGACATAGCCTAACAGCAAACTCGCCCAAGAAAAAGAGTTACGTTACACATTTCTGTATGTAAAGCAAATGAAAAAAATGTGTATTATTACTCATTTGAAACTAAGAGTTAGGGAAATCAGAATTTAAAGAAATATTATGTTTTGTACCATGTCTTGTATTGAGAGCAACATTTCCTTAGTCATGATTTTAGATATAGCCTAACAGCAAACTCGCCCAAGAAAAAGAGTTACGTTACACATTTCTGTATGTAAAGCAAATGAAAAAAATGTGTATTATTACTCATTTGAAACTAAGAGTTAGGGAAATCAGAATTTAAAGAAATATTATGTTTTGTACCATGTCTTGTATTGAGAGCAACATTTCCTTAGTCATGATTTTAGACATAGCCTAACAGCAAACTCGCCCAAGAAAAAGAGTTACGTTACACATTTCTGTATGTAAAGCAAATGAAAAAAATGTGTAATATTACTCATTTGAAACTAAGAGTTAGGGAAATCAGAATTTAAAGAAATATTATGTTTTGTACCATGTCTTGTATTGAGAGCAACATTTCCTTAGTCATGATTTTAGACATAGCCTAACAGCAAACTCGCCCAAGAAAAAGAGTTACGTTACACATTTCTGTATGTAAAGCAAATGAAAAAAATGTGTAATATTACTCATTTGAAACTAAGAGTTAGGGAAATCAGAATTTAAAGAAATATTATGTTTTGTACCATGTCTTGTATTGAGAGCAACATTTCCTTAGTCATGATTTTAGACATAGCCTAACAGCAAACTCGCCCAAGAAAAAGAGTTACGTTACACATTTCTGTATGTAAAGCAAATGAAAAAAATGTGTAATATTACTCATTTGAAACTAAGAGTTAGGGAAATCAGAATTTAAAGAAATATTATGTTTTGTACCATGTCTTGTATTGAGAGCAACATTTCCTTAGTCATGATTTTAGACATAGCCTAACAGCAAACTCGCCCAAGAAAAAGAGTTACGTTACACATTTCTGTATGTAAAGCAAATGAAAAAAATGTGTATTATTACTCATTTGAAACTAAGAGTTAGGGAAATCAGAATTTAAAGAAATATTATGTTTTGTACCATGTCTTGTATTGAGAGCAACATTTCCTTAGTCATGATTTTAGACATAGCCTAACAGCAAACTCGCCCAAGAAAAAGAGTTACGTTACACATTTCTGTATGTAAAGCAAATGAAAAAAATGTATATTATTACTCATTTGAAACTAAGAGTTAGGGAAATCAGAATTTAAAGAAATATTATGTTTTGTACCATGTCTTGTACTGAGAGCAACATTTCCTTAGTCATGATTTTAGACATAGCCTAACAGCAAACTCGCCCAAGAAAAAGAGTTACGTTACACATTTCTGTATGTAAAGCAAATGAAAAAAATGTATATTATTACTCATTTGAAACTAAGAGTTAGGGAAATCAGAATTTAAAGAAATATTATGTTTTGTACCATGTCTTGTATTGAGAGCAACATTTCCTTAGTCATGATTTTAGACATAGCCTCACATCAAACTCGCCCAAGAAAAAGAGTTACGTTACACATTTCTGTATGTAAAGCAAATGAAAAAAAAAATGTGTATTATTACTCATTTGAAACTAAGAGTTAGGGAAATCAGAATTTAAAGAAATATTATGTTTTGTACCATGTCTTGTATTGAGAGCAACATTTACAGAAACAATTTTTAAGTGTAGGACTTACATATCTGAGGGCGAATCTCATCACTGTATCTCCACCCATGCTGTGGCCGACAAGAGCTGCTTTTTCGATGTTCCTGTCTTTCATGAAATTTCCAAGATCTTCAGCTAAAACATCCATGGTGAACGTGTCGTTCCATTCACTGTTACCATGGTTACGAGCATCATAAATGCACACCTGGAAAATGAATTCTGACGTTGATATGGTACTACTAAAATACGTATTTCAAAATTTATAAGGTCACCGAATACAATAACAGGCATCCTCACCTCAAAGAATAGTATTCATTTAATGCACTTCTATATGACACGCTTGAGACACTGAATACACAGTGCGTCAAAGAATTATTAAGACAGGCGCTAGATTTCAGCCTACGGTGGCGCCACCAGTGTAATCGCGAATGCGTTATAAACCGTGACCATCTGCTTGCTTTCTGCCAAAAGTACTGCGCAGTTGTTAAAGTAACTCAAACGAAACGGCCGTTCATTAGAGAAGTAAAATTTTTCATGTTCAATTATTAAGATGGAACAAAGGGCTGTTATTAAATTTAACGCAAAACTTGGTAAAAGTGCCTCGGAAACGTACCAAATAATGAAACAAGTTTACGGTGAGTTTTGTTTAAGTAGATCAAATGTTTTCGTGTGGCACAAACGTTTTTTGGACGCTAGAAGATGATAAGCATACCGGAAGACCAAGTTCATCTAGGACACCTGAGATTATTGAAAAAGTGCGGGATTTCGTGGCAAACAATCGATGTGCGTCACTAAGAATGATGGAAGAGTCTTTAAACATCAACAAAGAAACGATTCGAACCATCCTGCATGAAGATTTGGGCAAAACAAAAGTCTCTGCTAAATTTGTTCCACACACGTTAACCAATGAACAAAAATCAAGGAGAAGTGCACATTGCAGAGACATCATTTCAGCCGCTGAAAATGATCCAAACTTCTTAAAATCGATTGTTACAGGTGATGAAACATGGTGTTTTCAATATGATCCTAAAACAAAGCGACAAAGTGCGGAATGGAAGTCAAAAAACTCACCACAAGCCAAAAAAACAAGAAAAGTTCCATCGAAAATCAAAACAATGCTCACTACATTCTTCATTAGTAAGGGTATTATCCACAAAGAATTTGTTCCAAGTGGACGAACAATTACTGGTGAGTTTTATTTAAATGTTTTGAGGCGTTTGATGGGCAGAATTCGTCGCATTCGTCCAGAATATCGGGATGAAAACAATTGGTGTTTGTTGCACGATAATGCACCCAGTCACACCTCACTTCTTGTTCGTAGATTTTTGGCGAAAAACTACGTCTGTGTGTGTGTTGAATCATCCACCGTATTCACCTGATTTAGCACCATGCGACTTTGCTGTATTCCCCAAACTTAAAATGACGTTAAAAGGGTGTTATTTTAATGATATTTCGACTATAGAAACAGCTTCGACGCGTGCTTTGGAGGCAATTCCGCAAAGTGAACTGGAACAGGCATTCGAATCATTATTAAATCGCTGTAACAAGTGTATTGAAGCCAGAGGGACTTATTTTGAATAACAAACCAAAACAAATTATAATTTCTTGTTTCTATTTCATTTTACAGACACATTCTTAAAATTTCTTTGCCACACTGTGTATATACCAAGGAGTGTGCATTTCGTGCGCAATGACTTCATTCCCAGTGGATTACAGATTACTCTCATTAACCTTTTAAGCGGACAATGTACTTGAATGAAAGTGAAAATCCACCAAATACGCGACGTCAGTAAATAAACAAGTACATCGCTCTTTTCACGTTTTAGCGCCACACAGCAAACGAAAAATTGTTAGTCGGTCACCGCAGGGTAATTGAATCCCAGATCTCTCGATATCTAGCCGAGCGCGATAGCCTTACACCACGATGGCCAACAATCCACCGCGCTATGTGTGTTTTCCTGTCAGCTTCTGACATCATAAATCCGTAAGATGGGCTCAGCTACTGAGACGTCTCCATCTGGTGGGCATTAACGGCACTGGCTATATATATATTATCGCAGTTAAATCCAAAGGGCGAGATATAAGGTGAAAATCCTCCAAATACGTGGCGTCAGTAAATAAACAAATAGGTTGCTCTTTCTACGTTTTATCAACACCCAGCAACCGAAATTGTTTTATTTGGTCACCGCCCAGGAATTGGATCCCGGATCTCTCGATATCTAGCCAAGCGCGTTAGCTTTACACCATTGTGGATTTAACTGCTATAATTGATATATTTGGATTTAACTGCTATAATTAATATACACTATCTACCAAGAAGTAATTGGACACTTGTGATAGCAAAGGAAAACGAGGTTTATTCACCTTCAATAGTTGGTGGAGCCTCCACTAGGGGCGATTACAGCTGCGCATACTCTCAGCCAGGCGTTGTACGACGGCTAGCGGTATTTTCTTCCACTCGGCTTGGAGAAGACAGGTCAGTTCCTTCACCGATTTCGGACGGTGGGGGCACCCCTTAAGTCGACGCTCCAACTCGTCCCAGAGGTGCTCGATAGGGTTAAGGTCCGGGCTCTGCGCAGGCCAGTCCATTCGATTAACCCCATTGTCACCATACCAAGCCATGGTGGACCTCGCAACATGACAGGTGGCATTGTCATCCTGAAAGTAACATGGGTCCACCCCGTAAAACTGCCACAACGTAGGAAGCGCATGGTCATCCAAAATGGTGCAGTAGGTCTCGGCGTTGAGTCTACCAGGAATTGCGACCAAGGGACCCTTGGACGCAATTCCTGGTAGACTCAACTCTCCTGGTATGGTCGCGTGCCATACCAGGAGAAACACCGCCATAGCATAATTCCACCGCCGCCGAACTTCACAGTTGGCACAATACATTCCGGCAGGAGAGCGTTCTCCAGGCAGACGCCAAACCCAGACCCTGCCATCCGAACGGTAGAGGGTGAACCTTGATTGGTCGCTCCAGAGAACCTGTTTCCACTGTTCAACGGTCCACTGTCGAGATTCTTTGCATCACGTTAGCCGAGCAGCGCTATTGGACTTGGTGATCAAACTCTTGTGGGTCCATGATAACCGAGCAGATGGGCTTCCTTACGGATGGTATTCATCGAAAGAACACTCCCGGATGCCTGTTGAAACTCCTCGCGGATGTGGCCCATCGATTTGGTGCGGTTCTTCCGAATTTCTCTGGCCAGCACCCGTCGGTCTCTAACTCCCAGTTTTGTGGGTCTGCCGGGTCGGGGCACATTCCGACAGCCACCTCTTATCTTTCACTTGCCAATCACGTAGGCCACTGTCGATTTTGGGTACTTCAACTAGCTGGATATGTGACGTATGGATCGGCCATTTCTGTGATACCCGACGATTACACCTTTCTCGAAATCAGAGAGCTCCGAACTGCGTGGCATCTTGCATGCGAGTGGTTGCGTTGTTGTTTCCCACACGATATTCAACTTCGGCGGTCGAGACGTGAATCAGGACCGCAGATATCGTCGATTGCAGGGGTGTCCAATTACTTGTTGGTAGATAGTGTATTTGGGTTTAACTGTATAATTTATATACTTGAATTTAACTGTGCCGCCCCGGTGGCACAGTGGTCTAAGCGATGGCCTCTGATCATTCGTCCGAACGGGGTTCGGGTTCGAGTCCCGGTGAGGCATGGATGTTGTGTTTGTCTTACGGCACTGGCTCTCTCCCTTCCCTGGAACCAGTGACCCTAAATTAGGGACAGGGGACTGCTTATAGCCCATTGAGTTGCTCACGGTGGTCGTTAAACCTCCAATCAAAAAAAAAAAAAAAAAGAATTTAACTGCAATAATTGATATGCAGCCAGTACCGTTAATGCCCACGAGATGGAGGCGTCTCAGTAGCTGAGCTCATCTAAGGGATTTATGATGTCAGAAGCTAACATAGAAACACACATAGCGCCGTGGATTGTTGGCCATCGTGGTGTAAGGCAAACGCGCTCGGCTAGATATCGAGGGATCCGCGATTCAATTCCCCGGCGTTGACCGAATAGCAATTTTTCGGTTGCTGGGTGTTGTTGAAACGTGGAAAGAGCGATCTCTTTGTTTATGAACCAAGTGGTTCCCAAACTTTTTTACGTTCCCCAAAAAGAAATCTTCACATTGTGGCAGGTTTTCTCTACGGCAGAACGATTTCTTTTCCCCCTTGCATCTCAGTAACACCGACTCAAAACCCGTCAGAGGTGCTTTATTCTCTGCTCCATAATCCACGGAATGGTTAGAAAGCGCTAGTCCGCCGCCCCGGTGGCGCAGTGGTCTAAGCGATGGCCTCTGATCATTCGTCCGAACGGGGTCCGGGTTCGAATCCTGGTGAGGCATGGATGTTGTGTTTGTCTTACGGCACTGGCTCTCTCCCTTCCCTGGAACCAGTGACCCTAAATTAGGGACGGGCGACTGCTTATAGCCCATTGAGTTGCTCACGGTGGTCGTTAAACCTCCAATCCAAAAAAAAGCGCTGGTCCCCCTGGCGCGAGCATCATGACGCTGCATAGAATCACGTGACTCAAACACGTTCTCTCTCTTTTCTGGATTATTCGCCATAGTTATAATCCCTTTAGCAGGTAATCAGCCAGAAGGGATTAGGGACAATCACTCCTAAATGTTTATTTAACCATCTTAATTGTAATTTAATCCTATTAACAGTTGTGTATTACTATTTGGCTTTGAATATCATAACTAAGGGAGAAAGCAACGCTCGGTGATCAGTGGCGTAACAATCACCCCCGCAGCCTCCGCAGCAGTGGGGGCCCATGTAACGAAGGGTCGTACTGAAGCTGCCAGTTATAGTTTTATGAAAAAATTCGAACACACACAGTAATCATCCCAAAGATTCAGATTTTGCTTTAAGATATATTTAGCTAATAAATGCCAAGTTTCACTTTTAAAACTCTGTGGCGCAGTGATCTGAGCGATGGCCTCTGACCATTCGTGCGAAAGGAGTTCGGGTTCGAATCCCGGTAAGGCATGGATGTTGTGTTTGTCTTACGTCAATGGCTCTCTCCTTTCCCTGGAAGCAGTGGCCTTAAATTAGGGGCGGGCGACTGCTTATAGCCTATTGAGTTGCTCACAGTTGTCGTTAAACATCCAACAACAAAAAAAAAAAAAAAAAAAAAAAATTGAATGTCTTATAGATTAAAAGTGTTATGCTCTTTGACTACGGGTTGTAATACGATTGTTCTACAATGGGTTTTATATATACACTGGTGTGCAAAAATTAAGGACGAATAGGAGAAATTAGCATAACAGCGGAAGGAGCAGGCAGAACGGACAGAAAGACCACTCAGGAGATAGACTAGTGTCCGGTACGGTAGGGCATGCCCATATATGCAGCATGACGAAGGGGGGGTTCGGAAGGGTATAAAGCACACGGGCGGTGTACGCTCAGCAATTCGGTGAAAGCTATTGCACGGTGTACATCGGTTTGAACGACGTCGAGTTGCTGCCACCGTGTGATATGGCCAACAGGCAATCCAGTAGACGACATCTGGATGACTTTACCCGAGGTCGCGTCATTGGGAAGATTGAAGAAGGTCGAAGTGTGACTAGTGTGGCCGAGGAGTTCGGGATCGCCCACAGCATCGTTTCACAACTTTGGAGAGCATTTCAAACGACAGGAACAGCTGTCCGTGAGTTTAGCAGTGGTCGTCCACGAGCAACCACGGCGGCGGACGACCAGCATATTGTCCTACAGGCGAGAAGAGACAGAGGGAGAAATCGCAAGGCACATGCAACAGACAACTGGACGTCCGTTATCGCGATTTACCGTGGCCAAGAGGCTGCACAAAGGTGGTCTATTTGCACAACGACCAGTACGGTGTGTGCCATTAACGCCTGCTTATCTGTGACGGCGGTTTCTGTGGTGCCGGGAACACAAAAACCTGGACGCATCAGCAATGGGGTCGAGTTCTCTATACGGATGAGAGCCGATTTAGTCTGACAAGCGATTCTGGACGTATACACATCTGGAGAGAGCAGGGAACACGCAATCACACTTCCAACATCATCGAAAAGGACCAGTTTGGAGGTGGCGGAGTTCTCGTTTGGGGCGGTATCATGTTTGGTAGCCGTACTGACCTCCACATCTTCCAAGGAGGTTCAGTCACTGGTGTCCGCTATTGTACCGAGGTTCTCCTGCCTCACGTGCGTCTGTTTAGAGGTGCTGTGAGTCCTGCGTTCCTCTTCATAGACGACAACGCTACAACTCATCGTACAGTAGCTGTCGCAGAGCTGTTTGAGAGAAAACATATTCAACGCATGGATTGGCCCGCAAGGTCCCCGGACCTAAATCCAATAGAACACGCGTGGTACCTTCTCGGGAGACGCTTGGCAGCACGTTACCAGCCGCCAGCAACGATTCGACAGCTGCGATTGGCACTACAAGAGGAATGGGCCGGGATGCCTCAACAGATCCTTGACAACCTCGTCCTCAGCATGGACAGACGTTGTAAATCCTGCAACGCAGTCAGGGGTGATCATATCCCTTACTAAAGACTGGATTTTTCTTGGCAGCAGCCTGTCACATGGACGTTTCTGTCTTCTGTCCAGTTGTGCTCGAAGCTACCTTTTCAATAAAGTGCCTTTGTATCCTTTGGATTCCTTGTTTGGACGGTTTTGCTCACTTGCCCATATTCTTACATCTTGAGGATCTTATGGTATGATTTGAATCGATGTGGAGCACTTCAGCGCGACGTTACATTCGAAAAACCGTCTCCTCCTTAATTTATGCACGCCAGTGTACTACACTGCTGGCCACCCAAAATGCAACACCAAGAAGGAAGCATCCGATTACCCTGAAATTCTCAGCATGCGTCGCCCGCGAGAGGACATGCAAACGATTAGCATTGCAGGGCATATGAAAATCATTATGCGTCCGGTACGCCACCGAGAGTTACTATAAGAAGGGTGTACAGAAGGCGGTGTGTAAGTAGTGAAAGTGTGTTGTGCTGCCGGACCCGTGCGTGGGAAGTGTCCTGATGCCTCGTCGCACATTACGGCAGTCATTCCAGCAGGTTTCGGAGTTCGACAGAGGATGAATAGTGGCTTATCGCGACAGCGGTTTGTCGTATCGAGACATCCGTGCTCGTGTGGGACGACATCCAGCCACAGTGAGGCGAGTATGGATTCGGTGGGTGCGGAAGGGACGGACGGACTGACGTGAGCGATTGCCGCTGCTGCGGCACACCACCGAACGAGAGGACCGGCATGTTGTGCGGCAGGCATTGACGGCTTGCACCGCCACATCACGAACGTTAGCGCAGGAATTAGGGTGTGTTGCACAACAACCGTGTCAGCACGTACCGTTTGACGTCGTGTGCAAGAGCAGGGACGTATCGCGCGGCGCCCATTGCTCTGATTACCATTGACGTTACACCACCGGAGAGAGCAACGGGTTTTGGCCGTTGAACGCCGCACCTGGACTACGGAATGGCACGATATTGCCTCCTCCGACGAATCCCACTCACCTGCATTATGCATCGCCATTCGGATCCGTCGTCTGGCGTTATGGTTTGGGGCGCAATTGGATATGACACCCGTACCTCTCTGGTAAGCATCGCCGATACACTCAACAGCCACCGCTACATCTCCAACGTTTTGGAGCCTGTAGTCCTCCCTTACCTGCAGGACCTGCCAGCGGCCACATTTCATCAGGACAATGCGCGCCCGCATGTGTCTCGCATCGTGCAAAAATTCTTCACGGCCCACCAGGTGTCACTGCAGCCGTGGCTCGCCTGTTCTCTCGATATGTCGCCCATCGAACACGTCTGGTCGCTGATCGGCAACCGAGCGGCCCGGCAAGCACCGCCCGTGATGAACTGTGGCAACGTGTGGAAGCAGCCTGGACCGACATACCCCAAGCCCACATCCAAAGCCTCTTTCGTTCGATGCCGCGGTGTGTAGCGGCCGATATTTCCAGTCATGGAGGCCACACGAGCTACTGATGTCTGCGTGTTCCGCAAGTCGCACGGGCCTGTAAGCTCAATCGTTTCATCTTTGTATCTGCTGTTATGTGTCCAGTAAATCTGGCTTTGCTATCTCGTGTCCTTCTTAGTGTTGCAATCGGGGATGGTCGTGGCTGGCCGTGGAGACCGGACAAGTCGTTGTCCCATAAAATCCCACACCTGCTCAATGGGGGACAAATCCGGTGAACCATGGAATTTATCTCACACCCTGAAGTGCATGTTGTAATGCACGTGCCATGTGTGGGCGTGCGTTATCTTGCTGGAAAACACCACGATGATGGGGTCAAGTTTACGTAGGTGTGATGTTAATTTCGGGACCAACCGGTTAGCGCTTACGCCACAGCACGGCATAATATGCAAATTATCGTCGGTGGTATTTAAGCAAGTACAGCGAAGTAAATGTAATCAAAATCGTTTGCATGTCCTCTCGCGGGCGATTCACTTCGCTGTACTCCTCAAATGGCACAACAAACATTTGTTTCTCGGTAGTTGCTATGACGACTTAAAAAGTGGCACGTAGTCCTGCATCCAGTAGACCTTACAAATGGCACAACAACGGGCTGAATGACGTTGGTGATGTAGGAGGTGCTGTTTAACGTACCCGGTACAAACACTAGTTCTGTACGGGAGTGATAGCTGATTGATCGCTCCCCAAACCAGGAGACCAGGTGTAGGCCCTGTGTGTCGCTGGCGGATGCAAGAAGGGTGTTGGCGCTCCCCCGTGCGTCTGCGAACACGCATAAGGCCATCGGAGGCTCCCGGTCAGAATCTGCTTTCATCGCTGAACACGACAGATCCCCATGGCGTTTTCTAGTGCAGACGTTGGCGACACCACTGCAGCCGTTCCTGACGGTGGGCTGGAGTCAGAGGTACACATGTCAGAGGCACACGTGCACGTAGTCCTGCATCCAGTAGACGGTTGAGGATTGTTCGCACAGTCACCTCAGGTGCAACGGCAGCTCGGATTTGCGTCGCAGTGGATGTTCTGCTTGACAACCCCGCTCTTCTTATGCGTCGATCGGTCCTCTCATCAGTCCGTCTGTGACTCCCGGTTCCACGTCTTCTCGTGTGGGAATGTTCCTCGGACCATCTACGCCACCATCGTACCACCACCGATACTCCCCGTCCAATTCGCTCCGCAATACGACGATACGACCACCCGGCCTCGCGGAGTCCGACTAGACGACCTCGCTCAAAGTCCGATAACTGCTGAAATCGTACACGTCTTCCATGTCCAGACATTGCAGCTTCTTCAGAGTCTTCGCACGTGTCCGTACGCCGACGACTGATTACATTCACTTCGCTGTACTCCTTAAATACCACCGACGATAATTTGCATATTATGCCGTGCTGTGGCGTAAGCGCTAACCGGTTGGTCCCGAAATTAACATCACACCTACGTAAACTTGACCCCATCAACATATGTAAATTTCATGATCGTCCGCCAATTTCTTCTTGGTGTTCTTTCTTCACTTTCCGGCAGTGTATTTTTGTCTTGACGTTGCCACATGCAGATGTCTAAACACCGGTTCAGGTAGTGAAGCAAAATTCCTGATGCGAAGTTTTCCTATCTCTAAAGAACTGGCCATGTGACGTAACGCATCTCTGATGTCATGTGAGAACGATTTGGATTAGATGACGCCACACCAACAGCTGTGTTCTTTGTTGCTATGACAACAAAACAGTGATATACGCGTGGACTGTACGCGTGTAGGGGATGACGTTACCTACACGAAAAACTAAGCGTGACGTCACAAACATTTGTTTCTCGGTAGTTGCTATGACGACTTAAAAAGTGGCACGGAGGAGGAGGACGAGCGTTTCAACAAATTATGTATTAGGATAGATTGAAAAATTTCGGGACTCTCCGACATAGGAGTAATAATCCACGTAACTGCGCTACTCCAACAACGTGTGAGGATACAATACCTCCAAACGTCCGTGCTATTCGTGCCAACCAATACACCAAAAATAACTGAATGCTGTCTAGACACGTTACCAAACAGTGGAGATAATTGCAGATTAAAAGATGAACTTTTATTTACAACTTAAAACCTCATATACATGCGAGATCTTTCAGTCCCACTATGGGTCGATCATCAGCCTGATGGTACCGTGTCTAGACAGCATTCAGTTATATTTGGTGATACAATACTTAATGCTGAGTTCTGTCATAATTAAATACAACAAGGTGTAAACAGTATGATGTGAGAAATAGAAGGTGCTACTACTTTGCCTTGTGGTATTACACTATCTACCAACAAGTAATTGGACACCCGTGCAATCAACGATATCTGCGGTCCTGATACATGTCACAGCCACGGCCGTTAAATATCGTGTGGGAAACAACAACGCAACCAGTCGCATGCAAGATGCCACGCAGTTCGGAGCTCTCTGATTTCGAGAAAGGTGTAATCGTCAGGTATCACAGAAATGGCCGATCCATACGTGACATATCCAGCGAGTTGAAGTACCCAAAATCGACAGTGGCCTACGTGATTGGCAAGTGGAAGATGAGAGGTGACTGTCGGAATGTGCTCCGACCCGGCAGACCCACAAAACTGGGAGTTAGAGACCGACGGGTGCTGGCCAGAGAAATTCGGAAGAACCGCACCAAATCGATGGGCCACATCCGCGAGGAGTTTCAACAGGCATCCGGGAGTGTTCTTTCGATGAATACCATCCGTAAGGAAGCCCATCTGCTCGGTTATCATGGACCCACAAGCCTTTGATCACCAAGTCCAATAGCGCTGCTTGGCTAACGTGGTGCAAAGAACGTCGATAGTGGACCGTTAAACAGTGGAAACAGGTTCTCTGGAGCGACGAATCAAGGTTCACCCTCTACCGTTCGGATGGCAGGGTCTGGGTTTGGCGTCTGCCTGGAGAACGCCTCCTGCCGGAATGTATTGTGCCAACTGTGAAGTTCGGCGGCGGTGGAGATTATGCTATGGGGGTGTTTCTCCTGGTATGGCACGGGACCCTTGGTCGCAATTCCTGGTAGACTCAACGCCGAGACCTACTGCACCATTTTGGATGACCATGCGCTTCCTACGTTGTGGCAGTTTTACGGGGTGTACCCATGTTACTTTCAGGATGACAATGCAACCTGAGATGTTGCGAGGTCCACCATGGCTTGGTATGGTGACAATGGGGTTAATCGAATGGACTGGCTCCGGACCTTAACCCTATCGATCACCTCTGGGACGAGTTGGAGCGTCGACTTAAGGGGTGCCCCCACCGTCCGAAATCGGTGAAGGAACTGACCTGTCTTCTCCAAGCCGAGTGGAAGAAAATACCGCTAGCCGTCGTACAACGCCTGGTTGAGAGTCGCAGCTGTAATCGCCGCTCGTGGAGGCTCCACCAACTATTGAAGGTGAATAAACTTCGATTTCCTTTGCTTGTTGGTAGATAGTGTATAAAAGAGTGATTCAAAAGTCATTGCCATTTTCTGATAGTTATCTGGATAACAACACACCTGGGTAAAAATTGATTTTGCACTTTGTCGCAATGCTGGTTAGATCTAAAGAAAACGTATGGGGATGACGCACTACTGTATCGTACAGCTGCGGGATATGTCAAGGCTTTTCGAAGTGTATCGATAACAACCAGCAGATAATGAAAGATCAGCTAGCCGGCACATCCCACAGCAGAGGAAGTACTTACTGCAATCTTTTCTTGATTGTGATATGCACTGGAAGACGCGCCAGTTGGCAAATGGATTTAGAATTACTGATTTCACCGAGCGCCACAATCTGCACGAAAGTCCTTGGCATGAGAAAAATCGCAGCTAAGGGGATCACTCACTATCGCACAGAAGTGCAAAATCCATCTGGGCCGATATCATAGGAAACCTCCATCTGGATTGATATCGTCATAAGGATGATGCATTTCTTCGTCGAATCTTTACCACAATCGAAACCCAGTCAAATGAATGGCAACATCAGGGATCTCCACACCCGATGAAATTAAGGCAGCAACCCAGTAAAGTCAAAGTAAAGCTGATTGTTGCTTATGACGTGAATTGCGTAATGCTTCATCATTCTGTTCCTGAGAAACAAACTGTAAATACTAAGTCTTATCGACGATTTCTGTAGGAGCATCTGCGTTCGGAACTACGAAAGAAGCGGCCACATACCGTTTTATTTTTTATTTTTTTATTGTACGTTCAGCGACCACCGTGAGCAACTCAATAGGCTATAAGCAGCCGCCCGTTCCTAATTTAGAGCGACTGGTTCCAGGGAAAGGACAGAACCAGTGCTGTAAAATAAACACAACATCCGTGCCTCACCGGGATTCGAACCCGGACCCCTTTCGGACAAGTGATTAGAATTCAAATGGTATTTATTGAGAAACAAATATATACAAGTATTTACAATCACCGGGTTGTCGTCGCGCGTTGGCGATCCCGTCATGCTTTTCACCTGGCAAAGCAATTAACAGAAGTAACAAAGAATGACGCATATACACAGAGTGACCACTTTATTATGACCACCTGACACTTTTAAGCAAATGAGCTATGGCTTCAAGCTGTTGCCGCCATAGGGCGAGGCTAGTATAAAAAGGGAAAGCTTAGTGCTTGCGACAGTAGTAGAAGTGATTTTTGGGTAACGAGTGGGTAAAAGTGCCATTTGACGGACTTTCAACGTAGGATGATTGTAGGAGCTCTGAGCCATGGAGCGAGTATCACCGAAACCGCCGCATTCGTGAAATGTTCCAGAGCAGCTGTTGTTAAAGTGCTTAAAGACTGGGCTGTCAGCCACAAAACTGGGTCTCTACGTGCAACGTGTGGTCGTCATCGACTAGTGACTGCTCGGGCGGAACGGAGAGTGTCCAGAAAGGTAACAGACAACAGAAGGGCAACAGGGCAGCAAATTACAGACCATCTTAATCAAGGATCCCCTCAAATGATCTCTGTACGCACTGTTCGCCGTACACTGCATCGGATGGGATATGGCAGCCTAAGGCCTGTTCGAACACCTTTGCTGTCTGCAGTTAACAAGAGAAAACGTCTCCAGTTCGCACAGGAGCACAAGGAATGGACAGTCGATAATTGGAAACAAATTATGGGGTCCGATGAATCACATTTTCAGTAGCAACATGCCGATGGCCGAGTGAGAATTTGGCGGAAACAGCACCAAAGCATTGTAACGTACCAGGAGATGTGACGTACCTGTCCGAAGGACGCACACGACATAAAGGCAGATAGGAATCAGAATAAAACGTCCGCGTAGCTCAATTGGTAGAGTGACTTATTCCGGAATGAGGGGATCCGGGTTCGAATTCTGGCGCGGATAAAAATGACGGAGAAATTTACTTCGTTATAATGGCGCCCGAACTATCCGGATGACCCGACCGTTCAAAATCTCGCATCGGTGTGATGTTATTTCCACACCGAGAGATAGGAAAAATAAGAGAATCCTTTCTCCAGCATTTCGAAAAAAAACAAAAAAATAAGGGGAGATGATGTAACGTACCAGGAGATGTGACGTACCTGCCAGAAGGACGCACACGACATAAAGGCAGATAGGAATCAGAACAAAACGTCCGCGTAGCTCAGTTGGTAGAGCAACTTATTCCGGAATGAGGGGATCCGGGTTCGAATCCTGGCGCGGACAGAAATGACGGAGAAATTTACTTCGTTATAGCATGGACCCCAAATGCATTGCTAAAACCCTTCAAGCTGGTGTTATGGTTTGGGGAAGGTTTTCCTGTCATGCTTTGGCCCTTTAATTCGTGTCTGACTGGCACATCATATCTAAACATCGTTGCGGACCAAGTGCATCCTGTCATGTGGATGGTTTATCCCAATGGCAACTTTCAACAAGATAATGCGTCCTGCCATAGTGCTCGTATTGTACAGGATTGGTTTCAGGAACATGCTGGTTAGTTTCCTTTGCTTAAGTGGCCCCCACAATCTGCAGATCTCAACCCCATTGAGAACTTGTGGGATGAAGTTGAACGAGCCATCAGACAGCTGGATCCACAACCCTGCAATCTCACACAAATCTGGAAGATGTTAATCCGTTTATTGGTGCAAACATGACATGAATGATAGTTTGATGGTTACATTCAAATTAATCTGAAACTTGAAACTTGGTCTTTCTGGGTGGTGTGGTGGTTATCATATCGCGCGCTATCCCCGAGACGCGGGTTCGATTTCTGCTCCAGGACGACGAATGTTTCAAGTTTTCGGATATTTAACAGCCATGCCAAATTTACACCAATAAACGGATTAACATCTTCCAGATTTATATTGCGCAATGGTGTAATCCCGTATTTGATTCATCAGAACTCATTCACGACAATGTTCGTTGTCATTTTGCACAAACAGTGCAAACATTTTTGACAAGATGGCGTTGAGAAAGCTTGGAGCACCCACCGTATTCCCCAGATATGACCCCCTGTGATTTTGATCTGTTTCCCAAATTGAGAGGCATCCATGCGAAGATGTTTTCGTGGTGTTCCTGAGATACTTCGTGCCATTGACCGAATTATTGCAGCTGTCGGTAGAAAAGGATCTGCGGACGGCATCCACCATCTGTTGGGCCGAGGGTGTCCTAGTGGGCAACGTTCGTGACTGCCGCGCAAAGGACCTCAGGTTCGATCCCAGGCAGGTACGAACGCTCGATCCACTAAATATCAGCCTTGCGTCGGATGGGCACGTTAAGCCGTCGGACACCGGTGCTGACCCCCGGTATTAAATAAGGGCGTCTTCCTCCTCCTTTCTACTTCGCTTCCGAGTGTGATTTTCCTGTCGGGCACTCTAGCCCAAATCTCCTAGCTTCCTATTTCTAAGGGTTGTTTAAGACCTGGAGTCAGACACTCCCTTCCTATAATCCTCTACATATGATCTGATCTGATCTGTTTAGAGGGTTACGTCGCTTCCATGTCACTTTCCTATCGGGCACTCTAGCCCAAATCTAGCTTCCTATTTCTAAGGGTTGTTTAAGACCTGGGGTCAGACACTCCCTTCCTATAATCCTCTACATATGATCTGATCTGATCTGTTTAGAGGGTTACGTCGCTTCCATGTCACTTTCCTATCGGGCACTCTAGCCCAAATCTAGCTTCCTATTTCTAAGGGTTGTTTAAGACCTGGGGTTAGACACTCCCTTCCTATAATCCTCTACATATGATCTGATCTGATCTGTTTAGAGGGTTACGTCGCTTCCATGTCACTTTCCTATCGGGCACTCTAGCCCAAATCTCCTAGCTTCCTATTTCTAAGGGTTGTTTAAAACCTGGGGTCAGACACTCACTTCCTAAAATCCCTACATATGGTCTGATCTGATCTGTTTAGAGGGTTACGTCGCTTTCATGTCACTTTCCTATAGGGCACTCTAGCCCAAATCTCCTAGCTTCCTATTTCTAAGGGTTGTTTAAGACCTGGGGTCAGACACTCCCTTCCTAAAATCCTCTACATATGATCTGATCTGATCTGTTTAGAGGGTTACGTCGCTTCCATGTCACTTTCCTATCGGGCACTCTAGCCCAAATCTCCTAGCTTCCTATTTCTAAGGGTTGTTTAAAACCTGGGGTCAGACACTCACTTCCTAAAATCCCTACATATGGTCTGATCTGATCTGTTTAGAGGGTTACGTCGCTTTCATGTCACTTTCCTATCGGGCACTCTAGCCCAAATCTCCTAGCTTCCTATTTCTAAGGGTTGTTTAAGACCTGGGGTCAGACACTCCCTTCCTATAATCCTCTACATATGATCTGATCTGATCTGTTTAGAGGGTTACGTCGCTTCCATGTCACTTTCCTATCGGGCACTCTAGCCCAAATCTCCTAGCTTCCTATTTCTAAGGGTTGTTTAAAACCTGGGGTCAGACACTCACTTCCTAAAATCCCTACATATGGTCTGATCTGATCTGTTTAGAGGGTTACGTCGCTTTCATGTCACTTTCCTATCGGGCACTCTAGCCCAAATCTCCTAGCTTCCTATTTCTAAGGGTTGTTTAAGACCTGGGGTCAGACACTCCTTCCTAAAATCCTTTACATATGATCTGATCTGATCTGTTTAGAGGGTTACGTCGCTTCCATGTCACTTTCCTATCGGGCACTCTAGCCCAAATCTCCTAGCTTCCTATTTCTAAGGGTTGTTTAAAACCTGGGGTCAGACACTCACTTCCTAAAATCCCTACATATGGTCTGATCTGATCTGTTTAGAGGGTTACGTCGCTTTCATGTCACTTTCCTATCAGGCACTCTAGCCCAAATCTCCTAGCTTCCTATTTCTAAGGGTTGTTTAAGACCTGGGGTCAGACACTCACTTCCTAAAATCCCTACATATGGTCTGATCTGATCTGTTTAGAGGGTTACGTCGCTTTCATGTCACTTTCCTATCGGGCACTCTAGCCCAAATCTCCTAGCTTCCTATTTCTAAGGGTTGTTTAAGACCTGGGGTCAGACACTCCCTTCCTAAAATCCTTTACATATGATCTGATCTGATCTGTTTAGAGGGTTACGTCGCTTCCGTGTCACTTTTCTATCGGGCACTCTAGCCCAAATCTCCTAGCTTCCTATTTCTAAGGGTTGTTTAAGACCTGGGGTCAGACACTGCCTTCCTAAAATCCTTTACATATGATCTGATCTGATCCGTTTTGAGGGTTACGTCGCTTCCATGTCACTTTCCTATCGGGCACTCTAGCCCAAATCTCCTAGCTTCCTATTTCTAAGGGTTGTTTAAGACCTGGGGTCAGACACTCCCTTCCTAAAATCCTTTACATATGATCTGATCTGATCTGTTTAGAGGGTTACGTCGCTTCCGTGTCACTTTCCTATCGGGCACTCTAGCCCAAATCTCCTAGCTTCCTATTTCTAAGGGTTGTTTAAGACCTGGGGTCAGACACTCCCTTCCTAAAATCCTTTACATATGATCTGATCTGATCCGTTTTGAGGGTTACGTCGCTTCCATGTCACTTTCCTATCGGGCACTCTAGCCCAAATCTCCTAGCTTCCTATTTCTAAGGGTTGTTTAAGACCTGGGGTCAGACACTCCCTTCCTAAAATCCTTTACATATGATCTGATCTGATCTGTTTAGAGGGTTACGTCGCTTCCGTGTCCCTTTCCTATCGGGCACTCTAGCCCAAATCTCCTAGCTTCCTATTTCTAAGGGTTGTTTAAGACCTGGGGTCAGACACTCCCTTCCTAAAATCCTTTACATATGATCTGATCTGATCTGTTTAGAGGGTTACGTCGCTTCCGTGTCCCTTTCCTATCGGGCACTCTAGCCCAAATCTCCTAGCTTCCTATTTCTAAGGGTTGTTTAAGACCTGGGGTCAGACACTCCCTTCCTAAAATCCTCTACATATGATCTGATCTGATCTGTTTAGAGAGTTACGTCGCTTCCGTGTCCCTTTCCTATCGGGCACTCTAGCCCAAATCTCCTAGCTTCCTATTTCTAAGGGTTGTTTAAGACCTGGGGTCAGACACTCCCTTCCTAAAATCCTCTACATATGATGATTTGATCATCCACCATCTGCTAGAGCTTTGGACTGAAGTTATCCATATGGCTGGTGATTACATTGAGGGCCAGTGATATTCCATTCGCGTCTTAAATACAGCGTAACTAGACGAAAGATTCCGATGGTTAGTTTTTTTTTTTTTTTTATAAATAATAAACTCATTTTTTTTAATTGTAGGTATAACGAACACCGTAAGCAACTCAATGGGCTATAAGCAGTCGCCCGTCACTAATTTAGCGTCACTAGTTCCAGGGAAGGGAGACAGCCAGCGCCGTAAGAAGAACACAACATCCATGCCTCACCGGGATTCGAACCCGGACCCTTCACGAACGAATCATAATAAGCGAGCTCTTAGACCACTGCGCCGCCGGGGCGGACAGGTTCGTGATGAGTATCACGACTGCACCCTTTTTTCAGTCGTAAAATGTGAGGCGGAAGTCAACTCGTCTCGATCGTGTGCAAGCACACTTTCACTCTCATCTTCAGACGCAACTGTGTTTGTAAATATTGTTGGAATGAGATTCGCGTCGCAAATACTCTTCGTTCTCTCTTGTCTGAGACATGTAGTTGCGACCCATTGATCGCTCACGCCTTCCAGTAAGGCTCTTACCTTTTATTTGTTTTTCTTTTTTGTGGGAGAGGCGTTCTGTTAAGTGTAAGTATGCAACAAAGTATTTACTTACTTTAGGACTGATCATAGAACACCATGCGCACACCAACTCTGACACTGAACTGAGCGTCTGATGTAGATAAAGGTCGCACGCTTCTCCCAGAGACTTTATGGGAACTTTGCCGCCCTACTACGCCCGAACCTACGCCCCAATCTCAGTTTTCTCTTCTACTGACACCTCTACATGGCAAGAAGTTTACTTTGATACCTGAATCATATTTCTACGTTCATCCGTTCCCTCAAAATATGTCTCACAGTAAAAAAACCTTACAGAATGAAGATATAGATGGCGCAACTCAATATGTACATTCTAAATATTTTAACTGCCAATTGTCAACGGGATATTTATTTAGATCCTTACATAATGAGAAACGTTTTACCTACGTGAATAAACTGGATCGAATGAATACTAAATTGTATGTATATATCACGCAGTCCAATGGCATAACACAAAGAAGTCCTCGAGAATGTTCGCTGTTCCGATGAGAAGAACTTTGATACGAATGCCTGATAGCGTTCCTTTGCGCAACGGTTAGTCCAGAAAAGAGAAACCTTCGGACTTTGGACTACCTCAGTCCCTTCATGTTTACGCCTTCAACAGCGCGTGAGTCAACCGCACGCTTCTCCCATGAACTTTACATGGGAGCTTTGCTGCGCTACAACGTCAGAACCGTCGCCCCAATCTTATTTTTGTCTTCGAATGGCACATCTACATGATAAGACCTTTATTTTGATAAAGCAAAAATATTTTATCTAATTTTGCGGCCCCGCCACGCCCGAACCGTTGCCACAATTTTCTTTTTGTCTTCGAATGGCACATCTACATGATAAGACCTTTATTTTTATAATTAAAAAATATTTTATCTAATTTTGCGGCCCCGCCACGCCCGAACCGTTGGCACAATTTTCTTTTTGTCTTCGAATGGCACATCTACATGATAAGACCTTTATTTTTATAATTAAAAAATATTTTATCTAATTTTGCGGCCCCGCCACGCCCGAACCGTTGCCCCAATCTTATTTTTGTCTTCGAATGGCACATCTACATGATAAGACCTTTATTTTGATAAAGCAAAAATATTTTATCTAATTTTGCGGCCCCGCCACGCCCGAACCGTTGCCACAATTTTCTTTTTGTCTTCGAATGGCACATCTACATGATAAGACCTTTATTTTTATAATTAAAAAATATTTTATCTAATTTTGCGGCCCCGCCACGCCCGAACCGTTGGCACAATTTTCTTTTTGTCTTCGAATGGCACATCTACATGATAAGACCTTTATTTTTATAATTAAAAAATATTTTATCTAATTTTGCGGCCCCGCCACGCCCGAACCGTTGGCACAATTTTCTTTTTGTCTTCGAATGGCACATCTACATGATAAGACCTTTATTTTTATAATTAAAAAATATTTTATCTAATTTTGCGGCCCCGCCACGCCCGAACCGTTGGCACAATTTTCTTTTTGTCTTCGAATGGCACATCTACATGATAAGACCTTCATTTTTATAATTAAAAAATATTTTATCTAATTTTGCGGCCCCGCCACGCCCGAACCGTTGGCACAATTTTCTTTTTGTCTTCGAATGGCACATCTACATGATAAGACCTTTATTTTTATAATTAAAAAATATTTTATCTAATTTTGCGGCCCCGCCACGCCCGAACCGTTGGCACAATTTTCTTTTTGTCTTCGAATGGCACATCTACATGATAAGACCTTTATTTTTATAATTAAAAAATATTTTATCTAATTTTGCGGCCCCGCCACGCCCGAACCGTTGGCACAATTTTCTTTTTGTCTTCGAATGGCACATCTACATGATAAGACCTTTATTTTTATAATTAAAAAATATTTTATCTAATTTTGCGGCCCCGCCACGCCCGAACCGTTGGCACAATTTTCTTTTTGTCTTCGAATGGCACATCTACATGATAAGACCTTCATTTTTATAATTAAAAAATATTTTATCTAATTTTGCGGCCCCGCCACGCCCGAACCGTTGGCACAATTTTCTTTTTGTCTTCGAATGGCACATCTACATGATAAGACCTTTATTTTTATAATTAAAAAAAAAATTATCTAATTTTGCGGCCCCGCCACGCCCGAACCGTTGGCACAAAAATTTCTTTTTGTCTTCGAATGGCACATCTACATGATAAGACCTTTATTTTTATAATTAAAAAATATTTTATCTAATTTTGCGGCCCCGCCACGCCCGAACCGTTGGCACAATTTTCTTTTTGTCTTCGAATGGCACATCTACATGATAAGACCTTTATTTTTATAATCAAAAAATATTTTACGTAGTTTTGCTGCCCCGCCACGCCCGAACCGTTGCCACAATTTCCTTTTTATCTTCGACTGGCATATCTACACGATAAGACCTTTATTTTGATACCTCAAAAATATTTTTACGTAACTTTGTGCCCACGGCACGCTTGAACCGTTGCACCAATCTCATTTTTGTCTTCGAATGGCACATCTACATGATAAGACCTTTATTTTTATAATTAAAAAATATTTTATCTAATTTTGCGGCCCCGCCACGCCCGAACCGTTGGCACAATTTTCTTTTTGTCTTCGAATGGCACATCTACATGATAAGACCTTTATTTTTATAATTAAAAAATATTTTATCTAATTTTGCGGCCCCGCCACGCCCGAACCGTTGGCACAATTTTCTTTTTGTCTTCGAATGGCACATCTACATGATAAGACCTTTATTTTTATAATCAAAAAATATTTTACGTAGTTTTGCTGCCCCGCCACGCCCGAACCGTTGCCACAATTTCCTTTTTATCTTCGACTGGCATATCTACACGATAAGACCTTTATTTTGATACCTCAAAAATATTTTTACGTAACTTTGTGCCCACGGCACGCTTGAACCGTTGCACCAATCTCATTTTTGTCTTCGAATGGCACATCTACATGATAAGACCTTTATTTTTATAATTAAAAAATATTTTATCTAATTTTGCGGCCCCGCCACGCCCGAACCGTTGCCACAATTTCCTTTTTTATCTTCGACTGGCATATCTACACGATAAGACCTTTATTTTGATACTTTAAAAAATATTTTTACGTAACTTTGTGCCCACGGCACGCTTGAACCGTTGCACCAATCTCATTTTTGTCTTCGAATGGCACATCTACATGATAAGACCTTTATTTTTATAATTAAAAAATATTTTATCTAATTTTGCGGCCCCGCCACGCCCGAACCGTTGGCACAATTTTCTTTTTTGTCTTCGAATGGCACATCTACATGATAAGACCTTTATTTTTATAATCAAAAAATATTTTACGTAGTTTTGCTGCCCCGCCACGCCCGAACCGTTGCCACAATTTCCTTTTTATCTTCGACTGGCATATCTACACGATAAGACCTTTATTTTGATACCTCAAAAATATTTTTACGTAACTTTGTGCCCACGGCACGCTTGAACCGTTGCACCAATCTCATTTTTGTCTTCGAATGGCACATCTACATGATAAGACCTTTATTTTTATAATTAAAAAATATTTTATCTAATTTTGCGGCCCCGCCACGCCCGAACCGTTGGCACAATTTTCTTTTTGTCTTCGAATGGCACATCTACATGATAAGACCTTTATTTTTATAATTAAAAAATATTTTATCTAATTTTGCGGCCCCGCCACGCCCGAACCGTTGGCACAATTTTCTTTTTGTCTTCGAATGGCACATCTACATGATAAGACCTTTATTTTTATAATTAAAAAATATTTTATCTAATTTTGCGGCCCCGACACGCCCGAACCGTTGGCACAATTTTCTTTTTGTCTTCGAATGGCACATCTACATGATAAGACCTTTATTTTTATAATTAAAAAATATTTTATCTAATTTTGCAGCCCCGCCACGCCCGAACCGTTGGCACAATTTTCTTTTTGTCTTCGAATGGCACATCTACATGATAAGACATTTATTTTTATAATTAAAAAATATTTTATCTAATTTTGCGGCCCCGCCACGCCCGAACCGTTGGCACAATTTTCTTTTTGTCTTCGAATGGCACATCTACATGATAAGACCTTCATTTTTATAATTAAAAAATATTTTATCTAATTTTGCGGCCCCGCCACGCCCGAACCGTTGGCACAATTTTCTTTTTGTCTTCGAATGGCACATCTACATGATAAGACCTTTATTTTTATAATCAAAAAATATTTTACGTAGTTTTGCTGCCCCGCCACGCCCGAACCGTTGCCACAATTTCCTTTTTATCTTCGACTTGCATATCTACACGATAAGACCTTTATTTTGATACCTCAAAAATATTTTTACGTAACTTTGTGCCCACGGCACGCTTGAACCGTTGCACCAATCTCATTTTTGTCTTCGAATGGCACATCTACATGATAAGACCTTTATTTTTATAATTAAAAAATATTTTATCTAATTTTGCGGCCCCGCCACGCCCGAACCGTTGGCACAATTTTCTTTTTGTCTTCGAATGGCACATCTACATGATAAGACCTTTATTTTTATAATTAAAAAAATATTTTATCTAATTTTGCGGCCCCGCCACGCCCGAACCGTTGGCACAATTTTCTTTTTGTCTTCGAATGGCACATCTACATGATAAGACCTTTATTTTTATAATTAAAAAATATTTTACGTAGTTTTGCTGCCCCGCCACGCCCGAACCGTTGTCACAATTTCCTTTTTATCTTCGACTGGCATATCTACACGATAAGAACTTTATTTTGATACCTCAAAAATATTTTTACGTAACTTTGTGCCCACGGCACGCTTGAACCGTTGCACCAATCTCATTTTTGTCTTCGAATGGCACATCTACATGATAAGACCTTTATTTTTATAATTAAAAAATATTTTATCTAATTTTGCGGCCCCGCCACGCCCGAACCGTTGGCACAATTTTCTTTTTGTCTTCGAATGGCACATCTACATGATAAGACCTTTATTTTTATAATTAAAAAATATTTTATCTAATTTTGCGGCCCCGCCACGCCCGAACCGTTGGCACAATTTTCTTTTTGTCTTCGAATGGCACATCTACATGATAAGACCTTTATTTTTATAATCAAAAAATATTTTACGTAGATTTGCTGCCCCGCCACGCCCGAACCGTTGCCACAATTTCCTTTTTATCTTCGACTGGCATATCTACACGATAAGACCTTTATTTTGATACCTCAAAAATATTTTTACGTAACTTTGTGCCCACGGCACGCTTGAACCGTTGCACCAATCTCATTTTTGTTTTCGAATGGCACATCTACATGATAAGACCTTTATTTTTATAATTAAAAAATATTTTATCTAATTTTGCGGCCCCGCCACGCCCGAACCGTTGGCACAATTTTCTTTTTGTCTTCGAATGGCACATCTACATGATAAGACCTTTATTTTTATAATTAAAAAATATTTTATCTAATTTTGCGGCCCCGCCACGCCCGAACCGTTGGCACAATTTTCTTTTTGTCTTCGAATGGCACATCTACATGATAAGACCTTTATTTTTATAATTAAAAAATATTTTATCTAATTTTGCGGCCCCGCCCGAACCGTTGGCACAATTTTCTTTTTGTCTTCGAATGGCACATCTACATGATAAGACCTTTATTTTTATAATCAAAAAATATTTTACGTAGTTTTGCTGCCCCGCCACGCCCGAACCGTTGCCACAATTTCCTTTTTATCTTCGACTGGCATATCTACACGATAAGACCTTTATTTTGATACCTCAAAAATATTTTTACGTAACTTTGTGCCCACGGCACGCTTGAACCTTTGCACCAATCTCATTTTTGTCTTCGAATGGCACATCTACATGATAAGACCTTCATTTTTATAATTAAAAAATATTTTATCTAATTTTGCGGCCCCGCCACGCCCGAACCGTTGGCACAATTTTCTTTTTGTCTTCGAATGGCACATCTACATGATAAGACCTTTATTTTTATAATCAAAAAATATTTTACGTAGTTTTGCTGCCCCGCCACGCCCGAACCGTTGCCACAATTTCCTTTTTATCTTCGACTGGCATATCTACACGATAAGACCTTTATTTTGATACCTCAAAAATATTTTTACGTAACTTTGTGCCCACGGCACGCTTGAACCGTTGCACCAATCTCATTTTTGTCTTCGAATGGCACATCTACATGATAAGACCTTTATTTTTATAATTAAAAAATATTTTATCTAATTTTGCGGCCCCGCCACGCCCGAACCGTTGGCACAATTTTCTTTTTGTCTTCGAATGGCACATCTACATGATAAGACCTTTATTTTTATAATTAAAAAATATTTTATCTAATTTTGCGGCCCCGCCACGCCCGAACCGTTGGCACAATTTTCTTTTTGTCTTCGAATGACACATCTACATGATAAGACCTTTATTTTTATAATTAAAAAATATTTTATCTAATTTTGCGGCCCCGACACGCCCGAACCGTTGGCACAATTTTCTTTTTGTCTTCGAATGGCACATCTACATGATAAGACCTTTATTTTTATAATTAAAAAATATTTTATCTAATTTTGCGGCCCCGCCACGCCCGAACCGTTGGCACAATTTTCTTTTTGTCTTCGAATGGCACATCTACATGATAAGACCTTTATTTTTATAATTAAAAAATATTTTATCTAATTTTGCGGCCCCGCCACGCCCGAACCGTTGGCACAATTTTCTTTTTGTCTTCGAATGGCACATCTACATGATAAGACCTTTATTTTTATAATTAAAAAATATTTTATCTAATTTTGCGGCCCCGCCACGCCCGAACCGTTGGCACAATTTTCTTTTTGTCTTCGAATGGCACATCTACATGATAAGACCTTTATTTTTATAATCAAAAAATATTTTACGTAGTTTTGCTGCCCCGCCACGCCCGAACCGTTGCCACAATTTCCTTTTTATCTTCGACTGGCATATCTACACGATAAGACCTTTATTTTGATACCTCAAAAATATTTTTACGTAACTTTGTGCCCACGGCACGCTTGAACCGTTGCACCAATCTCATTTTTGTCTTCGAATGGCACATCTACATGATAAGACCTTTATTTTTATAATTAAAAAATATTTTATCTAATTTTGCTGCCCCGCCACGCCCGAACCGTTGGCACAATTTTCTTTTTGTCTTCGAATGGCACATCTACATTATAAGACCTTCATTTTTATAATTAAAAAATATTTTATCTAATTTTGCGGCCCCGCCACGCCCGAACCGTTGGCACAATTTTCTTTTGTCTTCGAATGGCACATCTACATGATAAGACCTTTATTTTTATAATCAAAAAATATTTTACGTAGTTTTGCTGCCCCGCCACGCCCGAACCGTTGCCACAATTTCCTTTTTATCTTCGACTGGCATATCTACACGATAAGACCTTTATTTTGATACCTCAAAAATATTTTTACGTAACTTTGTGCCCACGGCACGCTTGAACCGTTGCACCAATCTCATTTTTGTCTTCGAATGGCACATCTACATGATAAGACCTTTATTTTTATAATTAAAAAATATTTTATCTAATTTTGCGGCCCCGCCACGCCCGAACCGTTGGCACAATTTTCTTTTTGTCTTCGAATGGCACATCTACATGATAAGACCTTTATTTTTATAATTAAAAAATATTTTATCTAATTTTGCGGCCCCGCCACGCCCGAACCGTTGGCACAATTTTCTTTTTGTCTTCGAATGGCCCATCTACATGATAAGACCTTTATTTTTATAATTAAAAAATATTTTACGTAGTTTTGCTGCCCCGCCACGCCCGAACCGTTGTCACAATTTCCTTTTTATCTTCGACTGGCATATCTACACGATAAGAACTTTATTTTGATACCTCAAAAATATTTTTACGTAACTTTGTGCCCACGGCACGCTTGAACCGTTGCACCAATCTCATTTTTGTCTTCGAATGGCACATCTACATGATAAGACCTTTATTTTTATAATTAAAAAATATTTTATCTAATTTTGCGGCCCCGCCACGCCCGAACCGTTGGCACAATTTTCTTTTTGTCTTCGAATGGCACATCTACATGATAAGACCTTTATTTTTATAATTAAAAAATATTTTATCTAATTTTGCGGCCCCGCCACGCCCGAACCGTTGGCACAATTTTCTTTTTTGTCTTCGAATGGCACATCTACATGATAAGACCTTTATTTTTATAATCAAAAAATATTTTACGTAGATTTGCTGCCCCGCCACGCCCGAACCGTTGCCACAATTTCCTTTTTATCTTCGACTGGCATATCTACACGATAAGACCTTTATTTTGATACCTCAAAAATATTTTTACGTAACTTTGTGCCCACGGCACGCTTGAACCGTTGCACCAATCTCATTTTTGTTTTCGAATGGCACATCTACATGATAAGACCTTTATTTTTATAATTAAAAAATATTTTATCTAATTTTGCGGCCCCGCCACGCCCGAACCGTTGGCACAATTTTCTTTTTGTCTTCGAATGGCACATCTACATGATAAGACCTTTATTTTTATAATTAAAAAATATTTTATCTAATTTTGCGGCCCCGCCACGCCCGAACCGTTGGCACAATTTTCTTTTTGTCTTCGAATGGCACATCTACATGATAAGACCTTTATTTTTATAATTAAAAAATATTTTATCTAATTTTGCGGCCCCGCCACGCCCGAACCGTTGGCACAATTTTCTTTTTGTCTTCGAATGGCACATCTACATGATAAGACCTTTATTTTTATAATCAAAAAATATTTTACGTAGTTTTGCTGCCCCGCCACGCCCGAACCGTTGCCACAATTTCCTTTTTTATCTTCGACTGGCATATCTACACGATAAGACCTTTATTTTGATACCTCAAAAATATTTTTACGTAACTTTGTGCCCACGGCACGCTTGAACCTTTGCACCAATCTCATTTTTGTCTTCGAATGGAACATCTACATGATAAGACCTTCATTTTTATAATTAAAAAATATTTTATCTAATTTTGCGGCCCCGCCACGCCCGAACCGTTGGCACAATTTTTTTTTTGTCTTCGAATGGCACATCTACATGATAAGACCTTTATTTTTATAATCAAAAAATATTTTACGTAGCTTTGCTGCCCCGCCACGCCCGAACCGTTGCCACAATTTCCTTTTTATCTTCGACTGGCATATCTACACGATAAGACCTTTATTTTGATACCTCAAAAATATTTTTACGTAACTTTGTGCCCACGGCACGCTTGAACCGTTGCACCAATCTCATTTTTGTCTTCGAATGGCACATCTACATGATAAGACCTTTATTTTTATAATTAAAAAATATTTTATCTAATTTTGCGGCCCCGCCACGCCCGAACCGTTGGCACAATTTTCTTTTTGTCTTCGAATGGCACATCTACATGATAAGACCTTTATTTTTATAATTAAAAAATATTTTATCTAATTTTGCGGCCCCGCCACGCCCGAACCGTTGGCACAATTTTCTTTTTTGTCTTCGAATGGCACATCTACATGATAAGACCTTTATTTTTATAATCAAAAATATTTTACGTAGTTCTGCTGCCCCGCCACGCCCGAACCGTTGCCACAATTTCCTTTTTATCTTCGACTGGCATATCTACACGATAAGACCTTTATTTTGATACCTCAAAAATATTTTTACGTAACTTTGTGCCCACGGCACGCTTGAACTTTTTGTCTTCGAATGGCACATCTACATGATAAGACCTTTATTTTTATAATTAAAATTTTTTATCTAATTTTGCTGCCCCGCCACGCCCGAACCGTTGGCACAATTTTCTTTTTGTCTTCGAATGGCACATCTACATGATAAGACCTTCATTTTTATAATTAAAAAATATTTTATCTAATTTTGCGGCCCCGCCACGCCCGAACCGTTGGCACAATTTTCTTTTTGTCTTCGAATGGCACATCTACATGATAAGACCTTTATTTTTATAATCAAAAAATATTTTACGTAGTTTTGCTGCCCCGCCACGCCCGAACCGTTGTCACAATTTCCTTTTTATCTTCGACTGGCATATCTACACGATAAGAACTTTATTTTGATACCTCAAAAATATTTTTACGTAACTTTGTGCCCACGGCACGCTTGAACCGTTGCACCAATCTCATTTTTGTCTTCGAATGGCACATCTACATGATAAGACCTTTATTTTTATAATTAAAAAAATATTTTATCTAATTTTGCGGCCCCGCCACGCCCGAACCGTTGGCACAATTTTCTTTTTGTCTTCGAATGGCACATCTACATGATAAGACCTTTATTTTTATAATTAAAAAATATTTTATCTAATTTTGCGGCCCCGCCACGCCCGAACCGTTGGCACAATTTTCTTTTTGTCTTCGAATGGCACATCTTCATGATAAGACCTTTATTTTTATAATCAAAAAATATTTACGTAGTTTTGCTGCCCCGCCACGCCCGAACCGTTGCCACAATTTCCTTTTTATCTTCGACTGGCATATCTACACGATAAGACCTTTATTTTGATACCTCAAAAATATTTTTACGTAACTTTGTGTTCACGGCACGCTTGAACCGTTGCACCAATCTCATTTTTGTCTTCGAATGGCACATCTACATGATAAGACCTTTATTTTTATAATTAAAAAATATTTTATCTAATTTTGCGGCCCCGCCACGCCCGAACCGTTGGCACAATTTTCTTTTTGTCTTCGAATGGCACATCTACATGATAAGACCTTTATTTTTATAATTAAAAAATATTTTATCTAATTTTGCGGCCCCGCCACGCCCGAACCGTTGGCACAATTTTCTTTTTGTCTTCGAATGGCACATCTACATGATAAGACCTTTATTTTTATAATCAAAAAATATTTTACGTAGTTTTGCTGCCCCGCCACGCCCGAACCGTTGCCACAATTTCCTTTTTTATCTTCGACTGGCATATCTACACGATAAGACCTTTATTTTGATACCTCAAAAATATTTTTACGTAACTTTGTGCCCACGGCACGCTTGAACCGTTGCACCAATCTCATTTTTGTCTTCGAATGGCACATCTACATGATAAGACCTTTATTTTTATAATTAAAAAATATTTTATCTAATTTTGCGGCCCCGCCACGCCCGAACCGTTGCCACAATTTCCTTTTTATCTTCGACTGGCATATCTACACGATAAGACCTTTATTTTGATACTTTAAAAAATATTTTTACGTAACTTTGTGCCCACGGCACGCTTGAACCGTTGCACCAATCTCATTTTTGTCTTCGAATGGCACATCTACATGATAAGACCTTTATTTTTATAATTAAAAAATATTTTATCTAATTTTGCGGCCCCGCCACGCCCGAACCGTTGGCACAATTTTCTTTTTGTCTTCGAATGGCACATCTACATGATAAGACCTTTATTTTTATAATCAAAAAATATTTTACGTAGTTTTGCTGCCCCGCCACGCCCGAACCGTTGCCACAATTTCCTTTTTATCTTCGACTGGCATATCTACACGATAAGACCTTTATTTTGATACCTCAAAAATATTTTTACGTAACTTTGTGCCCACGGCACGCTTGAACCGTTGCACCAATCTCATTTTTGTCTTCGAATGGCACATCTACATGATAAGACCTTTATTTTTATAATTAAAAAATATTTTATCTAATTTTGCGGCCCCGCCACGCCCGAACCGTTGGCACAATTTTCTTTTTGTCTTCGAATGGCACATCTACATGATAAGACCTTTATTTTTATAATTAAAAAATATTTTATCTAATTTTGCGGCCCCGCCACGCCCGAACCGTTGGCACAATTTTCTTTTTTGTCTTCGAATGGCACATCTACATGATAAGACCTTTATTTTTATAATTAAAAAATATTTTATCTAATTTTGCGGCCCCGACACGCCCGAACCGTTGGCACAATTTTCTTTTTGTCTTCGAATGGCACATCTACATAAGACCTTTATTTTTATAATTAAAAAATATTTTATCTAATTTTGCGGCCCCGCCACGCCCGAACCGTTGGCACAATTTTCTTTTTGTCTTCGAATGGCACATCTACATGATAAGACCTTTATTTTTATAATTAAAAAATATTTTATCTAATTTTGCGGCCCCGCCACGCCCGAACCGTTGGCACAATTTTCTTTTTGTCTTCGAATGGCACATCTACATGATAAGACCTTTATTTTTATAATTAAAAAATATTTTATCTAATTTTGCGGCCCCGCCACGCCCGAACCGTTGGCACAATTTTCTTTTGTCTTCGAATGGCACATCTACATGATAAGACCTTTGTTTTTATAATCAAAAAATATTTTACGTAGTTTTGCTGCCCCGCCACGCCCGAACCGTTGCCACAATTTCCTTTTTTATCTTCGACTGGCATATCTACACGATAAGACCTTTATTTTGATACATCAAAAATATTTTTACGTAACTTTGTGCCCACGGCACGCTTGAACCGTTGCACCAATCTCATTTTTGTCTTCGAATGGCACATCTACATGATAAGACCTTTATTTTTATAATTAAAAAATATTTTATCTAATTTTGCGGCCCCGCCACGCCCGAACCGTTGGCACAATTTTCTTTTTGTCTTCGAATGGCACATCTACATGATAAGACCTTTATTTTTATAATTAAAAAATATTTTATCTAATTTTGCGGCCCCGCCACGCCCGAACCGTTGGCACAATTTTCTTTTTGTCTTCGAATGGCACATCTACATGATAAGACCTTTATTTTTATAATTAAAAAATATTTTACGTAGTTTTGCTGCCCCGCCACGCCCGAACCGTTGTCACAATTTCCTTTTTATCTTCGACTGGCATATCTACACGATAAGAACTTTATTTTGATACCTCAAAAATATTTTTACGTAACTTTGTGCCCACGGCACGCTTGAACCGTTGCACCAATCTCATTTTTGTCTTCGAATGGCACATCAACATGATAAGACCTTTATTTTTATAATTAAAAAATATTTTATCTAATTTTGCGGCCCCGCCACGCCCGAACCGTTGGCACAATTTTCTTTTTGTCTTCGAATGGCACATCTACATGATAAGACCTTTATTTTTATAATTAAAAAATATTTTATCTAATTTTGCGGCCCCGCCACGCCCGAACCGTTGGCACAATTTTCTTTTTGTCTTCGAATGGCACATCTACATGATAAGACCTTTATTTTTATAATTAAAAAATATTTTATCTAATTTTGCGGCCCCGCCACGCCCGAACCGTTGGCACAATTTTCTTTTTGTCTTCGAATGGCACATCTACATGATAAGACCTTTATTTTTATAATCAAAAAATATTTTACGTAGTTTTGCTGCCCCGCCACGCCCGAACCGTTGTCACAATTTCCTTTTTATCTTCGACTGGCATATCTACACGATAAGAACTTTATTTTGATACCTCAAAAATATTTTTACGTAACTTTGTGCCCACGGCACGCTTGAACCGTTGCACCAATCTCATTTTTGTCTTCGAATGGCACATCTACATGATAAGACCTTTATTTTTATAATTAAAAAATATTTTATCTAATTTTGCGGCCCCGCCACGCCCGAACCGTTGGCACAATTTTCTTTTTTGTCTTCGAATGGCACATCTACATGATAAGACCTTTATTTTTATAATTAAAAAATATTTTATCTAATTTTGCGGCCCCGCCACGCCCGAACCGTTGGCACAATTTTCTTTTTGTCTTCGAATGGCACATCTTCATGATAAGACCTTTATTTTTATAATCAAAAAATATTTTACGTAGTTTTGCTGCCCCGCCACGCCCGAACCGTTGCCACAATTTCCTTTTTTATCTTCGACTGGCATATCTACACGATAAGACCTTTATTTTGATACCTCAAAAATATTTTTACGTAACTTTGTGTTCACGGCACGCTTGAACCGTTGCACCAATCTCATTTTTGTCTTCGAATGGCACATCTACATGATAAGACCTTTATTTTTATAATTAAAAAATATTTTATCTAATTTTGCGGCCCCGCCACGCCCGAACCGTTGGCACAATTTTCTTTTTGTCTTCGAATGGCACATCTACATGATAAGACCTTTATTTTTATAATTAAAAAATATTTTATCTAATTTTGCGGCCCCGCCACGCCCGAACCGTTGGCACAATTTTCTTTTTGTCTTCGAATGGCACATCTACATGATAAGACCTTTATTTTTATAATCAAAAAATATTTTACGTAGTTTTGCTGCCCCGCCACGCCCGAACCGTTGCCACAATTTCCTTTTTTATCTTCGACTGGCATATCTACACGATAAGACCTTTATTTTGATACCTCAAAAAATATTTTTACGTAACTTTGTGCCCACGGCACGCTTGAACCGTTGCACCAATCTCATTTTTGTCTTCGAATGGCACATCTACATGATAAGACCTTTATTTTTATAATTAAAAAATATTTTATCTAATTTTGCGGCCCCGCCACGCCCGAACCGTTGCCACAATTTCCTTTTTGTCTTCGAATGGCACATCTACATGATAAGACCTTTATTTTGATACTTTAAAAAATATTTTTACGTAACTTTGTGCCCACGGCACGCTTGAACCGTTGCACCAATCTCATTTTTGTCTTCGAATGGCACATCTACATGATAAGACCTTTATTTTTATAATTAAAAAATATTTTATCTAATTTTGCGGCCCCGCCACGCCCGAACCGTTGGCACAATTTTCTTTTTGTCTTCGAATGGCACATCTACATGATAAGACCTTTATTTTTATAATCAAAAAATATTTTACGTAGTTTTGCTGCCCCGCCACGCCCGAACCGTTGCCACAATTTCCTTTTTATCTTCGACTGGCATATCTACACGATAAGACCTTTATTTTGATACCTCAAAAATATTTTTACGTAACTTTGTGCCCACGGCACGCTTGAACCGTTGCACCAATCTCATTTTTGTCTTCGAATGGCACATCTACATGATAAGACCTTTATTTTTATAATTAAAAAATATTTTATCTAATTTTGCGGCCCCGCCACGCCCGAACCGTTGGCACAATTTTCTTTTTGTCCTCGAATGGCACATCTACATGATAAGACCTTTATTTTTATAATTAAAAAATATTTTATCTAATTTTGCGGCCCCGCCACGCCCGAACCGTTGGCACAATTTTCTTTTTGTCTTCGAATGGCACATCTACATGATAAGACCTTTATTTTTATAATTAAAAAATATTTTATCTAATTTTGCGGCCCCGCCACGCCCGAACCGTTGGCACAATTTTCTTTTTGTCTTCGAATGGCACATCTACATGATAAGACCTTTATTTTTATAATTAAAAAATATTTTATCTAATTTTGCGGCCCCGCCACGCCCGAACCGTTGGCACAATTTTTTTTTGTCTTCGAATGGCACATCTACATGATAAGACCTTTATTTTTATAATTAAAAAATATTTTATCTAATTTTGCGGCCCCGCCACGCCCGAACCGTTGGCACAATTTTCTTTTTGTCTTCGAATGGCACATCTACATGATAAGACCTTTATTTTTATAATCAAAAAATATTTTACGTAGTTTTGCTGCCCCGCCACGCCCGAACCGTTGCCACAATTTCCTTTTTATCTTCGACTGGCATATCTACACGATAAGACCTTTATTTTGATACCTCAAAAATATTTTTACGTAACTTTGTGCCCACGGCACGCTTGAACCTTTGCACCAATCTCATTTTTGTCTTCGAATGGCACATCTACATGATAAGACCTTTATTTTTATAATTAAAAAATATTTTATCTAATTTTGCGGCCCCGCCACGCCCGAACCGTTGGCACAATTTTCTTTTTGTCTTCGAATGGCACATCTACATGATAAGACCTTTATTTTTATAATTAAAAAATATTTTATCTAATTTTGCGGCCCCGCCACGCCCGAACCGTTGGCACAATTTTCTTTTGTCTTCGAATGGCACATCTACATGATAAGACCTTTATTTTTATAATCAAAAATATTTTACGTAGTTCTGCTGCCCCGCCACGCCCGAACCGTTGCCACAATTTCCTTTTTATCTTCGACTGGCATATCTACACGATAAGACCTTTATTTTGATACCTTAAAAAATATTTTTACGTAACTTTGTGCCCACGGCACGCTTGAACCTTTGCACCAATCTCATTTTTGTCTTCGAATGGCACATCTACATGATAAGACCTTTATTTTTATAATTAAAAAATATTTTATCTAATTTTGCGGCCCCGCCACGCCCGAACCGTTGGCACAATTTTCTTTTTGTCTTCGAATGGCACATCTACATGATAAGACCTTTATTTTTATAATTAAAAAATATTTTATCTAATTTTGCGGCCCCGCCACGCCCGAACCGTTGGCACAATTTTCTTTTTGTCTTCGAATGGCACATCTACATGATAAGACCTTTATTTTTATAATCAAAAAATATTTTACGTAGTTTTGCTGCCCCGCCACGCCCGAACCGTTGCCACAATTTCCTTTTTTATCTTCGACTGGCATATCTACACGATAAGACCTTTATTTTGATACCTCAAAAATATTTTTACGTAACTTTGTGCCCACGGCACGCTTGAACCGTTGCACCAATCTCATTTTTGTCTTCGAATGGCACATCTACATGATAAGACCTTTATTTTTATAATTAAAAAATATTTTATCTAATTTTGCTGCCCCGCCACGCCCGAACCGTTGGCACAATTTTCTTTTTGTCTTCGAATGGCACATCTACATGATAAGACCTTCATTTTTATAATTAAAAAATATTTTATCTAATTTTGCGGCCCCGCCACGCCCGAACCGTTGGCACAATTTTCTTTTTGTCTTCGAATGGCACATCTACATGATAAGACCTTTATTTTTATAATCAAAAAATATTTTACGTAGTTTTGCTGCCCCGCCACGCCCGAACCGTTGCCACAATTTCCTTTTTATCTTCGACTGGCATATCTACACGATAAGACCTTTATTTTGATACCTCAAAAATATTTTTACGTAACTTTGTGCCCACGGCACGCTTGAACCGTTGCACCAATCTCATTTTTGTCTTCGAATGGCACATCTACATGATAAGACCTTTATTTTTATAATTAAAAAATATTTTATCTAATTTTGCGGCCCCGCCACGCCCGAACCGTTGGCACAATTTTCATTTTGTCTTCGAATGGCACATCTACATGATAAGACCTTTATTTTTATAATTAAAAAATATTTTATCTAATTTTGCGGCCCCGCCACGCCCGAACCGTTGGCACAA
Organism: Macrothele yani; assembly: GCA_039090855.1. Taxonomy (NCBI): domain Eukaryota; kingdom Metazoa; phylum Arthropoda; class Arachnida; order Araneae; family Macrothelidae; genus Macrothele; species Macrothele yani. Next base: position 111,034,513 of record CM077033.1, on the reverse strand, counting down.
TTTTCTTTTTGTCTTCGAATGGCACATCTACATGATAAGACCTTTATTTTTATAATTAAAAAATATTTTACGTAGTTTTGCTGCCCCGCCACGCCCGAACCGTTGTCACAATTTCCTTTTTATCTTCGACTGGCATATCTACACGATAAGAACTTTATTTTGATACATCAAAAATATTTTTACGTAACTTTGTGCCCACGGCACGCTTGAACCGTTGCACCAATCTCATTTTTGTCTTCGAATGGCACATCTACATGATAAGACCTTCATTTTTATAATTAAAAAATATTTTATCTAATTTTGCGGCCCCGCCACGCCCGAACCGTTGGCACAATTTTCTTTTTGTCTTCGAATGGCACATCTACATGATAAGACCTTTATTTTTATAATTAAAAAATATTTTATCTAATTTTGCGGCCCCGCCACGCCCGAACCGTTGGCACAATTTTCTTTTTGTCTTCGAATGGCACATCTACATGATAAGACCTTTATTTTTATAATCAAAAAATATTTTACGTAGATTTGCTGCCCCGCCACGCCCGAACCGTTGCCACAATTTCCTTTTTATCTTCGACTGGCATATCTACACGATAAGACCTTTATTTTGATACCTCAAAAATATTTTTACGTAACTTTGTGCCCACGGCACGCTTGAACCGTTGCACCAATCTCATTTTTGTTTTCGAATGGCACATCTACATGATAAGACCTTTATTTTTATAATTAAAAAATATTTTATCTAATTTTGCGGCCCCGCCACGCCCGAACCGTTGGCACAATTTTCTTTTTGTCTTCGAATGGCACATCTACATGATAAGACCTTTATTTTTATAATTAAAAAATATTTTATCTAATTTTGCGGCCCCGCCACGCCCGAACCGTTGGCACAATTTTCTTTTTGTCTTCGAATGGCACATCTACATGATAAGACCTTTATTTTTATAATTAAAAAATATTTTATCTAATTTTGCGGCCCCGCCACGCCCGAACCGTTGGCACAATTTTCTTTTTGTCTTCGAATGGCACATCTACATGATAAGACCTTTATTTTTATAATCAAAAAATATTTTACGTAGTTTTGCTGCCCCGCCACGCCCGAACCGTTGCCACAATTTCCTTTTTATCTTCGACTGGCATATCTACACGATAAGACCTTTATTTTGATACCTCAAAAATATTTTTACGTAACTTTGTGCCCACGGCACGCTTGAACCTTTGCACCAATCTCATTTTTGTCTTCGAATGGCACATCTACATGATAAGACCTTCATTTTTATAATTAAAAAATATTTTATCTAATTTTGCGGCCCCGCCACGCCCGAACCGTTGGCACAATTTTCTTTTTGTCTTCGAATGGCACATCTACATGATAAGACCTTTATTTTTATAATCAAAAAATATTTTACGTAGTTTTGCTGCCCCGCCACGCCCGAACCGTTGCCACAATTTCCTTTTTATCTTCGACTGGCATATCTACACGATAAGACCTTTATTTTGATACCTCAAAAATATTTTTACGTAACTTTGTGCCCACGGCACGCTTGAACCGTTGCACCAATCTCATTTTTGTCTTCGAATGGCACATCTACATGATAAGACCTTTATTTTGATAATTAAAAAATATTTTATCATCTTTATTTTGATAATTAAAAAATATTTTATCCGAACCGTTGGCACAATTTTCTTTTTGTCTTCGAATGGCACATCTACATGATAAGACCTTTATTTTTATAATTAAAAAATATTTTATCTAATTTTGCGGCCCCGCCACGCCCGAACCGTTGGCACAATTTTCTTTTTGTCTTCGAATGGCACATCTACATGATAAGACCTTTATTTTTATAATCAAAAATATTTTACGTAGTTCTGCTGCCCCGCCACGCCCGAACCGTTGCCACAATTTCCTTTTTATCTTCGACTGGCATATCTACACGATAAGACCTTTATTTTGATACCTCAAAAATATTTTTACGTAACTTTGTGCCCACGGCACGCTTGGAATCTCATTTTTGTCTTCGAATGGCACATCTACATGATAAGACCTTTATTTTTATAATTAAAAAATTTTTTATCTAATTTTGCTGCCCCGCCACGCCCGAACCGTTGGCACAATTTTCTTTTTTGTCTTCGAATGGCACATCTACATGATAAGACCTTCATTTTTATAATTAAAAAATATTTTATCTAATTTTGCGGCCCCGCCACGCCCGAACCGTTGGCACAATTTTCTTTTTGTCTTCGAATGGCACATCTACATGATAAGACCTTTATTTTTATAATCAAAAAATATTTTACGTAGTTTTGCTGCCCCGCCACGCCCGAAACGTTGTCACAATTTCCTTTTTATCTTCGACTGGCATATCTACACGATAAGAACTTTATTTTGATACCTCAAAAATATATTTTACGTAACTTTGTGCCCACGGCACGCTTGAACCGTTGCACCAATCTCATTTTTGTCTTCGAATGGCACATCTACATGATAAGACCTTTATTTTTATAATTAAAAAATATTTTATCTAATTTTGCGGCCCCGCCACGCCCGAACCGTTGGCACAATTTTCTTTTTGTCTTCGAATGGCACATCTACATGATAAGACCTTTATTTTTATAATTAAAAAATATTTTATCTAATTTTGCGGCCCCGCCACGCCCGAACCGTTGGCACAATTTTCTTTTTGTCTTCGAATGGCACATCTTCATGATAAGACCTTTATTTGTTATAATCAAAAAATATTTTACGTAGTTTTGCTGCCCCGCCACGCCCGAACCGTTGCCACAATTTTCTTTTTATCTTCGACTGGCATATCTACACGATAAGACCTTTATTTTGATACCTCAAAAATATTTTACGTAACTTTGTGTTCACGGCACGCTTGAACCGTTGCACCAATCTCATTTTTGTCTTCGAATGGCACATCTACATGAAAAGACCTTTATTTTTATAATTAAAAAATATTTTATCTAATTTTGCTGCCCCGCCAAGCCCGAACCGTTGGCACAATTTTCTTTTTGTCTTCGAATGGCACATCTACATGATAAGACCTTTATTTTTATAATTAAAAAATATTTTATCTAATTTTGCGGCCCCGCCACGCCCGAACCGTTGGCACAATTTTCTTTTTGTCTTCGAATGGCACATCTACATGATAAGACCTTTATTTTTATAATTAAAAAATATTTTATCTAATTTTGCGGCCCCGCCACGCCCGAACCGTTGGCACAATTTTCTTTTTGTCTTCGAATGGCACATCTACATGATAAGACCTTTATTTTTATAATTAAATAATATTTTATCTAATTTTGTGGCCCCGCCACGCCCGAACCGTTGGCACAATTTTCTTTTTGTCTTCGAATGGCACATCTACATGATAAGACCTTTATTTTTATAATTAAAAAATATTTTATCTAATTTTGCGGCCCCGCCACGCCCGAACCGTTGCCACAAATTCCTTTTTATCTTCGACTGGCATATCTACACGATAAGACCTTTATTTTGATACCTCAAAAATATTTTTACGTAACTTTGTGCCCACGGCACGCTTGAACCGTTGCACCAATCTCATTTTTGTTTTCGAATGGCACATCTACATGATAAGACCTTTATTTTGATAACGCAAAAATATTTTACGTAGTTTTGCTGCCCCGCCACGCCCGAACCGTTGTCACAATTTCCTTTTTATCTTCGACTGGCATATCTACACGATAAGAACTTTATTTTGATACCTCAAAAATATTTTTACGTAACTTTGTGCCCACGGCACGCTTGAACCGTTGCACCAAACTCATTTTTGTCTTCGAATGGCACATCTACATGATAAGACCTTTATTTTTATAATTAAAAAATATTTTATCTAATTTTGCGGCCCCGCCACGCCCGAACCGTTGGCACAATTTTCTTTTTGTCTTCGAATGGCACATCTACATGATAAGACCTTTATTTTTATAATTAAAAAATATTTTATCTAATTTTGCGGCCCCGCCACGCCCGAACCGTTGGCACAATTTTCTTTTTGTCTTCGAATGGCACATCTACATGATAAGACCTTTATTTTTATAATTAAAAAATATTTTATCTAATTTTGCGGCCCCGCCACGCCCGAACCGTTGGCACAATTTTCTTTTTGTCTTCGAATGGCACATCTACATGATAAGACCTTTATTTTTATAATTAAAAAATATTTTATCTAATTTTGCGGCCCCGCCACGCCCGAACCGTTGGCACAATTTTCTTTTTTGTCTTCGAATGGCACATCTACATGATAAGACCTTTATTTTTATAATTAAAAAATATTTTATCTAATTTTGCGGCCCCGCCACGCCCGAACCGTTGGCACAATTTTCTTTTTGTCTTCGAATGGCACATCTACATGATAAGACCTTTATTTTTATAATTAAAAAATATTTTATCTAATTTTGCGGCCCCGCCACGCCCGAACCGTTGGCACAATTTTCTTTTTGTCTTCGAATGGCACATCTACATGATAAGACCTTTATTTTTATAATTAAAAAATATTTTACGTAGTTTTGCTGCCCCGCCACGCCCGAACCGTTGTCACAATTTCCTTTTTATCTTCGACTGGCAAATCTACACGATAAGAACTTTATTTTGATACCTCAAAAATATTTTTACGTAACTTTGTGCCCACGGCACGCTTGAACCGTTGCACCAATCTCATTTTTGTCTTCGAATGGCACATCTACATGATAAGACCTTTATTTTGATAACGCAAAAATATTTTATCTAATTTTGCGGCCCCGCCACGCCCGAACCGTTGCCACAATTTTCTTTTTGTCTTCGAATGGCACATCTACATGATAAGACCTTTATTTTTATAATCAAAAAATATTTTATCTAATTTTGCTGCCCCGCCACGCCCGAACCGTTGCCACAATTTTCCTTTTTGTCTTCGAATGGCACATCTACATGATAAGACCTTTATTTTTATAATTAAAAAATATTTTATCTAATTTTGCGGCCCCGCCACGCCCGAACCGTTGGCACAATTTTCTTTTTGTCTTCGAATGGCACATCTACATGATAAGACCTTTATTTTTATAATCAAAAAATATTTTACGTAGATTTGCTGCCCCGCCACGCCCGAACCGTTGCCACAATTTCCTTTTTATCTTCGACTGGCATATCTACACGATAAGACCTTTATTTTGATACCTCAAAAATATTTTTACGTAACTTTGTGCCCACGGCACGCTTGAACCGTTGCACCAATCTCATTTTTGTCTTCGAATGGCACATCTACATGATAAGACCTTTATTTTTATAATTAAAAAATATTTTATCTAATTTTGCGGCCCCGCCACGCCCGAACCGTTGGCACAATTTTCTTTTTGTCTTCGAATGGCACATCTACATGATAAGACCTTTATTTTTATAATTAAAAAATATTTTATCTAATTTTGCGGCCCCGCCACGCCAGAACCGTTGGCACAATTTTCTTTTTGTCTTCGAATGGCACATCTACATGATAAGACCTTTATTTTTATAATTAAAAAATATTTTATCTAATTTTGCGGCCCCGCCACGCCCGAACCGTTGCCACAATTTCCTTTTTATCTTCGACTGGCATATCTACACGATAAGACCTTTATTTTGATACCTCAAAAATATTTTTACGTAACTTTGTGCCCACGGCACGCTTGAACCGTTGCACCAATCTCATTTTTGTCTTCGAATGGCACATCTACATGATAAGACCTTTATTTTTATAATTAAAAAATATTTTATCTAATTTTGCGGCCCCGCCACGCCCGAACCGTTGGCACAATTTTCTTTTTGTCTTCGAATGGCACATCTACATGATAAGACCTTTATTTTTATAATTAAAAAATATTTTATCTAATTTTGCGGCCCCGCCACGCCCGAACCGTTGGCACAATTTTCTTTTTGTCTTCGAATGGCACATCTACATGATAAGACCTTTATTTTTATAATCAAAAAATATTTTACGTAGATTTGCTGCCCCGCCACGCCCGAACCGTTGCCACAATTTCCTTTTTATCTTCGACTGGCATATCTACACGATAAGACCTTTATTTTGATACCTCAAAAATATTTTTACGTAACTTTGTGCCCACGGCACGCTTGAACCGTTGCACCAATCTCATTTTTGTTTTCGAATGGCACATCTACATGATAAGACCTTTATTTTTATAATTAAAAAATATTTTATCTAATTTTGCGGCCCCGCCACGCCCGAACCGTTGGCACAATTTTCTTTTTGTCTTCGAATGGCACATCTACATGATAAGACCTTTATTTTTATAATTAAAAAATATTTTATCTAATTTTGCGGCCCCGCCACGCCCGAACCGTTGGCACAATTTTCTTTTTGTCTTCGAATGGCACATCTACATGATAAGACCTTTATTTTTATAATTAAAAAATATTTTATCTAATTTTGCGGCCCCGCCACGCCCGAACCGTTGGCACAATTTTCTTTTTGTCTTCGAATGGCACATCTACATGATAAGACCTTTATTTTTATAATCAAAAAATATTTTACGTAGTTTTGCTGCCCCGCCACGCCCGAACCGTTGCCACAATTTCCTTTTTATCTTCGACTGGCATATCTACACGATAAGACCTTTATTTTGATACCTCAAAAATATATTTTACGTAACTTTGTGCCCACGGCACGCTTGAACCTTTGCACCAATCTCATTTTTGTCTTCGAATGGCACATCTACATGATAAGACCTTCATTTTTATAATTAAAAAATATTTTATCTAATTTTGCGGCCCCGCCACGCCCGAACCGTTGGCACAATTTTCTTTTTGTCTTCGAATGGCACATCTACATGATAAGACCTTTATTTTTATAATCAAAAAATATTTTACGTAGTTTTGCTGCCCCGCCACGCCCGAACCGTTGCCACAATTTCCTTTTTATCTTCGACTGGCATATCTACACGATAAGACCTTTATTTTGATACCTCAAAAATATTTTTACGTAACTTTGTGCCCACGGCACGCTTGAACCGTTGCACCAATCTCATTTTTGTCTTCGAATGGCACATCTACATGATAAGACCTTTATTTTTATAATTAAAAAATATTTTATCTAATTTTGCGGCCCCGCCACGCCCGAACCGTTGGCACAATTTTCTTTTTGTCTTCGAATGGCACATCTACATGATAAGACCTTTATTTTTATAATTAAAAAATATTTTATCTAATTTTGCGGCCCCGCCACGCCCGAACCGTTGGCACAATTTTCTTTTTGTCTTCGAATGGCACATCTACATGATAAGACCTTTATTTTTATAATTAAAAAATATTTTATCTAATTTTGCGGCCCCGCCACGCCCGAACCGTTGGCACAATTTTCTTTTTGTCTTCGAATGGCACATCTACATGATAAGACCTTTATTTTTATAATTAAAAAATATTTTATCTAATTTTGCGGCCCCGCCACGCCCGAACCGTTGGCACAATTTTCTTTTTGTCTTCGAATGGCACATCTACATGATAAGACCTTTATTTTTATAATTAAAAAATATTTTATCTAATTTTGCGGCCCCGCCACGCCCGAACCGTTGGCACAATTTTCTTTTTGTCTTCGAATGGCACATCTACATGATAAGACCTTTATTTTTATAATTAAAAAATATTTTATCTAATTTTGCGGCCCCGCCACGCCCGAACCGTTGGCACAATTTTCTTTTTGTCTTCGAATGGCACATCTACATGATAAGACCTTTATTTTTATAATCAAAAAATATTTTACGTAGTTTTGCTGCCCCGCCACGCCCGAACCGTTGCCACAATTTCCTTTTTATCTTCGACTGGCATATCTACACGATAAGACCTTTATTTTGATACCTCAAAAATATTTTTACGTAACTTTGTGCCCACGGCACGCTTGAACCGTTGCACCAATCTCATTTTTGTCTTCGAATGGCACATCTACATGATAAGACCTTTATTTTTATAATTAAAAAATATTTTATCTAATTTTGCTGCCCCGCCACGCCCGAACCGTTGGCACAATTTTCTTTTTGTCTTCGAATGGCACATCTACATGATAAGACCTTTATTTTTATAATTAAAAAATATTTTATCTAATTTTGCGGCCCCGCCACGCCCGAACCGTTGGCACAATTTTCTTTTTGTCTTCGAATGGCACATCTACATGATAAGACCTTTATTTTTATAATCAAAAAATATTTTACGTAGTTTTGCTGCCCCGCCACGCCCGAACCGTTGCCACAATTTCCTTTTTATCTTCGACTGGCATATCTACACGATAAGACCTTTATTTTGATACCTCAAAAATATTTTTACGTAACTTTGTGCCCACGGCACGCTTGAACCGTTGCACCAATCTCATTTTTGTCTTCGAATGGCACATCTACATGATAAGACCTTTATTTTTATAATTAAAAAATATTTTATCTAATTTTGCGGCCCCGCCACGCCCGAACCGTTGGCACAATTTTCTTTTTGTCTTCGAATGGCACATCTACATGATAAGACCTTTATTTTTATAATTAAAAAATATTTTATCTAATTTTGCGGCCCCTGCCACGCCCGAACCGTTGGCACAATTTTCTTTTTGTCTTCGAATGGCACATCTACATGATAAGACCTTTATTTTTATAATTAAAAAATATTTTACGTAGTTTTGCTGCCCCGCCACGCCCGAACCGTTGTCACAATTTCCTTTTTTATCTTCGACTGGCATATCTACACGATAAGAACTTTATTTTGATACCTCAAAAATATTTTTACGTAACTTTGTGCCCACGGCACGCTTGAACCGTTGCACCAATCTCATTTTTGTCTTCGAATGGCACATCTACATGATAAGACCTTTATTTTTATAATTAAAAAATATTTTATCTAATTTTGCGGCCCCGCCACGCCCGAACCGTTGGCACAATTTTCTTTTTGTCTTCGAATGGCACATCTACATGATAAGACCTTTATTTTTATAATTAAAAAATATTTTATCTAATTTTGCGGCCCCGCCACGCCCGAACCGTTGGCACAATTTTCTTTTTGTCTTCGAATGGCACATCTACATGATAAGACCTTTATTTTTATAATCAAAAAATATTTTACGTAGATTTGCTGCCCCGCCACGCCCGAACCGTTGCCACAATTTCCTTTTTATCTTCGACTGGCATATCTACACGATAAGACCTTTATTTTGATACCTCAAAAATATTTTTACGTAACTTTGCTGCCCACGGCACGCTTGAACCGTTGCACCAATCTTCATTTTTGTCTTCGAATGGCACATCTACATGATAAGACCTTTATTTTTATAATTAAAAAATATTTTATCTAATTTTGCGGCCCCGCCACGCCCGAACCGTTGGCACAATTTTCTTTTTGTCTTCGAATGGCACATCTACATGATAAGACCTTTATTTTTATAATTAAAAAATATTTTATCTAATTTTGCGGCCCCGCCACGCCCGAACCGTTGGCACAATTTTCTTTTTGTCTTCGAATGGCACATCTACATGATAAGACCTTTATTTTTATAATTAAAAAATATTTTATCTAATTTTGCGGCCCCGCCACGCCCGAACCGTTGGCACAATTTTCTTTTTGTCTTCGAATGGCACATCTACATGATAAGACCTTTATTTTTATAATCAAAAAATATTTTACGTAGTTTTGCTGCCCCGCCACGCCCGAACCGTTGCCACAATTTCCTTTTTATCTTCGACTGGCATATCTACACGATAAGACCTTTATTTTGATACCTCAAAAATATTTTTACGTAACTTTGTGCCCACGGCACGCTTGAACCGTTGCACCAATCTCATTTTTGTCTTCGAATGGCACATCTACATGATAAGACCTTTATTTTTATAATTAAAAAATATTTTATCTAATTTTGCGGCCCCGCCACGCCCGAACCGTTGGCACAATTTTCTTTTTTGTCTTCGAATGGCACATCTACATGATAAGACCTTTATTTTTATAATTAAAAAATATTTTATCTAATTTTGCGGCCCCGCCACGCCCGAACCGTTGGCACAATTTTCTTTTTGTCTTCGAATGGCACATCTACACGATAAGACCTTTATTTTGATACCTCAAAAATATTTTTACGTAACTTTGTGCCCACGGCACGCTTGAACCGTTGGCACCAATTTTCTTTTGTCTTCGAATGGCACATCTACATGATAAGACCTTTATTTTTATAATTAAAAAATATTTTATCTAATTTTGCGGCCCCGCCACGCCCGAACCGTTGGCACAATTTTCTTTTTGTCTTCGAATGGCACATCTACATGATAAGACCTTTATTTTTATAATTAAAAAATATTTTATCTAATTTTGCGGCCCCGCCACGCCCGAACCGTTGGCACAATTTTCTTTTGTCTTCGAATGGCACATCTACATGATAAGACCTTTATTTTTATAATTAAAAAATATTTTACGTAGTTTTGCTGCCCCGCCACGCCCGAACCGTTGCCACAATTTTCTTTTTATCTTCGACTGGCATATCTACACGATAAGACCTTTATTTTGATACCTCAAAAATATTTTTACGTAACTTTGTGCCCACGGCACGCTTGAACCGTTGCACCAATCTCATTTTTGTCTTCGAATGGCACATCTACATGATAAGACCTTTATTTTTATAATTAAAATATTTTTATCTAATTTTGCTGCCCCGCCACGCCCGAACCGTTGGCACAATTTTCTTTTTGTCTTCGAATGGCACATCTACATGATAAGACCTTTATTTTTATAATTAAAAAATATTTTATCTAATTTTGCGGCCCCGCCACGCCCGAACCGTTGGCACAATTTTCTTTTTGTCTTCGAATGGCACATCTACATGATAAGACCTTTATTTTTATAATCAAAAAATATTTTACGTAGTTTTGCTGCCCCGCCACGCCCGAACCGTTGTCACAATTTTCTTTTTATCTTCGACTGGCATATCTACATGATAAGACCTTTATTTTGATACCTCAAAAATATTTTTACGTAACTTTGCTGCCCACGGCACGCCCGAACCGTTGCACCAATTTCATTTTTGTCTTCGAATGGCACATCTACATGATAAGACCTTTATTTTTATAATTAAAAAATATTTTATCTAATTTTGCGGCCCCGCCACGCCCGAACCGTTGGCACAATTTTCTTTTTGTCTTCGAATGGCACATCTACATGATAAGACCTTTATTTTTATAATTAAAAAATATTTTATCTAATTTTGCGGCCCCGCCACGCCCGAACCGTTGGCACAATTTTCTTTTTGTCTTCGAATGGCACATCTACATGATAAGACCTTTATTTTTATAATTAAAAAATATTTTATCTAATTTTGCTGCCCCGCCACGCCCGAACCGTTGCCACAATTTTCTTTTTGTCTTCGAATGGCACATCTACATGATAAGACCTTTATTTTTATAATTAAAAAATATTTTTACGTAACTTTGCGGCCCCGCCACGCCCGAACCGTTGGCACCAATTTCATTTTTGTCTTCGAATGGCACATCTACATGATAAGACCTTTATTTTTATAATTAAAAAATATTTTATCTAATTTTGCGGCCCCGCCACGCCCGAACCGTTGGCACAATTTTCTTTTTGTCTTCGAATGGCACATCTACATGATAAGACCTTTATTTTTATAATTAAAAAATATTTTATCTAATTTTGCGGCCCCGCCACGCCCGAACCGTTGGCACAATTTTCTTTTTGTCTTCGAATGGCACATCTACATGATAAGACCTTTATTTTTATAATTAAAAAATATTTTATCTAATTTTGCGGCCCCGCCACGCCCGAACCGTTGCCACAATTTTCTTTTTTGTCTTCGAATGGCACATCTACATGATAAGACCTTTATTTTGATAATTAAAAAATATTTTTACGTAACTTTGCGCCCCCGCCACGCCCGAACCGTTGGCACCAATTTTCTTTTTGTCTTCGAATGGCACATCTACATGATAAGACCTTTATTTTTATAATTAAAAAATATTTTATCTAATTTTGCGGCCCCGCCACGCCCGAACCGTTGCCACAATTTCCTTTTTATCTTCGACTGGCATATCTACACGATAAGACCTTTATTTTGATAATTAAAAAATATTTTTACGTAACTTTGCGGCCACGGCACGCTTGAACCGTTGCACCAATCTCATTTTTGTCTTCGAATGGCACATCTACATGATAAGACCTTTATTTTTATAATTAAAAAATATTTTATCTAATTTTGCGGCCCCGCCACGCCCGAACCGTTGGCACAATTTTCTTTTTGTCTTCGAATGGCACATCTACATGATAAGACCTTTATTTTTATAATTAAAAAATATTTTATCTAATTTTGCGGCCCCGCCACGCCCGAACCGTTGGCACAATTTTCTTTTTGTCTTCGAATGGCACATCTACATGATAAGACCTTTATTTTTATAATTAAAAAATATTTTATCTAATTTTGCGGCCCCGCCACGCCCGAACCGTTGGCACAATTTTCTTTTTGTCTTCGAATGGCACATCTACATGATAAGACCTTTATTTTTATAATTAAAAAATATTTTATCTAATTTTGCGGCCCCGCCACGCCCGAACCGTTGGCACAATTTTCTTTTTGTCTTCGAATGGCACATCTACATGATAAGACCTTTATTTTTATAATTAAAAAATATTTTATCTAATTTTGCGGCCCCGCCACGCCCGAACCGTTGGCACAATTTTCTTTTTGTCTTCGAATGGCACATCTACATGATAAGACCTTTATTTTTATAATTAAAAAATATTTTATCTAATTTTGCGGCCCCGCCACGCCCGAACCGTTGGCACAATTTTCTTTTTGTCTTCGAATGGCACATCTACATGATAAGACCTTTATTTTTATAATTAAAAAATATTTTATCTAATTTTGCGGCCCCGCCACGCCCGAACCGTTGGCACAATTTTCTTTTTGTCTTCGAATGGCACATCTACATGATAAGACCTTTATTTTTATAATTAAAAAATATTTTATCTAATTTTGCGGCCCCGCCACGCCCGAACCGTTGGCACAATTTTCTTTTTGTCTTCGAATGGCACATCTACATGATAAGACCTTTATTTTTATAATTAAAAAATATTTTATCTAATTTTGCTGCCCCGCCACGCCCGAACCGTTGGTCACAATTTTCTTTTGTCTTCGAATGGCACATCTACATGATAAGACCTTTATTTTTATAATTAAAAAATATTTTATCTAATTTTGCGGCCCCGCCACGCCCGAACCGTTGGCACAATTTTCTTTTTTGTCTTCGAATGGCACATCTACATGATAAGACCTTTATTTTTATAATTAAAAAATATTTTATCTAATTTTGCGGCCCCGCCACGCCCGAACCGTTGGCACAATTTTCTTTTTGTCTTCGAATGGCACATCTACATGATAAGACCTTTATTTTTATAATTAAAAAAATATTTTATCTAATTTTGCGGCCCCGCCACGCCCGAACCGTTGGCCACAATTTTCTTTTTGTCTTCGAATGGCACATCTACATGATAAGACCTTTATTTTTATAATTAAAAAATATTTTACGTAATTTTGCTGCCCCGCCACGCCCGAACCGTTGCACCAATCTCATTTTTGTCTTCGAATGGCACATCTACATGATAAGACCTTTATTTTTATAATTAAAAAATATTTTATCTAATTTTGCGGCCCCGCCACGCCCGAACCGTTGGCACAATTTTCTTTTTGTCTTCGAATGGCACATCTACATGATAAGACCTTTATTTTTATAATTAAAAAATATTTTATCTAATTTTGCGGCCCCGCCACGCCCGAACCGTTGGCACAATTTTCTTTTTGTCTTCGAATGGCACATCTACATGATAAGACCTTTATTTTTATAATTAAAAAATATTTTACGTAACTTTGCTGCCCCGCCACGCCCGAACCGTTGCCACAATTTTCTTTTTATCTTCGAATGGCATATCTACATGATAAGACCTTTATTTTTATAATTAAAAAATATTTTATCTAATTTTGCGGCCACGGCACGCTTGAACCGTTGCACCAATTTTCTTTTTGTCTTCGAATGGCACATCTACATGATAAGACCTTTATTTTTATAATTAAAAAATATTTTATCTAATTTTGCGGCCCCGCCACGCCCGAACCGTTGGCACAATTTTCTTTTTGTCTTCGAATGGCACATCTACATGATAAGACCTTTATTTTTATAATCAAAAAATATTTTACGTAGTTTTGCTGCCCCGCCACGCCCGAACCGTTGCCACAATTTCCTTTTTATCTTCGACTGGCATATCTACACGATAAGACCTTTATTTTGATACCTTAAAAAATATTTTTACGTAACTTTGTGCCCACGGCACGCTTGAACCGTTGCACCAATCTCATTTTTGTCTTCGAATGGCACATCTACATGATAAGACCTTTATTTTTATAATTAAAAAATATTTTACGTAATTTTGCTGCCCCGCCACGCCCGAACCGTTGCCACAATTTCCTTTTTGTCTTCGAATGGCACATCTACATGATAAGACCTTTATTTTTATAATTAAAAAATATTTTATCTAATTTTGCGGCCCCGCCACGCCCGAACCGTTGGCACAATTTTCTTTTTGTCTTCGAATGGCACATCTACATGATAAGACCTTTATTTTTATAATTAAAAAATATTTTACGTAGTTTTGCTGCCCCGCCACGCCCGAACCGTTGCCACAATTTCCTTTTTATCTTCGACTGGCATATCTACACGATAAGACCTTTATTTTGATACCTTAAAAAATATTTTTACGTAACTTTGTGCCCACGGCACGCTTGAACCGTTGGCACCAATCTCATTTTTGTCTTCGAATGGCACATCTACATGATAAGACCTTTATTTTTATAATTAAAAAATATTTTATCTAATTTTGCGGCCCCGCCACGCCCGAACCGTTGGCACAATTTTCTTTTTGTCTTCGAATGGCACATCTACATGATAAGACCTTTATTTTTATAATTAAAAAATATTTTATCTAATTTTGCGGCCCCGCCACGCCCGAACCGTTGGCACAATTTTCTTTTTGTCTTCGAATGGCACATCTACATGATAAGACCTTTATTTTTATAATTAAAAAATATTTTATCTAATTTTGCGGCCCCGCCACGCCCGAACCGTTGCCACAATTTTCTTTTTGTCTTCGAATGGCACATCTACATGATAAGACCTTTATTTTTATAATCAAAAAATATTTTACGTAGTTTTGCTGCCCCGCCACGCCCGAACCGTTGCCACAATTTCCTTTTTATCTTCGACTGGCATATCTACACGATAAGACCTTTATTTTGATACCTCAAAAATATTTTTACGTAACTTTGTGCCCACGGCACGCTTGAACCGTTGCACCAATCTCATTTTTGTCTTCGAATGGCACATCTACATGATAAGACCTTTATTTTTATAATTAAAAAATATTTTATCTAATTTTGCGGCCCCGCCACGCCCGAACCGTTGGCACAATTTTCTTTTTGTCTTCGAAATGGCACATCTACATGATAAGACCTTTATTTTTATAATTAAAAAATATTTTATCTAATTTTGCGGCCCCGCCACGCCCGAACCGTTGGCACAATTTTCTTTTTGTCTTCGAATGGCACATCTACATGATAAGACCTTTATTTTTATAATCAAAAAATATTTTACGTAATTTTGCTGCCCCGCCACGCCCGAACCGTTGCCACAATTTCCTTTTTTATCTTCGACTGGCATATCTACACGATAAGACCTTTATTTTGATACCTCAAAAATATTTTTACGTAACTTTGTGCCCACGGCACGCTTGAACCGTTGCACCAATCTCATTTTTGTTTTCGAATGGCACATCTACATGATAAGACCTTTATTTTTATAATTAAAAAATATTTTATCTAATTTTGCGGCCCCGCCACGCCCGAACCGTTGGCACAATTTTCTTTTTGTCTTCGAATGGCACATCTACATGATAAGACCTTTATTTTTATAATTAAAAAATATTTTATCTAATTTTGCGGCCCCGCCACGCCCGAACCGTTGGCACAATTTTCTTTTTGTCTTCGAATGGCACATCTACATGATAAGACCTTTATTTTGATAACGCAAAAATATTTTATCTAATTTTGCGGCCCCGCCACGCCCGAACCGTTGCCACAATTTTCTTTTTGTCTTCGAATGGCACATCTACATGATAAGACATTTATTTTTATAATCAAAAAATATTTTACGTAGTTTTGCTGCCCCGCCACGCCCGAACCGTTGCCACAATTTCCTTTTTATCTTCGACTGGCATATCTACACGATAAGACCTTTATTTTTATACCTCAAAAATATTTTTACGTAACTTTGTGCCCACGGCACGCTTGAACCTTTGCACCAATCTCATTTTTGTCTTCGAATGGCACATCTACATGATAAGACCTTCATTTTTATAATTAAAAAATATTTTATCTAATTTTGCGGCCCCGCCACGCCCGAACCGTTGGCACAATTTTCTTTTTGTCTTCGAATGGCACATCTACATGATAAGACCTTTATTTTTATAATCAAAAAATATTTTACGTAGTTTTGCTGCCCCGCCACGCCCGAACCGTTGGCACAATTTCCTTTTTATCTTCGACTGGCATATCTACACGATAAGACCTTTATTTTGATACTTCAAAAATATTTTTACGTAACTTTGTGCCCACGGCACGCTTGAACCGTTGCACCAATCTCATTTTTGTCTTCGAATGGCACATCTACATGATAAGACCTTTATTTTTATAATTAAAAAATATTTTATCTAATTTTGCGGCCCCGCCACGCCCGAACCGTTGGCACAATTTTCTTTTTGTCTTCGAATGGCACATCTACATGATAAGACCTTTATTTTTATAATTAAAAAATATTTTATCTAATTTTGCGGCCCCGCCACGCCCGAACCGTTGGCACAATTTTCTTTTTGTCTTCGAATGGCACATCTACATGATAAGACCTTTATTTTTATAATCAAAAATATTTTACGTAGTTCTGCTGCCCCGCCACGCCCGAACCGTTGCCACAATTTCCTTTTTATCTTCGACTGGCATATCTACACGATAAGACCTTTATTTTGATACCTTAAAAAATATTTTTACGTAACTTTGTGCCCACGGCACGCTTGAACCTTTGCACCAATCTCATTTTTGTCTTCGAATGGCACATCGACATGATAAGACCTTTATTTTTATAATTAAAAAATATTTTACGTAGATTTGCTGCCCCGCCACGCCCGAACCGTTGCCACAATTTCCTTTTTATCTTCGACTGGCATATCTACACGATAAGACCTTTATTTTGATACCTTAAAAAATATTTTTACGTAACTTTGTGCCCACGGCACGCTTGAACCGTTGCACCAATCTCATTTTTGTCTTCGAATGGCACATCTACATGATAAGACCTTTATTTTTATAATTAAAAAATATTTTATCTAATTTTGCGGCCCCGCCACGCCCGAACCGTTGCCACAATTTCCTTTTTATCTTCGACTGGCATATCTACACGATAAGACCTTTATTTTGATACCTCAAAAATATTTTTACGTAACTTTGTGCCCACGGCACGCTTGAACCGTTGCACCAATCTCATTTTTGTTTTCGAATGGGACATCTACATGATAAGACCTTTATTTTGATAACGCAAAAATATTTTATCTAATTTTGCGGACGCGCCACGCCCGAACCGTTGCCACAATTTCCTTTTTGTCTTCGAATGGCACATCTACATGATAAGACCTTTATTTTTATAATCAAAAAATATTTTACGTAGTTTTGCTGCCCCGCCACGCCCGAACCGTTGGCACAATTTTCTTTTTGTCTTCGAAATGGCACATCTACATGATAAGACCTTTATTTTTATAATTAAAAAATATTTTATCTAATTTTGCGGCCCCGCCACGCCCGAACCGTTGGCACAATTTTCTTTTTGTCTTCGAATGGCACATCTACATGATAAGACCTTTATTTTTATAATTAAAAAATATTTTATCTAATTTTGCGGCCCCGCCACGCCCGAACCGTTGCCACAATTTCCTTTTTATCTTCGACTGGCATATCTACACGATAAGACCTTTATTTTGATACCTCAAAAATATTTTTACGTAACTTTGTGCCCACGGCACGCTTGAACCGTTGCACCAATCTCATTTTTGTTTTCGAATGGCACATCTACATGATAAGACCTTTATTTTTATAATTAAAAAATATTTTATCTAATTTTGCGGCCCCGCCACGCCCGAACCGTTGGCACAATTTTCTTTTTGTCTTCGAATGGCACATCTACATGATAAGACCTTTATTTTTATAATTAAAAAATATTTTATCTAATTTTGCGGCCCCGCCACGCCCGAACCGTTGGCACAATTTTCTTTTTGTCTTCGAATGGCACATCTACATGATAAGACCTTTATTTTGATAACGCAAAAATATTTTATCTAATTTTGCGGCCCCGCCACGCCCGAACCGTTGCCACAATTTTCTTTTTGTCTTCGAATGGCACATCTACATGATAAGACCTTTATTTTTATAATCAAAAAATATTTTACGTAGTTTTGCTGCCCCGCCACGCCCGAACCGTTGCCACAATTTCCTTTTTATCTTCGACTGGCATATCTACACGATAAGACCTTTATTTTGATACCTCAAAAATATTTTTACGTAACTTTGTGCCCACGGCACGCTTGAACCGTTTGCACCAATCTCATTTTTGTCTTCGAATGGCACATCTACATGATAAGACCTTCATTTTTATAATTAAAAAATATTTTATCTAATTTTGCGGCCCCGCCACGCCCGAACCGTTGGCACAATTTTCTTTTTGTCTTCGAATGGCACATCTACATGATAAGACCTTTATTTTTATAATCAAAAAATATTTTACGTAGTTTTGCTGCCCCGCCACGCCCGAACCGTTGGCACAATTTCCTTTTTTATCTTCGACTGGCATATCTACACGATAAGACCTTTATTTTGATACCTCAAAAATATTTTTACGTAACTTTGTGCCCACGGCACGCTTGAACCGTTGCACCAATCTCATTTTTGTCTTCGAATGGCACATCTACATGATAAGACCTTTATTTTTATAATTAAAAAATATTTTATCTAATTTTGCGGCCCCGCCACGCCCGAACCGTTGGCACAATTTTCTTTTTGTCTTCGAATGGCACATCTACATGATAAGACCTTTATTTTTATAATTAAAAAATATTTTATCTAATTTTGCGGCCCCGCCACGCCCGAACCGTTGGCACAATTTTCTTTTTGTCTTCGAATGGCACATCTACATGATAAGACCTTTATTTTTATAATCAAAAATATTTTACGTAGTTCTGCTGCCCCGCCACGCCCGAACCGTTGCCACAATTTCCTTTTTATCTTCGACTGGCATATCTACACGATAAGACCTTTATTTTGATACCTCAAAAATATTTTTACGTAACTTTGTGCCCACGGCACGCTTGAACCGTTGCACCAATCTCATTTTTGTCTTCGAATGGCACATCTACATGATAAGACCTTTATTTTTATAATTAAAAATTTTTTTATCTAATTTTGCTGCCCCGCCACGCCCGAACCGTTGGCACAATTTTCTTTTTGTCTTCGAATGGCACATCTACATGATAAGACCTTCATTTTTATAATTAAAAAATATTTTATCTAATTTTGCGGCCCCGCCACGCCCGAACCGTTGGCACAATTTTCTTTTTGTCTTCGAATGGCACATCTACATGATAAGACCTTTATTTTTATAATCAAAAAATATTTTACGTAGTTTTGCTGCCCCGCCACGCCCGAACCGTTGTCACAATTTCCTTTTTATCTTCGACTGGCATATCTACACGATAAGAACTTTATTTTGATACCTCAAAAATATTTTTACGTAACTTTGTGCCCACGGCACGCTTGAACCGTTGCACCAATCTCATTTTTGTCTTCGAATGGCACATCTACATGATAAGACCTTTATTTTTATAATTAAAAAATATTTTATCTAATTTTGCGGCCCCGCCACGCCCGAACCGTTGGCACAATTTTCTTTTTGTCTTCGAATGGCACATCTACATGATAAGACCTTTATTTTTATAATTAAAAAATATTTTATCTAATTTTGCGGCCCCGCCACGCCCGAACCGTTGGCACAATTTTCTTTTTGTCTTCGAATGGCACATCTACATGATAAGAACTTTATTTTTATAATCAAAAAATATTTTACGTAGTTTTGCTGCCCCGCCACGCCCGAACCGTTGCCACAATTTCCTTTTTATCTTCGACTGGCATATCTACACGATAAGACCTTTATTTTGATACCTCAAAAATATTTTTACGTAACTTTGTGTTCACGGCACGCTTGAACCGTTGCACCAATCTCATTTTTGTCTTCGAATGGCACATCTACATGATAAGACCTTTATTTTTATAATTAAAAAGTATTTTATCTAATTTTGCTGCCCCGCCACGCCCGAACCGTTGGCACAATTTTCTTTTTGTCTTCGAATGGCACATCTACATGATAAGACCTTCATTTTTATAATTAAAAAATATTTTATCTAATTTTGCGGCCCCGCCACGCCCGAACCGTTGGCACAATTTTCTTTTTGTCTTCGAATGGCACATCTACATGATAAGACCTTTATTTTTATAATTAAAAAATATTTTATCTAATTTTGCGGCCCCGCCACGCCCGAACCGTTGCCACAATTTCCTTTTTATCTTCGACTGGCATATCTACACGATAAGACCTTTATTTTGATACCTCAAAAATATTTTTACGTAACTTTGTGCCCACGGCACGCTTGAACCGTTGCACCAATCTCATTTTTGTTTTCGAATGGCACATCTACATGATAAGACCTTTATTTTTATAATTAAAAAATATTTTATCTAATTTTGCGGCCCCGCCACGCCCGAACCGTTGGCACAATTTTCTTTTTGTCTTCGAATGGCACATCTACATGATAAGACCTTTATTTTTATAATTAAAAAATATTTTATCTAAATTTGCGGCCCCGCCACGCCCGAACCGTTGGCACAATTTTCTTTTTGTCTTCGAATGGCACATCTACATGATAAGACCTTTATTTTGATAACGCAAAAATATTTTATCTAATTTTGCGGCCCCGCCACGCCCGAACCGTTGCCACAATTTTCTTTTTTGTCTTCGAATGGCACATCTACATGATAAGACCTTTATTTTTATAATCAAAAAATATTTTACGTAGTTTTGCTGCCCCGCCACGCCCGAACCGTTGCCACAATTTCCTTTTTATCTTCGACTGGCATATCTACACGATAAGACCTTTATTTTGATACCTCAAAAATATTTTTACGTAACTTTGTGCCCACGGCACGCTTGAACCTTTGCACCAATCTCATTTTTGTCTTCGAATGGCACATCTACATGATAAGACCTTCATTTTTATAATTAAAAAATATTTTATCTAATTTTGCGGCCCCGCCACGCCCGAACCGTTGGCACAATTTTCTTTTTGTCTTCGAATGGCACATCTACATGATAAGACCTTTATTTTTATAATCAAAAAATATTTTACGTAGTTTTGCTGCCCCGCCACGCCCGAACCGTTGCCACAATTTCCTTTTTATCTTCGACTGGCATATCTACACGATAAGACCTTTATTTTGATACCTCAAAAATATTTTTACGTAACTTTGTGCCCACGGCACGCTTGAACCGTTGCACCAATCTCATTTTTGTCTTCGAATGGCACATCTACATGATAAGACCTTTATTTTTATAATTAAAAAATATTTTATCTAATTTTGCGGCCCCGCCACGCCCGAACCGTTGGCACAATTTTCTTTTTGTCTTCGAATGGCACATCTACATGATAAGACCTTTATTTTTATAATTAAAAAATATTTTATCTAATTTTGCGGCCCCGCCACGCCCGAACCGTTGGCACAATTTTCTTTTTGTCTTCGAATGGCACATCTACATGATAAGACCTTTATTTTTATAATCAAAAATATTTTACGTAGTTCTGCTGCCCCGCCACGCCCGAACCGTTGCCACAATTTCCTTTTTATCTTCGACTGGCATATCTACACGATAAGACCTTTATTTTGATACCTCAAAAATATTTTTACGTAACTTTGTGCCCACGGCACGCTTGAACTTTTTGTCTTCGAATGGCACATCTACATGATAAGACCTTTATTTTTATAATTAAAAAATATTTTATCTAATTTTGCGGCCCCGCCACGCCCGAACCGTTGGCACAATTTTCTTTTTGTCTTCGAATGGCACATCTACATGATAAGACCTTTATTTTTATAATTAAAAAATATTTTATCTAATTTTGCGGCCCCGCCACGCCCGAACCGTTGGCACAATTTTCTTTTTGTCTTCGAATGGCACATCTACATGATAAGAACTTTATTTTTATAATCAAAAAATATTTTACGTAGTTTTGCTGCCCCGCCACGCCCGAACCGTTGCCACAATTTCCTTTTTATCTTCGACAGGCATATCTACACGATAAGACCTTTATTTTGATACCTCAAAAATATTTTTACGTAACTTTGTGTTCACGGCACGCTTGAACCGTTGCACCAATCTCATTTTTGTCTTCGAATGGCACATCTACATGATAAGACCTTTATTTTTATAATTAAAAAATATTTTATCTAATTTTGCTGCCCCGCCACGCCCGAACCGTTGGCACAATTTTCTTTTTGTCTTCGAATGGCACATCTACATGATAAGACCTTCATTTTTATAATTAAAAAATATTTTATCTAATTTTGTGGCCCCGCCACGCCCGAACCGTTGGCACAATTTTCTTTTTGTCTTCGAATGGCACATCTACATGATAAGACCTTTATTTTTATAATTAAAAAATATTTTATCTAATTTTGCGGCCCCGCCACGCCCGAACCGTTGCCA
Source organism: Macrothele yani (assembly GCA_039090855.1). Lineage (NCBI taxonomy): Eukaryota > Metazoa > Arthropoda > Arachnida > Araneae > Macrothelidae > Macrothele > Macrothele yani. The sequence continues at coordinate 111,011,599 of CM077033.1, read as the reverse complement.
CAATTTCCTTTTTATCTTCGACTGGCATATCTACACGATAAGACCTTTATTTTGATACCTCAAAAATATTTTTACGTAACTTTGTGCCCACGGCACGCTTGAACCGTTGCACCAATCTCATTTTTGTTTTCGAATGGCACATCTACATGATAAGACCTTTATTTTTATAATTAAAAAATATTTTATCTAATTTTGCGGCCCCGCCACGCCCGAACCGTTGGCACAATTTTCTTTTTGTCTTCGAATGGCACATCTACATGATAAGACCTTTATTTTTATAATTAAAAAATATTTTATCTAATTTTGCGGCCCCGCCACGCCCGAACCGTTGGCACAATTTTCTTTTTGTCTTCGAATGGCACATCTACATGATAAGACCTTTATTTTGATAACGCAAAAATATTTTATCTAATTTTGCGGCCCCGCCACGCCCGAACCGTTGCCACAATTTTCTTTTTGTCTTCGAATGGCACATCTACATGATAAGACCTTTATTTTTATAATCAAAAAATATTTTACGTAGTTTTGCTGCCCCGCCACGCCCGAACCGTTGCCACAATTTCCTTTTTATCTTCGACTGGCATATCTACACGATAAGACCTTTATTTTGATACCTCAAAAATATTTTTACGTAACTTTGTGCCCACGGCACGCTTGAACCTTTGCACCAATCTCATTTTTGTCTTCGAATGGCACATCTACATGATAAGACCTTCATTTTTATAATTAAAAAATATTTTATCTAATTTTGCGGCCCCGCCACGCCCGAACCGTTGGCACAATTTTCTTTTTGTCTTCGAATGGCACATCTACATGATAAGACCTTTATTTTTATAATCAAAAAATATTTTACGTAGTTTTGCTGCCCCGCCACGCCCGAACCGTTGCCACAATTTCCTTTTTATCTTCGACTGGCATATCTACACGATAAGACCTTTATTTTGATACCTCAAAAATATTTTTACGTAACTTTGTGCCCACGGCACGCTTGAACCGTTGCACCAATCTCATTTTTGTCTTCGAATGGCACATCTACATGATAAGACCTTTATTTTTATAATTAAAAAATATTTTATCTAATTTTGCGGCCCCGCCACGCCCGAACCGTTGGCACAATTTTCTTTTTGTCTTCGAATGGCACATCTACATGATAAGACCTTTATTTTTATAATTAAAAAATATTTTATCTAATTTTGCGGCCCCGCCACGCCCGAACCGTTGGCACAATTTTCTTTTTGTCTTCGAATGGCACATCTACATGATAAGACCTTTATTTTTATAATCAAAAATATTTTACGTAGTTCTGCTGCCCCGCCACGCCCGAACCGTTGCCACAATTTCCTTTTTATCTTCGACTGGCATATCTACACGATAAGACCTTTATTTTGATACCTCAAAAATATTTTTACGTAACTTTGTGCCCACGGCACGCTTGAACTTTTTGTCTTCGAATGGCACATCTACATGATAAGACCTTTATTTTTATAATTAAAAATTTTTTTATCTAATTTTGCTGCCCCGCCACGCCCGAACCGTTGGCACAATTTTCTTTTTGTCTTCGAATGGCACATCTACATGATAAGACCTTCATTTTTATAATTAAAAAATATTTTATCTAATTTTGCGGCCCCGCCACGCCCGAACCGTTGGCACAATTTTCTTTTTGTCTTCGAATGGCACATCTACATGATAAGACCTTTATTTTTATAATCAAAAAATATTTTACGTAGTTTTGCTGCCCCGCCACGCCCGAACCGTTGTCACAATTTCCTTTTTATCTTCGACTGGCATATCTACACGATAAGAACTTTATTTTGATACCTCAAAAATATTTTTACGTAACTTTGTGCCCACGGCACGCTTGAACCGTTGCACCAATCTCATTTTTGTCTTCGAATGGCACATCTACATGATAAGACCTTTATTTTTATAATTAAAAAATATTTTATCTAATTTTGCGGCCCCGCCACGCCCGAACCGTTGGCACAATTTTCTTTTTGTCTTCGAATGGCACATCTACATGATAAGACCTTTATTTTTATAATTAAAAAATATTTTATCTAATTTTGCGGCCCCGCCACGCCCGAACCGTTGGCACAATTTTCTTTTTGTCTTCGAATGGCACATCTACATGATAAGACCTTTATTTTTATAATCAAAAAATATTTTACGTAGTTTTGCTGCCCCGCCACGCCCGAACCGTTGCCACAATTTCCTTTTTATCTTCGACTGGCATATCTACACGATAAGACCTTTATTTTGATACCTCAAAAATATTTTTACGTAACTTTGTGTTCACGGCACGCTTGAACCGTTGCACCAATCTCATTTTTGTCTTCGAATGGCACATCTACATGATAAGACCTTTATTTTTATAATTAAAAAATATTTTATCTAATTTTGCTGCCCCGCCACGCCCGAACCGTTGGCACAATTTTCTTTTTGTCTTCGAATGGCACATCTACATGATAAGACCTTCATTTTTATAATTAAAAAATATTTTATCTAATTTTGCGGCCCCGCCACGCCCGAACCGTTGGCACAATTTTCTTTTTGTCTTCGAATGGCACATCTACATGATAAGACCTTTATTTTTATAATTAAAAAATATTTTATCTAATTTTGCGGCCCCGCCACGCCCGAACCGTTGGCACAATTTTCTTTTTGTCTTCGAATGGCACATCTACATGATAAGACCTTTATTTTTATAATTAAAAAATATTTTATCTAATTTTGCGGCCCCGCCACGCCCGAAGCGTTGGCACAATTTTCTTTTTGTCTTCGAATGGCACATCTACATGATAAGACCTTTATTTTTATAATTAAAAAATATTTTATCTAATTTTGCGGCCCCGCCACGCCCGAACCGTTGCCACAAATTCCTTTTTATCTTCGACTGGCATATCTACACGATAAGACCTTTATTTTGATACCTCAAAAATATATTTACGTAACTTTGTGCCCACGGCACGCTTGAACCGTTGCACCAATCTCATTTTTGTTTTCGAATGGCACATCAACATGATAAGACCTTTATTTTGATAACGCAAAAATATTTTACGTAGTTTTGCTGCCCCGCCACGCCCGAACCGTTGTCACAATTTCCTTTTTATCTTCGACTGGCATATCTACACGATAAGAACTTTATTTTGATACCTCAAAAATATTTTTACGTAACTTTGTGCCCACGGCACGCTTGAACCGTTGCACCAATCTCATTTTTGTCTTCGAATGGCACATCTACATGATAAGACCTTTATTTTTATAATTAAAAAATATTTTATCTAATTTTGCGGCCCCGCCACGCCCGAACCGTTGGCACAATTTTCTTTTTGTCTTCGAATGGCACATCTACATGATAAGACCTTTATTTTTATAATTAAAAAATATTTTATCTAATTTTGCGGCCCCGCCACCCCCGAACCGTTATCACAATTTTCTTTTTGTCTTCGAATGGCACATCTACATGATAAGACCTTTATTTTTATAATCAAAAAATATTTTACGTAGATTTGCTGCCCCGCCACGCCCGAACCTTTGCCACAATTTCCTTTTTATCTTCGACTGGCATATCTACACGATAAGACCTTTATTTTGATACCTTAAAAAATATTTTTACGTAACTTTGTGCCCACGGCACGCTTGAACCGTTGCACCAATCTCATTTTTGTCTTCGAATGGCACATCTACATGATAAGACCTTTATTTTTATAATTAAAAAATATTTTATCTAATTTTGCGGCCCCGCCACGCCCGAACCGTTGGCACAATTTTCTTTTTGTCTTCGAATGGCACATCTACATGATAAGACCTTTATTTTTATAATTAAAAAATATTTTATCTAATTTTGCGGCCCCGCCACGCCCGAACCGTTGGCACAATTTTCTTTTTGTCTTCGAATGGCACATCTACATGATAAGACCTTCATTTTTATAATTAAAAAATATTTTATCTAATTTTGCGGCCCCGCCACGCCCGAAGCGTTGGCACAATTTTCTTTTTGTCTTCGAATGGCACATCTACATGATAAGACCTTTATTTTTATAATTAAAAAATATTTTACGTAGTTTTGCTGCCCCGCCACGCCCGAACCGTTGTCACAATTTCCTTTTTATCTTCGACTGGCATATCTACACGATAAGAACTTTATTTTGATACCTCAAAAATATTTTTACGTAACTTTGTGCCCACGGCACGCTTGAACCGTTGCACCAATCTCATTTTTGTCTTCGAATGGCACATCTACATGATAAGACCTTTATTTTTATAATTAAAAAATATTTTATCTAATTTTGCGGCCCCGCCACGCCCGAACCGTTGGCACAATTTTCTTTTTGTCTTCGAATGGCACATCTACATGATAAGACCTTTATTTTTATAATTAAAAAATATTTTATCTAATTTTGCGGCCCCGCCACGCCCGAACCGTTATCACAATTTTCTTTTTGTCTTCGAATGGCACATCTACATGATAAGACCTTTATTTTTATAATCAAAAAATATTTTACGTAGATTTGCTGCCCCGCCACGCCCGAACCGTTGCCACAATTTCCTTTTTATCTTCGACTGGCATATCTACACGATAAGACCTTTAATTTGATACCTTAAAAAATATTTTTACGTAACTTTGTGCCCACGGCACGCTTGAACCGTTGCACCAATCTCATTTTTGTCTTCGAATGGCACATCTACATGATAAGACCTTTATTTTTATAATTAAAAAATATTTTATCTAATTTTGCGGCCCCGCCACGCCCGAACCGTTGGCACAATTTTCTTTTTGTCTTCGAATGGCACATCTACATGATAAGACCTTTATTTTTATAATTAAAAAATATTTTATCTAATTTTGCGGCCCCGCCACGCCCGAACCGTTGGCACAATTTTCTTTTTGTCTTCGAATGGCACATCTACATGATAAGGCCTTTATTTTTATAATTAAAAAATATTTTATCTAATTTTGCGGCCCCGCCACGCCCGAACCGTTGGCACAATTTTCTTTTTGTCTTCGAATGGCACATCTACATGATAAGACCTTTATTTTTATAATTAAAAAATATTTTATCTAATTTTGCGGCCCCGCCACGCCCGAACCGTTGGCACAATTTTCTTTTTGTCTTCGAATGGCACATCTACATGATAAGACCTTTATTTTTATAATTAAAAAATATTTTATCTAATTTTGCGGCCCCGCCACGCCCGAACCGTTGGCACAATTTTCTTTTTGTCTTCGAATGGCACATCTACATGATAAGACCTTTATTTTTATAATTAAAAAATATTTTATCTAATTTTGCGGCCCCGCCACGCCCGAACCGTTGGCACAATTTTCTTTTTGTCTTCGAATGGCACATCTACATGATAAGACCTTTATTTTTATAATCAAAAAATATTTTACGTAGTTTTGCTGCCCCGCCACGCCCGAACCGTTGCCACAATTTCCTTTTTATCTTCGACTGGCATATCTACACGATAAGACCTTTATTTTGATACCTCAAAAATATTTTTACGTAACTTTGTGTTCACGGCACGCTTGAACCGTTGCACCAATCTCATTTTTGTCTTCGAATGGCACATCTACATGATAAGACCTTTATTTTTATAATTAAAAAATATTTTATCTAATTTTGCTGCCCCGCCACGCCCGAACCGTTGGCACAATTTTCTTTTTGTCTTCGAATGGCACATCTACATGATAAGACCTTCATTTTTATAATTAAAAAATATTTTATCTAATTTTGCTGCCCCGCCACGCCCGAACCGTTGGCACAATTTTCTTTTTGTCTTCGAATGGCACATCTACATGATAAGACCTTTATTTTTATAATTAAAAAATATTTTATCTAATTTTGCGGCCCCGCCACGCCCGAACCGTTGCCACAATTTCCTTTTTATCTTCGACTGGCATATCTACACGATAAGACCTTTATTTTGATACCTCAAAAATATTTTTACGTAACTTTGTGCCCACGGCACGCTTGAACCGTTGCACCAATCTAATTTTTTTTCGAATGGCACATCTACATGATAAGACCTTTATTTTTATAATTAAAAAATATTTTATCTAATTTTGCGGCCCCGCCACGCCCGAACCGTTGGCACAATTTTCTTTTTGTCTTCGAATGGCACATCTACATGATAAGACCTTTATTTTTATAATTAAAAAATATTTTATCTAATTTTGCGGCCCCGCCACGCCCGAACCGTTGGCACAATTTTCTTTTTGTCTTCGAATGGCACATCTACATGATAAGACCTTTATTTTTATAATTAAAAAATATTTTATCTAATTTTGCGGCCCCGCCCGAACCGTTGGCACAATTTTCTTTTTGTCTTCGAATGGCACATCTACATGATAAGACCTTTATTTTTATAATCAAAAAATATTTTACGTAGTTTTGCTGCCCCGCCACGCCCGAACCGTTGCCACAATTTCCTTTTTATCTTCGACTGGCATATCTACACGATAAGACCTTTATTTTGATACCTCAAAAATATTTTTACGTAACTTTGTGCCCACGGCACGCTTGAACCTTTGCACCAATCTCATTTTTGTCTTCGAATGGCACATCTACATGATAAGACCTTCATTTTTATAATTAAAAAATATTTTATCTAATTTTGCGGCCCCGCCACGCCCGAACCGTTGGCACAATTTTCTTTTTGTCTTCGAATGGCACATCTACATGATAAGACCTTTATTTTTATAATCAAAAAATATTTTACGTAGTTTTGCTGCCCCGCCACGCCCGAACCGTTGCCACAATTTCCTTTTTATCTTCGACTGGCATATCTACACGATAAGACCTTTATTTTGATACCTCAAAAATATTTTTACGTAACTTTGTGCCCACGGCACGCTTGAACCGTTGCACCAATCTCATTTTTGTCTTCGAATGGCACATCTACATGATAAGACCTTTATTTTTATAACTAAAAAATATTTTATCTAATTTTGCGGCCCCGCCACGCCCGAACCGTTGGCACAATTTTCTTTTTGTCTTCGAATGGCACATCTACATGATAAGACCTTTATTTTTATAATTAAAAAATATTTTATCTAATTTTGCGGCCCCGCCACGCCCGAACCGTTGGCACAATTTTCTTTTTGTCTTCGAATGGCACATCTACATGATAAGACCTTTATTTTTATAATCAAAAATATTTTACGTAGTTCTGCTGCCCCGCCACGCCCGAACCGTTGCCACAATTTCCTTTTTTATCTTCGACTGGCATATCTACACGATAAGACCTTTATTTTGATACCTCAAAAATATTTTTACGTAACTTTGTGCCCACGGCACGCTTGAACTTTTTGTCTTCGAATGGCACATCTACATGATAAGACCTTTATTTTTATAATTAAAAAATTTTTTATCTAATTTTGCTGCCCCGCCACGCCCGAACCGTTGGCACAATTTTCTTTTTGTCTTCGAATGGCACATCTACATGATAAGACCTTCATTTTTATAATTAAAAAATATTTTATCTAATTTTGCGGCCCCGCCACGCCCGAACCGTTGGCACAATTTTCTTTTTGTCTTCGAATGGCACATCTACATGATAAGACCTTTATTTTTATAATCAAAAAATATTTTACGTAGTTTTGCTGCCCCGCCACGCCCGAACCGTTGTCACAATTTCCTTTTTATCTTCGACTGGCATATCTACACGATAAGAACTTTATTTTGATACCTCAAAAATATTTTTACGTAACTTTGTGCCCACGGCACGCTTGAACCGTTGCACCAATCTCATTTTTGTCTTCGAATGGCACATCTACATGATAAGACCTTTATTTTTATAATTAAAAAATATTTTATCTAATTTTGCGGCCCCGCCACGCCCGAACCGTTGGCACAATTTTCTTTTTGTCTTCGAATGGCACATCTACATGATAAGACCTTTATTTTTATAATTAAAAAATATTTTATCTAATTTTGCGGCCCCGCCACGCCCGAACCGTTGGCACAATTTTCTTTTTGTCTTCGAATGGCACATCTACATGATAAGACCTTTATTTTTATAATCAAAAAATATTTTACGTAGTTTTGCTGCCCCGCCACGCCCGAACCGTTGCCACAATTTCCTTTTTATCTTCGACTGGCATATCTACACGATAAGACCTTTATTTTGATACCTCAAAAATATTTTTACGTAACTTTGTGTTCACGGCACGCTTGAACCGTTGCACCAATCTCATTTTTGTCTTCGAATGGCACATCTACATGATAAGACCTTTATTTTTATAATTAAAAAATATTTTATCTAATTTTGCGGCCCCGCCACGCCCGAACCGTTGCCACAATTTCCTTTTTATCTTCGACTGGCATATCTACACGATAAGACCTTTATTTTGATACCTCAAAAATATTTTTACGTAACTTTGTGCCCACGGCACGCTTGAACCGTTGCACCAATCTAATTTTTTTTTCGAATGGCACATCTACATGATAAGACCTTTATTTTTATAATTAAAAAATATTTTATCTAATTTTGCGGCCCCGCCACGCCCGAACCGTTGGCACAATTTTCTTTTTGTCTTCGAATGGCACATCTACATGATAAGACCTTTATTTTTATAATTAAAAAATATTTTATCTAATTTTGCGGCCCCGCCACGCCCGAACCGTTGGCACAATTTTCTTTTTGTCTTCGAATGGCACATCTACATGATAAGACCTTTATTTTTATAATTAAAAAATATTTTATCTAATTTTGCGGCCCCGCCACGCCCGAACCGTTGCCACAATTTCCTTTTTTATCTTCGACTGGCATATCTACACGATAAGACCTTTATTTTGATACCTCAAAAATATTTTTACGTAACTTTGTGCCCACGGCACGCTTGAACCGTTGCACCAATCTAATTTTTTTTTCGAATGGCACATCTACATGATAAGACCTTTATTTTTATAATTAAAAAATATTTTATCTAATTTTGCGGCCCCGCCACGCCCGAACCGTTGGCACAATTTTCTTTTTGTCTTCGAATGGCACATCTACATGATAAGACCTTTATTTTTATAATTAAAAAATATTTTATCTAATTTTGCGGCCCCGCCACGCCCGAACCGTTGGCACAATTTTCTTTTTGTCTTCGAATGGCACATCTACATGATAAGACCTTTATTTTGATAACGCAAAAATATTTTATCTAATTTTGCGGCCCCGCCACGCCCGAACCGTTGCCACAATTTTCTTTTTGTCTTCGAATGGCACATCTACATGATAAGACCTTTATTTTTATAATCAAAAAATATTTTACGTAGTTTTGCTGCCCCGCCACGCCCGAACCGTTGCCACAATTTCCTTTTTATCTTCGACTGGCATATCTACACGATAAGACCTTTATTTTGATACCTCAAAAATATTTTTACGTAACTTTGTGCCCACGGCACGCTTGAACCTTTGCACCAATCTCATTTTTGTCTTCGAATGGCACATCTACATGATAAGACCTTCATTTTTATAATTAAAAAATATTTTATCTAATTTTGCGGCCCCGCCACGCCCGAACCGTTGGCACAATTTTCTTTTTGTCTTCGAATGGCACATCTACATGATAAGACCTTTATTTTTATAATCAAAAAATATTTTACGTAGTTTTGCTGCCCCGCCACGCCCGAACCGTTGCCACAATTTCCTTTTTATCTTCGACTGGCATATCTACACGATAAGACCTTTATTTTGATACCTCAAAAATATTTTTACGTAACTTTGTGCCCACGGCACGCTTGAACCGTTGCACCAATCTCATTTTTGTCTTCGAATGGCACATCTACATGATAAGACCTTTATTTTTATAATTAAAAAATATTTTATCTAATTTTGCGGCCCCGCCACGCCCGAACCGTTGGCACAATTTTCTTTTTGTCTTCGAATGGCACATCTACATGATAAGACCTTTATTTTTATAATTAAAAAATATTTTATCTAATTTTGCGGCCCCGCCACGCCCGAACCGTTGGCACAATTTTCTTTTTGTCTTCGAATGGCACATCTACATGATAAGACCTTTATTTTTATAATCAAAAATATTTTACGTAGTTCTGCTGCCCCGCCACGCCCGAACCGTTGCCACAATTTCCTTTTTATCTTCGACTGGCATATCTACACGATAAGACCTTTATTTTGATACCTCAAAAATATTTTTACGTAACTTTGTGCCCACGGCACGCTTGAACTTTTTGTCTTCGAATGGCACATCTACATGATAAGACCTTTATTTTTATAATTAAAAATTTTTTTATCTAATTTTGCTGCCCCGCCACGCCCGAACCGTTGGCACAATTTTCTTTTTGTCTTCGAATGGCACATCTACATGATAAGACCTTCATTTTTATAATTAAAAAATATTTTATCTAATTTTGCGGCCCCGCCACGCCCGAACCGTTGGCACAATTTTCTTTTTGTCTTCGAATGGCACATCTACATGATAAGACCTTTATTTTTATAATCAAAAAATATTTTACGTAGTTTTGCTGCCCCGCCACGCCCGAACCGTTGTCACAATTTCCTTTTTATCTTCGACTGGCATATCTACACGATAAGAACTTTATTTTGATACCTCAAAAATATTTTTACGTAACTTTGTGCCCACGGCACGCTTGAACCGTTGCACCAATCTAATTTTTTTTTCGAATGGCACATTTACATGATAAGACCTTTATTTTTATAATTAAAAAATATTTTATCTAATTTTGCGGCCCCGCCACGCCCGAACCGTTGGCACAATTTTCTTTTTGTCTTCTAATGGCACATCTACATGATAAGACCTTTATTTTTATAATTAAAAAATATTTTATCCAATTTTGCGGCCCCGCCACGCCCGAACCGTTGGCACAATTTTCTTTTTGTCTTCGAATGGCACATCTACATGATAAGACCTTTATTTTTATAATCAAAAAATATTTTACGTAGTTTTGCTGCCCCGCCACGCCCGAACCGTTGCCACAATTTCCTTTTTATCTTCGACTGGCATATCTACACGATAAGACCTTTATTTTGATACCTCAAAAATATTTTTACGTAACTTTGTGTTCACGGCACGCTTGAACCGTTGCACCAATCTCATTTTTGTCTTCGAATGGCACATCTACATGATAAGACCTTTATTTTTATAATTAAAAAATATTTTATCTAATTTTGCTGCCCCGCCACGCCCGAACCGTTGGCACAATTTTCTTTTTGTCTTCGAATGGCACATCTACATGATAAGACCTTCATTTTTATAATTAAAAAATATTTTATCTAATTTTGCGGCCCCGCCACGCCCGAACCGTTGGCACAATTTTCTTTTTGTCTTCGAATGGCACATCTACATGATAAGACCTTTATTTTTATAATTAAAAAATATTTTATCTAATTTTGCGGCCCCGCCACGCCCGAACCGTTGGCACAATTTTCTTTTTGTCTTCGAATGGCACATCTACATGATAAGACCTTTATTTTTATAATTAAAAAATATTTTATCTAATTTTGCGGCCCCGCCACGCCCGAAGCGTTGGCACAATTTTCTTTTTGTCTTCGAATGGCACATCTACATGATAAGACCTTTATTTTTATAATTAAAAAATATTTTATCTAATTTTGCGGCCCCGCCACGCCCGAACCGTTGCCACAAATTCCTTTTTATCTTCGACTGGCATATCTACACGATAAGACCTTTATTTTGATACCTCAAAAATATATTTACGTAACTTTGTGCCCACGGCACGCTTGAACCGTTGCACCAATCTCATTTTTGTTTTCGAATGGCACATCTACATGATAAGACCTTTATTTTGATAACGCAAAAATATTTTACGTAGTTTTGCTGCCCCGCCACGCCCGAACCGTTGTCACAATTTCCTTTTTATCTTCGACTGGCATATCTACACGATAAGAACTTTATTTTGATACCTCAAAAATATTTTTACGTAACTTTGTGCCCACGGCACGCTTGAACCGTTGCACCAATCTCATTTTTGTCTTCGAATGGCACATCTACATGATAAGACCTTTATTTTTATAATTAAAAAATATTTTATCTAATTTTGCGGCCCCGCCACGCCCGAACCGTTGGCACAATTTTCTTTTTGTCTTCGAATGGCACATCTACATGATAAGACCTTTATTTTTATAATTAAAAAATATTTTATCTAATTTTGCGGCCCCGCCACGCCCGAACCGTTATCACAATTTTCTTTTTGTCTTCGAATGGCACATCTACATGATAAGACCTTTATTTTTATAATCAAAAAATATTTTACGTAGATTTGCTGCCCCGCCACGCCCGAACCTTTGCCACAATTTCCTTTTTATCTTCGACTGGCATATCTACACGATAAGACCTTTATTTTGATACCTTAAAAAATATTTTTACGTAACTTTGTGCCCACGGCACGCTTGAACCGTTGCACCAATCTCATTTTTGTCTTCGAATGGCACATCTACATGATAAGACCTTTATTTTTATAATTAAAAAATATTTTATCTAATTTTGCGGCCCCGCCACGCCCGAACCGTTGGCACAATTTTCTTTTTGTCTTCGAATGGCACATCTACATGATAAGACCTTTATTTTTATAATTAAAAAATATTTTATCTAATTTTGCGGCCCCGCCACGCCCGAACCGTTGGCACAATTTTCTTTTTGTCTTCGAATGGCACATCTACATGATAAGACCTTTATTTTTATAATTAAAAAATATTTTATCTAATTTTGCGGCCCCGCCACGCCCGAAGCGTTGGCACAATTTTCTTTTTGTCTTCGAATGGCACATCTACATGATAAGACCTTTATTTTTATAATTAAAAAATATTTTATCTAATTTTGCGGCCCCGCCACGCCCGAACCGTTGCCACAAATTCCTTTTTATCTTCGACTGGCATATCTACACGATAAGACCTTTATTTTGATACCTCAAAAATATTTTTACGTAACTTTGTGCCCACGGCACGCTTGAACCGTTGCACCAATCTCATTTTTGTTTTCGAATGGCACATCTACATGATAAGACCTTTATTTTGATAACGCAAAAATATTTTACGTAGTTTTGCTGCCCCGCCACGCCCGAACCGTTGTCACAATTTCCTTTTTATCTTCGACTGGCATATCTACACGATAAGAACTTTATTTTGATACCTCAAAAATATTTTTACGTAACTTTGTGCCCACGGCACGCTTGAACCGTTGCACCAATCTCATTTTTGTCTTCGAATGGCACATCTACATGATAAGACCTTTATTTTTATAATTAAAAAATATTTTATCTAATTTTGCGGCCCCGCCACGCCCGAACCGTTGGCACAATTTTCTTTTTGTCTTCGAATGGCACATCTACATGATAAGACCTTTATTTTTATAATTAAAAAATATTTTATCTAATTTTGCGGCCCCGCCACGCCCGAACCGTTATCACAATTTTCTTTTTGTCTTCGAATGGCACATCTACATGATAAGACCTTTATTTTTATAATCAAAAAATATTTTACGTAGATTTGCTGCCCCGCCACGCCCGAACCGTTGCCACAATTTCCTTTTTATCTTCGACTGGCATATCTACACGATAAGACCTTTATTTTGATACCTTAAAAAATATTTTTACGTAACTTTGTGCCCACGGCACGCTTGAACCGTTGCACCAATCTCATTTTTGTCTTCGAATGGCACATCTACATGATAAGACCTTTATTTTTATAATTAAAAAATATTTTATCTAATTTTGCGGCCCCGCCACGCCCGAACCGTTGGCACAATTTTCTTTTTGTCTTCGAATGGCACATCTACATGATAAGACCTTTATTTTTATAATTAAAAAATATTTTATCTAATTTTGCGGCCCCGCCACGCCCGAACCGTTGGCACAATTTTCTTTTTGTCTTCGAATGGCACATCTACATGATAAGGCCTTTATTTTTATAATTAAAAAATATTTTATCTAATTTTGCGGCCCCGCCACGCCCGAACCGTTGGCACAATTTTCTTTTTGTCTTCGAATGGCACATCTACATGATAAGACCTTTATTTTTATAATTAAAAAATATTTTATCTAATTTTGCGGCCCCGCCACGCCCGAACCGTTGGCACAATTTTCTTTTTGTCTTCGAATGGCACATCTACATGATAAGACCTTTATTTTTATAATTAAAAAATATTTTATCTAATTTTGCGGCCCCGCCACGCCCGAACCGTTGGCACAATTTTCTTTTTGTCTTCGAATGGCACATCTACATGATAAGACCTTTATTTTTATAATTAAAAAATATTTTATCTAATTTTGCGGCCCCGCCACGCCCGAACCGTTGGCACAATTTTCTTTTTGTCTTCGAATGGCACATCTACATGATAAGACCTTTATTTTTATAATTAAAAATATTTTACGTAGTTTTGCTGCCCCGCCACGCCCGAACCGTTGTCACAATTTCCTTTTTATCTTCGACTGGCAAATCTACACGATAAGAACTTTATTTTGATACCTCAAAAATATTTTTACGTAACTTTGTGCCCACGGCACGCTTGAACCGTTGCACCAATCTCATTTTTGTCTTCGAATGGCACATCTACATGATAAGACCTTTATTTTGATAACGCAAAAATATTTTATCTAATTTTGCGGCCCCGCCACGCCCGAACCGTTGCCACAATTTTCTTTTTGTCTTCGAATGGCACATCTACATGATAAGACCTTTATTTTTATAATCAAAAAATATTTTACGCAGTTTTGCTGCCCCGCCAAGCCCGAACCGTTGCCACAATTTCCTTTTTTATCTTCGACTGGCATATCTACACGATAAGACCTTTATTTTGATACCTCAAAAATATTTTTACGTAACTTTGTGCCCACGGCACGCTTGAACCTTTGCACCAATCTCATTTTTGTCTTCGAGTGGCACATCGACATGATAAGACCTTTATTTTTATAATTAAAAAATATTTTACGTAGTTTTGCTGCCCCGCCACGCCCGAACCGTTGCTACAATTTCCTTTTTATCTTCGACTGGCATATCTACACGATAAGATATTTATTTTGATACCTCAAAAATATTTTTACGTAACTTTGTGCCCACGGCACGCTTGAACCTTTGCACCAATCTCATTTTTGTCTTCGAATGGCACATCGACATGATAAGACCTTTATTTTTATAATTAAAAATATTTTACGTAGATTTGCTGCCCCGCCACGCCCGAACCGTTGCCACAATTTCCTTTTTATCTTCGACTGGCATATCTACACGATAAGACCTTTATTTTGATACCTTAAAAGATATTTTTACGTAACTTTGTGCCCACGGCACGCTTGAACCGTTGCACCAATCTCATTTTTGTCTTCGAATGGCACATCTACATGATAAGACCTTTATTTTTATAATTAAAAAATATTTTATCTAATTTTGCGGCCCCGCCACGCCCGAACCGTTGGCACAATTTTCTTTTTTGTCTTCGAATGGCACATCTACATGATAAGACCTTTATTTTTATAATTAAAAAATATTTTACGTAGATTTGCTGCCCCGCCACGCCCGAACCGTTGCCACAATTTCCTTTTTATCTTCGACTGGCATATCTACACGATAAGACCTTTATTTTGATACCTTAAAAAATATTTTTACGTAACTTTGTGCCCACGGCACGCTTGAACCTTTGCACCAATCTCATTTTTGTCTTCGAATGGCACATCGACATGATAAGACCTTTATTTTTATAATTAAAAAATATTTTACGTAGATTTGCTGCCCCGCCACGCCCGAACCGTTGCCACAATTTCCTTTTTATCTTCGACTGGCATATCTACACGATAAGACCTTTATTTTGATACCTTAAAAAATATTTTTACGTAACTTTGTGCCCACGGCACGCTTGAACCGTTGCACCAATCTCATTTTTGTCTTCGAATGGCACATCTACATGATAAGACCTTTATTTTTATAATTAAAAAATATTTTATCTAATTTTGCGGCCCCGCCACGCCCGAACCGTTGCCACAATTTCCTTTTTATCTTCGACTGGCATATCTACACGATAAGACCTTTATTTTGATACCTTAAAAAATATTTTTACGTAACTTTGTGCCCACGGCAAGCTTGAACCGTTGCACCAATCTCATTTTTGTTTTCGAATGGCACATCTACATGATAAGACCTTTATTTTGATAACGCAAAAATATTTTATCTAATTTTGCGGACGCGCCACGCCCGAACCGTTGCCACAATTTCCTTTTTGTCTTCGAATGGCACATCTACATGATAAGACCTTTATTTTTATAATCAAAAAATATTTTACGTAGTTTTGCTGCCCCGCCACGCCCGAACCGTTGCCACAATTTCCTTTTTTATCTTCGACTGGCATATCTACACGATAAGACCTTTATTTTGATACCTCAAAAATATTTTTACGTAACTTTGTGCCCACGGCACGCTTGAACCGTTGCACCAATCTGATTTTTGTCTTCGAATGGCACATCTACATGATAAGACCTTTATTTTTATAATTAAAAAATATTTTATCTAATTTTGCGGCCCCGCCACGCCCGAACCGTTGGCACAATTTTCTTTTTGTCTTCGAATGGCACATCTACATGATAAGACCTTTATTTTTATAATTAAAAAATATTTTATCTAATTTTGCGGCCCCGCCACGCCCGAACCGTTGGCACAATTTTCTTTTTGTCTTCGAATGGCACATCTACATGATAAGACCTTTATTTTTATAATTAAAAAATATTTTATCTAATTTTGCGGCCCCGACACGCCCGAACCGTTGGCACAATTTTCTTTTTGTCTTCGAATGGCACATCTACATGATAAGACCTTTATTTTTCTAATTAAAAAATATTTTATCTAATTTTGCGGCCCCGCCACGCCCGAACCGTTGGCACAATTTTCTTTTTGTCTTCGAATGGCACATCTACATGATAAGACCTTTATTTTTATAATTAAAAAATATTTTATCTAATTTTGCGGCCCCGCCACGCCCGAACCGTTGGCACAATTTTCTTTTTGTCTTCGAATGGCACATCTACATGATAAGACCTTTATTTTTATAATTAAAAAATATTTTATCTAATTTTGCGGCCCCGCCACGCCCGAACCGTTGGCACAATTTTCTTTTTGTCTTCGAATGGCACATCTACATGATAAGACCTTTATTTTTATAATTAAAAAATATTTTATCTAATTTTGCGGCCCCGCCACGCCCGAACCGTTGGCACAATTTTTTTTTTGTCTTCGAATGGCACATCTACATGATAAGACCTTTATTTTTATAATTAAAAAATATTTTATCTAATTTTGCGGCCCCGCCACGCCCGAACCGTTGGCACAATTTTCTTTTTGTCTTCGAATGGCACATCTACATGATAAGACCTTTATTTTGATAACGCAAAAATATTTTATCTAATTTTGCGGCCCCGCCACGCCCGAACCGTTGGCACAATTTTCTTTTTGTCTTCGAATGGCACATCTACATGATAAGACTTTTATTTTTATAATCAAAAAATATTTTACGTAGTTTTGCTGCACCGCCACGCCCGAACCGTTGCCACAATTTCCTTTTTATCTTCGACTGGCATATCTACACGATAAGACCTTTATTTTTATAATCAAAAAATATTTTACGTAGTTTTGCTGCCCCGCCACGCCCGAACCGTTGCCACAATTTCCTTTTTATCTTCGACTGGCATATCTACACGATAAGACCTTTATTTTGATACCTCAAAAATATTTTTACGTAACTTTGTGCCCACGGCACGCTTGAACCGTTGCACCAATCTGATTTTTGTCTTCGAATGGCACATCTACATGATAAGACCTTTATTTTTATAATTAAAAAATATTTTATCTAATTTTGCGGCCCCGCCACGCCCGAACCGTTGCCACAATTTCCTTTTTATCTTCGACTGGCATATCTACACGATAAGACCTTTATTTTGATACCTCAAAAATATTTTTACGTAACTTTGTGCCCACGGCACGCTTGAACCGTTGCACCAATCTCATTTTTGTTTTCGAATGGCACATCTACATGATAAGACCTTTATTTTGATAACGCAAAAATATTTTATCTAATTTTGCGGACGCGCCACGCCCGAACCGTTGACACAATTTCCTTTTTGTCTTCGAATGGCACATCTACATGATAAGACCTTTATTTTTATAATTAAAAAATATTTTATCTAATTTTGCGGCCCCGCCACGCCCGAACCGTTGGCACAATTTTCTTTTTGTCTTCGAATGGCACATCTACATGATAAGACCTTTATTTTTATAATCAAAAAATATTTTACGTAGTTTTGCTGCCCCGCCACGCCCGAACCGTTGCCACAATTTCCTTTTTATCTTCGACTGGCATATCTACACGATAAGACCTTTATTTTTATACCTCAAAAATATTTTTACGTAACTTTGTGCCCACGGCACGCTTGAACCGTTGCACCAATCTGATTTTTGTCTTCGAATGGCACATCTACATGATAAGACCTTTATTTTTATAATTAAAAAATATTTTATCTAATTTTGCGGCCCCGCCACGCCCGAACCGTTGGCACAATTTTCTTTTTGTCTTCGAATGGCACATCTACATGATAAGACCTTTATTTTTATAATTAAAAAATATTTTATCTAATTTTGCGGCCCCGCCACGCCCGAACCGTTGGCACAATTTTCTTTTTGTCTTCGAATGGCACATCTACATGATAAGACCTTTATTTTTATAATTGAAAAATATTTTATCTAATTTTGCTGCCCCGCCACGCCCGAACCGTTGCTACAATTTCCTTTTTATCTTCGACTGGCATATCTACACGATAAGATATTTATTTTGATACCTCAAAAATATTTTTACGTAACTTTGTGCCCACGGCACGCTTGAACCTTTGCACCAATCTCATTTTTGTCTTCGAATGGCACATCGACATGATAAGACCTTTATTTTTATAATTAAAAAATATTTTACGTAGTTTTGCTGCCCCGCCACGCCCGAACCGTTGCTACAATTTCCTTTTTTATCTTCGACTGGCATATCTACACGATAAGACCTTTATTTTGATACCTCAAAAATATTTTTACGTAACTTTGTGGCCACGGCACGCCCGAACCGTTGCACCACTGTCATTTTTCTCTTCGACTGGCACATCGACATGGTAAGACTTTTATTTTGATTCCTCAAAAATATTTTACGTAACGTTTCCCCCCCCACGCCCGAACCGTTGCCCCAATCTGATTTTTATCTTCGACTGGCACATCTACACGATAAGACCTTAATTTTGATACCTCGAAAATATTCGTACGTAACTTTGCGGCCCCACAACGCCCGAACCGTTGCCCCAATTTCAATTTTCTCTTGGACTGGCGCATCTACCTGGTGAGACCTTTTTTTGGTACCACAACCATATCTTTACGTTTAGCCGTTCTTTCAAAATAATACTCACAGTAAAAGACCTTACAGAATTAGTATACTGTATAGATGTGTGTTAGACAATTGTTGCCTGTGCTTTATACTGAACCTTGAAGGAATCTTCGAAACAGAAAATCTTTTAACACACGTATTCCTTTAGAGAGCGTTCAGAGAAAAAACTTAACCTACAGCTTCCAATGTGGTTGCAAATGCAATGGAAAAGTAAGAGAAATGTAAATCAAAAGAAAGATTTGTATAAAACAAAAGTTACCCTCCTGTGAGCTAAATAAGCCACTGCTTGGTATATTCCATTCCACGAGTCTTTTCCTTGTCCTCCTAATCCATGGAGGAACACCACAGGTGGTTTTTTCGTGTAATCGCTGTTCGGTTTTACACAGAAGTAATCCAAAAAAATGCCAGTTCCCCTAAATAGTCAAGGAATAGTTTAGAAAGGCATGCGGCGTTTAATAACTGAATAAATCACGCATAAAAAAAAATAAATGTAAAATTTCAGTAAGAAAAGCACGAGAAATTTCATAACCCAATTTTTGGTTCACCAGACCTTTCAGAATGTGGAGTACAGTTGGAATTTGAGTCTTGTGTTCTTTGCATAAAACGGTTGAGATTATACTGCGTTGAGTAATGAACTCCACTTCAAGTTTTCAATAAATGGATATCATCTTTCTTTCTTGAAAGACATGTTGAGGCTTAAAAGATGTGTTATCAATACATAGTATAAAATAAAGTCCCCGATATGTGGCGGTCTGTTTGTTCGGGCTAATCTCGATAATCGCTGAACGGATTTTGATGCGGTTTTCACTATTCCATAGAACATCTCCCGAGGAAGGTTTAGGTGTATGAAACATTAATCTATAACAAAAGGGAGCCGAGCAGTAACGATTTTAGTGACCACTCAAAGAAGAAACCGCTGTTAGCCTTCTTTCGTGGCTTCCACTGCCTAAACAACGATGCGCGGCGACCGGTTTGCGAAACCTTTTTGCTTAGTGGGAAAAAGACGCGAGGCGCATGCGCGGCGGCCAATCAGACAGCATGTAGGAACAAAGATTAATGCGTAGTTACATCGGACGTTGAAATAATTGGTTTATCGGCACTCGCACAGACTAAGTGCGTAGTTACATCGGAAGCTGAAAGAGAATTGGTTTATCGGCGCTCGCACAGACTAAATGCGTAGCTACATCGGAAGCTGAAAGAGAATTGGTTTATCGGCGCTCGCACAGACTAAGTGCGTAGTTACATCGGAAGCTGAAAGAGAATTGGTTTATCGGCGCTCGCACAGACTAAATGCGTAGTTACATCGGAAACTGAAAGAGAATTGGTTTATCGGCAATCGCACAGACTAAATGCGTAGTTACATCGGAAGCTGAAAGAGAATTGGTATATCGGCGCTCGCACAGACTAAATGCGTAGTTACATCGGAAGCTGAAAGAGAATTGGTTTATGGGCGCTCGCACAGACTAAATGCGTGGTTGTTTTCGTCCACACGTATGTATCTCTTTGAGTAGTTCTTTAATAAAAATTTAAATATTGTATAACATTATGACGAAAATTTAACATAGGTCGTAGTACATCGGACGTTAAAAGAAATTGTTCGTCCTGTCATAATGAAACTTTCCAAGAAACATAATCTGGATCGGCAAATGTCAGACAAAGAATGGCTTTACAAAGAGAAAGACAGTCGTCTGTAGAACGTAATAATCGTCTCTCTTTAAATTCGCTGTAAATTCTAAATTGCTACCGTGCGAAACCGGACTTGCTAGTATGTAAATAGACGGTTAAATGAATTGAAAAAGAAGCAAAAGTGGTTTTCTTTTGTGACCAAACTATATATGCTGCGTATAGCGAGGTTTGTATTTCACTTAAAAACAAACCCTTGGATTACTGGAAAGGAGGAACAATTCGTCCACCATTGTGGCCGAATGATGTCTTGTTAAATATAAGATTCGCGACCGTGGTGGCGATTTTTGTGAAGCATGCGCGTTGGGTTTTCCTGCGGCTCTCGATGCCCTCTGCTTAAAACAAGTGGCAATAAATTATGGACGATTATTTATAGTTTTAATTATTCCATAGGGCTTTCAAGCACAAAAAGAAAGGAAAAGATAAATTGTTTTTCGTGACAGAAAAAGTGGAAGCGCATTTTGGTTAGATATCATCATCATCGTCATTGTCAACCATTATCAATCCACTGCTGGACGAAGGTCTCCCCAAGTTTCCTCCACAACGGTCTGTCTTGTGCCAGTCTCCTCCATGTCACTCCCGCATACTTTCCAATTTCATCCACCCATCTCCCATGTGGTCTTCTTCTGGGTCTTTTCCTGTCCCTTGGAATCCAATCTAAAATTTTGGCTGTGTCTGTCCTTCTGGCAGTATGTCCAGCCCATTGCCATTTCAGGGATTTTACTCTGATCATGATGTCTTCCACTCTTGTCATTTTTCGGATCCACGAGTTCCTCTTCTTATCTCTCCTGGTTACACGAAGCATGCACCTCTCCATGCTGTTTGAGTTGTCTGCAGCCTTTGTATGTCTCTTTTAGTTAAGGTCCACGTCTCTGTACCATACGTAAGCACTGGAAGGATGCATTGATCAAACACTTTTCTTTTAAGACATAATGGCATACTGCTCTTGAAAATTATGCTGTTTCTTCCAAAAGCTCTCCAGGCAAGTTTTGTACGCCGATTAATTTCTTCAGCAATGTGACCCTCACTTGATATCTGCTGTCCAAGATAAACGTACGTGTCTGTTATCTCCAGCTCTTTTCCATCAATCGATAAATCTTCATTTCTTGTAAAAGCATTGAACATCACTTTTGTCTTCTGAAAGTTCATTTTTAATCCCACTTCTTTACTCTTGTCAGCAAGTTCCTGGATCATACTCTGCAGCTCCGATGGGGAAGTTGCAAAAATGACTACGTCATCAGCAAAACGAAGGTAGGTTAGATAATCTCCATTAATCTTTATCCCGTTGTTTTCCCAGTTCAGTGATTGAAAGACATTTTCCAATGTCGCATTAAAGAGCTTCGGAGATATGGTGTCACCTTGTCTCACTCCCTTTCCAATTTTTATGTGTGTTGTATTTTCAAAACAGCCGAATCTTTGCACTTGCATTTTCATAGATGTTATTAATAATATTAATGTACGCATCTTCAACACCGCAGGATTTCAGAGCCATTGTAACTGCTGATGGTTTCACCGAATCAAAGGCTTAATCGATAAAAGCCATGCACAATGGAAGTTCATATTCCCTCGCTCTTTCAATTAGATATATTGTGTCAGAAATGCAAGCAGAAGCGTTCTCCTCTGTCGTATCAAGATACAAACGCAGTTCCATAAAAACCGAGAGTATTTTTTTTTTTTTTTGAGTTGGCAACAGTGCAAAGGGGGAAAATAACAACGCAGACGACTAACTGGTTTAAGGAAGTATCTATGGCAACGGTTATACAGGGTGATTGTAAACTCCTTCGACAAAACAAAAGGGGAGATAGTACACTCCAAGACGAACAATATTTGCAATGCGACCTAAGTCCGCGTTCCACTCCTAGTGCAAGAAAAGAGTAAAGTTACGTATCCACGATGAGCCTTTAACAGTGCAAACAAAAAAGAGACATACCTGATTTATGAGTTGCACAACTCCAATAGCAAAGAGAAATACTCAAAGGAGCTGCTCAAACCGGCGTCCAAGGCCATCGTTGCACAGCCCACACCGGCTAATGAAGGACTGTCGCACCCTCTTGTACACTCCCGGTGTAGTGGTTAGCGAGTCAGACTATCAATGCAAGGTCCTCAGGTTCGAACCTGGGCTGATCTTTCAGAGTTGGCGTGATTTACTAACAATCGCTGAATATCCGCTGTGCATCGGACGAGCACACTAAGTGACAGCCCCCAAGCTGGACCCACTGGTTAAATGGGTATCCTTTCCTCGAACCAGGGAAAAAGGCTAAAAATAGCCTGACGGCCCCCCCCCCCCAAAGAATCTAAATAGTCAAGCCAAAGAACAATTTAACCATTATGCAGTAACTTAAAGTTAAATACGTAATTTACAGGGTGATCCATTTAAATCAGTACCATGTGATAAAATCATACAGTAAGTTGAGAATTATACATGTGGTATTGGAGAATCATTTTATCAAAGCAAATGTTGGAATTGTCCTCCATTTTCTTGTAAACACAGTTGAACACGCCGCACCATATTGAGTGATGTCTCATGTAGAGTACGCGCAGTAACATTGCCAATTTCAGTCGTGATTGTTTCACGCAATGCATCCAATGTTTTTGGATGGGTTTTGTAAACTCTATCCTTTAGTCCGGAGATCGGGGAAGCCATATGTTTTTTGAAATTATTCTGCCATCAAAGAAGCTGGTTATGAGTTTCATTGAGACTTTCGACGTGTGACACGTAGCGCCATCCTGCTGAAAGTAGCCCTCTGTCAATTCAATGTCATCGAATTTGTTCCACAAATTCATTGAATATGCGGCAATAAACGTTAGTGTTGACAGTCTTCAGAGAAAAAAATGGGGCCAATAATTTTCGTAGACGAAACCGCACACCATACACCAACCTTTTGTGAATGCATCGGTGTTTCACACATAACGTGTGAGTTTTCGGTAGCCCAGTATCTGCTGTTTTACGAATTGACGTAGCCTGACAGATGAAACCAGGCTTCATCCGTAAACCATGTGATGGAGAGAATATCAGATCGCAAATTAAGAAAATTTTGAAACCATTTGCAGTAACTTACTCTCTTTCCCTTGTCCGGTTCCTGCCGCTGATGGATTACGTGCACTTTAAATGGTCGAATATTCGCTTTTTTTGCTGCCCTTTGACAAGTTCCGTATGAATATCCTGTCTGTTGGATTAATCTGTGCAACGATTTCGTCGGAGATAGCAGTAAACGTTGCCGAACATCGTACACGCGAGTTTGGGGCATCGGAGGGTGATGTCTACTGCTACCGCTGAGAAGAGAACCGGTTTGCTCCAGTTTTTTTGCCATCGACAGAATTGTTGACATGCTTGGCACTTTTCGAACTCCAAACTCTCTTCGAAATGCTCGTTGCGTTTTGATGACAGAATTGGTTACCCAATACGATTTCACTAAAAAAACACGCTCTGGAACAGAGTACTGCATGTTTCGGAATGCACGCAAGTAAATGACAACGCAACAACAAACAAATCACGAGCTGAGTTACAGTTACGGTTAACAATCTTCTTCATGGTGGCGGTTTTCATTCTCCAGGAGCTGCTGCTTCTATTAATAAAAAAGAAGTTCCTTGCGCGATCCCTTGCAAAAATGTAAGGTTTTTTCAGGGTACTGGTTTAAATGGATCACACAACCAAACGTTAATCAACCATTAATTTTGAAGGTCATCAGTTGTTTTTTGAATACCGAAAAGTGTGTTGATTCGAAGCGGCAACCCATTCCAGGACCTAGGGCAGGTCAAGTTAATATTATTAAATAATAAATTAGTACGCGCTCTAGGCATTAAAAAACTAGTATTTCCACGAGTGTCATGATAATGGAAACCGAAATGCAAGGTGATTAGATCTGAATATTTCTTAGCATATATACGTTCATGCATGAACAGTAATAATCGAAAACTGTTGTTATGTTGAGGAAGAGCATGTCGAGAGACGTTTTCTACATAAAGCACAACAATGAGCAGTTACATTATGACCACGCGCAGCCTACAGAAATGAGAGCGCCTGGAGACAAAACGGTGGCGCAAGTGAAGTTCACAGAGCAGTATATATACACAACCCGAGGACCGGCTTTCAGTTAGTAGAGTGTTCGGAATCACAATGGGAAAAGCTTTCGATTTATCGGACTGTTTGATAAAGGACAAATTGTGATGGCAATTTGTCGGAAACGGCGCCGCTTGTGGGTGATTCACGTGCTGCTGTATTGAGTACGTATCAAAAGTGGTGTACAGATGGCCAAACGACGAACCGTCGTCAAGCCGTTTGTCGTCCGCAGCGCATTGATGCCAAAGGAGATCGGATACTCTCGTGTACTGTTCAAAGGGACTGCAGTGCCACAGTGCGACAAATCCCCCGCAGCTACAACAGTGGTGAAAAGGACAATGTCTCACAGCACACAGTTCATGGCAGCCATCTGCGCATGGGCCTGCGTAGCCGAAGACCCGGCCGGGTCTCCATGCTCACTGCACGTCATCGCCAACAACGCTTGAAATGGGCACAAGATCATCGAGATTGGACCGTGTCTGATTGGAAGAAAGTGGCCTGGTCTGGCAAATCAAGATTCCTGGTGCATCACGTAGACGGCGAAATGCGGATACGCCAATTACAAACGAAGGCCACGGTATCTGGATGCAGTGTTGGGCGGAAAAAAGCCGGCGGCGGCGGTGTTGTGCTGTGGGCGATGTTTTCTTGGGATACTTTGAGCCCCATTA
Organism: Macrothele yani; assembly: GCA_039090855.1. Taxonomy (NCBI): domain Eukaryota; kingdom Metazoa; phylum Arthropoda; class Arachnida; order Araneae; family Macrothelidae; genus Macrothele; species Macrothele yani. The sequence continues at coordinate 110,985,798 of CM077033.1, read as the reverse complement.
TCTCAATTGTACAATCCCTGACGAGATCTGAAGTATCTGAACATCGTTACGGACCAAATTCACTCATTCGTGGCAACTGTGTTTCCTGCTGGTGATGGCCAAAACCAACAGGATAATGCGTAGGGATACGTAAATTTCGCCCGAAAAAAATCTAAATTTCGCAAAAAAAAATTTAAAAATAAAAAAATTCGCATTTAATCACAAAAACTGAAGACACACACACAGAAAAAAAAAATGTTTTTCAAAGTTTACTTCACTTAGTTTACTGTTTTTAAAAGTTTACTTACTGGTAGGCTAAGTACCAAAATACTTAGTTAAAAGCTAACGACATTGTAGTAGTCTCTATATTCCTTTAGCCTTTGCCTTCTGTCAGTAAAAAAGATGTTGTACACTCAAGAGCAATTGAATTAGAGACAGCTGGCGTTATGCAAATGTGGCACTGTGGGCGGCTCTGTAAACGGAAACGACATGACGTATGCAGCGATCCGACAATATAAGGAATGATGCCACGGGAATCAGCAAGAGTCGGACGCACTATTGGTAAGAAGAAGGATGTAAGCGCATTTGATCGTGGGCAAATTGTCCGGGCCCGAAGAATGGGTCACTCCATCTCGGAAGTCGTGCAGGCACTGGGATTTTCACCAGCCACTCTGTCACGGGTTCACCGTGAGTACATCGAATCAGGTAAAACCATCCCTGCAAGGGCCAACTGCCGTGGACAACAGCGTGTGGATGAGCGGGGTCATTGTCGGCTAGCTCGCATTGTAACAACGGATAGACGGGCCACAGTGCAAGAAATCACTCGGCAATTTAACGCTGGTGCACAAAAACGTGTAAGCAGCCACACCATCCAGAACCATCTCCTCGCTATGGGGTACAGAAGCCATCGTCCCACGAGGGTACCGCTGCTGACCGCACATCACAGGGTGTTATTGTTATTGTTTTTTTATTGATTGGAGGTTTAACGACCACCGTGACCAACTCAATAGGCTATAAGCAGTCGCCCGTCCCTAATTTAGGGTCACTGGTTCCAGGGAAGGAGAGAGCCAGTACCGTAAGACAAACACAACATCCATGCCTGTCCGGGATACGAACCCGGGCCCCTTACGGACGAATCACCAGAGTCCAGCGCCTTAGACCACTGCGCCACCGGGGCGGCCATCACAGGGTGCAAAGATTAGCATGGGCGCGGGAACATCGCCACTAGACCCTAGACATGTGGAAAAATGTTGCCTGGACTGATGAGTCGAGATTCACGTTGGTACATGCGGATGGCAGGATACGAGTACGGCGCAAACCACGTAAAGCGATGGATCCTTCTTGCCAGCAGGGTACTCTTCAAGCTTGTGAGGGTGGCTTTCTCGTCTGGAGACTGTTTACGTGGACAGAAATGTGACCCCTGGCACGTGTGACATCGTCCCTCACAGATCAAAGTTACCGGCATATCCTGGACGACCATTTGCTCCCGTTTGTGCGTCTTCAACATCCCACTGGGGACCTCATCCTGCAACAAGACAATGCAGCTCCCGAATTGTATCCGAATGGTTAAATGAACACTTCACCGACGTGACCTCGCATCCTTGGCTAGCTAGGTCACCTGACTTCAATCCCATCGGGCACACCTGGGATGCCATCGAGAGAGATGTTCGAGGTCCTGACCCCCTTCCATCAAACCTTCGTGAACTGTGGGAGCTTGTTGAGGGGTCGTGGATCCGTATGGCTTCTCAACGCTTCCGGTGTCTTGTCGAGTCCATGCCAAGACGAATCGCCGCCGTCATCAGGGCGAAAGGTGGTGCTACACGTTACTAAACAGGTATTTCTTATTCAATTGCTCTTCAGTATACATACTGAAATATCTCTCAGCATCCACGCTGTTAACAGAATTATGGATGCTTTGAATACCTGCCTTTGTATAGTTTAGGTAGCAGCATTTTGTTGCTTTTAAAATCTGTATGACATCAACAGGAGTCTTTTGGTTGACCACTGTAAGTAGCTGTCTGTGAAAATGATTGTATCCATCGATGAGCTCATCCCATGTTATGTCTTTAAAAAATGGTATTTTAAAAAAGCTATCCAATAATAAATTTGTGTTTAAGGATGATGTGGGTGTGGTGGCGGCTACAGATGGACAAAATAGTCTGCCAATAGGTTGGTAGGCTTCATTTGTTGCAAGAGATGTCATGTGGAGTGTCAATTTGCCGTTCTAGGCGAACATTACAAAATTTGCACATCACGATATTTGTATCGCTTAGATACAATCCCTCGTAGTCAAACTCTTTCACTCTATCAACTAATTCCTACTTAGGGCGGCCCATATTAATATACACTATCTACCAACAAGTAATTGGACACCCCTGCAATCGATGATATCTGCGGTCCTGATACACGTCACGGCGGCCGCCGTTAAATATCGTGTGGGAAACAACAACGCAACCAGTCGCATGCAAGATGCCACGCAGTTCGGAGCTCTCTGATTTCGAGAAAGGTGTAATCGTCGGGTATCACAGAAATGGCCGATGACATATCCAGCGAGTTGAAGTACCCAAAATCGACAGTGGCCTACGTGATTGGCAAGTGGAAGATGAGAGGTGACTGTCGGAATGTGCCCCGACCCGGCAGACACACAAAACTGGGAGTTAGAGACCGACGGGTGCTGGCCAGAGAAATTCGGAAGAACCGCACCAAATCGATGGGCCACATCCGTGAAGAGTTTCAACAGGCATCCGGGAGTGTTCTTTCGATGAATACCATCCGTAAGGAAGCCCATCCTCTCGGTTATCATGGACGTGTTGCCGCCCACAAACCTTTGATCACCAAGTCCAATTGCGCAGCTCGGCTAACGTGGTGCAAAGAACGTCGACAGGGGACCGTTGAACAGTGGAAACAGGTTTTCTGGAGCGATGAATCAAGGTTCACCCTCTACCGTTCGGATGGCAGGGTCTGGGTTCGGTGTCTGCCTGGAGAACGCCTCCTACCGGAATGTATTGTGCCAACTGTGAAGTTCGGCGGCGTTGGAATTATGCTATGGAGGTGTTTCTCCTGGTATGGCACGGGACCCTTCTTCGCAATTCCTGGTAGACTCAACGCCGAGACCTACTGCACCATTTTGGATGACCATGCGCTTCCTACGTTGTGGCAGTTTTACGGGGTGGACCCATGTTACTTTCAGGATGACAATGCCAACTGTCATGTTGCGAGGTCCACCATGTCTTGGTATGGTGACAATGGGGTTAATGGAATGGACTGGCCTGCGCAGAGCCCGGACCTTAACCCTATCGAGCACCTCTGGGACGAGTTGGAGCGTCGACTTAAGGGGTGCCCCACCGTCCGAAATCGGTGAAGGAACTGACCTGTCTTCTCCAAGCCGAGTGGAAGAAAATACAGCTAGCCGTCGTACAACGCCTGGTTGAGAGTATTGCCCGGAGGGTCGCAGCTGTAATCGCCGCTCGTGGAGGCTCCACCGACTATTGAAGGTGAATAAAATTCGTTTTCCTTTGCTATGACAGGTGTCCAATTACTTGTTGGTAGATAGTGCACTTCTATCAAACAGATCGCGAGCGTTGTAGTTTGTAGTCTACTAGCGAAATGCAAAAGCAAACATGTGCTCATTCGTATTCTTTCAAGGCTAGCCAGCCAGTGCGACTGAGCGGCGCTGGCTGACTCGCCGAGAGGGAAAGAAGCGTGACCTGGGTTTTCCCGGGTAACGAAAGCTGAGTAGGACACGCACGGCGCAAGTGCTGCGCGAAATTACGTCCACATTTTTGCTTTAAAGAATGAAAATTATCGAGATGTCGCGGAAAAGTAGTTAAAATCGAATTTTGCATTTATTCGCATCTATTTCGTAAATACGAAAATTACGTATCCCTAATAATGCGCCATGCAACACTACCAGAATCATAAAGGAGTGGTTCGAGGAACATGCTGTCAAATTTCTATACCAACTGAACATTTCTGGTTCGACTTGGAAAAGCGGGTTCGCGCTGAATCTGCACCACCCTGAAATGTACGGAAATTGGAGGACCTTCTGTTGACATTAGGGTGGGAGATACCCCAGGATATCTACCGCCACCTCATCGAATCGATGCCTCTCCGAGTGGCCGCTATTTTGAGGGATAAACGGGGTCTTACATTTTATTAGGTAAGTGGTTCTAATGTAATGGCTCTTTGGCGTATGTACAGATTGCGACTTTCTTTTTCGGAGCTATTGGAACACATCTTCTGTTTGTAGACATTTTTCCACTTCTGATTGAATGTTATTAACGACGTTGGTCTTTCTAGCCAAAGTATTCATCCAAGAAGCCAAAGTCACGTCGAAGTAGCCAAAGGACACATCCAAGAAACCAAAGGACACATTCAAGATGCCAAAAGACTCGTCCAAAAATCCGAAAGACTCATCCAAACACATTTTTCCACTTCTGATTGAATGTTATTAACGACGTTGGTCTTTCTTACAAGCTATCTCTCTCTCTTTGGACCTAGCACTCAAAACATTCTGCAAGCCAATACTTTTACAGTATTTGAGGGGTTTTACAGTTTTCGAGTAACCGTGCAATAAAAAGCAGCAGAAAATGAAAGGTCAGTACTTTTTTAAGTATTCTTGCCGTTAAATAAATCTTTTTAGGATTGTAAAGTTTTGAAGATATTGAAGAAATCAACGAATCTCTTCTCTTACGGTGCTGAATGTTTCTTTGTAGCATAATTTGATTTCCCACAAAAATCGCATTTTTCTTTTACCGCTTCTAGGGCAGTTCTGCTTTCGAATTGATGGTCCGAATACTAAGGCTTAATGTTCCGTTCGTTTCATAATTTATTACCATGAACTACACTATATTGACTAAAGTCACATGACACCCCTTCAAAAGGAAATGAACGGATCCGCTGCGTTGTTAAGATGCGCTGAACAGCTACAAACGGTATCAAAACAAGCCTGCAGCTAACCGCGATCATATCGCACTGTGAGGTTGGGTGAAAATGTCGCGGCGGGAGAGAACTGACTTTGAGAAAGGAAAGATTGTTGGGTGTTGTCCATAAGAGAAACCGACAGGCGTTTAAACATACCCAAGTCAACTGTTTTGTCAAACAAAGATCTTCGCTCTGTCCACGTTTATAAGTGAGTCATGGAAAAATTCTCATTGGCAGCCACCGGGAGTCGAACCCAGGGTCTTCCAGTAACGCGCCGGATATGCTTCCGCTACACCACAGCGGCCTCGAATTCCTCCAGACTCACACACGCTAACTGCCAAGCCAAGTTGGCAACCCCAGCATTGTGCGGGGTTCCAAGAAGCAACCTGCCAACTTTGCTTGGCAGTTAGCGTGTGTGAGTCTGGAGGAATTCGAGGCCACTGTGGTGTAGCGGAAGCATATCCGGCGCGTTACTGGAAGACCCTGGGTTCGACTCCCGGTGGCGGCCAATGAGAATTTTTCCGTGACTCACTTATAAACGTGGAAAGAGCGAAGATCTTTGTTTGAAGTTTCTGGTCCACGTAAAATGTCTGTATTAATTATTCATTCGCCCTCTAATGATTTCTTCAGTTGCTGCTTACCATTTTTGGTGAATCCCCAGCATTGTGCGGGGCTCCAAGAAGCAACCTGCCAACTTTGCTTGGCAGTTAGCGTGTGTGAGTCTGGAGGAATTCGAGGCCACTGTGGTGTAGCGGAAGCATATCCGGCGCGTAACTGGAAAACCCTGGGTTCGACTCCCGGTGGTGACCAATGAGAATTTTTCCGTGACTCACTTATAAACGTGGAAAGAGCGAAGATCTTTGTTTGAAGTTTCTGGTCCACGTAAAATGTCTGTATTAATTATTATTTGGCCCTCTAATTATTTCTTCAGTTGCTGCTTACCATTTTTGGTGAATCCCCAGCATTGTGCGGGGCTCCAAGAAGCAACCTGCCAACTTTGTTTGGCAGTTAGCGTGTGTGAGTCTGGAGGAATTCGAGGCCACTGTGGTGTAGCGGAAGCATATCCGGCGCGTAACTGGAAAACCCTGGGTTCGACTCCCGGTGGCGGCCAATGAGAATTTTTCCGTGACTCACTTATAAACGTGGAAAGAGCGAAGATCTTTGTTTGAAGTTTCTGGTCCACGTAAAATGTCTGTATTAATTATTCATTCGCCCTCTAATGATTTCTTCAGTTGCTGCTTACCATTTTTGGTGAATCCCCAGCATTGTGCGGGGCTCCAAGAAGCAACCTGCCAACTTTGCTTGGCAGTTAGCGTGTGTGAGTCTGGAGGAATTCGAGGCCACTGTGGTGTAGCGGAAGCATATCCGGCGCGTAACTGGAAAACCCTGGGTTCGACTCCCGGTGGTGACCAATGAGAATTTTTCCGTGACTCACTTATAAACGTGGAAAGAGCGAAGATCTTTGTTTGAAGTTTCTGGTCCACGTAAAATGTCTGTATTAATTATTATTTGGCCCTCTAATTATTTCTTCAGTTGCTGCTTACCATTTTTGGTGAATCCCCAGCATTGTGCGGGGCTCCAAGAAGCAACCTGCCAACTTTGCTTGGCAGTTAGCGTGTGTGAGTCTGGAGGAATTCGAGGCCACTGTGGTGTAGCGGAAGCATATCCGGCGCGTAACTGGAAAACCCTGGGTTCGACTCCCGGTGGTGACCAATGAGAATTTTTCCGTGACTCACTTATAAACGTGGAAAGAGCGAAGATCTTTGTTTGAAGTTTCTGGTCCACGTAAAATGTCTGTATTAATTATTATTTGGCCCTCTAATTATTTCTTCAGTTGCTGCTTACCATTTTTGGTGAATCCCCAGCATTGTGCGGGGCTCCAAGAAGCAACCTGCCAACTTTGTTTGGCAGTTAGCGTGTGTGGGGTCTGGAGGAATTCGAGGCCACTGTGGTGTAGCGGAAGCATATCCGGCGCGTAACTGGAAAACCCTGGGTTCGACTCCCGGTGGCGGCCAATGAGAATTTTTCCGTGACTCACTTATAAACGTGGAAAGAGCGAAGATCTTTGTTTGAAGTTTCTGGTCCACGTAAACTGTCTGTATTAATTATTCATTCGCCCTCTAATGATTTCTTCAGTTGCTGCTTACCATTTTTGGTGAATCCCCAGCATTGTGCGGGGCTCCAAGAAGCAACCTGCCAACTTTGCTTGGCAGTTAGCGTGTGTGGGGTCTGGAGGAATTCGAGGCCACTGTGGTGTAGCGGAAGCATATCCGGCGCGTAACTGGAAAACCCTGGGTTCGACTCCCGGTGGTGACCAATGAGAATTTTTCCGTGACTCACTTATAAACGTGGAAAGAGCGAAGATCTTTGTTTGAAGTTTCTGGTCCACGTAAAATGTCTGTATTAATTATTATTTGGCCCTCTAATTATTTCTTCAGTTGCTGCTTACCATTTTTGGTGAATCCCCAGCATTGTGCGGGGCTCCAAGAAGCAACCTGCCAACTTTGTTTGGCAGTTAGCGTGTGTGGGGTCTGGAGGAATTCGAGGCCACTGTGGTGTAGCGGAAGCATATCCGGCGCGTAACTGGAAAACCCTGGGTTCGACTCCCGGTGGCGGCCAATGAGAATTTTTCCGTGACTCACTTATAAACGTGGAAAGAGCGAAGATCTTTGTTTGAAGTTTCTGGTCCACGTAAACTGTCTGTATTAATTATTCATTCGCCCTCTAATGATTTCTTCAGTTGCTGCTTACCATTTTTGGTGAATCCCCAGCATTGTGCGGGGCTCCAAGAAGCAACCTGCCAACTTTGTTTGGCAGTTAGCGTGTGTGGGGTCTGGAGGAATTCGAGGCCACTGTGGTGTAGCGGAAGCATATCCGGCGCGTAACTGGGAGACCCTGGGTTTGACTCCTGGTGGCGGCCAATGACAACTGTTTTGGATGTACTGAATAAGTGGAAGACACATGACGTGCCTGAAACCGCAAAACTTACCGGGAGACCCAAGAAAATCAGTGATAGAGGACGTCGAAGCCTCAGGAGAGTCGTTACAGCTAATCGACGGATTACTGCACAAGACCTCAGTGTACAGGTGCGTAACAATGCTGGGACCTCGGTATGTACACGTTTAATTCGCGGAGAACGTTATTCCATGGGTTACTGTGGTCGTGCGGCTGCTCATAAGCTTTTCATCTCCACCCGGAATGCTACTCGTCGTTTAGCATGGTGTAAAGAACATTTATCGTGGACCGTAGATCAATGGAAACGGGTCCTATGGACTGATGAATCCAGATACACGATCCATCAATCTGATGGCCGTGTGTGGGTATAGAGGCAGCCGGGGGAATGCTATTTACCTTAGTGTACTGTTCCTACGGTCAAGTTTGGAGCTGGCAGTGTACTATGTGGGAGTTTTTTGTGGTATGGTCCCGGCCGATTGGTTACCGTGGGCAAACCTGTTGACCAGCACGTACACCTCGATATTGTGAACAATAACGCCCTACCAACTCTGTGGCAATACTATGGAACCGAGCCTTGTTGCTAACAGCAGGATAAGACACAGAGCCATAAAGCAAGGACTGTTACGACGTGGTTTGATGACAATTCCGTATGGTGTGTGGACTGGACAGCACATAGTGCTCCTCTTAATCCTATAGAGCACCTATGGGATGAATTAGAGTGCCGCATAAGAAGTTTGGAACCAAGGCCTACTACTAAGCAAGAGTTAGCGGCAGCATTATGTACCGAATGGAAGCGCATATATATCGCTGTGTTCTAAAACCTTGTCGAAAGCGTGTCTCGAAGGGTCAATGCATGCATTAAGGCCAAAGGTGGACCGACACCGTACTAATATATGTCAATAAATGCTATGTTGTGTTTCTCTTCTAGGTGTCTGGTGACTTGTCAATATAGTGTATATTGGCTTATTCACTGAAGTGCTTCTAGATACATTGCATTGGAAAATTGCAATAAAATGATCTTTAAAGACAATTTGGTTTCACATCCTGTTTTCTAAATTAATAAATAAGCAGATATCTAGAGGTTTCGTATTTACGAGCTGCAAGAGCTGCATTTCCTCTACAGTTTGTGTCGCCCAATCTTTATTTGTGTTGTTTCACTGAACATGATTCATATCCGGTTATCTAAAACTGAGTACCAGGGGTGCTGAATACATTTTTGCTTTAGAATTTATGTTCAACCTTCGCGGATGTCTTGAAAAGAATATTTATTTGGCTTTAATTATCAATACAATCGGAAATATTGAAAAACCGACTTGAACTATGTAAGTGAGAATGACTATCATAATGATAATAGTGACTAATGCCCGTCTCACCGTGACGACTTCTCTTGTGTGAACGCTTGAAATCGAAAAAAAAAAAAGAAAAAGAGCAATGTGGTACAAAACATTATTGCTGAAATGTTGTCAAGGAAATAAAAAAGGTTCTCACTATAGATAATAAAATTTTGTAATGTTCAGACCTTACACTCAGGATGAATGAAAATGTAGGCTTAATATGAAATCAAATATAACAACAGATCATATAGTCCGCATGATGCGAACTTAATAGATCAAAGATAAGAACAGGTTATATACGGCAGAAAATGTGGAGCTAATATAAAATCAAAGATAAGAACAAATTATAATACTGTAGAAAATGTAGATTTAATATGAAATCAAAGATAAGAACAGATTATATACTGCAGAAGATGTGGAGTTAATATGGAATCAAATATAATATAAGAAGATGGAGTTAATATCAAATCAAAGATACGAACATATCATATATTCCAGAAAACATAGAGTTAATATGTAATCAAAGATAAGAACATGCTATATACTGTAGAAAATGTGGAGTTAATATGAAATCAATTATAAGAACATGTTATATACTGTAGAAAATGTGGAGGTAATAATAAATCAAAGATAAGAACACATTATATACTGCAGAAGATGTGGAGTTAATATGAAATCAATTATAAGAACATGTTATATACTGTAGAAAATGTGGAGGTAATATTAAATCAAAGATAAGAACACATTATATACTGCAGAAGATGTGGAGTTAATATGAAAAAAAAATAAGAACAAATTATAATACTATAGAAAATGTAGAGTTAATACGAAATTAAATATGAGAACATATTTTCCAGAAAACGGGAGTTAATATGAAATCAAAGATGAGAACTTATATTCCAGAAAACTGGAGTTCATATGAAATCAAAGATGAGAACTTATATTCCAGAAAACTGGAGTTCATATGAAGTCAAAGATAAGAACAGATTATATACTGCAGAAGATGTGGAGTTAATATGGAATCAAAGATAATATAACAAGATGTAGTTAATATGAAATCAAAGATACGAACATATCGTATATTCCAGAACACATAGAGTTAATATGAAATCAAAGATAAGAACATGTTATATATTGTAGAAAATGTGGAAGTAATATTAAATCAAAGATAAGAACAGATTATATACTGCAGAAGATGTGAAGTTAATATTAAATAAAATATAAGAACATACGTGTATTATATACTGCAGAAGATGTGGAGTTAATATGAAATAAAAGATAAGAACAAATTATAATACTATAGAAAATGTAGAGTTAATACGAAATCAAATATGAGAACATATTTTCCAGAAAACTGGAGTTAATATGAAATCAAAGATAAGAACTTATATTCCAGAAAACTGGAGTTCATATGAAATCAAAGATAAGAATAGATTATATACTGCAGAAGATGTGAAGTTAATATTAAATAAAAGAGAAGATCATACATGTATTATATACTGCAGAAGATGTGGAGTTAATATGGAATCAAAGATAATATAAGAAGGTGGAGTTAATATGAGATCAAAGATACGAACATATCGTATATCGTATATTCCAGAAAACATAGAGTTAATATGAAATCAAAGATAAGAACATGTTATATACTGTAGAAAATGTGGAGCTAATATTAAATCAAAGATAAGAACAGCTTATATACTGCAGAAGATGTGGAGTTAATATGAAATAAAAAGATAAGAACAAATTATAATACTATGGAAAATGTAGAGTTAATACGAAATCAAATATGAGAACATATTTTCCAGAAAGCTGCAGTTAATATGAAATCAAAAACAAGAACAGATTATATACTGCAGAAGATGTGGAGTTACTATGAAATCAAAGATGAGATAAGAAGATGGAGTTACTATGAAATCAAAGATACGAACAGATCATATATTCCATAAAACATGGAGTTAATATGAAATCAAAGATACGAACATGCTATATACTGTAAAAATGTGAAATTAATATGAAATCAAAGATAAGAACAGATGCGCTTGTTCTTCCATACTTGTGAGTTTTTACATTGAAGATTTTTACTCATATGGGCTACGCATGTAATCGGGCCAACACATACATGAGTTAACAACAGAAATAGAAGTAAGTTACTTTTTCTTGGGAAGTTTGAACGCTGACCCCAGGATCATTAGACCGCCTAGGATTATTGCGATTTTGAAGAAAGCTTTCCCATTAAACCTGAAATAAAACAAAACAAACATACCTTATAAAATGAATGTGAATGAACAAAGATTTTAATTACACGTGTAAATTTTTATCTTTAAATTAAAAAGAAACCAAAAAAAAAAAAAAAAAAATAGCAGTTCGCAGTTACATAATACTCTCCCTGAAAATCTCAACCAATGATTTGAATAAGTCATAAAATATTCATATTCAAAAGAATATGAAATTCCTCGTGTCGTATTTGTGAATCACTTCAACTGACTGTCTTATATTCCGCATATGAGTTTGTTCCATTTCACGCGGTTGATGCTTGCTCAACTTACTGACAATTTTCCTGGTGCTCTTTGTTGAGCGTCATACAGTATTACGGATTTTTTCTTATCATTGGAAGTTTGTAAATACCGCTACGATGGGGCAGCGCTTCTGATCATTCGTCTGAGATGCGTGCGGTTCGAGTCCCGCTGAGGCATGAATCTTATGGTTGTGATACTTCACCGTTTTTATCCCTTCCCTGTAACTGGTGTCCCTAAATTAGGGACAGCAGACTGCTTATACACTATATACCAACAAGTAATTGGACACCCCTGCAATCGACGATATATGCGGTCCTGATACACGTCACGGCCTTCGCCGTTAAATATCGTGTGGGAAACAACAACGCAACCAGTCGCATGCAAGATGCCACGCAGTTCGGAGCTCTCTGATTTCGAGAAAGGTGTAATCGTCGGGTATCACAGAAATGGCCGATCCATACGTGACATATCCAGCGAGTTGAAGTACCCAAAATCGACAGTGGCCTACGTGATTGGCAAGTGGAAGATGAGAGGTGACTGTCGGAATGTGCCCCGACCCGGCAGACCCACAAAACTGGGAGTTAGAGACCGACGGGTGCTGGCCAGAGAAATTCGGAAGAACCGCACCAAATCGATGGGCCACATCCGCGAGGAGTTTCAACAGGCATTCGGGAGTGTTCTTTCGATGAATACCATCCGTAAGGAAGCCCATCTTCTCGGTTATCATGGACCCACAAGCCTTTGATCACCAAGTCCAATAGCGCTGCTCGGCTAACGTGGTGCAAAGAACGTCGACAGTGGACCTTTGAACAGTGGAAACAGGTTCTCTGGAGCAACGAATCAAGGTTCACCCTCTACCGTTCGGATGGCAGGGTCTGGGTTTGGCGTCTGCCTGGAGAACGCCTCCTGCCGGAATGTATTGTGCCAACTGTGAAGTTCGGCGGCGGTGGAATTATGCTATGGGGTGTTTCTCCTGGTATGGCACGGGACCCTTGGTCGCAATTCCTGGTAGACTCAACGCCGAGACCTACTGTACTATTTAGGATGACCATGCGCTTCCTACGTTGTGGCAGTTTTACGGGGGGACACGTTACTTTCAGGATGACAATGTCCCCTGTCATGTTGCGAGGTCCACCATGGCTTGGTATGGTGAAAATGGGGTTAATCGAATGGACTGGCCTGCGCAAAGCCCGGACCTTAACCCTATCGAGCCCCTCTGGGACGAGATGGAGCGTCGACTTGAGAGGCGCCCCCACCGTCCGATATCGGTGAAGGAACTGACCTGTCTTCTCCAAGCCGAGTGGAAGAAAATACCGCTAGCTGTCGTACAACGCCTGGTTGAGAGTATGCGCAGCTGTAATCGCCGCTCGTGGAGGCTCCACCAACTATTGAAGCTAAATAAACTTCGTTTTCCTTTGCTATCACAGGTGTCCAATTACTTGTTGGTAGATAGTGTAGACCAATGAGTTGTTCTCTGTGGTCATTAAACACCCAAAGTAACAAAACCAAAAGTTAGGGAAGATTAGTGTCACGCTCAGTTAATATATCTGGCCAGCTGGTCGTGATGAACAAGACGGACTATGATGAAGGCATCCTGGACTTCATCCACCAGTCGCAGTCAACGATCCAAACCAAATCCCCACTTAACCGTTGGATAGCGCAGGTTAAAATGGTGGAGAAGAAGGCCGCGCTCCCAGACACCATCAAGAAAGGGCCCAGGATACTTCCTGGGACAAAGATACCACCAATTTTCGCAAGGCTTAAGCGTCATAAGCTGGACAACCTAATTCGACCAATCGTTTCAAGAAGGTGTGCTCCGTCCTTCCACCTGGAAAAGGTGCTAGCTACATTTTTGTCTCATTTCCTGCCGCGTTCAAATGTTGTTCTGTTGTCATCTAAGGACTTTATCAAAAGAATTAGAAGCCTAAACGTAACGCTTGCTCATGTCTTAGGAAGTTTTGATATTGTCTCACTGTACCCCTCAATTCCTGTTAAAGAAGCTGCGAACACCCTAAAGCAAGCACTCGCCGATTCATCGCTTTACACTGAAATGGAGATATCCAACGTCATTGACCTCGTTACTGATGCTAACTACACTGGCGAAAAGTGAAAAAAGAACACCAAGAAGGAGACGTCTGATACCAACGACATTTATTCAGCATAATAACGGAATACAGAGGATAACGTGATCAAAACATTATGGCAAAATACAGCTGTGTTTGTTGGTAAACTGAAAAATAACATTTCCATGTAACATGGTTAGTACGAGGTTGAACCGCCATGAACTGCGTCACACTGTGCAATTCTGGCATGGAGTCTGTCGTACAGATGTTGGATGTAAGTTTGGGGTATTGAGTTCCAAGCATCCTCAACCTGGACGCCTCAATCGGGGATGGTCGTGGCTGGAAAGTGAAAAAAGAACACCAAGAAGGAGACGTCTGATACCAACGAAATTTATACAGCATAATAACGGAATACAGAGGATAACGTGATCAAAACACTATGGCAAAATACAGCTGTATTTGCTGGTAAACTGAAAAATAACATTTCCATGTAACATGGTTAGTACGAGGTTGAACCGCCATGAACTGCGTCACACTGTGCAATTCTGGCATGGAGTCTGTCGTACAGATGTTGGATGTAAGTTTGGGGTATTGAGTTCCAAGCATCCTCAACCTGGACGCCTCAATCGGGGATGGTCGTGGCTGGAAAGTAAAAAATGAACACCAAGAAGGAGACGTCTGATACCAACGAAATTTATACAGCATAATAACGGAATACAGAGGATAACGTGATCAAAACATTATGGCAAAATACAGCTGTATTTGCTGGTAAACTGAAAAATAACATTTCCATGTAACATGGTTAGTACGAGGTTGAACCGCCATGAACTGCGTCACACTGTGCAATTCTGGCATGGAGTCTGTCGTACAGATGTTGGATGTAAGTTTGGGGTATTGAGTTCCAAGCATCCTCAACCTGGACGCCTCAATCGGGGATGGTCGTGGCTGGAAAGTGAAAAAGAGCACCAAGAAGGAGACGTCTGATACCAACGAAATTTATACAGCATAATAACGGAATACAGAGGATAACGTGATCAAAACATTATGGCAAAATACAGCTGTATTTGCTGGTAAACTGAAAAATAACATTTCCATGTAATATGGTTAGTACGAGGTTGAACCGCCATGAACTGCGTCACAGTGTGCAATTCTGGCATGGAGTCTGTCGTACAGATGTTGGATGTAAGTTTGGGGTATTGAGTTCCAAGCATCCTCAACCTGGACGCCTCAATCGGGGATGGTCGTGGCTGGAAAGTGAAAAAAGAACACCAAGAAGGAGACGTCTGATACCAACGAAATTTATACAGCATAATAACGGAATACAGAGGATAACGTGATCAAAACATTATGGCAAAATACAGCTGTATTTGCTGGTAAACTGAAAAATAACATTTCCATGTAACATGGTTAGTACGAGGTTGAACCGCCATGAACTGCGTCACACTGTGCAATTCTGGCATGGAGTCTGTCGTACAGATGTTGGATGTAAGTTTGGGGTATTGAGTTCCAAGCATCCTCAACCTGGACGCCTCAATCGGGGATGGTCGTGGCTGGAAAGTGAAAAAAGAGCACCAAGAAGGAGACGTCTGATACCAACGAAATTTATACAGCATAATAACGGAATACAGAGGATAACGTGATCAAAACATTATGGCAAAATGCAGCTGTATTTGCTGGTAAACTGAAAAATAACATTTCCATGTAACATGGTTAGTACGAGGTTGAACCGCCATGAACTGCGTCACAGTGTGCAATTCTGGCATGGAGTCTGTCGTACAGATGTTGGATGTAAGTTTGGGGTATTGAGTTCCAAGCATCCTCAACCTGGACGCCTCAATCGGGGATGGTCGTGGCTGGAAAGTGAAAAAAGAACACCAAGAAGGAGACGTCTGATACCAACGAAATTTATACAGCATAATAACGGAATACAGAGGATAACGTGATCAAAACATTATGGCAAAATACAGCTGTATTTGCTGGTAAACTGAAAAATAACATTTCCATGTAACATGGTTAGTACGAGGTTGAACCGCCATGAACTGCGTCACACTGTGCAATTCTGGCATGGAGTCTGTCGTACAGATGTTGGATGTAAGTTTGGGGTATTGAGTTCCAAGCATCCTCAACCTGGACGCCTCAATCGGGGATGGTCGTGGCTGGAAAGTGAAAAAAGAACACCAAGAAGGAGACGTCTGATACCAACGAAATTTATACAGCATAATAACGGAATACAGAGGATAACGTGATCAAAACATTATGGCAAAATACAGCTGTATTTGCTGGTAAACTGAAAAATAACATTTCCATGTAACATGGTTAGTACGAGGTTGAACCGCCATGAACTGCGTCACAGTGTGCAATTCTGGCATGGAGTCTGTCGTACAGAAGTTGGATGTAAGTTTGGGGTATTGAGTTCCAAGCATCCTCAACCTGGACGCCTCAATCGGGGATGGTCGTGGCTGGAAAGTGAAAAAGAACACCAAGAAGGAGACGTCTGATACCAACGAAATTTATACAGCATAATAACGGAATACAGAGGATAACGTGATCAAAACATTATGGCAAAATACAGCTGTATTTGCTGGTAAACTGAAAAATAACATTTCCATGTAACATGGTTAGTACGAGGTTGAACCGCCATGAACTGCGTCACACTGTGCAATTCTGGCACGGAGTCTGTCGTACAGATGTTGGATGTAAGTTTGGGGTATTGAGTTCCAAGCATCCTCAACCTGGACGCCTCAATCGGGGATGGTCGTGGCTGGAAAGTGGAAAAAGAACACCAAGAAGGAGACGTCTGATACCAACGAAATTTATACAGCATAATAACGGAATACAGAGGATAACGTGATCAAAACATTATGGCAAAATACAGCTGTATTTGCTGGTAAACTGAAAAATAACATTTCCATGTAACATTGTTAGTACGAGGTTGAACCGCCATGAACTGAGTCACACTGTGCAATTCTGGCATGGAGTCTGACGTACAGATGTTGGATGTAAGTTTGGGGTATTGAGTTCCAAGCATCCTCAACCTGGACGCCTCAATCGGGGATGGTCGTGGCTGGAAAGTGAAAAAAGAACACCAAGAAGGAGACGTCTGATACCAACGAAATTTATACAGCATAATAACGGAATACAGAGGATAACGTGATCAAAACATTATGGCAAAATACAGCTGTATTTGCTGGTAAACTGAAAAATAACATTTCCATGTAACATGGTTAGTACGAGGTTGAACCGCCATGAACTGCGTCACACTGTGCAATTCTGGCATGGAGTCTGTCGTACAGATGTTGGATGTAAGTTTGGGGTATTGAGTTCCAAGCATCCTCAACCTGGACGCCTCAATCGGGGATGGTCGTGGCTGGAAAGTGGAAAAAGAACACCAAGAAGGAGACGTCTGATGCCAACGAAATTTATACAGCGTAATAACAGAATACAGAGGATAACGTGATCAAAACATTATGGCAAAATACAGCTGTATTTGCTGGTAAAATGAAAAATAACATTTCCATGTAACATGGTTAGTACGAGGTTGAACCGCCATGAACTGCGTCACACTGTGCAATTCTGGCATGGAGTCTGTCGTACAGATGTTGGATGTAAGTTTGGGGTATTGAGTTCCAAGCATCCTCAACCTGGACGCCTCAATCGGGGATGGTCGTGGCTGGAAAGTGAAAAAGAACACCAAGAAGGAGACGTCTGATACCAACGAAATTTATACAGCATAATAACGGAATACAGAGGATAACGTGATCAAAACATTATGGCAAAATACAGCTGTATTTGCTGGTAAACTGAAAAATAACATTTCCATGTAACATGGTTAGTACGAGGTTGAACCGCCATGAACTGCGTCACACTGTGCAATTCTGGCACGGAGTCTGTCGTACAGATGTTGGATGTAAGTTTGGGGTATTGAGTTCCAAGCATCCTCAACCTGGACGCCTCAATCGGGGATGGTCGTGGCTGGAAAGTGGAAAAAGAACACCAAGAAGGAGACGTCTGATACCAACGAAATTCATACAGCATAATAACGGAATACAGAGGATAACGTGATCAAAACATTATTGCAAAATACAGCTGTATTTGCTGGTAAACTGAAAAATAACATTTCCATGTAACATTGTTTGTACGAGGTTGAACCGCCATGAACTGAGTCACACTGTGCAATTCTGGCATGGAGTCTGACGTACAGATGTTGGATGTAAGTTTGGGGTATTGAGTTCCAAGCATCCTCAACCTGGACGCCTCAATCGGGGATGGTCGTGGCTGGAAAGTGGAAAAAGAACACCAAGAAGGAGACGTCTGATACCAACGAAATTTATACAGCATAATAACGGAATACAGAGGATAACGTGATCAAAACATTATGGCAAAATACAGCTGTATTTGCTGGTAAACTGAAAAATAACATTTCCATGTAACATGGTTAGTACGAGGTTGAACCGCCATGAACTGCGTCACAGTGTGCAATTCTGGCATGGAGTCTGTCGTACAGATGTTGGATGTAAGTTTGGGGTATTGAGTTCCAAGCATCCTCAACCTGGACGCCTCAATCGGGGATGGTCGTGGCTGGAAAGTGAAAAAAGAACACCAAGAAGGAGACGTCTGATACCAACGAAATTTATACAGCATTATAACGGAATACAGAGGATAACGTGATCAAAACATTATGGCAAAATACAGCTGTATTTGCTGGTAAACTGAAAAATAACATTTCCATGTAACATGGTTCGTACGAGGTTGAACCGCCATGAACTGCGTCACACTGTGCAATTCTGGCATGGAGTCTGTCGTACAGATGTTGGATGTAAGTTTGGGGTATTGAGTTCCAAACATCCTCAACCTGGACGCCTCAATCGAGGATGGTCGTGGCTGGAAAGTGAAAAAAGAACACCAAGAAGGAGACGTCTGATACCAACGAAATTTATACAGCATAATAACGGAATACAGAGGATAACGTGATCAAAACATTATGGCAAAATACAGCTGTATTTGCTGGTAAACTGAAAAATAACATTTCCATGTAACATGGTTAGTACGAGGTTGAACCGCCATGAACTGCGTCACACTGTGCAATTCTGGCATGGAGTCTGTCGTACAGATGTTGGATGTAAGTTTGGGGTATTGAGTTCCAAACATCCTCAACCTGGACGCCTCAATCGGGGATGGTCGTGGCTGGAAAGTGGAAAAAGAACACCAAGAAGGAGACGTCTGATACCAACGAAATTTATACAGCATAATAACGGAATACAGAGGATAACGTGATCAAAACATTATGGCAAAATACAGCTGTATTTGCTGGTGAACTGAAAAATAACATTTCCATGTAACATGGTTAGTACGAGGTTGAACCGCCATGAACTGCGTCACACTGTGAAATTCTGGCATGGAGTCTGTCGTACAGATGTTGGATGTAAGTTTGGGGTATTGAGTTCCAAACATCCTCAACCTGGACGCGTAAATCCGGGATGGTCGTGGCTGGCCGTGGAGACCGGATAAGTCGTTGTCCCATAAAATCCCACACGTGCTCGATTCGGTGAACGTGCATGCCATGGAAGTTGTCTCGCACCTTGAAGTGTATGTTGCGTTGCACGTGCCGTGTGTGGGCGTGCGTTATCTTGCTGGAAAGCACCACGATGGACCGACCTTGCAAATGGCACAACAACGGGCTGAATGATGTTGTTGGTGTAGGAGGTTCTGTTTAACGTACCCGGTACAAACACTAGTTTTGTACGGGAGTGATAGCTGATCGCTTCCCACACCAGGAGACCAGGTGCAAGCCCTGTGTGTCGCTGGCGGATGTGAGAAGGATGGAGACGCTCCCCTGTGCGTCTGCGAACACGCATACGGCCATCGGAGGCTCCCAAGCAGAATCTGCTTTCATCGCTGAACACGACAGATCGCCATTGTGTTGTCTAGTGCAGACGTTGGCAACACCACTGCAGCCGTTCCTGACGGTGGGCTGGAGTCAGAGGTACACATGCCAGAGGCACACGTGCACATAGTCCTGCATCCAGTAGGCGGTTGCGGATTGTTCGCACAGTCACCTCAGGTGCAACGGCAGCTCGGATTTGCGTCGCAGTGGATGTTCTGCTCGACAACGCCGCTCTTCTTATGCGTCGATCGGTCCGCTCATCAGTCCGTCTGCGACTCCCGGTTCCACGTCTTCTCGTGTGGGAATGTTCCTCGGACCATCTACGCCACCATCGAACCACCACCGATACGTCCCGTCCAATTCGCTCCGCAATACGACGATACGACCACCCGGCCTCGCGGAGTCCGACTAGACGACCTCGCTCAAAGTCCGATAACTGCTGAAATCCTACACGTCTTCCATGTCCAGGCATTGCAGCTTCTTCAGGGTCTTCGCACGTGTCCATACGCCGACGACTGATTACATTCACTTCGCCGCACTCCTTAAATACCACCGACGATAATTTGCATATTATGCCGTGCTGTGGCGTAATTGCTCACCGGTTGGTCTAGAAATTAACATCACACCTACGTAAACTCGACCCCATTAACATATGTAAATTTCATGATCAAATTCCTTCTTGGTGTTCTTTTTACACTTTCCGCCAGTGTATTTTAGTTTCCAGAACCATACCTACAAGCAGACAAAAGGGGTCCCAATGGGCTCCGCCCGCACTGCAGTACTGACCGAAGCAATCCCACGACCCCTGCAAGCCCGGATGCTCAGCACACCCGGACCAACCACGTGTACGTGGCTACGATACGCAGAGGACGTTTTCTTCATCTGGACAAGCACCGAAGAGGAACTAAACAAGTTTTTCACCTCCAGCAATTTGGAACACCCTGCCATAAAGTTCACTATGGAGCGAGAAACAAGTGCATCCCTACCGTTCCTGGATGTATTGGTCAAGAAGTCGCCATCCAGGTACCTCAACACTAGTATCCACTACAAGCCTACCTATGTTCCTAATGTCACACTGCCTTCCTCATCGTGCCATAAGGAGAAAAGCTAGACCTTTTTCTCATCAGACAACGCCACACTCCACGCCGAGCTTGACACCGTGAGATCTTTAGCATTTTCTGCAGAACACTCACCCAGCATGGTCGATCAGATCATACACCAGACGAAGTCTAAGCTTGCATCCCGTGGCACCGGATGCCCCACCCCAAAACTACAATACATCGGCTCATGCCAGTACGTACCAGGCTTCACATATTTCTTAAAAAAAAAATCCCTGAAAAAGCTTGGTTTCTGCGTAGGGCTTACAGCTCCTAAGACAATAGCGTCTTGTCTCGCCTCAACAAAAAACGCCGTTGTGGACCTGGAAGATGCGGGAGTTTACACTACGCCACTTTTGTACCCAGATGGAACAAACAAAAACTACATGGGCATGATCAAGAGGTCTCTGAGACTAAGTCTCGAGGAACACCAAAGAGATGTCAAAAAAGGACACCTCACTACGGCACTAGTGCGTGAAGTCGCCAACAACTCTGCAACCCTTCTGTATGGACAAATTAGGAAAATCGCACCATACACAACCGCCAGAGCCACCCTCCTCAGATAAACTATAGAAATCCTATCCAATCACGGGATATGCAGCGAGGAAACATCAATGAACCTCTCACATGTGTATGGCGCACGTTCATTAATACGCGCGCCCTTATCACACATCTGGAATTTGACGCGCACGTTCTACACAGTGTGGCAAAGAATTTTTAACACTGTCTGTAAAATGAAATAGAAAGAAGAATTTATAATTTGTTTTGGTTTGCTATTCAAAATAAGTCCCTCCGGCTTCAATACACTTGTTACAGCGATTTAATAATGATTCGAATGCCTGTTCCAGTTCACTTTGCGGAATTGCCACCAAAGCACGCGTCGAAGCTGTTTCTATGGTCGAAATATCATCAAAATAACACCCTTTTAACGTCATTTTAAGTTTTGGAAACAAAGAAAAGTCGCAGGGTGCTAAATCAGTCAAATACGGTGGATGATTCAACACACAGACGTTATTTTTCGCCAAAAATCTACGAACAAGAAGTGAGGTGTGACTGGGTGCATTATCGTGCCACAAACACCAACTGTTTTCATCCCGATATTCTGGACGAATGCGACGGATTCTGCCCATCAAACGCCTCAAAACATTTAAATAAAACTCACCAGTAATTGTTTGTTTACTTGAAACAAATTCTTTGTGGATAATACCCTTACTATCGAAGAATGTAATGAGCATTGTTTTGATTTTCGATGGAACTTTTCTTGTTTTTTTGGCTCGTGGCGAGTTTTTTGACTTCCATTCCGCACTTTGTCGCTTTGTTTTAGGATCATATTGAAAACAACATGTTTCATCACCTGAAACAATCGATTTTAAGAAGTTTGGATCATTTTCAGCGGCTGAAATGATGTCTCTGCAATGTGCACTTCTCCTTGATTTTTGTTCATTGGTTAACGTGTGTGGAACAAATTTAGCACAGACTTTTGTTTTGCCCAAATCTTCATGCAGGATGGTTCGAGTCGTTTCTTTGTTGATGTTTAAAGACTCTTCCATCATTCTTAGTGACGCACATCGATTGTTTGCCACGAAATCACGCACTTTTTCAATAATCTCAGGTGTCCTAGATGAACTTGGTCTTCCGGTATGCTTATCATCTTCTAGCATATCTTTTCCGTCCAAAAAACGTTTGTGCTACAGGAAAACATTTGATCTACTTAAACAAAACTCACCGTAAACTTGTTTCATCATTTGGTAGGTTTCCGAGGCACTTTTACCAAGTTTTGCGTTAAATTTAATAACAGCCCTTTGTTCCATCTTAATAATTCAACATGAAAAGAATTTGACTTCTCTAATGAACAGCCGTTTCGTTTGAGTTACTTTAACAACTGCGCAGTACTTTTGGCAGAAAGCAAGCAGATGGTCATGGTTTATAACGCATTCGCGATTACACTGGTGGCGCCACCGTAGGCTGAAATCTAGCGCCAGTCTTTAAAATTCTTTGACGCACTGTGTATAACATCTATAGCAAACGTCTATTTTTGAATTCATAACTGGAAAACTATTTTTGTTTTTGCATTTGAATAAAACTTCTGCCTGAAGAAGCCACCCATGGTGGTCAAAGCTAGAGTTTTGTACTAGTGTTTCTAATATTACACCAATAAAACGGATTTCAGCGTTTTATTAATAAAAGTCTTACTAATTGTTTCCATCATTACTATACTTGATACAAATAAATTTTCAAACATTAGTTTCAATCATGAAATACGGGATTACGCCATATAATACAAATTTTGAAGATGTCAATCCGATTTTTGGAGTAAATGTGACAAGGATGGTAAGTCCGATATTTCGAATATTATCTGACTTTGTCACATTTACGCCAAAAATCGGATTGTCATCTTCAAAATTTGTATTATATGGCGTAATCCCGTATTTCTTTCATGATTTATCTGCTTCTCCGGGCAAACACGGGATAAGATTCTTAACCTCCAGATTCGCTAAACATGAATGCCGGTTGCTTCGACTAGCGAATCCTGTGATGGTTATATTCAAATTGATCGGAAACTTGAAACTTGGTCGTTCTGGGTGGTGTAGTGGTTAGCATACCCGGGCGTTTTCTGGGAGACGCGGGTTCGAGTCCCGCTCCAGGACGATGAAAATGTTCAAGTTTTCGGATATTATCTGACTTACCATCCTTGTCACATTTACGCCAAAAATCGGATTGTCATCTTCAAAATTTGTATTATACGGCGTAATCCCGTATTTCTTTCATGATTTATCTGCTTCTCCGGGCAAACACGGGATAAGATTCTTAACCTCCAGATTCGCTAAACATGAATGCCGGTTGCTTCGACTAGCGAATCCTGTGATGGTTATATTCAAATTGATCGGAAACTTGAAACTTGGTCGTTCTGGGTGGTGTAGTGGTTAGCATACCCGGGCGTTTTCTGGGAGACGCGGGTTCGAGACCCGCTCCAGGACGATGAAAATGTTCAAGTTTTCGGATATTATCTGACTTACCATCCTTGTCACATTTACGCCAAAAATCGGATTGTCATCTTCAAAATTTGTATTATACGGCGTAATCCCGTATTTCTTTCATGATTTATCTGCTTCTCCGGGCAAACACGGGATAAGATTCTTAACCTCCAGATTCGCTAAACATGAATGCCGGTTGCTTCGACTAGCGAATCCTGTGATGGTTATATTCAAATTGATCGGAAACTTGAAACTTGGTCGTTCTGGGTGGTGTAGTGGTTAGCATACCCGGGCGTTTTCTGGGAGACGCGGGTTCGAGTCCCGCTCCAGGACGATGAAATTTTCAAGTTTTCGAATGCTATCTGACTTACCATCCTTGTCACATTTACACCAAAAATCGGATTGACGTCTTCAAAATTTGCATCAGTCCTTTTTTCTCGTATATTTTTAAAGGCACCGACTGATGTATTCTTCAGTTAAGGGAAGCATTGTGTCGGCGAAAAGAGACAACATATGCGTTCCTTTTTATTCTAATTTTTTTTAAAGTTCATATCATGTTCTCTGTTGTGTGCATAATTTGTGCATTCGCTACGTCTAATTCTGCTTAAATTTTAAGAATTGTATGCTTATTTAGTTATTTGATTTCTAAACTTCATGTGTGATTTTTGGATATTAAACATCTGAGGCAATTCTAGAGCAGTGTTGTATTGAGATAGTTTTTTCGGCGGACAATTCGAAATTTTGAAGAGGCTGAAACTTATTCACTGATTATACCTAAACATATAATCACAATTTTGTTATTTACATATACATTAGTATACAGGGTGATTCATAAAGAAGAAAAGGTTTAATTTAGGAACTATTTCATCGTATGGGTATGTTTTTAAAAAAATGTATCAGTACGAAAAGACGTTTACGTTATACACTGGCGGAAAGTGAAAAAAGAACACCAAGAAGGAATTGGCGGACGATCATGAAATTTACATATGTTAATAGGGTCGAGTTTACTTAGGTGTGATGTTAATTTCGGGAACAAACGGTGAGCGCTTACGCCACAGCACGGCATAATATGCAAATTATCGTCGGTGGTATTTAAGGAGTACGGCGAAATGAATGTAATCAGTCGTCGGCGTACGGACACGTGCGAAGACCCTGAAGAAGCTGCAATGCCTGGACATGGAAGACGTGTACGATTTCAGCAGTTATCGGAATTTGAGCGAGGTCGTCTAGTCGGACTCCGCGAGGCCGGGTGGTCGTATCGTCGTATTGCGGAGCGAATTGGACGGGAAGTATCGGTGCTAGTACGATGGTGGCGTAGATGGTCCGAGGAACATTCCCACACAAGAAGACGTGGAACCGGGAGTCACAGACGGACTGATGAGCGGACCGATCGACGCATAAGTAAAGCGGCGTTGTCAAGAAGAACATCCACTGCGACTCAAATCCGAGCTGCCGTTGCACCTCAGGTGACTGTGCGAACAATCCGCAGCCGTGTACTGGATGCAGGACTACGTGCACGTGTGCCTCTGGGATGTGTACCTCTGACTCCAGTCCACCGTCAGGAACGGCTGCAGTGGTGTCGCCAACGTCTGCACTGGAGAACGTGTTCAGCGATGAAAGCAGATTCTGCTTGAGAGCCTCCGACGGCCGTATGCGTGTTCGCAGACGCACAGGGAAGCGTCTCCACCCTTTTTGCATCCGCCAGCGACACACAGGGCCTACACCTGGTCTTCTGGTGTGGGGAGCGATCAGCTATCGCTCCCGTATACAACTAGTGTTTGTACCGGGTATGTTAAACAGCACCTCCTACATCAACAACATCATTCAGCCCGTTGTTGTGCCATTTGTAAGGTCGGTCCATCGTGATGTTTTCCAGCAAGATAACGCACGGACACACACTGCACGTGCAACGCAACATGCACTTCATGGTGTGAGACAACTTCCATGGCCTGCCCATTGAGCACGTGTGGGATTTTATGGGACAACGACTTATCCGGTCTCCACGGCCAGCCAGACCATCCTTGATTGAGGCGTCCAGGTTGAGGATGATTGGAACTCAATACCCCAAACTTACATCCAACATCAGTACGACAGACTCCATACCAGAATTGCACAGTGTGACGCAGTTCATGGCGGTTCAACCTCGTACGAACCATGTTACATGGAAATGTTATTTTTCAGTTTACCAGCAAATACAGCTGTATTTTGCCATAATGTTTTGATCACGTTATCCTCTGTATTCCGTTATTATGCTGTATAAATTTCGTTGGTATCAGACGTCTCCTTCTTGGTGTTCTTTTTCACTTTCCAGCCACGACCATCCCCGATTGAGGCGTCCAGGTTGAGGATGCTTGGAACTCAATACCCCAAACTTACATCCAACATCTGTACGACAGACTCCATGCCAGAATTGCACAGTGTGACGCAGTTCATGGCGGTTCAACCTCGTACTAACCATGTTACATGGAAATGTTATTTTTCAGTTTACCAGCAAATACAGCTGTATTTTGCCATAATGTTTTGATCACGTTATCCTCTGTATTCCGTTATTATGCTGTATAAATTTCGTTGGTATCAGACGTCTCCTTCTTGGTGTTCTTTTTTCACTTTCCAGCCACGACCATCCCCGATTTAGGCGTCCAGGTTGAGGATGCTTGAAACTCAATACCCCAAACTCACATCCATACGACAGACTCCATGCCAGAATTGCACAGTGTGACGCAGTTCATGGCGGTTCAACCTCGTACGAACCATGTTACATGGAAATGTTATTTTTCAGTTTACCAGCAAATACAGCTGTATTTTGCCATAATGTTTTGATCACGTTATCCTCTGTATTCCGTTATTATGCTGTATAAATTTCGTTGGTATCAGACGTCTCTTTCTTGGTGTTCTTTTTTCACTTTCCAGCCACGACCATCCCCGATTGAGGCGTCCAGGTTGAGGATGCTTGGAACTCAATACCCCAAACTTACATCCAACATCTGTACGACAGACTCCATGCCAGAATTGCACAGTGTGACGCAGTTCATGGCGGTTCAACCTCGTACTAACCATGTTACATGGAAATGTTATTTTTCAGTTTACCAGCAAATACAGCTGTATTTTGCCATAATGTTTTGATCACGTTATCCTCTGTATTCCGTTATTATGCTGTATAAATTTCGTTGGTATCAGACGTCTCTTTCTTGGTGTTCTTTTTTCACTTTCCAGCCACGACCATCCCCGATTGAGGCGTCCAGGTTGAGGATGCTTGGAACTCAATACCCCAAACTTACATCCAACATCTGTACGACAGACTCCATGCCAGAATTGCACAGTGTGACGCAGTTCATGGCGGTTCAACCTCGTACTAACCATGTTACATGGAAATGTTATTTTTCAGTTTACCAGCAAATACAGCTGTATTTTGCCATAATGTTTTGATCACGTTATCCTCTGTATTCCGTTATTATGCTGTATAAATTTCGTTGGTATCAGACGTCTCTTTCTTGGTGTTCTTTTTTCACTTTCCAGCCACGACCATCCCCGATTGAGGCGTCCAGGTTGAGGATGCTTGGAACTCAATACCCCAAACTTACATCCAACATCTGTACGACAGACTCCATGCCAGAATTGCACAGTGTGACGCAGTTCATGGCGGTTCAACCTCGTACTAACCATGTTACATGGAAATGTTATTTTTCAGTTTACCAGCAAATACAGCTGTATTTTGCCATAATGTTTTGATCACGTTATCCTCTGTATTCCGTTATTATGCTGTATAAATTTCGTTGGTATCAGACGTCTCTTTCTTGGTGTTCTTTTTTCACTTTCCAGCCACGACCATCCCCGATTGAGGCGTCCAGGTTGAGGATGCTTGGAACTCAATACCCCAAACTTACATCCAACATCTGTACGACAGACTCCATGCCAGAATTGCACAGTGTGACGCAGTTCATGGCGGTTCAACCTCGTACTAACCATGTTACATGGAAATGTTATTTTTCAGTTTACCAGCAAATACAGCTGTATTTTGCCATAATGTTTTGATCACGTTATCCTCTGTATTCCGTTATTATGCTGTATAAATTTCGTTGCTATCAGACGTCTCCTTCTTGGTGTTCTTTTTTCACTTTCCGCCAGTGTATTATTATTACTATTATTATCTTCTTTATTCGAAATATACGAATCACAGCCTATGACGAACAAAATAAACAGCAAATTATCATTGACTGGTATTGTTGAACCGATGCGAGTTTCCACCGGAGACCTAGGTATCGGTCAAGAATCGGCGTAAAATATATGATGTCCGAAGTAAAGCTGTCTTCTGCAGTTCTGTAGGTGGCATATCAGAAAGCTGCAATTTTTCAAAATGATTCATAAATTTTTTTGACAGTGTTCCAAGTGCCCAGAGGACAATGGGGACTACCGTTGTGTGTTTAGTCCATAATCGGGTAATTCTATGGCCAGGTCTCTAAATTTACTCATTTTCCCCCGTTCTTTTTCATCGACTCTGTCATCTCCAGGGATCGCTATATCAATTATACAGACTTTTCGATTTTCTATGACTGTTATGTTTGGTGTATTATGTTTCTACGTGTCGATCGGTTTGAATTCTGAAATCCCACAAGTTCTTGATTTGATCATTTTCTATAACTTTCTCAGCCTGATGTTCCCATGAGTTTTTCGCTGCTGGCAAATTGTGCTTTCTGCATAATGTCCAGTGAATCAATGTTGCAACCATGTCATATCTAGCTTTGTAATCTGTCTGTGAAATTTTGCTACATTCACGTATTAGATGTGACACCGTTTCATCTTTTTCTTGACTAAGTCGACACTTTGGATTATCACTGACTTTCTGGATTTGAGGCTTCATAACATTTGTTTGCAATGCCTGTTCTTGTGCAGCAAAAATCAGACCTGTTTCTTGAGGGAACCCAATTTCAGCCATGCCCAAATCAAGTTGTTGTCACTTTTTCCATCGATAGTTTTTAGAATTTGTCCATGCAGTGGCTTGTTCTTCCAGCCATTTAATGTGCTTTCAATCTGTTTTCTCTTTCTCTTTCTTCTGTTTTTTTTAAGATATTTTTATTATTCACTGCTTCTGTTGACGTAATCATTCAGCTTTCTTTTTCCTTTCTCTACTACCTGTTGTAGTAGCCATCTGGCTCCAATCTTCCGAGGTAAATATAATCTGTCAACATCACTTTTTGGATGGAGTGCATGATGCATGCTCAATAACTTTCAAGTTTTCCGATCCAGTATTTCTAATTCACTTTG
This sequence comes from Macrothele yani, assembly GCA_039090855.1. Lineage (NCBI taxonomy): Eukaryota > Metazoa > Arthropoda > Arachnida > Araneae > Macrothelidae > Macrothele > Macrothele yani. The sequence continues at coordinate 110,956,810 of CM077033.1, read as the reverse complement.
TGTCCAATCAATTATTCAATCTGCGTATCTGATACCGGAATGGCCCATGTATTTATGGCTTTGACTGTATTTCCACCATTTAGTTTTGATTGCAGTATTTTTTTACTCTCTTGATACACTCATTCCGACTCAGAACTTTGACTATTGTACGTGAGATGTTATCGGATTCAAGAATTCTAAGGTATTTATAATTTTCATGATCTGACAATGATTTCATTATATTACCATTTTCTATTACTATTATTGTTTTTCTTTATTCGAAATATACGAATCACAGCCTATGACAAACAAAATAAACAACAAATTATCATTGACTTGTATTGTTAAACTGATACGAGTTTCCACCGGAGATCTCGGTATCAGTCAACAACCGGCGTAAAATATATGATGTCCCAAGTAAATTATTATTATTATTATTATTATTTTGCGCTCATTAACTTTTTTTATTAATTGCTCCAAATATGCAGACAAAAACAATTAGACTAATACATAAGTGGATATCGCCCAAAAATTGATGGGCGGAATTCCTGGATTTTCGGGGGTTAAGCACCTCCGAGAAGATGCCTGAGTACATCACTGTTCTAGACTAATACATAAGTGGCTATCGCTCAAACACCAACGGGCGGCGTTCCTGGATTTTCGGGGCTAAGCACATCCGAGAAGATGCCTGAGTACATCACTGTTCTAGAATAATACATAAGTGGATATCGACCAAAAACTGACGGGCGGCGTTCCTGGATTTTCGGGGGCTAGGCACATCCGAGAAGATGCCTGAGTACATCACTGTTCTAGAATAATACATAAGTGGATATCGCCCAAAAACTGACGGGCCGCTTTCCTGGATTTTCGGGGGCTAGGCACATCCGAGAAGATGCCTGAGTACATGACTGTTCTAGAATAATACATAAGTGGATATCGCCCAAAAACTGACGGGCGGCGTTCCTGGATTTTCGGGGGCTAAGCACATCCGAGAAGATGCCTGAGTACATCACTGTTCTAGACTAATACATAAGTGGATATCGACCAAAAACTGACGGGCGGCGTTCCTGGATTTTTGGGGGCTAAGCACATCCGAGAAGATGCCTGAGTACATCACTGTTCTAGACTAATACCTAAGTGGATATCGCCCAAAAACTGACGCGCGGCGTTCCTGGATTTTCGGGGGCTAAGCACATCCGAGAAGATGCCTGAGTACATCACTGTTCTAGAATAATACATAAGTGGATATCGCCCAAATACTGACGGGCGGCGTTCCTGGATTTTCGGGGGATAAGCACATCCGAGAAGATGCCTGAGTACATCACTGTTCTAGAATAATACATAAGTGGATATCGCCCAAATACTGACGGGCGGCGTTCCTGGATTTTCGGGGGATAAGCACATCCGAGAAGATGCCTGAGTACATCACTGTTCTAGAATAATACATAAGTGGATATCGCCCAAAAACTGACTGGCGGCGTTCCTGGATTTTCGGGGGCTAAGCACATCCGAGAAGATGCGTGAGAACATCACTGTTCTAGACTAATACATAAGTGGATATCGACCAAAAACTGACGGGCGGCGTTCCTGGATTTTCGGGGGCTAAGCACATCCGAGAAGATTCCTGAGTACATCACTGTTCTAGACTAATACCTAAGTGGATATCGCCCAAAAACTGACGGGCGGCTTACCTGGATTTTCGGGGGCTAGGCACATCCGAGAAGATGCCTGAGTACATCAGTGTTCTAGACTTATACCTAAGTGGATATCGCCCAAAAACTGACGGGCGGCTTTCCTGGATTTTCGGGGGCAAGGCACCTCCAAGAAGATGCCTGAGTACATCACTGTTCTAGACTAATACATAAGTGGATATCGCCCAAAACCTGACGGGCGGCGTTCCTGGATTTTCGGGGGCTAGACACCTCCGAGAAGATGCCTGAGTACATCACTGTTATAGACTAATACATAAGTGGATATCGCCCAAAAACTGACGGGCGGCATTCCTGGGTTTTCGGGGGCTAAGCACATCCGAGAAGATGCCTGAGTACATCACTGTTCTAGACTAATACATAAGTGGATATCGCTCAAACACCAAAGGGCGGCGTTCCTGGATTTTCGGGGGCTAGGCACCTCCGAGAAGATGCCTGAGTACATCACTGTTCTAGACTAATACATAAGTGGATATCGCCCAAACACCAACGGGCGGCGTTCCTGGATTTTCGGGGGCTAGGCACCTCCGAGAAGATGCCAGAGTACATCACTGTTCTAGACTAATACATAAGTGGATATCGCCCAAAAACTGACGGGCGGCGTTCCTGGATTTTCGGGGGCTAGGCACCTCCGAGAAGATGCCTGAGTACATCACTGTTTTAGACTAATACATAAGTGGATATCGCTCAAACACCAACGGGCGGCGTTCCTGGATTTTCGGGGGCTAGGCACCTCCGAGAAGATGCCTGAGTACATCACTGTTCTAGACTAATACATAAGTGGATATCGCTCAAACACCAACGGGCGGCGTTCCTGGATTTTCGGGGCTAAGCACATCCGAGAAAATGCATGAGTACATCACTGTTCTAGACTAATACATAAGTGGATATCGCCCAAATACTGACGGGCGGCGTTACTGGATTTTCGGGGGCTAGGCACCTCCGAGAAGATGCCTGAGTACATCACTGTTCTAGACTAATACATAAGTGGATATCGCTCAAACACCAACGGGCGGCGTTCCTGGATTTTCGGGGGCTAAGCACATCCGAGAAAATGCATGAGTACATCACTGTTCTGGACTAATACATAAGTGGATATCGCTCAAATACCAACGGGCGGCGTTCCTGGATTTTCGGTGGCTAAGCACATTCGAGAAGATGGCTGAGTACATCACTGTTGTAGACTAATACATACGTGGATATCGCCCAAAAACTGACGGGCGGTGTTTCCGGATTTTCGGGGGCTAAGTACCTTCCAGAAGATGCCTGAGTACATCACTGTTCTAGAGTGATAACATTGGAGTTGTATTGCACATCTCAGAAAAAAAGCGTGTTTAGTATTATGAGTTCAATTCTAAAATGTACTACTCCCTGCTGACCAATTCAATGCTTTAACATTTATCATTTGTTCTGTATTGTCTAATGACAATACAGAACAAATAAAAGGTATTTCCAAGCCTGAAGCATTCTACACTAAGTGGAAACATCAAAGTTATAACTTGACCCTTCTACGTGTTCACTTTTTTATGTACGTGAGTGCATGTGGCACTGAGTTGTATTCCAGTTTAAAAACAGAAACGTTAGTTGTCGAGCAGGAATTGTAGCTTCCAATGTGGGTTTGTCAAACAATTATCACTGGTGCGTCACAATGCACAGTGCGTCAAAGAATTTTTAAGACTGGCGCTAGATTTCAGCCTACAGTGGCGCACCAGTGTAATCGCGAATGCGTTATAAACCATGACCATCTGCTTGCTTTCTGCCAAAAGTACTGCGCAGTTGTTAAAGTAACTCAAACGAAACGGCCGTTCATTAGTGAAGTCAAATTTTTTTCATGTTGAATTATTAAGATGGAACAAAGGGCTGTTATTAAATTTAACAGAAAACTTGGTAAAAGTGGCTCTGAAACGTACCAAATGATGAAACAAGTTTACGGTGAGTTTTGTTTAAGTAGATCAAATGTTTTCCTGTGGCACAAACGTTTTTTGGACGCTAGAAGATGATAAGCATACCGGAAGACCAAGTTCATCTAGGACACCTGAGATTATTGAAAAAGTGCGTGATTTCGTGGCAAACAATCGATGTGCGTCACTAAGAATGATGGAAGAGTCTTTAAACATCAACAAAGAAACGATTCGAACCATCCTGCATGAAGATTTGGGCAAGACAAAAGTCTGTGCTAAATTTGTTCCACACACGTTAACCAATGAACAAAAATCAAGGAGAAGTGCACATTGCAGAGACATCATTTCAGCCGCTGAAAATGATCCAAACTTCTTTAAATCGATTGTTACAGGTGATGAAACATGGTGTTTTCAATATGATCCTAAAACAAAGCGACAAAGTGCGGAATGGAAGTCAAAAAACTCTCCACAAGCCAAAAAAACAAGAAAAGTTTCATCGAAAATCAAAACAATGCTCATTACATTCTTCGATAGTAAGGGTATTATCCACAAAAATTTGTTCCAAGTGGACAAACAATTACTGGTGAGTTTTATTTAAATGTTTTGAGGTGTTTGATGGGCAGAATTCGTCGCATTCGTCTAGAATATCGAGATGAAAACAGTTGGTGTTTGTTGCACGATAATGCACCCAGTCACACCTCACTTCTTCTTCGTAGATGTTTAACGAAAAATAACGTCTGTGCGTTGAATCATCCACCGTATTCGCCTGATTTAGCACCCTGCGACTTTTCTTTATTTCCAAAACTTGCAATGACATTAAAAGGGTGTTATTTTGATGATATTTCGACCATAGAAACAGCTTCGACGCGTGCTTTGGAGGCAATTCCGCAAAGTGAACTGGAACAGGCATTCGAATCATTATTAAATCGCTGTAACACGTGTATTGAAGCCGGAGGTACTTACTTTGAATAACAAACCAAAACAAGTTATAATTTCTTGTTTCTATTTCATTTCACAGACCCAGTCTTAAAAATTATTTGCCACACTGTGTATAAGCAATTTTAACCGAAATGTGTGTCGAAATAATCACAACTGTAAGAAATGTTCAGGTAATTCAGTTCTACTAAGAGGCCAGGAGGACGGTAACAGATTTAGGACGTCATTCATCGCCTGCTGTGTTTGTGAATCTTTCTTGTTAACCGGGATTGTCATTTTCCCGACTGCTTTGTGTGTTAAAAATTCTATCAAATTTTGAAATCCTGTGAAAATGAATAAAACTATAATCGGGGAATTTAAGTATCACAACGTTAATGCAGATGTGAAAATAATTTCAGATTCGAATTATTTCCTAGTGCAATGCATTTTAAAATCATATAGAGGACACAAGCAACAGATTATGAAAATTACCAAATCCTCAAATACTTCCCTTTCTTTTTAAACCAAATGGTCGTTTTGCTTTTTAGTTTGTACTTACGCAGTTGCCACTGCTGTTACGGTGATTTAACACGCAATAAAAGGACACTAATCTTGTAGCATGATTTGGTAAACACCGATACCATTTTCATCACTCCCCGTCTGGTGAAAAAATGGGTTCCCTACCACTTTGTCCGTGTTCATTTCGTCCAACGTCCACTTTGCCCACTGTACACTTCGTCCACTGTTCATTTCGTCCACCTTTCACTTTGTCCACGTTCATTTCGTCCTCAAAATGAGTGGAATACCGTGGGAATTTTCTGTATCCATGGAATTTTTTGTTATAGGCAGAAGAAAATGTCAGCGGACATTGCTTGCATGCGATTCTTCTTCCTGTCGAAGTTTCTCGATTAAAACAACGATTTTAAATGTTATTTAAATTAAAACGAGAAACTGAACTTTGAAGAGCTTTTCAACTCTTTTGTGTGGTACGATGTCAATCACATGACTCACGCTCTGTTCGGAAAAGGACGATAAGGGGGATTTTTTATAACACTAAATATTTACATAATATGTCAAGTTATTAATATTTTTCTTTTACTTACTTAGATACTGAGTATTAATTCTATGCCTCATGCGTAGGCCCTTTTGACAGTTTTTATTCTGCCGATGTCATATTCATATCGTTTACATATCAAATCAAATTAATTATATTGCGCTTTACTTGGGAACAAAACATTAAACCTAGAGATTGTGAATAGAGATTGTGATTGTGAATTAATATTTCGTGCCTCAATAAACACACAATAATATTACCTTGACTTGATACGGAAACATTATGAATATGACATAGGCAGAATAAAATCAGGCCTTTTTACCAGTTTTAAATCCACCTATAACGAAGTAAATAGGTGAATTTAAAACTGGTTTCTCCGTCATTTCTGTCCACGCCAGGATTCGAAATCGGATCCCCTCATTCCGGAATAAGTCACTCTACTAGTTAAGCTACGCGGACGTTTTATTCTGATTCCTATCTGCATTTATGTCGTGTGCGTCCTTCTGGCAGGTACGTCACATCTCCTGGTACGTTACATCATCTCCCCCTTATTTTTATTATTATTATTATTATTTTTTTTTTTTCGAAGTGCTGGAGAAGGGATTCTCTTATTTTTCCTATCTCGCGGTGTGGAAAGAACATCACACCATTGCGAGATTTTGAACGGTCGGGTCATCCGGATCGTTCGGGCGCCATTATAACGAAGTAAATTTCTCCGTCATTTTTATCCGCGCCAGGATTCGAACCCGAGTCCCCTCATTCCGGAATAAGTCACTCTACCAATTGAGCTACACGGACGTTTTATTCTGATTCCTATCTGCCTTTATGTCGTGTGCATCCTTCTGGCAGGTACGTCACATCTCCTGGTACGTTACATCATCTCCCCCTTATTTTTTTTTTTTTTTTTTTTTTTTTTTTTCGAAGTGCTGGAGAAGGGATTCTCTTATTTTTCCTATCTCGCGGTGTGGAAATAACATCACACCAATGCGAGATCTTAAACGGTCGGGTCATCCGGATAGTTCGGGCGCCATTATAACGAAGTAAATTTCTCCGTAATTTTTATCCGCGCCAGGGCTCGAACCCGAGTCCCCTCACTCCGGAATAAGTCACTCTACCAATTGAGCTACGCGGACGTTTTATTCTGATTCCTATCTGCCTTTATGTCGTGTGCGTCCTTCTGGCAGGTACGTCACATCATCTCCCCCTTATTTTTATTATTATTATTTTTTTTTTCGAAGTGCTGGAGAAGGGATTCTCTTATTTTTCCTATCTCGCGGTGTGGAAATAACACCACACCAATGCGAGATTTTGAACGGTCGGGTCATCCGGATAGTTCGGGCGCCATTATAACGAAGTAAATTTCTCCGTCATTTTTATCCGCGCCAGGATTCGAACCCGAGTCCCCTCATTCCGGAATAAGTCACTCTACCAATTGAGCTACACGGACGTTTTATTCTGATTCCTATCTGCCTTTATGTCGTGTGCATCCTTCTGGCAGGTACGTCACATCTCCTGGTACGTTACATCATCTCCCCCTTATTTTTTTTTTCGAAGCACTGGAGAAGGGATTCTCTTATTTTTCCTATCTCGCGGTGTGGAAAGAACATCACACCATTGCGAGATTTTGAACGGTCGGGTCATCCGGATCGTTCGGGCGCCATTATAACGAAGTAAATTTCTCCGTCATTTTTATCCGCGCCAGGATTCGAACCCGAGTCCCCTCATTCCGGAATAAGTCACTCTACCAATTGAGCTACACGGACGTTTTATTCTGATTCCTATCTGCCTTTATGTCGTGTGCATCCTTCTGGCAGGTACGTCACATCTCCTGGTACGTTACATCATCTCCCCCTTATTTTTATTTATTATTTTTTTTTCGAAGTGCTGGAGAAGGGATTCTCTTATTTTTCCTCTCTCGCGGTGTGGAAAGAACATCACACCATTGCGAGATTTTGAACGGTCGGGTCATCCGGATAGTTCGGGCGCCATTATAACGAAGTAAATTTCTCCGTAATTTTTATCCACGCCGGGGCTCGAACCCGGATACCCTCACTCCGGAATAAGTCACTCTACCAATTGAGCTACGCGGACGTTTTATTCTGATTCCTATCTGCCTTTATGTCATGTGCGTTCTTCTGGCAGGTACGTCACATCATCTCCCCCTTATTTTTATTATTATTATTATTTTTTTTTTTTCGAAGTGCTGGAGAAGGGATTCTCTTATTTTTCCTATCTCGCGGTGTGGAAATAACATCACACCAATGCGAGATTTTGAACGGTCGAGTCATCCGGATCGTTCGGGCGCCATTATAACGAAGTAAATTTCTCCGTCATTTTTATCCGCGCCAGGATTCGAACCCGAGTCCCCTCATTCCGGAATAAGTCACTCTACCAATTGAGCTACACGGACGTTTTATTCTGATTCCTATCTGCCTTTATGTCGTGTGCGTCCTTCTGGCAGGTACGTCACATCTCCTGGTACGTTACACACCACGCATAATAAATCATAAGATTTACATAATAAGTGTTGCGCTTTCACTTAGGCATTAAATATTTATTCATAGACTTTGCGCCTATGCCAAGGAACTATTAATTAATACATGGTCCCAAAGAAAAGGCGCAATAATATTGACCTGACCTTTTTTTATAAACGTTAGGCATATGATATCGGTAGAATAAAAATTGCTCAAAAGGCTTAGGCCTGGGGCCTATTAATTAATTTTGAGTACCTAAGTAAAAGCGCAATATTATTAACTCGATGTGATATATAAACGTTTGAATATGACATCGATAGAATAAAAACTGTAAAAAAAGGCCTAGGCCTTTTTTATAGTTTAGTGCTTGAGAAAAAACATTTAGGTCTTGAGAAAAAGCGCAATATTATTACCTTGTCTTCATACGTAAACGTTGTGAATATGACATCGGCAGAATAAAAACTGTCAAAAGGGCCTACGCACGAGGCATAGTAATTAATACTTTGTATCTAAGTAAGTAAAAGAGAAATATTAATAACTTGATATCATCATCATCATCATCATTGTCAACCATTATCAATCCACTGCTGGACGAAGGTCTCCACAAGTTTCCTCCACAACGGTCAGTCTTGTGCCAGTCTCCTCCATGTCACTCCCGCATACTTTCGAATTCCATCCACCCATCTCCCATGTGGTCTTCTTCTGGGTCCTTTCCTGTCCCTTGGAATCCAATCTAAAATTTCGGATGTCCGTCGATGGTCTGTCCTTCTGGCAGTATGTCCAGCCTATTGCCATTTCAGGGATTTAACTCGGATCATGATGTCTTGTCATTTTTCTGATCAACGAGTTCCTCTTCTTACCTCTCCTGGTTACACCTAGCATGCACCTCTCCATGCTGCTTTGAGTTGTCTGCAGCCTTTGTATGTCTCTTTTAGTTAAGGTCCACGTCTCTGCACCATACGTAAGCACTGGAAGGATGCATTGATCAAACACTTTTCTTTTAAGACATAATGGCATATTGCTCTTGAAAATTATGCTGTTTCTTCCAAAAGCTCTCCAGGCAAGTTTTGTACGCCGATTAATTTCTTCATCAATGTGACCCTCACTTGATATCTGCTGTCCAAGATAAACGTACGTGTCTGTTATCTCCAGCTTTTCTCCATCAATCGATAAATCTTCATTTCTTGTAAAAGCATTGAACATCAGTTTTGTCTTCTGAAAGTTCATTTTTAATCCCACTTCCTTACTCTTGTCAGCAAGTTCCTGAATCATACTCTGCAGCTCTGATGGGGTAGTTGCAAAAATGACTACGTCATCAGCAAAACGAAGGTGGGTTAGATAATCTCCATTAATCTTTATCCCCTTGTTTTCCCAGTTCAGTGATTGAAAGACATTTCCCAATGTGGCATTAAAGAGCTTCGGAGATATGGTGTCACCTTGTCTCACTCCCTTTCCGATTTTTATGTGTGCTGTATTCTCAAACAGCCGAATCTTTGCACTTGCATTTTCATATATATGAAAATAACTTGATATATTACGTAAATATTTAGTGCCTAAGTAAAAGTGCAGCGTAATTAAAATATCCCCACTTATAGTCCTTTTCCGAACAGAGCGTGAGTCATGTGATTGACATCGTACCACACAAAAGAGTTGAAAAGCTCTTCAAAGTTTAGTTTCTCGTTTTACTTTAAATAACATTAAAAATCATTGTTTTAATCGAGAAACTTAGACAGGAAAAAGAATCGCATGCAAGCAATATCCGCTGACATTTTCTTCTGCCTATAACAAAAATTCCATGAAAACAGAAAATTCCCACGGTATTCCACTCATTTTGAGGACGAAATGAACGTGGACAAAGTGAATGGTGGACGAAATGAACAGTGGACGAAGTGTACAGTGGGGAAAGTGAGCTTTCAACGAAATGAACTGCACCAAACGAACGTGGACGAAATGAACACGAACAAAGTAATCCGTCACCAAAAAATGTCAAAAATTAAACTTTTCTTGCCTGAAAAAGAAAATATCAGTTGAATGGGGAGTGGGGAGAAAGACATGCGAAATGTAACGGGATTTTTGTGCATATGGTTATTCTAATTAAACTCAAAGTTTATGTTAAATACTAAAATGGAAAACCTATCTAAGAAAACATATCTATAGTTTTACTTACAACGTCATATTTTCTCTCAAAGTGAAACGCCCGTCTTTCGGGCAACAATGATCTAAAAAAAAGTGAGTAGATTTGTTTCATTTATCATTTTCAGCCTGTGGCTTTTTGGTGGGAAAAGAACAAAATAAAGATAAAAATTTGTAGGAGTATCGATAAAAGTTATCTGACTCAATATCAAACAAAGCTTGGACTTTATCTGATATTAATACAAACAATGCGTGTCTTAACCATGAACTTGCGAGGAAACCTGATAAGAATTTTGACGTTAGTCATGTTGCAGCAAACGTTTCTAGTTATGACATCAGAAAAATTGAAACATATTTTTTCAAATCAACTTTATGAGTTATCATTCTTAACTATACAACTTTCTTTTTCTTTATATAAAAATGTTTCTTTCTAAGATATTTTCATATGCACTATCTACCAACAAGTAATTGGACACCTATGATAGCAAAGGAAAACGAAGTTTATTCACCTTCAATAGTTGGTGGAGCCTGAACGAGCGGCGATTACAGCTGCGAGGCATACTCTCAACCAGGCGTTGTACGACGGCTAGCGGTATTTTCTTCCACTCGGCTTGGAGAAGACAGGTCAGTTCCTTCACCGATTTCGGACGGCGGGGGCACACCTTAAGTCGACGCTCTAACTCGTCCCAGAGGTGCTCGATAGGGTTAAGGTCCGGGGCCAGTCCATTCGATTAACCCCATTGTCACCATACCAAGCCATGGTGGACCTCGCAACATGACAGGTGGCATTGTCATCCTGAAAGTAACATGGGTCCACCCCGTAAAACTGCCACAACGTAGGAAGCGCATGGTCATCCAAAATGGTGCAGTAGGTCTCGGCGTTGAGTCTACCAGGAATTGCGACCAAGGATCCCGTGCCATACCAGGAGAAACACCCCCATAGCATAATTCCACCGCCGCCGAACTTCACAGTTGGCACAATACATTCCGGTAGGAGGCGTTCTCCAGGTAGACGCCAAACCCAGACCCTGCCATCCGAACGGTAGAGGGTGAACCTTGATTCGTCGCTCCAGAGAACCTGTTTCCACTGTTCAACGGTCCACTGTCGACGTTCTTTGCACCACGTTAGCCGAGCAGCGCTATTGGACTTGGTGATCAAAGGCTTGTGGGTCCATGATAACCGAGCAGATGGGCTTCCTTACGGATGGTATTCATCGAAAGAACACTCCCAGATGCCTGTTGAAACTCCTCGCGGATGTGGCCCATCGATTTGGTGCGGTTCTTCCGAATTTCTCTGGCCAGCACCCGTCGGTCTCTAACTCCCAGTTTTGTGGGTCTGCCGGGTCGGGGCACATTCCGACAGTCACCTCTCATCTTCCACTTCCCAATCACGTAGGCCACTGTCGATTTTGGGTACTTCAACTAGCTGGATATGTCATCGGCCATTTCTGTGATACCCGACGATTACATCTTTCTCGAAATCAGAGAGCTCCGAACTGCGTGGCATCTTGCATGTGACTGCTTGCGTTGTTGTTTCACACAAGATATTTAAAGGCGGCGGCCGTGACGTGTATCAGGACCGCAGATATCGTCGATTGCAGGGGTGTCTAGTTAATTGTTGGTAGATAGTGTATATGTCCAAATATGATGACGTACCAGGTATGGACTAGCGTCGCAAGGGTGTCACTCTGTTGCCCTCATTTCATGGCTAAATCACAAATCAGACGAGGTCAATGTGGGAATATGATAAACATGTGGGAATATGATAATCTTTGGGCGTCTGAAGCTCCATAAGGAGGGGTATCCTATTAGGCGATTAGTCGCGGGTTATGTTAACCCGACTCGACCCCTTAAAAAGCTCTTGCACAGTACTTAGCAAATTTTGCTGTGAACTCCCCTTATTCTGTGAAAAGTTCTACTGTAGCAATCGAAAAAGTTAGAATGTTTCACCTAATTAAATTAGGCGAATTCGGTGGATGATTCAACACCCAGACGTTATCTTTTGCCAAAAATCTACGAACAAGAAGTGAGGTGTGACTGGGTGCATTATCGTGCAACAAACACCAGCTGTATTCATCCCGATATTCTGGACGAATGCGACGAATTCTGACCATCAAACGCCTCAAAACATTTAAATAAAACTCACCAGTAATTGTTTGTCCACTTGGAACAAATTCTTTGTGGATAATACCCTTACTATCGAAGAATGTAATGAGCATTGTTTTGATTTTCGATGGAACTTTTCTTGTTTTTTTGGCTTGTGGCGAGTTTTTTGACTTCCATTCCGCACTTTGTCGCTTTGTTTTAGGATCATATTAAAAACACCATGTTTCATCACCTGTAACAATCGATTTTAAGAAGTTTGGATCATTTTCAGCGGCTGAAATGATGTCTCTGCAATGTGCACTTCTTGATTTTTGTTCGTTGGGTAACGTGTGTGGAACACATTTAGCACAGACTTTTGTTTTGCCCAAATCTTCATGCAGGATGGTTCGAGTCGTTTCTTTGTTGATGTTTAAAGACTCTTCCATCATTCTTAGTGACGCACATCGATTGTTTGCCACGAAATCACGCACTTTTTCAATAATCTCAGGTGTCCTAGATGAACTTGGTCTTCCGGTATGCTTATCATCTTCTAGCGTCCAAAAAACGTTTGTACCACAGGAAAACATTTGATCTACTTAAACAAAACTCACCGTAAACTTGTTTCATCATTTGGTACGTTTCCGAGGCACTTTTACCAAGTTTTGCGTTAAATTTAATAACAGCCCTTTGTTCCATCTTAATAATTCAACATGAAAAATATTTGACTTCTCTAATGAACGGCCGTTTCGTTTGAGTTACTTTAACAACTGCGCAGTACTTTTGGCAGAAAGCAAGCAGATGGTCACGGTTTATAACGCATTCGCGATTACACTGGTGGCGCCACCGTAGGCTGAAATCTAGCGCCAGTCTTAAAAATTATTTGACGCACTGTGTATATCCGTTTATTTCTGTTTCAGAGTTTAACGATAATTAAGAGGAGGGGATGATCCCTTCTGAAAGAAGGGATCATCCCCCCTCTTAATTTAGGCCCACTGGCTTCTGAAAATGGGTAGAAACAGTGACGCAGGAAATGTAAAGCATAAGTTTCTTACGTGGAGTTTGTAGGCCAGTTGGAGGTGGTTCTAAAAGGCCACGCCCCAGGCCAGTCATACGAGTGACAAATGGATTCGCAGAGATGCAGCGCTAGAAAAGATAGACCTTTAGTGATGGATTAATGCGGAAAGTTCTACTCGCACAACTGAATAAATTTCTTCATTAATTGTAAGACAAGTGTCCACACCTCTGAAGGAATGAAGGGCAACTGCGCACAGCTCTTCAGAGAAGGGGAAGATGGAACAGGGATTAAAATGCAAGTCTAAATATCATTATGAACGCGCGAGAGAAGGCAGAAGGAAGTACAAGAAACGGTAGTTATAATCATGAAAGAAATACGGGATTCCGCCGTACAATACAAATTTTGAAGATGACAATCCGATTTTTGGCGTCAATGTGACAAGGATGGTAAGTCAGATAATATCCGAAAACTTGAACATTTTCATCGTCTTGGAGCGGGACTCGAACTCGCGTCTCCCAGATAGTGCCCGGGTATGCTAACCACTACACCACCCAGAACGACCAAGTTTCAAGTTTCCGATCAATTTGAATATAACCATCACAGGATTCGCTAGTCGAAGCAACCGGCATTCATGTTTAGCGAATCTGGAGGTTAAGAATCTTATCCCGTGTTTGCCCGGAGAAGCAGATAAATCATGAAAGCAATACGGGATTACGCCATATAATACAAATTTTGAAGATGACAATCCGATTTTTGGCGTAAATGTGACAAGGATGGTAAGTCAGATAATATCCGAAAACTTGAAAATTTTCATCGTCCTGGAGCGGGTCTCGAACTCGCGTCTCCCAGAAAACGCCCGGGTATGCTAACCACTACACCACCCAGAACGACCAAGTTTCAAGTTTCCGATCAATTTGAATATAACCATCACAGGATTCGCTAGTCGAAGCAACCGGCATTCATGTTTAGCGAATCTGGAGGTTAAGAATCTTATCCCGTGTTTGCCCGGAGAAGCAGATAAATCATGAAAGCAATACGGGATTACGCCATATAATACAAATTTTGAAGATGACAATCCGATTTTTGGCGTAAATGTGACAAGGATGGTAAGTCACATAATATCCGAAAACTTGAACATTTTCATCGTCCTGGAGCGGGACCCGAACCCGCGTCTCCCAGAAAACGCCCGGGTATGCTAACCACTACACCACCCAGAACGACCAAGTTTCAAGTTTCCGATCAATTTGAATATAACCATCACAGGATTCGCTAGTCGAAGCAACCGGCATTCATGTTTAGCGAATCTGGAGGTTAAGAATCTTATCCCGTGTTTGCCCGGAGAAGCAGATAAATCATGAAAGCAATACGGGATTACGCCATATAATACAAATTTTGAAGATGACAATCCGATTTTTGGCGTAAATGTGACAAGGATGGTAAGTCAGATAATATCCGAAAACTTGAACATTTTCATCGTCTTGGAGCGGGACTCGAACTCGCGTCTCCCAGAGAACGTCAGGGTATGCTAACCACTACACCACCCAGAACGACCAAGTTTCAAGTTTCCGATCAATTTGAATATAACCATCACTTCGGATATTATCTGACTTACCATTCCTGACACATTTACGCCAAAAATCGGGTTGTCATCTTCAAAATTTTTATTATATGGCGTAATCCCGTATTTCTTTCATGATTACAACTACCGTTTCTTGTAATTCCTCCTGCCTTCTCTCGCGCGTTCATAATGATATTTAGACTTGCATTTTAATCCCTGTTCCATCTTCTCCTTCTCTGAAGAGCTGTGCGCAGTTGCCCTTCATTCCTTCAGAGGTGTGGACACTTGTCTTACAATTAATGAAGAAATTTATTCAGTTGTGCGAGTAGAACTTTCCGCATTAATCCATCACTAAAGGTCTATCTTTTCTAGCGCTGCATCTCTGCGAATCCATTTGTCACTCGTATGACTGGCCTGGGGCGTGGCCTTTTAGAACCACCTCCAACTGGCCTACAAACTCCACGTAAGAAACTTATGCTTTACATTTCCTGCGTCACTGTTTCTACCCATTTTCAGAAGCCAGTGGGCCTAAATTAAGAGGGGGATGATCCCTTCTTTTAGAAGGGATCATCCTCCTCTTAATTATCGTTAAACTCTGAAACAGAAATAAACGGATATACACAGTGCGTCAAATAATTTTTAAGACTGGCGCTAGATTTCAGCCTACGGTGGCGCCACCAGTGTAATCGCGAATGCGTTATAAACCGTGACCATCTGCTGGCTTTCTGCCAAAAGTACTGCGCAGTTGTTAAAGGTAACTCAAACGAAACGGCCGTTCATTAGAGAAGTCAAATTTTTTCATGTTCAATTATTAAGATGGAACAAAGGGCTGTTATTAAATTTAACGCAAAACTTGGTAAAAGTGCCTCGGAAACGTACCAAATGATGAAACAAGTTTACGGTGAGTTTTGTTTACGTAGATCAAATGTTTTCCTGTGGCACAAACGTTTTTTGGACGCTAGAAGATGATAAGCATACCGGAAGACCAAGTTCATCTAGGACACCTGAGATTATTAAAAAAGTGCGTGATTTCGCGGCAAACAATCGATGTGGCGTCACTAAGAATGATGGAAGAGTCTTGAAACATCAACAAAGGAACGATTCGAACCATTATGCATGAAGATTTGGGCAAAAAAAAGTCTGTGCTAAATTTGTTCCACACACGTTAACCAATGAACGAAAATCAAGGAGAAGTGCACATTGCAGAGACATCGTTTCAGCCGCTGAAAACGATCCGAACTTCTTAAAATCGATTGTTACAGGTGATGAAACATGGTGTTTTCAATATGATCCTAAAACAAAGCGAAAAAGTGCGGAATGGAAGTCAAAAAAGTCGCCACAAGCCAAAAAAACAAGAAAAGTTCAATCGAAAATCAAAACAATGCTCATTACATTCTTCGATAGTAAGGGTATTATTATCCACAAATAATTTGTTCCAAGTGGACAACAATTACTGGTGAGTTTTACTTAAATGTTTTGAGGCGTTTGATGGTCAGAATTCGTCGCATTCGTCCAGAATATCGGGATGAAAACAGTTGGTGTTTGTTGCACGATAATGCATCCAGTCACACCTCTCTTCTTGTTCGTAGATTTTTGGCGAAAAATAACGTCTGGGTGTTGAATCATCTACCGTATTCGCCTGATTTAGCACCCTGCGACTTTTCTTTGTTCCCCAAACTTAGAATGACGTCAAAAGGGTGTTATTTTGATGATATTTCGACCATACAAACAGCTTCGACGCGTGCTTTGGAGGCAATTCCGCAAAGTAAACTGGAACAGACATTCGAATCATTATTGAATCGCTGTAACAAGTGTATTGAAGCCGGAGGGACTTATTTTGAATAACAAACCAAAACAAATTATAATTTCTTGTTTCTATTTCATTTTACAGACCCAGTCTTAAAAATTCTTTGCCACACTGTGTATGTATACAGACTTATTTCATTTTATTTGCTGTTCTACCTGCACCTGTCCCCTATGAAATTTTCTCTGATCGGTCTCATTTTAACATATCACCTCTATAAAGACGTGTGCAGTTGCTCACCATGCCTGCAAAATTGTAGTCATTTATCCCAAAACTGCTGCAACACTTTCTGCACTCGTCTCACCATCTTCGAAAAACTGCATGTTTGATAGCTGTACTTGCGCGTTTAAAAAGTGATCTTCGGTACTTTGCACTGAAATATTTTTATATATTGATATTATTGCAAACAGAAAATGTACTCAAAGCAATTCTCTGAGTTCTGCAATTTCCGTCCATATTAAGAAACCTGCGAAAGGTTAATTTTTTTTTTTTATTTTTACGCATGACAGGAACAGTAGCTTGCAAGAATAGGTTTCATTAGTTACAGAGCAGAAGATGTGAGATGGCGATGTAGAAATATTGAGACGTGAAGTAAAGAAGACAGAAAAAAATATTTATATAAGAATTTAATTAACATACTACATCTTAAAGACCGTTAGTAATGTGTGAAACAGGTGATACAACATACTGCACGTTTAGTTAGGATCTGTACAAGTAAAACTTGGTGAAAAAAATTGTTTCCATGTTAATATTATTTGGTACTTCAGAAATAACTGGTTTATGTACAGTGAAATAAATTTATATACACAGTGCGTCAAAGAATTTTTAAGACTGTCTGTAAAATGAAATAGAAACAAGAAATTATAATTTGTATTGGTTTGTTATTCAAAATAAGTCCCTCCGGCTTCAATACACTTGTTACAGCGATTTAATAATGATTCGAATGCCTGTTCCAGTTCACTTTGCGGAATGGCTTCCAAAGCACGCGTCGAAGCTGTTTCTATGGTCGAAACATCATCAAAATAACACCCTATTCACGCCATTTTAAGTTTTGGGAACAAAGAAAAGTCGCAGGGTGCTAAATTAGGCGAATACGGTGGATGATTCAACACACTACGTTATTTTTCGCCAAAAATCTGCGAACAAGAAGTGAGGTGTGACTGGGTGCATTATCGTGCAACAAACACCAACTGTTTTCATCTCGATATTCTGGACGAATGCGACGAATTCTGCCCATCAAACGCCTCAAAACATTTAAATAAAACTCACCAGTAATTGTTTGTCCACTTGGAACAAATTCTTTGTGGATAATACCCTTAGTGTCGAAGAATGTAATGAGCATTGTTTTGATTTTCGATGGAATTTTTCTTGTTTTTTTGGTTTGTGGCGAGTTTTTTGACTTCCATTCCGCACTTTGTCGCTTTGTTTTAGGATTATATTGAAAACACCATGTTTCATCACCTGTAACAATCGATTTTAAGAAGTTTGGATCATTTTCAGCGGCTGAAATAATGTCTCTGCAATGTGCACTTCTCCTTGGTTTTTGTTCATTGGTTAACGTGTGTGGAACAAATTTAGCACAGACTTTTGTTTTGCCCAAATCTTCATGCAGGATGGTTCCAATCGTTTCTTTGTTGATGTTTAAAGACTCTTCCATCATTCTTTGTGACGCACATCGATTGTTTGCCACGAAATCACGCACTTTTTCAGTAATCTCAGGTGACTTAGATGAACTTGGTCTTCCGGTGTGCTTATCATCTTCTAGCGTCCAAAAACGTTTGTGCCACAGGAAAACATTTGATCTACTTAAACAAAACTCACCGTAAACTTGTTTCATCATTTGGTACGTTTCCGAGGCACTTTTACCAAGTTTTGCGTTAAATTTAATAACAGCCCTTTGTTCCATCTTAATAATTCAACATGAAAAGAATTTGACTTCTCTAATGAGCGGCCGTTTCGTTTGAGTTACTTTAACAACTGCGCAGTACTTTTGGCAGAAAGCAAGCAGATGGTCACGGTTTATAACGCATTCGCGATTACACTGGTGGCGCCACCGTAGGCTGAAATCTAGCGCCAGTCTTAAAAATTCTTTGACGCACTGTGTAGAATGGCACCGCTTTAATCTCCGTGAAATCAAGAAAATATTTTTTGGTGTGAACCTGTTTGAAAAAAGGTATCAGTATCGTGGACACTCCACAGATATTTTGTATAGAATTAATCAGAATGGCTATCGATTATAGATCTTATAGTTCTTTCCAATTGAAAGAAAAACCTTTATTAGGGACTTTTACGAATACATTCGTTTTTGAGAACATTGCTCCTGTGGTCTGAAGAACTAGAGTACGTAATACCATTGTTATATAAATTGCATGAAAATATCAGCTGAAACATTTTTTGGGTTTCATCTGGAAGCCACTATGGTAATATAAATATGAACTCATCTGGTTTTACAGAAAGACTAATATTGTCTATCAAGACACCAGGGGCACGATCTACATTTTCAAGTTCGTTTTGGTACTCTTCGTACATATGGCCCACTCTGAAATTCTTGATTTTCGAAGAACTGAATCAATAGACACATACGTATTGTATTTTATTATTAATATTACAAGTTTACCTTGTAAAATATAGTTGCACATCATGTAACAAGTTAGTAAAATCATGCAATGCATTAATACGCTTTCCAACATACCAGAAATCATTACTCAAGTTACGAGGATAATGGCTTTTTAATAAATCTCGGTCCTGTGCCCCGACCTTTGACCCCATTTCGATGATATTCAACAAAACCGGTTCGGTATATCTCCGAAATAACATGATAAAGTTTTGTCGCAATCGAAGCATCTTTACGTAAGATATTGTTACAGTGGACACCTTCTAAAACCTGAAAAAAACTCTAAAATTTGTCCGCCATGTCGCGCATTGTATGAGGCAGCTGGGAATCACAGTTCGACAGGCTCACATGTTCTTTTACAGTTCACAGCTTTTTTTGTTTATTTATTTCTCATTTACGTTGTTTTTTCTTTCGGCTGTTCTCTAAATTAATTAACAAAATTGCGGGATAATTAGGAAGTCGCTCCAATGCTCTTGAAGGCAAGAAACGTAATATTTTGCCATTTTGAATCGATAGACCTCACACATAGCCCTGAAGTGAAACATAAAAAATTCCTATCTCAAGGGTCTTCTAGGGGGTGAAAAACGAACTAGGGAAATGTGCTTTCGAATGCGGATGGAAGCAGCATTGTTCGAAGTGGTTTTTCACTTTTCGTTTTTTCTTCCTTCCGCTTGTAGCTTAACGCTGTGGTACGTATGTTTACTTCAGTAGGTGGGCCAAGAGTCGCTCAGCAGACACATAACTCTGTCAACAAGAAAGATACTCTGACATCTGTGAGGGACAATGGGCAATTAAGAGTATAGAATCGCCGAAAAGAGTAGGGGGTGAATTCGAGCGTCGTTTTCGGTCGGCAGTTGCTGATATACGCTTAAAGAAAAAGCACGTCTGATTTCGCTCGGCCGAGAAAATTAATCTCAGGGCTGGCGGTCACAACTCGTTAAAAAAATGGAAACAAAACCTGCGAGGGGCATATTTGAACTGCGTACTCAGGCAGGGTAGATGTTATGCTAACGGAAAGGAACTGACTGAATTGGGAAGGAACGGTCAAAAAGGACGGAAGGTAACGACGGACGGAATCTACTATAGCAGCAGCGGAAGTGAGGGGGTCCCACTCTCCAAGCAGCTGACGGTCAGAATCATATCTTCACGACAACTGAAATCATTTCCCAGGAATGCGGAAAATCAGTCTCGGGACCCGCAACAGCAGATGTGAGAGGGGCTATTTTGTTTAACGGCCACCTTCAAATCTTCACAAAAGTGGATCCGTGTATACTCGCATCAGCCCAACAAAGTGCGGCGTGATAGCACCATTTTAATTGTGTGCTTCATTTACTTCAAGCTTCAAAGTGAAGTGTTGATTCATCGGTGCTGCCACATGGTGCAAGTGTTTGTGTGTTTGTGTGTGTGTGTGTTTTATCTTGTTTTATTATGTGATGCACACTGGATTTGCACAGCAAAGTCACGAAACTGTAAGTAGATGAATATTTCCTTTTTTTCTTCGCACATCTGCGAACTTGTGCCATCCCGACACCCAAAACTGCATGGACATAGATGCAGTAATACTGAGTGACTGAACCTCAGAGGAAGTACCTGCACATACACACTTCGATTTCTTACAGGGCCTATATCCTGATCTTTTACGAGAATAAGGGAGAATGTGTGGCCAGAAATTCCGCTTTGACGGACAGTTTCTTTTAACTTTGGTTCAGGGCCAACGTGAGCGGGGAAGGGATGTGCATGTGCATGCTTATTAGATTTAGTTAATTAACTTTGGCAGTATTTCGCACCTATAATCGTATACCGCAAATTAACGTGCTTGTGTATTTTGTGTCGCGAGTGTTATTTTTAATGTGATCGTTTGCATATAATTTTTTTTTCATTCTCTAAGCAATTGTATATGAACATCCCCTGCTGCTCTATTTAGTGTGTTAACGATAGTATCTCTTGATCAGATAGTCCGGTGGGGACTCAGTCGGCTTGCGTTGTCCGACAGTAAAGTGTGACACCGTATGCTGCCCACATAAGAGGGGCAATTATCTATGCGCCTAGAGAGCGCCGTATCTGTTTAAATCTCGCAGAACGTAATTGAATGTTGTGTTGTGTATTTGAGAATCATGTGTTATTTGCGAAAGTGAGTGTTGTTATGGCTGGTTGGGGATTGAATGTACCGGAGTAAGATCCGGACCACTACACTCAGTCCCGAATTGGTGATTGCGGGTGAACCTCATCACACCAAAGTATCGTTTTTTAGTTTATTTTATTTTTTATTGTTGTTATTTTTTACGGTGGATTCATCCAAGCCTCATGCTTCGAGTCATTCTTCCAAGTTTCATTTTTTTTTATGTTCTGGTGTGAATCATTGAGTGCAGTGGTGCACCTGAGATTCTCACCTGGTGCCGCGGCCAACTAAATTGTACGACAGGTTCCAAGCACCGTTACCGGCCGACTTGGCAGGAACACTGCTAGCGCCGTGCAACAATATGATGCATAAGGGCTATGGAATAGATAACCTTTGACCCCATTTTGACCATTTTCAATAGAATTCGTCCCCAGGCAGGCCCCTACATCATACTAACACTTCATCCAAACTAAAGCATTTTTACGTAAGTTATGACGCATAATGGCGATGGAAGTGATTCCGCTCCTATGTCCTGACCTTTGACCCCATATCGCCCATTTTCAATAGGATTCATCCCCAGGTGGTCCCCTACCCCAAACTCAAAAATTTAATCGAAATCGAACCTTTTTTACGCACGTTATGACGCATAAGGGCAATGGAATGCATCCCGCTCCTATGTCCTGACCTTTGACCCTATATCGCCCATTTTCAATAGGGTTCGTCCCCAGGTGGTCCCCTACCCCAAACTAAAATTTAATCGAAATCGAACCTTTTTTACGCACGTTATGACGCATAAGGGCAATGGAATGCATCCCGCTCCTATGTCCTAACCTTTGACCCCATTTCATTCACTTTCAATAAGCTTCCTTCCCAGGTGTTCTCCTACCCCAAACTAAAATTTAATCGAAATCGAACCTTTTTTACGCACGTTATGACGCATAAGGACAAAGGAATGCATCCCACTCCTATGTCCTGAACTTTGACCCCATGTCGCCCATTTTCAATAGGGTTCATCCCCAAGTGGTCCCTACCCCAAACTCAAAAATTTAATCGAAATCGAACATTTTTTACGCACGTTATGACGCATAAGGGCAAAGGAATGCATCCCGCTCCTATGTCCTGACCTTTGACCCCATATCGCCCATTTTCAATAGGGTTCATCCCCAGGTGGTCCCCTACCCCAAACTAAAATTTAATCGAAATCGAACCTTTTTTACGCACGTTATGATGCATAAGGGCAAAGGAATGCATCCCGCTCCTATGTCCTGAACTTTGACCCCATGTCGCCCATTTTCAATAAGGTTCATCCCCAGGTGGTCCCCTACCCCAAACTCAAAAATTTAATCGAAATCGAACCTTTTTTACGCACGTTATGACGCATAAGGGCAATGGAATGCATCCCGCTCCTATGTCCTGACCTTTGACCCCATATCGCCCATTTTCAATAGGGTTCGTCCCCATGTGGTCCCCTACCCCAAACTAAAATTTAATCGAAATCGAACCTTTTTTACGCACGTTATGACGCATAAGGGCAAAGGAATGCATCCCGCTCCTATGTCCTGAACTTTGACCCCATGTCGCCCATTTTCAATAAGGTTCATCCCCAGGTGGTCCCCTACCCCAAACTCAAAAATTTAATCGAAATAGAACCTTTTTTACGCACGTTATGACGCATAAGGGCAATGGAATGCATCCCGCTCCTATGTCCTGACTTTTGACCCCATATCGCCCATTTTCAATAGGGTTCATCCCCAGGTGGTCCCCTACCCCAAACTAAAATTTAATCGAAATCGAACCTTTTTTACGCACGTCATGACGCATAAGGGCAAAGGAATGCATCCCGCTCTTATGTCCTGAACTTTGACCCCATGTCGCCCATTTTCAATAAGGTTCATCCCCAGTGGTCCCCTACCCCAAACTCAAAAATTTAATCGAAATCGAACCTTTTTTACGCACGTTATGACGCATAAGGGCAATGGAATGCATCCCGCTCCTATGTCCTGACCTTTGACCCCATATCGCCCATTTTCAATAGGGTTCGTCCCCAGGTGGTCCCCTACCCCAAACTAAAATTTAATCGAAATCGAACCTTTTTTACGCACGTTATGACGCATAAGGGCAATGGAATGCATCCCGCTCCTATGTCCTGACCTTTGACCCCATATCGCCCATTTTCAATAGGGTTCGTCCCCAGGTGGTCCCCTACCCCAAACTAAAATTTAATCGAAATCAAACCTTTTTTACGCACGTTATGACGCATAAGGGCAATGGAATGCATCCCGCTCCTATGTCCTGACCTTTGACCCCATATCGCCCATTTTCAATAGGGTTCGTCCCCAGGTGGTCCCCTACCCTAAACTAAAATTTAATCGAAATCGAACCTTTTTTACGCACGTTATGACGCATAAGGGCAATGGAATGCATCCTGC
This sequence comes from Macrothele yani, assembly GCA_039090855.1. NCBI lineage: Eukaryota > Metazoa > Arthropoda > Arachnida > Araneae > Macrothelidae > Macrothele > Macrothele yani. The sequence continues at coordinate 110,933,021 of CM077033.1, read as the reverse complement.
TCCTATGTCCTGATCTTTGACCCCATATCGCCCATTTTCAATAGGGTTCATCCCCAGGTGGTCCCCTACCCCAAACTCAAAAATTTAATCGAAATCGAACCTTTTTTACGCACGTTATGACGCATAAGGGCAATGGAATGCATCCCGCTCCTATGTCCTGACCTTTGACCCCATATCGCCCATTTTCAATAGGGTTCATCCCCAGGTGGTCCCCTACCCCAAACTAAAATTTAATCGAAATCGAACCTTTTTTACGCACGTTATGACGCATAAGGGCAAAGGAATGCATCCCGCTCTTATGTCCTGAACTTTGACCCCATGTCGCCCATTTTCAATAAGGTTCATCCCCAGGTGGTCCCCTACCCCAAACTCAAAAATTTAATCGAAATCGAACCTTTTTTACGCACGTTATGACGCATAAGGGCAATGGAATGCATCCCGCTCCTATGTCCTGACCTTTGACCCCATATCGCCCATTTTCAATAGGGTTCGTCCCCAGGTGGTCCCCTACCCCAAACTAAAATTTAATCGAAATCGAACCTTTTTTACGCACGTTATGACGCATAAGGGCAATGGAATGCATCCTGCTCCTATGTCCTGACCTTTGACCCCATATCGCCCATTTTCAATAGGGTTCGTCCCCAGGTGGTCCCCTACCCCAAACTAAAATTTAATCGAAATCAAACCTTTTTTACGCACGTTATGACGCATAAAGGCAATGGAATGCATCCCGCTCCTATGTCCTAACCTTTGACCCCATTTCATTCATTTTCAATAAGGTTCCTTCCCAGGTGTTCTCCTACCACATACTAAAATGTCATCGAAATCGAACGATTTTTACGCGAGTTATCGTGCCGACAGACGGACGGAAAAAGCTGGAGCATTTACGCTTCTTCATCCTACGGTTGGAAAACGTAAAAAATATCACAACACCAGATGCGATGTAGCGACACCAATAAAAAATCTGCAGCAAAAAAAAATATCAGCATATCAGGTGAAAAACATTGTATCAGGTAAAACACAAGTTCATTCTTCTCTGAAAGTTGGACTGCAGCAATTTTATCGCGTCTAGGAACACTGGAGTGATTAGTAGATGAACTCAGGAAGTGCTGTCCATGACTTCTGAAATCCACGGCAGGAACATCCGAACATTAGTGTAGATACCAGGCAGAAGTGGTAAAGCACATGCCACACCAGCGGACACCAGACCAATCACTGTAAATTTTCCTTCTTCTAAAACGAACAATGGACCGCCACTATCCCCCTGATGAAAACAAAAGAATTTCTTAGGAGTAAATACATAACACCAGTTTCATCGTATTTTTAGAAAGATTGAAATTTTCCTGAACTCAAGAAATTTCTATTAACTTAGATTACTTAAATCGTACTTTTTTAAAGCTGATTGATGAACACAAAAAATTAATGAAAATGTTAAATTCAAAAATTCCAACCAATCTAGTTGAAGTCGAGTAGCCCTACTGCACATGTCTTGAAAACGTATTTTTTTTCTCGCAGTTTTTGTTTCCTTTTCTCTGCAAAGAAATTGTACTTAATAAAATACACTTTTCAGAAAGAAAAAAAGGAAAAAAAGAGAGAAATCAGAAAGAAAAGACACTTCGGGAATATTGTGAAGAAACTGCACTTAATAAAATACACTTTTCAGATAAAAAAAAAGGAAAAAAAAGAGAAATCAGAAAAAAAGACACTTCGGGAATATTGTGAAGAAATTGCACTTAATAAAACACACTTTTCAGAAAAAAAAAAAAAGAAAAAGAGAGAGAAATCAGAAAGAAAAGACACTTCGGGAATATTGTGAAGAAATTGCACTTAATAAAATACACTTTTCAGATAAAAAAAAAGGAAAAAAAAAGAGAAATCAGAAAGAAAAGACACTTCGGGAATATTGAGAAGAAATTGCACTTCATAAAATACACTTTTCAGAAAAAAAAAGAGAGAAATCAGAAAGAAAAGACACTTCGGGAATATTGTGAAGAAATTGCACTTAATAAAATACACTTTTCAGATAAACAAAAGAGAAATCAGAAAGAAAAGACACTTCGGGAATATTGTGAAGAAATTGCGCTTAATAAAATACACTTTTCAGAAAAAAAAAAAAAAGAGAAATCAGAAAGAAAAGACACTTCGGGAATATTGTGAAGAAATTGCACTTAATAAAATACACTTTTCAGAAAAAAAAAAAGAAGAGAGAAATCAGAAAGAAAAGACACTTAAGGAATATTGTGAAGAAATTGCACTTAATAAAATACAGTTTTCAGAAAAAAAAAGAGAGAAATCAGAAAGAAAAAGACACTTCGGGAATATTGTGAAGAAATTGCATTTAATAAAATACACTTTTCAGAAAAAAAAAAGGAAAAAAAAAGAGAAATCAGAAAGAAAAGACACTTCGGGAATATTGTGAAGAAATTGCATTTAATAAAATACACTTTTCAGAAAAAAAAAGGAAAAAAAAAGAGAAATCAGAAAGAAAAGACACTTCGGGAATATTGTGAAGAAATTGCATTTAATAAAATACACTTTTCAGAAAAAAAAAAAGGAAAAAAAAAGAGAAATCAGAAAGAAAAGACACTTCGGGAATATTGTGAAGAAATTGCATTTAATAAAATACACTTTTCAGAAAAAAAAAGAAAAAAAAAAGGGAAATCAGAAAGAAAAGACACTTCGGGAATATTGCGGTAGCAATCGTACACTGACAGACACAGGGTAAATTGGTATCAAAAACATGATTACACAATACATTTGAGTTAATTATCGGCAAAATTATGATAACATACAACACGTGATTGTAAAGTTAGACCTGAAGAAATGGAAGAAAGCAGTGCATACTGTTATCTAGTAGGATTTACAGTTACCACCGACAGCTGAAACACTAGTAGAACAATGAGGCATCGAAAGCGTGAGATTATCCAACAGTGTTCTTAGATGTTTCTTCTCTACTACTCTTTAAAGGCATATTTGTCTACCCGGTGTGCCCGACGCGTGCTCAAAGAAGCACTGAAGTCAAGAGAGTGCTAAGGCCAGTCCATACGCTTGATGCTCTCTTCCCGAATCATATTTTTAACCAGCTGTGCTCGATGCTGTCGTGCATTATCATCGACCAAGAGGTATGTAGCCATAACTGCTGGAACATAACACACAACTATAGATCGCAGGATCTCATCTTGATGTCTGACCTAGGTCAGGAGTGTCCGTTCCGGAGGACGTAGATTTCTGCACGACCCCCAATACTGTTCTCCGCCCACACCCACTCCCGAAGAAGTCTCTTTCCTGCATTAACTGATTTTGTTCACGCTTCAGGCGGATGCGACGATAGCCGGACTCAGGCTTGCGCAGACCCTCCGATGAGCTACAGAGTGGTACACGCACACCATCGGTATTCGGGAATATGTCCTTTTTAATGGAGTCTATTTCGTAAGTTTATGTGGGTACATGTCGTACTGAGGGGCTCAGTAAGCAATACTTACTGAGCCCCTCAGTACGATATGTAAACTAAAATTCCGGCCGTCTTGTGCTATTGTTGATGATGACCGTTCTTGCAGTAGCCTTTATGTTTTGAGATACTCCAACCGCTTCTGACAATATCTCTTGCGCCTGGACGACTTCCAATTGTTCTCCAAGATATTGTTTCTCATAAATCGTGTTGACGTGAGATCGTTCATCTGAAACACGCTTGCAGTTACAACTTCTTTCCTAGTGAGAACGACTAAGCGAGCTCGATACTCATAGCCAGTTTGCTTTACGTTTCGTTTAAGTGTTTAAATCTCGGTGCTGCTCATTTTCATGGTCTTATCCCCTTCATGTTGTTGACATGTGCGCTGAGCGGTTGCCGTTTTATCGCAGATGTTCAGCTGGTCAAATTTTCGTACCTTCATGCTGACAATACAACCGCAATGTATACAGTTTTGAAGCAGTGTTTGCAATCACCTAAATATTCTGCGGCCTGTTTTTCTTTTCACAAAAATGATTAAAAAGTCCATTCAGTTTTTGAAACGGCGTAACGTTTAATGATCCCGTTTGCGTTTTGCTGGGGAAGTGACAAAAGTACAAATCTTTTGTAGATTGTTTCACAACCTCGACAGATTTTTCGTGTCCCAGCGACGTGAAATCCTCTTCATCGTGCTATTCTGCACAGTTGCTAAAAGAGAGTGTTATTGAAAAAGTACTGGAAGGATGTGAAAGATTCGGTACGAAAATTTAAAATAAACAAGTTAGTAAAATCATGCAATGCATTGATTATGATACGCTTTCCAACATACTAGAAAACATTACTCAAGTTATGAGGAAAATGGCTGTGGAATAAATCTCACTCCTGTGCCCTGACCTTGGATCCCATTTCCATGATATTCAACAGAACTGGTTCAGTATACCTCCAAAAAACCATGATAAAGTTTTGTCGCAATCGAAGCAATGTTACATAAGATATGATGCATAAAGACTATAGAATAGATCCCGCTTCTGTGTCCGAACCTTTGACCCCATTTCGCCCATTTTCAAGAGGATTCGTCCCAGGAAGGTCCCTAAAACATACTAACATTTCATCCAAATCGAAACATTTTTACGTACGTTATGACGCATAATGGCGATGGAAGTGATTCCGCTCCTATTTCCTGACATTTGACCCCCATTTCGCAAATTTTCAAAAGGGTTTGTCCCCAAGTGATCCCCTATCACATACTAGGATTTAATCAAAATCGAACCTTTTTTACGTTAGTCATGACGCGTAAGAGCAGGGGAATGGATCCCGCTCCCATGTCCTGACCTTTGATCCCATTTCGTTCACTTTCAATAGGGTCCCTTCCCAGGTGTTTCCCTACCACATACTAAAATTTCATCGAAATCGAACGATTTTTACGCGAGTTATCGTGCGGACGAACATACGCACACAACGCGTGACGTAATGAGGCAGATGGGAATCGCGACCATCTGCTCGCAAGAGTGTGACGTCATAAAACTTTAATAGGGTCCGCACATTTGTTTGTCTACTGACGTCATGAAAATACAGGTCACGCCATCTTTTTTCTGGACAATTAATGCGTTCACAAGGATGAAAATTTGAACATCGATTAAAATAGCTTCATTTTCTAACTTGAAATACCTAATATTTTCTAAAACATAACCATAATTATGCAATCCAACATTTGTTTGTCTACTGACATCATCAAAGTACAGGTCGCGCCATCCTTTTTCTGGTTTCAACACCACCAAAGGAAAAGTTATTGACTTTTAATATAATTGTGGTTATGTTTTAGAAAATATTAAGTATTCCAAGTTATAATAAGAAGTTATTTTAATCGATGTTCAAATTTTCATCCTTGGGAACACATTAATTGTGAAGGAAATGTGTACAAAAGTTTTTCCGTTGGAAGTATAGGAAGCAAAATTACTTGACGTCCACCTTAATAATATGGAATAAGGACAATGGAATGGATCGCAATCCTATGTCCTGACCCTTGACCACATTTCGTCCATTTTCAATAGGATTCGTCCCCAGGTGGTCCCCTACTACATACTGAAATTTCATTGAAATCGAACCATATTTACGCAAGTTATGATGTATAAGTGCAATGGAATGAATCCCGCTCCTACGTCGTGAGCTTTGACCCCATTTGTTCCATTTTCAATAGGGTTCGTCCTCAGGTGGTCCCCTACGACATACTAAAATTTCATCGAAATCGAACCATTTTTACGGCAGTTATCATGTGGGCAGACGGACGGACCGACAAAGCTGGAGCATATATTCGTAAGCCTTTTGTTGACTCAAATCTAAACCTTTTCTACTGAATATACACACGTAGGTGGCAACTGCAGAGAAGCTTGAACGTACTGGACTAAGAAACCTAAATGTCAAGGCATTAAATGTCTTTGAACGTTTTAGCACTTTATTAAAAAGAAATAAAGAAAGAAAAAGCATTTCGTACCTGAAGTTTGGAGGATATAATGTCAATCAAATAAAATTTCAGAAGTTCTTGATTTTCTTACAGATTTTAAATAATAATTTGTTCCATCTTAAAATGTCCTGTTTAGAGCAAAATAACTTTCGTCAGAAGCGCCGGGAGTCAAGACAGACAATATTTCTAGTAGGCTTCGGCGAAGCTATTCTTCTTAGGACCTTTGAATCTTCCAATCGCGTGGCACTTTTATTGATGCAGACACAGGAAGTAGTTTAGATGTGGAACTTGTGCTGCAAACTGGTCACTTCCGAAGCAAATTTTGTATTCCTTTTTGCATTAATTTGGTATATAATCTTGTGAGTTTCAGGCGCTAGTAGATTTCCCATTAATCCATAAATTTATCATCAAGAGCAACAAAATTTAAAAAAATTAACTGCATAGATTTAAAATGAATGACGTAAAATGTATTTTTCCAATAAAAATTCGTATTTGTATAGTAAAATTTTAAATACACTGACCGAAAAACACCAAGAAGGGGTTGTGTTTGATAAATGACAGTTGGTAGGCGGTGAGAGTACATCTGTAAGATGACGTCTATGCAAATTTCGCGCTCGGCGCATACGTGTGGCGCTAGTAGCGCCCCTCGGAACATGGTTTGCTGTAAATACGCGCTGTAACGTTCGTGAGCGTTAGTTATCGTTGAGATTCCACGTAGTGTGTTGATGTTAGTCAAGAATGCCTCTAAGAAGACGAAGAAGCCATTATCAACAGCTCACGGAGTTTGAACGAGGTCGTGTAATAGGGCTACGAGAAGGTGGATTTTCTTTCCGCAATATTGCAGAACGACTTGGCAGGAATGTAGCCACTGTGCATGATTGTTGGCAGCGGTGGTCAAGGGAAGGTACTGCCTCAAGAAGACCGGGTTCCGGCCGGCCACGTGGCACTACTGATAGTGCACGGCGTATGGCCGTGGCGCATCGTACCGCGTCTGCGGCAGCAATTCGAGCTGCAGTTGCCACCACAGTGACACAACGAACTGTTACAAATCGGTTACTTGAAGGACAGCTCCGAGCCAGACGCCCTGTAGCGTGCATTCCACTTACTCCAAACCACTGCCGTTTGCGACGTCAGTGGTGTCAAGCTGGAGCTCATTGGAGGACGGAGTGGAGATCTGTTGTGTTTCCTGATGAAAGCCGGTTCTGCCTGGGTGCCAGTGATGGCCGTGTGTTGGTTAGAAGGAGGCCAGGTGAGCGCCTGCAACCAACCTGTCTGTGGACGAGACACACTGGACCTACACCTGGAGTAATGGTCTGGGGAGCAATTTCCTATGACAGCAGGAGCACTCTCGTGGTTATCCCACGCACCCTGACGGCACAGTTGTACGTCGGTCTGGTGATTCATCCTGTTGTGCTGCCATTCATGAACAGCATTCCAGGGGGTGTTTTCCAACAGGATAACGCTCGCCCGCATACCGCTGTTGTAACCCAACATGCTCTACAGAATGTCGACATGTTGCAGTGGCCTGCTAGATCACCAGATCTTTCACCAATCGAGCACGTATGGGACATCATTGGACGACAACTCCAGCGTCACCCACAACCAGCATTAACCGTCCCTGTATTGACTGACCAAGTGCAACAGGCATGGAACTCCATCCCACAAAGTGACATCCAGCACTTGTACGACACAATGCATGAACGTTTGCGTGCTTGCATTCAACATTCTGGCGGTTATTAATGTACCAGCATTTCACATTTAAAATGGCTCTTCTCGAGCTTACAATAAGCTGTGATCTTGAAACCTTAATCGATTAAATATGTTACCTATACAAATGTATTGCCGCCATTTCATTCCTCTACAACTATTTTTTCGTGGTGCTGGGATTTTTTCTGTCAGTGTAGTACATTATCCACAAATAAGAGGAAAAACAAAATCACATACCTGGCAAGTATCTCGTTTTCCTTCTTTGTAACCAGCACACATTTGGCTCTGTTGTAAATGGATGTTGTATTTTGGCACAGCTTCATCATACATTTCCTGACATACCGAAATGTTCATCACTGGTAATGTGACCTTATGAAGTGTTCGTGTTCGAATTCCTACAAAATTACCAACTCGTAAAAAAAATGTCTTCGAAAAGTCTTTTTAAGTTTCAAAAAACACACTCATTTCATTTGCACTTACTGACCACGGTATTTAGGAGCAGAGAAGTGTGTGGGTGGAGATACAAATATGGGCACCCGCAGTTTTATTGTTAAGACGGGGCCGACATAAATTGCGTATAATACAGGGTGATCCATTTAAACCAGTACCATGTGATTTACTTATAACTTTTTTATAAATAACAACAAAACCATACAGTAAGTTGAGAAATATACATGTGGTATTGGAGAATCATTTTATCAAAGCAAATGTTGGAATTGTTCTCCATTTTCTTGTAAACACAGTTGAACACGCCGCACCATATTCAGTGATGTCTCATGTAGAGTACGCGCAGTAACACTGCCAATTTCAGTCGTGATTGTTTCACGCAATGCATCCAATGTTTTTCGATGGGTTTTGTAAACTCCATCCTTTAAGTAGCCCCAAAAAAAAGTCAGAGGACGTTAAGTCCAGAGATTGGGGAGGCCATGTTTTTTTAAATTAATCTGTCATCAAAGAAGCTGGTTATGAGTTCCATTGAGACTTTCGAAGTGTGACATGTAGCGCCATCCTGCTGAAAGTAGCCCTCTGTCAATTCAATGTCATCGAATTTGTTCCACAAATTCATTGAATATGCGGCAATAAACGTTAGTGTTGACAGTCTCAAAGGAAAAAAATGGGGCTAATAATTTTCGTAGACGAAACCGCACACCATACACCAACCTTTTGTGAATGCATCGGTGTTTCACACATAACGTGTGGGTTTTCGGTAGCCCAGTATCTGGCTGTTTTACGAATTGACGTAGCCTGACAGATGAAACCAGGCTTCATCTGCAAACCATGTGATGGAGAGAATATCAGATCGCAAATTAAGAAAATTTTGAAACCATTTGCAGTAACTTACTCTCTTTCCCCTGTCCGGTTCCTGCAGCTGATGGATTACGTGCACTTTAAATGGTCGAATATTCGCTTTTTTGCTGCCCTTTGACAAGTTCCGTGTGAATATCCTGTCTGTTGGCTTAATCTGCACAACAATTTCGTCGGATATTGAAGTAAACGTTGCCGAACATCGTCCACGCGCGTTTGGGCATCGGAGGGTGATGTCTACCGCTACCGCTGAGAAGAGAACCGGTTTGCTCCAGTTTTTTTTTTGCCATCGACAGAATTGTTGACTTGCTTGGCACTTTTCGAACTCCAAACTCTCTTCGAAATGCTCGTTGCGTTTTAATGACAGAATTGGTTACCCAATACAATTTCACTAAAAAAACACGCTCTGTAACAGAGTACTGCATGTTTCCGAATGCACGCAAGTGAATGACAACGCAACAACAAACAAATCACGAACTGAGTTACAGTTACGGTTAACAATCTTCTTCACGGTGGCGGTTTTCATTCTCCAGGAGTTGCTGCTTCTAATGAAAAAGAGAAGAAGTTCCTTGCGTAATCCCTTGCAAAAATGTAAGGTTTTTTCAGGGTACTGGTTTAAGTGGATCACCCTGTATAAATACCATACATAAACACCAAATAAAAATTTCCGCTGTGCCTTCTTACTACTTAACCATTTTTACCACACACACAACACATACATTTAATTGAAAGAGACACAAAAACTACATAAATGAAATTAGACAGCCTTTCGGAAAAATAAGTAAATTTCTTAGTTGTTTTTTAGAACAAAAGTAGCAAAAGTTCTTTTAAAACTTTTGTTTGTGGCAACTTTTATCCCATAATTCCAAGCGATCACTCAATCGGCTATCAAGAAAGAAAATAATACTTAGTACAAAGTTCTGGAATTAAACTTAGTGAGATCTTTGTTCAGCAGTGAATACCTGCTGTAGAGGATGATACATTTTTTATTGTTTCGCCTTTTATGCTATTCCACATTGCACTTAAGTACGCTGTGCTCCAACATTCAATGCAAAGTTTCAATACTTTTTTCTCTCTTCTGTAAATTTCCACTTTTTCTACTGTAAGTTCCATACGATTTTCCCAATTTTTATTGCCTAAATACGCCTCCAAAATTTCAACAAAAAGTTAGTAATCATAATGTTATCGCGAAAATTTACGTAGTACCTCCGAAAAACATAAATGTGATAATTCGATTTCCAGGACAGGGCAAGTGTCTCCTCTTGACATCTCATTTGGGTACCTATTTCGCCTTATATTACATCTCTATGTAATACACACAGTGCGTCAAAGAATTTTTAAGACTGGCGCTAGATTTCAGCCTACGGTGGCGCTACCAGTGCAATCGCGAATGCGTTATAAACCGTGACCATCTGCTTGCTTTCTGCCAAAAGTACTGCGCAGTTGTTAAAGTAACTCAAACGAAACGGCCGTTCATTAGGGAAGTAAAATTTTTTTCATGTTGATTTATTAAGATGGAACAAAGGGCTGTTATTGAATTTAACGCAAAACTTGGTAAAAGTGCCTCGGAAACGTACAAAATGATGAAACAAGTTTACGGTGAGTTTTGTTGAAGTAGATCAAATGTTTTCCTGTGGCACAAACGTTTTTTGGACGGAACAGATACAATAGAAGATGATAAGCATATCGGAAGACCAAGTTCATCTAGGACACCTGAGATTATTGAAAAAGTGCGTGATTTCGTGGCAAACAATCGATGTGCGTCACTAAGAATGATGGAAGAGTCTTTAAACATCAACAAAGAAACGATTCGAACCATCTTGCATGAAGATTTGGGCAAAACAAAAGTCTGTGCTAAATTTGTTCCACACACGTTAACCAATGAACAAAAATCAAGGAGAAGTGCACATTGCAGAGACATCATTTCAGCCGCTGAAAATGATCCAAACTTCTTAAAATCGATTGTTACAGGTGATGAAACATGGTGTTTTTAATATGATCCTAAAACAAAGCGACAAAGTGCGGAATGGAAGTCAAAAAACTCACCACAAGCAAAAACACAAGAAAAGTTCCATCGAAAATCAAAACAATGTTCATTACATTCTTCGATAGTAAGGGTATCTTCCACAAAGAATTTGTTTCAAGTGGACAAACAATTACTGGTGAGTTTTATTTAAATGTTTTGAGGCGTTTGATGGGCAGAATTCGTCGCATTCGTCTAGAATATCGAGATGAAAACAGTTGGTGTTTGTTGCACGATAATGCACCCAGTAACGCCTCACTTCTTGTTCGTAGATTTTTTGCGAAAAATAACATCTGTGTGTTGAATCATCCACCGTATTCGCCTGATTTGGCCACCTGCGACTTTTCTTTATTCCCAAAACTTAAAATGACGTTAAAAGGGTGTTATTTTGACGATATTTCGACCATAGAAACAGCTTCGACGCGTGCTTTGGAGGCAATTCCGCAAAGTGAACTTGAACAGGCATTCGAATCATTATTAAATCGCTGTAACAAGTGTATTGAAGCCGGAGGGACTTATTTTGAATAACAAACCAAAACAAATTATAATTTCTTGTTTCTATTTCATTTTACAGACCCAGTCTTAAAAGTTCTTTGCCACACTGTGTAAGAGCTATGTCTTCATGTACAAGAAAAACCAAATCGTAGTTTTCATTTTTTTGGCCTTAAAAATTTTGTATATTGCACTGATCAATTCAGGTTGTCTGCCTGTTTGCTACTGTGCAATGTACCTGTTCCTTGAAAGACAGAAAGGTAGTAAGTTTTATTGAATGCTAAGCAAAGCTAAGAACGTTCTTAGCTTCTTTACGTAGCCGTCTCTTTAGTAAATTTGAAAATTACATGCATTGTCGTGTAACGGCAATTAAAAGCGCATTTCCTGATATCCATTTGACTTTGCTGCTGTTTATCACCCATAAAGCTTCAGGGATTCTCATCATATTAGGAACGTTGGAGACTTATGACTAACATCCTTTCCTGAATTTGAAAGGGTCGTCGAAGCTATGAAGGTTGATACGACCAGCATAGATCTGAAGGTTATTCGGACTCGCAGGTTACACCTGCTTCGAACTAAGCAAAGGACATTTTACATTGCTATTTTGCTTTCACAAAGTCTTTTGGCATTCTGTTTGTCAGGCAAAAAAAAAAAAAAAAAAATTCTATCTTATCGCTAAGTTCTACACTATCTACCAACAAGTAATTGGACACCCCTGCAAACGACGATATCTGCCGTCCTGATACACGTCACGGCCGCCGCCGTTAAGTATCGTGTGGGAAACAACAACGCAACCAGTCGCATGCAAGATGCCACGCAGTTCGGAGCTCTCTGATTTCGAGAAAGGTGTAACCGTCGGGTATCACAGAAATGGCCGATGACATATCCAGCGAGTTGAAGTACCCAAAATCGACAGTGGCCTACGTGATTGGCAAGTGGAAGATGAGAGGTGACTGTCGGAATGTGCCCCGACCCGGCAGACCCACAAAACTGGGAGTTAGAGACCGACGGGTGCTGGCCAGAGAAATTCGGAAGAACCGCACCAAATCGATGGGCCACATCCGCGAGGAGTTTCAACAGGCATCCGGGAGTGTTCTTTCGATGAATACCATCTGCTCGGTTATCATGGACCCACAAGCCTTTGATCACCAAGTCCAATAGCGCTGCTCGGCTAACGTGGTGCAAAGAACGTCGGCAGTGGACCGTTGAACAGTGGAAACAGGTTCTCTGGAGCGACGAATCAAGGTTCACCCTCTACCGTTCGGATGGCAGGGTCTGGGTTTGGCGTCTGCCTGCAGAACGCCTCCTGCCGGAATGTATTGTACCAACTGTGAAATTATGCTATGGGGGTGTTTCTCCTGGTATGGCACGGGACCCTTGGTCGCAATTCCTGGTAGACTCAACGCCGAGACCTACTGCACCATTTTGGATGACCATGCGCTTCCTACGTTGTGGCAGTTTTACGGGGTGGACCCATGTTACTTTCAGGATGACAATGCCGCCTGTCATGTTGCGAGATCCACCATGGCTTGGTATGGTGACAATGGGGTTAAGCGAATGGATTGGCCCCGGACCTTAACCCTATCGAGCACCTCTGGGACGAGTTGGAGCGTCGACTTAAGGGGTGCCCCCACCGTCCGAAATCGGTGAAGGAACTGACCTGTCTTCTCCAAGCCGAGTGGAAGAAAATACCGCTAGCCGTCGTACAACGCCTGGTTGAGAGTATGCGCAGCTGTAATCGCCGCTCGTGGAGGCTCCACCAACTATTGACGGTGAATAAACTTCGTTTTCCTTTGCTATCACAGGTGTCCAATTGCTTATTGGTAGATAGTGTATATCTTATCGCCAGTTCAATTTTTCTTTTTCTTGTTACCTTTGTACTCGCCAAGTCTAGTGGAAAAATTGCCAATATCAGGTGTGCATTTGTAATGAACGAATTAACGTTTTGCACTATTCGTAAGTTCGCTATTGAAACTAGAGACACTCTGAAAAAAGCAACATAGGCGAGAAAAGTTGCCTGTCAACTTGCTTACATTTTAAGAAAACGTGCAAGCGTTTACGGTGACTTGGCATACAAAGAGTGGAAAAAGAAGAAGAACAAATTAATTTTCTCAAGTTGGAGATGATTTGCGAACTTTAAGAGTATTCGCAGCTTTTATAACTGGAATGTCTACCTCTGCCGATATTAATGCAACCAAAAGCTTGACCAAAATGAATAAGGTATCGTCACGAAAAGTGGTTCTTTAAAATACACTGACGGCACTGACGGAAAAAAAAATCCCAACACCACGAAAAAATAGTTGTAGAGGAATGAAATGGCGGCAATACATTTGTATAGGTAACATATTTAATCGATTAAGGTTTCAAGATCACAGCTTATTGTAAGCGCGAGAAGAGCCATTTTAAATGTGAAATGCTGGTACATTAATAACCGCCAGAATGTTGAATGCAAGCACGCAAACGTTCATGCATTGTGTCGTACAGGTGCTGGATGTCAGTTTGTGGGATGGAGTTCCATGCCTGTTGCACTTGGTCGGTCAATACAGGGACGGTTAATGCTGGTTATAGGTGACGCTGGAGTTGTCGTCCAATGATGTCCCGTACGTGCTCGATTGGTGAAAGATCTGGTGATCTAGCAGGCCACGGCAACATGTTGACACTCTGTAGAGCATGTTGGGTTACAACAGCGGTATGCGGGCGAGCGTTATCCTGTTGGAAAACACCCCTGGAATGCTGTTCATGAATGACAGCACAACAGGTTGAATCACCAGACCGACGTACAACTGTGCCGTCAGGGTGAGTGGGATAACCACGAGAGTGCTCCTGCTGTCATAGGAAATTGCTCCCCAGACCATAACTCTAGGTGTAGGTCCAGTGTGTATCGGCCGCAGACAGGTTGGTTGCAGGCGCTCACCTGGCCTCCTTCTAACCAACACACGGCCATCACTGGCACCCAGGCAGAACCGGCTTTCATCAGAAAACACAACAGATCTCCACTCCGTCCTCCAATGAGCTCCAGCTTGACACCACTGACGTCGCAAACGGCAGTGGTTTGGAGTAAGAGGAATACACGCTACAGGGCGTCTGGCTCGGAGCTATACTTCAAGTAACCGATTTGTAACAGTTCGTTGTGTCACTGTGGTGGCAACTGCAGCTCGAATTGCTGCCGCAGACGCGGTACGATGCGCCACGGCCATACGCCGTACACTCTCAGTAGTGCCACGTGGCCGGCCGGAACCCGGTCTTCTTGAGGCAGTACCTTCCCTTGACCACCGCTGCCAACAATCATGCACAGTGGCTATATTCCTGCCAAGTCGTTCTGCAATATTGCTGAAAGAAAATCCACCTTCTCGTAGCCCTATTACACGACCTCGTTCAAACTCCGTGAGCTGATGATAATGGCTTCTTCGTCTTCTTAGAGGCATTCTTGACTAACATCAACACACTACGTGGAATCTCAACGATAACTAACGCTCACGAACGTTACAGCGCGTATTTACAGCAAATCTGCTTTGCATGTTCCGAGGGCCGCTACTAGCGCCACACGTATGCGCCGAGCGCGAAATTTGCATAAACGTCATCTTACAGATGTACTCTCACCGCCTACCAACTGTCGTTTATCTAACACAACCCCTTCTTGGTGTTGGGATTTTTTTCCGTCGGTGTATGATTCGATTTCGATGAAATTTTAGTATGTGGTAGCGAACCACTGGGCACGAACCCTATTTGAAAATGGGCGAAATGGGGTCAAAGGTCAGGCAGGACATAAGAGCGAGATTTATTCCATTGCCCTTATGCGTCATAACTTGCGTAAAAATGGTTCGATTACGATGAAATTTTAGTGTGTGGTAGGAAGCCACTGGGGACGAACCCTATTGAAAATGGGCGAAATGGGGTCAAAGGTCAGGGTATAAAAGCGCGATCCATTCCATTGCCTTTATGCATCATAACATGCGTAAATATGGTTCGATTTCGATGAAATTTTAGTATGTTGTAGGGAACCACCTGGGCACGAACCCTATTGAAAATGGGTGAAATGGGGTCAAAGGTCAGGCAGGACATAAGAGCGGGATTTGTTCCATTGCCCTTATGCGTCATAACTTGCGTAAAAATGGTTCGATTTCGATGAAATTTTAGCATGTGGTAGGAAGCCACTGGGGACGAACCCTATTGAAAATGGGCGAAATGGGGTCAAAGGTCAGGACACTGGAGTGGGGTGCATTCCATTGCCCTTGTGCATCATAACTTACCTAAAAATGTTTCGATTGCGACAAAACGTTATCATGTTGTTCCGGAGGTATAGTGAACCGGTTCTGTTGAATATCAGCGAAATGGGGTCAAAGGTCATTGCACAAAAGCAAGATTTATTCCACAGCCGTTATTCTCATAACTTGCGTAAAACTGCTTCTATTGCGACAAAACTTGAGTATGTTAATCTTGAGGTATACTGAACCGGTTTTGTTGAATATAATCGAAATGGGGTCAAAGGTCAGGACACAGGAGCGAGATTTATTCCACAGCCATTATCCACATAACTTGAGTAATAATTTCTGGTATGTTGGAAAGCGTATCATAATCAATGCATTGCATGATTTTACTAACTTGTTTTTAAGGATGGTACTTTCCCTTCAGATGCCAGTGATATACAATTCAGTTCACTAAAACGCGCGCTTTGGCTGTGGGCACTGTATCTGTGTTACAACGGACTGCATGTGATTCCAAGATATTCTAGAACATTGAAAATTTGAATGTTTTCCCACCTAAAGAGGAGTTCATTTGAAAGACATCCTACCGGAATCGGTGAGGATCCCCCATCCTGCTGCTGTGGCTTCCCTGTCGTACAGTTGGGTGGAGCTTCGTGGTAAACAAACGGGCCACCTGTATCGGCTGAAGTTCAAAGGCTTGTTGAGTCGAAGTAGAGCAATGTCACTGTCAAAGGTGGGACGCGTGAATGCTGGGTGCACTACGACTTGGTCCACATCCACAGCCGGCAGTTGACATTCGGTAACATTTCCTTCAGTTCCATTTCCACATCCGTTGATACCGAAGTACACAGCCAGAGGGGGATTTTTTCGCTGCATCCTGTAGGGAAAGAAATATTCAGATAGATCACTTCGAATGGTTGAGTATGCAATCACTATATAGGCATTTAATTGAGATCTCAGATTACAACAAACAGAAACTACTTCTGTGAAATTAAGTTAGGCAAAAAGAAATGTATTTTGTCTCAGTACCTTAGTGACAAAAGATTCTGTGATTACATCAGTGAAAAACAGAAGTTGACCTTTATTCTCCAACATTTTACATCAGTTCTTTCATTTTGCTAGTCATAAAGCGGGTTTAATTCACGGTTATCTCCTTCATCTAGAGAAATTATCCCATTTTACCAGTTTTAATTTTTTTAAACTGTCGGATGCATTAAAAATCCTTTTATGTAACAATATTGCCTTAAAAAATTCTGTATAAACCAAAACGAAAACATGGGCCTAAATGGCAATCCCGCATTGGGTTTGCGGATTCCTAAATTAATTGGAAAAGTTGGGGTCCTTAAACTTACCGTCAAAAAATTACTCTGTAACTTAAAGGACCCCAACTTTAAATATATCGTGTAAAACATGTAAACGAAATTCAAAGACTTGGGTTGTTCGATGAGATTGAAAGTACATTTTTTTAAATAGCATTTGGACTACTTTCCCGAAAATCTTCGTGCTGTTAGCAGAGCCGTAGCTAGCGCGGGCTAGAGGCGGCTCAGCTCCTCCTACAAGGCTAGTGAGCCCCCCACCCCCGCTCCACCCCTGGAAAATTGGAGCCGTCGAAAATGACTTAAACTTTTATTTCGATGGTTTATGTAATAGCTGTATTAGTAATTTTAGTGATTCTCTACTAGCGTTAGCAGTTATAAGAAACAAGAAACGCATTTTAGGAGGTGGGGGGGGGGGGACGTTAAATTTAGAAGAACAAGCTAAAAGAAAGTAATGAAGGGTGGAGGCGTACTTGCACTCGGGACCGGGTTAAAGGCAGGTAGGAAGCTTTGGGGGCTTAAGTCCCAGGCTGCATCCTTTGTAGTTTTAAGGAGACAATTTGAATGTTGCCCTTGATGGCGAACGAAGCACTTTAAGACCACATGGGATCCTATTGCCGTTGGGTCAGTTCCGTGCCCTCAAAGGGAAGGTCCCTCATTATGCTGGAGGTAACAAATTCGTACATTTGTTTTGCTTTACTTGGCGTAACACTTGCTCAGGGCCTGATTTACGGCTAGGCACACAAGGCAGATGCCTAGGGCCCTCAAATTGAAAGGGCCCCAAAATCTTGGTTAAAAAAAACAAAAAAACTTTCCCTTTTTCAAAATATTTATACAGGGGTAGATGTGATGTGGAGTAACTATATATAAATCGCTGGCAAAACACAAGTACTGGCATTATAATATGTGATATTTCTAGTTAATATCAGTAACATTTTCCAGATAATTTAGGGAGGGTTTTTGTGTGAAATTAAACAAAAATTGTGTTGTGTAATAAAAACTAGCAGAATGTGTATGTTTGTAATTATGGCTTACTAAGATCAACTATATACTTCAATTTCAAATACTGCGTGGTTCTGAAGCAATTTTTAAACATTTTGATATTTTAGCTCCCAAAAGTTATATTTGAAAAATCTTTGGACTTAATTCGGGCAGGGTTTGAATCCCCCCAAACCTCTCTCTTAAATACACCCCTGGTTAATATGGTAATAGTATGGTTTAGGCACACCTGGCAAAAAAATCCAATGTCCAATTGAATTTTACCCGTCATATGGCTTTGTCACACACAACTGTTTCATTGATGAAGGTTCAAGTCTTTTCAGATACAAATCAGTAGGACAGCATAAAAATCTAGGAGAAAACAATATTTTTACCGTAATTTAATGTCAGTCTTATAAATGTATTGTGTTTATTAAATTATTACGCTGGATTGTAATACAGTCGCCCAAAATGGTCACACTACCTATTCGACTCCGTAAAGTAAATGTCGAGTGGAGGTGGCCTCGTTTTGGGTTGTGCCTAAGGCCCAATTCTGTGTAAGTCGGGCCCTGCACTTGCTAACACATTTGGTGACACCAAGGGGCTCCATAGACGGAAACAATTAAAGGTGAGAAGTTCTGGAATTCTAAAGCATACAAAGCACAATATGATAGTTCTTAAGGACGAGGGAAAACACTAATAATTTTGAAATGCCTAAAAAATCTAGTTGAAGGAACTTACTGAGAAAAAAAAGATATTATTATCTTAGCAGGCCAAAACCTATTCTTCATCATAGTCCACTGCTCGTTGTTACTCTCTCGGCCTCTTTTACATTCCGAGCGAACGAGAAGGGAGTATTCATCGCACCACTATCATATTTATGGCCTAAGGGATCACAGATTTTTTTTTCTTCTAGTGTAACTCAGTTGGCACAGGCAAGCTTTCTGTGCCTGTCAAAAATAAAAGCGGAAAGGGATAGCATATTATAAGAATTAAAAATTACGGTTATGGAAACTACGGAACTGAAGAAGTTTCAAATACAACATATAACGAAGTGAATTTCTCCGTCATTTTTATCCGCGCCGGGGTTCGAACCCGGGTCCACTCATTCCGGAATAAGTTGCTCTACCAATTAAGCTACGCGGACGATTATTCTTATTCCTATCTGCCTTTATGTCGTGTGCGTCCTTCTGGCAGGTACGTCACATCTCCTGGTACGTTACATCATCTCCCCCTTATTTTTATTTATTATTTTTTTTTTTTCGAAGTGCTGGAGAAGGGATTCTCTTATTTTTCCTATCTCGCGGTGTGGAAATAACATCACACCAATGCGAGATTTTGAATGGTCGGGTCATCCGGATAGTTCGGGCGCCATTATAACGAAGTTAATTTCTCCGTCATCTTTATCCACGCGGGGGCTCGAACCCGGATCCCCTCATTCCGGAATAAGTCGCTCTACCAATTGAGCTACGCGGACGTTTTATTCTGATTCCTATCTGCCTTTATGTCGTGTGCGTCCTTCTGGCAGGTACGTCTCATCTCCTGGTACGTTACATCATCTCCCGCTTATTTTTTTTTTTCGAAGTGCTGGAGAAAGGATTTTCTTATTTTTCCTATCTCGCGGTGTGGAAATAACATCACACCAATGCGAGATTTTGAATGGTCGGGTCATCCGGATAGTTCGGGCGCCATTATAACGAAGTTAATTTCTCCGTCATCTTTATCCACGCCGGGGCTCGAACCCGGATCCCCTCATTCCGGAATAAGTTGCTCTACCAATTGAGCTACGCGGACGTTTTATTCTGATTCCTATCTGCCTTTATGTCGTGTGCGTCCTTCTGGCAGGTACGTCACATCTCCTGGTACGTTACAAACATTTTCAATGTTTGAAACCATAAATGTAAAAAGTTACTGAAATCGTTCGAAACATTAAAAAATCCGCTGAAAAAGTTATAAATACGAAAAACAATATGTCTGCCACTAACTCCATTCTGAAATCTCCTGAATTCAGTGAACGTTCCCTAAGTCGGCAAAACTGCGTGAGCGACTGCCCTCTTTGCCCACGCCTAGCAAAAATTTGAGCCCCCTAGATGAGCCTCGAGCCCCCCTCTCTAGTTCTGGGACCTAGCTACTGCCCTGGCTGTTAGTGAAGAACAGGGAGAAAGATTTCACCAAGAGATCAAGGAGATTGAGTGTAGATACCAAGGTAGGTGGAACGTCAATATGATGGCGGACTACTGTTGGATGCTGCACAGAGAAGACCAGCATACTGCCTACAAGAGAAAAAGTGCCAAAAGGAGCTTTCAGGGGAAAAGGAAAAGACAGCATAAGGACCTATGAATACCAGGATGTATTAACAATGGTAACTGCTCTTATTAATATAATTTAGCAAATCATTTCCAATAGTTTGATAAATAATAACATTGTAAATAAAACACCTAAAAATATTTTGAAAAGACCTACTTTTCGCCAGAATATGTGAAATAGGCTTTCTTGCCCATATATTCAAGCCCATTTTGTGAAAAATCCTTACGTGATTGAGAAAAATGGATGCCATATTTGAAATCAGCGCACCAAACAATATAAAAATCAGTCATTACATTGCAAACACTTTCTCATGACTCAAAATTTGCAGGCCTGTGTAATTAATCGAAATAACTGACGTGAAACACTTTATACGATTAACAAGGCTCAGCTTGAACAAAAGCCTAATCTTAGAATATCTCGTTGGTAATCTGACTCGACAATTTAGATCAACATTTCATGGAGACGAATGATTCGACTACATTTTCACAGCAGTGAGGTGGTGTATATATATATATATATCATCATCATCATCATCATCATCATCATTGTCAACCATTATCAATCCACTGCTGGACGAAGGTCTCCCCAAGTTACCTCCACAACGGTCTGTCCTCTGCCAGTCTCCTCCATGTCAAGAAAAACCAAAATGTTGATGCAAAAAAGAAGACAGTGATGAGGACAACTAAAGAAGATGTGACTTCCAAAGTGGAATATATAGAGCTATGCAAGACAGTACGAAAAAGTATCACTGAAGACGTAAGGAAATTCAACTGTGAACTAGTGAGGAAAGCAATTGAAAACAACCAAAGCCTAAAGATAGCAAAGGGACATTTCAGTAAGGGAAGAAAACAGATTATGGCACTGAGAAAAGAAGATGGTTCTGTAACAAGAAATAGAGGCAAAATTTTGACAAGAGTGAAAGATTTCTACTCCAAATTATATGAAAGGGATGATACATGTACTCCAGACATCATGAAAGGTACCAGAGTTCTTCCAGTCCTCCCAGCAGAAGTTGCACATGCAATCAAGAACATGAAGCGGGGAAAAGCTCCAGGAGAAGATGGAATTACTGTAGACATCATACAAGAAGCAAGTGGAGAAATCGAAACAGTACTCGACCAAATTTTCACTCGATGCCTTAATGAAGGGAAGATTCCTGAGGATTGGAACAACGCTACAATGATCCTGCTACATAAGAAAGGTGACATTGAGGATCTTGGAAACTACAGACCTATCAGCCTCCTATCAGTGGTTTATAAAATCTTCACTAAAGTTCTTTCACACCGCTTGAAGGTCACACTGGACATGGCTCAACCGAGAGAACAAGCTGGATTCAGGAGTGGCTACAGCACAATAGATCATATCCACGTACTGAGAGAACTAATTGAAAGAGCGAGGGAATATGAACTTCCATTGTGCATGGCTTTTATCGATTATGAAAAAGCCTTTGATTCGGTATATATATACAAGTATATATATCACTCATGAATTGATAAAGAAAAGCTTTTGAAAGTTCCGATGTGGCATTCAGTTTAGAAACCATAACAAAAGAAAACCAACCATTTACTCCCGGAAGAGTAAGCAAAAACGGAAATTTAAATAGATTAAATACGTCACAGAGGAAAAATGCAAAAATAAAATCGATTTGAGAAATCTTTATTCAGTTCTAATGAATGTGGAGATGCCCTGTTCATATAAAGGCAGTCAGACATTGGATAGTCTGAATGCATCTTGCATAAAAGCAGTGTCGGCTCGTGGTAAGCTGAGATGGGGGTGGGGGGGGCTTCGTCTCAATTTTGTAGATATTACGATATCACTTCGAAAGCTAATAAATATAGAATGGAAACATTACAGAACAAAAACACAAAATAAAAAAAAAAGGAACTTCAAAACAAGTGAAATCAAAACACAGGTTGCCGTTATCAGGAGAGCACCAACCTGTGGGAGTGGACTTTCTGGTACCAACAAAAGACAAGGCGAGCCAAAATTGTCGGTTGATCATTATCCCTAGGCTACCAAACCAAATTCCAGAACAAGCAGAAGAATTCCAAGAATCAAATTTATACAACTAAAAAATAAAAAATTAAAAAAATTAAATTAAAAAGCTTACCGGCAGAACAAAACCACCATGAAAAGACAACTAACGGAACTGAACAGAACACCCACAAGAACTCAAATATATACACTGATATAAAAGGTGGTCACGGTTAATCAACTACCTGGTAAGCCAAAAAATGTGTGAATTGACAAGATGCAAAACTGTGTATGTAGATAAGATCTTCAGCTATTAGGGACCCACCAAATAGCACTTTATGTTGTCTATATACTTAAAATTGTTAGGTCCTAGGTTAATAAAGCATGTCAATGTGCAATTTGAAACTCTTCGAAACCGATTTAAAGTTCAAAAATAAATTTTTTAAATGGTGTCATAAAATTTTTTTAGGAAAATTGTTAGATTGCAGTTTAGAAAGAAGAGCTTTCAGATTTTTTACAAGCAAGAACTGTGTAGAGCAAATTTTAGATATTCTATGAAACTGAGAGATGAATAGATTGCGATGTATAACTTTAGAAATGTTGGAGGACCTAAGCAAAGTAAATTCACCGGCATGTTCCTGAAACTAATCCTGTACAATACAAGCACTATGGCAGGACGCATTATCTTGTTGCAAGTAGCCATCGCCATTGGGATAAACCATCCACATGACAGGATGCACTTGGTCCGCAACGATGTTTAGATATGATGTGCCAGTCAGACACGAATTAAAGGGCACAAAGCATGCCAGGAAAACATTCCCCAAACCATAACGTTGCCTCCACCAGCTTGAAGGGTTGTAGAAATGCATTTAGGGTCCATGCTTTCGTGCTGTTTCCGCCAAATTCTCACTCGGCCATCAGCATGGTGCAACTGAAAAGGTGATTCATCGGACCACATAATTTGTTTCCAATTATCGATCGACTGTCCAATCCTTGCGCTCCTGTGCGAACTGGAGACGTTTTCTCTTGTTAACTGCAGACAGCAAAGGCGTTCGAACAGGCCTTCGGCTGCCATATCCCATCCGATGCAGTGTACGGCGAACAGTGCGTGCAGAGATCATTTGAGGGGATCCTTGATTAAGATGGTCTGTAATTTGCTGCACTGTTGCCCTTCTGTTGTCTGTTACCAGCCTGGACACTCTCCGTTCCGCCCGAGCAGTCACTAGTCGATGACGACCACACGTTGCACGTAGAGACCCAGTTTTTTGGCTGACAGTCCAGTCTTTAAACACTTTTAACAACAGCTGCTCTCGAACATTTCACGAATGCAGCAGTTTCGGTGATACTCGCTCCATGGCCCCGAGCTCCTACAATCATCTCACGTTGAAAGTCCGTCAAATCGCATTTTTTTACCCATCTCGTCACCCAAAAATCACTTCTACTACTGTCGCAAGCACTAAGCTTTCCCTTTTTAATACTAACCTCGCCCTCTGGCGGCAACAGCGTGCAGCCATAGCTCATTTGCTTAAAACTGTCAGGTGGTCATAATAAAGTGGCCACTCAGTGTATATATATATATTGATCGAAAGTGTTTTTTTACAAGAAATGAATATTCAGATTTTATATTTGGCGATTGATACCTAAATTAGGCAACAGATATTAAGCGATGGCCACATTGCCACATTTATGAAGAAAATAATCGAACTATAAAACTTGGTCGGATGCATTATTTCTCAAAAAGAAACTGATTAATCAGTGCATCCTTCCAGTTCTTACGCATGGTGCACAGACATAGACCTCAACTAAAATTGACATACAGACGTTGCAGACAACTGAAAGAAGGATGTGGAGATGCATGTTTGATGTTACCTGAAAAGATACAAATAGGAACTCGTGGATCGGAAAAATGACAAGGGTGGAAAACATTATGTTCAGAATTCCTTAAATTGCAATGGGATGGACATATTGCTAGAAAAAAGAGCCACCGACGGAGAGTTGAGATATTGAACTGGATAACAAGAGAAAAAACAATACCTAGAAAATGACAAGAGGGAGATGGGTGCATGAAATTCGAAATCATGAAAGAACTGGTTCAAGGCAGACTGTTGTGGAAGAAGAAACTTGGAGACTTTCATCCAGAAGTGGATTGATAGTGGTTGTAAATTATATTTACATGCATATACGTACCATCAATATCAACATCATTATCAACCATTATCAATCCACTGCTGGACGAAGGTCTCTCCAAGCTTCTTCCACAACGGTCTGTCTTGTGCCAGTCTCCTCCATGTTGCTCCCGTATACTTCGAATTTCATCCACCCATCTCCCACGTGATCTTCTTCTGGGTCTTTTCCTGGCCCTTGGTATCCAATATAAAATTTCGGGTGTCCATCGATGGTCTGCCCTTCTGGCAGATGTCCAGCCCATTGCCATTTCAGGGATTTAACTCTGATCATGATGTCTTGTCATTTTTCGGATCCACGAGTTCCTCTTCTTATCTCTCCTGGTTACACCAAGCATGTACCTCTCCATGCTACTTTAAGTTGTCTGCAGCCTTTGTATGTCTCTTTTAGTTACGGTCCACGTCTCTGCACCATACGTAAGCACTGGAAGGATGCATTGATCAAACACTTTTTTAAGACATAATGGCATATTGCTCTTGAAAATTATGCTGTTTCTTCCAAAAGCTCTCCAGGCAAGTTTTGTACGCCGATTAATTTCTTCATCAATGTGACCCTCACTTGATATCTGCTGTCCAAGATAAACGTACGTGTCTGTTATCTCCAGCTTTTCTCCATCAATCGATAAATCTTCATTTCTTGTAAAAGCATTGAACATCACTTTTGTCTTCTGGAAGTTCATTTTTAATTCCACTTCTTTACTCTTGTCAGCAAGTTCCTGGATCATACTCTGCAGCTCTTATGGGGTAGTTGCAAAAATTACTGCGTCATCAGCAAAACGAAGGTGGGTTAGATAATCTCCATTAATCTTTATCACTTTGTTATCCCAGTTCAGTGATTGAAAGACATTTTCCAATGTGGCATTAAAGAGCTCCGGAGATTTGGTGTCACCTTGTCTCACTCCCTTTCCAATTTTTATGTGTGTTGTATTTTCAAACAGCCGAATCTTTGCACTTGCATTTTCATAGATGTTATTAATAATATTAATGTATGCATCTTCAATACCGCAGGATTTCAGAGCCATTGTAACTGCTGATGGTTTCACCGAATCAAAGGCTTTTTCATAATCGATAAAAGCCGTGCACAATGGAAGTTCATATTCCCTCGGCTAACGTGGTGCAAAGAACGTCGACAGTGGGCCGTTGAACAGTGGAAACAGGTTCTCTGGAGCGACGAATCAAGGTTCACCCTCTACCGTTCGGATGGCAGGGTCTGGGTTTGGCGTCTGCCTGGAGAACGCCTCCTGCCGGAATGTATTGTGCCAACTCTGAAGTTCGGCGGCGGTGGAATTATGCTATGGGGGTGTTTCTCCTGGTATGGCACGGGACCCTTGGTCGCAATTCCTGGTAGACTCAACGCCGAGACCTACTGCACCATTTTGGATGACCATGCGCTTCCTACGTTGTGGCAGTTTTACGGGGTGGACACATGTTACTTTCAGGATGACAATGCCACCTGTCATGTTGCGAGGTCCACCATGGCTTGGTATGGTGACAATGGGGTTAATCGAATGAACTGGCCTGTGCAGAGCCCGGACCTTAACCCTATCGAGTACCTCTGGGACGAGTTTGAGCGTCGACTTAAGGGGTGCCCCCACTGTCCGAAATCGGTAAAGGAACTGACCTGTCTTCTCCAAGCCGAGTGGAAGGAAATACCGCTAGCCGTCGTACAACGCCTGGTTGAGAGTATGCGCAGCTGTAATCGCCGCTCGTGGAGGCTCCACCAACTATTGACGGTGAATAAACTTGGTTTTCCTTTGCTATCACAGGTGTCCAATTGCTTATTGGTAGATAGTGTATATATATAAGGACAAAAAATAAAAAAACATCAATGTGTGTGCCAGTGGTAGTGGAGACACACTCAAGGTCATGTACGCGTTCTCAAGTGTCTCATTGTGACCCCTAGAAAGATGACAACAAATATTTTTCTTCTGATGCACTTCCTTTGGAACTTGGACTTGATACCGACCACTGCAACTTGGATGGCGATGAAAAACATTTTGTGGAATTTTGAAGGGTATGCCAGAATTTCACGATGAGTTGTTATTGCGATACTCACACACCGGCATTCTCTTTTATAAAAACCGATTGCAAACATATTCAGTCTAGTTTTAATTTTTAAGTTTTGAAGCCATGATAACAATTTAGTGTAGAAAAATTGTTTTCCAAAATTTACCAACTTCGTAAATTTTCTAAACAATGATATCTGTTTAAATGTTCTTTTCAAAGTAATTAAGTATAATACACTACTCAATTGAAATGGGCAGCTTATTTTTGAGGAGAAGGGGATGCAGCAGAAAAATAAAATGTACCCAGAGGAGTGACTTCAATGATTTTTGGTGAATAAAAATTTACATGAGTTTAAAAGCGAAAATCTTCGCTGTGCTTAATAAGTGAAGAAATCAATTTTGTGCAAGTATTTCGCTGCAGAAATTAGTCTCCAGTTTTCTTTTCTTTTTTTTCCAATTTATCCAATACCGAACTCTATTCTTAATCGCAATTTGTTCAGATGCCCATTTTGACCAGAAGAGAAAATATAAGTAAAACTTTTTTGCAAAACTCCCGGCAACTGAGTATTTGTTATTAGCAAACAAGAATATTCTACATTTCGATGGGAGTAACGTTGTTGTTAGAATTATAACGTTGAATAAAAGCAGGAACAAACCTAAAATTGGAAGAAAAATAAAACAGGTTGAGTAGTACATTCAAACATATTTTATTTAATACTTTATTTCAACATTCGTTATTATTTTTAATTCATTCCCCTATTTTATGTCTTATTCGGGAGCACAAGAACCGTATTAATCAACAAAGCACACAGGCCCTGCGATGCATTCCCACCCAACGAGAGACTGAATTCGCGAGCAACCTTCCTAGCGAGAGCTGCCATCAATGCAGTCCCCAGGGAAGTTTTATTCAAAGGAAACGAACTGATGTGGGAATAGGCAGAATTTCCCACATGAGTTGGTTTCAACACCCGTCAGGGCTGCAAGCAGCGCAGCCCGCCAACGTTCCTTTCGCTCCCAGTAGCGCTATGTAGGAAAAAATTCCAGTTCAGAAAACTTCAGTCGTGGCGTTATGCTGGAAAAACTTGCAGCGGTGTTCACAAAACTTCTTTCTCTTGGTACGGCATGGAAAAAACTGCTTTGGATAGAGGTGGGGCGTGGAGGGGCTGTAGCACCACAGCTCCATAGCAGGAGCAGCCCTTGCATAAAAGGCACGTAAAACAAAATGGGAAAGGTGTTTTACGAGCAAGTACACAGCGTGGCAAAGCATTTTTAAGACTGGGTCTGTAAAATGAAATAGAAACAAGAAATTATAATTTGTTTTGGTTTGTTATTCAAAATAAGTCCCTCCGGCTTCAATACACTAGTTACAGCGATTTAATAATGATTCGAATGCCTGTTCCAGTTCACTTTGCGGAATTGCCTCCAAAGCACGCGTCGAAGCTGTTTGTATGGTTGAAATATCATCAAAATAACACCATTTTAACGTCATTTTAAGTTTTGGGAACAAAGAAAAGTAGCAGGGTGCTAAATCAGGCTAATACGGTGGATGATTCAACACACAGACGTTATTTCTCGCCAAAAATAAACAAACAAAAAGTGAAGCGTGACTGGGTGCATTATCGTGCAACAAACACCAACTGTTTTCATCCCGATATTCTGGACGAATGCGACGAATTCTGCCCATGAAACGCCTCAAAACATTTAAATAAAACTCACCAGTAATTGTTTGTCCACTTGGAACAAATTTTTTGTGGATAATACCCTTACTATCGAAGAATGTAATGAGCACTGTTTCGATTTTCGATGGAACTTTTCTTGTCTTTTTTGGCTTGTGGTGAGTTTTTTACTTCCATTCCGCACTTTGTCGCTTTGTTTTAGGATCATATTGAAAACAACATGTTTAATCACCTGTAACAATCGATTTTAAGAAGTTTGGATCATTTTCAGCGGCTGAAATGATGTCTCTGCAATGTGCACTTCTTCTTGATTTTTGTTCATTGGTTAACGTGAGTGGAACAAATTGAGCACAGACTTTTGTTTTGCCCAAATCTTCATGCAGGATGGTTCGAATCGTTTCTTTGTTGATGTTTAAAGACTCTTCCGTCATTCTTAGTGACGCACATCGATTGTTTGCCTCGAAATCACGCACTTTTTCAATAATCTCAGGTGTCCTACATGAACTTGGTCTTCCGGTATGCTTATCATCTTCTAGCGTATCTCTTCCGTCCAAAAAACGTTTGTGCCACAGGAAAACATTTGATCTACTTAAACAAAACTCACCGTAAACTTGTTTCATCATTTGGTAGGTTTCCGAGGCACTTTTACCAAGTTTTGCGTTAAATTTAATAACAGCCCTTTGTTCCATCTTAATAATTCAACATGAGAAAAATTTGACTTCTTTAATGAACGGCCGTTTCGTTTGAGTTACTTTAACAACTGCGCAGTACTTTTGGCAGAAAGCAGGCAGATGGTCACGGTTTATAACGCATTCGCGATTACACTGGTGGCGCCAACGTAGGCTGAAATCTAGCGCCAGTCTTAAAAATTCTTTGACGCACTGTGTGTTTTAGATTATACTGTACATCTGTTGACATTCTTTACGCATTGTAATAGCTACGGAATAGATTTATGATACTTTCCTTTAATAGCCAGATTCCTCTGTTCTGTTCCATAAACCAGAAACAGATACAGATATTTACGAATGAGCATGCGGATTAACATGAAAGATGTGAAATAAAACATTGAAATTTAAAAGCTTTCTCGGTGTTATGATATTCGTGTACTCACCGGTGAACGCAATGTGCGGCGGTGAGTATCCACTGGTTGTTTAAAATTGCTCCACCGCAGACAGTCTCTTGAAAGAAATTTGTCATTCGAATCGATACCTGTTGGAAAGAACGAAAAAAATCACGCAATCACGATCCATCCACAGTATCAAAGATTTCACGAAAATGAAAATAAGAAACTCAAGTGTGAAAGCTTAGTTTACTTTTTGTGGTTGAAATCAATGAAACGCGAAAAATCGATTATACAGTGCTTTTCAAACATGAATCAAGCTATGGTTTTTGCAGTAGATGCTTTACTATACCGTGCAAATTAATTGGGACAAGCTATTTTATTCTCAGAATTGTAATGTGATCGCCAGTTGATGTCGGAAACCCACGTAAACCTGTTTTATCACCTGTGAGGTGGTGTGACTGTTAGAACTTGATAGTAAGAATGTGGTTTGACCGCTTTTAAACAGGAAATAGGCACTTCAGCTTCAGTTGTGAGCTTTGGTGTGTGACAGGTGGATGTTAGTTTTTGCTCTCTGTGAGTACGTGTTGCTTTCGTGTGTTGAAAAATGGATATTTCCCCAAGGAAGCGTGCAAAAATAATTGCTCAGAAGGATCACACTTTTATGACAGTGAGAGATATCGCCTTTGCAGTTGGTGTAGGCAAATCAAGTGTATCAAGACTGCTTACGCGATACAATGCATCTGGATCATCGTCTCCAAAAAGGAGAGGTAAATGTGGAAGAAAACGAAAAACAACTCCACGAACCGATAAATATCTAATCAGAAATAGTAAAATAAATCCAAAAAAGCAAGCATCGATGTTAGTGGTTGTGATGTTAGTGATTCAACTGTACGCCGTAGGCTTCTGGAAGTTGGTCGGAAGGCAAGAAGACCAACGAAAAAACAATATTTGAATGCGAAAATGAAGATAAAACGTTTAGCATGGGCCAAAAAATATAAATCATGGACTGCTGACGACTGGAAAAAGGTAATTTTCAGGGATGAAACTCATTTATTTGTGCAGGGTTACCAAGCAAATGTCGTTAGACGAAGCAACTTAAGACCTGAGAATGTCAAACAAACTGTAAAACACCCTCTGAAACAGATGTTTTGGGGGTTTTTTCACATCAAATGGCACTGGAAGCTTAGTTCCTGTTCAAGATATTCAGCCAAGTACGTAGAAATATTACAACGTAGGATTGTTCCATTCTTGCAAACTTTTGACGGGACATTTCAACATGACTTGGCCCCATGTCACAATTCGAAATTGGTCAAGCTGGAAAATCAAATTCATTTGCTTGATTGACCTGGAAATTCACCAGACTTAAATCCCATAGAAAACTTATGGAATATTTTGAAGAGACGTTTACTTAAAACGGACTGTACAACCAAAGAACGCATGATAACGAATGCTATAAAAGTGTGGTTTATTAAGTGAAAAATATGTGCACTCAATTAGTGGAGTCAATGCCAAAACGAATTCAAGAGGTCATTTCTACTAAAGGAGGACATACTTCATACTAATACAGGTATTTATCAGTGTGTATCAAGGCATAGAATGATCTAAAGGCATAGTTTTGGAAAAAAGAGTGATTTTTTTACTTTGCCCCAATTAATTTGCACAGTATAGTAGAAATTCTGAGAAGGAATGACTGCGTTTGCTGTCATTTTTTATTTAAAAAAATATACTTCGCCAACAAAAATATTGAAAAGTTTCTGCAAAATCTGGCCTCTACGGTAGTTCCTTATTTATTTATAATAAATTCACCAATTTTATCAAATACACTGCTGGACAATTGCTAAGGACGGATCATAAACGGCTATATAGCGCATAAAAAAGTAAGTGTGGTTGGATGCCAAGTGAAATAAAATAATGTCAGAATGCCAGGACATTACAAGAAAGACAATTTATTGTGCTCTGAAATCCAGAAGGCTTTGGAACGTGTTCAAGGGACAAACAGGCCATTTTGTGCAGAATACGTAAACGTGAAAAGAATGCAATTACCGTCCGCAGGCGTTCCGGCGTAAGATGTCAATACGGGATATGGCCACCATGGAGGGCGATGCAAGATTCCACACGTCGTGTCATGCTTTGCACAACATTATCAAGCAGCTGTTGGGGTAATTTATCCCATTCCTCTGTCAGTGCACGGATGAGGGTGTCCTTGTTTATTGGAGGGCATTGGCGACCAGCAAGACTCCTCCCCAAAGCATCCCACACATTTTCAATGGGATTCAGATCTGGAGAACGTGCTGGCCATACGAGGCTCTCAAGACACTCCTGGACAGCGACTGTTCGATGACATGTTGCGTTGTCGTCCATGAAAATGAATCTATCACCGACAGCACCACGGAACATGCGAACATGAGGTAGCAGAACATCATTAATATATCGTTGGCCAGTCATAGTCCCAGTTGGAAGCACATAGAGGGACGTACGGCCATTGATCATGATGCCAGCCCATACCATGACACTACATGTCGGATATCGGTCCCTTCCCTGTATGTTTGCTGGACAACTATCACGCCAGATCAGTTGTCGTCGACAATCAGACGATAGACTGTATCTATTCTCATCTGAGAAGAGGACAGCAGACCAGTCGTTATCAGTCCAATTGCGATGTTGATGGCACCATTGCAAACGGGCGGTACGGTGACGTCTAGACAATGGGATGCACACAACAGGACGGCGGGAGTATAGTCCTCCTTCATGCAAACGTCTGGCGACAGTTTTTCGGGAGATCTGCTTGCCAGTAGCAGCCATAAACTGATTTGCTACCTCACTAGCTGTGCTGCGCCGGTGTCTTTTTGTTGATAGCACTATGTACCGATCTTCTGCAGGTGTCGTACTGCGAACACGACCTCCCCTGTGACGTTTGCTACACTCTCCATTTGTTTGAAATGATTTCCAAAGCCTTGAAACAACACTGTGGCTGACGTCGAAAACCCTGGCAACATCTGTTATTTTTCGCCCTTCTTCAATCTTGCCAATAATACGGCCACGCGTAAAATCATCTAGGTGATGTCGGGAAGACATACTGAAAATTGCAAGTTCGTCAATTGATTCTTTCCCTTTCAACTTTGCGTTTGAACAACAACGGTCAATACGCGTCAAATCCTTTATATCTCTTATCAGCGCTATGACGTCACGAACAAGTTCGGCAATCCAAAACAACACGTCTTACTGTATCCCGCACTTATGCTAATTTCCACATTTTCCTGCCTTCCATTTTATGGTTGCTATCGTTGCTATTGTCATCCGTCCTTAGCAATTGTCCGGCAGTGTATTAGGCATGTTTCGAGGGAACGAAACCTGTGTTACTTACAATCATATGTTGCTTCCAATAACCATTAGATTATCATAATGGGCAGACAAATGACTAGCTATGCCGGTTAACACTTAAAAGCTTTTAATATAAGTAAAATAATACAGTGCTGAAATCTTAGAAAATATGCTTCAAGTGGCTGAGAAGTTTGCAAGACTTCGTAACATTAGCGTGCAGAAGTGCTCCACATCGACTCAAATCATACCATAAGATCCCCAAGATGTAAGAATATGGGACAAGTGAGCAAAGCCGTCCAAACAAGGAATCCAAAGGATACAAAGGCACTTTATTGAAAAGGTAGCTTCGAGCACAACTGGACAGAAGACAGAAACGTCCATGTGACAGGCGGCTGCCAAGAAAAATCCAGTCTTTAGTAGGGGATATGATCCCCCCTGACTGCGTTGCAGGATTTACAACGTCTGTCCATGCTGAGGACGAGGTTGTCAAGGAGCTGTTGAGGCATCGCGGCCTATTCCTCTTGTAGCGCCAATCGCAGCTGCGGAATCGTTGCTAGCGGCTGGTAACGTGCTGCCAAGCGTCTCCCGAGAAGGTCCCACACGTGTTCGATTGGATTTGGGTCCGGGGACCTTGCGGGCCAATCCATGCGTTGAACATCTTCACTCTCCAACAGCTCTGCGACAGCCACTGTACGATGAAATGTAGCGTTGTCGTCCATAAAGAGGAACTCAGGACCCACAGCACCTCTAAACAGACGCACGTGAGGCAGGAGAACCTCGGTACAATAGCGGACACCAGTGACTGAACATTCTTGGAAGATGTGGAGGTCAGTACGGCTACTAAGCATGATACCGCACCAAACGAGAACTCCGCCATTTCCAAACCTGTCCCTTTTCATGATGTTGGAGGTGTGATTGCGTGTTCCCTGCTCTCGCTTGATGTGTATACATCCAGAATCGCTCGTCAGACTAAATCGGCTCTCATGCGTAAAGAGAATTCGACCCCTTTGCTGATGTGTCCAGTTCTTGTGTTCCTAGCACCACAGAAACCGCCGTTTTTGATGAGCAGGCGTTGATGGCACACACCGTAATGGTCGTCGTGCAAATAGACCACCTTTGTGCAGCCTCTTGGCCACGGTAAAACGCGATAACAGACGTCCAGTTGTCTGTTGCATGTGCCTTGCGATTTCTCCCGCTGTCTCTTCTCGCCTGTTGGACAATATACCGGTCGTCCACCGCCGTGGTTGCTCGTGGACGACCACTGCTATACTCTCGGACAGCTGTTCTTGTCGTTTGAAATGCTCTCCAAGCTCGTGAAACTATGCTCTTTGCGATCCCGAACTCCTCGGCCACACTAGTCACACTTCGACCTTCTTCCAACTTCCCAATGACACGACCTCGGGTAAATTCATCCAGATGTCGTCTACTGGATTGCCTGTTGGCCATATCACACGGTGGCAGCAACTCGACGTCGTTCAAACCGATGTACAATAGCTTTCGCCGAATTGCTGGGCGTACACCGCCCCTGTGCTTTACACCCTTCCGACCCCCCCTTTTACGTCATGCTGCATATATGCGCATGCCCTACCGTACCGGAACCTAGTCTATCTCCTGAGTGGTCTTTCGGTCCGTTCTGCCTGCTCGTTCCGTTGTTATGCTAATTTCTCCTCTTCGTTCTTAATGTTTGCACACCAGTGTATAATACAGCAATGCGCAGTGTCTCACCTGGCAATCAGTGAAGAATCTGTTCTGTAAATTCGGAGCATTCGTAATTTTTTTGTTCAGAATTTAACGACCGCCATGAGCAACTCAAAGGGCTATAAGCAGTCTTCTGTCCTTAATTTGGGCCCATCGGTTACAGTTAGGTGGACAGAAGAAGCGCATAAGACACACATCACCCATGGCTCACCCGCTACTCGAACCCGCCTCGAACGAATGGTCCTCAAACTACTCTACCACTAGGACAGCGCATTCGTGATTTTGTCCTGCTGTGAACTTCCAGTGTTATTCAGTAACTAGACGCCGCTTATTTTAAACTGTCTAACTTACATTAGTGGCCAAAATTGTGGAAACCTTTTGGAAAAAATGTATTTTTGAGGTTTGATATCTCATAACACCCCTTGTTTTTGGAGTAATACCATAAAATTATATATCAATGGAAAGGTAGTTTCGTTAAGAATGTATTGCAATAACATTTATGAATTTTGTATTAGAACAGTGCTTATAAAGAAGAAAAGTGAAACATATAGAAAACATGAGATATATAAAAATTCTGACCATGTCAGTTAATACTTAGTTGGGTAACCTTTAGCGTTAATTACGGCCTTACAACGTCTTCCCATGGAGTGAATCAAGTTTTCTAGTTCTGCAGCTGTTATAATGTGAAACCAAGATTGAATTATTGCTTCTATTAATTGGATTTTATTGCTGGGTTGCTTCTGACTAACAAGTTTCTTTAGTCGGCTCCATAGATTTTCGATGGGGTTAAGGTCTGGGTTATTCCCAGGCCATTCCAGCAGTGGAATATGATTATCTTGAAACCACGTTTTCCACACAGCAGCAACATGACATGGAGCTGAATCCTGTTGAAATATAAATGCTTCATTATCTTGGAAAAGATCACGTGCAGAAGGCTTCAGTTTGGGTTCAAGTATTTCATTAATATATTTCTGGCCATTTATATTCCCATTAATCATGCAAATTCTGTCCACACCTTTTGATGTCATAAAACCCCAGATCATAACACTAACTGAGTGTTTCACGGTACATGTAATGCAATCAGGATGCAAATCTTCACCGATTCTTCTCCTTACGTATTTTATGCCATCACTACCAAACAGGGAGATTTTGGTGTCATCACTCCAAATAAGACTGTCCCATTGTTCCGCTGTCCAGTTAACATGTGTTTTAGCCCAGTTTAATGTTTTCAACCTTTGTTTGAGAGTTAAAATGGCTTTTTTCGGGGAATTCTAGCTTTTAGACCAAATTCCTACAGTCTGCACCGAACAATTCTTGCACTCAACTTAACATTCCATTGCGCCATTTCATCTTGTATATACCCAGATGATTTTCTTCTGTCACCTAGGCACAGTCTCTTAATTCTTCTATCATCACTTGCTGTTGTGCACCTTTTCTTGCCTTTATTAGTCTGGTTTTGTAGCGACTGAGTGTCCCCATACCTCTTCAAAAATTTAGAAATGCCATCTTTGGTTAAGTTTCCACCAATTTTTCTTCTAATTTGTTCATAATTGAAGCCTTGTTCACTTAATAAGTACTATTTTACATCACTTTCTGGGTGACCAGTCAACTCTTTGCGCCATTTCTTTAATTTTATTACGTTTTACAAGCTCACTAAATGAAAGAACACAAAAAAAAAAACCCAAACCAATTGGATAGCAATCATATAATGCACTGACAAATGTCCTCATCTCTGCTCCAATACATGACATTAATAGCTGAATCCTACTGTGACCTGATTGGCTCATTGCCAGAAGAAGATGACACCTAATTGGCTCATTGCCAAAACAAGATGAGCCCTGATTGGCTCTCTAAACACTCATGCTCATTGGCTACATTCAAATGAAGGAAACCTACTTCATATCAACCTAAGCAAGTTGTGCTTCCTTTGTCTGATCATTTGGCTGTAACTTTTCATAGAATACAGATATTGAACAAACTTTGTTGCATTACATTATTGATGAAATTATCTTTCCATTGATACACTGACGGAAAAAAATCCCAAAACCACGAAAAAATAGTTGTAGATGAATGAAATGGAGGTAATACATTTGTACAGGTAACATATTTAATCGATTAAGGTTTCAAGATCAGAGCGTAATGTAAGCGCGAGAAGAACCATTTAAAATGTGAAATGCTGGTACAATAATAACCGGTGTAACCGCCAGAATGTTGAATGCAAGCATGCAAACGTTCATGCATTGTGTCGTACAGGTGCTGGATGTCAGTTTGTGGGATGGAGTTCCATGCCTGTTGCACTTGGTCGGTCAATACAGGGACGGTTAATGCTGCTTGGGGGTGACGCTGGAGTTGTCGTCCAATGATTTCCCATACGTGCTCGATTGGTGAAAGATCTGGTGATCTAGCAGGCCACTGCAACATGTCGACACTCTGTAGAGCATGTTTGGTTATAACAGCGGAATGCGGGCGAGCGTTATCCTGTTGGAAAACACCCCTGGAATGCTGTTCATGAACGACAGCACAACAGGTTGAATCACCAGACCGACGTACAACTGTGCCGTCAGGGTGCGTGGGATAACCACGAGAGTGCTCCTGCTGTCATAGGAAATTGCTCCCCAGACCATAACTCCAAGTGTAGGTCCAGTGTGTCTCGGCCGCAGACAGGTTCGTTGCAGGCGCTCACCTGGCCTCCTTCTAACCAACACACGGCCATCACTGGCACCCAGGCAGAACCGACTTTCATCAGAAAACACAACAAATCTCCACTCCGTCCTCCAATAGCTCATTGGCTATTGGAGGACGGAGTGGAGATTAGCTTGACACCCCTGACGTCGCAAACGGCAGTGGTTTGGAGTAAGTGGAATGCACGCTACAGGGCGTCTGGCTCGGAGCTGTCCTTCAAGTAACCGATTTGTAACAGTTCGTTGTGTCACTGTGGTGGCAACTGCAGCTCGAATTGCTGCCGCAGACGCGCTACGATGCGCCACGGCCATACGCCGTACACTCTCAGTAGTGCCACGTGGCCGGCCGGAACCCGGTCTTCTTGAGGCAGTACCTTTCCTTGACCACCGCTGCCAACAATCATGCACAGTGGCTACATTCCTGCCAAGTCGTTCTGCAATATTGCGGAAAGAAAATCCACCTTCTCGTAGCCCTATTACACGACCTCGTTCAAACTCCGTGAGCTGTTGATAATGGCTTCTTCGTCTTCTTAGAGGCATTCTTGACTAACATCAACACACTACGTGGAATCTCAACGATAACTAACGCTCACGAACGTTACAGCGCGTATTTACAGCAAACCTGCTTTGCATGTTCCGAGGGCGCTACTAGCGCCACACGTATGCGCCGAGCGTGGAATGTACATAGACGTCATCTTACAGATGTACTCTCACCGCCTACCAACTGTCGTTTATCTAACACAACCCCTTCTTGGTGTTGGGATTTCTTTTTCCGTCAGTGTATTTTGGGAGTTATATTACCATGAGGAGACTCATGTCTTTGGAATTCAATTCTATATGTACTTGTGCCTTAGTTTTCCATAATAAAGTCATTCTATGCAATAATTCATAAAATAAAAAGCGTTTGAACAAGAGACTCGTGGATGAAGCCGAATTCATGCAGAGACATC
Source organism: Macrothele yani (assembly GCA_039090855.1). Taxonomy (NCBI): domain Eukaryota; kingdom Metazoa; phylum Arthropoda; class Arachnida; order Araneae; family Macrothelidae; genus Macrothele; species Macrothele yani. The sequence continues at coordinate 110,895,230 of CM077033.1, read as the reverse complement.
ATCATTCCTTGGTTATAAGAGATACTTACAATGAAAGGAAATTCTCCTTCGTAGGCTTCCGATCCACCAACTATTTTTTGTTTTCTGATCATTTGCTTCCCACATTCCACTTCGGATTCTTCGATGTCAAGGAAAAATCCTCCTGAAAAAACATCCCTTTCGTTAGTTATCTGTAAGCACACATTTTAAAATTTGCACAAGTAGGCCAGCAAAATTTTACCAAGAAAACAAAATTTAAAACACATGCGCACCCAATTCAATATATGGAAGTTTTGCAAAAATAACCCCTGTGCGGAAATAAAATCTTCCCAGAAGAAACAGATGTAGAATTTCGGAGAATAAGGCTGAAATAAGTATGAAATTCCCAGAAGAAGCAGATGTAGAATTTCGGAGAATAAAGACTGAAATTGCAAGTATGCAACGGGAACCTTCCCAGAAGAAGCAGATGTAGAATTTCGGAGAATAAAGACTGAAATTGCAAGTATGCAACGGGAACCTTCCCAGAAGAAGCAGATGTAGAATTTCGGAGAATAAAGACTGAAATTGCAAGTATGCAACGGGAACCTTCCCAGAAGAAGCAGATGTAGAATTTCGGAGAATAAAGACTGAAATTGCAAGTATGCAACGGGAACCTTCCCAGAAGAAGCAGATGTAGAATTTCGGAGAATAAAGACTGAAATTGCAAGTATGCAACGGGAACCTTCCCAGAAGAAGCAGATGTAGAATTTCGGAGAATAAAGACTGAAATTGCAAGTATGCAACGGGAACCTTCCCAGAAGAAGCAGATGTAGAATTTCGGAGAATAAAGACTGAAATTGCAAGTATGCAACGGGAACCTTCCCAGAAGAAGCAGATGTAGAATTTCGGAGAATAAAGACTGAAATTGCAAGTATGCAACGGGAACCTTCCCAGAAGAAGCAGATGTAGAATTTCGGAGAATAAAGACTGAAATTGCAAGTATGCAACGGGAACCTTCCCAGAAGAAGCAGATGTAGAATTTCGGAGAATAAAGACTGAAATTGCAAGTATGCAACGGGAACCTTCCCAGAAGAAGCAGATGTAGAATTTCGGAGAATAAAGACTGAAATTGCAAGTATGCAACGGGAACCTTCCCAGAAGAAGCAGATGTAGAATTTCGGAGAATAAAGACTGAAATTGCAAGTATGCAACGGGAACCTTCCCAGAAGAAGCAGATGTAGAATTTCGGAGAATAAAGACTGAAATTGCAAGTATGCAACGGGAACCTTCCCAGAAGAAGCAGATGTAGAATTTCGGAGAATAAAGACTGAAATTGCAAGTATGCAACGGGAACCTTCCCAGAAGAAGCAGATGTAGAATTTCGGAGAATAAAGACTGAAATTGCAAGTATGCAACGGGAACCTTCCCAGAAGAAGCAGATGTAGAATTTCGGAGAATAAAGACTGAAATTGCAAGTATGCAACGGGAACCTTCCCAGAAGAAGCAGATGTAGAATTTCGGAGAATAAAGACTGAAATTGCAAGTATGCAACGGGAACCTTCCCAGAAGAAGCAGATGTAGAATTTCGGAGAATAAAGACTGAAATTGCAAGTATGCAACGGGAACCTTCCCAGAAGAAGCAGATGTAGAATTTCGGAGAATAAAGACTGAAATTGCAAGTATGCAACGGGAACCTTCCCAGAAGAAGCAGATGTAGAATTTCGGAGAATAAAGACTGAAATTGCAAGTATGCAACGGGAACCTTCCCAGAAGAAGCAGATGTAGAATTTCGGAGAATAAAGACTGAAATTGCAAGTATGCAACGGGAACCTTCCCAGAAGAAGCAGATGTAGAATTTCGGAGAATAAAGACTGAAATTGCAAGTATGCAACGGGAACCTTCCCAGAAGAAGCAGATGTAGAATTTCGGAGAATAAAGACTGAAATTGCAAGTATGCAACGGGAACCTTCCCAGAAGAAGCAGATGTAGAATTTCGGAGAATAAAGACTGAAATTGCAAGTATGCAACGGGAACCTTCCCAGAAGAAGCAGATGTAGAATTTCGGAGAATAAAGACTGAAATTGCAAGTATGCAACGGGAACCTTCCCAGAAGAAGCAGATGTAGAATTTCGGAGAATAAAGACTGAAATTGCAAGTATGCAACGGGAACCTTCCCAGAAGAAGCAGATGTAGAATTTCGGAGAATAAAGACTGAAATTGCAAGTATGCAACGGGAACCTTCCCAGAAGAAGCAGATGTAGAATTTCGGAGAATAAAGACTGAAATTGCAAGTATGCAACGGGAACCTTCCCAGAAGAAGCAGATGTAGAATTTCGGAGAATAAAGACTGAAATTGCAAGTATGCAACGGGAACCTTCCCAGAAGAAGCAGATGTAGAATTTCGGAGAATAAAGACTGAAATTGCAAGTATGCAACGGGAACCTTCCCAGAAGAAGCAGATGTAGAATTTCGGAGAATAAAGACTGAAATTGCAAGTATGCAACGGGAACCTTCCCAGAAGAAGCAGATGTAGAATTTCGGAGAATAAAGACTGAAATTGCAAGTATGCAACGGGAACCTTCCCAGAAGAAGCAGATGTAGAATTTCGGAGAATAAAGACTGAAATTGCAAGTATGCAACGGGAACCTTCCCAGAAGAAGCAGATGTAGAATTTCGGAGAATAAAGACTGAAATTGCAAGTATGCAACGGGAACCTTCCCAGAAGAAGCAGATGTAGAATTTCGGAGAATAAAGACTGAAATTGCAAGTATGCAACGGGAACCTTCCCAGAAGAAGCAGATGTAGAATTTCGGAGAATAAAGACTGAAATTGCAAGTATGCAACGGGAACCTTCCCAGAAGAAGCAGATGTAGAATTTCGGAGAATAAAGACTGAAATTGCAAGTATGCAACGGGAACCTTCCCAGAAGAAGCAGATGTAGAATTTCGGAGAATAAAGACTGAAATTGCAAGTATGCAACGGGAACCTTCCCAGAAGAAGCAGATGTAGAATTTCGGAGAATAAAGACTGAAATTGCAAGTATGCAACGGGAACCTTCCCAGAAGAAGCAGATGTAGAATTTCGGAGAATAAAGACTGAAATTGCAAGTATGCAACGGGAACCTTCCCAGAAGAAGCAGATGTAGAATTTCGGAGAATAAAGACTGAAATTGCAAGTATGCAACGGGAACCTTCCCAGAAGAAGCAGATGTAGAATTTCGGAGAATAAAGACTGAAATTGCAAGTATGCAACGGGAACCTTCCCAGAAGAAGCAGATGTAGAATTTCGGAGAATAAAGACTGAAATTGCAAGTATGCAACGGGAACCTTCCCAGAAGAAGCAGATGTAGAATTTCGGAGAATAAAGACTGAAATTGCAAGTATGCAACGGGAACCTTCCCAGAAGAAGCAGATGTAGAATTTCGGAGAATAAAGACTGAAATTGCAAGTATGCAACGGGAACCTTCCCAGAAGAAGCAGATGTAGAATTTCGGAGAATAAAGACTGAAATTGCAAGTATGCAACGGGAACCTTCCCAGAAGAAGCAGATGTAGAATTTCGGAGAATAAAGACTGAAATTGCAAGTATGCAACGGGAACCTTCCCAGAAGAAGCAGATGTAGAATTTCGGAGAATAAAGACTGAAATTGCAAGTATGCAACGGGAACCTTCCCAGAAGAAGCAGATGTAGAATTTCGGAGAATAAAGACTGAAATTGCAAGTATGCAACGGGAACCTTCCCAGAAGAAGCAGATGTAGAATTTCGGAGAATAAAGACTGAAATTGCAAGTATGCAACGGGAACCTTCCCAGAAGAAGCAGATGTAGAATTTCGGAGAATAAAGACTGAAATTGCAAGTATGCAACGGGAACCTTCCCAGAAGAAGCAGATGTAGAATTTCGGAGAATAAAGACTGAAATTGCAAGTATGCAACGGGAACCTTCCCAGAAGAAGCAGATGTAGAATTTCGGAGAATAAAGACTGAAATTGCAAGTATGCAACGGGAACCTTCCCAGAAGAAGCAGATGTAGAATTTCGGAGAATAAAGACTGAAATTGCAAGTATGCAACGGGAACCTTCCCAGAAGAAGCAGATGTAGAATTTCGGAGAATAAAGACTGAAATTGCAAGTATGCAACGGGAACCTTCCCAGAAGAAGCAGATGTAGAATTTCGGAGAATAAAGACTGAAATTGCAAGTATGCAACGGGAACCTTCCCAGAAGAAGCAGATGTAGAATTTCGGAGAATAAAGACTGAAATTGCAAGTATGCAACAGGAACCTTCCCAGAAGAAGCAGATGTAGAATTTCGGAGAATAAAGACTGAAATTGCAAGTATGCAACGGGAACCTTCCCAGAAGAAGCAGATGTAGAATTTCGGAGAATAAAGACTGAAATTGCAAGTATGCAACGGGAACCTTCCCAGAAGAAGCAGATGTAGAATTTCGGAGAATAAAGACTGAAATTGCAAGTATGCAACGGGAACCTTCCCAGAAGAAGCAGATGTAGAATTTCGGAGAATAAAGACTGAAATTGCAAGTATGCAACGGGAACCTTCCCAGAAGAAGCAGATGTAGAATTTCGGAGAATAAAGACTGAAATTGCAAGTATGCAACGGGAACCTTCCCAGAAGAAGCAGATGTAGAATTTCGGAGAATAAAGACTGAAATTGCAAGTATGCAACGGGAACCTTCCCAGAAGAAGCAGATGTAGAATTTCGGAGAATAAAGACTGAAATTGCAAGTATGCAACGGGAACCTTCCCAGAAGAAGCAGATGTAGAATTTCGGAGAATAAAGACTGAAATTGCAAGTATGCAACGGGAACCTTCCCAGAAGAAGCAGATGTAGAATTTCGGAGAATAAAGACTGAAATTGCAAGTATGCAACGGGAACCTTCCCAGAAGAAGCAGATGTAGAATTTCGGAGAATAAAGACTGAAATTGCAAGTATGCAACGGGAACCTTCCCAGAAGAAGCAGATGTAGAATTTCGGAGAATAAAGACTGAAATTGCAAGTATGCAACGGGAACCTTCCCAGAAGAAGCAGATGTAGAATTTCGGAGAATAAAGACTGAAATTGCAAGTATGCAACGGGAACCTTCCCAGAAGAAGCAGATGTAGAATTTCGGAGAATAAAGACTGAAATTGCAAGTATGCAACGGGAACCTTCCCAGAAGAAGCAGATGTAGAATTTCGGAGAATAAAGACTGAAATTGCAAGTATGCAACGGGAACCTTCCCAGAAGAAGCAGATGTAGAATTTCGGAGAATAAAGACTGAAATTGCAAGTATGCAACGGGAACCTTCCCAGAAGAAGCAGATGTAGAATTTCGGAGAATAAAGACTGAAATTGCAAGTATGCAACGGGAACCTTCCCAGAAGAAGCAGATGTAGAATTTCGGAGAATAAAGACTGAAATTGCAAGTATGCAACGGGAACCTTCCCAGAAGAAGCAGATGTAGAATTTCGGAGAATAAAGACTGAAATTGCAAGTATGCAACGGGAACCTTCCCAGAAGAAGCAGATGTAGAATTTCGGAGAATAAAGACTGAAATTGCAAGTATGCAACGGGAACCTTCCCAGAAGAAGCAGATGTAGAATTTCGGAGAATAAAGACTGAAATTGCAAGTATGCAACGGGAACCTTCCCAGAAGAAGCAGATGTAGAATTTCGGAGAATAAAGACTGAAATTGCAAGTATGCAACGGGAACCTTCCCAGAAGAAGCAGATGTAGAATTTCGGAGAATAAAGACTGAAATTGCAAGTATGCAACGGGAACCTTCCCAGAAGAAGCAGATGTAGAATTTCGGAGAATAAAGACTGAAATTGCAAGTATGCAACGGGAACCTTCCCAGAAGAAGCAGATGTAGAATTTCGGAGAATAAAGACTGAAATTGCAAGTATGCAACGGGAACCTTCCCAGAAGAAGCAGATGTAGAATTTCGGAGAATAAAGACTGAAATTGCAAGTATGCAACGGGAACCTTCCCAGAAGAAGCAGATGTAGAATTTCGGAGAATAAAGACTGAAATTGCAAGTATGCAACGGGAACCTTCCCAGAAGAAGCAGATGTAGAATTTCGGAGAATAAAGACTGAAATTGCAAGTATGCAACGGGAACCTTCCCAGAAGAAGCAGATGTAGAATTTCGGAGAATAAAGACTGAAATTGCAAGTATGCAACGGGAACCTTCCCAGAAGAAGCAGATGTAGAATTTCGGAGAATAAAGACTGAAATTGCAAGTATGCAACGGGAACCTTCCCAGAAGAAGCAGATGTAGAATTTCGGAGAATAAAGACTGAAATTGCAAGTATGCAACGGGAACCTTCCCAGAAGAAGCAGATGTAGAATTTCGGAGAATAAAGACTGAAATTGCAAGTATGCAACGGGAACCTTCCCAGAAGAAGCAGATGTAGAATTTCGGAGAATAAAGACTGAAATTGCAAGTATGCAACGGGAACCTTCCCAGAAGAAGCAGATGTAGAATTTCGGAGAATAAAGACTGAAATTGCAAGTATGCAACGGGAACCTTCCCAGAAGAAGCAGATGTAGAATTTCGGAGAATAAAGACTGAAATTGCAAGTATGCAACGGGAACCTTCCCAGAAGAAGCAGATGTAGAATTTCGGAGAATAAAGACTGAAATTGCAAGTATGCAACGGGAACCTTCCCAGAAGAAGCAGATGTAGAATTTCGGAGAATAAAGACTGAAATTGCAAGTATGCAACGGGAACCTTCCCAGAAGAAGCAGATGTAGAATTTCGGAGAATAAAGACTGAAATTGCAAGTATGCAACGGGAACCTTCCCAGAAGAAGCAGATGTAGAATTTCGAGAATAAAGACTGAAATTGCAAGTATGCAACGGGAACCTTCCCAGAAGAAGCAGATGTAGAATTTCGGAGAATAAAGACTGAAATTGCAAGTATGCAACGGGAACCTTCCCAGAAGAAGCAGATGTAGAATTTCGGAGAATAAAGACTGAAATTGCAAGTATGCAACGGGAACCTTCCCAGAAGAAGCAGATGTAGAATTTCGGAGAATAAAGACTGAAATTGCAAGTATGCAACGGGAACCTTCCCAGAAGAAGCAGATGTAGAATTTCGGAGAATAAAGACTGAAATTGCAAGTATGCAACGGGAACCTTCCCAGAAGAAGCAGATGTAGAATTTCGGAGAATAAAGACTGAAATTGCAAGTATGCAACGGGAACCTTCCCAGAAGAAGCAGATGTAGAATTTCGGAGAATAAAGACTGAAATTGCAAGTATGCAACGGGAACCTTCCCAGAAGAAGCAGATGTAGAATTTCGGAGAATAAAGACTGAAATTGCAAGTATGCAACGGGAACCTTCCCAGAAGAAGCAGATGTAGAATTTCGGAGAATAAAGACTGAAATTGCAAGTATGCAACGGGAACCTTCCCAGAAGAAGCAGATGTAGAATTTCGGAGAATAAAGACTGAAATTGCAAGTATGCAACGGGAACCTTCCCAGAAGAAGCAGATGTAGAATTTCGGAGAATAAAGACTGAAATTGCAAGTATGCAACGGGAACCTTCCCAGAAGAAGCAGATGTAGAATTTCGGAGAATAAAGACTGAAATTGCAAGTATGCAACGGGAACCTTCCCAGAAGAAGCAGATGTAGAATTTCGGAGAATAAAGACTGAAATTGCAAGTATGCAACGGGAACCTTCCCAGAAGAAGCAGATGTAGAATTTCGGAGAATAAAGACTGAAATTGCAAGTATGCAACGGGAACCTTCCCAGAAGAAGCAGATGTAGAATTTCGGAGAATAAAGACTGAAATTGCAAGTATGCAACGGGAACCTTCCCAGAAGAAGCAGATGTAGAATTTCGGAGAATAAAGACTGAAATTGCAAGTATGCAACGGGAACCTTCCCAGAAGAAGCAGATGTAGAATTTCGGAGAATAAAGACTGAAATTGCAAGTATGCAACGGGAACCTTCCCAGAAGAAGCAGATGTAGAATTTCGGAGAATAAAGACTGAAATTGCAAGTATGCAACGGGAACCTTCCCAGAAGAAGCAGATGTAGAATTTCGGAGAATAAAGACTGAAATTGCAAGTATGCAACGGGAACCTTCCCAGAAGAAGCAGATGTAGAATTTCGGAGAATAAAGACTGAAATTGCAAGTATGCAACGGGAACCTTCCCAGAAGAAGCAGATGTAGAATTTCGGAGAATAAAGACTGAAATTGCAAGTATGCAACGGGAACCTTCCCAGAAGAAGCAGATGTAGAATTTCGGAGAATAAAGACTGAAATTGCAAGTATGCAACGGGAACCTTCCCAGAAGAAGCAGATGTAGAATTTCGGAGAATAAAGACTGAAATTGCAAGTATGCAACGGGAACCTTCCCAGAAGAAGCAGATGTAGAATTTCGGAGAATAAAGACTGAAATTGCAAGTATGCAACGGGAACCTTCCCAGAAGAAGCAGATGTAGAATTTCGGAGAATAAAGACTGAAATTGCAAGTATGCAACGGGAACCTTCCCAGAAGAAGCAGATGTAGAATTTCGGAGAATAAAGACTGAAATTGCAAGTATGCAACGGGAACCTTCCCAGAAGAAGCAGATGTAGAATTTCGGAGAATAAAGACTGAAATTGCAAGTATGCAACGGGAACCTTCCCAGAAGAAGCAGATGTAGAATTTCGGAGAATAAAGACTGAAATTGCAAGTATGCAACGGGAACCTTCCCAGAAGAAGCAGATGTAGAATTTCGGAGAATAAAGACTGAAATTGCAAGTATGCAACGGGAACCTTCCCAGAAGAAGCAGATGTAGAATTTCGGAGAATAAAGACTGAAATTGCAAGTATGCAACGGGAACCTTCCCAGAAGAAGCAGATGTAGAATTTCGGAGAATAAAGACTGAAATTGCAAGTATGCAACGGGAACCTTCCCAGAAGAAGCAGATGTAGAATTTCGGAGAATAAAGACTGAAATTGCAAGTATGCAACGGGAACCTTCCCAGAAGAAGCAGATGTAGAATTTCGGAGAATAAAGACTGAAATTGCAAGTATGCAACGGGAACCTTCCCAGAAGAAGCAGATGTAGAATTTCGGAGAATAAAGACTGAAATTGCAAGTATGCAACGGGAACCTTCCCAGAAGAAGCAGATGTAGAATTTCGGAGAATAAAGACTGAAATTGCAAGTATGCAACGGGAACCTTCCCAGAAGAAGCAGATGTAGAATTTCGGAGAATAAAGACTGAAATTGCAAGTATGCAACGGGAACCTTCCCAGAAGAAGCAGATGTAGAATTTCGGAGAATAAAGACTGAAATTGCAAGTATGCAACGGGAACCTTCCCAGAAGAAGCAGATGTAGAATTTCGGAGAATAAAGACTGAAATTGCAAGTATGCAACGGGAACCTTCCCAGAAGAAGCAGATGTAGAATTTCGGAGAATAAAGACTGAAATTGCAAGTATGCAACGGGAACCTTCCCAGAAGAAGCAGATGTAGAATTTCGGAGAATAAAGACTGAAATTGCAAGTATGCAACGGGAACCTTCCCAGAAGAAGCAGATGTAGAATTTCGGAGAATAAAGACTGAAATTGCAAGTATGCAACGGGAACCTTCCCAGAAGAAGCAGATGTAGAATTTCGGAGAATAAAGACTGAAATTGCAAGTATGCAACGGGAACCTTCCCAGAAGAAGCAGATGTAGAATTTCGGAGAATAAAGACTGAAATTGCAAGTATGCAACGGGAACCTTCCCAGAAGAAGCAGATGTAGAATTTCGGAGAATAAAGACTGAAATTGCAAGTATGCAACGGGAACCTTCCCAGAAGAAGCAGATGTAGAATTTCGGAGAATAAAGACTGAAATTGCAAGTATGCAACGGGAACCTTCCCAGAAGAAGCAGATGTAGAATTTCGGAGAATAAAGACTGAAATTGCAAGTATGCAACGGGAACCTTCCCAGAAGAAGCAGATGTAGAATTTCGGAGAATAAAGACTGAAATTGCAAGTATGCAACGGGAACCTTCCCAGAAGAAGCAGATGTAGAATTTCGGAGAATAAAGACTGAAATTGCAAGTATGCAACGGGAACCTTCCCAGAAGAAGCAGATGTAGAATTTCGGAGAATAAAGACTGAAATTGCAAGTATGCAACGGGAACCTTCCCAGAAGAAGCAGATGTAGAATTTCGGAGAATAAAGACTGAAATTGCAAGTATGCAACGGGAACCTTCCCAGAAGAAGCAGATGTAGAATTTCGGAGAATAAAGACTGAAATTGCAAGTATGCAACGGGAACCTTCCCAGAAGAAGCAGATGTAGAATTTCGGAGAATAAAGACTGAAATTGCAAGTATGCAACGGGAACCTTCCCAGAAGAAGCAGATGTAGAATTTCGGAGAATAAAGACTGAAATTGCAAGTATGCAACGGGAACCTTCCCAGAAGAAACAGATGTAGAATTTCGGAGAATAAAGACTGAAATTGCAAGTATGCAACGGGAACCTTCCCAGAAGAAGCAGATGTAGAATTTCGGAGAATAAAGACTGAAATTGCAAGTATGCAACGGGAACCTTCCCAGAAGAAGCAGATGTAGAATTTCGGAGAATAAAGACTGAAATTGCAAGTATGCAACGGGAACCTTCCCAGAAGAAGCAGATGTAGAATTTCGGAGAATAAAGACTGAAATTGCAAGTATGCAACGGGAACCTTCCCAGAAGAAGCAGATGTAGAATTTCGGAGAATAAAGACTGAAATTGCAAGTATGCAACGGGAACCTTCCCAGAAGAAGCAGATGTAGAATTTCGGAGAATAAAGACTGAAATTGCAAGTATGCAACGGGAACCTTCCCAGAAGAAGCAGATGTAGAATTTCGGAGAATAAAGACTGAAATTGCAAGTATGCAACGGGAACCTTCCCAGAAGAAGCAGATGTAGAATTTCGGAGAATAAAGACTGAAATTGCAAGTATGCAACGGGAACCTTCCCAGAAGAAACAGATGTAGAATTTCGGAGAATAAAGACTGAAATTGCAAGTATGCAACGGGAACCTTCCCAGAAGAAGCAGATGTAGAATTTCGGAGAATAAAGACTGAAATTGCAAGTATGCAACGGGAACCTTCCCAGAAGAAGCAGATGTAGAATTTCGGAGAATAAAGACTGAAATTGCAAGTATGCAACGGGAACCTTCCCAGAAGAAGCAGATGTAGAATTTCGGAGAATAAAGACTGAAATTGCAAGTATGCAACGGGAACCTTCCCAGAAGAAGCAGATGTAGAATTTCGGAGAATAAAGACTGAAATTGCAAGTATGCAACGGGAACCTTCCCAGAAGAAGCAGATGTAGAATTTCGGAGAATAAAGACTGAAATTGCAAGTATGCAACGGGAACCTTCCCAGAAGAAGCAGATGTAGAATTTCGGAGAATAAAGACTGAAATTGCAAGTATGCAACGGGAACCTTCCCAGAAGAAGCAGATGTAGAATTTCGGAGAATAAAGACTGAAATTGCAAGTATGCAACGGGAACCTTCCCAGAAGAAGCAGATGTAGAATTTCGGAGAATAAAGACTGAAATTGCAAGTATGCAACGGGAACCTTCCCAGAAGAAGCAGATGTAGAATTTCGGAGAATAAAGACTGAAATTGCAAGTATGCAACGGGAACCTTCCCAGAAGAAGCAGATGTAGAATTTCGGAGAATAAAGACTGAAATTGCAAGTATGCAACGGGAACCTTCCCAGAAGAAGCAGATGTAGAATTTCGGAGAATAAAGACTGAAATTGCAAGTATGCAACGGGAACCTTCCCAGAAGAAGCAGATGTAGAATTTCGGAGAATAAAGACTGAAATTGCAAGTATGCAACGGGAACCTTCCCAGAAGAAGCAGATGTAGAATTTCGGAGAATAAAGACTGAAATTGCAAGTATGCAACGGGAACCTTCCCAGAAGAAGCAGATGTAGAATTTCGGAGAATAAAGACTGAAATTGCAAGTATGCAACGGGAACCTTCCCAGAAGAAGCAGATGTAGAATTTCGGAGAATAAAGACTGAAATTGCAAGTATGCAACGGGAACCTTCCCAGAAGAAGCAGATGTAGAATTTCGGAGAATAAAGACTGAAATTGCAAGTATGCAACGGGAACCTTCCCAGAAGAAGCAGATGTAGAATTTCGGAGAATAAAGACTGAAATTGCAAGTATGCAACGGGAACCTTCCCAGAAGAAGCAGATGTAGAATTTCGGAGAATAAAGACTGAAATTGCAAGTATGCAACGGGAACCTTCCCAGAAGAAGCAGATGTAGAATTTCGGAGAATAAAGACTGAAATTGCAAGTATGCAACGGGAACCTTCCCAGAAGAAGCAGATGTAGAATTTCGGAGAATAAAGACTGAAATTGCAAGTATGCAACGGGAACCTTCCCAGAAGAAGCAGATGTAGAATTTCGGAGAATAAAGACTGAAATTGCAAGTATGCAACGGGAACCTTCCCAGAAGAAGCAGATGTAGAATTTCGGAGAATAAAGACTGAAATTGCAAGTATGCAACGGGAACCTTCCCAGAAGAAGCAGATGTAGAATTTCGGAGAATAAAGACTGAAATTGCAAGTATGCAACGGGAACCTTCCCAGAAGAAGCAGATGTAGAATTTCGGAGAATAAAGACTGAAATTGCAAGTATGCAACGGGAACCTTCCCAGAAGAAGCAGATGTAGAATTTCGGAGAATAAAGACTGAAATTGCAAGTATGCAACGGGAACCTTCCCAGAAGAAGCAGATGTAGAATTTCGGAGAATAAAGACTGAAATTGCAAGTATGCAACGGGAACCTTCCCAGAAGAAGCAGATGTAGAATTTCGGAGAATAAAGACTGAAATTGCAAGTATGCAACGGGAACCTTCCCAGAAGAAGCAGATGTAGAATTTCGGAGAATAAAGACTGAAATTGCAAGTATGCAACGGGAACCTTCCCAGAAGAAGCAGATGTAGAATTTCGGAGAATAAAGACTGAAATTGCAAGTATGCAACGGGAACCTTCCCAGAAGAAGCAGATGTAGAATTTCGGAGAATAAAGACTGAAATTGCAAGTATGCAACGGGAACCTTCCCAGAAGAAGCAGATGTAGAATTTCGGAGAATAAAGACTGAAATTGCAAGTATGCAACGGGAACCTTCCCAGAAGAAGCAGATGTAGAATTTCGGAGAATAAAGACTGAAATTGCAAGTATGCAACGGGAACCTTCCCAGAAGAAGCAGATGTAGAATTTCGGAGAATAAAGACTGAAATTGCAAGTATGCAACGGGAACCTTCCCAGAAGAAGCAGATGTAGAATTTCGGAGAATAAAGACTGAAATTGCAAGTATGCAACGGGAACCTTCCCAGAAGAAGCAGATGTAGAATTTCGGAGAATAAAGACTGAAATTGCAAGTATGCAACGGGAACCTTCCCAGAAGAAGCAGATGTAGAATTTCGGAGAATAAAGACTGAAATTGCAAGTATGCAACGGGAACCTTCCCAGAAGAAGCAGATGTAGAATTTCGGAGAATAAAGACTGAAATTGCAAGTATGCAACGGGAACCTTCCCAGAAGAAGCAGATGTAGAATTTCGGAGAATAAAGACTGAAATTGCAAGTATGCAACGGGAACCTTCCCAGAAGAAGCAGATGTAGAATTTCGGAGAATAAAGACTGAAATTGCAAGTATGCAACGGGAACCTTCCCAGAAGAAGCAGATGTAGAATTTCGGAGAATAAAGACTGAAATTGCAAGTATGCAACGGGAACCTTCCCAGAAGAAGCAGATGTAGAATTTCGGAGAATAAAGACTGAAATTGCAAGTATGCAACGGGAACCTTCCCAGAAGAAGCAGATGTAGAATTTCGGAGAATAAAGACTGAAATTGCAAGTATGCAACGGGAACCTTCCCAGAAGAAGCAGATGTAGAATTTCGGAGAATAAAGACTGAAATTGCAAGTATGCAACGGGAACCTTCCCAGAAGAAGCAGATGTAGAATTTCGGAGAATAAAGACTGAAATTGCAAGTATGCAACGGGAACCTTCCCAGAAGAAGCAGATGTAGAATTTCGGAGAATAAAGACTGAAATTGCAAGTATGCAACGGGAACCTTCCCAGAAGAAGCAGATGTAGAATTTCGGAGAATAAAGACTGAAATTGCAAGTATGCAACGGGAACCTTCCCAGAAGAAGCAGATGTAGAATTTCGGAGAATAAAGACTGAAATTGCAAGTATGCAACGGGAACCTTCCCAGAAGAAGCAGATGTAGAATTTCGGAGAATAAAGACTGAAATTGCAAGTATGCAACGGGAACCTTCCCAGAAGAAGCAGATGTAGAATTTCGGAGAATAAAGACTGAAATTGCAAGTATGCAACGGGAACCTTCCCAGAAGAAGCAGATGTAGAATTTCGGAGAATAAAGACTGAAATTGCAAGTATGCAACGGGAACCTTCCCAGAAGAAGCAGATGTAGAATTTCGGAGAATAAAGACTGAAATTGCAAGTATGCAACGGGAACCTTCCCAGAAGAAGCAGATGTAGAATTTCGGAGAATAAAGACTGAAATTGCAAGTATGCAACGGGAACCTTCCCAGAAGAAACAGATGTAGAATTTCGGAGAATAAAGACTGAAATTGCAAGTATGCAACGGGAACCTTCCCAGAAGAAGCAGATGTAGAATTTCGGAGAATAAAGACTGAAATTGCAAGTATGCAACGGGAACCTTCCCAGAAGAAGCAGATGTAGAATTTCGGAGAATAAAGACTGAAATTGCAAGTATGCAACGGGAACCTTCCCAGAAGAAGCAGATGTAGAATTTCGGAGAATAAAGACTGAAATTGCAAGTATGCAACGGGAACCTTCCCAGAAGAAGCAGATGTAGAATTTCGGAGAATAAAGACTGAAATTGCAAGTATGCAACGGGAACCTTCCCAGAAGAAGCAGATGTAGAATTTCGGAGAATAAAGACTGAAATTGCAAGTATGCAACGGGAACCTTCCCAGAAGAAACAGATGTAGAATTTCGGAGAATAAAGACTGAAATTGCAAGTATGCAACGGGAACCTTCCCAGAAGAAGCAGATGTAGAATTTCGGAGAATAAAGACTGAAATTGCAAGTATGCAACGGGAACCTTCCCAGAAGAAGCAGATGTAGAATTTCGGAGAATAAAGACTGAAATTGCAAGTATGCAACGGGAACCTTCCCAGAAGAAGCAGATGTAGAATTTCGGAGAATAAAGACTGAAATTGCAAGTATGCAACGGGAACCTTCCCAGAAGAAGCAGATGTAGAATTTCGGAGAATAAAGACTGAAATTGCAAGTATGCAACGGGAACCTTCCCAGAAGAAGCAGATGTAGAATTTCGGAGAATAAAGACTGAAATTGCAAGTATGCAACGGGAACCTTCCCAGAAGAAGCAGATGTAGAATTTCGGAGAATAAAGACTGAAATTGCAAGTATGCAACGGGAACCTTCCCAGAAGAAGCAGATGTAGAATTTCGGAGAATAAAGACTGAAATTGCAAGTATGCAACGGGAACCTTCCCAGAAGAAGCAGATGTAGAATTTCGGAGAATAAAGACTGAAATTGCAAGTATGCAACGGGAACCTTCCCAGAAGAAGCAGATGTAGAATTTCGGAGAATAAAGACTGAAATTGCAAGTATGCAACGGGAACCTTCCCAGAAGAAGCAGATGTAGAATTTCGGAGAATAAAGACTGAAATTGCAAGTATGCAACGGGAACCTTCCCAGAAGAAGCAGATGTAGAATTTCGGAGAATAAAGACTGAAATTGCAAGTATGCAACGGGAACCTTCCCAGAAGAAGCAGATGTAGAATTTCGGAGAATAAAGACTGAAATTGCAAGTATGCAACGGGAACCTTCCCAGAAGAAGCAGATGTAGAATTTCGGAGAATAAAGACTGAAATTGCAAGTATGCAACGGGAACCTTCCCAGAAGAAGCAGATGTAGAATTTCGGAGAATAAAGACTGAAATTGCAAGTATGCAACGGGAACCTTCCCAGAAGAAGCAGATGTAGAATTTCGGAGAATAAAGACTGAAATTGCAAGTATGCAACGGGAACCTTCCCAGAAGAAGCAGATGTAGAATTTCGGAGAATAAAGACTGAAATTGCAAGTATGCAACGGGAACCTTCCCAGAAGAAGCAGATGTAGAATTTCGGAGAATAAAGACTGAAATTGCAAGTATGCAACGGGAACCTTCCCAGAAGAAGCAGATGTAGAATTTCGGAGAATAAAGACTGAAATTGCAAGTATGCAACGGGAACCTTCCCAGAAGAAGCAGATGTAGAATTTCGGAGAATAAAGACTGAAATTGCAAGTATGCAACGGGAACCTTCCCAGAAGAAGCAGATGTAGAATTTCGGAGAATAAAGACTGAAATTGCAAGTATGCAACGGGAACCTTCCCAGAAGAAGCAGATGTAGAATTTCGGAGAATAAAGACTGAAATTGCAAGTATGCAACGGGAACCTTCCCAGAAGAAGCAGATGTAGAATTTCGGAGAATAAAGACTGAAATTGCAAGTATGCAACGGGAACCTTCCCAGAAGAAGCAGATGTAGAATTTCGGAGAATAAAGACTGAAATTGCAAGTATGCAACGGGAACCTTCCCAGAAGAAGCAGATGTAGAATTTCGGAGAATAAAGACTGAAATTGCAAGTATGCAACGGGAACCTTCCCAGAAGAAGCAGATGTAGAATTTCGGAGAATAAAGACTGAAATTGCAAGTATGCAACGGGAACCTTCCCAGAAGAAGCAGATGTAGAATTTCGGAGAATAAAGACTGAAATTGCAAGTATGCAACGGGAACCTTCCCAGAAGAAGCAGATGTAGAATTTCGGAGAATAAAGACTGAAATTGCAAGTATGCAACGGGAACCTTCCCAGAAGAAGCAGATGTAGAATTTCGGAGAATAAAGACTGAAATTGCAAGTATGCAACGGGAACCTTCCCAGAAGAAGCAGATGTAGAATTTCGGAGAATAAAGACTGAAATTGCAAGTATGCAACGGGAACCTTCCCAGAAGAAGCAGATGTAGAATTTCGGAGAATAAAGACTGAAATTGCAAGTATGCAACGGGAACCTTCCCAGAAGAAGCAGATGTAGAATTTCGGAGAATAAAGACTGAAATTGCAAGTATGCAACGGGAACCTTCCCAGAAGAAGCAGATGTAGAATTTCGGAGAATAAAGACTGAAATTGCAAGTATGCAACGGGAACCTTCCCAGAAGAAGCAGATGTAGAATTTCGGAGAATAAAGACTGAAATTGCAAGTATGCAACGGGAACCTTCCCAGAAGAAGCAGATGTAGAATTTCGGAGAATAAAGACTGAAATTGCAAGTATGCAACGGGAACCTTCCCAGAAGAAGCAGATGTAGAATTTCGGAGAATAAAGACTGAAATTGCAAGTATGCAACGGGAACCTTCCCAGAAGAAGCAGATGTAGAATTTCGGAGAATAAAGACTGAAATTGCAAGTATGCAACGGGAACCTTCCCAGAAGAAGCAGATGTAGAATTTCGGAGAATAAAGACTGAAATTGCAAGTATGCAACGGGAACCTTCCCAGAAGAAGCAGATGTAGAATTTCGGAGAATAAAGACTGAAATTGCAAGTATGCAACGGGAACCTTCCCAGAAGAAGCAGATGTAGAATTTCGGAGAATAAAGACTGAAATTGCAAGTATGCAACGGGAACCTTCCCAGAAGAAGCAGATGTAGAATTTCGGAGAATAAAGACTGAAATTGCAAGTATGCAACGGGAACCTTCCCAGAAGAAGCAGATGTAGAATTTCG
The DNA here is from genome assembly GCA_039090855.1 of Macrothele yani. Classification (NCBI taxonomy): domain Eukaryota; kingdom Metazoa; phylum Arthropoda; class Arachnida; order Araneae; family Macrothelidae; genus Macrothele; species Macrothele yani. Next base: position 110,877,501 of record CM077033.1, on the reverse strand, counting down.
GAGAATAAAGACTGAAATTGCAAGTATGCAACGGGAACCTTCCCAGAAGAAGCAGATGTAGAATTTCGGAGAATAAAGACTGAAATTGCAAGTATGCAACGGGAACCTTCCCAGAAGAAGCAGATGTAGAATTTCGGAGAATAAAGACTGAAATTGCAAGTATGCAACGGGAACCTTCCCAGAAGAAGCAGATGTAGAATTTCGGAGAATAAAGACTGAAATTGCAAGTATGCAACGGGAACCTTCCCAGAAGAAGCAGATGTAGAATTTCGGAGAATAAAGACTGAAATTGCAAGTATGCAACGGGAACCTTCCCAGAAGAAGCAGATGTAGAATTTCGGAGAATAAAGACTGAAATTGCAAGTATGCAACGGGAACCTTCCCAGAAGAAGCAGATGTAGAATTTCGGAGAATAAAGACTGAAATTGCAAGTATGCAACGGGAACCTTCCCAGAAGAAGCAGATGTAGAATTTCGGAGAATAAAGACTGAAATTGCAAGTATGCAACGGGAACCTTCCCAGAAGAAGCAGATGTAGAATTTCGGAGAATAAAGACTGAAATTGCAAGTATGCAACGGGAACCTTCCCAGAAGAAGCAGATGTAGAATTTCGGAGAATAAAGACTGAAATTGCAAGTATGCAACGGGAACCTTCCCAGAAGAAGCAGATGTAGAATTTCGGAGAATAAAGACTGAAATTGCAAGTATGCAACGGGAACCTTCCCAGAAGAAGCAGATGTAGAATTTCGGAGAATAAAGACTGAAATTGCAAGTATGCAACGGGAACCTTCCCAGAAGAAGCAGATGTAGAATTTCGGAGAATAAAGACTGAAATTGCAAGTATGCAACGGGAACCTTCCCAGAAGAAGCAGATGTAGAATTTCGGAGAATAAAGACTGAAATTGCAAGTATGCAACGGGAACCTTCCCAGAAGAAGCAGATGTAGAATTTCGGAGAATAAAGACTGAAATTGCAAGTATGCAACGGGAACCTTCCCAGAAGAAGCAGATGTAGAATTTCGGAGAATAAAGACTGAAATTGCAAGTATGCAACGGGAACCTTCCCAGAAGAAGCAGATGTAGAATTTCGGAGAATAAAGACTGAAATTGCAAGTATGCAACGGGAACCTTCCCAGAAGAAGCAGATGTAGAATTTCGGAGAATAAAGACTGAAATTGCAAGTATGCAACGGGAACCTTCCCAGAAGAAGCAGATGTAGAATTTCGGAGAATAAAGACTGAAATTGCAAGTATGCAACGGGAACCTTCCCAGAAGAAGCAGATGTAGAATTTCGGAGAATAAAGACTGAAATTGCAAGTATGCAACGGGAACCTTCCCAGAAGAAGCAGATGTAGAATTTCGGAGAATAAAGACTGAAATTGCAAGTATGCAACGGGAACCTTCCCAGAAGAAGCAGATGTAGAATTTCGGAGAATAAAGACTGAAATTGCAAGTATGCAACGGGAACCTTCCCAGAAGAAGCAGATGTAGAATTTCGGAGAATAAAGACTGAAATTGCAAGTATGCAACGGGAACCTTCCCAGAAGAAGCAGATGTAGAATTTCGGAGAATAAAGACTGAAATTGCAAGTATGCAACGGGAACCTTCCCAGAAGAAGCAGATGTAGAATTTCGGAGAATAAAGACTGAAATTGCAAGTATGCAACGGGAACCTTCCCAGAAGAAGCAGATGTAGAATTTCGGAGAATAAAGACTGAAATTGCAAGTATGCAACGGGAACCTTCCCAGAAGAAGCAGATGTAGAATTTCGGAGAATAAAGACTGAAATTGCAAGTATGCAACGGGAACCTTCCCAGAAGAAGCAGATGTAGAATTTCGGAGAATAAAGACTGAAATTGCAAGTATGCAACGGGAACCTTCCCAGAAGAAGCAGATGTAGAATTTCGGAGAATAAAGACTGAAATTGCAAGTATGCAACGGGAACCTTCCCCGCTAAAAGAATGAAACAAGAAAAAAACAGCGTTTTTTAAGTGAATCCCACAGTACAGCAAACGTTTCGGCAATAAATAAGACGAGATGGAACAAGAAAGGTATCGCTCAAGCCTTAAAAAAGTATTGGGAATCCCCTTTTAAGATGTTTTTTTTTACTTCTCAACAGGGCCGTAGCTATGTCCCAGAACTAGGGGGCTCGAGGCTCATCTAGGGGGGGGGGGGCTCAAATTTTTGATAGGCGTGTGCAAAGAGGGCAATCGCTCACGCAGTTTTGCCGACTTGGGGGACATTCACTAAATTCAGGAGATTCAGAATGGAGTTAGTGGCAGACATATTGTTTTTCGGATTTATGAGTTTTTCAGCAGATTTTTTAATGTTTCGAACGATTTCAGTAACTTTTTACATTTATGGTTTCAAACATTCAAAATGTTGTATTTGAAACTTCTTCAGTTCCGTAGTTTCCATAAGTGTGATTTTTAATTCTTATAATATGCAATCCCTTTCCCCTTTCCGCTTTTATTTTTGACAGGCACAGAAAGCTTGCCTGGGCCAACTGAGTTACACTAGAAGAAAAAAAATCTGTGATCCCTTAGGCCATAAATATGATAGTGGTGCGATGAATACTCCCTTCTCGTTCGCTCGGAATGTAAAAGAGGCCGAGAGAGTAACAACGAGCAGTGGACTATGATGAAGAATAGGTTTTGGCCTGCTAAGATAATAATATCTTTTTTTTTCTCAGTAAGTTCCTTCAACTAGATTTTTTAGGCATTTCAAAATTATTAGTGTTTTCCCTCGTCCTTAAGAACTATCATATTGTGCTTTGTATGCTTTAGAATTCCAGAACTTCTCACCTTTAATTGTTTCCGTCTATGGAGCCCCTTCGTGTCACCAAATGTGTTAGCAAGTGTCACGCCAAGAAAAGCAAAACAAATGTACGAATTCGGGTACGGAGAATTGGCCACCGGGGAACTGGACACATTGCAATTTCAGTGCCATAAAATTGTTTTGCATAAACAAATTTCGTCCTGCAGCGGGACTCGAATCCGCGTCTCCCAGAAAACGCCCAGGTACGCTAACCACTACACCACCGAGAACGATCAAATTTAAAATTTCCGATCAATTTGAATTTAACCATCACAGGATTCGCTAGTCGAAGCAACCGGCATTCATGTTTAGCGAATCTGGAGGTTAAGAATCTTATCCCGTGTTTGCCCGGAGAAGCAGATAAATCATGAAAGAAATACGGGATTACGCCATATAATACAAATTTTGAAGATGACAATCCGATTTTTGGTGTAAATGTGACAAGGATGGTAAGTCAGATAATACCCGGAAACTTGAAAATTTTCATCGTCCTGGAGCGGGACTCGAACCCGCGTCTCCCAGAAAACGCCCAGGTACGCTAACCACTACACCACCGAGAACGATCAAATTTAAAATTTCCGATCAATTTGAATTTAACCATCACAGGATTCGCTAGTCGAAGCAACCGGCATTCATGTTTAACGAATGTGGAGGTTAAGAAGCTGTGATGGTTAAATTCAAATTGATCGGAAATTTTAAATTTGATCGTTCTGGGTGGTGTAGTGGTTAGCGTACCTGGGCGTTTTCTGGGAGACGCGGTTTCGAGTCCCGCTCCTGGACGATGAAAATTTTCAAGTTTCCGGATATTATCTGACTCACCATCCTTGTCACATTTACGCCAAAAATCGGATTGTCATCTTCAAAAATTTGTAAGTATTATTTTTGTTTGTAATCTCCAAATGCAAAAGAATGTTTCATGAACATTACAACAATGAAAAAAAGTACAAAATGTTTGCTGGTTTAGGCAGGGATTTGACAATTAAAGCAAGAGAAGGAACTCTTTCTACTCCGCTGGGTTAGACAAAGGAATTTATATTGTTTGTGATAGCGCGTGATGTAAAAATATCCATCCAAGCTCTTTCATTCTTCGTTCGAATTAAGTTTGGGCCAAAGTGCTGACGAAACTGCAGTAACTTTTATCCTTCGTATCTTCATGTGTGTTTCTTCGTTTTCCTCCAGTCTTGAAACCCTTAAACAGTGGCGTAGGAACGCTTTTGATTTAGAGGGGTACAAGCTCATGAACCTTACATCTCAAGGATTAAGCCATCTATGGATGACCCCGTCCGAATTTTTTTTTTGGGGGGGAGGGGGGTAGTATATTAGATTTTTTATAAAATACGTATACTGATCAGGAATTCATCCGAATGAAGATTGTTATCATCATATTATTATTAATTATTACCATTATTATTTTTATTGCTGACAAAAAGTTCACATTATTAATTTCTTATCAGAAAATGAATGGAGAAGTATTTTTTTTGTTTTTTTGTGCGTGTGTTCTCTCTTGTTAATTTTTGTACTTTTTTTTTTTTTTTCCATTAAAATATTGAGCAGGGACAAGTCAACATTAGGATAAATTTCTGTCAGCAGGGTTTGGAAAAGAGGGATTTCTCAGGAAATGTTATATAACTCTTTACAAGAACGAATTAAATTTCTTATCATTTTTGTTTACGTTAATAAAGTAAAACCGCAGTAAGACAAAAACTGCTCTACCCGCGAAGATAGTGCCATTCAAGCATTATGAAGTCAATATTAAAAACTTTGAACAATCCATAGGCCGACAATTGATGTGAAAAGCACATTGGTCTGGTGCAAAGCTAAATGATGGTGGAGACATCGAGGAATTGGAGTTCTATGTGTGGTATGTGAAATCCGTAATGCACTTGTTGTATTGCTACAGATCTTAAGACAGAAAACAATTTTAGATACATAGGCTGACAATTGATGTAAAAAGCACATTGGTCTGGTGCAAAGCTAAATGATGGTGGAGATATCGAGGAATTGGAGTTCTACGAGTGGTATGTGAAATCCGTAATGCACTTGTTGTATTGCTACAGATCTTAAGACAGAAAACAATTTTAGATACATAGGCTGACAATTGATGTAAAAAGCACATTGGTCTGGTGCAAAAGCTAAATGATGGTGGAGATATCGAGGAATTGGAGTTCTACGAGTGGTATGTGAAATCCGTAATGCACTTGTTGTATTGCTACAGATCTTAAGACAGAAAACAATTTTAGATACATAGGCTGACAATTGATGTAAAAAGCACATTGGTCTGGTGCAAAGCTAAATGATGGTGGAGATATCGAGGAATTGGAGTTCTATGAGTGGTATGTGAAATCCGTAATGCACTTGTTGTATTGCTACAGATCTTAAGACAGAAAACAATTTTAGATACATAGGCTGACAATTGATGTAAAAAGCACATTGGTCTGGTGCAAAGCTAAATGATGGTGGAGATATCGAGGAATTGGAGTTCTATGAGTGGTATGTGAAATCCGTAATGCACTTGTTGTATTGCTACAGATCTTAAGACAGAAAACAATTTTAGATACATAGGCTGACAATTGATGTAAAAAGCACATTGGTCTGGTGCAAAGCTAAATGATGGTGGAGATATCGAGGAATTGGAGTTCTACGAGTGGTATGTGAAATCCGTAATGCACTTGTTGTATTGCTACAGATCTTAAGACAGAAAACAATTTTAGATACATAGGCTGACAATTGATGTAAAAAGCACATTGGTCTGGTGCAAAGCTAAATGATGGTGGAGATATCGAGGAATTGGAGTTCTGTGAGTGGTATGTGAAATCCGTAATGCACTTGTTGTATTGCTACAGATCTTAAGACAGAAAACAATTTTAGATACATAGGCTGACAATTGATGTAAAAAGCACATTGGTCTGGTGCAAAGCTAAATGATGGTGGAGATATCGAGGAATTTGAGTTCTGTGAGTTATATGTAAAATCCGTAATGCACTTGTTGTATTGCTACAGATCTTAAGACAGAAAACAATTTGAGATACATAGGCTGACAATTGATGTAAAAAGCACATTGGTCTGGTGGAAAGCTAAATGATGGTGGAGATATCGAGGAATTGGAGTTCTATGAGTGGTATGTGAAATCCGTAATGCACTTGTTGTATTGCTACAGATCTTAAGACAGAAAACAATTTGAGATACATAGGCTGACAATTGATGTAAAAAGCACATTGGTCTGGTGCAAAGCTAAATGATGGTGGAGATATCGAGGAATTGGAGTTCTACGAGTGGTATGTGAAATCCGTAATGCACTTGTTGTATTGCTACAGATCTTAAGACAGAAAACAATTTTAGATACATAGGCTGACAATTGATGTAAAAAGCACATTGGTCTGGTGCAAAGCTAAATGATGGTGGAGATATCGAGGAATTGGAGTTCTACGAGTGGTATGTGAAATCCGTAATGCACTTGTTGTATTGCTACAGATCTTAAGACAGAAAACAATTTTAGATACATAGGCTGACAATTGATGTAAAAAGCACATTGGTCTGGTGCAAAAGCTAAATGATGGTGGAGATATCGAGGAATTGGAGTTCTACGAGTGGTATGTGAAATCCGTAATGCACTTGTTGTATTGCTACAGATCTTAAGACAGAAAACAATTTGAGATACATAGGCTGACAATTGATGTAAAAAGCACATTGGTCTGGTGCAAAGCTAAATGATGGTGGAGATATCGAGGAATTGGAGTTCTATGAGTGGTATGTGAAATCCGTAATGCACTTGTTGTATTGCTACAGATCTTAAGACAGAAAACAATTTTAGATACATAGGCTGACAATTGATGTAAAAAGCACATTGGTCTGGTGCAAAGCTAAATGATGGTGGAGATATCGAGGAATTGGAGTTCTACGAGTGGTATGTGAAATCCGTAATGCACTTGTTGTATTGCTACAGATCTTAAGACAGAAAACAATTTTAGATACATAGGCTGACAATTGATGTAAAAAGCACATTGGTCTGGTGCAAAGCTAAATGATGGTGGAGATATCGAGGAATTGGAGTTCTGTGAGTGGTATGTGAAATCCGTAATGCACTTGTTGTATTGCTACAGATCTTAAGACAGAAAACAATTTTAGATACATAGGCTGACAATTGATGTAAAAAGCACATTGGTCTGGTGCAAAGCTAAATGATGGTGGAGATATCGAGGAATTGGAGTTCTGTGAGTGGTATGTGAAATCCGTAATGCACTTGTTGTATTGCTACAGATCTTAAGACAGAAAACAATTTTAGATACATAGGCTGACAATTGATGTAAAAAGCACATTGGTCTGGTGCAAAGCTAAATGATGGTGGAGATATCGAGGAATTGGAGTTCTACGAGTGGTATGTGAAATCCGTAATGCACTTGTTGTATTGCTACAGATCTTAAGACAGAAAACAATTTTAGATACATAGGCTGACAATTGATGTAAAAAGCACATTGGTCTGGTGCAAAGCTAAATGATGGTGGAGATATCGAGGAATTGGAGTTCTATGAGTGGTATGTGAAATCCGTAATGCACTTGTTGTATTGCTACAGATCTTAAGACAGAAAACAATTTTAGATACATAGGCTGACAATTGATGTAAAAAGCACATTGGTCTGGTGCAAAGCTAAATGATGGTGGAGATATCGAGGAATTGGAGTTCTATGAGTGGTATGTGAAATCCGTAATGCACTTGTTGTATTGCTACAGATCTTAAGACAGAAAACAATTTTAGATACATAGGCTGACAATTGATGTAAAAAGCACATTGGTCTGGTGCAAAGCTAAATGATGGTGGAGATATCGAGGAATTGGAGTTCTAGGAGTGGTATGTGAAATCCGTAATGCACTTGTTGTATTGCTACAGATCTTAAGACAGAAAACAATTTTAGATACATAGGCTGACAATTGATGTAAAAAGCACATTGGTCTGGTGCAAAGCTAAATGATGGTGGAGATATCGAGGAATTGGAGTTCTATGAGTGGTATGTGAAATCCGTAATGCACTTGTTGTATTGCTACAGATCTTAAGACAGAAAACAATTTTAGATACATAGGCTGACAATTGATGTAAAAAGCACATTGGTCTGGTGCAAAGCTAAATGATGGTGGAGATATCGAGGAATTGGAGTTCTACGAGTGGTATGTGAAATCCGTAATGCACTTGTTGTATTGCTACAGATCTTAAGACAGAAAACAATTTTAGATACATAGGCTGACAATTGATGTAAAAAGCACATTGGTCTGGTGCAAAGCTAAATGATGGTGGAGATATCGAGGAATTGGAGTTCTATGAGTGGTATGTGAAATCCGTAATGCACTTGTTGTATTGCTACAGATCTTAAGACAGAAAACAATTTTAGATACATAGGCTGACAATTGATGTAAAAAGCACATTGGTCTGGTGCAAAGCTAAATGATGGTGGAGATATCGAGGAATTGGAGTTCTACGAGTGGTATGTGAAATCCGTAATGCACTTGTTGTATTGCTACAGATCTTAAGACAGAAAACAATTTTAGATACATAGGCTGACAATTGATGTAAAAAGCACATTGGTCTGGTGCAAAGCTAAATGATGGTGGAGATATCGAGGAATTGGAGTTCTACGAGTGGTATGTGAAATCCGTAATGCACTTGTTGTATTGCTACAGATCTTAAGACAGAAAACAATTTTAGATACATAGGCTGACAATTGATGTAAAAAGCACATTGGTCTGGTGCAAAGCTAAATGATGGTGGAGATATCGAGGAATTGGAGTTCTACGAGTGGTATGTGAAATCCGTAATGCACTTGTTGTATTGCTACAGATCTTAAGACAGAAAACAATTTTAGATACATAGGCTGACAATTGATGTAAAAAGCACATTGGTCTGGTGCAAAGCTAAATGATGGTGGAGATATCGAGGAATTGGAGTTCTATGAGTGGTATGTGAAATCCGTAATGCACTTGTTGTATTGCTACAGATCTTAAGACAGAAAACAATTTTAGATACATAGGCTGACAATTGATGTAAAAAGCACATTGGTCTGGTGCAAAGCTAAATGATGGTGGAGATATCGAGGAATTGGAGTTCTACGAGTGGTATGTGAAATCCGTAATGCACTTGTTGTATTGCTACAGATCTTAAGACAGAAAACAATTTTAGATACATAGGCTGACAATTGATGTAAAAAGCACATTGGTCTGGTGCAAAGCTAAATGATGGTGGAGATATCGAGGAATTGGAGTTCTACGAGTGGTATGTGAAATCCGTAATGCACTTGTTGTATTGCTACAGATCTTAAGACAGAAAACAATTTTAGATACATAGGCTGACAATTGATGTAAAAAGCACATTGGTCTGGTGCAAAGCTAAATGATGGTGGAGATATCGAGGAATTGGAGTTCTACGAGTGGTATGTGAAATCCGTAATGCACTTGTTGTATTGCTACAGATCTTAAGACAGAAAACAATTTTAGATACATAGGCTGACAATTGATGTAAAAAGCACATTGGTCTGGTGCAAAGCTAAATGATGGTGGAGATATCGAGGAATTGGAGTTCTACGAGTGGTATGTGAAATCCGTAATGCACTTGTTGTATTGCTACAGATCTTAAGACAGAAAACAATTTTAGATACATAGGCTGACAATTGATGTAAAAAGCACATTGGTCTGGTGCAAAGCTAAATGATGGTGGAGATATCGAGGAATTGGAGTTCTATGAGTGGTATGTGAAATCCGTAATGCACTTGTTGTATTGCTACAGATCTTAAGACAGAAAACAATTTTAGATACATAGGCTGACAATTGATGTAAAAAGCACATTGGTCTGGTGCAAAGCTAAATGATGGTGGAGATATCGAGGAATTGGAGTTCTACGAGTGGTATGTGAAATCCGTAATGCACTTGTTGTATTGCTACAGATCTTAAGACAGAAAACAATTTTAGATACATAGGCTGACAATTGATGTAAAAAGCACATTGGTCTGGTGCAAAGCTAAATGATGGTGGAGATATCGAGGAATTGGAGTTCTATGAGTGGTATGTGAAATCCGTAATGCACTTGTTGTATTGCTACAGATCTTAAGACAGAAAACAATTTGAGATACATAGGCTGACAATTGATGTAAAAAGCACATTGGTCTGGTGCAAAGCTAAATGATGGTGGAGATATCGAGGAATTGGAGTTCTACGAGTGGTATGTGAAATCCGTAATGCACTTGTTGTATTGCTACAGATCTTAAGACAGAAAACAATTTTAGATACATAGGCTGACAATTGATGTAAAAAGCACATTGGTCTGGTGCAAAGCTAAATGATGGTGGAGATATCGAGGAATTGGAGTTCTATGAGTGGTATGTGAAATCCGTAATGCACTTGTTGTATTGCTACAGATCTTAAGACAGAAAACAATTTGAGATACATAGGCTGACAATTGATGTAAAAAGCACATTGGTCTGGTGCAAAGCTAAATGATGGTGGAGATATCGAGGAATTGGAGTTCTACGAGTGGTATGTGAAATCCGTAATGCACTTGTTGTATTGCTACAGATCTTAAGACAGAAAACAATTTTAGATACATAGGCTGACAATTGATGTAAAAAGCACATTGGTCTGGTGCAAAGCTAAATGATGGTGGAGATATCGAGGAATTGGAGTTCTATGAGTGGTATGTGAAATCCGTAATGCACTTGTTGTATTGCTACAGATCTTAAGAAAGAAAACAATTTTAGATACATAGGCTGACAATTGATGTAAAAAGCACATTGGTCTGGTGCAAAGCTAAATGATGGTGGAGATATCGAGGAATTGGAGTTCTACGAGTGGTACGTGAAATCTGTAATGCACTTGTTGTATTGCTACAGATCTTAAGACAGAAAACAATTTTAGATACATAGGCTGACAATTGATGTAAAAAGCACATTGGTCTGGTGTAAAGCTAAATGATGGTGGAGATATCGAGGAATTGGAGTTCTACGAGTGGTATGTGAAATCCGTAATGCACTCGTTGTATTGCTACAGATCTTAAGACAGAAAACAATTTTAGATACATAGGCTGACAATTGATGTAAAAAGCACATTGGTCTGGTGCAAAGCTAAATGATGGTGGAGATATCGAGGAATTGGAGTTCTATGAGTGGTATGTGAAATCCGTAATGCACTTGTTGTATTGTTACAGATCTTAAGACAGAAAATAATTTTAGATACATAGGCTGACAATTGATGCAAAAAGCACATTGGTCTGGTGCAAAGCTAAATGATGGTAGAGATATCGAGGAATTGGAGTTCTATGAGTGGTATGTGAAATCCGTAATGCACTTGTTGTATTGCTACAGATCTTAAGAAAGAAAACAATTTTAGATACATAGGCTGACAATTGATGTAAAAAGCACATTGGTCTGGTGCAAAGCTAAATGATGGTGGAGATATCGAGGAATTGGAGTTCTACGAGTGGTATGTGAAATCCGTAATGCACTTGTTGTATTGCTACAGATCTTAAGACAGAAAACAAGTTTAGATACATAGGCTGACAATTGATGTAAAAAGCACATTGGTCTGGTGCAAAGCTAAATGATGGTGGAGATATCGAGGAATTGGAGTTCTACGAGTGGTATGTGAAATCCGTAATGCACTTGTTGTATTGCTACAGATCTTAAGACAGAAAACAATTTTAGATACATAGGCTGACAATTGATGTAAAAAGCACATTGGTCTGGTGCAAAGCTAAATGATGGTGGAGATATCGAGGAATTGGAGTTCTATGAGTGGTATGTGAAATCCGTAATGCACTTGTTGTATTGCTACAGATCTTAAGACAGAAAACAATTTGAGATACATAGGCTGACAATTGATGTAAAAAGCACATTGGTCTGGTGCAAAGCTAAATGATGGTGGAGATATCGAGGAATTGGAGTTCTACGAGTGGTATGTGAAATCCGTAATGCACTTGTTGTATTGCTACAGATCTTAAGACAGAAAACAATTTTAGATACATAGGCTGACAATTGATGTAAAAAGCACATTGGTCTGGTGCAAAGCTAAATGATGGTGGAGATATCGAGGAATTGGAGTTCTGTGAGTGGTATGTGAAATCCGTAATGCACTTGTTGTATTGCTACAGATCTTAAGACAGAAAACAATTTGAGATACATAGGCTGACAATTGATGTAAAAAGCACATTGGTCTGGTGCAAAGCTAAATGATGGTGGAGATATCGAGGAATTGGAGTTCTATGAGTGGTATGTGAAATCCGTAATGCACTTGTTGTATTGCTACAGATCTTAAGACAGAAAACAATTTTAGATACATAGGCTGACAATTGATGTAAAAAGCACATTGGTCTGGTGCAAAGCTAAATGATGGTGGAGATATCGAGGAATTGGAGTTCTATGAGTGGTATGTGAAATCCGTAATGCACTTGTTGTATTGCTACAGATCTTAAGACAGAAAACAATTTTAGATACATAGGCTGACAATTGATGTAAAAAGCACATTGGTCTGGTGCAAAGCTAAATGATGGTGGAGATATCGAGGAATTGGAGTTCTATGAGTGGTATGTGAAATCCGTAATGCACTTGTTGTATTGCTACAGATCTTAAGACAGAAAACAATTTTAGATACATAGGCTGACAATTGATGTAAAAAGCACATTGGTCTGGTGCAAAGCTAAATGATGGTGGAGATATCGAGGAATTGGAGTTCTACGAGTGGTATGTGAAATCCGTAATGCACTTGTTGTATTGCTACAGATCTTAAGACAGAAAACAATTTTAGATACATAGGCTGACAATTGATGTAAAAAGCACATTGGTCTGGTGCAAAGCTAAATGATGGTGGAGATATCGAGGAATTGGAGTTCTACGAGTGGTATGTGAAATCCGTAATGCACTTGTTGTATTGCTACAGATCTTAAGACAGAAAACAATTTTAGATACATAGGCTGACAATTGATGTAAAAAGCACATTGGTCTGGTGCAAAGCTAAATGATGGTGGAGATATCGAGGAATTGGAGTTCTATGAGTGGTATGTGAAATCCGTAATGCACTTGTTGTATTGCTACAGATCTTAAGAAAGAAAACAATTTTAGATACATAGGCTGACAATTGATGTAAAAAGCACATTGGTCTGGTGCAAAGCTAAATGATGGTGGAGATATCGAGGAATTGGAGTTCTACGAGTGGTATGTGAAATCCGTAATGCACTTGTTGTATTGCTACAGATCTTAAGACAGAAAACAAGTTTAGATACATAGGCTGACAATTGATGTAAAAAGCACATTGGTCTGGTGCAAAGCTAAATGATGGTGGAGATATCGAGGAATTGGAGTTCTATGAGTGGTATGTGAAATCCGTAATGCACTTGTTGTATTGCTACAGATCTTAAGACAGAAAACAATTTTAGATACATAGGCTGACAATTGATGTAAAAAGCACATTGGTCTGGTGCAAAGCTAAATGATGGTGGAGATATCGAGGAATTGGAGTTCTACGAGTGGTACGTGAAATCCGTAATGCACTTGTTGTATTGCTACAGATCTTAAGACAGAAAACAAGTTTAGATACATAGGCTGACAATTGATGTAAAAAGCACATTGGTCTGGTGCAAAGCTAAATGATGGTGGAGATATCGAGGAATTGGAGTTCTACGAGTGGTATGTGAAATCCGTAATGCACTTGTTGTATTGCTACAGATCTTAAGACAGAAAACAATTTTAGATACATAGGCTGACAATTGATGTAAAAAGCACATTGGTCTGGTGCAAAGCTAAATGATGGTGGAGATATCGAGGAATTGGAGTTCTATCAGTGGTATGTGAAATCCGTAATGCACTTGTTGTATTGCTACAGATCTTAAGCCCGAAATCCATTTTAGTACCGGGGCTGTGGGCGCTAAAATGTCCACTTATACATTAGATTTTTTAAAGTGCAGAAAGGACGACCTGATCAAGATGCATGGAATTTTAAGAGAAAAGAAACACAAGTATGTTATCAAGCCCTAGCCCTACCACATGCTGTTTGAAGTTATTAACAAAAACCTCGCACTCGTCGTTTTCCTGCAGAACTAATTTGCTGGAGTTTCCCAGATGGTTGGCCAGTTTTTGGTGGAAGAAAAGCCTCCCACTACAAGCTTCGGATATAAAAAAAAAAACAGATGACCGGTGATATTTCTTTGAAAAAAAAGAGAATAAAAAAAAAAAGTAAGTAGCATATAAATTTTACAGTTCACTTTTTATGAATGATTGGTTTGTGTTTGCTCATATCTAGGGGGGGGGTGTACAGTAGATATTAATGTACCCCTCTCCAAAATTTGGGGAGGGGTACATTAATATCTACTACCCCCACCCCCCACCCCCATCCCCGTTCCTATGCCACTGCCCTTAAATACTTCCATGCCGCTCCAGTGGCGCAGTGGTCTAAGCGATGGCCTCTGATCATTCGTCCGAACGGGGTCCGGGATCGAATCCCGGTGAGGCATGGATGTTGTGTTTGTTTCACGTCACTGGCTCTCTCCCTTCCCTGGAACCAGTGACCCTAAATTAGGGACGGGCGACTGCTTATAGCCCATTGAGTTGCTCACGGTGGTCGTTAATCCTCCAATCAGCCGCCCCGGTGGCGCAGTGGTCTAAGGCGCTGGCCTCTGATCATTCGTCCGTAAGGGGTCCGGGTTCGAATCCCGGTGAGGCATGGATGTTGTGTTTGTCTTACGGCACTGGCTCTCTCCTTCCCTTTAACCAGTGACCCTAAATTAGGGACGGGCGACTGCTTATAGCCCATTGAGTTGCTCACGGTGGTCGTTAAACCTCCAATCAAAAAAAAAAAAAATCCTCCAATCAAAAAAAAAAAAAAAAAAAGTACTTCCATAAATCGCTGAAGAGTTGAGATTTTCGCATACAATGTCAAAAAGAACTATTTTGAAGATTCATCCGTAAACTGGTAAGGTAAGTTCCATTTCCTAACTATTAGTTCACCCTCAAACTTTTTGATTGTGCTTAACATTTCTTTGCATTAGCGTCTGGGTACAGCAACAGGACAAACGTAAGAAGATCAACTCCGTTGTCTCATTGGCAGGAATAAAAACGCAAGCAACCAATTGGCGCGCGTCATGTGTGTGATAGTGGGAACATAGGCAGACAACCAGGGCAATAGCGCGTTTTTGATGTTAATCCTAGCAAATTCTGATGTGATTTTTTTTTTTTTTTTTTTTTTTGATTGGAGGTTTAACGACCACCGTGAGCAACTCAATGGGCTGTAAGCAGTCGCCCGTCCCTAATTTAGGGTCACTGGTTCCAGGGAAAGGGAGAGAGCCAGTGCCGTAAGACAAACACAACATCCATGCCTGACCGGGATTCCAACCCGGATCCCTTACGGACGAATGATCAGAGGCCAGCGCCTTAGACCACTGCGCCACCGGGACGGCAAATTCTGATGTGTACGTTTGATGGACATAAAAATGTTTGTATTGAAGTACCAAGTACTACTATGAGTTTAATACATATTCATTTTCAGTGATGATCGTCCTAGCAACTCTGTGTGCAAATATTCCCTTTATATGCACGTTTGAAATGCGTGCGTGACTTTTTACACACACCGAGAATGCCGTCTCAATTTTTGCAGTGTCTCGGATATCTTTAGCCACTATACACAGAGCGTCAAATAATTTTTAGGACTGGCGCTAGATTTCAGCCTACGGTGGCTCCACCAGTGTCATCGCGAATGCGTTATAAACCATGACCATCGCTTTCTTTCTGCCAAAAGTACTGCGCAGTTGTTAAAGTAACTCAAACGAAACGGCCGTTCATTAGAGAAGTCAAATTTTTTTCATGTTCAATTATTAAGATGGAACAAAGGGCTGTTATTAAATTTAACGCAAAACTTGGTAAAAGTGCCTCGGAAACGTACCAAATGATGAAACAAGTTTACGGTGAGTTTTGCTTAAGTAGATCAAATGTTTTTCTGTGGCACAAACGTTTTTTGGACGCTAGAAGATGATAAGCATACCGGAAGACCAAGTTCATCTAGGACACCTGAGATTATTGAAAAAGTGCGTGATTTCGTGGCAAACAATCGATGTGCGTCACTAAGAATGATGGAAGAGTCTTTAAACATCAACAAAGAAACGATTCGAACCATCCTGCATGAAGATTTGGGCAAGACAAAAGTCTGTGCTAAATTTGTTCCACACACGTTAACCAATGAACAAAAATCAAGGAGAAGTGCACATGGCCGAGACATCATTTCAGCCGCTGAAAATGATCCAAACTTCTTAAAATCGATTGTTACTGGTGATGAAACATGGTGTTTGCAATATGATCCTAAAACAAAGCGAAAAAGTGCGGAATGGAAGTCGAAAAATTCACCACAAGCCAAAAAAACAAGAAAAGTTCCATCGAAAATCAAAACAATGCTCATTACATTCTTCGATAGTAAGGGTATTATCCACAAAGAATTTGTTCCAAGTGGACAAACAATTACTGGTGAGTTTTATTTAAATGTTTTGAGGCGTTTGATGGGCAGAATTCTTTGCATTCGTCCAGAATATCGGGTTGAAAACAGTTGGTGTTTGTTGTACGATAATGCACCCAGGCATACCTCACTTCTTGTTCCTAGATTTTTGGCGAAAAATAATGTCTGTGTAACAATCATCCACCGTATTCGCCTGATTTATCACCCTGCGACTTTTCTTTATTCCCAAAACTTAAAACGACGTTCAAAGGGTGTTATTTTGATGATATTTCGACCATAGAAACAGCTCCGACGCGTGCTTTGGAGGCAATTCCGCAAAGTGAACTGGAACAGGCATTCGAATCATTATTAAATCGCTGTAACAAGTGTATTGAAGCCGGAGGGACTTATTTTGAATAACAAACCAAAACAAATTATAATTTATTGTTTCTATTTCATTTTACAGACCCAGTCTTAATAAAAATTCTTTGCCACACTGTGTATGGTGCTTTTATTTTCAATCAGACTAGTTAATCGTAGTGTTTGTTCACGTTTGAGATTGTGGCTTTGCACGTGTCATTATCCTATGTATGCATTATCACCAGGGGCGGATTTCCGACTGGGCGCCCTAGGCGCGCGCCTAGGGCCTCGCTGTTTGAGGGGCTCCGAAAGCATATAATTGGATTTTCAGTTTAGGTTTTCACAGACCGAAGCAAAAGAATCCTTAAAGCGACTACTTTGTATTGTTAATTGATATTTTACTTTCTCATATTAATAATACCATATTTTCTCTTGCTGTTGCTGATATTCCGAATTTTCGAGTTCTCATCGTTTTTCTTATTTGAAAGGAACGGTATAAATAATTTTGAGTTCCTTTTAGGGGTTGGTAAAGAAGGTATTCACGCTTCCCAAACTTTTCATTGTTTAAGGCGAATTCTTAACTGGCCTGCTATGCTATGAATTGCTTTCATGGTGCTTCCAGCCAAAGCAACACATCTGTTTGGAACCTTCCCACCTTCTTCCCAAGTTGCGATGAGGAGTACTTGTAAAACATTTCCTGATGATCGGGCGTGTTGGTTGTTAGTAGTTTTTCCCTTTTGTGGTAGGATAATGAATGAAGAGAGAAATATTCTTCACAGGATAACTCTTCTTAGGACAATCAAGTTCTTTCTCGGCCGTTAAACCAAAAGATTTATAAATATTTAGGCTGAAAAAATAAAGAAATTTGAGAATATCATACTATCTTATTTAATAGTGTTAAAAGTAATTTATATTGCATTGCAACAACATTTTCTCATTACTTTTTGCTCTCTTGGTTTAATACTGATAATTATCAAGTAATCTCACCTTTTCCATTCCTTAAATCGACTTGAAACTAGCTTTTGAAAAAGAAATAAAAAGTTTCAATGATACTCTTACTCAAAAACCTGTGGTTCCTACTTTTCCATTTTCAAACCGGATCTTTTGCATTTAATGTGTATGCTTCTGCTTCTGATAACTGCAGTGTAGGTATAAATGGGACACTTGTATTTTAAGTGTCAAACCTAACATCCATTGATTCCCTATTACCCTCAAAATTCTGTTTATGATAACTGCAGTGCATGAAGTATATGGGATATTAAAAGTGCCAAATTTAATATTAGCCGCAAAAATAATTTTTGAAATATCTCTGAAATCAAAAGGTTCGATGTGCACGGACAGACAAAAAATATTACACCAGCACTGTTTCTTACAGAACGTTCTAATGATAGGAAGCAATGGCATTTTAAAAAAGGGTAAAAAACTTTTTCTTGACCCCCCCCCACTTTTTTTTGTTAATCTGAGAGATGATAATTTCTGAAGAGATAAGAAGAGGGAGGGGCCACTGAACCTTTTAGTGCCTAGGGCCCCAAAAGATTACCACCAGTTACGTTACTAGCACAACGTGCCCCCCCTCGCAAGATTCACTTCAACGCCCCCTAAGCACAAACATTTTCCCAGGATTTGGAACATGATCGAGGAGGGATGTGTTTTTTACCGTGTGTGGTTCGGAGGGGGTCAGGAAGATAGGGAGAGTGTCTGAAAATGTAAGGGGGCATACCTAGAGACCTGTGATTTTTACCTTTTGAATATATATCATCATCATCATCATCATCATCATTGTCAACCATTATCAATCCACTGCTGGGCGAAGGTCTCCCCAAGTTTCCTCCACAACAGTCTGTCTTGTGCCAGTCTCCTCCATGCCACTCCCGCATACTTTCGAATTTCATCCACCCATCTCCCATGTGGTCTTCTTCTGGGTCTTTTCCTGTCCCTTGGAATCCAATCTAAAATTTCGGCTGTGTCTGTCCTTCTGGCAGTATGTCCAGCCCATTGCCATTTCAGGGATTTAACTCTGATCATGATGTCTTCCATTCTTGTCATTTTTCGGATCCACGTGTTCCTCTTCTTATCTCTCCTGGTTACACCAAGCATGCACCTCTCCATGCTGCTTTGAGTTGTCTGCAGCCTTTGTATGTCTCTTTTAGTCAAGGTTCACGTCTCTGCACCATACGTAAGCACTGGAAGGATGCATTGATCAAACACTTTTCTTTTAAGACATAATGGCATATTGCTCTTGAAAATTATGCTGTTTCTTCCAAAAGCTCTCCAGGCAAGTTTTGTACGCCGATTAATTTCTTCATCAATGTGACCCTCACTTGATATCTGCTGTCCAAGATAAACGTACGTGTCTGTTATCTCCAGCTTTTCTCCATCAATCGATAAATCTTCATTTCTTGTAAAAGCATTGAGCATCACTTTTGTCTTCTGAAAGTTCACTTTTAATCCCACTTCTTTACTCTTGTCAGCAAGTTCCTGGATCATACTCTGCAGCTCTGATGGGGTTGTTGCAAAAATGACAATGTCATCAGCAAAACGAAGGTGGGTTAGATAATCTCCATTAAACTTTATCCCTTTGTTTTCCCAGTTCAGTGATTGAAAGACATTTTCCAATGTGGCATTAAAGAGCTTCGGAGATATAGTGTCACCTTGTCTCACTCCCTTTCCAATGTTTATGTGTGTTGTATTTTCAAATAGCCGAATCTTTGCACCTGCCTTTTTATAGATGTTATTAATAAGATATTAGTGTGTATATATATACATACAGAACACCGTCATCATCATCATCATTGTCAACCATTATCAATCCACTGCTGGGCGAAGGTCTCCCCAAGTTTCCTCCACAACGGTCTGTCTTGTGCCAGTCTTTTCCATGTCACTCCCGCATACTTTCGAATTTCATCCACCCATCTCCCATGTGGTCTTCTTCTGGGTCTTTTCCTGTCCCTTGGAATCCAATCTAAAATTTCGGCTGTGTCTGTCCTTCTGGCAGTATGTCCAGCCCATTGCCATTTCAGGGATTTAACTCTGATCATGATGTCTTGTCATTTTTCGGATCCACGAGTTCCTCTTCTTATCTCTCCTGGTTACACCAAGCATGCACCTCTCCATGCTGCTTTGAGTTGTCTGCAGCCTTTGTATGTCTCTTTTAGTTAAGGTTCACGTCTCTGCACCATATGTAAGCACTGGATAGATTTACAGAAATGTGAAAATCTATTTTACGCAGTTCTTTTTATGATAGTTTAAAGGCCGTTAGAGAATTAATTCGTTTTTTAGAAACTTTTTTCAATAGAAGTACATACTATTGCAGAAAACAAAACAAAAAACGAAAATCTGACTACAGCGCTAAATGGGTAATGGATTTAAAGTAATTGTGAAATCACTTACCTGCTTTAGAGAAAAAATAAATAATCACGAGTATCGGTAGGGTAGATGACATTTTCTTCACTACGCAGTTGGTTTCGAGAATGATGTAAAGTAGATAACGACTAGAAATCTCAAATGCGCAAGTGAGAAAGAGAGAGTGGAACCGAGAGGACTGGCAAGTCTTTATTTAATACAAATTCTGGAATGTGCGCCAAATCAATATTATAAATGCAGATTAGTTGACGGTTGACCTGGTGATCTATTTCGCTCTCGGTGACCGTAATGAGATGCGAATGGGTGGAATGGGATAAACACAATAGCTGATTGCAGGGAGCATCACTTTCGCAACTTCCTTTGCTTTCATTTCATTCCCTTTCTTTATGCTAATAATGTGTTCGAGCAAAAAGAAAGGATATAATCAAAACACCAATTGTACCTCTTCGAGCCTATTGTTAATGCACTCAGATTTCTAAAAATAGTGTACTTCTGAAGACTTCATTTAAAATAGTTATATTCGCATAGTAGTTTTCCTCCGCAGGATTTTGAAATGTAATTGCACTACTATTTCAACCGTTCAAAAAGTAGTAATTGTACACCAAATTATACTTAAAGTAGTATAACTATGAAAGAAATACGGGATTACGCCATATAATACAAATTCTGAAGATGACAATCCGATTTTTGGCGTAAAGGTGACAAGGATGGTAAGTCAGATAATATCCGAACACTTGAACATTTTCATCATCCTGGAGCGGGACGCGAACCCGCGTCTCCCAGAAAACGCCCGGGTATGCTAACCACTACACCACCCAGAACGACCAAGTTTCAAGTTTCCGATCAATTTGAATATAACCATCACAGGATTCGCTAGTCGAAGCAACCGGCATTCATGTTTAGCGAATCTGGAGGTTAAGAATCTTATCCCGTGTTTGCCCGGAGAAGCAGAAAAATCATGAAAGAAATACGGGATTACGCCATATAATACAAATTTTGAAGATGACAATCCGATTTTTGGCGTAAATGTGACAAGGATGGTAAGTCAGATAATTTCCGAAAACTTGAATATTTTCATCGTCCTGTAGCGGGACTCGAACCCGCGTCTCCCAGAAAACGCCCGGGTATGCTAACCACTACACCACCCAGAACGACCAAGTTTCAAGTTTCCGATCAATTTGAATATAACCATCACAGGATTCGCTAGTCGAAGCAACCGGCATTCATGTTTAGCGAATCTGGAGGTTAAGAATCTTATCCCGTGTTTGCCCGGAGAAGCAGATAAATCATGAAAGAAATACGGGATTACGCCATATAATACAAATTTTGAAAATGACAATCCGAGTTTTGGCGTAAATGTGACAAGGATGGTAAGTCAGATAATTTCCGAAAACTTGAATATTTTCATCGTCCTGTAGCGGGACTCGAACCCGCGTCTCCCAGAAAACGCCCGGGTATGCTAACCACTACACCACCCAGAACGACCAAGTTTCAAGTTTCCGATCAATTTGAATATAACCATCACAGGATTCGATAGTCGAAGCAACCGGCATTCATGTTTAGCGAATCTGGAGGTTAAGAATCTTATCCCGTGTTTGCCCGGAGAAGCAGAAAAATCATGAAAGAAATACGGGATTACGCCATATAATACAAATTTTGAAGATGACAATCCGATTTTTGGCGTAAATGTGACAAGGATGGTAAGTCAGATAATTTCCGAAAACTTGAATATTTTCATCGTCCTGTAGCGGGACTCGAACCCGCGTCTCCCAGAAAACGCCCGGGTATGCTAACCACTACACCACCCAGAACGACCAAGTTTCAAGTTTCCGATCAATTTGAATATAACCATCACAGGATTCGCTAGTCGAAGCAACCGGCATTCATGTTTAGCGAATCTGGAGGTTAAGAATCTTATCCCGTGTTTGCCCGGAGAAGCAGATAAATCATGAAAGAAATACGGGATTACGCCATATAATACAAATTTTGAAAATGACAATCCGAGTTTTGGCGTAAATGTGACAAGGATGGTAAGTCAGATAATTTCCGAAAACTTGAATATTTTCATCGTCCTGTAGCGGGACTCGAACCCGCGTCTCCCAGAAAACGCCCGGGTATGCTAACCACTACACCACCCAGAACGACCAAGTTTCAAGTTTCCGATCAATTTGAATATAACCATCACAGGATTCGATAGTCGAAGCAACCGGCATTCATGTTTAGCGAATCTGGAGGTTAAGAATCTTATCCCGTGTTTGCCCGGAGAAGCAGATAAATCATGAAAGAAATACGGGATTACGCCATATAATACAAATTTTGAAGATGACAATCCGATTTTTGGCGTAAATGTGACAAGGATGGTAAGTCCGATAATATCCGGAAACTTGAAAATTTTCATCGTCTTGCAGCGGGACTCGAACCCGCGTCTCCCAGTAAACGCCCGGGTATGCTTCTTTATCTGCTTCTCCGGGCAGACACGGGATAAGATTCTTAACCTCCAGATTCGCTAAACATGAATGCCGGTTGCTTCGACTAGCGAATCCTGTGATGGTTATATTCAAATTGATCGGAAACTTGAACTTTGGTCGTTCTGGGTGGTGTAGTGGTTAGCATACCCGGGCGTTTTCTGGGAGACGCGGGTTCGAGTCCCGCTCCAGGACGATGAAAATGTTCAAGTTTTCGGATATTATGTGACTTACCATCCTTGTCACATTTACGCCAAAAATCGGATTGTCATCTTCAAAATTAGTATTATATGGCGTAATCCCGTATTTCTTTCATGATTTATCTGCTTCTCCGGGCAAACACGGGATAAGATTCTTAACCTCCAGATTCGCTAAACATGAATGCCGGTTGCTTCGACTAGCGAATCCTGTGATGGTTATATTCAAATTGATCGGAAACTTGAACTTTGGTCGTTCTGGGTGGTGTAGTGGTTAGCATACCCGGGCGTTTTCTGGGAGACGCGGGTTCGAGTCCCGCTCCAGGACGATGAAAATGTTCAAGTTTTCGGATATTATGTGACTTACCATCCTTGTCACATTTACGCCAAAAATCGGATTGTCATCTTCAAAATTTGTATTATATGGCGTAATCCCGTATTTCTTTCATGATTTATCTGCTTCTCCGGGCAAACACGGGATAAGATTCTTAACCTCCAGATTCGCTAAACATGAATGCCGGTTGCTTCGACTAGCAAATCCTGTGATGGTTATATTCAAATTGATCGGAAACTTGAAACTTGGTCGTTCTGGATGGTGTAGTGGTTAGCATACCCGGGCGTTTTCTGGGAGACGCGAGTTCGAGACCCGCTCCAGGACGATTAAAATTTTCAAGTTTCCGGATATTATCTGACTTACGATCCTTACCACATTTACGCCAAAAATCGGATTGTCATCTTCAGAATTTGTAGTATAACTATACTAAAAATCCGAAAATTCTTGGCGTAGAATAGAAATAAAATAAAATATAGACACCCTACAATCAATTTCGCCATGGAGCTTGAACAGAATGGTACCTTACCTTATCTCGACGTCTCGGTGAGCAAATCGCATGACAACCGCCTTCATACGGAAGTCTATTATAAACCCACCTCCGTTCCCAACCTGAAGCTCCGCAATACAAGACTGCCTTATTCCGTTCTCGTATTAGAAGAGCGTTTGCTGTCTCATCCGATGTTCGTTCTAAACAATCCGAACTAAGAAACATCGTCGAATTGGCCACTGAGGCAGGATACACTTCGAACCAGATGCATAACTTTATCGAGAAAGCCAGAACCAGCAGTGCGAATAATATTTCTATGCCGCAACTTCGCTACCTGGGCTCTATTCCCTACATACCAAATATTTCCTATCAACTCAAAAACGCGCTCAGAAGGATGAACTTCGGTGTCGGCATAAGGTCTCCGGCATCTTTATACACGATGCTTAAGAGAAATATTGACAAGCCCCCCTCTTCTCAATGAGGCAGGTGTTCATGCCATCCCACTAAAATACCCAGACGGCTCCAGGCGATACTACATCGGAATGACCAAACGTTCGTTTGGAATTAGAGTCAGCGAACATAAAAGGGATACAAGAGACGGGAAAATAACCACTGCCCTATCAAGAGAAGTCAAGTTCAAGTCCGCCGATCCTATATGGAGTGATGTAAAGCAATTAGCTTCATACTCCACACCCAAATCTACCGCCATTCGCGAAACCTTGGAAGTCTTGACCAGCTGCGAGGCTTGCATTGATAGCGTCTCTCTGGAGTTGCCACGTATTTGGAATCAGTTCTTTAAATAATGCTTTCTCTACCATTGTACCGCGTGCCCAACCAACGTGACCTCGTTTCTTCGAAATATCACGTTTGCTCCTAATCATTTATTGTCTAGTCAAGTCACCACGTTCAAATTGTTGAAGTATCCCATTATCCAGTTTGCAGTTAGCTGTCTACATTCCTTGAGAAAGCCATCTGGTTGATGTGCGAAAGCCTGGAAAATTTTATCTTTATTCTACGTCAAGAATTTTCGGATTTTTAGTATAGTTATACTATTTTGAGTATTTCAACCGATTGATAATTTGTTTGCCAATTGGCACCGCCACAGCTAAGGTAAACACGCGACTTCAAATACTCTCTGGGGTTAAGTTTTTCACATCAATTTTTTCCTTAACTGGTATCGTGCGGCTAGTAAGTACCTTGCACTATGGTATCCCACAATCAGTAAACCAGAAGAAT
The DNA here is from genome assembly GCA_039090855.1 of Macrothele yani. Classification (NCBI taxonomy): domain Eukaryota; kingdom Metazoa; phylum Arthropoda; class Arachnida; order Araneae; family Macrothelidae; genus Macrothele; species Macrothele yani. Next base: position 110,852,799 of record CM077033.1, on the reverse strand, counting down.
AATGCATTAATTTTTCGGTGAATTTTCCAATGCCACTTATATAATAGAAAGCTAATAGAATGATTGCCGTCGAATCTTTTACATGTCGCTAACTAACTTGCTAGGAGGAAAACCGGATGATAAACTTTAAAGGTTCTTTAAATTTTACTGCTGCATAACCGGCCAAAAGGAAGACAATCTTTAAATTTTCTCTGAGCTACAAGATTGAGTGATGATTATGTGGCTGATCATATTAATGCATGCACTACCAATAAGATTCTATTGATCACATTTTAAGAAGTCCCAGTAACCTATTTCCCCTCCATTTGTTCAGATTTAACTAGCCTATCAGTGAAATTTTAAAATTTGAATTAATATTACGGTTCTACCAGCTTCTTTGAAAGGTCACTACTCTACCCAGGGCTCGGTAAAAAAAAATTAACTACTTTTTTTTTGTAACTTTTGGGCGCAAGGCTCTTAAATACATATTTTTGAACTTTTTTGTTTGTTTCCAATCTCCCCATTTTTTTATACCTTATCCCCCCTCCCCCTGTTTGTCGTACAGACACTGAGATTTGCAGATTCGAAAATATTTTTCTAACCACCTTAATCTTTTCCGCATTCATGAAATAGCAAATTAAATTTCATCGGGCGAGATCCAAAGTGAAAATCCTCCAAATACGTGGCGTCAGTAAATAAACAAATACGTCGCTCTTTCCACGTTCCAGAAACACATAGCAACCGAAAAATTGTCATTCGGTCACCGCCGGGGAAT